>LR990347.1:17500000-20000000 GCA_905147345.3 Mythimna impura | reverse complement strand
ATTGGATAACTTTTTCAATAACAGTTGACAACTGGCATTCGTTGCACACTGAACTTAGTTTTCAACTGACAATTTCATAAAATTGGTATTACGTATCACACAAGTGACTAACAAACTACGGTGAAAATGTAGTGAATTATAAAAAATTATGGTGCTTATTGTGACCACTCTAAAATTTTATCGACTATTATACAGCTTCAAAAATTGCGATTGTGTAAATCGCAATTTTAAAAGTATCGATACAACAACATCTGTCAAAACGTGTTACGGTGGCTATCAAAGGCACCAGTGGCTAATGACGTCACTGCAGTTGGTCACTGAAGATAGGCAATACGAAACTAGCTGTTTGACAGTTCAATGATGCACATTGTTAACAAGTGATCATCACTTGAACTGTCAACAGAGTTACGCAATAGCCCCGCAGGAGTAGGGGCGCAGTTTTAAAGTTACTTAAAGCTATATAGGTATACGAGTATCGTGTAGTCTTTGTCGGTGTTTTTCTCGGGAAATCCAATGTTTTGTTATTTTATTCTTCATCAAAGTCAAGGAGAGACTCTGTGGAATGTATTGATAAGTATTCTATGAAATACAGTAGCTGCAAATTGTACGAATATTAAATGGAAAGTATTTCACATTTAAAACAAAGTGGCTTTCGCCGAAGTTTGTATTGAAGCGGGCTTGGCTGCATGTTTGTAGCAATGTAACAATTCCGTGAATCAATTACAGGTGTTTTAGCGAGAGTCAACTGACAGCGGCAAAATGGGCTCTGACGAATACCTACGATTTGACCTACTATTATAAACCGGCAACCAATATTCAATGGAAATATAAACGTCTGTTTTTTACAATACAAAATAACGAATATGCAGGAAAACTAAATAAAAACAAAACTAGGCGCAACGTAACTTTGTTTTTCGATAAAACTGCGCTGAATTCAATGATACGAAATTGTTATGAAAATGAAAATAATACTGAAAATAATGGCGCTATTGGATCCGTTGACTGGGTTTTCTTAGAAAATGTGAGTGACTGTTGAGTAGCTTAGTAAATTGGTTTTCCCAGTAAGTATTAACAGAAAGTATTGGTATAGCTGAATGCATAATGGGCGGAAAAATGTCAAGCGTAAGTGTATTAAAGTTGGGGCCGTTACCGCTGCGTGCCGCCGCTGATGTATGGCGGCGCGGACAAATTGAAAACAGTAGCAAATGGCCCGATCGCGGCCCGCCAACCTCTCCACAGTAGTCGCACTTCCTGCTCTGTATATTTACTGTAAAAAAATATTTTTAAAGATTTGATAAGATTTGTTTTCACATAAACACTGATGTGATATTAATAAATAAATAGATTAGTTGTAATGTTTTTAATAGTTCTATGGGCCTTAGCAGCCTGAAAATAAAGAATTATTATTATTACTAGCTTCTGCCAGCGGCTACACCCGCGTAAAAGTAGGTTTCTCTTAACAAACTTTGGACACTCGTTTCACCTTTAAAGGGTGAGATTTGGAAAATCCTCTCTTAGTGATCACCTATGTCACAAAAGAAACATGCAAAATTTCACACTCCTAGTCCCCGCAGTTTCGGCTGCGTTGATATGTCAGTCAGTCAATTTCTCCTTTTATTTTATATATGTATAGATAGATAAAATAACTTCCAGGTAGGATAACACCTGGAAGTTGACGACACCATTGTAACAATAAAGTTTAGTTTTAATTTGTCGGTAATTAAGAAGTGAAGCGTAGACAAATGGCTATTAAGTTTTTTGAAACCAGCTTGTTTTTTTATTTTATTTTGCATGCTTCATGAGATAAAAAAAGTCTATTTGCATTAATACAAGCTAAATTTTAAACTCAATAATATAAAGTTCTAGCAAAATTACGTTCCCAAAATAAATATCAAGTGTGCAATGTAGAAGGTGTTTTCTATTAGAATTGTATTCAATATAGAGTTTCGTTCGCGCAGAAAATGGTTGCGGGACGCGTGAGCGGCGACCCTGTTTCACCCTCCTCCCTACACAGAATAAAATTATATCATCTATACAGCTCCACAACTCACGAATTAGCTGTGATAAACATGCACGATCAAATCTCTTAAGTAAACGAACACTTGAGAAAAACGACAGAGAAAAATATAATGGACGACCGTCAGGCTCAATTTTGTTAGGCTGTGATGCCAATTATTTTGATTTCTGTACGGCGTGGTAACCCAACTGTTGGGTAGTCGTGTATTTTGAGAGAAGCTGTGTCCAGTAGTCGTTTGTTGGTATAGTTCGTGTTTTGTAATTGATAGTGATCAAATAATTAGTGTCTTCAAAGTTTCATACAAAAATAATCTACAAACAAAATCTCCATTTTCCATTTTAAAGTTCGTATTCGTATAAAAACCAAGCAAAAGGAATATCATAAGGGGTGTTTGTCCCTCGCAAATAGTTAGATTATATAAATAAGGCGGCCGGAATAGTTTGACCGATAGAGATCTGCGGGCAGCCCTAGCGGTACCCTCGACAAACCGTCTCCTACAAATTGACTCAGTTTTACGAAGATTTTTTTACTGATGTTATTACGAATATGTTACGTAAACTTCGAACGGGTGGTTAAATTTGCACTAGATTTTTTATATTGATAGAGCTCGTGGGGTAAGGTTTGTTCTGTTTTTCTGATTTGACTTACTGATGTTTATCAGTAGTTGATCGACGAACTTTATACTTATTAACAGTAAGCGACCAATCAATTTTGCATATTGCAAGTGGTTATACCCACACCGGTACGAGTTTCCTTGTCGTTATGCTGAATGAATACTGGTATTAAATAATATTAATACGGGGTATGTATCGTTGTACGAGTAATGTATATTTTGCGGTGTGGTTGGCGTGCGAGGCGGTAAGGCGATAGTGCGAGCCGCCTCGCCGCCCACGACTAAACTGGTTCCAGTTACGATTCTATCCTGTTTAGTGATACGTTACAAATTGATCCGATGACACCGACAACCTTTTTGTTCTGCTCATATTCCATGGAATCGTAACTGACAACATGCCCCGGTTCTAGTTAACTATCACAGTTTTTACATGCATTAAGAACCGCATCATTAAACTCAAAATGAAAGAAAAAAAAAACCCACGTAAGCCGCGCAAAATGATGCTTGTTGCCATTTTCAATGCAATTAGAGCGCTGCTTTTAATGACTGCGAATGAGAAGTTTTTAATAATGATTCATAGAATAATTACCCTCAGCCTATTAATTGGTTCACTCGACTCAGATTTCGCATTGTGTTGAATTTAAATAAATTTGGTTGAAGCCAAAACTTAAGAATAAGTACGTCTACCGAAATTCGGCTAAGAAAATAAGAAATGCAATCTTGTAGTAGAATCAGACAAATAGCGGAATATCTGCAGTGACCAATTCAAATAGTAGGAACTATCGGGGTCCGCGCGCCGGGAGCCGGAGCTGGGATGGAATCCAATCAGCGAAACTAGTTTCTCTGATGCCTATCACTAAACTTTCACATTCAAAGATTTGTTTCTCTAGATTAAATCAAAGGCGAATTACAGTAGCGGCGAAAAAGAAATATGGCGAGTCCGGCCCCGCGTGAGGGCGGGGGTGTCCTGCTGAAATTGCTTTTCAATCCCTCGGACTTTGGACTTGTAAAGAAGTTATTACCTTCCAAGGAGATAGCGCCGGGTCCGGCGATACGGATATATGTCTTTTTCATATGTAATATTCCTTTTTCGCGTTTTATTAATGGAAAATGTTTCGTGGGACAGTGCGGCCAGCTCTCGCCTTCGATATTAAAAAAGCCAGTGTCGACTTTGTGCGGCTTCTTTTATGAGATTGTCGTAAAGTAGTTTATGTTTCTTGGGTGCTCATGCGACACTCGCTTAATATATGTTATCATTTATAACATTACGACTTCTTGTTTTATTTTCTCTCTCGTCTTGACATGTGACCTAATGGTTGGATCATTGGCAATATTTATGTGTTCAATATCGCATTGATAATTCGTTCGAATTCATCAAATATTAATTTTCGCACTGCGTTTCATGTAGTCTGTACCTATAGCTACCTGTGTATACTGCTCGTTTGATAATGTTGCCTACTCTAATTAAGTCCACTACACCAATGTTTGGAATTAATTAGTGTATTGTTTAATTGGCATCTCTTGTTATCTGTTTGTTTGGTTTATTTATTCATTAGTGGTGTTTGTGACAGCTGCTGAGGCAGATGCTATTACGACAGATTGTATTACCCTGTGATTGTATACTTTTTAAATATTGTTGTTATCTAAACTGCGTTGTTTGTCTGAATAGATTACGATAGTTATTTTAAATGATACGTTCATAATATTATGAAAGGGTTCTGCAAAGATAATTTTCATGAATGATATGACTTGAAGGAAATGGGACATCTAAATAAGTCATCATCATCATCATCATTTCAGGCGAAAGATGTGCACTGTTGGACATAGGCCTCCCCCAAGTAAATAAGTAGCTGTTTGATTTTAGTAGGCTCACTCATCTTCATTGGTCTATAGGTATTATAAGTAAGTACACTGTCTTCCATAAAAGTAATTTTTGTCGCTTCTATTTTCCTTGTACGAAGTCAAGCAGCCCTAATTTCGGAAAGAAAGTGTCGTATAATCGTTCTCACCCAACAGGTGGCCGGCACCAAGGATACCCGAATTATGGCGATGGAAAGATCCTTTCTCACACACTTTTGTTGAGATAGACGTTTGATAAATTGTCTTGATGTGGAAATATTTTTCGAATAGGTTTGCTTCATAGTGTCGAGGACTTTTGAACTATTAACCCAGGTAACGAGCGAGGTTCAAATATCAAAACTATTAGGCGAATATTCTCAGTGCTTCTGAGCAATTGGTTACAAATAGTTGAAGTTGCCATATTAAGGTGGGCACCAAATTTTGGAATACCGGTCATTGACCCTCTACATTTATTGGTATTCTTAATTTGAAAAACGGAAATTCAGACATAAAACTGTTTTGAATTGACATCTATCGTGATCCTTTTTCTAGAGATGAAAAACAGTTTACTGTTTGTTTTTCGGGTATCCACGTTAAGATATTCGGAAAAAGTCAATATACTTTATTCCAAATTTATCTGGCGCCTACTTTTGCAATGCATTTTATAATGATAACGACAAGGAGTAGAAGAGATTTTATTTTTATTCTTTGTTTGAATCTTAAGACTTATGAAGCTTTAGGCCAAAACGGAGTCCGACAAAGTCAAACCCAACTACATACTTTAAATCTTTGTTCCAACATTTTATTTCATATAGTAACAATGTACAGGGCCCGATGGCATCAATCACAGGCCTGTAGAACAATGCGGCGGCTCGCTCCGGATTGATTACACCTGCCCGTCACGATTAATAGAATATTGTGTGTGATTCAAATTGAATTAGCCAACCATTGTCGAATTACGTGTATGTTTCCTACGAGTATTGCTTTTGAATATTTAGCAGCCAATTTAGATCGTGTTAGTATTGTGATTTGCGAATGATGTTAATATGGACTGCGGTAAGGTCTCTTGTGTGTAATATAGACCCAGGTTGTGAGCTCATTATTATTTAAACCTCACCTATACACGTTAAAGTAAAATAGGTACTTAGTCGATACATAGTCCGTTGGTAAAGTTTATATTAAAAACCGGAGTATTATAAAACAAAGTTTTTTCATATAAATATTTCAGGAACAGTTCAGTATTCTAATAACAGCGTTGCCGGCGTTGCGATTAATATGGGAACTAGTCCAGATCATATTGAAACTCCCTCACTCAACACATGGAATTCTATTAAAAAAAAAACTGATGTTATTTTTCTAAATTGGTTTTCATGTTTCACATATAAAACCATGTTGGTTTTATTTACAAAAGAATTGTGTGGGCCAATCATCAATTCTTTTCGCTAAGCTTGTCTTAATTGTGAGTCATGGCATAGCGGAAAGGGTATGTCATGCTTAATTAGCATGAAAAATATTCGTGAGAATTTCCAATTTTCATCTTCAATCGGTTTTGTGCGAGATTGAGTTAGACAGCGTCTCTCGTGGTTTTCCAACCAATTGGCCGCGACTGTACCCGATGTATAGAGTGGCCGGCGGCCCAATATTTACTTAGAACATTAAAAAAGTACAGCCGAGTGCACTCGTGTTTGGGCAGCTGTCTGTCAGTTGCATGTTTGTACTGTGTTGCTTAATAATGCGTATTTAAAACTTTTTTCATGTAATCGGGGATGGTCCGGAAATTATTTTGTTTGAAATTATTTACGCTTGTTTTGTTATGGTAAATGTTGGCTGAAAAATATTTGTTTTATAAATGAGCATAACGAATACACAGTAATGACAGACATGTTTTTCTTTCAGGTAATTAAGCAGTAGAAAACGCTGTTAATGAGATCACGGAGGCTTTAGTAAGTTATTTTAAGGGATATAGGATTACTTATTAGTAAACAACTATATTTTCCTCACTAATTAGATCTTGCCCACGGCTTTGTTTGCGTGGTCTTAAGGATGAGAAACTTAATAACAGGGTGAAAGAAATTGGAGAAGGTTATTAGTATTAATAAAAAAATAGTAGGTACAACAAGAAATTTTTGCTGATTACATAAGTCATCATTAGTAGAATTAATTAATTGATTAAATGCGATTCTTCCTCACCAAATTAGTGTTAGTATCAGATATCAAATTAGTCAGAAACATCTCTTCTGAGAAGTGCAGATATGCAATACTGAATTCTAGTGAATACATACAAGGTAGAAGTAGGTACACTATGTATAAACACAAAGCGAGTTTCGTGAAGGATCGTGTAACGGTATACGGCTGTTAGACTAATTTAGGTGGAAGATCATCCACGTAATTAATCCACTTAGGAAGAGCCACGCGGTGGAGCTTTGAAACTGGATGCTCAAGTTGCTACTCCGAACCTTGGTTGGCCTCGCTACTACCTGGGGTACTGAAGTCAATAAATCAAGTTAATTTTAATCCTTTATAGAGAGGCACTTAGCACTCTTGAACTTTGTTTCAAAATAATGCCTCTAATTGGTTTTTGTTTGCTGCAGTACTTAAAGTATTTTCTGTCTGGTTGGAGGCGATCTCTACTAGGGGAGAATCTGAGTGGAGTACTTTTGGATAGGTAAAGGAAGTTTTCTCTAGTACGTAATCGTAATCTCTAGGCGGAACGAGACGGACTGTCAGACTTTTACTGACTAAAATCCACCCGTGTTCGTTCAGTTGCCCTTTGCGTTCCGCGATAGCTCTTTCGAACTATCTTGCAGCCTACTATAATGGGCTTCCTATGAGTGATAAGAAATGTCGTTGTTCGAATCATCGTAGGCAGTAGTGCGTTGATTATTTGTACCGCTTGCAGTCTGAAAATCTATTTAGTTGGGTAAGGTAATAAAATGTACACGGGATTGTCTATGCCTCATTTTTAAACAACCATTCGGAGTGATACCTACTGCAGTCATTGAGAAAAGTATAAAGTATAGGATAGGATTGTATACGTACAGAAACCGTGTAAAACCCACATGTAGGTACAATTCATACTATGCATATTACCAGTCATTGTTAAGTTCGATCCTCAGAATTATTGACATTATTCAACCATTCACACATTACGTATTATGTCATAATTTCTTTTGTGATTTTATTCTCATATTATACTATGAACTATGCGATAGCGAATGCACAGAGATTTAGACCGAATGTAAAGAGTGTTAAGGTACATAATGTGGATCTCGACACTCTGTGATCAGCTACCATTCACATAATAAAACGTCAATAATGCAATGGCAGTGTCGCACAATGAGCTATTGTGTGAGTCATTCCCTCTTCAAAATAAGCGTTTAATTAAAAACATACGACGACCATTTTTTTATTGCGACACTTGAGTATTGAGTGAGTGAGTGAGCAGGATCCGTTGGGGGCGCGGCGTGAATGTGAACTGATTATGTTCATTCATCTTTGAGAATTCAGAATTAACTGAATACTCGCTGATGAATTGACAAATTGATGATTCCTTTACAGATTTTTTTTGTTCGTCATTAGTTGTAATAGAAACAGAATTTATTCAAATTGTGTTATTGATTTTCAGAATAACCATAACCAATTATGTTTTCAATAGAATTTATATCTAGTTCATAATGAGTGTGGCGTATCTAAAACAATCTAATCATCGTGTAAAATTTATGTGGTAGGTAGGTATTTATTGGTAATTTCACATTGAAACAGCGCTCTGTGAAAATTCTAGGTATGTTAATTATAGGAAATTAAATTAATTTAGTAACTAATTGGGGCGTTCAAATCAGAATGGTGGAATACCTTTGCGAGCATTGATTTAATCAAACGTCCAACATTGATCCAATATCGGTTGCAAATTGTGTTTTAATTATAATTAAGCTGAATGCTCCATGAAACACCTATTGTAGATAAGTGGTGTACTCGTAATTTGATTACGAAATTGATGGGTTTAACATGTTGGGAATTATAAAAGTCACTTACACTCTTTTGGATCGATAATGAATTACCTACCAATATGGAGTGCCAAAGTACCGTCGGAAACGATTTGGTCTCATTTTTTTTTTTTTACGAAGAAATTGTACGAAGGCAGACTTTAATGCCTTAGGCATTCTCTACCAGTTATCTTTGGGTGGTGTAGAGAAAACGTGGAAGATGCATAAAAAAAGAAATTGTTATTAAAAAATATTTAAAAAACTGGGCAAGTGTGAGTCAGACTCGTACACTAAGGGTTCCATACAAATTTACCTATGGAAACAGTTCAATTCCCAAATTGAGTTACGAAGATTTTTCCGAATCACATTTTTTTTTTGTGACGTAACTACAAATTTACAGTTTTCAGATTTTTTCGTATACTTGTGGTATGAGACCTTGCTTCATGCCAAATTTCAGGATTTTAGGTCAACGGGAAGTACCTACCCTATGAATTTTGATTCCCTTGAGAGTGTCGAAATACACGTTTTTTGCGACATAAACGGCCGTATCTTTTTTTTTCTTCAACTTAGAAGTTTGGTGTTTGTGCACAACTTCAAGGAGCTGCAGACCTGATTATATGGTTTTAATTTCAACTCGATACCTCCACGCGTTTCCCAGATGAAGAGTCATGACGGACAGATAGATGGACAACAAAGTGATCCTATAAGGGTTCCGGTTTTTCCTTTTGAGGTACGGAACACTAAAAAGACACGACATTCGAAAAAAATGCCGAGGACTTGTTTCTTTGTTCCCGCTTGTGATTTTCAACTGTTTCTTAACACACACAAGACCGATAATTCAGGCTTATCTAAAAGCCAGTACATAATTAATTAAATTATTGAAAACATTGACATATATCTATCGTTATTACATTTACCTAATTAATTTGTACATGTCATTTGCTAATTAGTTCTATGTTCCGTACTAGCAGGCTGGTAATGATTTTTATATGAAAGGGATGTTATGAAGAATTGGAGGGTCGTGTTTATAAATGGATATTTATATATCTTTTGTTGGCTTTGATGAAGTGTTTGTTCTTGTCCTTATTAATTACTTTTTTATTTTAAATTAGGAATTAGGATTGTCGTAGCCTTCTTGATGGGTTTTTGTATATCTGTGTCTACCATATCCGATCTGCATTGATATTGTAGATTAATGCTATGGATTAAAATTCCATTGTGTCGGAATTCAGAGCGCAATTGAATTGTTTGCCTGTTCAGTAGTGTAGAGATTGCACACTCTTTCTTTTCTCTTCTCTGTTCTTAATAATCTCAACTCCCCCTTGTATCTTTGGTAACGCATTGAAGTATTTTGTTAGAGAAGGAAAGCCTTGTCGCTCATCATCCTGCCTTCTCTTGCGTTTCCTTCCCCATTCCTCAAACCGGTACAGTGGAATTTTTCTGTTACTACTGTTCGTGCTGTACGCCTCTGGAATGATCTTCCACACACTTTACGAGCGAGGCCCTTCGTTGGAGATTTTCAGGGGAAGAATTAGGGAACATTACTTGTCAAAATGACCCATAAATATGAAAGAAATAGGTTTAGAGCGGGTAAAAGGCTCTGTTTAACCCCAACTTTAAGACTTTTTATTTATTTATTTAAACTTCATGTACATTAGTGGTACATAGGCGGACTTAATGCAACAAGGCATTCTCTACCAGTCAACCTTTGGGTTAAAAAAGACAACACTATGGTAGGCTTGCACAATAAACAAATAACAGATACTTCAAACAGAAAAAAAAATAAGTGGTTTATAAAATATTCATAAATATGCTAAAATTATGAACTAATAAATACTATGAAAAATATCAAATTATTAAGAGAACTTTTTGTATACCCAAAGTATCTCTATTTACAGTTTAGCTATTTTCTTCATGATATAAATCATGAATGACTTTCTAAACCCCAACAGGACCTACATACCTAGCCGCACATTAACTCCTTAATGTGAGTTAATCAGTTATTTACTCCCACAGTGCAGCGATCAATACGCGTCACGTTAGCTATGTCGAGTCACATTACTGACTGATTAGCCGTGTCAGTAACGCGTGTTATCCACTCAATTACCGACAACACGAATTAACCTCCGCTCAACTACTCTCAGATTATGCACTAGATATAATTTGTTTAATTAATAACTGAACAGAGATCGCAGTCACGTTTGTAAGTGCAATGTTCTTATTTTCTACTCACAATTGATTGTCCCTCCTTTTTTTGTTTGAGTTGGGAAATTATCAATTAACGTATCCTACTCTTGTTGAAGCGAGAGGGCGTGTCAGACTTTTACGAACTACAACTTTTATGTGTTTCTTCAGTTGCGCTTTGCTTTTGAGGGCTTCAGTAACTCTTTGGAACATTCCCGCAGCCATATATCTTATCATACTGGACCCCTTCAGTTACTGACAACGCGCCGTCAATTTGGGCCTGATCTGATTCAGACGGCTGGACGGCAAGCTATCTAATGCTCGTCGTCCACTAGCCCGCATCTACGGTGGCCGGGAATCGTGCTACGGCTCCTGACTTAATGTTAACAACACTATCTATTATTAAAAGGGTTTAAATTGTATAATATTTTTCTTTGTATTTTTTAACAGAGTGTATGAAATGCGCTTCCGCCACACTTTATTGTACGAATCGGTTGTCAACAATAAAAAAGAGAAATATCCCAATTGCGTTATAAGTACATGTATGTGTACTGAGTTGAAAACCGATCATACGATTTTGTCTAAAGGCTGGTCTCATAGTCGCGTGATATGGAAATATTTCTATATATTTTTTCATCTTAGCTTACTTAAGCATGTCGTGCGCAGTAAACACATCGTCGGACCACGTAAATCCCCTTCACCTTTATATAAAAACAAGACACTTCATCACTTTTACCCAGCATTTACAACAATAGTTAAAAAAAAAAATGCCCTGTGTACCTTGTTATTATTGACAGGCTCGTATTTGACCGCTATCTCACCTGAAGGTAAGCGATGATGTGGTCGACGATCACGCTTGCCTAGAAGTAACCTATTCACTCTTGACTTAAAGACCCGCAGGTTGTAGCTATCAAGGAACACAGACTCCGGCAGGGAATTCCAGTCCCTAGCTATACGCACAATTAATATGTTCCCAAAACTTTCTGCCAATTACTTGAGTTAGTCACTAATGTGCCCCATTTCTAGGAAATAACACGCGAATATTGTATTGGAAAATATAATTGAAACGCAACTGAATTAATATCTGGGCATGAATCACGCGCGGCGGTATCTCCACCACTAGGCACTGTAACCGCATCGGTTAGGCATTGCACCAATAATACGCTCAATTAATTAGCTCGGAGACTGACGTGTTCCACGTACTTAGCTAATTAATGTCCCAGAACCGAGCCAACAATACCGCTGTTATTATAATACCGCTAACTGCCACTGATTGAGTTACCTCACATAAACAATGTGCTCTAATACAACCACAATACGTTTTGATTAGCTAACTACATATTTATGATATCGATATGTTACTATATAATATGTATGCGGTGACAATACCCATTAATATCATCATTATTTAATTATGCAATGAGTCGTGGAACCTTTACGTTTGGTTCGTGTTTGCTCGATCAACGGAAGGGTTGGTTTTGAAGTACTGCAATGGAAAAAACGTTTCAGTGAACGAAATTAAAGTTCTTGCCTTTGGGGGGCAATTATCAAAGCTAACTTTTTTTAAAGGTGGTGTTGTTACTATGAAATGAAAAGCTTTTGTGCATTAGTTGTTAGATTGTTGAAAACTAGCTTTTGCCAGCGGCTTCGCCCGTATGAAAGTAGAAAATTATAGCAAGGGAATATAGGGGATGAAAAGTATCTTATGTCTAAATTGGTCTAAATCCATTTAGCTATTTGAGAGTGAAGGAGTAAGAGACATACGTGACACACACACACTCACTTTTGACTTTATAATATTAGTACGATGTTCTTGTTTGTCCAGTTCTTGATTAAACAGATATCTTACAGATATGAGCAATATTTTGGTTGTCACCATAAATTTAATAATCCGACATTTCGAGTTTCACTTAACAGCATCCGTGGTCACACGTTGTCCGATTGATTAATCCTGTGATTCTCGGTTGCCTGCTATGTCGCTTTGATATTCAATTTAATTTAATTAATTTTAGTGACGCGTTGTGCGTTGTCAAATTAATATTGTTATGAGTAGAATATAACGTCAATAAGTCACCTTCGACCCACAAAATACGAGGGGTGAGGGGAACAATTTAGCAGCAATTTTAATAATAAGTCCCTGGTATTTCTATTATAGCAGGCAGGCGATCAGGTGGGCTCCGCGAGGGGTTTAATAACTCACGATTAGCCTATTGGAATCGCTCTGAATGTTTGCTATTTTTTCTATATTGCATGTACGAGCGCTTAACTGAATGGAAATTAAAAATTGTTTGCAGTAGTTGTGAAATAGCTGACATTATCTAAACAAAAGTGCTTTAGTTAATTATATTGAGCTGTGTTTTATACTGCGGTTTTATTATTAATTGTTATTTTATCGTTTGTGGCCTTTGGATTTGAGTTTTGAAGATTGAGTTTAAAATAAACGTAGGATGTTCTCAGTAGATTGGGATCTACAAAAAATAATTCATACGACTGCAGTAGTATAAACATTGTAACTCAAAAAAATTAAGCAGGTAATGATAACTTAACTTTAATAAATCATAAAACGATAACAAAATTAAAATATTTCATCATTATAGTTAGTGGTGGCGCGAGAATTTTAATTAAAAATGATAACGCGTAATGTGCAGTGTGTCGACTCCCTTCATGGTTGGGGTGTTTTTTAATTATTAAAATTCTACGCCGCCGGCGTCTGCCGATATTGCTTTGATATGGTAACACTGCCTATTACTGGCATGCATTGCACTGATTGATCAATTACATTACATTATTTGTAATTAAATTGTTCGCAGATGCAAGCCAATGCGGTATATTCTTAAAAATCTATTTGGGCCGTCAGTTATTCACGATTACGAAGACACGTATTATTCATCTGCTACGTAAACAATAAATGAAGACAATACAATGCGTTGGAATTTTGCGTGACGTCATGCCTTAGTACACTTTTTATCTAGAAGTGACGTCACAAGCCTCATTTCAGAACTTTGGTGCGTTGCAATTGCTTTGATGATCAACAAAAAAAGTGTCCTATATCGTTGATACGCGATGGATGCGAGACGCACAAGACCGTTCGTTGTGGCGACACTTGGGGGAGGCCTATGTCCAACAGTGGACATCCTTCGGCTGAAATGATGATGATATTTTTGATAAGACGACCAAATAGTTGTATTTTATTCAGTACTTAATGTAATGGAGGTGTTTATCCATTATTTATGTTTAGATGCATGATGAGGATTAAACGGTAGCGAATGCAAATTAAAAGCAGTTTTGTTTGAACCTGCTCTTTCAGTAGTGGGCGCAAGTGCTGGCACGCGATGGCTTTGTTGCTGCCAATGTGTTTTCTTAGGACTGGTTGGAATTGTCCAGTCTTTTGTAATAATCTGTGGGTAGAAAACAAAGTCGTTTTTTTTTAATTTTAGTCAATATTGGGTATCTATTATAAACCCGTTAAAATTCAATAGTAAATATGAAAAGATGAAGAAAAAAGATAGTGGCTTTTTTTCTTATTATACTTACCAATTAATATTTTAATGACATGACATTTCATGATTCGGAATTTTTTAAGATCGCAAAAACATTTTATCAACAAGCAGTAAAGTAAAAAGTTTAAAGGATACAATAAAATTTAATGGTTATCTTTAGCGCTCTGTGTGCCGCGAGCCTGCTATTGTGAACACAAACGATTCTTATTAAATTCTCATAAAACAAAATAACTGCGAAACGAGTATTTTTTCAATGAAATGCGAAGTACCGACGAATACTCGTAACCAAGTATTACTTGTTGCTATGTCTCTGTTCATACTTTCGTTCGTGTTTTAAACTCTAATCCGAGACCCTAAAAAACTTCTACTTAATGCAGAACAGAGAAATCTTACTCGTTTGACAACCAACTGTTTTTCGCCTAGTTTTTATTGAAGGTTGCCAAAATCGTCGAATTGGTCACGACTGTCCGTTTCTAGTTTACACAAACAACTCTATAGTTTATTGTTAGGCACGTCAGTTATTTTTTGTAGTGCGTCGTGCACAGTCGGTATCACAGTCTACACGGGGTTTGCGAAATGAAAATAATAACGGAATGTTTTAATTTCCCTGCGAGTGACAGGTCACGTGCCCCCTCCCCCGCGACCCGCGCCCCAACTGTCATCGTTACTGCTGTGGACAATTAGCCTGCTCATGAGATTAAACAAGTACAGTGCGCGTATTTGCCTGATTTTTTTATTCAACCGGTTTGCATCGCCCGCAGTGTACCCTTGTCATGTTAGACGCAAATGGCTGGCTCCTAGTGAATAGTATGAGAGATATGACAAGCATGAGTAACGCACACGCACTGTATTCACATGACTAATATGGGTAATGATTTAATAAACAAGCTTACATTGTGTAGGGACAAAATAGATTATTTACAAGTCTGGATAATAATATAACAATACGGCTGATCGAATCTGAAGAAATCAGCATTTTTTTTCTAATGCCAATCTTATTGTACATAATTATGAATATCAAAGCAACCAAGAAAGCACGTAGAAACAAAATCATTTAATACGAAGTTATTTCCGAGGCTAGTAACAGCTAATTAAGTAATTATCGTGTGTTTGTTCCAACATGTCAGTTCAGAGAAGCGTGCTTATTTACTCCGACATATAAATGAGCAAATCCTTTAATTAATTCATAACATGTTCCGATGAGATTTCTTCACGTTTCAATTTAGAGAGGCGATTACCAATAAAGGCGCACGAGCGGAAAATTAAGTGCGATTGTTGCAAGTGTTAGGAGTTTGTGAGCGGTCCTCCGGCCTCCGCACAATGCAAGGATTAAAGCCCTAGCTCCCATTTAGTGCCATAAAACAGTGACTCTCTGAAGCCTACTCCTCGGTAACGGCTGGGTTAATAAATTTGAAAAAAAAAAAAATATTAACAACAACAACAACATATGATGATGTTGATTTAACATTATCAACATATGATTTTTTCGTATGAATAATAAATTTGCCAGAAAAAAAATTAACAACTTTATTTTTTCGTTTGTTTTCCCTACTCTTTTCAAAAGGCTTTGATCTTTAGAAATATGTTTACACAAAAAAATTGCTAGTTTTTTTTTTTTCGGTGGGAAAATCATCTAATGACAAATCCCGCTCTTGGGCGGAGCGAGAGATAGTGTCAGACTTTTACTGACTAAAAACCCACTCCTGTTCCTTTGTTGCCTTCGTCCCAGGGCCCCGGGTTTCGTTTTCACACTACCCATGGCACCAGTAGGCTTCGACCCTGCTGGGCCCCTACGATTTGCTGACATCTCCCTGAGGCGCGCGTGGAACAATACGCGCCGTCGACGACTTGGGCTCGGTCCGGACGGTTACCGGACGGTAAAAAAATTGCTAGTTAAATATTCTTCAAAATGTACATAGCGCGTGTAAATCAATCAATATTTTGCAAAGAAAAATGGTTTTAATGGTCAGCGGGGCTTTATGTGGGCGCAGGCGACAGTACGAATTTGGATGTATTTAACTCCGCCCGGATCTTCAAGGGACTATACACCTTAAGAATACACACTGATTTAGACTGTTTGTAGACCCTTCACATTGCTTTTATTGATCAATATTTGGTTTTGAAATTATCAAAAAAGAAACCAGTGTAGCTCAACCCTAAGGTCCCTTGCGTAACAATGGTACCGTCCGCAACAAAATAAATAGACTTACGCTAATGATGAACACTGAAGACGATGGACACGTAGTCTTCTCTTAATTGTGGACACGTTAAAAGACATTGTCACAAAAAAATTGGCAGATGTGTGTTTAGATGAATGATACAGGTTATTACGACAAACAACAACGTCAACGAGCGTGTATGCAAACGAAACGAAGGGGCCAAAAGGCGCGTATAAACGTATAATAGACGTGTTGCAATTCGGCCCAATTAAAATTAATTAGCTACAGAACACTGTGTGCAAACCGAAGCAACAAATCAACGAAAGATACAACTTCGGATAGCGGCCGAGGATAAGGACACGGACCCTGCATTAGGACAACACACTGTAAAATAAATTTTAAAGTTCAGGACATAAAGTTTAAAAATGTTTTTCATTGCTTAGTTACCGGTTTAATTTTTATCTAGAAATATTTTGTTTGTTTGGTCATGTTTCGATAGGTCATAAGTTATTTTAATTGAACAATATGTGTAATAAGTTTAAAGTGGAAATAAATAACTGCTGTCTGACCTTCGAAAACCAATTAATATAAGAAGCCCCTAAAGAGAGACAAATTAATGAAGTGCTAAGATTTTCTATAGACATTTTGTTAACATCTCATTGGTTAATAGTTGTAATTATACTATTTTTCTTGCTTTTTTTATATAGCCTCTTTCACATTGCATTGCTCCACGAATTCCTAGATTACTTCCTACTACGACTGACTTTTTTATTATGATTATTTTTGTTGTGCATATTGACTGGTCTACATATATAATATCTTAATACAACATAAAATATTGTAACATCAACCACTTTTTTAAAAGAGTAACCATGGAGTTTCTGGCTGGTTCTTCTCCATAGGAAACGACCAATTTGGAACCGTGCACTAGCTTCTGACGTTTTATAAGTGCCCATGTAAGCCTATGTGAAATAAAAAGATTTGAATTTGAACATAGTGGAGGGAAATAAGGTTAAATACGGGATTAAGGGATAATAATAAAGCCATTTATCCTATAATCCTTAAATTTTACGTTTCAAATGTTAATATATTTTTCTTCTTATTTATTAACTTAAAATCTAGTGTTATTATATGAATCTGCTTCATCTAGGTTATGGACCCCATTTTGGGTATAGGCCTCCCCCAAACCTTTTCCACCTTTTCCTGTCCTTGGTTTGATCTATCCGGAGACCACTAAATGGAAGGAACCATCAGACAAAAGACTGGGAAATAAGGTTATGCAAGGAAAATCGTGATTTTTTCACTCTAGGAATAACTCAATCTGTATCGTGGATTCATTTAAAACATGTGAACGCACATACAGATCCAGACCCAGAACACCTATTTGTAGGTCATACAAATATATGTTCCGTGCGAGAATCGACTCCGCGACACGCAACGCAGGAGCCAATCGCTCAACAGCTGCGCCAACCGTGCGGTCTAAAAATACCTGTTACCAGATGCATAGATACAGTAATGTTTGTCATCATCATCATCATCATTTCAGCCGAAAGACGTCCACTGCTGGACATAGGCCTCCCACAAGCGTCTCCACAACGACCAATCCTGTGCGTCTCGCATCCACCGCACTGCCGCGACTCTCACCAGGTCGTCAGTCCATCTTGTGGGAGGCCTTTCGACGCTGCGCCTTCCGGTGCGCGGTCGCCACTCTAGAACCTTTCGGCCCCATCGATCATCCGTTCTACGAGCAATGTGCCCTGCCCACTGCCACTTTAGTTTGGCGATTCTTCGGGCTATGTCGGCGACCTTGGTTCTCCTGCGGATATCTTCATTCTTTATGCGATCACGCAAGGAAACTCCGAGCATAGCCCTTTCCATTGCCCTTTGGGTGACTGTAAGCCTTCTGATGAGGCCCATTGTAAGCGACCATGTTTCAGTGCCATATGTCATCACTGGCAACACGCACTGGTCATAGACTTTCGTCTTGAGACACTGTGGTATGTCACATATATGTAATGTTTGTATCTTTTGCTAATTATAACGCCGTTCCTGTTATTTTTATGCTAGAAATATCCATAGAGATGTCTTGTAAATTGGAACTGTTATAAAGTAACGGTTATTTTCGTAGTCAATTCATCATTGTGGCGTGCGGGAGGAGACGTTGTTCATCATAACCGGTACGATTGCCAAAATAACTTGTATTCCTTGTGAACGGTGATTTATGACGCTCGCCTGTTAATTACGATCTTAGTTATGTCGTGTTTAGGTCAGTTCTGTTGGCCATTACATTTATCAATCATCGGAAGATAAATTTAAGTAGTAATTAAAATTGGGCAGGATTTTATGATCATTTTTATTAATGAGTAGCGTTACTAGCGACTTTGCTCACGTGGAGTTTAACAACGTTACTCTCCTTTTTTGGGACAATCTCTCACCGGGAATTAAGTCCCTTCACTCCCTTCCCGCGGAAAACAAAGTAACCTAAGTTACTTCTGTGAAACTCCCGTCAAAATTGGTTCAACCTGTTCGGAGATTAGCCGAAATAAACCGACAGACGGACAAAAATTAAAAAAAAGATGCATTTACGTTATAGGTATCGAATATACTTTCACACGCATTTAGTAAAAATAAATGTAAATTTTTATTTATATACAGATGGATTGTCAATGAAAAGTTTTATGGCGACCGTACAGTTCTAATGAATATGAACTCAACACATGATGTACCTTATACTGGCACTAAAAATAAAACAGTACCGGGCAAATTATGTAATCTAAACGCAACTTAGCAAAGGTCACATCATACATTATGACCTTTATTAAACTCAGGTGTCATTACGTATAAAAATCCCGGCTATTCAATTAGCGGGAAAGCTGGGCGCAGGGCGAGGGGCGGGGCCTAATAAACATAATATAAATAATCTGTGGCGATAAATCTGCAGCGCTTTACGGCAGGAGTGGGTTGTCACTCCGTCTAATTAGCGCTAGTGCTGTAAGCGCGATTCAGCGGTGAAGCGCTGAGCGGACGTGGAAATTGGATGGAGTACTGCTGTGTAGTGTTATGAAATGCTGGCTGGAAAGAGGATAATCCTTTAGGCTTCATTTAGTTTTTGTTCTAGAAAGCTTCGCGCTAAGAACTAGGACTGCGGAAATGTTCGATAGAGTTACCGTGGCCCTGGAAAGCAAAGGGCAACTGAAGGAACACAGCTGAGTTTTAGTCAGTAAAAGTCTGACACCCACTCTTGCTCCACCCATAGTAGGAAGAGGAGAAGTTATTTGATGATTAACTAAGAGATAGAAAATGTATAGCATACAGACTGACTTACCTGAGCTTTTAGCTGATACATTACGAATAAAATTGGTACCTATGTATAATTACAGTTTCGATGACCGAAACTACCTGAGAACAATTATATTTAGGTTAAACATCGATATTTTTTCAATAGGAAAAAAAAATCACCTCATACGGTCTGCATTTTATTTTCTATGAAATATTAAAGCGCTGTAGCGGCTTAGCGGTCGCGTCTCCCGTCAAAGCACTCTTCATCAGGCTTAGTTAATTATGAGGACATATCAGCTTTATTATAATTACTCATTTTAATGTCGCTGCGCCTAGCGCCGCCGCGCCGCCGCCGTATCGTGCCGAGCTGAGCTCGCCGCACGTACCTATACTATACTAAGTCTCATTCAAATGAACACTGACTCAAACCTTTCGAGGCCTCACTTAACTCGACTCAGTAACTAACTCAAATTCTAATACTAATAGCATTTAAAAGCCATTAATGATCTCAATTACAGAATAAACGCTAATTGGAAAACGGGTATCCATTAAGAGGTTTAATAATATACGGACGGTAATTGTTATTGTAAGGTTGAAAGTTCGTAAAGTACAGAGCTGGTATTATACTTTTGTACGATTCGTTTTAATTGCTCGTTATTATTGCTCGACATCTCATTAGCTACAACGTGGAGTAGTTTTAAAATAATTGGGCAACGTATGTATGAAATTATTAATACGATACGATACCTACCTACCTGTATAGCGGTCATTAATTTGCAGGATATTGAAATCACTTGAAATTATACGGGTACCTAACATGGTAACAGCAATTAATTTTACGGTTAAAAAATTACTACATATTGATCGGGTTCGTTCACTGAATACATGTTACGCTTTCACCGAATAAGTGGTTTCCGTCGAGGACCTTTGTACAAATTATAGCGGAGTAAAAAAAAACTGGCCAAGTGCACGAAGGGTTCCGTACCATCTATAAATTCGCCAAAAAATCATGTCTGTTGTATGGGAGCCCTTAAATATTTATTTTATTCTGTTTTTTTTTATTATTTGTTGTAAGCGGCAGCAGAAATACATAATCTGTGAAAATTTCAAATGTCTATCACGGTTTATGAGATACAACCTGGTGACAGACGGACAAACAGACGAATGTACAGTGGAGTCTTAGTATTGGGGTCTCGTTTTACCCTTTGGGTACGGAACCTTAAAAAATAACAACATAGTTGCTAGCTACAGTTAATCGTGTTTAAAGCCGGAGCGGTAGGTGTTACATTGCGCACAGTTGTCAGGACGTCCCGCGGCCGGTATCACTTGCACGCACCATTACCTCCATAATTTAATTAGTTTGGAGTGATCATTTCATTAATAGAGGCGATATTTGGCGAGCGAGAGCGCTCACCCGCGGCTTTGTCAATTTTAATTAAAGCCCGATAGGTGGACTGAAATGTTGGAATTCTTCATTAATTAGTCCGGCTCGAGATTTCTAATAATTTAATTAATGGAGGGAGTTAATAAGCCCGCGGCCATCCTGCCGGTATTCCTGTAACGCGTCGCCGTCCTCGTGTTACACATTCATTTGTTCAAGTATGTGCGCCTAAATGTGGCACCTCCCTAATATGGCGCATATTCCGATAGTAGCTGTGATATTGATACATAGATAGAAGATACCAGAATTCCTGGTATCTGATCTGGTGTCGTATTATAACTGGAATTATGAAAATGTGAAATTGATAAAAGTATGTTTTTTTTTTTTTTTTTTTTTTTGGTGGGAAAATCATCTTATGACAAATCCCGCTCTTGGGCGGAGCGGAAAGTAGTGTCAGACTTTTACTGACTAAAAACCCACTCCTGTTCCTTCTTTGCCTTCGTCCCAGGGCCCCGGGTTTCGCTTTCACACTACCCGTGGTAGTGGTAGTAGGCTTCGACCCTGTTGGGCCCCTACGATTTGCTGACATCTCCCTGAGGCGCGCGTGGAACAATACGCGCCGTCGACGACTTGGGCTCGGTCCGGACGGTTACCGGACGATCGGACGGCGAGCCACCCATTGCTCGCCGTCCGCAAGCCCTCGCCTACGGTGCGGTGGCCGGAAATCGGGATCGGAATCCCGGCGGCGGTTGGGGCGTGAGGACCGTTGCCTCACGCGATCGGCCGCCTCCTTTGCTAGCATTACTGCTTCGCAGAAGGAGGCGACCGCCTGCCACTCTTCCTCGCTCCGGACCATGGCCTGTACCAAGGCCCGGCGCGAGAGATCGCCGCCGCCGATCGCCCCCACGAGGACACGGCGTTGTTCTGCCCAAGCGGGGCACACCTCCACCGTGTGCTCCACCGTGTCCTCCGGGCGGTCCGCACAGTGGCGACACCCGGGCGTCTCTTCCGCACGAATTCGGTGCAGGAACTTCCCGAACTTACCGTGTTCGGTGAGAACCTGCGTCATGCGGAAGGTGAGGACGCCGTGAGGTCTTTCCAACCACGCCTCAAAGAGGGGACTTACCGCCATAATTGTGGCGTGCCCAGCACTGGGTCGCGACAGTCGTTGTCGCCATTTCTCCATGAGAACCCGCCAGAGCTCTGTCCGCCATGCTGCGACTTGTCGCGGCAGCGGAGTTTCGCCCCGGCGTTGCATCTCCATGCGCAGATCGTGCATGTGAGCAAGGCCTGTTGCTACCAGATCCCATGGTGGCTGTCCAGCAAGGAGGCTCGCCGCTTCGCGGGAAATCGTCCGGTATCCTCGCACCATCCGTATGGCCATGACCCTCTGGCATGCGTTCAGCCGGGCCGCCGGCTGCTTCCGCAGCGCCGGCGCCCATACCGGTGCGCCATAAAGGGCCATGGACCGAACGATTCGTGCGTAGAGCCTCCGGCAGGAGGCGTCTGGACCCCCCAGGTTGGGCAGGAGCCGCCCGAGGGCAGCCCCAGTCCGATTTAGTTTGGGAGCCAGACGTCGGAAGTGCTCCTCGAAATCCCATCGGCTGTCGAGAACGAGTCCCAGGTACTTCATCGTCGACCCGACGCCGATGTGGACTCCTCCTACCGTTAGTTGCGAACCCGGTGGTGGCGCGTTCCGAGGACCGTGAAAGCACATGGCCTCGGACTTGTGCAATGCCACCTCGAGTCCCAACTCCTGGATCCTGCCCACGACTGTCGCAACCCCGTGTGTCGCTAGTTCAACCGCCGCCTGGTACGACTCTCCCCGCGCCAGGACCAGCGTGTCGTCTGCGTAGCAGACTACGCTGACCCCGTCAGGGAGGTCGCCGCGCAGCACGTAGTCGTATCCGATGTTCCACAAGGGCGGCCCTAGTACCGATCCCTGCGGAACACCGCACGACATCTCTCGGCGTTCCCACTCTCCCTGGTGACCAGGGTAGATGATGTGCCTGTCCGACAGGTACGCCTCGACCACACGACAGAGGTAGTCGGGCGTCCGGTGATACCGGAGTGCCCTCCTAATGCTACTCCAAGGCAGGGAGTTGAAGGCGTTGGCGATGTCCAGAGACACCGCCACGACACACCTGCCCTGGGCCACCGCATCCCCCGTCGTGAGGGCTCGCACGCGCATGATGGCGTCCACCGTGGAGCGCCTCCTGCGAAAACCAAACTGGCCGTCCGCCAGATCCGGCCCCAACCGTGTTAGGTGCGCGACAAGGCGGTCTGCAATTACTCTTTCAAAGAGCTTGCCCACCTCGTCAAGCAGCACAATGGGCCGGTACGCGGACGGAGAGTCCGCAGGGCGCCCCGGCTTCGCGATGAGGACCAGTTTCCCAGTCTTCCAGCGAAGTGGGAACTGGCCCCTCTCCATGCATGCGCTGAAGAGCCCTCTTAGTCGAGGCCCGAGAGCCTCCATGGCCAGAACCCAGGCCTTCCCAGGCAAGCCATCGGGTCCTGGGGCGGTATTTTTGGCACTCAGCCTTCGTACCGCCACTCTCATCTCTACCTCGGTCACCTCTGGAAAAGTATGTGTGCGCTTTTTATGGTATGTGCAGTTAGAGCTGATTTAATTTAAATTGTGACAGTATTAAAAGGTGGGTAATAATATAACTCCTTTTTGATAGCTATGGTTGATCCTGTATGTTAGATTTCTAAAGCAAAAATCTGTGATAAACATGGTGTCAACACCAGAGGTCGGAATTAGGTAGAGTTACACAATTGTATTTACACCGATTATATATACAGAAAAAGAATAAAGTCGATATGCCTCAAACCCCGAGATTAATTTTAAAGAGCAGATTTTTTTTTTATGACACTATCAGAAATATAGCAGAAAAAAATTCTTCCTGCATTAATGACGAGGAGGAAGTGTATAAATTTGTTAACCTTACCTCAGTTGACGTAGAGAGATCTTTTTCGATGAAAAATACAAATAAAAATTGTATGTATATCTCTGAGGTTTTTATTATTATTTATTTTTAATACTGTTGGCCACACGGGATTTTTCATTAGAAATCCCGGGAAGATCCATATTAATATCAACATTTCTATGCAAGTACATGAATAACTCTACCTAATTCCGACCCCTGGTCATCATTTACATCATTTCTGTGGTCACAGGTAAATCATACATGATTAATTATCAAACATAAATTAAATCCATACACAACAATACAATGTCTTCTTCAAACAAAGTAGAGGTATATTATGGGTACATCGCATAAAACATAATTTATAACTAGACAAATTGCTGAATAAACCTGTAATAACACAACGTACGACAGTTTAATAATGAATCAGTGGTTCCCCGGTACCGTTGTCTGTACTTATGAAATTGCACATTATTACGAGGAAACCCGCGGTATGGACTATGTACGGATCCGCTTGTCGAACCAAATGACATGCAATTGTCGAAGAGCCCTTTTAAAGTAGAATGTCAAGCAAATTGCCGACTTTTATGCTATAATCTACGGAATATCGTATTACCAACATGGACTTACGAAGAATTTGTTTATGTCAGAGAGAATTGCTAATATTGTGGACGTAGACTTGCATAGATACCTATCATCTATTTATAAAGATTTGTTATCTTCAATTTTAAAGTCAACTTGTTTTTTTGCCATTTGATTTCATTTTATTTTAGCACCCATTACTATAGATCTAGATTTTAGATAATTGTTGAAGGTTAAAACATGTTTCTCAAGAAATGTTTAGATGAATATCTTTACGAAAATGTCAATTTATTATTTAAATAATATAATAATAAAAAATAATTTATTCGGACTTGTAAATAAAGACTAAATTACCTATAACGCGTGCTGCGTTCCCACACTAAATGGCAATGGCGAACCTTTGCATCAGGAATGACCCTGAGCGGGAGTTGTCAAAATGGGATAGAATAATACTATGATGTACTCAGTCTTCAAGACCTTTACACACTGAATGCCAATTAACATGTACGAGGACATCCCCTCAATAGGGAAATGCATTCAGGAAGAAGCCACTGAAGCAATTTATACCTGAGTCGTAAAAGCATGGAACAGGCTCCCGGAAAGTGTTGTTAAAGTTCTAACACTGAACTGCTTCAGAAATCTGTTGGACAGACTAAGAGACCCCGCAAACTGCAGACTTTCGATCGGCCGATAGTTTGGTTGGTTGCTTAATCAGTATAAAGCTGTATGGAAGTGCGCACACAAAACGATTCAAAATCGGCCGACAAAAAACTTTATCTTCATACTGATTAAGCAATCATCCAAACTAACGGCCGATCGAAAGTCTGCAGTTTGCGGGGTCTCTAAATGTATCTTAACTATTTGAAACAAACGCATTAGCTAATGCCTGCGAGTGTGTCTTATCAAATAACTCAGTTCTGTGTGACTAGTCCACTTAAATCTGCCAAAACTATAGGTTTCTTTCCCTATAGTTTCCCACCAACCGGGCGTCATTCTTGGGTACACTAGCATAGCGCATACAGGGATAATCGTCGGTTGATAACACGTTCCATGAAAAGTCTCTAAAGGGCTTTTGCGATTTGGCTTCAGCCCCTCGTACGCTTTCCAAAGGTCTAGGACCCCAGGGTCCTGAGATGAATAAATAAATAAAAGTAATATAAATTATGTCGTCTGCTGAAAGAAATTTCTTTTTGAAATAAGCAGTACCTTTGTACAAAATTTTATAATAAGAAAGAAAGAAGAAGAAAGAAAAACATTTTATTTGGCGGAACAAGGCGCAAATTTAGAACTAACAAATTATAAGTACATTATGTGAAAGAAATATGCGCCACATCCGCGCAAAACGGCCGAACGCTCAGCATAATGCCGTGACCATACGCAAAATGCGATGAGTCTATGGCGCTGGTTTTCAGCGTGGGCCGGTAACGGTATCGACATAAAGACGTCGGCAATAAGATATCTTCTTCTGCATATTTGTGTGTACATAAATAATAATAAATAAATATAATACATATAAAGTCTGTCCAACATTTTGACATCAGTTGCAATGCTGTTGTTATTTAAAATGTATGTTTAAACGAAGTTTACATGAAACAATGTAGAGTAATTAGCCTTTCCTCTCCCCCACAGCGTATTGTTTCAAGACGAACCACAAAGAGATATCAATAAAGGTATTAAGAGGAGCCCTCATGTCCTGTGTAAGCAAAGATCAGACAGAACTAACGCACACACTTAGGTACAATATTAGTGGGAGCGTCCGGTCGCATCCCTTTATCTATGAAAATGCCGCTAGCGACGTCAAAGTAACTCAAAGGAAGCCCAACGTAAACACGGAGTAATAAAATGTGCTAATATTTGACTTACGTACCACCAACGAAGGATCTTGTGAACCAATTAAGGTACTGAGTTTTAAACGGTAGCGGGAAACATTGCTAGTAGTTTAATTACTAAGGTATCTGATAGAAGATTGCTTCTTAGTTTTTTTGGGTTCTGCACCTCAAAAGGATAAAACGGAACCCTTATAGGAACGGTTCCCTTTGTTGCCCGTCTGTCTGTCAATACCTTTTATCTCGGGAACGCGTGGAGGTATCGAGTTGAAATTAAAATCTTATAGGTACTCAAATCTGTGGTCCCTTGAAGCTGTGAAAAAATCAAACTTCAATCGGGAATCAAAATTCATAGGGTTATTCATGTTTTGCATGAAGCAATGTATAGGCATAGCACAAGAATAGGAAAATAAACTGTAAATTTGTAGTTGCGTCAAAAAAAATAATCTTCTTTTGCTATTCGGAAAAATTATCGTAACGCAATTCGGGATTTGAACTGTTTTCATTGGTAAGTTTGTACGGAACCCTCAGTGCGCGAGCCCGACTCGCACTTGCTCGGTTTGATATACGGTGACACCCACACTAGGAACTACTATAGGAGTCATTTCTATTGTGGGTTTCACGGTTTTGTTTCTGTTCGCTGTCTAAAAGCATAGGTAGATATACTAGCAATCCCGGCTGACGACCTGCCCGAAGGATTTCGTCAGACAAAAAATTGAGACCCCGATTGCAGCGCTATGATAGCGATAGGATTATAGAAACTTAAAGGCCCTATGCCTGACGATTAGGATTCCCAGACATAGCGACACGAGGCTGCGGCAGACCACGAAGAAGATCGAGGGACAACCTAGAAGTCTTCAATAAGAATTGGGAAAAAACACCGAAAAATCGTGATCGTTGGAAATAATGGAGGCTTATGGAGGGAAGTCTTTGCTCAGCAGTGGGGTAATACGGGCTAGTAATAAATAATCTATATAGGGTGACTGGCAATTAGTGTACGATACTTAAAAATACGTGATTGTGCTCATGATAACAAACAATTTTTATTATGGGAGCAAAGCCGAAATCGCGAAAAAAATATCAGCTGTTCAGTACATTAGGCGAACTTAAATGTACTGAACAGCTGATTTTTTTTCGCGATTACAGGTTTGTTCCCGTAGTAAAAGTTGTTGGTTATCATGAGCACAATCACGTGTTTAAGTATCGTACACTAATTACCAGTCACCCTATATATATGTATAAAAGGAGAAACTGACTGACTGACATATCAACGCACAGCCGAAAGTTCTGGGATTAGGAACGTGAAATTTTGCACTAGGCTTCCTTTTATGACTTAGACGAGCACTAAGAAAGGATTTTTGGAAATTCAACTTTTAAGCGGATGGAACGAGGTTCCAAAGTTCGTATGGAGAATTCTACTTTCATACGAGCGAAGCCGCTGGCAGAAGCTAGTTCAATATAAAAACTTGTCTCTTTCCCAACGACCATGTAGTGAATTTAATAGCCAGTTAAACATTAAAGGTCGCGACTCACTGACGGTGAATTGAAATCGTGCCCACCACTCATCGCTCGTCGTCGACCGATTACAAGCAATTACCCACCTTTACCACCTTTGCCACACAATCAGTTGCTGACTATCCGACTTTCTCGAACGTTATTGTTGATCAGTCAACTCAGACCTTTATGGCTAACTGATATTTTTGTTTTATAGCGAGTTGTCGAGAAATAAGAACATATTATTATTTATTATTAAGCGATCTCGTACCGGAAGATGCAGTGTTAGAAGGTCTCCTATACTGCATCTTCCGGTACGGGTTCTCCTCAGACAATGGACGTCTTTCGGCTGAAATAATCATGATAATGGTTTCGTTGGAGTCGGAGTGCTAGATACTTATAATTTTAACAACCTTAAATATCTCGACATAATAATGTGTCTCTCAACTACTATCACATATAAAAAAAAGACCCCGACGAAAATGGCGTAGCAAGCATTTATCTCAGACAATTATTGCTGACGGATTTATATGCACGCACAATTACCTGATTCACTTCGCCCTACATGCAGTTCCGCAAGGTAACCTGGGGAGGTTTGTTACTCTGTGGCGTATAGAGGACACAATCTTGTAGCTGGGTACATGGTTACATGCACGCAGCATTTGTTTGACGTCGATGTTACGCAGTGTTTGAGTGACTTCAGGATTTTATTATAAACTATACGTAGAAAATTATCCTAATAAGCATAATCTGCCTTATAATGTTCCCACTGTTGGGCCTCAGGCCCTCTCCTAGGAGAGGATTTATGGGTCGTAATCTACCACGAGGGTCCAGTACGGATTGGTGGAGGTCACATGTCTTCGATTTTTTGTTTGACAACTCGTAAGTCGGGTCCATTACCACAGGGTCACTACTGCTAAAAAAAACCGAGATATTTTTTTTATAATATCCTATGTGCCTATTTCAGGACATGGCTTTCGTTCGAGTCTGTGGTCGATTGGACCCGCTCGATTTTGGTGCCTCGGGTCCACTTGACCACACAATTTATTTTCTGTATTCGCCCGTTTGAGTGTAAAGGAATAACAAACATACTAATTTTCGCCTTTATAATATTAGTGTGACAAATAAGTATGATTGAGGAGATTTTAAGTTGTCTGTTTGCTTTTTCAAACAGGCAAGGGTTAAATACTTTAAAAGTAAATGATTTATCGAACTAAGAATCTCTTAAAACAAAAGACCTATGGGCATGACATAGTCGCCCAAATCAAGATATTGAAACAATTAGGCTTACTGGCACAATCAATGCATTGGAGAGAAAAACAGAAAACAGACAAGAAACAATTAATTAAGTATTTATTGGATAAAAACATAATGGTAATAGTAATAACACAACATTGAAGAAGTAGGTCACAGCGACAATATAATCGTTATGATTCAAATCACAATAAAACAATAATATATATTAATACACAAGAGTAGGTACAATAGCAGAAATAATAGGTTAGGTATTTAACTTTACCAGTCGTTTGATCCTTACAGTACAGAAGACGACTACCAGCCACGGTAGACGCGGGCTTACAGACGTCGAGCAATGGGTAGCTCTCCGTCCAGCCGTCCGGTAATCGACCGGACCAAACTCAAGTCGTCGACAGCGCGTAGTCCACGCGCTCCTCAAAGAGATGTCAGCAAAGCGTAGGGGCCCAGCAGGGCCGATGGCCGCTAGGGCTGCGGGGATTTTATGAAAATTAAACCCGTATTCTTAGAACACAAAAAGAAACTGTAGGACACAGGTGTGGTTTTAGTCAGTAAAAGTCTGACACGACCCAGATCGGGAGAAATCATTGGATGATTTCACACCTTAAAAAAAGGTCCTTGTATTTAGGTTATGGTCTGCTGGCCTGTAAATGCTTGTATGTTAATAAATTAAAGCCTGGCCAGAACTAATACTATTAACACACACACGAACTTGGTACGATCGGACCACGAATTTGGTTCGTTTCCGAATCTAATTAGTCCATCTATAGGTGACCATGATTATTACTATTCGAGTCCGTGTAGGTCCGCTAGCGGACGGTGTGCATCCGCAAAGCAACTGTCCGATCCAGTGGTCTGATGCGAGAACGGATTTGGTCGGCGGATTTGGTCTGTCGAACTAAATTCGAGCGTGTGTTAATACTTAAAAATTTTACAACACAAAAGACTGGAGTTAAAAGGGACTTTAACATTTTTATCATGTCTAGCCTATAGTAGGTCAACATATGAAGTTGTCATCAGCTTTTAACCGGACTTGCCTGAGACGGTCTTAATAAATGATTAAAGCCTCCAGGCAAGACTCTGGGACCTTAACAACCCAGGAAATATTTATACTGGTTCAAATGTTTAACTACCATTAGAGCTCACTATCCGTTTTGGTGTTGCAGCACCTCAATAAATGTTTCTGTTACTAAAATAAATCTTCCTATAAAAAAACATTGGTTACACATTATATACAAACATATGCATAAAATATAATTCCAAATCAAACTGAAGTTATCACTAACACACACACACATCGCTAACAATAACCCGTTTTATAATTTTATGTGTAATTTAATTAAAATAATTATATACCATATAACTTTAAAACTCAGTAAAACCAATCTTATAAAAATACTATATTATTTTATCAAAAGGATGTCACAAGTGATATAAAAAAAATTTCAAAACATGTTCGCAACAACAAGTTTTTTAAAGCGAGCAAACTGTCAATATTAAAAATAAAACTAGGTTAGCCATGGATAGTGTAGTTGTTTCGCATCCTAATCCTGCGGCGGGCGCGGCGGGAAAATGGCGGAAATTGAAAATAAACATTTCATCTGCGTTCCGCCACGCACTGCCCAAATTGACAATACAACCAATTTGCCGCCGCGCACCGACCACTTTTGTATGGGAATTGAAAAATAATATTACTCTTTTTTCTACCACTGCACGTGGACAATCTCAAAAATAAACTACGATTCTTCAACTTCAATGTTCCTCCGTTATTGGGTTCTTGTTATGGAAAATAAATAAAAACGTCGACGTAATATAAAAATGTACTGTTCATTTTTTACTTTGGACGTTAATTATTTTTGTAGAATAACGTAGGCTATATAATAACAATAAAATATAGGAAACATAAATGAGAAAGTGTTTACCGTAATAAGCCTTGGACTTTTACAACAGCGGCTAAACTTTTCATTAGCAATTATCATGTTGTAACGGAAACACTTACCCGCATCGATGGTAAAATACGCAATGATCATTACGTGGGCATTAAATGTTCACAATAATTAGCTAAAGTGGCTACAATGGCAACAGACGTCTCATTAAGCGCGCGGGGTGTTATCACAGTCGGCAGGAAGCACTCCGATAGAGTGGCGTCATTCACTCACTCATTTTCATTCAGTTTTAAAAACGAATGCGTTTAGTTAACACGCGTCTCGACTCACGTACGAACACAAACATTCATCATTATACTTGAAATTATAATTCATATTACCCAGTAATTACAATGTGAAGAATGTTTTTGTTTTAATTAGTACAATTTAGTGTGCGGTGAGTGCGAATGAATTATATTAATAAGCTTTGTTATGAGAGTAGTCGCTATTGTTTACAGTGGTGTTGTGAATATCTCAACACTTTTTAATTGAGTGCAATAAGTATAATGAGTGTTGTAAAGTTTCGCAGACACTGCTCGCTGAGCTTTGATTCCAATTAATGTATCCACAGAATATTGGAAGTTGTCTGTACATTTTGCTGTCTATATAGATACAGTTTAGCCAGTTTTTCGTAACGACGAAACCTCTATAATGTGGCTAATGCAGGGCACAGTTAAGTTGAAACATTAATTGGATTATTAAAAAATAATTAAGATGATTCTCTCAAATTAATTTTAACTCAAAACCGAAAAATGATTAATTCATACGTGCTTAATTTAAGAAACGAGGCCTTCCGTACAATTACACATAATAATTTAATTAGGCAAGCTAAATTAGTTTGTAAAGTGAGCATAGTTAATTTAATTTAGATTGGGTTTTTTAATAACCCTAATTGAGTGATTTAATTACGCACACCGACATTGCGCAGTCAGTTACTTAGTTAACGAACCTACAGCTAATTATGACCACCTATGGCTACCCCCTCGTGGGAATACGGAACTATTCGTTAAATACGGTAAGTGCTTAAACGTTAATATCGAAAGTGGACCGGCATTAGTACAGACGGAAATATTGATTACAGATTAATGTTTTGTTACTTTATCTAAAAACTATCTTCTGCGTGCGGTTTCACCCGCATGACGGTTAAAAATTATTCCAAAGGGAATATACATACTCCCAAGATAAAACGTAACCTATGTGCTATTCCAGGTCATGGCCTACCCTTCCAGCCGTGAATAATGAAACGTAAAAAGAAATATTAGACAGACAGAATTACTTTCGCGTTTAGTATGGATTATTTGCTTTATATTAAATAAATAAAAAAAATAAATAAAAAAAATAACCAATATTATTTAACTAGCTTTTGCCCGCGGCTTCGCTCCCGTCAACTGACTACTATATTCTACTCTACCCAACTCTACCCTACTAAAAAAAAAAGTATCCTATGTCCGTCTCCTGGTTCTAAGCTACCTCCCCACCAACTTTCAGCCAAATCGGTTCAGCCGTTCTTGAGTTATAAATAGTGTAACTAACACGACTTTCTTTTATATATATATATATAATAAGATAGATGTGCTAACTTTAATAACAAAAAGAAAATAAAGTTTTAACAGCACGGTACAACACACCAAACAGAATCCAATATCATTCGATAGTACGCTTGGTGCAGTGGTCGAGCGATTGGGTACTGCGATGTGTGTCGCGGATTCAATTCCCGCACAGAACATATTATATTTTTATGGCCTACAGCTAGCTGTTCCAGGGCTGGGTGTACTGTGCATGTGACATGTTTGTGGAGGTACCCACGATACCGGAGTAATTCCTAGTGTTTTTTTTTTGGAAGGTGGGAAATCAAATCATCTAATGACTTTACTCGCTCTAGGGTGGAATGGGAGGGCTAAAACCCACCTATGTTCCTTCAGTTGCCCGGTTTCCTTTTCAGAAAATCCCCCGTGGTCCTAGCGGGCAATTCCTAGTGTGGGGATTTTTTTTTTAAAAGACAAAAAAGTGTGTAAAGCGGATAAAAGGTGATGGTGAAACTTAAATTATTCTATTATGTATAAAACAAAACTGCATATAAATACTTATATTTTTAGACAACGAAGATGTTTTTGTACAGAAACATATTCGTTTTGACAGTATAATTAATTTTTAAATAATAATTCCATACATTCTGAGTTTCAAAAGGCAGGTACACCACGGCGCATACGTCGCCGGTAGCATTAAGCAAAACCTAATTATAATTACATTTTGCAATAATACAATCATTATAATTATTAAAAAGCCGATCTAAATTATAATGAAACGTAATGGACGCCATTCGATGGCCCGCAAATGAATGAATGTTTAATTGAGTGACTCCCCACAAATAAAAGCAATTTTCTTATAGCCCAGCCCTTAGCCAACGTAATTTAATTAATGGCGCATAACTCTGATTAAATAATACATATAATATCTGAAAAGGAAAAATGCGATTAGCTGTACCGTAGAGATGGATGAAGTTGGGAACACTTGTTGAGGAAAATGTCCGTGTTTATGGAAACCTAAATTGAGATGTTTTACAGGTTTACTAACAACCCGCCCCTACATCGAACGGGTGTTAAAAATCACTAAAATTTACGACTTTTCTCTACTATAACATACATGTTTTATACACGTAAACATTCCTCATGAATCACTCTATCTATTGGTGAAAACCGCATGAAAATCCATTCAGTAGTTTTTGATTTTATCGCGAACATACAGACAGAGAGATGAGGTGGGGAAAAAAAGATTTTTCGTGGGCCTACTGAAAGTCTCTGAATCTGGCCTTTTACAATAAAAGAATAAAAAACAATTATAGAATTCGCAAATGTAACTTTTGCGAGCATGTTACTTTTTGCGAGACTGTCATTTGTTTTTTTATTGTGGCGTCGTTTTGAAAATAAAAAAAACTTTTTACAAAAAAAAAAATACAATCTACTTCAATGTGACTGAAAAGTGCAAAATAACTTTAATTTCGGAAGTTGGTGTTTCTATAATAGTTTTGTCTCTTCGTTATTTAACACAGAGCAGTGGTGGTAACATAGGCCATAGCACACAAGGAGTGATATGAAATAAAACTCCCTTTTATTTCATATCACTCCTTGTGTGCAATAGAGCAGTGGTGGCCAAGTGGTAACGGCCCCGACTTACGAATTGTAGGTCGCGGGTTCAAACCCAGCCAGGCGCGTTACTTTGTGTCATTTATTACATCACCACTGCTCTCAAAACGGTGAAGGAAAACATCGTGACGAAACCGGCATGTCCTAGAACCAAAAATTCGAAGACATATGACATTCACCAACCCGTACTGGGCCCGCGTGGTGGATTACGGTCCATTCCCTCTCCTAAAGAGAGGAGGCCTGAGTCCAAGCAGTGGGAACATTAAAAGGCTGATTACGCTTAGGTATGCTTAATATACGGTTTAGACAATAATTTATCCGGGATTATAATTATTTAGGGCTCCGATAACCTCATTTCTTACTCAAATCAAAAGCTTTACTATGAGTTACACTGCAGACAAAATTAATAACAAAAAAAATCTTAAAACAGAATCCAGTATAGTTGGACGGAACGGTTGGCGCTGTGATTAAGAGATTGGCTGCTGCGCTGCATGTCATTGGGTTCGATTCCTGTACGGAGATTACATGTTTCGATACAGGAGTCATTACTAGTGTGGGGTAACGTATTTTTTTTAAAAGAAAAAAAAAGTGAAACTATTAAAAGTATGCAATGATAATGACTAATCAATTTTAATCAAATAATTTCAATGATAATCTATATATAAAAGGAGAAACTGACTGACTGACATATCAACGCACAGCCGAAACTACTGCGACTAGGAGCGTGAAATTTTGCACAAGAATAGAATAGAATAGAATAGAACAGACGTAGGCGAGCACTAAGAAAGGATTTTCCGAAATTCACACAATAAGGGGATGAAACGGGGGTTCAAATTTTATATGGAAAAACCTTCTTTCACGCGGGCGAAGCCGCTGGCAGAAGCTAGTCAGTTATAATCAATTAATTTCAATTTATTATTACCTATTTTATATTTTCTATGTTTTAATTAATTACAATGGAATGATGAATTTTGGAAGATCAATTGTTGTTATTTTGTGACTTGTAAATATCATTATTACCAATTAATATATTTATCTCTTTATTTGTTTCACGGTAAAACAAGATTCCTACACTGAAAAATGCTGCACTAGCAAATACGATCAATAATATCACAGGCACTTAGAGATTGCCTAAAGCATAACAGAGAGGAAATAGCAATCCAATAAAAGATCATAAATAAAACATCGAGAACGTTACCTCGATAGCTTTTGTCTAATCTAATAAATGTTTAATAAGAATTAGGTAAAAGTGGCACTCCCTGGCCAGCCATCGGGGGTTTTCATTGCATTAGAGGGGGCTGCATAATGTCAGAACAGAACTCACAATAGGGCTCACAATACCTATTTTTGAAAAGTGTCTGTGGTATACACATTAAGGTGTATAGTCCCTTGAACATGTGGCCGAAGTTAAATGTACACATATTCGTACTGCCGCTTGCGCCGCATAGAGCCCCGCTGACCTTTAAATTGATTTACATATGCTTTAAGTATATTATGAAGAACACTTAACCAACATTTTTTGTGTTAACACATTTCTAAAGATCAAAGTCATTTAAAAGGAGTAGGAAAAACCAGCCAAAAAATATCATGTTGCTAAAAGTTTTTTTTTGGCCAAAGTATTAGTCATACGAAAAAATCATAATTATGTTGATAATATTTTAAATGAATCTTTAATAAATATATATATTTTTCAAACTTATTGACGTAACCTAGTGGCTACGGCTCGGTAATCCGAGGAGTAGGCTTCAGAAAATCACTGTTTTATGGCACTGCTCGGGAGCTAGGGCCTTAAATGTAGACCAACTGAAGTTATGACGTCGTGGGCGCTCTCGATCTGGTCTCCGGGAACGACTAGACGTCATTCTTGAGTTGTGCTTGCTTGCTGATAATTTTGGTTATTTAATTTATAAACACTAATCCTTAACTGATTTTAGTGAACACCACAGCGTCTCAATTTGATCTTAAGACTCTAATAAACTACTAAAAAAAACAATAAATTTTTATTCAATCGTTAAATGTTATAAAAATAGTAATTTAAAGAAAACGCTGGACGCCATGTTGCTTTTTGGTCATGACGTCAGTTGGCTATGTAAACAAATTAAAAATTAATAACATAGAGACATCAGTTCATCAGTTGTAATTTTTTGGTGTACATGACCCTACGAGTATGACGTAATATTATGGCGGCTACTGTTTTGCTTATTAAAAAATAGAATAAAAAAGTGAAAACTTTGAGATGAATTTTGTTATTTTATAAACTTAACTAAAAACTTACCGACTTTTATTGCTTAAGCTATCTCAATTGTATAATTATTAGATTTTTTCTCGTAGGTACACAATAAAATATCCTATTGAAGCTCTATTGTTGAATATCGTCCATCGCGTAGTACAACTAACATCCTTTATTGGATCTTACACTAATGCCATTAATATTTTTAGCTGACCACTTATACTGTAGATGTAAATTGAGGATAAGAAACTGACGCGTTCCTGAACTGACGTCGTAAAACGAACCAGAATGTGTTGATAATTTAATCGACGCGATAAAGAATCGCTAAGTAAGTAATATCTCCACTCGTAGCCCGTATGTAAGCAACACTTATCTAGAAAACAATTTATTCAATTATATCTGCCAGAAAAACTCGTTCTTTAATAGATAGATTTACATCTCGATTGAATTTTAATTGAGTCAACGAGCGAGTGCACTCCAATAACGGAGTAAGTTAATTATAAAAGGCAATTGATTTAAAAGGAGCCGTGTCGTAGCCGCGGTATGAGTAACAGAAAAAGTTTTCAATTTCACTAAAAGGGACTGGTTTGTGTCTCAGAAGTCTCGTCTGGTTATCGGCTTGTAATGTATGAAGTTACTCGCCGCGGCTTTATTTTATAACTCACTTCACGTAATAGGCTCCAAGTTGCTTTAATTCACTTTGCCCCTCGTCGGTCGTCGCGAGATTTACTAATTTAGCTTTACAACTCATCTCGGAAAAATATATTTTGGGAGTTGGAAATCATGACGTTAATCACGGGATGGATGCTGGAGGATCCGCCGTATTAAACAACTATACGGGGAACACAAAGATAATGTCATAAATTCATCCATAAACATGCTTCATAAATTATCACGACAACGATTTGGAACATTTTACAGCGGCTATCAACGGATACTTTACGATCAATAGGGATGTGACTGCATCGCGACTCATAATTAATACGAGACGTTTGTTTTATCATCTAATAAAAAATCAGCAGAATTTGCTATCGGTGACGTTACAGCTTACAGCGAGTCGTTACACTTGTGTTACGTTCACGCGTCAAGTACGGCTAAGTATTCATAAAAGCGTTCAATTTTATTATATCAAGATACAAAGTAGACATAACTGGTTCACTCTATTTATGGATTTACTATTCAATCTATTTAACGTTAATTTGAAATTGTAACTTGGTCAAAGCTATTAGACTACTTCAAATGAACACGTCGGTGAATGTTTTAGTAATCACTATTCTATTAACTTGCTTTTAATTAAAACGATTGACTTAATCATGGAATGATTTAAATTCAAATTTGATCTGATTAGAAATCCGAAACTGTAATATGATGTGGTGTTATGAACAAAAGATCGCGTGGGAGCCAGTTGCAGTGCAAGTTATAAAAGACAAGTTCTCAAATCCAAATTGAGTTCGACATCTCAAATAGATAAAGTGATATCTACCCGTTATAAAGCAAACTTTATAGTTTTGTTTTTGGCAGTTTTGACACAGCTTCTATCTACTTATTTGTTCCTTCAGCTGCATCTAACTGAGGTGAAACTTTTAACTTGTCCGGCGTATCTTCCACCTGAGTATCACTTACTTGGACTGCCAGGGGACTTTCTTTATTATCCACCACTGCATTTTGTTTTTCTATTGTTCGATGGTCAGATTAGTTTTCTTGGAACGTATCTGTTCAGTTATCGGATGGTGTCACAACCAGATATTGAAGTTAATTTCGGTAAGTAACAATTACGTAGCTTTGTTTCAGAAATGTTACAGACGTTCACGGTAACATTTTACGAGATTGCTTTGCTGATGATAAGGGCATTGTGTTCCTTCAGGACGCCAGGGTGACAGGAGACACCTGAAAACAATAAACACGAAATTGCCACAATAATCGGCCCTCATGATCAGCAGAACGACTGTCAGACAATGGGGCAGATTACGCGATAGGGGTTTAACCGAATAGCAGCTAACTCGATTATGCGGTCATCCGTGATTGTGTTTGAGCCTATTAATGTTTGAATTTCGTTATATTATTGCGGCGGTCGGGTGCCGCCGCTAATCCAATATGGGTTGGTATTAACGAAATTCCGCGTCGAGTTCGCGGTTGCCGTTCTGTGGCGCGCGACTGATAATACTCCTCACATACGTGTTCTAATAGCCCATCGTCTACTGATCACCTCGTTGACGGCCCTTTATGCCGAGGAGATAAGAAATAATGCAGAGATATTATAACCAAGTTAATTACTCCCTTTTATAGGCAAGCTTTCAATTCCAGCGCAACATTTATATAATTTTATGTTTAGTTTGCATAATTTACTGCCTACTGTAGATAATTACTGGTTTACGTCCAAAGATCAAAGAACAAAAATATGCATTTACAGTAGATTATTTTTGATTGTTCTTAACACAAAATGTTCTGTATTTCTGAAAATGAAAGCAACCGAAACTCAAAGTTACCTGCGAAAATGGAAAAAACAATTTCCATCCACACAGCGCATCATCGCAAGAGGTTTAAATGAAAGTGCGTGCGAACAAGCTTTGTGCCGCGGACCCGCCCGGATGTGACGCGGAGGGTGTGAAGTAAAGCGCCGCGGCCCACGGCCATACCTAGATTAAAGAACAACTTAAAGGAAAGCAATCTGCTAAATAAGTACCAGTGTAGTTAATACGCTACGGAAGATGCTCTACTTTAGAAATTGTATTTTTTTTTGTTGTTAAATAAATGAAATGATAATGTTACAGCGTATGTGTCATGTAGTGCGTTATTAATTTATAAATTAATCAGCGGCTTTTTTATAAACCTAGTCATGGCTACTTTAACCAGCATAACATCGTGTTTTAGGAAATTTAATTAATTATATTATTTTCTTTCTCGTGTCTTATTCTCATTAACATTCAATCAAAATGGTAATGGCGACTTCATTTAGATTACAGCTAGCTAACCGCTCCTTAATTTTGCTTTTAATTTTAAGCTAATTAGCAACTAAATCGTTCGTGTTCCGCACATTAAAGTGTGCAAAAAAACTGGAGTGGAGCAACGTTCGTGTCGTTGTTAGTTGGTTGAATTATTTAGCTTCTCGTCTCGTTACTTTGCGTCGTTTCCGCAGGTGTGGCAATCATATTGTCTCTCAGTCTCATCCGAACGCCGGAGAGTGTAGGCGAGGTGAGGCGAGAGGGGGGCGGTACTGGAGCCCGTATCCCCCTCATCGCGCCGCTTATACTTTAATCTCGCTGATGAATTATGATTAGCGGAGTGCACTCAATCCTATTAGTGTTGTCTGTCTCGAATAATCTTCTGGAAGATTTGTTTCTTATTTTTTTTTTATGGAAACAACAAATTTAAAATTGGAAACTTACATTTTTACCAAAAATAAAATGATGACACTACACATCTGCAAAAAATAAATGCACACGACGAAAATTACAGAAAAACATCGCTATGATCTAGTGGGAATTTCCGCGGGATACAATTATTTAGCTTAATGCAGTTACCTGAACTGAAATGCATTTGAAACCTGCATTAAAATTCGTCGGAAGCCTAACAAAAACCTTTATGGCCCGTACAGAGCCACGTAATAGCTCGCCGAGGGACCACAAACTCCGATTATCCAAACAGAGAGCTCCCGAAACAGCGCTGTGAAATTTTAACGTGTAATTGATTATGAAGTTGGCCACTAATGGGCGAAAATAGTTTCTAATTTGGAGTGTGGTGGCAGCGCATAATTGGTCTCGGACCGCGTCTGTGTTAATCATTAACGTCGGTCCGGTGGCCGGATGCTCCCAGCGGCCCGCACCGGCCATCCTTCAATTCAGCCGTTGCATCGCCACCCGCGCTTCAGCCACCGCTGTTTTATACCCAACAACTTTCCGCTGAATGTCAAGCGAAATTACTTTTGCATAGTTTTTTTCCCCGTTTCCATGGCTGACATTCGTAAAATCCTAATTCGTGCGTATTGACGTTTCGAAAGTCACCGCTAATGGAGGCGTGAGCTTTTTTGCTTGAGCTGCGTCTAATCTCGGTCGGTTGCATTCGCCACGGGTTGTTTTCCGAGTGGCGAGGCGTGTTGCTGTCACCGCTCTGTAATTATTCACGAAGGCTCGCTTCACGGGCTGTCTGTCTACTTCGCAAAAAATGTCGCATCGATACCTCGGTCGTGGTCGTGCACTACCATTCCATTGAGTAGAGGCCGAGCATTCATTCGGTTCTTGTTCTTTATTATACGCTCTTGGTGCTTTACCGTGTTCAATGAATCTGATTTGAGTAGGCGACGAGCGCTTTGTTTGTATTTTTGAATAAAGTAAACGGATTACAGAACAAAGTGTTTGTATGAAATCCTCACATACTCTTGATAATGAAATTGAAATTTATTACCCGATAGCCCCAGAAGGAGGATAATGTTTTTAAACAGACTTCATGAGATCAAGAATTTTTAATTTTCTCTAAGTCTACATATACTACATACTAACTTTTGTCAGAGAACTTACTCCCGTGTGATCCAAGTTTTATCCAAATCCGTTCAGCCCCTAAGACGTGAAGAGGTAACAGACAGAAATACAGAGTTACTTTCGCATTTATTATATTAGTATGGATTACCAATACCACTAATTGGTATTGCCTTTTGCCATGCGCTTGCGCCGCAGTTCATGAAACTTGAGCGGAGCCGGGAGCCCACATCCGTATTTTGCATTAAATGTGTCGGTGTAGTGGCATTAATAAACCATTGTTATTATATACGAGCAATTAAACGATTCGCCACACTTGATTAGGTGTACGTATTTAACCGCTATTCTTAGTTCAACTGACTCACATCGAGTTGATTAGCTTCCTCTCTAGATTAAACAAACAGTCTACTAGACTAGACTAGACTAGACTATTGGATTTGTTTGACATAAATGAGCATGGCAGTTGAGAGTTTGTCATGCTCGCTCAAATGTCTCACTGATGGTGGCGCGTGTGTTGGATCATTCGGTTCCCTTCAAAATGGTTGAGCTGAGTGGTGCTAATATTCGCGTCGGTTCCGTGAACGGGCGCTGTCAGTTGAGACTGGTCATCTCTTAGCTGCCAGTTGCTATTTTAATATCTATATTTAGTTTTTATTTTTACATTATTGACATTGTTCTCACATGATAGCGACAAGAAACATGTAACAGAGATATTTGTAATTGCAAAACATGATTGAAAAGAGTGTCCATGGAGTTTCTTGCACATTCTTCTCCATAGAGATCTACGCTTTGGAATGTGCAATTAGCATCATTTTTTCTGACTGACTGACTTCTTGACATTTCAAAAGTGCCTGTAAATGGTTTATTTGAAATAAATGCTTTTGAATCTTTGAATCTTTGAATCTTTGAGTCATTGACACTATTTGTCGGCGTGTTGTGCAGCTTCCGGTCAATATCCGAACGCTATTATTTATGGCGGCCGATCGGACGCACTCTCAAAAACACACAAAAATAAGAGTCGTAGACCATTCGTCACGGACCTTACAATAGCCGGCATTGTTTCAGGCACGTTGGCTCATAATGCCCGAATCCGTTGTACTAGAAAATAAGTTTGTGCGTGGACAAAAAAACGAGCGGAAAGGTCGCGGAGTTGTAACCGGCGCCATTGTCGACAACAATATAGTGCGAGGCTGCACCAGTTGCCAAATTTAATTGAATTGTATTTAAAATATTAATTAACCGTGACGCCGCCGCGGTCCGTGCTTGACTTTATTGCTGCTTTTTTTGGCGACACGATCTCAATTACAGTTTTTTATCCTTATTTTTGTACTTATTCGATATTTTAAGGTACATAATTTGCTATAGTTCAGAAACGTCGAGTCGTGTTTCACGTTCTCATTAATCGCTTGAGTAGTTGTGCTAATTTTTTCGAGAAATATTACAGGCGATAAATTTCATGGTTCTGGAGTTTATGCTGTAACATAAAATGGTCTGAATGAGCTGTACGGTTGTGAGGCGATTACGTATTGTGACTTATGATTCAATATGAATGGACCGCGATACGACTGAACTTGATTTGTTGCTAAGGAATATACACAAACGGGATATTTTTTCGTGGTTTCTTTTACGGTATATTTATAACTCAATATTGTTTTTATGTTTTACTTATACTTGTGGGACATATTATATCTATTAGACATTGTGGGTATTTTGCAGTTTTTCAACGATGAAATCATTTCTTACTACAATTTTATACGAACTTGAAAATTTGGTTTAAGGGTGGGTTCTTATTTTGTTACTGATGATTCCATTATCCATCGTAATTAATGCGCTGTTTGTTTGTTACAGTGCGAAAGGCGGACGCCCCAGCAGGCGAGCGGCGGCAGTCCCCCCCTGGGTTCGCACATGCTCGCCATGGAGGTGCAGAAGGAGGCGCGCGCGTCGCCGCTGCCTGCCGCGCAAAGCGGCGCCTCCGCGCAGCCTGCGCAGCCGCCTCAGCCACAGGTACACACACACACACACATCTACTACTTATAGAGACAGAAGACACAGTTGCTGCCCACCGTTCATAAAACATACTTAAAGTTCTAACTGACTGGTTCATCAACGCCCAGCTTCAGCCTTTGGACCTAGACAGCTAACATTTTGTAGAGGTTTCGTTTCTGATGTAGCAGAAATAGATATAGCTTCTTATGGAATACACTAGGTGAACGTATAGGCTTATAAATAGTTTTTGTATTTTACGTTCTCGTGTTACGCTGGTGAGCGATTCTTACGAACTCAATTGTTAGGTACTCACCTTTTATTATCTTCTATATATATAAAAGGAGAAACAAACTGACAGACATATCAAAGAACAGAAGAAACTACTGGTACTAAGAGTGTGAAATTTTGCACAAGGCTTCCTTTTATGACGTATATAAGCACTAAGAGTGGGTTTTCCAAAATTCACCCCCTAAGAGGATAAAACGGGGGTCGAAAGTTTGGATGAAGATACCTACTGTTGGATGAGCAAAGCTGCTGGCAAAAGCTAGTGATAAAAAGTCAGATAAAAAAGCATCATGTATGTGTCATGTAGGTATAATATAAGACTAAGTTTTCGTAGTTCGTAACAATCTTGTAGCCATCTCTGCCTTGTAGCACACACACCGAAAAAAAAAGACTAACGTAATTATTTATTTATTAAAATTTTATGCACTAGTAAGAAACACTGTAGGTACAAAGGTGGACTTAATACCTTAGGCATTTTGTACAAGTCGACCTTAGGGTGGTGCAGAAATATACCTAACGTGGTAGGTACAACATAATGGTAAAATAGACTATAAATACAATAATAAATATATACTAAGATACATAAATACAAATTAACAATGTTATTATGAAAAACGAACGAATTATGAATTTTGGTTTTACCTAGATAATGCATTTACCCTATTTAACAGTACAGTAACAAAAACTATTACCTACTTATAAATTGATGATTGCAAACCCAATTACAATTTTGTCATCTTTATAATTTCCATGAAATTATGAGATTTCGAAACCTCTAATTCAATTTTCGCGTTCGATTATCTTCAACAGTTTTTTCTTGTGTCAGATTTGCGCGGGATGCAACAAGGTGATCACGGAGCGGTACTTGTTGAAGGCTCTAGATCAGCTGTGGCATGAAGACTGCCTCAAGTGTGGATGCTGTGACTGTCGGCTTGGGGAGGTTGGCCATACTCTCTACACACGGGCCAATCTGATCCTCTGCAAGAGAGACTATTTGAGGTGGGATAATTAGACAATATTTTTTATAGCACTTGTGCCTTTTGGTAAATTAATATAAAAAAAAATCACATATACATAATATTATAGTTTAATATTTTTTTTGTAGGAAACATTCGTTCTTTGACTGTCAAGCTGTAAAAAATCAGTTCAGATGGTTACGTTTTGTCTGTTCTGCCGCTTGTGTTCCTCATCATATAAATTAAGTCACAAGAATTCCAAACATGAGTAAAATTATACATAGAATTAATAAATAGAGAGGATACATATTTATTGCTATGCTCTAAAGTTTTATTTTCTTTGACAGGCTGTTCGGCAATACCGGCTACTGCGCGGCGTGCAACAAAGTAATCCCCGCGTTCGAAATGGTGATGCGCGCACGCAGCAACGTGTACCACCTTGAGTGCTTCGCGTGCCAACAATGCAACCATAGGTATGTTTAACAACACAACTATATCACTCTACCATCTACATGCACTGCCATCAACACTCAACACCGCCACAACACTTGAGTATACCCGGTCATAAATATTCCGAATCGAGTTAAAAAAGTTGGCCAATATGGGCATTGTATATTATGTTACGTCTGAGTATGGTTTCCGCACTTAGTCTTATGCGGACCATTGTACGTGAGCCATGGCGGCCATAACCTTAGGTGGGCTTATTCCAACCAGCCCACCTATCTCCAAAAACAGATTAGGCCCCTCAGGTTTTTCAGGGCATCACTAAGTGAATTCGGGGATTCTAAGGTTTGTGTGCGTATTTCAGTGACACCTGTGCAGTCTAGGAGCACATGGGCATTGTATAATTCCATGTATGTTACTTACACCTTCGACAGTCTCCTTCTAAAGCTCAACATCATTATCTTACTTACTTTATGATGGGTATTAATCATTCTTTTTTTAAATATTTTATTAAGGTTACAAAATTACTAGGCAAACTTCATCAGAGATCGCATTCGACAGAGAGGTTGGAAAAAGGAAGCCAGCCCAGCTGTGAGACATATTTACATATTCAGCCTTTTTAATGTTCCCACTGCAGGGACTCAGGCCTCCTCTCTCTAGGAGAGGGAATGGGCCATAATCCACCACGCGGGCCCAGTGCGGGTTGGTGAGACATATTTAGGCGAACAAAAAATAAAGTTATAATCACACCAAGAAAAAATAATAATTAGGTAAACTAAAACAAAGTTTTCCGTAAACATCAGTCTAGTAGGCATTGAAAATAAAACAACCATTAACCCTTTAACCACCTGCGTCGAATTTGTCCGACCAGTGTTTTTGCGTCCTATTCGCCAGGGTCGTGTGTTTGCGACTGGGTACTCCGTCATGTTTAGTTCTTCAATCCCCCTATGTGACAGAAGAGCTGACGAGATGGAGTTTTTGGTTGTAGATGTGTGACCCTGTTGGAATAGTCATAGTCATAGTAGTCATAGTAATTTATTGGTATGGGATTCTTACAAGTCTTATACAGAATGTTACATTATAATTAGTCAACAAATTATTACATAACAATGTCAAATAATAAAAAAAATAACAAATAATAAACGCGACAGTGTTTGTCGGATATATTCGACGTAGATGGTAAACAGAAGTTTTCTGTTTTTAAGTTGAAAGTAAAATATATAATAATTGACTAACAGTTACAAAAAACATTATTCCTATAAAATATAATCTTAAAAAAGTTTAACATCACAACTACAAAACTTGTATACGTTATTTATGATAGCAAAAAAACTAAATCCATTCACCAATATTGAACCCCACATTTGAAGAGTGAAACAAAAAATCCCGTAAACTATTTAGAGAGAAAGGGATAGAGATATAATGTAACAGCAGTTAAGATTGTTTATTCATCTCACGGAGACTGAAAACGCGATTAAATTTTCCGCTACATAATAAAGTCAAACACAAGGAGAATGCGTGCTTTTGTATAAACATTTAATATCCAGTGTCCATAAATTGTGGGGCTTATTTTATTTATATTCACGGTTTTCTTCCAGAGAATAGTGAACGTTGTATTCAAATTAACGAATAAATAAAAATGTTTTACCAATAACTGCCGTTCTGGATACACGTGACTACATCAGCGACACATGTGGGGTATATACACATCCACCATATCTGATTTGAGCATTCTAGTTGAGTATGGACGGGTTTTTAATTGAGTAGTTTGAGTTAAAACGTCTCAAATCCTACTTTATAAAAATAGGTTCTTAAATTCAAATGCTTAAATTAACATCTAGTGATATATCTCAAACTCTACTTTAGCCTGAAAAAGTGACAAAGTTTTGCTTAAGTAGGGTTTGACAGGTTCATAACTCAAAATACTCAATTCAGGAACCCACCCATAGAAAAAAAAAACCTGGGCAAGTGCGAGTCGTACTCGCGCCCTGAGGGTTCATACAAACTTACCTATGTAAACAGTTCAATTCTCGAATGAAGTTTTGGAAAAATGTTCCAAATCGCAATTTTTTTTGTTGTGATGTAATGACAAATTTACAGTTTTCCTATTTATTCCAATACCTGTGCTATAAGAACTTGCTTTATGCAAAATTTCAGGATTCTGGGTCAATGGGACCTATGAATTTTGATTTCCTCGAGTGTCGAAATTTACTTTTTTGAAACACAAACGGCCATATCTTTTTTTTTCGTTAACTTAGAAATTTGATTTTTTCACAGCTTCAAGAGACCGCAGGCTTGAGTATATGGTTTTATGGTTTTGGTGCAACTCGATACCTCCACGCGTTCCCGAGATAAAGGGTCTTGACAGACAGACAGACGGACGGACAACAAAATGATCCTTTATGGGTTCCGTTTTTTTTAAGGCGAATTGTTAAGGCGTTTAGTCCCTTGAACATCTAGCCTGAGTTAAATGTAGGTACACATACTCGTACTGCCGTCTGCGGCCACATAGTGCCCCGCTGACCTTTAAAACCATTTTCTTTGCGAAATATTGATTGATTTACATAAGCTACGAGTATGTACATTCTAAAGAACACCTAACCAGCAATTTTTTTGTGTAAAATATTTCTAAAGATTAAAACCGTTTGAAACGAGTAAGGAATATAAGCGAAAAAATATCATGTTGTTAATTTTTTTATATAAACTAGTGCTTAACTGCGATCCCACCTGATGGTAAGCAGTGATGCAATCGTTGATGGTGAGGGGCACAGAGTTTATAAGAGCCTATTCACTCTAGCCTTGAAGACACCCAAATTATAATCGGATAGGAAGACCGCAGCAGGCAAATTGTTCCAGTCCCTCAATGTACGCGGTATAAACGACGAGGCGAAACGCTTAGTCCGGACCGTAGAGGTTTCAACAACATAAGGGTGTTTTGTTTTTGTTGTATTATGAATTTAAGCTACGCGTCTGAGGACAGAAAGCCTAAACCAAAGCGAATCAATAGGCGAATAAGCGAATCAAGTTTGTTTTAATTAAGTCTATGAGATGACCACAGTACGTACTACGTCAGGATGCATCCGGTTACATTGCGCAACCGACTTGCTCAGTGTGTTAACAGCCTATCGTAGCAAGGCAAATAATAAAGGTAAACGTAAAGGGTAGGTACTTCATTTCCACGCTGCGCACTGTTCGTATTGCATTCGGGATTAATAAATGGCGTTTGTAGCCCTTCAACAGTTTGATTAAACTTTGAAGCCTTAGTTTTTAATGTTGGTACTTAGGCAGGACTACGAGTATATCAAAAATCGGCCAAGTGCGAGTCGGACTCGCGCACTGAGGGTTCCGTACAAAGACCTATGAAAACAGTTCAATTATTCTCGAATTGAGTTACAAAGATTTTTTTCGTGATGTAACTACAAATTTACAGTTTTCAGATTTTTTCTTATACTTAGGCTATGAGACCTTGCTTAATGCCAAATTTCAGGATTCTAGGTCAACTACTTCCCGTTGACCTATGAATTTTGATTCCCTTGAGAGTGTCGAAATACACGTTTTTCGCGACATAAACGGCCGTATTTTCACATCTTCAAAGGACCGCAGACCTGAGTATATGGTTTTAATTTCATCTCTATACTTCCACGCGTTCCCGAGATAAAGGGTCTTGAAAGACAGACATACAGACAGATGGACAACATAGTGATCTTAATAAACTAGTGCGCCTTACCATCAATGATTGCATCGCTGCTTACCATCAGGTGGGATCGCAGTCAAGCACTGGTTTATAAGAATTTAAAAAAAAAAGTGATCCTATAAAGGTTCAGTTTTTCGTTTTGAGGTACGGAATCCTAAAAGTTTAAAAAATGGAATAGTGTTTCAAACAGTTATATGGTCACTGTAACAACTGCAACTGGATGAATGAAAATTTTGTATGTTTAAAAACTTTTTCTATTGTCAGGGTCATTTTTTTTATTATGGTTCCGTACCCAAAGGGTAAAAACAGGATCCTATTACTAAGACTCCGCTGTCTGTCACCAGTCTGTATCTCATAAACCGTCATAGCTAGACTGTTGAAATTTTCACGATGATATATTTCTGTTGCCGTTAAAACAACAAATAAACTAAAAATAGAATAAAATAAATATTTGAGCGGGGCTCCCATATAACAAATGCGTTTTTTTGCCGTTTTTTGCTCGATATTTATATTAGTTATAATATAGTGTTTAACGTTGTATAGATAATGGGACGGAACCCTTTGTGCGCGAGTCCGACTCGTACTTGGCCGGTTTTTTAAATAAGTACTTAAATTTGGAACAAGTTGTAACTTGTTTAAATTTTGAGAAATCACAAGTTAAATCTAAAAAAACAAATGATACAACCAAACAACGGCACCAAGAAAATTCCCTCTAAAAGTGAACACTTCATATCACAGCACTATACGACTTGCCTTCTCAAACACATGCATATATTTAAACCAGCTTTAATATTTCTCCAAAGTAACATTGTCCCAGCAAACAGATTTCTTTACTAATCAAAACATATGAATACTCTTCGACTGTTTTATTCAATTCAATTGTACGGTGCACGACATTGTCAGCCGGCCCGGATACCGCCGTCCGTATTCTAGTCTCGAGCTGTCGACTCACGTTACCTGAATTTGCAAAGGAAACCCATTTTGTTGGTATGTTTCAGCATAGTTTGAAACATTTTGGGGTTTACTTCGAAGCTGGTTTTGATTTTGCAGTATTTGTATAAAATATCTTAAGTATGCTCCTAGTACAAAACTGATGAAAATAGATTGATATTTGCGCTCCACTGTCGTTCTACGCCCGCAAAATGTCGAGTATAGTTCAGAGTAGGGCTGCAGGCGCGAAAACGGCAATTTTCGCCGGACTGCGTCCGTTTAAATAATAGAAAGGTCGCGAAGATTGGAGCCGCTCTGAATGGTTTATATGTCACTTGTGAACCTTTCCCGTGTTAGTAGATCTCGCGCGACATTCTCGCCAAATTATATATTCATTCGAGTGCTTTTAGAATCCAGACTCAACAGTTGGCTTCGTATAACGCAAAGCGCTGTGACTTTATCTTAAACATCTCGAAATTGGCTTAACTTTCATGACATAGCAGTGTGTTGTTACGTTGTTTAGTAATGTAAGTTCGAGGTGAAACTATTTCACTAATTAGCCCTATTACAGCTTGATAAACATTCGACAACAACGGTACACCAGTGCAAACTATTAAATATCACGTACAAATCAATTTCCACGCCGGGCAGAAATCTGAATCCAGTTTGCGGGCTGTCCGATCGGAGCGGACGGCAGATATCACAGGCGAATATCGCTAAACGGCTAAATAATTTAGTAGCAATCTGGCGGCGAGCGGCGGCGGCGCGCCCGCGGCGGATACCGCGTGCTGCGGCCCGCACGTCGCAGACTGCGCCCGCCGCGTACCTGCCGCGTCGCCGCCGCTTGTCGTACGCACCTGCAGCCACTATCTTCACGCTGTTCTAACTTACCATCACAATTTGTGCAAATCTCATAAACTGTAGCGGGAATTTAGCTATGTTTATTGAAATTGGGAATTTAACATCCTTTATGAACAGGATATCAAAGCGTTTCGAACAGTCAAAAGCCGGAACATTTTTTGTCTTAGGTAGCCAGTGGAATGAATATTTTTTTCTGTTGCTGTTTTTGATCAGTACACCTCCTGAATGCTTTGTCTTACGGCGGAGGGAGTGGTGCAAATGTACACGTTCGTTTAACGTAAAACGTCAAACTTGGCTTGGGTGCCGTCGCGACACAATGGCGCGTCGAACAAAGCTTAACTTGCACCCAGTCATTAAAATTTCGTTTTCCATCTTTTCCATTACGCAGCTGCAGACAAAAAATAGCGAAATAAAAAACGACGAGCCCAAAACAAAAGTCGGGAACGAAGAGAACAGGAAATAAAGTTAATTAAGAGCGGCGAAATCGACTGAGTTGCGGTGGAAATTGGCCCCTTAAAAAAGAGACATTTGTAGCGGAGCTATTGCGCTTAATTTTTGTGACAAGTGAAACAAAAGAGTTGGCAGGGTGGCCGAGACGCGGGGGTGCGGGTGGCGTGCGGGGGGGTGAGACCGAGGGGAGATAAGGTCGCGTTATCACCGGCGGTTCCGGGCGGCCAGTGGCGAGTCGAAGGCGATACCTTTTGTTTTGCTACATTGAGGGATGCTCGCTTGCGTGACGTTATCGCGCCTCCTTGGCTCGCGCTGACCTTTCCACTCATGATAGTAAATTTTCTTTCCTAGACGTTTTGTGGTTCACTTTTAGGGTTTCGTTTCATCAAAGTAATGATGTTCGCGATTAGATCGAAGCGTGTCTTATTAGAAATAGGATGTGTATAATTATTAACCTTAATAACGCGTGGGTTGTGTAGTAGGTTCCGGTAGCATCGCTAATTGGATCTTCCTGCTTGTAGCTTATTTTATATGTATCAATTAATGATGAGTTTGTCGTAATTAACCTACAAATCGATAGCAATGTTTAATGAAAAAAGTGAGCTCGAATTGAGCAATTGGTTAACTACCCAAATATTTGAAGTAATTTAGGAAATAGGAACACAATATTGCTATATATCAAAGTCGAGTAGAGTTTCTTAAAATATCCAGATACCACAGATTATAAGACGGCTATCAGAAAAGAAGCACGATACTAGGTTCCAAAATTTCCTGCTTATCTGGTCTATCCCAATCACGACACTTCAAACATAACAAACCCAATAACACAATCCAAAGAATTTACTTAGCAACACTAGACTAGACCAAAGTAACTTGATACTTGCCATATCAGGACATTTAAATCAATAAGCTGCATCGTTTGTCTAAGGTTCTGCGTGGGCGACCGGTTCTACCTGTGCGACAACAAGATCCTGTGCGAGTATGACTACGAGGAGCGCCTGGTGTTCGCGAACATGGCTTACAACCCACCGCCGCTTGCGCACCTCAAGAGACAGACAACGCATCTACCACCGCCACCGGTAAGCAACCACACCTTTTACTGATAGTCACTGTTCTCAATTTGTGCGCTAGTTTTTTTATCTCCCTTTCTATTTTGAATATCCAGTCAACCAGTTTTTTAATTCTATAACGCTAGTTATAGAATTAAAAAACTGGTTAAGCCTAAACTTAAACCTATTTATGTTAGTTTCCAAAGCCAAAGCAGCTCAGTGGAAAGTAAATTGCAACTATTACCCAAGATCAAAGCTAAAAAAGATCTAGATCCTGTACTAGTAGACACCGTACGTCTAAAGTTGATAGCCAAGAAATTAATTAAATAAATTTTCTGCAGACAAGCAACGCAATGAGTGGTCTGATGAACGGCTCGAGCCGCTCTGGTGATCTGAACAACAACATGTCGGGCTCGTCGCCGGCGCCTTTCGCCGCGCCCCCGCACCTTAAGCCGCTCGGCCTCTCCGCGTCCAGCTGAGAGTACGGCGCGTGAGACGCGGCCCACCCCTACGCCAAGTATCAACACTAATCACGCGTACTCCACGACACAATCGATACTAGCTGCCGTTGCAAACGAACTTTACAGTGTTTTAAACGCAGCTCTATTATGACATTCTAATCGTCAAACCACTGGACTTGACGTGTTTCTAAGTGTATAAACTAAAGCAAAGTAAATGCCAAACCGTAGTTAGTGTTTCTGATTTATCAACAGCACATATGTATAATTAATTAAAGAACCTACATTATCATGTAATTATTTCTCGAGTAAATATGATATTATTATGTTATTAGAATATATGTAAAGGAAAATTGTTTTAGTTTGTTAAAATCTCAGAATTTGATCTCAGATGAGCAATTATGCTGTATTAGGATATAGTTAGAGAATCATTGACTCTCCTTTTTGTATTTATAAATCTGTTACAAGTTGCAATATCATGTCTGTATTTTTCTCTTAAATGTATAATGTGTGAATTGACTGGTACGAATAATTATACTGTGCGATTTTAGCGTGTGGCTGTGAATATGTTCAGCGGTTCTGATGCTGGGAAGTAGTGATGTAGGAATTCAGTGATACGGATGTTTTGGCGGCTCAATCGCTGCGTCGAGCGGTTAACACGCGTACGAACCGCTGAACGTGTGTCCGGCCTATCGCGAGGACCTCACGAGCGCGGGTTTAAGACTGCCGAATTGTCGTCTTTGAGGGATGAAATGTATTTTAGAATATATCAGTGTTAATGTAAATATTACAATCATCTCTATGTACGTATTATAGTACAATCTATCGAGTCTCAAATTGATTAAGTAGGCATTATTTAAAGATCAAAACTTAGTTATTTTCAAATATTTTAGTTTTACTCTGGCTTAGCCGTGGAAGAAAATTAATTTAAATGATCAATTTTCAAAAACATTTGTTATTTCTTTTTGTATATTATCTATGTATATTAACTGTTAAGTTTACTATAGACATTGTTACGATGTTTGTATTATTTATGTAAATAGCTCACTATAAGTAGAATATTGTATATCTATTATTATACAATAGTGAATATAAAATATTTGGATTAACTAGTAAAATGTGGATAAATGTGTTAATAAAAAAAATACCTAATTCGAAATAGTTCAAATTAGTTCTTTTAGTAATATTTTAAATAAATACTTGTCGTTGTCTTCGGATGATCAATTAATCGTTTGCATTTAATTAAGTACAGTTGTCAAAACTATTGTATTTAAAAAATATAGTCATTACATGCTCTAGAAGGAGTATTTGAATCAATAGACGTTGTAATGTTAATGATTGAGAATCAGATGTTTTATCAACAGTAACATAGTAGCTAGTACATGAATTTGACAGTACTTGATGTGTAATTGCCCCGTAGGTGTTCTGTTGATGACTGTACAAGCTCATGCATTCCTGTAGAGAGACGCACGTTGTGTGACAAACACACATTTGTATAAATATAAATGTGCAAGTTCTCTTTTAACCAATGATACGACCAAAGATGTAGCTCATTAAAGCCTTGTTCAAGAATATGTCTCATTTTATTTCTTATTTTTTTTCTCCTTGATATTACTGTTCCACTACTGTGCAAAGATCTAACAAATTCTTCCACACATTACTCTCCCGCGCCATCCTGAACTAATTTTTGTTTTACCTTTAAAAATAAATTGGTAGAAAAAATCTCTCGCCAGAACATCGTTTTTCTATGGTGGCCGTATGGGCGTGATGAACTTTGACGTCAAAGACCACGTCGGACTTCTCTTTCTTATTAACAGGTTTGATAACTATGTGCGTGTGAACTGAGGGACCACACTGGTATTTAGCAAAAAAAAAAAAACTTTATAACTATGTGCGTGTGAACTGAGGGACCACACTGGTATAAATTAGCAAAAAATAAATAATTATAGCATTTAGTAGTACACTTAAAAGAATTGTAGAGCAATCTGGGAATTTGTAAACCAATATTTACATTAAAAACTACAGCCCTTAAAGTGTGGTCCCTCAGTCCTCATAAACCATCAGCAAGATCTCGAAAAGTACCACAAAAATGGAAGTATTTTGACTACAGACATTTAGTAGAGAGTTTGTAAAGATATTTAATGAGTTTCAGACCACAAATCACTAAAGATAAAAATATATTATAACGACTAAACAACTGTCCTTCATAAAGACTAATGTCTTAGTCAATATTACCGAATCTAAAAATAAAATCTTTCTTTTTCTACATAAAATTAACATTCTTGCTAAGAATGTTAAAACATTTTGTAAAAAAGAAATGGACAAGAAATATCAACGTAATTTAAGGATAGCGATTATTAAAACTGGTCCCTCAATCCTCACCACCACTGACATATGAGCACGTTCTAGCTGCTAGACGAGAGATATAATAATAAAAATAATAATAAAATATTTATTTCGGACGAGGTCCATACTATTGTTAGTAACAATTATCTTAAAAACTAATATTAGTAAGCATTAAAGACACAAATTGTACAACTATACTTTGACATGAAGCCGCACCCATCTTTGCAGCATGGGGGACTCCCACCTATCTGCAAAAACACTCAGTATAGTATTGGTGCTGCCACGAACGCGAGCGAGTAGGGAGGCACATCTCTTCCTGATTATGGCGGCAAAGCCATCAACCCGCGCCTCAGCAAACATCCCTGACGCACTGCAACGCCACGGCAGCCCCAATAGTACCCTGAGTGCATTGTCATATTGGACACGCAGGTCGCTGTATGCCCGCTGCGAATATGCGACCCACAGGCTGCAGGTGTAAAAAGATTGACAAAATGCTTTAAAAAGCGTGATCTTTACTGATTTCGTACACCGTGCAAACCTGCGAGCCAGCATGTTACAACGGACAGCCAGCGACCTGCGTTCCCTATCAATATCTATATTGTGATATATCAGAAGGTCTAGTATACCTATCTTTAAGTAGAAAGTTTCTACTACATAATAAGCAACTAAAATTGTGTATTTCTTACCTCTTAGCTGAGAAAATACATTTTTTAATCTTATGAAAATAGATCAAGTAGTGTGACCACACAATGAAACAAAATCTCATTAGAACTTCAAGGGAGAAAGTATTTTTCTGTATAGACCCTGACCTTGCAAGAAACAGCAAAACTGAAGCGAAACTGAAATATTAACAGTCTGGGAACGCCGATATTCCAAGAGTGCTTTTTAGTGCTCTGTTGGCGAAAATAAAGAACAAAGCGGTAGAAGTAACATGATTTACTTATGAACACAATACGCATTTTTTTGGCAGAACATCAAAATATTCTTAAAACCTCTTTGCATAGCTACACAGTTAATACCATAGATATATATGTTAATACACATTAATTGTGAAAAAAAATCTGTAAGCTACTTATTTAACAAAAGTGCGTAGAGGTGTCAAGGTGTTAAGTCAAGAGTGAACAGGCTACTTCTAGGCAAGCGTGCTCCATCGTCGACCACATCATCACTTACCATCAGGTGAGATGGTGGTCAAACGCGAGCCTATCATTAATAAAATAAAAAAAAGGTTTAAGGATCTATGAACATGTTCTCATTTTTAAATAAAGAATTAGTAAGGTTATTTTCCAAATTCACCCCCTAAGAGGTTGAGACGGGGGTCCAAAGTTGGTATGGAGCAACCTACTTTCACGGAGGGCGAAGCCGCTGGCAGAAGCTAGTCTATCATTATATTTTATAAGGAGAAACTGACTGACTGACATATCAACGCACAGAAACTGCTGGGACTAGAAACTGACTGACTGAAATGGCAAGCGTGCGCATTCGCCCCCTAATGAGATGAAACGGGGTGTCAACGTTTGTAGGGAGAAACTATTTTCATGCGGGCAAAACTACTGGCAGAAGTTACTTCTCTTTTTCATCTACTCATTGGCCCTGAACTTATCAGGCAAAAAATACAATGAAAAACTCAATGAAAGAGAAAATACGTTACCAACAGTCGAAGCGAGCGGAAATTCAAAAAGGTGTTTTTTTAACAAGCTGAAAAATGGAGGTGCAGATACTATTTACTTAAGAAAAATAAAATCAAAATAACAATAGGTACACTCAGTACTTACTGTCCGTCCTAATCTCTTTAGTGCACTGTTCCTATTACGATAGAAAGTTGTCTATTTAAAACTCTTGCAATTAAGGCGAGATTGCACTAATTTTGAACGTTTTTGAACCTCTGGAAATCCACAAATATAAAACAGAACAGCATGAAAAATTATTTTATTAAAGTTGTCAAAGAATAAAAGGCTCGTTTTGACATCTGTCAAAACGAATACATAAATACGCAAAAAAAAATACTCGCAATATATTCCATCTTAATGTGTGTATTTTTTTAAAACACTATGTACTTAATTAATTATTATTTTATTGTTTCTTTCAGTTTCGTTCCAAGTTACATTCTAGGGTATTTCTTAAATATCAAAAAAAAACCTTTTATTTTTTAACGAGTTTAAAATTGACCATATAACCAACCGCTGGGTAAAAATAAAAACATGATATAGATTTGCCTCGATAAAAGAATCACAAATCTGACCCTTTTTTTTAGGTGGGAAATCATCTAATGACAAATCTCGCTCTTGGGCGGAGCGCGAGATAGTGTCAGACTTTTACTGACTAAAAACCCACTCCTGTTCCTTCTTTGCCTTCATCCCGGGGCCCCGGGTTTCGCTTTCACAGTACCCGTGGCCCCAGTAGGCTTCGACCCTGCTGGGCCCCTACGATTTGCTGACATCTCCCTAAGGCGCGCGTGGAACAGTACGCGCCGTCGACGACTTGGGCTCGGTCCGGACGATTACCGGACGGTAAATCTGACCCTAACTTACGGTTTCAAACGTGTATATCTACGAGATTACCTCACAGAAATATTTGAAAGTTACGTAAAATAATAAAGCTTGTTGTTTAAAAGTTTTACGTCTTTTTTTTAATGAAAATAAAATCGCTGTTACGGGGCTGCGAAGTCAACATAGACCCGGGTCAGTACCTACAAAATACTCTGTAACTGCAACCGTCTCTTAAGTACCCTTCAGTAAAGACTCTGACCTTACATCAGACATAATAAAGCATCAAATGAAAGGGAAAATACGTTATCAACAGTCGGGGTGAGCGGAAATTCGAAAAGGTGCTCTTTTAGTGGGCTGTGGCGAGAATAGAGAGGAGCAAAGCGGTTTCATAACGGGAGCATAAAAATGTCGATCGCGCAGCAATGTAATACTTACTTATAGCACCTGAAAAGCACAGTGGAATTGATGGTAGGGACAGCAGAACAAGTGCAAAGTAATTTTATGTTTTTATTGTTGGTCTAAAATCCTGATATTGGGCAAAAAGCAAGGTCTCGTATCACAAGTACCTAAATGAAATAGTCCGAAAACTGTCAACTTGTTTTTACGTCACAAAATAATTACTTTTTTGTTATTCGGAAAAATCTTCGAGACTCGATTTTGGAATCGAATTAATTACATAGGTAAGTTTGTATGAAACCCTCGGTTTTTTTTTTGTTATATTTGTGGTTTAAGAATAAAACTTTGTAAACAATTGAAATTCTAAAAAATCTAAAAAATATATTTCTTGTGGTATCTACCATAAGAACTTTTTTTTTTGTTAATAATAGCAGTTTCGTTTAGTTTGCAATGTGCTATTACTTTTCGGATTGTATTCATGCATAGTGACACTATCGACAGGTATACTTTTTAATAAATGGGTAATAGTTTTTTTTTACATAAACGGGTTCGATTCCTAGCTGGGTTTTTTTTTTTTAAACCTGCGATATAGTTCCAATTTTCGTTAAAATCGAGTCGGAGACTATAAAAAGAGAAAAATACTAAAAATAAATTGTATTTTCGCCATCCCTCATAGTTTCGAATTTGGCAATCCATGCCCACTTGAAAAAATCACCCTGGAGTAACCTGTAGTCCAGGGTGACTCAATCACTGTTTTTCAGGCCCATCTAATATTTATAAAAATCTGGTATCACAGTGTTTGTTATCGAACTCTGCCGAAACGGCTTGACCGAGTTTTGCGTAATTTTTTGAGTGTAATTGGTAGATCTGAAAATAGTTTGTGGGCTATTTTTATACCCCTAGATGATAAGTTTATTATCATGCGGGGGAGCCGCTTGCAGAGCAGCTAGTAACATTATAATTTCATAATACATGCGGGTTTTTAGTCAGTAAAAGTCTGACACTATTTCTCGCTCCGCCCAAGAGCAGGATTTGTCATTACATGATTTTCTACTTGAAAAAAAAAACATATTATAAGCGAAAGATTTTAGTTTCGACATCAATTTATGAAAATGGTTCTGAGGAAATTGTTACGATGACTTATTTAAATTACATTTATTTTCAGTATTTGTAATAATCAGTTCTCAGACCTCATTATTGAAACACGCTCAACGTTTTGTAACTTTTCGAGGAAACCTCTTTACATTAATAAACGTGAAAAGTATTGTGTAAAATAGGTATAATAACTGTTTTATTTTCATACATGCATCAGTAACCGATGTAAGATTTTAATCATGCTCGAAGAAGTCTACACATTAGGATCACACACACACACACATTAGGGTCGATACATTAGGGGACAAATTGTCCCTCAACCTGATGCACAACGCTGTCACATTGTGAATGTTTGGGGCCGAGTTACGGGACACTAGGCAACGTTGCAGCGTCACGTAGATAGAGCGTTGCGCATCATGTTGGGGGACATTTTGTCCCCCAACATGATGCGCAACGCTCTATCTACGTGACTCCCCTGTTACTTTACGGCTTTACGAAAAATCTGTTATTACAAGCTTTTTTCTAACTTACAATGTTTGTGTGTTTAGAAGCAAATCTTGCGAACGGATTTTGAAACCGTTAACCCTAACCGATTGAGCTGAAATTAGGTATACCTTCCTATGTAACTTGAATGACAATGTCAATACCATTAATATGGTACCATGGAGCTGGTCTGATGATGGAGTCGGATGGCGATAGAAACGAATGTGCATAACAAGATAACCCCATCGTCTTTGAGCTCTGTAGAATGGTCTTGATGAGTATTATACGCACGATAAAAGTTAGTTAAGGAACAATGTTTTTCATTGAAAATAATGGAATAAGTGAACTTTTACACTAAATAAGCAATCGAGTGCTTATCAGAATACGTTGCTGCGTTATGTACTTTTTTGTTTAAATATCGCATCATAATGCTGAGATAGGAGCCTTTTTGTCCTCGCACTCACAGGTCTTTTTTTATCTTTTTAATGTTATTTTTTTTTTTAAGTTAGTATTTATAGAATAGTTACTTTTTATTTTATTGTTGTTTGTCCTTTGCTAGTCACATATATTTTTTTTCTTTCTTTCTACTTTTTAAAACTCATAAGGTCTATTTATTTGATTGCTAACCTTACTGCTAACTGCGAGCGTGAAAAGCGGAGAAAAATCACCCCAATTTCCCGACCCCCAGCCCTCATTGTCGGCCCAAAGCACCCTGATAGAATTGTTATCGATGCCATCTTTAATTTCACCACTGTAAACAGCCAACAACAATATTACGAGACACTATAAAACTAACTCCAGGTTTTTTTTATGTGGAAAATCATTAAATAATTTTCCTCGCTCTAGGATAGACGAGAGGGCGTGTCAGACCTTTTCTGACTCTAACCACACTTTTTTTTTTTTTTTTTTTTTTTATAGGTGGGAAAATCATCTTATGACAAATCCCGCTCTTGGGCGGAGCGTGAGATAGTGTCAGACTTTTACTGACTAAAAACCCACTCCTGTTCCTTCGTTGCCTTCGTCCCAGGGCCACGGTTTCGTTTTCACACTACCCATGGCCCCAGTAGGCTTCGACCCTGCTGAGCCCCTACGATTTGCTGACATCTCCCTGAGGCGCGCGCGGAACAATACGCGCCGTCGACGACTTGGGCTCGGTCCGGATGGTTACCGGACGGTCGGACGGCGAGCCACCCATTGCCCGCCGTCCGCAAGCCCGCGCCTACGGTGGCCGGAAATCGGGATCGGAATCCCGGCGGCGGTTGGGGCGTGAGGACCGTTGCCGTTGCCTCACGCGATCGGCCGCCTCTTTTGCTAGCATTACTGCTTCGCAGAAGGAGGCGACCGCCTGCCACTCCTCCTCGCTCCGGACCATGGCCTGTACCAAGGCCCGGCGCGAGAGATCGCCGCCGCCGATCGCCCCCACGAGGACACGGCGTTGCTCTTCCCAAGCGGGGCACACTTCCACCGTATGCTCCACCGTGTCCTCCGGGCGGTCCACACAGTGGCGACACCCGGGCGTCGCTTCCGCACGAATCCGGTGCAGGAACTTCCCGAACTTCCCGTGTTCGGTGAGAACCTGCGTCATGCGGAAGGTGAGGACGCCGTGAGGTCTTTCCAACCACGCCTCAAAGAAGGGACTTACCACTTGTGTCTTTCAGTTGCCCTTTCAATTTTAAAACCATGGGTGTCCCTTTCAGAAATTCCCTGTGAACTAACTCCGGGTAGATTGCACTTTTAATAACAGCTTATCTATTCAGTGTTTTCGGCCAATTATAAGTTGAGTATTTCAGGCCTGGTTCAGTCCTAACTTACTTCTTCATATTCTTCTCACAGCACTCCGTTTATATCTAATTCTTACACTGTCGCTACCACTAAAGTCAGGAACGCGCTTCCCCTTAACATCGACCAATCTGAGAGATTTTCCCTCATGTGTAAAATTCGGAATAACTACATAAAGTCCTCTCAAACTTAGTAAATCTTTGGAGTTCAATTATAATGGTTGGTTTTTATCAAACTATTTATTAGTTTAACATTGCATCTGTATTTTATTATTTAAGTAGATACCTATTCTACTTTATTCGATTTAAATTTTATTATTATTGAACACCAACTGCATGTAGTATTTTTAAACCAAAGTTTGACTGGTAGAAAATGCCTTTTTGCATTAAGTTCGATGTTCCACTATTGTAGGTATACAGACTTTAATAAACTAGCGGTCCCAACAGACGTTATCCTGTGCGTACGCTAACTTTTCGTCAAAATAAAATATTGAGAACCCTATGCAACACCACTAGTAGATGGCGCTGCAATCGGGTTCTGAGCTGTATTTTCAAACCATCCAGGGACCCACTCAAATATACACACGATTTCATACAAATCGGTTAAGCCGTTTAGGAAGAGTTAGGTGGCAAACATACGTACAGAAGAATTATGTAAATAAAGATAAATAAATTTGGTGTTTAACCAATTGGTGGTCGTGATTTTAATTACGTAAGCATGTAGTGATACATAAGTTTCAGTTACCTTTCTATTGTGAGCACGTAGCTTCTAAGAAACCTACACTTCTAGTTGAATTTACTCAGACTATGAATAATGAAAGCATAAGTATTATTGACTCATTCACAATGCACATGCAATTTGAGGAAAGGTTATAATAAAAAAAATCTCAAGTCGCTTAGTAAGATGGATTATTCGCATTCCCGTTGAACAAACAACAAATCAATGAAACAAATCGCGTGCATTGTACATGAAGCGCATATTCAAACAGAAAGGGTTGACAATAAATAAAGGTGTGAGTTGTGACGAGCGAGCCAACCTTCGCAACCGGCCATCTCGAGCGTGACGTCACAATGAGGTGCGTGAAAAATGGCTCCCACCGACACCACAGGCCACAAATCAAAACTGTGAAACCGTTTGGCGAAAAACGGAAAGAAAAGAAAAAAAAACACAAATAAACCAGCATAGGAAGCCAGCGCACACCACTGATGGCTTCTTGCAATAATTTCCGTTTTCAATGAACGCGTTTTTCTTTTTCCTATCATCGTACGAACTAGGATGGTTGGGAATAAATTGAAATACAAAATTGATTGTTGACTTTTCCCGGCCGCTTTATTACTGTCACAAATAGGAAAGAAATTGAAAATTGCCTACAGCGCGACGCCGCCGGCGTATTAGATGAATCAACTACAGACTAATGTGAATGATTTAGTTTAGCTTTAGAACTGAACCATGTTCTTATCGTAGCCTTTTTTAATTTAATTGAATCTTTATCACTTGTTGCGATTGTAATTTCAGTGGAGGTTTAAAAGAGAATGGAAACGTGCAAGCGTTAGAACAAGATCACAAGATGCAATCTGGCGGGCGATTTATTAAGTTGTTGGCTCTGGTTAAAGTATACTGGGTTACACGCGCTATCTTCCGATAGGGGAGTTTTAAACTGAAAATAAATTTGATATCCACTGGAATCTTGATAACGGGGAATTGTGGAAAGTTCTTTGTTAATTAACACGTGTTTCTGGCTATGCGTTGCTCTCGTTTCAGCTGTAAGTGTATGCAACTAATTATGTACTTACCTACATAATTCGCAGTAAACTTGCAGAAAACAAATTCGTTGTCAATCAGCTATCTTATTCCGCTGTATTGATGGCTAGTGAAAGCATTATATTAGGGAGGCGTAAATAAAAATACGGTCTCCTTCTGGTGGCGAGCGACGGTGTTCTGTGTGGTCGACGATGGAGCACGCTTGCCTAGAGCTAACCTATTCACTCTTGACTTAAATGGTTTGTTAGAAGAACGAAAGAAAAATGTAACCCGTGGACATAAATAGTTTTATACGATTTAACTCAAAAACTAATGAAATTTTTTCACTAATAGGAAGCTACTTTATCACTGAATAACATAGTCCTATTTTATATTTTCACGCGGGCAAAGCCGCTGGCAGTAGCTAGTGTTCTAATATATAAAAATCTTGTGTCACAGTATTTGTTATCGAACTTCTCCGAAACGACTTGACCGATAATAGGTATATTTGGTAGATCTGAAAATAGGTTGTTTTTTATATTTCTACCGACCTCCTATTTTTTATTTGATTAAATGTTTTTTTTTTTAAAGTGGGAAATCATCCAATGACTTCTCCCGGTCTGGGTGGAGCACGAGCATGTGTCGGACTTTTTCTGACTGAAACCATACCTGTGTCCTTCAGTTACCCTTTGCGTTCTAAGATCACGGGTTTCCTTTTCAGTAAATGCCCGTGGCCCAGGCGAGCATCGGCCCTGCTGGGCCCCTAAGGTTTGCTGATATTTCTTTGAGAAGCAAGTGGAACACTACGCGCTGTCGACGACTTGGGCTCGGTCTGGTTGATTACCGGAAGGCCGGACGGCAAGCTACATATTTCTCGTCGTCTGCAAGCCTGCGTCTACCGTGTCTGGGTCGGGGTCTCGGCGGCTGGGGTTGATGTCCGTTTCCTCACGCATACGTTCGTTTCCTTCGCTAGCATTACTGCTTCGCAGAAGGAGGCTACCGTCTGCCATTCCTCCTCGCTCCGGACCATGACCATTATTATATGGATATATTATTCTACCAGTAACCGATATACTAACAGCTAAGGGAGACTACATTACCGTGTAAAAAAAATGATATACAAAATGTGGCTATTTATAATCCTTATCTTGATAAATAGGCGAGCTATTATTTTTACGAGCTATTCCCTGTTTACACTCCTTAATGCCCGGTCAGGATGAGTTAACGACAGTTGTCAGTTCTTTTACCCTCCAGCGGGATTTATATAGGAAAATGGTTCTTGCACAATGTCCATTTACAAAGAACTCCGCACTTCCACAAAAGTGCGCCAATGACACCATGTTTTTGCAGACGAAAAAGGAGAGAGGAAGGTCACAATTGACTGGGCATGCTATGCCCCCGATGCTCCTATTTTTATTTGAGTTTTAATTATTAAAAGTTTTATGAACTGCTTATTTCTTTTTACGAGATTGTTGAATTAATTCCTTTTGTTTGTTAACTCGACCCTCCTTGTATTATCAAATGCTAAAAGTTGCGTTTGTTTTGCTGTAATTAATGTGCGGAATTGAAATTGTGATTTCGCTTTGCAAGACACGTAGTTGGGACTGTTGCTATTACATAACGTTTAGGCGCTACTCAAAGAACGAAACAGAAATGAAAATAAGATTCTAAGAATAATAAGTCACGTCCTTCTTGAACGATAAATTCAAATGAATATGTTTTATATTCATTTCGATTGAGTGGGTTATTCACAAATTTAGTGTTATCACGTCCGCTGAATATCATAAAACATTTTAAAGTTCGCAAAGAGATATTCGAGAGTCGAATCTTCATTCGGCGCCGTGGGTTCGCTGTAAGTAAATTTAACTTTAAAATATGCATAACAGTTTTCCGATGCGATCCCCTTTCGAATTTAAACACATCGAGTCGTATTAAGATACATTTCGATTCAGTGCACTTGGGAAGTTCGGGAAGAAAATGGTATTCAGTTTAAAGATGATGCGGACGATACTTTAGGTGTAAAATGTAAGGAAAGAATGTGTTTGATCGAGTGGCGTTGGAGTTATCTGATAAAAAGAAATCCTCTTTCTCAATATAGTATGTATACATATGCAAACAGTTACCGTAGATACAGGTGGGCTTTAGTTAGGCCTGGCACTCTCTATCGCTTCACCCAGAGCGAGAGAAATTTTTGGAGGATTTCTGACCTCAGGCGACAGGCGTTAGATTTTTAGTGCTTGGTCTATCGTTGAACTATCTACTAAAATAAGGGCCCCGACTAGAGTCCAACCAACGAAAGCTGTCTCAATAAAAAGGAGGCCAAATTAAAAAAAAAAATTAAAGCTGTTCGCCCTGGCTTTTGAGCAGCGGTGGCCGAGTGATAACGGCCCCCACTTACGAGTTGTAGGACGCAGGTTCAAACCCAGCCAGGCGCATTACTTTGTGTAATTTATTTTCATCACCACTGCTTACAAAACGGTGAAGGAAAACATCGTGAGGAAACCGGCATGTCCTTGAACCAAAAATTCGAAGGCATGTGACATCCACCAACCCGCACTGGGCCCGCGTGGTGGATTACGGCCCATTCCCTCTCCTAGAGAGGAGGCCTGAGTCCCAACAGTGGGAACATTATAAGGCTGATTATGCAATATGCTTTTATGCCCAGGCTATACGCAACTTAAACGGCGTTGATATTTTTGAATATTTATGAAAATAATATGCGATATATCTATGATGCATGTTTATTTAACAATTACACATGTGATATTTATTTAACACAAATTATATAAAACACATCGTTATTTTTTAATTTATAACTTTGTTAAGCCACCTTGCAATGTTTAATTAATAATTCCTGGTCATATTTCGATGGCCAGAGTCTAGGTAATTAAAATTGTTTACATAAAATTCATTTAAAATATCACTCTTTCCCATACCGAGTTGAATAGCTCAAAGACAATTTTGTAAGTATGTACAACCACATTTTGTACAGACATAACTTCACTCACAAAAACAAGACGAGCTTTTGAAGTCCAAACTATGTAAGCCATAAAATATATTTAAGTAAGGACAAATTTAACGCATCAGAAACAAATTGCAAGAGGCTTGTAGACTCGGAACTTGGAAGTTAAGTGTACTTAACCACGACTTGTGAAAATGCAAATAAGGAGCTTCGCCCCCGACGCGCCGGGCTCCGGGATTTGTCTCCACCAGATATGATAATTAGTTTCACAGAGACGAGAATTAGTAAGCTACACTTAGGGTTTTCTTTATAAAATACTTATAATTTGCTTTCTATTTCAGTTTTTGACTGTTGGAATAAAAATCGCGGGAAAAGATGGCTAATAAAACATTTCCGATGTGTACACAATTAATCGAACAAATTTTAATAAAAGATTTTTCTACGTATCAGCGTTTGCTATATCAGTGAAAATCCTAATAATTTAACGTAACTTGGCCAATAAATGCCTGTAGAGAAATTTTGGGAAGTTTGAAATAATTGTAGTAACTTTACCGGTTCAGAAAATACTATATAATATAACAGCTGCATGAAAATCTTTTCAAATATTACAAATTCCTTCAATATGGTCTGGAAACTTGTTAATGCTATTAGAGCAAGCTTCGGAGGCGTTAAGCCTGCAACCTTACTTAATTCTACTTATTCGACAAACTTCGGCACCACGCCGCGCGGCGCCCGCCTCCTTGCGCCCGGCATCTTCAAAGCATACACCTTTTATTAGCAAAGATTTACATTATTGAATCTAATGTTCAAATAATAAACAAAATACTGTAAAATTTAAAGTTTACTCTTTCAAACATAAAACAAAACGAACATTAAATCAAACACGCCAGAATGAAGAATCCAAAGAAAAGACTTAATGTATTAGACACATGGCTCGGTCCAGCACTTTGGACTTGTTGTACTGGTTGGTGACGTGCTTCCACACGTGGCTTCCTTACCGGATCTGCTCCTTGATCAAGTTTCTTACGCCCATCTGGATCCTCCCTTTCGAGTGGCCAGGGCTTAGTACTTATTAAAATGTCTCCATCGGAAACTGACTGCGTGACAGTAGGACTAGTTATGGAAGTTGTTGGAGTATCTGTTGTTGTTGTTGTAACTTCTTCTGATTCTATAATTATCATTGTTGTCGTAGTTGCCATTTCACTGTCATCTGTTGTCAACTCAGTTATGGCAGAACTGACTGTGGGTACAGTAGAAGACACGGTTTGCATCAACATTAGTTTTGACTCTTCAGAAGATGCATTTGTTGTCTCTGTGGTACTTGTAACAGGTGCATCCTTGTCGGCTACGTCACAAATATGTGAGCACTGCTCCTCTTGACATTTGTTTTCTGTTCCGCAAGTTATAAAGTTATCCCAGGCTGACAGCAATTGGTACAGATGAGGTTGCTTGCAGTCGTTGTCGATGTAGGTTTGAATTCCAACTATTTCATTTTCACAAATAAGGGGTCCACCGCTGTTTCCCTGATGTAAAATATTTCTTTTAGAATTTAAATTTAAAAAAACCTTTAGGAATATTGTTATAATATAAACTTTTGCTTTTCCACTGCTGGACTAAACTCTTAAATAGTCGAATAAGAAATATTTAACTCACTTGGCAGAAGTTACCGTCGTAAACCGCGTTTTTGTTTTCTTCGCTGCCGTTGGCACAGGCCATGGTGTCGCTAAAGTGAGAGCCGCAGTTCTGGATGGACGGTGGCAGCATGTCTACAGATAACTGCGTCAAAGTTCTGTCTTCGGTGGTGTCATTGCTGTCCTTCTTCTGCGTAAACATAAAACAGTTAGGGCCTCGTTCACCATCTCCAAGTAAAGTGTTGATTAGTTTTTTCCCGATTAAAGTTAACTGGCAAGTAAAAGTTATGAGTATCCTCTATCAATTTCACAAGCGAAAATAAAGTTTCGAGTAACTACTTACGGGTTAAGCGAATGATTTAACAAATCATTCGACACATTCGTTCAATAATACGTCAGTTACTCGCCTAACGTCATTTTCAGTTGTCATTTGTTGTATATTTGATACAATGTTTTTTTTTTATACATCTGTATCGTCGGTTGCGTCTTCAAAGTTGTGTTGTAGAATAATGCGTGTGATTTTAATTTGTATAAACTTATAATATGGATAATGTTATAAGACACAGAAGTGCAAACTTTTCTACATATGAGAGGGATGTTTTGGTATCTCTTATTCAAATCGCTCGCTATTTTGGTTCAACTTATATGCCGCGTATTGTACGCTACGTCATTAGTAAAATCTATTAGAAAAAAAGTACCACACACCTTTGCGATTTAGGTATTGTTTTATGTTTTATATAGTTATGCACTTGGTTCACTGCATACTTCAATAAACGAAATAGAACTGATTTATTTATCAGTTTCATCTAGGTCCGGAAAATAATCAACACGGAATTTAAAGAAGGAATCCTCGGTATTTGCCGCGCCGTGGAATATTCTAATTTATCCAACTGATGATCAAACAAATCAATTAAACCCATTTTTATTAATATATTTTAAAAACTTTCGTTGGTGATATGCACAAATGACAACAGAAAGGTTACAGCCACTACAGTAAAATACAGTTAACTGTCAAGTAAGCACCCTAATTGGCATACCACGTGGCAAGTAAGTTACGGGTCAGTTAATCTTATGATTAGTGCTAGTCGAACGTCGTGAAACTCAAACGTGAAGTTACGGGTGACTTGTTGATTAGCCTACTCGTCACTTTACTTGAGGGTGGTGAAAGAGGCCCTTAACTAAATAACTTATTATTTGAAGACTGAGAAAAGATTCTGGACTTTAGCTTACCAGAACTTTTTTTTACTAACTATTCATCGTTTTAGCCAAAAAACGGCCACTGTTCCTCTCCCAAACTGTCACTTTGCTTTAAAATATGTATTCAAAATAAAAATTTAAGGATACAAACAGCCGAAAGTGTTCCCACACACACACATAATGCTATTTACATGCATTAGCATGTAAATAGCATTATTATAAATGGTACTTGTTTGCACCTGTCAATAGTATCAGTACATATTAATAGTTATAAAGAAAATATAAAGCGATCTTACGGCAAATACGAGAATGGTGCAGGTTTTCTCCACAAGGTCACGTTTCGGGTTGATATTGGCGATGCCCACAGTTGAAGTAAGGTTGAACGGTATCAAGACTTTCATGAGGGAGATGTCTGTACGCCACCATTGCGTCGCACTGTGGTTGTACGGACGAACGATTTCTATGACCTGAGAAAATCAAACAGATAGATGTCTAAATAATTCATCAAGAAATATGAAAAAACCAGCGGATTTTAAGAGCCGTAGTTGGATATAAGTGTGTGTAAGAAAAAGTCACATAAAAAACTAGACAGCAGACATTTACTCAATGGTGAAGTTGTAAGAGTACCAATATTTCAAATTACCTCTCGCTCTTGTTCGTCCTCGTCTTCATTTAGTGTGAAATTGCTATCAATAGAAATAGCACCGAGCCTGGCTAGGAGGGTTTTTCGTGGGAAGCCGATAGGAGCATCTTCTGTATTAACACTAGGGCCAACAGCGGAGGTGACCAGCCATTCCGGTCGGATAAGGATCGCGCCACGGAGGAATCTGGCACCAGTGGCGTCTACCACCGACTCGTCCGGGTAATATATGAACGCCTGATAAAGATAATTTAAAATTATTTCAAGTTTACTGAGCTTCTTCATTTGGCTGAGCTGTTGTGTATAGTTATTTATTTATAATTATTTTAAATGTAGAAATGTTTAAAACATAAAAAGGTAACCTGACAATTGTAATTTTATTGTTATTAATATATTATAATTTATTTATGGTTTTAATTGTATAATAGGATACTGTCAGTTTCGTAATACATGCGATGCGATATAATAAGAAGTACGTGTTAAATACCTGTGTAAAAATAACTTAACTAAGAAAATCATTTTGAGTTACGACGGAAATACACTTTGAAAATGATGAACCGTTTTGGAAAAAGAGCGCGCACAGAAAAGAGACGGCATTCATATTCAAGTCTGTTTAAACTCGAGACTACAGTGACATATTACTTGACCACTTCTTCAGGATAGTCAGGTACCAAAACATATTACGCAACAAACTAACCATGTAAGGGAACTGTCCCCTCCTGGCTTCATGGTCACCATCCGCGTACACTTCTACACATAACGATAACGCTGGAAAATTTTCAAAAAATACAATTACATATAATTCTACGATGAAAACCAAGATGAGGGACTATGAGAAATTGAGAATTACCGGAACACAATGCGATTAGAAATTTAGCTTTCATATTCGTAGAAAATTATCATCATATAAAGAAAAACCAATTGACGTTTAACCGTCATATACATTGCTAACCTGACAGAAGAAATTTCAAAAAAAGAATAGATTTTTTCTGTTTGTACATATATTTCACTGCCAGGTAAATGAAACAGTTTTTACACAAATATTTAAATCCTCATTTTTGAGTTAATACTATAATTCTTTCTAACTCTCTCTGTCGTAAAAATCGAATTAGTCGAGTCACGTCCCTTTATTTTTCTCCGCTATCTTTGACAAAGTTACGCCGACTCGAGTTAAAGACATTAATCAGAATCTCATCCGAGCCAAGATGTATTATCCTCAATAAAGCGAAAAGAATGACTTTGCGATTTTAAAACGCGTGTTTTACAGATAACGGCGGTGGATAAATCTGGGGAACACCTAATTATTCATGTTAGGGGTGTTTAAGAGTGCGTATTAATACGCCTGGAGCGGCGGCGGCTTTTGAAAAATATGCTAAGAACATAAAAAGTGCAGTTTATTTAAAATACCGCGGACGGAAACACGGCTTGGGCGGGCGCGCCACCACCGCACAGTGTACGTCTTTTCAGTTTTATTTCCAATTGATAAATGTATAAAACATTGAAAGGGTGAAAGATTTAGTTTGTGACTACGATTTGATTTTGTTGTCTACTGTTTTAGGTCGTTATTTTATTTCATTAGATTCAAAATCTAAGCTGCAACAAAATGAGAATTAGTAAGCCACTTCGAGGTGTAGGAAACACTAACATTGTCCACAAATGAGCAGAGATGTCGTATCCAAACCGCTGATGCAGCCACGTCAATACCACTTGTTCAGACGATTATTACAAGTCCAGTTTAAATGGACCTGTCCAAATGTTCTAAGCTTCCTCTCAATGTTCTAAAAAGTTGTTTGGCTTGAGGGGCAGGCAGTGTCATCTCAAGTTGGCATTGTTATAACGGTTCGAATGAACGAGCTACGTGTTTTGGCTGCGACCCGAAATTGCTTTACACTTCTTCCTTTGCAGTTGTAAAACGGTGTCCTAAAATATCAATAAAACTGCTGTATAACTTTTAATCACACTTGTATTTTAATGGCTATATTGATTTTGCGAAAAAGCAATCGCACGAATATTTATAGGGTATCCACATGGGTATCCGTAACAGCGGCCGATTTTATTGTTTTGTCGGTGAATATAAAATGATACCGGGAAATTTGAACGCAGCCAGTTTTGCTATTTTATTTTTATATAGATTTGAATATATTGTTTGAAATAATGAAATCTAAATTTTGAAATAGCACGCAACGTTAGAATGTTTATAGTAGTATCCGTCTACAGTGGATTGGACTTTTCTTTTAGTTCAAATTTGAAATGTTAGTATGTGTGTACTTAGTTTGTCTGATACATCGATATATATGTACTACGTATATAAGTCGATGGTCTGATACGAGTTAAGGAAACGAGAACTGGTCAAATAAGTAACCCACCATACCACTACATATTCGATTTAATTAAATTTAATTTATTCAAGAACAATTTACATAGTATTTGAAATCATACATAAAATTAACTTTAATTAAAATTATAAATACAATTGTTTAAAGAATATTGGGTCTTTACCAATGGAATTATCGTATTACGAAACTACACACATTGAACTGTGATATTCTATCTTCAGATTGATTTCATCAGAGGAGACCAGGAGACTCGTAGCACAGGTTTCACCTAGTATGGGCTCCTGTCTCCCGTCTGTAAACTATTTTTTATAAATTGTATAAATCTTACTAAGTATGGGAGAAAATAAATAAATATTATAAATAAATTTGGAATTATAATAAGTTGAAATAAACTTCATATTATTATATGATATTTCCGTTTCAAAATTAGTAATTCATTTTTTTTCCAAGGCAATCTGAAGATCACAGTTCAAAGTGTACAGTTTCATGAAACATCAATTTCATGGGTAGATTATAAATACACAATATAATACTTACAACGAACTAAGAAATGAACACCCGAAGTGTGAGTAAATTCGCATTACGTACTCGTTGCGTACAAATTCCTTCGAATCTAGGCAAACTTTTCACCGGCTTACCAACTGTGACTCGCGAGCGGTGATATGAATATTAAACGCTTCAAGAATTAGAAGATTTATACGACAATTCGGAAGTTGGGCGGTTCTTGTGCACTTAAATGAATGTTTAACATTATCTGCGGAGTTTTAAGGAAGTTGAAACTTTTAAACAACTTGCGAAGAAACTTTAATAGAGAGCGGCTCTCGGGCGATTAATTCGAAGACGTGGCAAGGTGGACGGGAATTGTTAATGTGGAAGGGTAACGGAGGTGTTCAATCGGTGCATCTAATAGAGGAAGGGGTGCGCAACATTTAAATTATTTTACGAACTTTCGAATCGCTGCGCGTTGTTTCAAGTTCTATACATAGGTATAAATGAATAGGCTTGACTATTAGGGTGAATTGTGGCGACACTTGGGTGGGTGCTAGTATGTCCAACAGTGTCTTTCGGCTGAAATGATGATGATGATGATTAGGGTGAATTTATACTAGATGATCCTCGTTATACAGCTATGAAGCCGACACAAAATTCTTCCCTAAACCCAAAACGAATGCAGATCTACAATAACAAAGTGGCTTCTTACTTTAGATTATGACACCACGGAAAAAATATTAGTACGAAGTGCACATTGTTAGATCACACACACGTTAGTATATATTATATATATACTATATATACATATATACATTCACATAGGTACACTCACATTTATAACATACAGACCCAATTTCTTAACCACCACCACACCTCATCATACACACACACTTGGTAACCTACTGTATTTTTTTGTATTCCTTTTTAAAATTAAGTTGGTGTTAAACACGTTGTTTAACAACAATGTAAGGTATGAAAGGAGCCTGGATGTCACGTCACAGGGAATCCTCGTGTAAGTTGTAGGACAACCAACATATCTAGGTGAATGTATTTTCTGAAATCATAAATTATTTCTATTATATTGTAACACATTGAAATAGGTACCTAGGCCATCGCAACATTTTCATCGAAGCCGTTTTCTAAAGGACAATACGGGGAAAAACTTATAAGTAGCGGTAACCAAAGCAACAATGAAATCAGTTCCATATCCTCATGATGAAAACCTCATCGGTAATAACAGCAGCATATCCGTTTCGCGTGACAATATAAATTGATTGGCGTAGTGTGCGTGTGTCATTGTTCCCGCCGTCATTTTCCAATGCCCCGTCCCGTTCTATTGTACTGCACTTTATTGAATTTGATTTACGCGCCAATTTTTATAGGCTTCGGTTTTTATTAACTGACCTCGGTGCCGATGTAAACTTAATTGAATCCGCCAACAAAAGGTATCGAATGAAAAGAGCGTCCAGCGGTGTGCGATGCAGATTATAATAGGTTTTTCCGAATTTGCATGGGTTTTAAGTTACTCGATATTCGATATTTCCACGGCGGTTGAACTATTGCGTTCGATCTGTTTGTTGAAAAGCTAATTATAATAATATTATTTATGTTGCAACTGTAACTGAAGTTTTATTTTTCAGTTAAAAATGCCTTTTTTGTCTTAAAAAAAAGTTTCTTCAGAATATTCCTCTGTCGGCGCAGTCAATAGTACGGGAACCAGCTTGACGAGAAAATGATGTGTGACGTCATCGCTTGTGACAGATTCTGGGCCGAAGTTCACGCAAGCCGAGCAGATAAAAGTTCCAACCGCATGGACAACGCTACTCTAGGAATTGTCTCACGGCTCGTTGTGAATTGAATATCTAAAGCCTACGTCATAATAAATAACAGTTGTTGTCTGGAAGAGCTTGTTTATTCCTCGTAATCCAATTATCACCCACATGATATGTTTCTAGAGGGGATTGGCATTCTGATCGGAAATTCACATTACAGACATGTCTTTCATCTAACATCATAATGACCGACTGGAACAATTTGCCTGCTGCGGTCTTCCCGTCCGATTATAATTTAGATGTCTTCAAGGCTAGAGTGAATAAGCTCTTAATAAACTAGTGTGCCTCATCATCAACGATTGCATCACTACTTACCATCAGGTGGGATCCCAGTCAAGCACTAGTTTATATTATAAAAAAAGAATGTCTACAAACAAATATCAACAGCGACTGCAACAAAAGCGAATTATTTGCTGAAAGACCGTAATCTGAGTTAATTATCTGAAATTCGGTCGTATTTAACGTCGTTTCAAAACGAGTTTTCACAATTGGAGGCAAGTCAAAAGAGCTTTCTAAAGGAATCGCGAACACAATTAGGAGCAAGTTGTTGTTTGTAAATTGTCAGGGAAAGAGTGTGCATGACACGTGGCGGCAGGGGCATAGACGCGTAACTGCTCATTGATCTATAACTCTCAAATAAAGGTGCTATATTGTACAATAGTTTTGAAACTTTTTACATACCTCACTTCCATAAGATTTAAAGTTGCTCTAGTGGTAAATAACTCTTCTGTACGTATGTTTGCCACCTAACTCTTCCTAAACGGCTTGACCGATTTGGATGAAATTGTGTGTATATTTAGAGCAGTGGTGGCCGAGTGGTAACGGCCCCGACTTACGAATTGTAGGTCGCGGGTTCAAACCCAGCCAGACGCATTACTTTGTGTAATTTATTTCATCACCACTGCTCTCAAAACGGTGAAGGAAAACATCGTGAGGAAACCGGCATGTCCTAGAACCAAAAATTCGAAGACATGTGACATCCACCAACCCGTACTGGGCCCGCGTGGTGGATTACGGCCCATTCCCTCTCCTAGAGAGAGGAGGCCTGAGTCCCAGCAGTGGGAACATTAAAAGGCTGAATATGTAGTGGTAAATAATTTAACGGAGAATAAAGTGTTGGTTATATCGTCAATCACACTATCACACTGATCTTATAAAGGAGGATGCCGGATTTTGTATGGCCACCGTCCCCACCCTCCAACAGACATGGGATACGTGTCAGTTTGTTTATTCGTATCCACAAAAGACAAAACTGCTAATTTGGTTGTTACAACTTAAGAACTTGTAAAAAATAATGTGTTTATTTTTCCTCAAGCAAAGAACAAATGTTCTGGTGTATTAAAATCAATGTGTGTCCGTAACCTCGTGTACCATAAAATGGATATTATGTGCGCACAACTTAGGTTAGGTTAGGTTAAGTTAAAATTAAAATATTTATAAAACCTTAACCCCATACTTTTGAGGTATATCGCCATAATAAAAAAAAATACTCTATTCAATTTGACGCTTCGAATGGCACCTGTTTTAAATCTGTTGGTGAGATTTGAAACAGGTGTCACTTTTGGTGACAGTTTTACGCAATACCCTTTGTTAAATATTTAATAGAATCGTACATTATACTACGTACGTAATCGTACGTAGTATTAAAAATGTATGACAGTAAATATGTTATGAATATATTTAAAGGTTAGGTTAGGTTAAAATAAAAATATTTTATAATACCTAAACCGCATAATTTTGAGGTATGTCGCCGTAATAAAAAAAAATCTTTTTTCAACTAGACGCTTCAAATGACACCTGTTTCTAATTTGTTGGTGGGTGAGGACAGTTTTACGCAATGCTCTTTCAATTTAATCTTATAAATTAAAGCTGAAATTTTGTACGTCTGTGTGTATTTATTATTCCTTCACGCTCAAACGATTAAACCGAATAATATGAAATTTCTCACATGGGTTGACCATGTTTTGGAATATTAACCGTATTCAAAATAAAGATCAGTCAACATTAACCATCTCCCTATCCTTTACCTAACAAGCTTGAGATCGGCTTCCAGTCTAATCGGATGTGCCTGAATATCCATGTTTTACATGGAGCAACCGCCTATCAAACCTCCACAACCCAGTTACTGGGCAACACGATACTCTTTGTACAGACTGGTTTTTTTTTGGTTTTATGTTGGAAAATCATCTAATGACAAATCACGCTCTTGGGCGAGCGGGAGATAGTGTCATACTTTTACTGACTAAAAACCCACTCCTGTTCCTTCTTTGCCTTCGTTCCAGGGCCCCGGGTTTCGCTTTCACACTACCCGTGGCCCCAGTAGGCTTCGACCCAGCTGGGCCCCTACGATTTGCTGACATCTCCCTGAAGCGCGCGTGGAGCAGTTCGCGCTGTCGACAACTTGGCCTCGGTCCGGACGGTTACTGGACGGCCGGACGGCGAGCTACCCATGGCTCGCTGTCCGCAAGCCCGCGCCTACGGTGGCCGGAAATTGGGATCGGTTTCCCGGCGGCGGTTGGGGCGTTTGGACCGTTGCCTCACGCGATCGCCCGCCTGTCACTCCTTCTCGCTCCGGACCATGGCCTGTACCAAGGCCCGGCGTGAGAGATCGCCGCCGCCGATCGTCCCCACGAGGACACGGTGTTGCTCTGCCCAAGCGGGGCACACCTCTACCGTGTGTCCCACCGTGTCCTCCGGGCGGCCAAACAGTGGCGACACCCGGGCGTCGCTTCCGCACGAATCCGGTGCAGGAACTTCCCGAACTTACCGTGTTAGGTGAGAACCAGCGTCATGCGGAAAGTGAGGACGCCGTGAGGTCTTTACCGCCATAAATGTGGCGTGCCCAATAGACTGATGGTCAGATTTTGATGTCTGATCACTTGTAATGACCAGGGATCTTGTACACCCTATCAAAGATCTACGATTGACAACAAAAGATCAGTCGACATTGTTAACAATAAATGTTTCTTTCTTCATTCTGCAAAAAAAAATCTTTTTTAAAACCAAAAACATCATAGTATTTATTTTTAAATTTTGTCTAAAAGCTTTAAAAAATTCAGTTCCGCCATTATAGCCGCTGGGTGTACCGGCCGCTAAGCTCGTTATTACGATTGTGCCCTATAGAGAGATACAGAATCAAATCAGGCGCAACAATGCCGGCGCAATTAAACCCGCGAGGGGGAACGTCTTGAAGTGAAGAAGAGAGAGAAGCCGCGAATGACGGCAACGTGACGGTCATGGGTTTGAGAAAAATATAAGTAAATAGGCATTACTCATAGGATTAGTGTTAATATCTTGATTTTAGTGTACCTACTTCTTATTTACGAAATACCTAAAAAACGACAGCTGGAAAATGATCTGTCACGACAAAACAATCGTAGGACCCTAAGAGGTTTAATTTAATTTGACACTTGACAGGAGTGGGAAATCCTCATGGACGCCCAGACTGCTTCTCAGACGAGCAAGTCTGGGCAATGTCAGACTTTTACTGACTAGATATTACTCCTGGCACGCGTATTGTCCTCTGACATGATCAGAGCCTGTGTTTGCGCTTTTTATTTTTTCGCTTGTGACTTTGTTCACCCTATTCTGTGTTGATACCTACATGGAACAGACAAAAACTTAATAAAAAAAAATCTTTGTAACTCAATTCGGGAATTGAACTGTTTTCATAGGTAAGTGTGTACGAAACCCTCAGTGCGCGAGTCCGACTCGCACTTGCCCGATTTTTTTTAAATAATTTTACTATGAATTTGTTCTGTTTCATGGTTTGGTATACAAACATGTAAACTCACATACCCAAGACACTCAGATCCGCAACAACTATCTGAAGACCATACAAACATTGGTTCCGTGCGGGAATCGAATTTGAGATACGCTGCGCAGCAGCCAAGCACTCAACCACTGCGTTATTCCTGCCGTTAATTATTGAAACCTATTAAACAAAACTTTTAATCTGAATGAAAAACGAAGATCTGTTACGTGTTTAGATTTACAACACTTTCATGCATCGGTAAATAACTTGTACTTAATTATCCATATTCCATATCGTTACCAAAATGATTATACGTTCCTTTACGCAACTTCCACTCAATACGCAATAAAACCTTCAATAACCATTGTCTTAACGCAGACAAACCAAAACCAACATTGTAACAGAATTAAAGTCAAACTCTTTCATTGGCAGTAATGTAAATCCTCGTCTGAATACGGTCTGTTTACTTCTTCGCCCCTTTTGTTTTAGCCGTAACGAGCAGAAAAAGGGCCCATTCAGAGCATCCGAACCTAATTACCCTCCCTCGGTTACAAAGGAGGGTTTCTAATTAACGATATTATGTCAAATAATTTGTTTGAGCCGACGTCTTACTTGGCCTCAGTCGCGGATTGGATTAAGTTTTGTACGGCACCGGTGCGTTTGCTTTACGAAGAAAAGCTGGCCGAATGGAATGAAACAACTGTGATTGTAGCCAGAATTTGGCTTTGTTGAGTATTTAAATTGAATTGGGTTAAGTTTGAGATTAATTGGTAAATCTTAAATTGAGTTGATTTGATTCGAATTATTTATATTAGACTTGCCTACCTGCTGATATTCAGCAAAGAAAATCAAACCGCTTCGTTTTTAAGAAAAACAAATATTAATTTTGTTTGTAGTTTTTAACCGACTTCAAAAAAAGGAAGAGGTTATCAATTCGGTTGTATTTTTTTATTTTTTATGTTACCTCAGAACTCCGTCGTTTATGGACCGATTTGCAAATTTTTTTTCTCTCTTAGAGGATATGCTTTCCGATTGGTGCCATTTTTTCAGAATCCAGTTCTGATGATTGAATCCATGAGGAATCTAGGGAACTCCTCAAATATTATAGGCAACTATATAGTGATTTTGGTATTTTCATCGAGAACTTAAGCATTTACAAACAAAAGTAACATTTGATGAAGTGGAACTGATGAAAAAGACCAGAAATGGCCAACGGAACTTCATACTCACATAGATATCACAATGAAAATAGTTAAGCGACTATGACAATACAAATAAATAAATGGTTCTGAATAGTTATGTTGAAAATGGTATCATCGAAGTGACCTGATGATGATGATGTTGATGGAGCAAGAAGATAGGCACCGGAACTTTGTAATTAATCAATGTATCGTAAACCAGTAAAAGTCTGACACTATCTCCCGCTCCGCCCAAGAGCGCGATTTGTCATAAGATGATTTTCCCACCAAAAAAAAAAAGCCGTGTTTGGGCTTTTTTATATGAAAACTAGACTTGTGGAGCTAAATTAGATCCACGCCACGCAACGTTGTTCTACGTACAAATCAGGCGTGTTACACGTGTGCGTCGGTCTAATGTAGTTCTAGCTTAATTTATTACGGAGTTCCGGTGCCTACCTTATAGCTTCATCATCAAATCATTTCAATGTACTAACCCCGTCTTCCTTCAGTCAGTCATCGACTTAATAAACAAAGCCATTTTACTTGTTACGACATTTCTGCTATGATCTTATGAGGGGTTCCGTTACATCTCTGAAGTTCATTATCAGATCATGACAATATTTGTACAAGACCAATTTGAGGGTACAGTCTTTCAAACTAAAAAAAAAAGTATAATTTGAAGATTTTTCTTGATTTCTCCAGGGTGCTATTATTAGATCCTGACCTGATGACCATGGGAACAACTGAGAACTATACCCTTTCCAAACAAAAAAGAATTTTAAAAACCGGTTCAATCGTCTTCTAGTTATCGGTGAATATACACAAAGACTGATTCCGACGAATTGTGAACCTCCTCCTTTTTTTTTTGAAGTTGGTTAAAAACCGAAACTTGTCCGTGTCGGGGTGCCCCAAAATTCCAAGCTCGCTACGCTCGCTTATGACCATTTACATGCAAACAAGAATACACTATAATATTACTATTAATTTCAAAACGGTAAACTAATTACAAAACACTGTCGGCTTGAATAAGGTCGACAGTGGTATTTCTGGGTGGTTTAAAAAATAACCACGGTGGCTAAGGCGGGTGCGGAGCGGAGCTCCCGCCATCAAGCAGGGTGTAAACAGGCATGCAGGCATGCAGTATGCAATCAGGCATGCAGCATGGAAGCAGGCATGCAGTATGCAATCAGGCATGCAGCATGGCAGCAGGCATGCATCAGGCACGCAGCATGCAAGCAGGCATGCAGCATGAAAGCAGGCATGCAGTATGCAATCAGGCATGCAGCATGGAAGCAGGCATGCAGCAGGCACGCGGCATGCAAGTAGGCATGCAGTATACAAGCAGGCATGCAGCATGTAAGCAGGCATGCAAGTAGGCATGCAGTATACAAGCAGGCATGCAGCATGTAAGCAGGCATGCAGCATGTAAGCAGGCATACAACATGCAGCGGGCATGCAGTATGCAATCAGGCATGCAGCATGCAAGCAATCCTTAAACATGCAATAGGCACGCAGCATGCAAGCAGGCATGGAGTTCCATGCTCCTTGCTGCCTTGCTGCATTTTGCATGCAGGCATGCAAAATGCAGCAAGCATTGTTTCTGTCACGGCTCCGGCGCAGCGGGTTATTAGTATTAGTATTAGTATCTCGGGCTGGTATCCGCAACTCCACGACTAAGCGCGTATTTTGCGTACGGGTGGGACAAATGCTTCATTCAAGCCACCCCAGCTCCTCCAGGAAGGCCAGCAGCGCCTTGGTGTTATTGACCATTTCGCGGAGGTTACCTGGGTTTCCGAAGTATTTTGCCCTGTATCCAGCGACAACTGGGCAGCTTAGAAGCAGATGTGCTGCTGTCTCGTCCTCCTCCATGCAGGCTCTGCACAGTGGGCTGTCTGTAACTCCTATGACAGAGAGGTGCTTATTAAAGGTTCCGTGGCCAGTTGTTACTGCCGTCACTTTTCGCAGCTGAGGTTTAGTCAGTCGTAGGGCCTGTTTCGTAAAGCGGCCATCGATGGAGGGAAGTGCCTCCTTGGCCTGCCTGCACTCACTATGGTCTTTCCATAGTCTGTGATGTAGGTCTCTAGTTCATTTCCTTACCAGATTGCGTAGGTATCCGAAGGGGAGCGGCGCAAATGGCTCGGGTCCCATTGCTGCCATATTCGATCCCCTTCTGGCGAGTTCATCCGCTGCATCGTTGCCTCGGGAATCGCTGTGTCCTTTGGTCCATTGGATGGTTACTTGGTTATGTTCACCCACCTGGTTTAGGCGTTGGTGACACTCGTAAATCAGCCCTGAGTTAACTGTGTAGCTGTTCAGCGCTTGCAGTACAGACATGCTGTCCGAGAGTATGCGTATTGAGTGATACTTAACTTCCCTGGTTGCGACGGCCGAGGCTGCCAGGGAAATGCCCAAGCACTCAGCCTGGAACACCGTGTTATGAGTCCCCAATGGTGTGGCTATGTGAATGTTGAGATCCTCCGAGAAGACTCCCGCACCCGTGCCATTATCTGTTTTGGATCCATCAGTGAAGATCCGCAGCTCTGTAGGGCACAGCCCTTCGCAGCGGTGATCCTCATACAGTTGGATTTTGTATTTTTTATCAAAAATAAATTGCTTAGGTATCCGGTCATTAATTGCTTTCGTTATGGGAAGCTCATCATTGAGTTCCGTAAGCAGAGCGGTGTGTTGTGTTTCTCTCTTACCCCAGAAATCCAGTGTTTTAAGACGTACTGCCGCCATCGTCGCTTCCTGTTGTATGAACAGGTGGAGTGGGGGAAGTCCCAGCATGGCTTCGAGCGCTGCAGTCGGAGTAGTCCTCATGCAGCCGGTAATAGCCATGCAGGCCAGCCTTTGCATGTGTTGTAGTTTGTTTACGGCTGTGGCTAACTTGGTGCGGGGCCACCACACCACGGCGCCGTAAGTAATCATGGGCCGAATAACTGCACTATACAGCCAGAGTATAATTTTGGGGGATAGGCCCCACCTCTTACCTATCATTTTCTTGCATTGCCAGAAGGTGATGCAAGCCCTGTTTAATTTGTTGTCTAAATGAGAGCTCCAATTTAACTTACTGTCAAGGGTAACCCCCAGATATTTAACCTTGTTTGACAACTGGAGTTCAGTATTGAACAGTTTAGGCAGATCGAAGCACCCTAGTGCTCGTTTTTGCGTGAACATGACTAATTCAGTTTTAGAGGGGTTCACTGACAGATCATATTCCCTGCACCATCGTTCCACGATGCGCAGTGCTTGTTGCATGAGGTTGCAGATCGTTCCAGTCACTTTCCCAGGTACAAGAATTGCGAGGTCGTCAGCATAACCTATTGTGTAGTAACGGTTCGCGTTGAGTATGGTGATGAGTTCATTGATAACAAGATTCCACAGTAGCGGGGAGAGTACCCCTCCCTGTGGGCAGCCCCTGGCTATCAAGGCTACCTGCTGTTCTTCCTCAAGGCGAACTACTCGTTTGCTTAACATATTAGTAATCCAGTCAATTAATACCTGGGCAACTCCGTGCTTGGCGAGGGCGGCACTTATGCTGGAGAAGTTAGTTTTGTCGAAGGCTCCTTCGATGTCTATAAAAGTGCCCAGGCAGGTACCTTTCTGATGAATCGCTTCCTCTATCTGGTGTACCACTAGATGAAGAGCAGACTCTGTAGACTTACCTGAGCTGTATGCATGTTGGTTGCCATGTAGTGACACTGTCTTTAAAGCGCCATCTCTCAAGCGCAGCGGGTTTTGGGCGGCCTACGCGTGCTTGTTGCTCGCAGATAGTTTTAACGATCACCAATGCAGCTTCGGCTTGGCTGCTGATACTTCTATGATCTAAAAATATGTCAAATAATGCATAAAGCAAAAAAGACGTCGGTCAAGAGGTTTCGGTAAAATGAAATTCGACCAAAAAAAATTCGGCAAAGGTATCGGTTCCCCAAATAATGATCTCTCTAAATAAATGTTATGCTAAACGAAATTATGCGAAATATTAACTATGGCAAAGGTAATTATGCCAAATAAAATTCTGCCATGTTAAAAGTATGCCATTGTAAATTCGGACACGTAAACATTCTGCCATACAATAGTTATGCTATAATTTTTATGCCTTAAAAATATTCGACTAAAGAAGATTATGCCAAGTGTGTTATGCCAAATGAAATTCGAAGTATCAAGATTCTGCCAAATAGAAGGAACCCCTTTGAGAGCTGTGGTGAAGAAATAAATTACTAAAAGTAAGGCGCAAATTAGTTTTTAGGGTTCCGTACCTCAAAAGGAAAAAACGGAACCCTTATAGGATCACTTTGTTGTCCGTCTGTCTGACTGTTTGTCGGTCAAGACCCTTCATCTCGGGAACGCGTGGAGGTATCGAATTGAAATTAAAACCATATACTCAAATCTGCTGTCCCTTAAAGCTGTGAAAAAATCAAACTTCTGAGTTAATGAAAAAAAATATACGGCCGTTAAAATCGTACAAAACGTATATTTCGACATTCTCAAAGGAATCAAAATTATATAGGGTATAAGGGATATAGGGTACTTCCCGTTGACCTAAAATCCTGAAATTCCTCATAGCACAAGTATAGGAAAAAATCTGAAAACTGTATATTTGTAGTTACGTCACAAAAGAAAAAACTTTTTTTTGCGATTCCGAAAAAAATCGGAAATTGAACTGTTTTCATAGGTAAGTTTGTACGGAACCCTCAGTGCGCGAGTCCGACTCACACTATCCCAGTTTTTTATAGTCACAAGAATACAATTGACCATCCAACTTCTTTTAATCCATTTTACTCTTGTTTCCCGTACTTGAATGTAAACACAGGGTCGAAACCCACCATGATGTATGTCCCCCGTCATATGTTGGAACACGCGGCTTTTGCCTCGTCAGCCGAGTATTAGCAATCTGTCAGTGCTAACCAGGCATTTGTCATTACGATTGGGTAGCATTAATTGGATTAATGTCATTAGATGGCCCTTCACTTCGTCTTATGACGTATGTAAATGATCATGAGACGTGCAGGCAGATATACAATTACTTATATTATTAGTGTGTTGTTTTATTCTGACACCTTCAGTTTTGCTATAACAATCAGTAATCCAGACATTACTTTGTCTTAGAATATACTTTATTGTACGCTAAAATCGTAACAAAACTTTTACACAAACTTTAATCTATGGGCACAATGGCGGTCTTTTCGCGATTTTTCATCAGCAAAAACTGTGTACCTATAAATTTATAATCAAAACGTAATATTCATTCTCTCGGTTGCGGGAGTCCGATGGATGCGGGACGCACAGGACCGTTCATTGTGGCGACACTCGGGGGAGGCCTATGTCCAGCAGTGGACGTCTTATGGCTGAAATGATGATGATGATGATGATTCATTCTCTCGGGAGTTTTGTATAATTTTTGGTCACAACCGTGAACAAAACCGCGGATTTGACTTAAAATGAAATGATTTTTACAAAATCCCTTACCTGTCCAAAATGAATAAAAAATGTATTAGTGGCAGATAATCTGAAGCTTATTCATCCGCAATGCGTCATAGTCCATAGTGCAAATATGGAACAATAACTAGGATTTGATACGTTAAGAACAATAAAGCAAAATCCCTATTATTCGTCGTATTTCAAAGGTTCAGAGTCGTCTGGACGTAGTGCCGTCTGTCCAAGGATATCAAAGGGGCATGAGCATGCAAGTTAGGTGGGATTAGCAGACATTTGAATGCGCCGCCGTTCTCACTAATTGAGTTAATATTTGGTTATCGGCTGCGCGCACTCGGCCCGCGCGACTAATCCTACCGAATTAATGACGCGAATTTATCATTATTAATGCGTACGTGATCCTCGCCACACCTGATTTTACGCTGCAGGGTGGTTTCATATGACAGGGATGTATCCTGTGTTCGTGTGATAGGTATTGCTTTAGTGACGAGTCGATTTGTTTTATATAGGTATTCCTGGTAAATTTGTCTGGGAGACGACATTGTAGAGAATAGAACGAAGAAAGCGAAGCTTATGCTCTGCAGTAGGTGAAAGCTGCCCCCCTAGTCAAGTTATAACCGTTTCGTTTCGATTCTTTTTTCGTTGATCGCCTCGAGTCGGCCACGCATCCTATTCCTTTGTTCTGGCCACGTGACTGAGCGTTGAGATAACGTCAGAATAAAGGAATCGGAGGCGTGGCCTACTCGAGGCGATCGACGAAAAGAGAATTGAAACGAAACGGCTATAACTTGGCTAGGGGGGCTGAGCAGTAGTTGATAATGATGATCAATACTTCTCTACATTGTCCATGAAATTTTTTGCACATTATTTTCCACGATATACTCACTTTGGAACGTGCAAGTCGCTTCATGTTTTTGACTGACCGACGTTGATAATATATAAGTGCCTTTAAAGCGTTAAATTGAAATACTTAAATTCTTTGAGTTTAATTTTTTTTTGCCAAGCAACATCACGATGTTACGCGTATGCTACGGTCACTAAAACCGTCATGCATAGGTATGCCACGAGTTGAAAACGTTCCTGCGGGGCTATTGCGTAACTCTGTTGACAGTTCAAGTGATGATCAGTTGTTAACAATGTGCATCATTGAACTGTCAAACAGCTAGTTTCGTATTGCCTATCTTCAGTGACCAACTGCAGTGACGTCATTAGGCACTGGTGCCTTTGATAGCCACCGTAACACATTTTGACAGATGTTATTGTATCGATACTTTTAAAATTGCGATTGTGTAAGCTTTTGAAGCTGTATAATAGTCGATAAAATTTTAGAGTGGTCACTATATACACCGTAAATTTTTATAATTCACCACATTTCCACCGTAGTTTGTTAGTCACTTGTGTGATACGTAATACCAATTTTACCTTAAGTTACAGACTAAGGTTAAAGTATATATGGCCATTGTCATGCCGAATATTCTTTACGCTGCTGAGACATGGTGCGTGTACAGAAGACACATTCGTGCATTAGACTGTTTCCACCTTAGGTGCCTCCGCGACATTTTGAACATCAAATGGTCCGACCGTGTTAGGAACACGGATGTTCTACGAAGGGCTAATGTCTGTGGTATTGAGGCCTATCTAATGCGTCGTCAGCTACGCTGGTCTGGACATGTTGTAAGGATGCCTGATGTAGCTAAGCGCATTTTCTTTTCTGAACTCAAGGACGGTAAGCGGAAACCAGGCGGCCAGTTCCTCAGGTATAAGGACGTTCAGAAAAGACATATGAAGAAATGCAATATAGACCCTTCTCGCTGGGAGGAGGCGGCAAAAGATAGACTTGGTTGGAGACGTGTAATTAAACAAAACGTCTATGCCTTTGAAGACCAACGTAAGAGAGATCTCGACTTCAGGCGAGATACCATCAAGAATAAGCCGCCCTCCAACATCCAATACCTATACAAAAATGGTGTTTTAACGTGCCCGCACTGTGCGCGCACGTTTACAGCAAAGATAGGCTTTATTAGTCACATCAGAGCACATGATCGCATCCCGTAGTTGCAATAAAACGGAATCCAGTCACCGTAGCCGAAATCGGCTAGGGAGTATATATACCTATATAATACCAGTTTTATGAAATTTTCAGTTGACAACTAAGTTTAGTGTGCAACGAATGCTAGTTGTCAACTGTTATTGAAAAAGTTAGCCAATAGCCCCCATGCACGGTCACGGTATGATACTGTGTAGTGGACAGACTCCTTAATAGGTATCTACTATGAAGGTAATGTATGTTAGTGTTATGAAGCAAACAAGTTTGTTAATATTTAGGTGCTTGAGAGCTTCTCGGCCCTGGTCTGAAGGTCATGGTTCGGAGCGAGAAAGAATTGGAAAAGGTCACCTCTTTCTGCGAAGCCATAATGCAAGGGAAGGATATGGCCGCAACCGTGAGAGAACAGACATCCTAACGCCATCGCCACTTTTTTTTTTTTTTTTCGGGTGGGAAAATCATCTAATGACATCCCGCGCTCTTGGGCGGAGCGGGAGATAGTGTCAGACTTTTACTGACTAAAAACCCACTCCTGTTCCTTCTTTGCCATTTTTCCAGGGCCCCGGGGATCACTTTCGCATCACCCATGGCCCCAGTAGGCCTCGACCCTGCTGGGCCCCTACGGTTGCTGACATCTCCCTGAGGCGCGCGTGGAACACTACGCACCGTCGACGACTTGGGCTCGGTCCGGACAGTTACCGGACGATCGGACGGCGAGCCACCCATTGCTCGCCGTCCGCAAGCCCGCGCCTACGGTGGCCGGAAATCGGGATCGGAATCCCGGCGGTGGTTGGGGCGTGAGGACCGTTGCCTCACTCGATCGGCCGCCTCCTTTGCTAGCATTACTGCTTCGCAGAAGGAGGCAACCGCCTGCCACTCCTCCTCACTCCGGACCATGGCCTGTACCAAGGCCCGGCGCGAGAGATCGCTGCCGCCGATCGCCCCCACGAGGACACGGCGGTGCTCTGCCCAAGCAGGGCACACCTCTACCGTATGCTCCACCGTGTCCTCCGGGCGGTCCACACAATGGTGGCACCCGGGCGTCTCTTCTGCACGAATCCGGTGCAGGAACCTCCCGAACTTACCATGTCCGGTGAGGACCTGCGTCATGCGGTAGGTAAGGACGCCGTGAGGCCTTTCCAGCCACTCCTCAAAGAGGGGACTTATCGCCATAATTATGGCGTGCCCAGCACTGAGTTGCGACAGTCGCTGTCGCCATTCCACCATGAGATCCAGCCGAAAGTCTTTCCGCCATGCCGCGACTTGGCGTGGCAGCGGAGTTTCACCCCGGCGTTGCATCTCCATGCGCAGATCGTGCATGCGCGCAAGGTCTTTTGCCTCCAATTCCCACGGTGGTAACGCCACCGCCACTGGAGACGCTATCGGAAGTCACAGGGCAATTCCCGGCCACCATAGGCGCGGACTTGCGGACAACGAGCAATGGGTAGCTCACCGTCCAGCCTTCCGGTAAAGACCGAACCCGAGTCGTCGACGGCGCAGTGTTCCACGCGCGCTTCAAAGAGACTATCTGAGCGAGAAAGTGAATTGAAGATTTCCCATCTTAAAAATGTCTCAAGTACCTTTTTTTTGAAAGACGCTTGATCGAAAGCATAATTTTATAAATTAAATATTGCAGCGGGTAATGATGCTGCACTATTTGATTAATTAGCTTGGAAAATGTCCGAGCATCAGGTAAATGATCGATTAATGACAACCTTTCAACTTAATGTTAATTATCTGTTCTCGTTAATATGAATTCGTGCACTCGGAAATTTTATAGTGTTTTTTTATCACATCACACTAATATTATAAAGATGAAAGTTTAGTGTATGTGTGTGTGTGTGTTTGTTACTCACGCTCAAGAGCCTTACCTTTACCATAACGTGTTAAAATGCCAAGCGTACGAGCAAGAAAGAGGGATGGAACTATAGACACCCGCATCGAATAAGGCAGTATCTCGGATTACAGTCGGTTACAAAATTCAAACATAGCACTATCACTTTTTGGTTCATTTTAAAAAAATGACTGAATTATTGTTACAACCTTGTTCGTTGCGGGTGTCGAAGCTCCATACCCTATAACATTTCAGTTTGGGTCGTCTCAGTATAGATCGCATTAAGAGCCCGCGGTAAGGCCTCAGATGGCTGAACAGATTATGTTGAAATTTGGTACACGGGTATACAACATTACTTCTAGTATATGCGAAACCCGAAACACGTGTCTAGTATTATTATGTAAAGAATCTATGTACATTTCATAACTATATCATGAAAAATCACAAAGTTATAAGCTTGTTATGTTACCTGGTTATTAGGTACATACACGATTATTATTTTTCAATACACTTACTCGAAAATCCGCTCTTATCCCAACGCTTTTAGGCACGCAATTGACTGTTTTCCGCACTAGTGCAAAAAAGTGCGCGTGCTCTCCCCCGCCATAATTTTATTACATTTATCGTATGTACGAGTCGCCGGTCAACCTCCGTTTATTCATTTCATAAGTGTATTGAAAAATTTCGTTTGATACACGTGCAAATTTGTCACTGCAGCCCTCGGCTCCACCAACTTTCTGCACTTGTATCAAAATGTACTATTTTTAAATAAAGGTGATTACAGCACTACTGCGTTAATCCCAACTTTCCACAGCACCTACTACGACAAAGTCACATAGGTAACTATTTGTTTCGAATTTCCCGCGTGAGTTGATTGCAATGAAAAGAAAATATGTTGTCTTGTTTGTTCCACGTGTGAGCCCGGCGCGGCCAACTGCATCGTCCATTCAATTCGACAGCTTTACGACATGCCGCCCGTTTATTCGCACGTTTCGCTCCGTTATGGCTTTATTACAATTTTTTATAGCTCCACTAGTTCATATTTTCGGCGGTGTTAAGGGATTAAAGAACTGGAGATTAATTGAACGTGAACGGCTTAAATAACTGATTATTTACTTGCTGTTTTTTTGGAAAATCTAGTTACAAAATGGGATTACTTGGTACGATTTTATCTTATGATTACACACTATTCAGGCTAGACACTAAAAAAAAAAGTGACTTTTAATGAATTGGAAATGTTTCAGGAACTGATTTTTAGTTCTTGAAAGATTTTTAATTCATGTTTTTTTTATATCATTGAAATCTAGGCGTGCGCTTGACCACTAACTGACCAACCCCCCTAGCCAAGTTACAACCGTTTCGTTTCGATTGTCTTTTTGTTGACCGCCTCGAGTCGGCCGCGCCTCCTATTCCTTTGTTCTGACCACGTGACTGAGCGTTAAGATGAAGTCAAAACGAAAGAATCGGAGGCGTGGCCTACTCGAGGCGATCGACGAAAAGAGAATCGAAACGAAACGGTTGTAACTTGGTTAGGGGGACTGATCGTAAGCGATAATGGAGCTCGCTTGCTTAGAATTAAACTATTCACTCTTCACTTACAATAAAGACCTCCAGGTTGTCCCTATCAAGTTAACTTTTAGAATGAAATCAATTATAATAATATATGTTACGAAGAAATATTACTTTTCAATACTTACCAATAAATTTTCATAGAGAGTCCCTGCCCCTGTTCAGAACATGGATTGCCCCAAGTGGCCATACACCTCCACTTTAGAGGACTTAATGAGTGCCACCGACGCTGCAGTTAACGTACCATCTACTGGTCCCAAACAGTTTAACTAGTTTACCATTGTTTTGAAAAGAAGAAGAAGACTTATAAATATGTTGTAAACAACTGTTTTTTTATCCAGTTTAAAAATAAGTCCCGTAGTTAAGTTGTTCAGATTCATCTGACTCTCGGAAATAATGCCAAACCTCGTACACTTGCTTCTACAACCATTACCTTAGTTTCACTCATTCCACTAGCTAATTCCTGCAGATTTGAAACCCCTATGTCACACAAAACGAGCATGCCCGCGCCTACTCAAACCTACCAAATTGGTATTGTTCGTAGTGCGTGGAGTATGGTTCGCAAGCAAACAGTCGGTAACGAGCGATCAATGTGCAATCGCGGCGGCCTAATCACGCGCGATTGACGGTGGACACAAATGACGGATGTAAATGACGGGAGGAGCAAATGACGCGCCATATCGTGTGACACGCGGCCAGCGCTAATGAATTGCTACGGACACGGTACAGCAAGTGTGATGTGAATTGTGACAGTATTTTTTCTGGATAACATGGTTTAAATTTGAGATTTAAAAAAGAAATCTAAAACTTAATGTTGAAACTTTTATTAAGGAATTATGTCTTTTTTTTTTCGGTGGTTTTATGACATCCCCCACTCTTGGGCGGGGCGGGAGATAATGTCAGACTTTTACTGACTAAAAACCCACTCCTGTTCATTCGTTGCCTTTCGTTCCAGGGCCGAGTCTTCCTTTCAGAATCAGACCCTTGGCTTGACTGTAGGGGCCCAGCAGGGTCGAAGCCTACTGGGCCCTACAGTTGCTGACATCTCCTTGAGTCGCGCGTGGTCAGTGGTTCTGAATCATTTTTATTACACAGCGCCTGCTTTTAAATGTTCTATTTTTTAGCGACGCTCTTGTAAAAGAAAATAATATACCTACGTGCGAGTAGATGCAACTTTTATATTGCTAAAAATCTGTACTAGTATGATATTTTTGGAATAAATTTAATGCAAAATTGAATCACATTTTGTCTTTATTGAATCGTAGTTTTAGACTTATATCTCCATTCAAACAGCAGCTCTTCCTCGCTAGTTGAAAATGCCTGCAACCTGAGCGTACCTGTTTGCGAGGCCTCTAGGACAGGACCGCGACGCCCCGGCGCATTGCGACGCCTAGTTTGGGAACTCGAGTCTTAGGTAATGATTTTTGTACTAGATTGTTACGACGAAATAATATCATTATCCGTTTGCCACAATAGTTTTTTTTTTTTGGTATTGGGGTGGGAAATCATCAACAAACTTATTTATTGATTAGGATCGCCAACATCACATACACTGGATTATTATACCTTTGTACATACATTGTTATAAAACGGTTGGAATACTGCATCACATAAAGCTAATCACAAAATTAAAGTAAAACATTTAAAACGAAAATAAAAGATGTGAATATCTGATTAACTGTTTATGAACTTCTCCCGTGAGAGCGAGTGGATCGAGAAGGAGTGTCAAGTTTTTACTGACTAAAATCCACCTGTCTACCTTTAGGTGCCATTTGCCAGTTCCAGAGCTACGATAATCTTTCGTACAATCCCGGCGTCGTTAATTTTTATTAAGTTTCGCAAGAAGCAAAGAAGTATGTATTAAGTAGATATTTAATACAGATGTATTAGTTAGACACTTCTCTGCAGATTCCATGAATATATTACTCGTTGCATTATTTTTGAGCATTTTAACAATTAGTTTTTATTTTTACATTTTTCTAAGTATTTTTTTCAGGAAATCGCATTATTTTCATGACTGAACTTATTTTTCTTCTTGCAGTTTTCCACCGACCTATTTTACTCCAAATATCTACTTCAATCATGTTTGACCAGTTTCTTAGTCCGAAGATGTACGTCAAACAAACACATAGGTCATTCCTAATTAGACACGCGACAAATTAGATCAAGTTGCACATGACAGTGGATTATTGATTGCGAGGTGGAGGGGGTGGGGGAGTGAGCATAATGACGTCATGGTCCCCACAACCAGTAATTAACGACTGATTAACGCACAATTAGCACTGATCACTGATAACAGATGCCGGCGGAACTTGAAACCCGTGCACTTGCGTGCAGACGAATTGGTAGTGTTAGTGGATTATTATCAAAAACCCTATATATGATGATGGTTTTTGTAACAAAACAATAAATTACAACATTTTCTCCTATATAAAAAACAAAAGCTGTTTTATTCCTAAAAATGCAATTGTGCAGATACCTGCACAGTTGTTTTCTTGTAAAAAATAAATAAACTTTTTCAAATTATTCTGTTTTACAGTGGTTTTTTTTTAAGTTTGGAAATCATCTAATGGCTTCTCACGCTCTGGGCGGAGCGAGAGGGCGTGTCAGACCTTTACTGACTAAAACCACACCTGTGTCCTTCAGTTGCCCTTTGCGTTCTAGGGCTACGGGTTTCCTTTTCAGAAATTCTCCGCGGTCCTAGCTAGCGGGCATCGGCGGCCCTGCTGTGCCCCTACGGTTTGCTGACATCTCCTTGAGGAGCGCGTGGATCACTACGCGCTGTTGACGACTGGGCTCGGTCTGATCGGACGGCCGGACGGCAAGCTACCCATTGCTCGACGGACGTCCGCAAGCCCGCGTCTACCGTGGCTGGTTGCAAACAGTGGGTATTGATTTAATAAGTTATTTAAGTAAAAACAGTTCTAGATATTATGACATACCAAACGCTTACAATGTAATAACTTTTTAATACCAAACATATCAAAATAAAGTAAAAAAATAATTGCCTACGGGTAAATTTTTATGCATGTGTGTGTAAAATATGAGCTATTAAATTGTGGTGACTGTAATGTGATGTAAATGTGATTAAATTGTTGTTGGTCTTCACAGTTGCTGAGTGTTGGGTAGTTTGAGAGTGTGTGTATGTTTGTTACTTTTTCAAGCTTGAATGGCTTAACGGATTTCGATGGAATTTGGCAGCCCTAAACGCTTATTTCATTCTGAGATTAAAAAAAAAATAATATCCATTAAAACTTTTTATAATTACTACTTTTGAATTGTCAAGGTCAGTCACGAAAAAGAAAAACGTAGATCTCTATGGAGAAGAACGTGTAAGGAATTCCAAGGACTCTTTTAAATCAATAAATAGTTACAAAATTATGTTATATAATTTATTTGACAGTTAAGTTTATGACCTATTTTATCTGACAATATTCTTTGATATTTGTAACATTCTGAATTTATATAATTTTACATATATTTCTTTTTTACTTTTGCAATGTAATGTTAATAATTATGTATATAACAATATTAAAAGTAATAAGCACAATATTTGCACACCTTAGTAGGTAATAATGCAGTCTTTGATTATATACATGTCTAGATGCCACATTGACCGTACTAAACGGCCCAAATAAAGTCTACTAAAATTGGTAGACTCGCTTTTCCCTTACGTCAGTGTCATTTGAAATAACTAAGGATAATGTGCTCACGAAAAATAATTAATTATGCCGGTTTGTGCTGTCAGACTGTGCCGTAATTATGTGGGAAAACAATATAATAACACTAAGATCACTTTTCATCGGTAAGTTTTGTTATATAACCACTATTATTATAGAAAACACGATTTTTTAATTCGTTTTTTTGTATGTCATTCTGATTAGCCAGTGTTGTCAGTTTATTACTAGGGAGATTTGGCGAAACTATGGGAGACAAAATACAAATATCAATACCATCTTTCGATCAGGAGAACATTATTATTTTAAAAATTACACTATTTATTTGATCAGTAAATGATAACTTATCTATACCTACAAAAAAAATAAATGAAAACCATGACGTCATGCACTAAATATTTTGTTTTTTTAGTTTTTTTCTAATATTTTGGGTTTCAGATTTTTGCTGAATTAGGCCTGTTTGGTGCAGCCGTGAGGATTCCTACTATATCCTTACATCGGACTTTATGCTTTTTATTTGTTGGTTTTATGTAATTACATGTAACTGGAGTATTGTGTGTCTGTAAGTCTGTGCTAAATAAATGTATTTTCTTTCTTTCTTTAATCTACAAAATAATTATTTCAATCAACCTATTTTGTTAAACTTTCGTCATAATAAATAATGGAGAAAAGGAAAGTTAATAATTTGGAGCAGGCATCCCTCAACACGCACACCTTGACAGTTTGACGACAATAAGTACACGTGCGGTACTCACACATGTCACGCAATTGGAGACAGTTTTAGCGCGTCGTATGTTTGCATTGCTAGACAAGTATATAATCAAAGAATGCAGTGTTCTCTATATTATTCTGTAACATCCTAACCATATCAATTTTAAGTACTAATGAGTACCTACTTACAGGTATGTAACCTGTAAGTTGGCATTCCTTGTTAAAAGAAAAAAAAGTAAACAGTGTTCATTATTACATTTATAGTTTTCCAAGTACATTATTAACAAGTGCGATTTAAATTAAAATAACAACATGTACCTCCATATATTAATTTGATGAAGTAAAACTTTTCCAAAAATGTGGTTCTGTCCAATTAAAATATTTTTTCCTGACCTGAAAATAAATTAACCAGAAATATAACACAATGAATGTGTTTGTAGAATGTACAATAAGTGGCATAGCAGTATAATTAATAAGTTCGGTGTAAAAATTAACAATGTTGGCTATTGAAAATATGTGAATAAAATCGTTAATTAAAATGGAATATTTGAATGCAGGGATAATTATCAGTATCTGTATTGTTGAAATAATTAATTTGGTAACAACAGATGGATTAAGGCGGCGTCGGGGACGTTTGAATTTGTTTATCGCTTGCTCGCAGGACTAATGTCGTCACATGGCTCGGTGCACTCCAACTCTCGGTTTCAAATGGATAATTAGCAGCGTTTGCTATTGTTTTAATATTTTATAGACATCACACAATGTGGGACTCTTTGCCGAGAATAAATCAGTAGATAATATATACTTTTTTCTTTTTATCATTTATATTGTTGTGTCAGCCAATATTTCCAAGACGCGGGCTTGTAGACAGCGAGCAATGTGTAGCTCGCCGTCCAGTAAGGATCAAGTTTAGGTTGATAGAGCATTGTGTTCTACATGTGCCTCAAAGATATGTCAGCAAGATTGTCTGGGCCATTAGGGCCAATATCTGCCAGGCCCGTGGGTTGTCTGAAAGAGTTACCATAACCCTTGTAAAAGACAAGAGCAGGAACACTGTGGGTTTTAGTCAGTAAAAGTCTGGCACACGCTCTCGCTCTACCCAGAGCTGGAGAAATCATTTGATAATTTCCCACGTAAAATAAAGATGCGATTACTTGCAATCAGAAGCAATTAACCGAAACCTAATGCTATTTGAACATAACGTACTCTGAACCTAATAGAGCAGATCAAGAACCGTAATTCGTATTGGTATTTACAAGCCTTTCACCGATTAACCCCTACAAAAGCTGCACACATCAACTCTCGTTCCGTCTATCGGGGTAACTTCGTAACGTTACCTAAAAGGTGCACGTTGCACGGTGCCGTCGGCTCGGTTAAAGGTGCGCTCAGATAAGCTTGCTCGGCTTAGCTCCGCTCATAAATCAGTCTGTGTCGGTTGAGCTAATTGTTGTGACAAGCGCCCAATACGTCCAGACACACCGGGAAATATCGCCGGATTTTTCGTTCGCCTGGTGAATTATTCAATCGGGATTTTTTCTTTTAGGTTCTAGTTTATGTGTGGGAAAAGTATCTTGACTGACAGAATCCTAAACACATCTGAAATGTAGCTGAAATGTTTGGTGTGATTTTTGAGAGTTCTTTTTATTATAATTTTCTAAAATTATAATCGTATGAATAAGAAACTATCTTGGACTTAATAATTCGATATCAAATGAATTGTAATAATATGTATTTTTTTTCATTTTTGGATATTTTGTTTTGATTATTATTATCATATATTTATTTAAAGTACCAAAGACTCATTTTAGTTACATAAACACATACAGACAATATATATCATAAAATTACATACAATGAAATGTTAAAATTGAAATAATTTAAATTGCATTTGATTATCATTAAATTGCATTGAATTGTCATTGGAATATCATTAGAATAGAATAGAAATGCTTTTATTCGTGACAGACACAGCACAACGGTTATAAACAAAAATCGCATTTCATTAAATTAAATTGAAATTTATTATAACGTCAGTCAGTTAAACATTAAAAGAATTGTATTAAATATTATAAATTGTATAAAATTAAAATTCAAATAAATGTCATTATTATATTAAAATACATTAATTGTTATATTACAACTTTCTAACAGGAATTGGAATAGTAACATGTCTTCCACAGCCATGTCGTATATATGGACAGTCGAGCCTGTCGGCGATCATTGCCAGGATGGCATTGGGGCTGGCCCACACCCGGCGCACCAGGGACGCGCACCGTTTGCGCATAGTGGTGTGAAAACAGTCAGTGCGCGCCTCTGCGAACATCCCTGATGCGCTACAGAAGCGGGGCAGCCCCACTACCGCCCGGAACGCGTTATTATACTGGACACAGAGGGCACTGTATTCCTTTTCAGTATAGTCAACCCACAGGCTGCACGAGTACAGGGATGTGCAGTACGCTCTGAAGAGCGTGATCTTCACCCCCCTAGAACACCGCGCAAACTGGCGTGCTATCATATTAGCTCGCACTGACAGTGCCCTCCGCTCCCTCTCCATGTCAGCCTGATCATTAAGATCCTCGGTGAGTAGATGCCCTAAATACTTAAACTGATCCACTCGCTGTAGTGGAACACCATCGATATGAACTGTCGGTATGTTCATAGGGCTCGACCCACCGACGGCCTGAAAGACCATGTATTGGCTTTCTTTTCTTATTATATTTTAACCCATGACTACGCGTGTATTCCGTACATGTATTGAGTGGCCTCCTCAATCCACAGGTCGACGCGCTCAGCAGCACCATGTCGTCCGTATAACTCAAATTGTTAACGCACATTCCATCCACATAGCAACCCACATGCTGACTGCTGAGCGACACGATCAGCTCGTTCATGTAGAGATTAAACAATGTGGGCGAGGTCAGGCCGCCCTGCCTTACGCCGCACTCGATGTTATAAGTATCCGACATTGCCCCCGCCCATCTGACACTGTTGACCTGGTGCCAGTACCAATATCGAAGTATACTGATGAGTTCCTGAGGTAACCAGGTACTCTCCAACTTTTCCCATAGGATATCGTACGAGACAAGGTCAAAGGCCTTGGATAAATCGAGGAAGCACGTGTATACCGGAGAAGATCTCGTCGTATAATACTTGACGGTATGCTTCAAACACAGTATTGCACTCTCTGTGGACAGTTTAGGTCGAAATCCAAACTGGTTACTGTGAAGCGGTACATGTATATTTAACTGCGCGTTAAGCACACCGTCAAATACCTTCGCCACTACAGTTGCAAGCGATATAGGCCTGTAGTTATTTTTATCAGCTAAATCGCCTGTTTTATTTTTAACCACAGGCACTACAATTGTCCTCATAAAGTCATCAGGCAGGTAGGAGTGGCACACACACAGCGAGAAGAACATTGCTAGGACTCTCGCCAGGTGTGGGCCAGCGTGCTGTAGGTGCTCAATGCGAATGAATTTGGTGCGTCGTGCCCAGGAGACTTTCCCCGCTCAATCTTTTTTATTGCTTTCGCAACATCTTTCGCAAGGAACGTCATTCCTATTGTTTTATTGTCCGAGTTAGCATTCAGCACCCCACGCGCCGGACCACGAGGCGACCGAACCGAAAACTGCTCTCTGAACACGTTCGCAATTCTCTTTGGATCACTTAGACCATCGACGGTCCCGGGAACGCCAGGCCGAGTGTTGACTTTTCTCGTATTCCGCCAGAAGCCACGGAAGTCTCCTTTCGACTGTTGCTTAGCGAGGGCGTCCATCCTAATCTGGTCCTGGTTATTCTGGCACCACTTTAACCTGGATTTGAAGACCTTCCTACTCTCACGCATCTCCTCATACACACAACCGGATTTGGGTCTACCACACAGCACCCACTCGTTAAACCTCAACCTCGCCACCCCGTGAGCCTCGCCCACATGCCTGGTCCATCCCATACTGCTGCGCCTTGAAGGGCGGTCACAATGTCGGAGTAAAGTCTATCTAGGACACGCGCGTGGTCAGGGTCACTACATAAATAATCCGCACGTTGTGTACATTCCGATGGAAAATCAATGGATTTTAATGTAATTTATTTTTGTCATTTCTAATTTTATTTATTGACATTTTATTTAAATCTAATTTATTTTTGACATTTGTAATTTAATTTAATTTACTGACATTTTATTTAAATCTAATTTATTTTTGACATTTGTAATTTAATTTAATTTGTTGACATTTTATTTAAATCTAATTTATTTCTGGCATTTGTAATTTAATTTATTGACATATTACGAATAGGATTGTTTGTAAAAATTTAATGTTTGGTTTTAAAAAATTAATTGGTCTAAATTAAAATTTGCATGCTGATTATAAGGCGGAACATGAAGAACCTTATACCTATTGTATTTTAAGATCTGTACCACCATGTTTCAAGCAAATAAAATGATTATTGTTATTATTATTAAAAGAGTGCCTATATTTGAAAATAAATGGATGCTGGTTTGATTTCTAGGGTTAAATTGCGCGCTTCACCGCTTCATAAGAATCAAAAAGTTTTATTCTTTATAGCATTCTTATTGTTGATCTTTTCCAAAGATAGTCATCGAGAGATGTGTAATAAGCAGCATTCCTGATGCACAATTTTCGCTATTTCTTATGGTATGCGTTTGTATAAAATGCAGCACAAGTACTGCTGTTAGACTTGGTTTCAGGTAGTTTTCTAATGTTTTCTCTACGTATTTACTGTTGAGATTCTTTGGTCAGGACTTCTTAAGATGAGTTCAAAGATATAATACTTTTTAAATAAAATAAATCAACACTAATTCGTGTTTAAAAATAGAGATTGTTGTCAGCTAGAATACAGAACGTCTATTGGGCTGTCGTCATTTGACCCAGTCTTGCGCATCTCGCATCACGCGGATTCAGTTCCTTGGACCTTCACCAGGTTAGTGATCCAACTCGTGGAAGGCTTACAAAAGCTATTCAAAAGTTATTAATTTTGGTTCGCAGTCTGTTCTGCTAGCAATGTGCTCTGCCCAATGCCTTGCCTTTCATCCAGGGTAAATTGATGATTCCTGTAAGATAGGCTTCTGGGAAAAGCTACAAATAATAAACTTCTCTCGTTCCACGTTGTTTCTTCTCGTTTTGGTAACTTCAGAAACAATCAAAGAGTCACCTTGGCCTTGGGACGCAAGAAACTCGGTGGGTTTTGTCAGTAAAAGTCTGACAGTTCTTTTTGCTTCACCCTGAGAAGTTATTTGATGACCTTAATAAAAAATGGGACTGTGAAGTATCAGTCTTGTTTAATCTCACCTATTTCTAAGCTTTTGTAATTAAGTCTTATGTAACTAAGTAGTATCTATGTATTGAAACTGATTACCATACAATATAGGTAGGTAATTTCATGGAGAAGCACACGACATAGCTCGTCAAATATCAAACCCACCTTCATCATACTCATATCACCTACATCAAAGGTGTAGTACATAGGGGAGGATCTCGGATGCAATTCTTAGAAAGGGTTAAAATACCTGCTCTGTAGCTAAATGACACCCGGTTGTAACATGGTAAGCGAGGGGTACTGTTTGGTTTAATTAATACTTAAAGTATTTTGTGAGGTACCTAAGTGGTAGGGTTATTTTAGGCTCGAAAACATTCTTGTGATCCTTAACGGGGTGTAGATAAAATTGGTTGTTTGTTTATAAGTAGGGCTTAATCTCTGGAAATTCTGATCAAATCCGGAAAAATTCACGCCACTCGTATTGCCAAGTTAGTGCACTTGGCTCTAGCGTAATAGCTATTACCATACCGCCATTGGTATAGTGATCAGAAGCGTCAGGAATACTGACTACTCTCGATTTGTGTCAATGTTTCTTCTCAAGGTAGTCGGCTAGAAAACTGGCCTCGTCTAGTTTAAATTGATAAAAAGTAGATATGGTAATGTGTCAGTTATAACTTATTAGCGTTAGCTCACGGCTTCGTTCGCTTGATTGTCGGTCATATATCGGACGTGGAAATGAAGTCGATGACTGATAAAAAGTAGCTTATGTTCTTCTTTGGGGTTCAAGCTTACTTCGGGTTCTTTTACCGGGTAAGTGTAATAGACAGCCAAAGTCACTTTCAGGTTTATCATATTAGTATGGATTTGTAAAATTAACTGCAATCTTATGCCCTCGTCAACGTTTCGCTACTGACAGGACCGCGAGAAACGCTTAGGAGTCTCGACGATGCGTATGTTTGTGTGAGTGTGCCGTTTCGAATATTTGTAGGTAGTTTCCGTACTGTTCCATATCTTATCTATACTGTGTCTAAAGCCAGCTTAATATCTTATAATTACCTTATGCCCTCGTCAACATTTAACCTAAAAGACGTCTACAACTGAGAATAGGCCTCTCCAAGTGTCACCCTTCTCGTACCTAGGGTGTTCCTGCCACCTTCACTGGTCAGCGATCCACCTTGAGTGAAACCTACAAAAGCTGCACCTTTCGGTACGCAGTCCGAACTGCGAGCAATGCGCCCTGTCCACTGGCTTTCTCCATGCAGTTCTTTTCCCCGGAATAATGAACGAATAGGTCATCGGAGCGACACCGCCGGAAAAAGATTCTTGGAATCTTGTCAGACATTTAAAACGTGAATTTTGTCTCCCTTCGTTGGTGCACATTCTATTTAGCTCAGAGACAGACCGTACAGACCATCATCACCCTAACCTTCTTCTGAACTTGCTTGGGGTTGGCTTCTAGTCTAACCGGGTGTGGCTGAATACCCGTGTTTTACATGAAGCGACTGCCTATCAGACCTCTACAACCCAGTTACTGGGCAACTCGATACTCCTTGAATAGACCGATGGTTAATAGACTTTCTGGCGTCTGACTAACTGTAACAACTGTCAAAAATCTACGAATGACAACTGGGACCAACAGCTTAACGCAATTTCTAAGGCACGGAGTGTCAGTAATGTCCTAGATAAACTTAGAAAAGTATATACGAATTCAAAAATTCACACAGATAGACAGACCGTGCAGCCCCCCTAGCCAAGTTACAACCGTTTCGTTTCGATTCTCTTTTCGTTGATCGCCTCGAGTCGGCCACGCCTCCTATTCTTTTGTTCTGACCACGTGACTGAGCGTTGAGATGACGTCAGAATAAAGGAATCGGAGGCGTGGCCTACTCGAGGCGATCAACAAAATGAGAATCGAAACGAAACGGTTGTAACTTGGCTAGGGGGGCTGATCGACATAGTTTAATTCTAGCATATCTATAGCGGCACTTGTATAAGCTGTCGCTGTGGCTCGTTTACGTGACTAGTTTAAAGATTAAGCCGATTGAATTGATCTTATAGCACTGTTGGCGTAGGTGTTAAGCGATTGGCTGCTGCTCTTCCTGTCACGGGTTCGATACTGGCACGAAATAAATATTTGTGTGGCATAAAGATAGTTGTTCCGGGACTAGGTGTGTTGTAATACAGGAATAATTCCCAGTGTGGGGAAAAGTTTATAAAAAAAAGGAATGGGAAAGGAGAGGATACAATAGAAAGAGATACCTGAGGATACAATACTTGCAATGTATTGTACAATATGACGCATTTTATCGATGATTTGAGTTAAAAAAATCTGAAACAGTAAAGATTTGCATTTAGATTTGATTAATATTGGTGTTAATGTCATCGACGTGCTTACTTTGGGTAGTAATATGGAAAAAACAATGAAAAGGTAAGTCGATTTTTTTTATAAAAAAACGTTTCAACTAAGTTTTCAGAAATATACCTAGTCAACATTTAACATTTTTTTTTTCACAGCCTCAAATTAAATGAAATTGGTAAACAATTTTTAGAAAACCACCAATTTCTTACCGAGTTTTTGCGTATGATCCAGCATGATATGAAAGGAATTAGAAGATCATTTCGCAAAGTTAATTTCTGGAAGACTAGTACCTGAATGAGACAAAATATATGTAATTATGTCAGTGAAGTCAATAGTACGGAAGCTTGAGAATAAATGAACGAGCTAGGTGAAAAGTGACACATGTCACTTTGACAGAATTGAGCAAGAAAGTCTTCACAATGTATAGTGTTGACAAAAAATTTAAATGTATCTTTTCCATATTTCTTTTTTACTCATACTCTTTTTTCACCGTAAGGTTGTAGAGTACGCTTTTTAGGGTCAGAATCAGAATTTACGGGAATTTAGAATTAGGTCTCTTTCATCCTAAGAGTGCAATGTGAGGCCTGCGAGAATATTCGAAAGAGTTATTGTGGCCCCTGAACGGAAAAGGCAACTGATGGAACACATGTGGGTTTTAGTCAGTAAAAGTCTGACAGTTAGTTTAGAAGTTGTTTGATGATTTCCTTTCTCAAAAAGGATGCAATATGTGCCTTTGTAGCTTTTCTTTAAAATTTCTAAAGCGTCTCTAATTCTCCATAGAGATCTACGCTTTAGAACGTGCAATTTAGCTTCACTTTTTTTTTGACTGACCGACATTTTAACATTTTAAAAGTGCCTGTAAATGATCTATTTGAAATAAACGTTTCTGATTTCTAATTCATCATCATCATCATCATTTCAGCCGAAAGACATCCACTGCTGGACATAGGCCTCCCCCAAGCGTCTCCATAACGACCGATCCTGTGCGTCTCGCATCCACCGCACTACCGCGACTCTCACCAGGGCGTCGGTCCACCTGGTGGGAGGCCTTCCGACGCTGCGCCTTCCGGTGCGCAGTCGCCACTCTAGAACCTTTCGGCCCCATCGACCATCCGTTCTACGAGCAATGTGCCCTGCCCACTGCCACTTTAGTTTGGCGATTCTTCGGGCTATGTCGGCGACCTTGGTTCTCCTGCGGATATCTTCATTCATTATGCGATCACGCAAGGAAACTCCGAGCATAGCCCTTTCTATTGCCCTTTGGGTGACTGTAAGCCTTCTGATGAGGCCCATTGTAAGCGACCATGTTTCAGTGCCATATGTCATCTTTTCGATTTCTAATTCGAAAGATTTCTAATTCAGCTTAACTAAATGAAAATTCAAAATTAGCAGTCGTCTACTTACCCTTTCGCCTCTGAAGTGATAGTCGCAGCAGTAATTCGGGGTGTCTCGTCTATGTTAATAATTTTCTCAAAGACATTCCTGCTGAGCCCTTCAGTAACGCTTTGATAACTCTTTAAGATGCCAAGCATTTTCTACGTTATCTCTAAAAGTATTTTACTGCATTTTTCGATGAAAATATTTGGTATTTAAAATATTACAGATGAATTTTGATCAAAATATGTCGCTTATATTTTAGTAGGTACAATTAATTTATCCTAATAAATTGATTGTACTTATATAAATGCTATATTATAATTTTGAAAGTAATTTTATCTGTCTGTTATGCTTTGACTTTGGTTTTGGTTAAACTATTGAATCGATTTTGATGAAATTTCATGCGGGATAAGCTTAAACCGCAAGGCAAGTTAAAGGCTACTTTTTATCTGATTTTCACTTTGACTTTACATCCGCTATAACAGACATTCATACGGACGAAATCTAGTTAAGAATATTTGTACGTAAAAGCAATGATGCCTGCACACTAGGCCTGCATGATGGATTACGGAGTATTCTCTCTCATAGAGAGGAGGCCTTATTCCCAGCAGTGGGAACTTTATTATGTAAATAAAAAAAAGAAGAATTGCAATATAAATAAATTTCACTGTAGTAAGTAAAGGTCATCATACTTTTTAAAATGTTTCATGTTTTGTGCTTTTTATTTGATTACTAGACTATATCGAATTGAAGTTTTCAATTGAAAGGGAAATGCCCATTTGATAAACAAGTTTTGGCCAAGTAATGCCCAAGAAAGAAACCAATGATAGGTATTAGGATTGATATCGTAGATAAAGAAATAACCGCTATTTTTTACCTAGAACTTGGTGGAACATCACAAACTGTAAATAGAAATTAATGAAAATAATATATGCACAATTATAGTTTTCAAGTCTTTATTCATTTTCATTTATATAAGTTATAAGTACATCATCTAGGAATTGGGCTGGGGGATTTACATTTGATTGATACCTTGCCCAGCCCAAGAACCACACAATCGTCATCACGTGGGCACAACACCCTACTGTCCTCCGGCCAGATATGCAATTACAGCAATATTGTTGTATGGACACTAATCCTGTTTCATCAGTATTAACAATGATATATACGAAATACATTTTTCGACTGATATGTCGGCTTTTAATTCTACCTCCTTCATGAGAAACAGGAACGGTATCCAATGGTAAGCCGGTATTGTCGTGGGAAGCGGGTACTGAATCCAATGTAGAGCCAAGGTCGTTATCGGGAGCGGGTACGGGGTCCATTATCGTAAGCAGTCGTCGAAAAATCAGAAACGCAGTTAGAAAATCCACAAATCGCAAGCGCACAGCACAAACCGAATTGTGAAATGCCAATGTTATTATGTGTCAACTGTCAACAAACAAGAGCATTAGGGATGGGACGTGGGATCTATTTATCGAAAAATCGATATTTGTAATAAACCGAAAATACGTTAAAAGGGTCGCATAAATCGTACCTAAAGGTACATAAATCAAAAAACATGTGGTTTAATAATTACGATATATAAATAAAAGATAAATGCATCGATATTTTACAAATATTTTTTGAATTGCTAAAAATTAAAAAAAAAAAACGATTATCAAGAACCGGTTTTTAATAAATCGATTTTTTTTAATAAGGGTTCCAGTCCCTATTTTGACAGGACTGACGACCGATAAAGGGGAAGTATTAGTCACTGCAATAATCGACTGAGTTTTGAATAATTCTTCTTTTGTTTTCCGAGGTTATTATAACAGATAAATATTGGCAAAATTGAAGTTGTAAAATTAGTATTTTTATTGTATTTATCACATAGATGGGCAAGTACATGGCCAAGAATAGGCGATTCCCTTTCCTTTAACTTCATATCATAAATTCCTAATGTAATTTTTTTTGCGTATGCACGTAGTCTGACTGTATGCTGAATATGCTTAGATACTTTTTAGCCGTAATGGAATGGTATAACATAATAAAATTATACAGTATCACATAAAACAATAGTCGAGTACTAAAATGAATAGCTGGAATCATCCACCGTACAGTTTTGCCTAGACAAATAAATTTTAAATTCGTATCGAAGGTAACAAATTACTTGATAAAGTATCCTTAACGACGATACTTCAGGGTGTTCCCGCCCACCTGTCACGGGTTTTTCGAGTAGACGGGGCGGGTCCGCGGGTGGGCGGGGCGTGCGCCGGTGGGAGGAGGGCACGCCCATCCGCGCGCCCCGCCCACCCGCTGACACCTCAGTCGCCAGCCAAGCGTCGACCGCGATGATACTGTTGACATGTCTGACAACGACCTGATGCTGAAAGTCCATGCAATCTGAAAGAGGCCTCTCTATGTTATGGTACAGCTCGATTATTGGCATAGATCACATTAATATTTATCATTAGATAATAATGATAATTATTATTTTTTTACCACACATAACGTTACTCCTCTGTAACAGACAGTAATTTAAATACATACATAGTAGACTTACATCTGGCCATGTACGTTAATGCACCTTGTATTTACAGTATTCCAATTCAAAATTCTTCATTTACGTTGGTATTAATAGATTTTCAATCTTATACAATATTGTTTTCAAATATTTGAAATACAAAAAAATAAAAAAATAAAAATTTTGTACCTTCAATAATAATGCACTATTTGTTGCATATTTAGTTCGTAGCGGCTAGGTGCTACGCCGCTACGAACTTGTCGATATTTGCTACGAAATATATTGCTTTCGTAGCTCATTTGATAAGTGTAGTCATTTATGTACAGTCAGGGGTCAAAAGTGCTGTTGCACTCTACCAATGCTAAAATGTCTAAAATGTCTTTGTAGAAGGGGATCAATGTTTCATGACTGATTTAATTCGTAGAATAAAATCTAAAGTATTGAATAAACTAGTTCTGAAACAGTCAACTTCTACTAAAAATAAATTTCAGATAATTTAGCATTAGTAAAGTGCCTCTACACTTTTGACCCCTGACTGTACCTACAAAATAATAAAAAAAAAACAAATTAGTCATTTCTTCATTTGTGACCCACACAGGACCACCGAATAATAAAATGTGACGACATACGACGACGTGTAGTTTTGATAGTTTTTTTTCGCTGAAGTTCAGTGGCTGTTTTAATTATATCATTCACAAATTGATTCCTAGTGGATATTGTGATGAAACACTTGAATAAGGTGTAGTTTTGTTTCTCAAGTAACTGGACAATATGTGAAATCAAACAGGCGCGATTTCCATAAAATTACCGTTAACTTATATACCTAACTAGCTTTTGCCCTCGGTTTCGCACGCATACATAAAATATAGCCTATGTCACTCAGGAATAAAGCAGCTTTTTTATCGGTGAAAAAATTCGCAATCGGACCAGTACTTCCAGAGATTACTTGCCTACAAACAAAAAAACATAAAAACAAAAAAAAAAAACAAACTTAGGTAAAGTTTTTTTGTAAGTCTTTATAATTTAAGTGTAGATTAGTTACATTCATTACAAAAACAACTGTATTCACCCACAAATAAATACTTAATTATTTCTTCAGTATACCAACGAAACACTGAGGCAACGATTTACATATGTCACAACAGTCTACCCGGTCAACAATCATGCCCAGGATGCCGTTGGACCTGGCTTGAACCTTGCGCATTTCATCATCTTTTACGCATGATAGAAGCAATCAATTAACGTCATTGTTATTGTTATAATGGTTTTCCTAATCTATGGATATATTTTTGGGCATTCAGATCGAGAATGCCCTAAAAAATCAAATTAGCTGTTAAAATTCTCCCGCCGGAAACGAATCAAAGAGTGGCAGTTAGAGATAACACCTGCTAGGGCTGCAATTTTTCGAAAATAGTTTAGTCAGTAATAGTCTGACATGCCCTCTCGCTCCACCGTCGGAACGCGCCACCACCGGGTTCCCAACTGACGGTAGGAGGAGTCCACATCGGCGTCGGGTCAACGATGAAGTACCTGGGACTCGTTCTCGACAGCCGATGGGATTTCGAGGAGCACTTCCGACGTCTGGCTCCCAAACTAAATCGGACTGGGGCTGCCCTCGGGCGGCTCCTTCCCAATCTTGGGGGTCCAGACGCCTCCTGCCGGAGGCTCTACGCGGGAATCGTTCGGTCCATGGCCCTTTATGGTGCACCGATATGGGCGCCGGCGCTGCGGAAGCGGCCGGCGGCCCGGCTGAACGCATGTCAGATGGTCATGGCCATACGGATGGTGCGAGGATACCGGACGATTTCCCGCGAAGCGGCCAGCCTCCTTGCTGGACAGCCACCATGGGATCTGGTAGCAACAGGCCTTGCTCACATGCACGATCTGCGCATGGAGATGCAACGCCGGGGCGAAACTCCGCTGCCACGCCAAGTCGCGGCATGGCGGGAAGAACTCCGGCGGGGTCTCATGGTGGAATGGCGACAGCGACTGTCGCAACCCAGTGCTGGGCACGCCACAATTATGGCGGTAAGTCCCTTCTTTGAGGCGTGGTTGGAAAGACCTCACGGCGTCCTCACCTTCCGCATGACGCAGGTTCTCACCGAACACGGGAAGTTCGGGAAGTTCCTGCACCGGATTCGTGCGGAAGCGACGCCCGGGTGTCGCCACTGTGTGGACCGCCCGGAGGACACGGTGGAGCATACGGTGGAAGTGTGCCCCGCTTGGGAAGAGCAACGCCGTGTCCTCGTGGGGGCGATCGGCGGCGGCGATCTCTCGCGCCGGGCCTTGGTACAGGCCATGGTCCGGAGCGATGAGGAGTGGCAGGCGGTCGCCTCCTTCTGCGAAGCAGTAATGCTAGCAAAAGAGGCGGCCGATCGCGTGAGGCAACGGCAACGGTCCTCACGCCCCAACCGCCGCCGGGATTCCGATCCCGATTTCCGGCCACCGTAGGCGCGGGCTTGCGGACGGCGGGCAATGGGTGGCTCGCCGTCCGACCGTCCGGTAACCATCCGGACCGAGCCCAAGTCGTCGACGGCGCGTATTGTTCCGCGCGCGCCTCAGGGAGATGTCAGCAAATCGTAGGGGCCCAACAGGGTCGAAGCCTACTGGGGCCATGGGTAGTGTGAAAACGAAACCGTGGCCCTGGGACGAAGGCAACGAAGGAACAGGAGTGGGTTTTTAGTCAGTAAAAGTCTGACACTATCTCCCGCTCCGCCCAAGAGCGGGATTTGTCATAAGATGATTTTCCCACCTATAAAAAAAAAAAAAAAAAAAAAAAAAAAAAAAAAAAAAAAAAAAAAAAAAAACCCAGAGCGGTAAAAGTAATTTTTTATTTGATATTTCCCACGCAAAACAAAAGATTATTATTCAAACACTAATCTTGAATTACGCCAAAATGACAAAAGTTCGGTTTATAACTTCATAAGTTTTACTTTTCAGAGGAAAACTTATGCCTTTTCATTAAAAATAAAACCAAAATAATTAATAAAGCTGACTTATACCTAACAGATGACTCAGTATAATGCAGTTGATTGCATTTTCTTTGGAGTTGTTATCTCGCTCGTATTTCACCTTAATCTGCAATGATTAATTAAAATGTCAACGGAGGGCGCACCGCCACAATATACATCATAATATTGTCTTAGTAGATTCTTTACAAAAAATACAGGGATGTATTAAGATTTTTTTTCTAGACTAAAAATTTAAAAAACCCCAGATTTTGAGGCTCAGAACTTGAACATATCATCACTTTTTTTTTAATCTTACTGAGTTTGATAAAATATAGTTCGGTTCATTGAGAAATTTTATACCCGGACTACAAAGTGGGACTCCCACCCTGTTCTCCCCGGGCACCCTTTAATCTTGGACATAGCCGAGTAAAACCGAGAAACCCTAATTCAATGTTTATTCAAAATTTTGTTTACTCGACTATTAAGAAAATAACCGTCTGTACAAACAATTCTCTAAATTGTAGTCCTTTACTAATTAACAAAAAACAGGCTCTACAACAGAAGTTGTGAAACATTTTAAAACTTCATACTGCTTTAATGAATTCTGCTCTTTTTTGCGTGGGAATCATCAAATGATCTCCTACACTGAGTGGATCCTCTCCCGCTCCAGACTTCTACTGACTAAATCTAACCTGTGTTTTTTCAGTTGTCCTTTGCGAGAGATACCGTTTTCCAACAATCCTACAGTCTTGACAGGATAAATTCTGCCCCGTGAAATGTATTTGGGAAGTTCGATTGTGAATCTTCTCGCCAACAACAGTCATTTGGTCCCACATAGGGAAAGATAAGGTAGAATGGACCACTATACCTCGGAAGTTCTGATAACTGCGAAAATTAGTTCAAACATAAACCACTATGAATAGGACATATACTTCCAGAAAATAATTACCATAAACCAAGGTCAACTGCAGGTAAAAAAAAAAGTCAATTTCACGATAAAGAAAAAAAAAATAGTATAAGTACCTGAGACAGTGCTAACTTGAGCGGTGGCGTTGAGTACTTGGACAAAGAAAAGGACCATGAACATTTCAAGACACAAATTGGTCGAAATGGATGCCCATACGCCAGAGAAGGAGTCTGCGCGCTCTAACAACTCTTTACTCTCTGCTCAACTCTCCCACCCCTCCTTCTTATCTTATATCACACTTTAAATATCTATGTTCTTCTCATGCTAAAAATCTGCGTTCTTCTAACAATCTTCTACTGCTTTGTCCTTCTCATACTTCTGACTTTGTTCATTCTTCCTTTCAAATACAGTCCATACTTCTGTGGAATGCGCTTCCTCTCGAGATCAGGATGGCCACCAGTCTATATGCATTTAAGTGGATGTTGCGAAACTAATTTCTGCACAAATAGTGAAGTCGTCTCAATGACCCCTTTCTTTTACTTTATATAAATATATATGCATATATTATATTAAATTATATGTGTATGTTTATTTTGTATATATTTATATAATATATACTTTTGAACTCTAATTTTTTAAATATTTTTTTTTATTTTTATGCACCTGCCACATTTTCTCTTCACCACCCTAGGTTGACTAGTAGAGAATGCCTAAGGCATTAAGTCCGCCTTCGTACTTTTGTATTGCATGAAGTTTTAATAAATAAATAAAATGATTAAGAAAAATCTATTTACCGAAGGGGTCCGTCTAACCTACCTTTTCCTTACCAGGACACGTATTTTATAAGGTTCACAATGAATGGTAAAACGAGATACTGTGCCTTCGCTTCTTAAATTATTTCATCAGCAACAAACAATCACAAAATTCAAATTTTCTTTTTATACTTTCTAAATGCGGTCCCTCTACAGAAATTAGCAAAAGTAATTCATTAACCGCCCGCAAAGATTGCGCTAAGTCCTTTATTTCAGTACGGGCTTGGCAGCCAAGTATTTTTTAATTCCACAGCCTTACCATTGTGCCATGTTGATTTATGCGAGCCAAGTCCGCGCCTTCCTGTACGCAAATATACCGAGATAATGGCGCTTTTTTTAACACCTCCATTAAAATGTACTACAGTTAATTGATGGTGTAATTACGTGTCTTAATTTTAGGAGTTTTGGATTATGAGGAGAGATTTGATTAAGAGCTTTTATCTGGCATGGTATTTATATAAACTCATAAGTCATCTTCAAAATTAATAAACTGATTTTAATAAAACTGCGTATTAACGCATAAATACCCAAAACCGGTCTGGGCCTAAAAAATAATCGAAAAAATTTAAGAGATAAAGAACAATTTTAAGTTTGCTTGCAAAACATAAAGAATGCTTTCTAGGGTTCTGTACCTCAAAAGAAAAAACGGAACCCTTATAGCATCATTTTGTTGTCCGTCCGTCTGTCTGTCAAGACCCTTTATCTTGAGAACGCGTAAAAGTATCGAGTTGAAATTTAAGTCATATACTCAAGTCCGCCCTTAAAGCTGTGAAAAAATCAAACTTCTGAGTTGTCGAACAAAAAAGATACGGCCGTTTATGTTGCAAAAAACGATACGATACTTCGAACGATATTTCGACACTCTCAAGGGAATCAAAATTCATAGGGTACTTCCCGTTGACCTAGAATCCTGAAATTTGGCATGAAGCAAGGTTACATAGCACAAATATAGGAAAAATTTGAAAACTGTAAATTTGTAGTTACGTCACAAAAAAAACTTTTTTGCGATTCGGGAAAATCTACGGAAATCAATTCGGGAATTGAACAGTTTTCATTCATGATGGAGCACGCTTGTATAGAAGTAACCATAGCAAAAAGATAAAAAAATAAAATAATTAAAGCTTTAAAGTAAACCACCTACACGTATTTTTGCAAAAGTGATCTCAACTCAATTTTTAGATCTATGTTTATTAAAAATATTAATTTGTATCTTGCATATGCTTAGACGACGTTGACGAAAGACGTCCACTGCTGGATATACTTAGTCCTCCCCCAAGTTACGCCTCATCGTCCGATTCTGTGCGTCTCACAACCATCGGGTTCTCGCGACCCTCACTAGGATATGGGTCCACCTCGTTTACTTTCTAATGCTATGTCCTTCTGCACGCGATCATCACTCCAGAACCTTTCGGACTCTTCGAGATTTTTCAGATTCGAGCATGTTCTCTTGACCTTCGTTCCTGATTCTTATTAAGTTTCATTGAAATCGATTTATTTTTTTCTGGGTTTGCGAGTTAGTGTGAAATACCATGCCACGTAAACGCTCTTCAAGTACAAAATCAACCAACCAAAACAATTGACACTTGAGCCAATCAATAATAATAAAAAATAAAAAATAAAATATAAAAAAAACGTTTCAGATTCAGTGATGGCAGTGTACAATGCAATTCAGCTACACGATTACTGAAAAATGCAGGCACTAATTGGACTAATCCACTCAAACCTGTGTCTTCAAAGACTACAATAACCTGCAAGTTCCTGACTGGCTAACTGGCCTGACTGAGATTTTAGATAATTGACCTTTGAGTTCATTTTAGTGTTTTTCTCTGAATATTATTCATTTATTTCAAGTACCAAAGGTGGAGCACACGGTGGAGGTGTGCCCCGCTTGGGCAGAGCAACGCCGTGTCCTCGTGGGGGCGATCGGCGGCGGCGATCTCTCGCGCCGGGCCTTGGTACAGGCCATGGTCCGGAGCGAGGAGGAGTGGCAGGCGGTCGCCTCCTTCTGCGAAGCAGTAATGCTAGCAAAGGAGGCGGCCGATCGCGTGAGGCAACGGTCCTCACGCCCCAACCGCCGCCGGGATTCCGATCCCGATTTCCGGCCACCGTAGGCGAGGGCTTGCGGACGGCGAGCAATGGGTGGCTCGCCGTCCGATCGTCCGGTAACCGTCCGGACCGAGCCCAAGTCGTCGACGGCGCGTATTGTTCCACGCGCGCCTCAGGGAGATGTCAGCAAATCGTAGGGGCCCAACAGGGTCGAAGCCTACTGGGGCCACGGGTAGTGTGAAAGTGAAACCCGGGGCCCTGGGACGAAGGCAAAGAAGGAACAGGAGTGGGTTTTTAGTCAGTAAAAGTCTGACACTATTTTCCGCTCCGCCCAAGAGCGGGATTTGTCATAAGATGATTTTCCCACCTAAAAAAAAAAAAAAAAGTACCAAAGACTCATTTTAGTTAAATATCATAAACATACGGACAATAGATATATAATAAAATTGAAATTATTAAAATATAATTACTTTATTAATATTTTTATATACATCTTAACTATTAAATATTATAACTTAATAGGTATTTAAAGAAACTGAAAATAATAATATGCACAAACGGATAGAAAATAGAACTCATTGGGCATCAATAAGTTCATCCAGATCGATGTCAATGGGAAAAGTGCTCAGAACGCTGGCAGCATTGCCACGCTGGATGGCAATGCTGATTCGTTGACTAGACTTTTCCCATTGACATCGATGTAGACTCATTTTTTGATGCCCTATAAGTTCTGTCTTCTCGGAATATAAATAAAAAAATCGGATCAATATAAATAAAAAAGCACCGACGCTATTTTATTTTACGTCTCAACTTGTTGTATCAACTTTACAGAAAAAAAAGTTATAATTTAAAACGTCTTTATATAAAAACATAAAACAATAACTAAAACTTTCCCATAGGTAACCATTTCAAGATAACCTGTTCCAATAAATGCCAGTATAGGGTAGTTCCGGTGAGTTAATGGTGCCGATATAAGGTCGGTCAGAACCCATCTCGTTCATTCTTATCAGTGCAGGTGTCTTGTTCGTGTGCGCAGCTTAAACAGCGCTTACCTGTAGATAGTGAAGTGCTTACCGCTGAAATGTATACCGTATGTTATGTTGGTTTGTCTTTATGGTAGTCTGATCGAAAACTACTGTTAAATTACAGCTAAAAGTCGAAGCTCTTGTATCGTTTGTAACCATAGATTGGATAAGTTATTTCTAGAATAGGTTAAGAACGCTTATATTTCAATTTACCAACTTAGCGAAAGCGACGAAATCTAACTATAATTATTCTAACATGATCACAAAAACCCTACCATCTACAGATGCATGCTGCAGGAATGTTCGATAGAATTACCATAGCATAGAGTTAACATAGTTTAGAATGCAAAGGGCAAATGAAGAAAAACAGGTAGGTTTTATTCAGTAAAAATCTGACACCCCCTCTCCCTCGATCGTAGATGGCTGCGGGATTGTTCGAAAGACTTACTGTGGCTCTGGAACGCCAAAGGCAACGGAAGCAACACGACAGGTGGGTTTAAGTCAGCAAAAGTTTGACACTTCCTCTTGTTCCATCCAGAGCACTATCACCATATAATTATAATGGGGCTAGTCGTCCGCTTGTCCTATAACGACCGAGCCCGAGTCGACGACGGCGCGTAGTGTTCCACGCGCGCTCTAAAGATATGTCAGCAAACCGTAGGGGTACCCAGTAAGGCCGATTCCTGCTAGTTACATGGGGAAAGAAAAGTATGAAAAGGATACTCGTGGCCCTAGAACGCAAAGGGCAACTAAAGGAGCATAGGTGTGGTTTTAGTCAGTAAAAGTCTGACGCCAACCAGAGAGGCAAACTTAAAAAAAATCCATATCGACGGTTGAAAGACTAATTGATCTAGACGACATTTTTTCCAATATTGAGTTATATACATATTCGGAATCAGCCAATTTTTCTCCGTCGTTTGAGTCAGGTTTCGATTTTTTTTTTTAAATGTCGCTTAGATCAATTAGCCTTTCAACCGTCGATATTATAATTATCATTTTTCGTTGTAGACTTATTGGTACTACATAATATGAATGGAAATAACCTTAATGACTCATCATTAATGAGTAGTAAGCAGGCTTAAACCACAGTTCAGTCAGCAACACGCTATGTAATCATGATGCTGGAAAACATTAATTTACCATCATTTAATTAGCAAACAAACACCGTCTGTCTGAATCTGCGTCGACGTAATTATCGAAACAAAAGATAAACACGATACTGCATCGTAAAAATAGCTGTTGAAAATTTTCGATTTAAAAAATGTTTTTACGAAAAAAATTCAACCGACTTCAAAGTAAAAAAAAAAACACTGAAAAGTGCAAAATGACTTTAATTTCGGAAGTCGGTGTTTCTATAATAGTTTTGTGTCTTAGGTTTCTAACACCGACATAATCTTCCTGCCCTTGTCCCGTGTTACTAAGGGTTGGTGCAACACGTTTTTTTTTTCAATCTGTCCTGTCACACTATCACTAAACTCCCTTTTATTATCGATGACTGACTGAAAGAAGAGGGGGAATATATCGAACTGATCTGATGATGAAGCCTGAAGTTAGGCACTCTGTAATAAATTAATGTAATCTAACCGTGTTTTGGACTATTAGAATTGTCATGAGATGCACTCTGGCTATAAGGTATTTAAGTTTGGCTGAGAGGTGTTTTTTAGTGGTGGCCATAACTAAAAAGTGTAAAATAAAAAACTCTTTACAAAAAAAAAAACAACCGACTTCAAATTAAAAAAAAACACTGAAAAGTGCAAAATAACTTAAATTTCGGAATTCGGTGTTAAATAACGAAGAGACAAAACTATTACAGAAACACCGACTTCCGAAATTTAAGTTATTTTGCACTTTTCAGTGTTTTTTTTACTTTGAAGTCGGTTGTATTTTTTTTTTGTATAAAATTTTTCATATCACTCCTTGTGTGCAATGGATTCATCTCTTTTTGAGATGTGCAACTAAATAGGTAACCTAATATAGTTAATTAGCACTTTACCAGCGACTTCATTCGCGAGCATGTTTTCATAAAAACTGTAACACTCCTTAAACCGCATTTTGAGGGTAGTTTTGAAAAACTAATAATGACAGTCTTTCTTTTTCATTTAGATTAGAATTAGTGCAAGTTTCAAGTTTATTCACCCAAGGAATAAGATTCTCTCATAGAACCTTGTAAACACCCCTTAATTCGTCTTATATGGGTAGTTCTGAATAACGAATAATGAAAACCTTTTTTATTTACTTATGTTACTAATTATTTAAGTTTCAAGAATATTAGCCCAAAGGATAAAATTTTGCATGCAAACAAATTTTGCCGTTTTCACCCCCTTAAAAATTGAATTTTCAAAAACCCCTTCTTAATACTCTCCTACATCATAAAAGGAAAAATTACACGTACGTTTCTAGCCCCAGCAGTTTCGGCTGTGTGTTAATATGTCAGTCAGTTAGTTTTTCCTTTTATATTTATAGATTAAGATAAGAACATCTGGGATATTAAAAGCTGTAACATTTCAAGATACTATGAAACTAACAGAAACTACGTGTCTTTCATATCCCAGCTAATTATAACAAATCTCAAACTAACATACCCAACAAAGACAGCAAGCATATTTTCCCCTTAAAACTGAACTTTCGTCATCAATTCATAGTCGCACACAGCGCGAGTTTCATTTATATCCCTACGAATTAATTGCCGGCAAGGGCTTTCAGCTGAGGCCCCATCGACATACAGTTTACCAAACACACGAGCACTCGTGAGCTGTATGCTCTAAAACTGCATCCTAATTATGGCGCATTCAAAGTGGGCCGCCAATTTGCCGCCGCTTGCGCTGAGCACTCGCAAAAAGTCTAATTAAGGTAAATAATGTTTATAATTAAAATAACACTCGGCTGTGAGCGAATCAAAGCGAGGTTTAAGCAGACGACGCATGTAATGTGGCCACTTTGGTTTCTGAATGAGTTTTTGTGCTCGCTGGGGTGTCTTCTTTGCTTTGGATCGGGAATGGCTGGCAAATACGGTTTGGAGACGAATGTTTTTTTGTAAGGTAAGGACAAGATGGCCTTTAATTAATCCTGTAATTGATGTCTGGACATACATGTTTCAGGATTTATAACTGGTCGAGTGCGAGTGATTAGAACATGAAAGGTTCTAATTTGAAAGGTACTATAATATTAAACTCGAGCAAAAAAACTAAAAAAAACACGTCTCTTGAATGGGCTCCTCCTTAATTTTTAACTTTATTTCAATTTTATTATTTGTTGTTATAAGGGCATGCGGCAAAAGAAATACACATTCTGAGAAAATTTCAACCTCATACTGTATATGAGATAAAGCCAGCTGACAGACGGACAGATATACAGACGGACGGATTGCGAAGGTTTAGTGACAGAGTCCCGTTGGCACCCTTCGGATACGGATCATTATTTGTTGTTGTAACGGTATGCGGCAACAGAAATACACATTCTGAGAAAATTTCAATCTCATACGGTATATGAGATAAAGCCAGCTGACAGACGGACAGATATACAAACAGATAGACGGACGGATTGCGAAGGTTTAGTGATAGAGTACCGTTGGCACTCTTCGGGTACGGATCCCTAAAAAGTAAATGTAGTTACAAAGAAGTTACCAAAAAGTAACCCTTCTTCTTCGATTCTTCTGCAACGATTCAATACTGATGACTAATTATAAGTTAAATCTGAGGAACAACCAGTTATTCTGGAAATATTTTCAGTGTATAAGGAGTCTCTTACATGACTCTCATAGTTCGATGGGACTATTTGAAACGACGGAATAAAAATCAGGTAAACGCTTAACAACGGTTGCGGGAGTCCGATGGATGCGAGACGCACAGGACCGTTCATTGTGGCGACACTTGGGGGAGGCCTATGTCCAGCAGTGGACGTCTTTCGGCTGAAATGATGATGATGGTGATGAAACGCTTAACATGCTTTCTGAAGCACAAATGCTTCACACTGCCAGCTCCCTAATTCCGTCTGCTTCTAAAAATTCTTAATATATAGCAGACAGCTAATAATCAGAAAGCTGCCTAGCTTAAGTGGGACAGGTCTGGACATGCCTGCTGTATGTATATGGTGGGCCGGTAAAACACAAAATTGGTGCCCTAAAATCGCACGACGAGGTCGCGACTGACCAAGAAGGAGATGGCGGGATGATTTGGATGTCAAAAACAATGGAAGGAATGGGGGGAGCCCTTTAAATGATATTTATTTTGCAAATATTTAAAAATACTTTTAAATGACAAATTTTTTGTTAGTAGTCTAGCGGTTAGTGGCCCTGACAGCTATACCGGAGGTCGTGGGTTCGATTCCTACCCATGACAAATGTTTGTGTGATGAGCATGATCATTTGTTCTGTGTCTGGGTGTAATTTATCTATAATATGTATGTATTTAGAAATATATAAGTATGTCTATCAGTTGTCTAGGACTCATAACACAAGCTTTGCTTAGCTTGGGACTAGACGGCATTGTGTGATAGTTGTGGAATATTATTATTTATTTAATAGATGTGGCCGGTGTTTCCTAGCTCAGCACTCCGAAAAGAAACACCGAAACAAACTAAGGGATCGAAGTCTCTTTTAAAGTCCATGCAGCAAACATGTAATGGTCAAAAATTATTTGCCCAGCAGTGGAACATTATGAGCTAGATATAATTAATATAACAATAATACAGCAGGCAAACTAAAAATTTAACATGCTGACATGAGGTAGTAAAGGTAGCTTACCATTTTACTAAGAGAAGGAAGAACCCAAGATTCGTTACAAAATATACCAAAACACTCACACAAACTACCAATTCGAACACTTACCAACAACTACCGCTATCCTCACTCACACATTACACAACAATCTGTTTCCAATTTCGACTGACCATTCACTTGTACTAATCACAGCGCAACAGGGCTTCAAGTCACATTCGTGAAAACAATCCTTCACAAATGCGCACAGACAAAGCTTTGAGTAAAGTGGAAGGCCTGTCTGTTTAGCTGGGTTCCGTACACCAGTAATGCAGGAATGCTAATTAACAGCCGGCGGCCGCACGCCATCGCTATTCTGATGCCCGATCTAATCAATGTTGCCATGTTATCTAGACCACTGTGTTCTGAAAACTGTTGTCATTAGCTGTTGGTATTTTTGTTGTGGCATTTGGATTGTTGACAGATATAGATTTGACCTTCATTTATTTTTTTGAGGTTACAATAGTTTTTGTGGTTTGTAGGTACTTATAATAATTCAAAACCTTTTTAAGGTTTGACTACTTTATTTTAGTCAGCCAAATAAGTTATCGATGAAAATCATTTTTTAACCGACTTCAAAAAGGAGGAGGTTCTCTGTTCGGCAGAATGTATGTTTTTTTCATAGCAAGCTTTTATAGCGCATTGTACTCCTATACCTATATAATTAATACTCATCAAGACCATTCCAAAAAGTTCAAATAGGGGTTAGGTTAGGGTTATCTTATTGCGCTTATTACTAACTTCCCATGGCCATCTTCCAGTTTCATCATCAGACCCTGGTTACCATCTTGCACCAAAGTACTTGTCAAGACGAATCATACGAGCCCAAACTCGATGAGATTGTGTCGTTTAACTACCGAGTTCCTATGCCCACCTTCCAGTCCCATAATCAGACCAGCTCCGTGTCATGATAATTTTGCATTGTCATCTGATTTACACATGCATGTGTTATATATAATGACGAATGTCATTATATATGACGTAGATAAATCACGAATTTTAATATTTCACGAATATTGTTTGTTGTATTGTTTACATTGGTAACATTTATGCAGTTCAAATCAAATTTAAAAGTACCTACCAAGATTAATGAGTAATATTGTTGTGTTACATACAAATATAAAACTTGAAACTTAGACGTATTGATGATAATCCTATAAATTATTTCGTAATTGTTAATGATCATGAAGCTATATCTCTCATTTTAAATTGATATTTTATTGTAATAAGTTGTTTGAGTTAATTAGTACAGAACTGTCAATCGGTATTATATTCTTTGAAATAAGAACTAAGAAATACAAATCAAGTGTTGTAAAATTGCTTAAATGATCTTATAATGTTTTAAAACTGTTTACATATGTAACAATTGTAATTAAAGACCTATAAAATAAGTTAAATTATGGTAAACTGTGATTAGTGGAAAATGGCGGGATATTATTATTTGACGTTTAAAAAAAGATGTCCATCCACCCGTCGACAGTTCCCTATAAAAGGGTTTGTGACCTTTTGGTGATAGAATAGTTGTGATCCAGCAAAGCTCACGTAAGTTGATTAATATTATATCTTGATTATTGTTATTATTGCTATTGATTGTATTGATTCTGTGTATGTGTCTTACTATGGCTTTTGTTTCTAAATGATGTTATTAAGTATTCTCTGATACTTATTCAGCTTAATATTATGAAATGACCCAAGACATAGAACATAGAATTTCTTATAGATGTTATTGTGATAAACCATAATTAATGATGTTGTAAAATGTGCCTATATAATACTATAATTGAAGCTACCATGGGTTTTCTTGCTTGTTCTTTCCCATGATGACCTAGTTTTGGAACAAGCAAATAGTTATTCGATTAATCGACAAGCCTATTTGAAATAAATACTTAGTCTTGTCTTTCTGTGCTTTTCTTCATAAAACCCTTTCCCTACACACCAGTCATAGGAACTTTGATACACAGTAAATAACCGTTATCCATCTTGACAACTTAGCATGATAGGTAGGTACAAATAAATATATATAAAATCAATGTAGTTATCCTTCCTCCTCCAAAATTCTAACATCAGAAGTAGGATAGACATAGTGTCCTGGTTCATAACTGATGAATTTTATTTTGTTATTTTCATGAACTACGTTGGAGAAATGTGTGAACCTTTGGAAGACGTCCGACTGCATCAGCATTGGTCAAGGATTACAGGAAGTACTTGCAATTGACAAAGTCGGTAAGACCTTCATAGGCATTTTATTTATCTGGAGGATGTAAATATCTGTGAATGTTGAGTATGAGATACCCAACATAGTAGTAAAAATTTTTTTATAGATAAACGTAAAATTGTTCCTGATACGAAGTACTAGGAACAGTTCCAAATCGTTTACCAGGAACATAACAGGGTAGATTTATTTACGTGAAACATAATGGTAACACTTTGCTAAAGCTACCTCACCGTAATGAATATTTGATATTTGTTTCTTTTAAGCCATTTCACGAATGATAATAGGTTTGTTAAAGTATTTATTTGATTTAAAATGTTCATAAATATTTTGATTACCAGTGGGTATCCTCCCGCTCCGCCCAGAGCGCGAGAAGTCATTTGTATGGTTTCCCACCGTAAAGAAAAAAAGTGGGTATTTTTACAAAGTATAATAAGCCTAACAAATGATTAACGTAATATCGTCGTTAGCTTGTGTGTGTAGGATACTAGTTTTTCTAAAAATATTCTCATTTACAAGAAACTTTTCTTTGCTTTGTCCTGTTTAATAAATTTATACAGTGATGAAATTAACAGTACTGGCAATTGTTTCATGATATAAATGGTTTTTAAGAAGAATTGCAATAATAAATTACTAGTAACAGTTGAAAGAGTAAATTAAGTGTACCCTCGGTTTTAGTCGAATTCAGTGATTGTTACCTGCAGACATAAAAAAAAAAAAAAAATTTACTGTCGGTCAGTCATTGAAGTTTTTAGTAATTTTCCGTTTGAAATTATTAGTTTTGAAAGTGCTTTATTTGTGATATGAACTAAATAACTGATGTCGCAGTGACATAGACTTTAACTTGGTCAAATATTCTGATTTCTATGAAAGTATGGACAGACAATTCGACGTTCGGAACAATTTGCAATAATGTCAGATTGACCGAGCGGTATATTATTGTTTTTATAAAAAAAACGGATTAGTGTTTAAACTAGATATCTTGAATTAATTATTCCTAGAGTAAAAACTTGAACTATAGGTATAGGCGAAGTTGCTATCCTATATGTATTCAGGTTTATAAAGGGGTAACCTATCAAATTAAAGAACTAAAAAGATAAAATGTTCCGCTTCAAAAGGACTGAATGTTTTTCTGAATATGATAGTTTTATTGCCAACCGTATATATTTATATGTAAATAAGACTGACTTTGACTAAGACTGACTGAGACTTTGTCTTGACTGAGACTTTGACTTGACTGAGACTTTGACTTGACTGAGACTTTGACTTGACTGAGACTTTGACTTGATTAAGACTAAAAAAAAAAAACTGGATGTGCCTGTGGCTATGCCTGTGGCGGAAAAAAAAACTGGATGTGCCTGTGGCTATGCCTGTGGCGGGAAAAAAAAAACAAAAAAAAAACTGGATGTGCCTGTGGCTATGCCTGTGGCGGAAAAAAAAAAACTGGATGTGCCTGTGGCTATGCCTGTGGCGGAAAAAAAAAACTGCATGTGCCTGTGGCTATGCCTGTGGCGGAAAAAAAAAAAACTGGATGTGCCTGTGGCTATGCCTGTGGCTGTAAAAAAAAAAAAAAAAACTGGCGTGGCCTGTGCCAGTAATATTTGTTTATTTATTTACTGTATACTTATTGTACACCTCATTATATAAACAGGATTAACACATATATCATCATATAAACAGGATAAACACATAAACATGATAAACACACATAAACACGAAAACAGAATAAACACATATATACCTACACATGTAAACACACATATATGTATACACGTAAATATATAAATGTACATAAGCTGTATGACAATGTTATACATAAAATTACAATTTAATTTATGTTACTATCGTGTAATTTTTTTGTTATGTTATTATCGTGTAATTTTAGACTAATCTAAACGTACTTCGAGAACGAAGTACTTGTCAGAAAGGCCGTGTTATATATAAATATGACGTAGATAAATCACGAATTTTAATATTTCACGAATATTGTTTGTTGTATTGTTTACATTGGTAACATTTATGCAGTTCAAATCAAATTTAAAAGTACCTACCAAGATTAATGAGTAATATTGTTGTGTTACATACAAATATAAAACTTGAAACTTAGACGTATTGATGATAATCCAATTGATATTTTATTGTAATAAGTTGTTTGAGTTAATTAGTACAGAACTGTCAATCGGTATTATATTCTTTGAAATAAGAACTAAGAAATACAAATCAAGTGTTGTAAAATTGCTTAAATGATCTTATAATGTTTTAAAACTGTTTAAATATGTAACAATTGTAATTAAAGACCTATAAAATAAGTTAAATTATGGTAAACTGTGATTGGTGGAAAATGGCGGGATATTATTATTTGACGTTTAAAAAAAGATGTCCATCCACCCGTCGACAGTTCCCTATAAAAGGGTTTGTGACCTTTTGGTGATAGAATAGTTGTGATCCAGCAAAGCTCACGTAAGTTGATTAATATTATATCTTGATTATTGTTATTATTGCTATTGATTGTATTGATTCTGTGTATGTGTCTTACTATGGCTTTTGTTTCTAAATGATGTTATTAAGTATTCTCTGATACTTATTCAGCTTAATATTATGAAATGACCCAAGACATAGAACATAGAATTTCTTATAGATGTTATTGTGATAAACCATAATTAATGATGTTGTAAAATGTGCCTATATAATACTATAATTGAAGCTACCATGGGTTTTCTTGCTTGTTCTTTCCCATGATGACCTAGTTTTGGAACAAGCAAATAGTTATTCGATTAATCGACAAGCCTATTTGAAATAAATACTTAGTCTTGTCTTTCTGTGCTTTTCTTCATAAAACCCTTTCCCTACACACCAGTCATAGGAACTTTGATACACAGTAAATAACCGTTATCCATCTTGACAACTTAGCATGATAGGTAGGTACAAATAAATATATATAAAATCAATGTAGTTATCCTTCCTCCTCCAAAATTCTAACACATGCAAAATTTCAGCTCAATTGGTAACCGGGAAGTAAATCAAATTTAATTCGCGAGATTTGATTACAGACAAACATCGGGACAGGTGCAACTAAATAAAAGCATATAAAAGCTTACAGATTAAAAAAAATATGAATAAAGATTCACAATTCTACGCCTTCTAAAATTACATATATTTTTTATACATTTTGGTATAAAAAAGTGGAATCCTTTTTTTCTCGCAGCGGTTCCATTTAGAATTTACGGCTGGTGGCGAATTTTTAAGTAAACATGTACGAATTAAGCTACGGACTGCAAGCAAAATATATACAGTAAGTCTGAAATCACTTAACTAGCAATAATTAACTTTATTTACATTTCGCCTCCTGGCAATTGCGGAACCCTTCCTAAGGTTAAGGACACAATCAGTTGTTTTGGAAATTAACTGACACTAAGGATTTTTTTAAATAAACTGTTTTGTTATATAGTAAAATATTTATTTTACTTTTACGTTATATATAATATATATACGTTATATATAATATTTTTCCAAAAATATGCTGCTCAAAATATTGATATATATATATATATATTAAAACTTTATACATTAGTAAAAAACATAGTACAAAGGCGGACTTATTGCAATTTACATAAAGGTAAATTGAAAACCATTTAAAAAAAACATAGATTTAGAGAAAACGAGATAGGTTTGGAGAAAACTTTAGATTAGACTGAACATCTCGTTTTATAATAGCTATACTTTAACAAAACTTTTACAAAATATGTAATTTCTATAAAATTCCTACTTCAAATACCTGAGCCTCACTTCATCACATCGCAGACACCTCATTGTGCTCCAGCCTTAACCCCAGCGGTTCCGCCGGACGTGTAATTAAAACCATCCTTTACTGATTTATCGCGTCCACAATTTATTCCTTTATCTTCTCTCGGACCACTAATATATCTTTATTTTACTCTCTAGATAAAATTAGCGAATTTGTTCAGGACTCCGCTCCTTGGTTTCCCTCTTTCGTGTTCCGTTAAAGGGTTGTCAGATAATATTTTTAACTCTGATTTACGAGGAGGAATGTACTGAGTCGTAATTTAGACGTTGGTTAAATCAGTTTTCGAACTCACGAAAAAATGTGGCTCTGCGGAATTCACATAATTCATTGATAAGTCACGTACCCGAAAGTTGGAGATAAATTATAATTATATATCATTACTAAATGTTATAAATAAGTTACAAAAACCACAACCTTATAGGTAAATTCCTTCTAAAACAGCACCGTATCTATGAAACACCGATAAGAAACACCCGAAATACATACCCCACTGAAAAAGAAAGTGAAACCTGAAATAATTCACAAAATTTACTCCGTTTATCAAACGGTAAAATAAAGCCAAGCATTCGCATTTGAGCTTTATCAACATTAGCTCATAACTGGGCAACATGGACGACGTCGTAATAAATCTAAGGGGCGATTTATTAAATTTTTCATGAAGTTGCCCATGTTTAGTACTCGATAAGATTAATAATTCACAAGTTTACGGTGTTTAGCGGCTTTGTTGCATGGCGGCGCGTTATCGCTGCGATCGCGCTACCAAATGGCACCGTGGAAAATGCATCTGAAACTTGGATTTGATGATGCTGGATAAGGGTTGAATAATAAATTCGTGTTGGATCGCATAGCAACTTTACACTTAACTTTTTGTAGGTTTTCACAAATGATATAAATGACAATTGTGAAAAACTTTCTTTATAAATAATAGATTCAGAACAACGTCGGGGGTTTTCATTTATTTAACAATATTATAATTAGATTAAAGGTACTCAAGTGGATATCAGATAGCAGGTAACCACAGAAAAGTGAATTCTGCAATGAGACAATTTATTCGAATTTGGAGTAGGATATATCAGTCAGGTTATCAGATGTCCTTCTGATAACGCTCATTCTGTTTTCTGTATTAGTATACTAATAACCTGTTATGTTAAAATTATAACAAAAAGGAAAGATTTATATTTAATTTTTGTTTGTAATGAATACAAGTCAAAAACGACTGATCTGATTTTCAAAATTCTTTCACTAGTAGAATTCTACTTTATCACTAAGTTAAATCAAAGTGCATATTTCCTACCTTCACGCGGACGAAGCCGCTAGTATTCTATACTAAAGAGGCCACTATTTAGTATTTATTTAAAAATGCGTACCGAAAGACGCAGTTTTAGTCTGAAATGATGATGATGCACATAATTTGGAAATTCCAATCCACTTTTTTCGAATCCAAGCACTGGGTTGAAGGTTGCAGCCGGTTGCAATGTTATGACACCTAATATACGCGGAGCACGCGATCCGTGCGGTTTGCTTTGCGCTGTTAATGGTCTGCTGAAACGGCCGCGTGTTGAATGGCCGATTTGCGATTGATGCTATTAATCTACGGTAAAAAACACTCACACTATTATATAAGCTATTCTTTTAATTTTTACTTTGGTGCTTTACATGTGACGTTTGCACTTTGTGTGATGTACACTGAGGTCTGTCTATATTAATAACCTCGTAAGGCCCAACCTAAATTTAGGCCCGATATACATTACGACCCAATGTACTAAAAATGGTCGCAATTAGTTGCGCCCCAGAACTTTTTTCTTTCCTTCTTCTTTCTTCTTTAATGCATTCATTTAAGTGGTACTTATACTTAAAGTTAACTATTTCATGCAACAAATATATTAAATAATATGTTCATAGTAATTATTTTTTAGATAATTTAAATCAAGAATTACGTTTAATTCATTAAACCCCGAGCGAACGCTGTCTTTCTATTGTCTATAATTACGCTACTCAAAAGGTTAAATTCATGTCATAATTTTAGGTCGCTGGGCTGTAATTTTGAAAAGTGTCTTGGCCCGGAATCGTCTAAATATTTTTGTCATTAAATTAGGTCGTTGGGCCTTACGAGGTTAAACACATTTATGTATTTGAAGATATGAACTATGGTACAAAGCTAAAAAATTAAATTTTTGGTGAACGGTACATGTAAAACTAAACATGTTTTTAATTTGGATTAGAAATATGGATATATAAAAGTACTGTGTAAATGTAATTCACAATTGCAATATGTATTATTCTTGTGCATTGCATGCATGTTGTCCCACTACAATGCATTATGTATGTTCGTCACTTTTGTGTTCCTCCTCCCTCCTTGCGTGGTATGAGGGAGGGTCGTAACCTTCCTGCTTCATCACTTTCATTTGTACGATATTCCTCAATCTGTTTCTGTGTCTGGTAGTGTGAAAGGCATTGTATGCCGTAGATTTTGGTGTTATAATACCCAAAAGTGACGAACATACATAATGCATTATAACACAAAAGTGACGAACATACATAATACATTTTTGTGGGACAACACTTTAAGTGAAAAGTGATTAAATTCAACGCCAAAAATAAGCATTGTTACCGTGAAATTAAAATTACACCACAATCTGTATCCACCAGCGATAAATGTAGCAAGTGTTAATTAGTTTACAGTTGGTGACAATTCAAAAGTTGTTAATTTCGTAGAGCGCCCAGTAGCCAGGAGCCACGAGCCACGAGCCTGGCTCCCGTAGGGCACGAATATAACAAACAATTAATTAAAAGCTGACTGTAATTACGAGAATACTCTCGCAACATATGTTTGTGGCAAATAAAAGGCATTAAGGACTGGACATTTCGACATGCAAACGTGATTTTTTTTATTGGCCTTTTTATGGTTAACTTTACCATAGGGTGTAGTCAGTTCCTTCTTTGAGGGTAGTGAATGGTAATACAGCTCTTGTTAGGGACCTATAAAATCTGTTCAATGTTCGATGTTGGTAAGCGTTTGGAACGCGCGGACATCGTCAACAACTGGTTACCCCTTTTCTAAGGTATATTAATATGATGCAGCCGTCTGTACCTAATTCCATTATTAAAATAAATTATTTTATAAAATGTTGAGGCTCTATCGATTTACATCATCGATATGCCATGTAGCCATGGGGAATAAAACATCGGAATTATAACTTTAAGAGCATACAAATTAAAAGCACATATTACAAAAAAGATTTCAAAATATCTTGGACCTTGCTGATGATAAACACAAATGTAAAACGAAACCTCATAGAAAATCAGTGTTTTTAAAAGTGCATAACTCAAACAAAGTAACAGGACGACCAACAATGACTGGACGTTCACTTATTGAGTACATATTTACCCGACAACGGTCCATTAATCAATTTTTGCATTTTTAATTCGCCCCTCATTATTTGCCCGTGAATTTCATTTCCACTGTTGTTTCACCATTTTAAAATTTAAGCCTCCGACGGCCCTCAAAACGCACATTTCCAAGTAATTTACAATTTATCATGTTCGCAATAAATGAGCAAATATTTTTCATTTGTTAAGCCACTTGTAATTAATATATGTAAAAAATTTATTAAACTGCGGTCCGTTAAATAATGGTAAAAGCTTTAGCTTTATAATATTAATTAGTGCACTGTTTTTGTGTCGGTAGATATATCGATGTTAAGTAATTAAATTGTTTGCTAGAATTACACGTTTTTGGTTATCTTCAATATGATTCTCAATGAGATCTCGGGAGCGATTTTAATTAAATTCGTGATTTGAAATTTCTTCAGAGATTTAAATGTTGATAATTTATTAAAACAAAAGGTCCAGTTAAGTGCTGCTTCAGTTTTCATAATAGTCATAATTTGTGAGAACCGACGGGTAGATTGCGACTAAATATTTAGGATTTCCTATTCAATCAATAGGGCTGCTACTTTAAGACTCAAATAATTTTATTCTGAGGAATAAATATAGTGATAAGATAGTTTTTTGTATAAAAATATGTTGAAAGCCATTTTTATTTTAAACATTTAAGTTATCTGACTATTAAAAAGCCAGTCCTTGATATGCAGTGAGTAACAATATTACACTAATATTATAAAGGCGAAGGTTTTTTTTTTTTTTTTCGGGACGGAAAATCATCCAATGACATCCCCCGCTCTTGGGCGGAGCGGGAGATAGTGTCAGACTTTTGCTGACTAAAAACCCACTCCTGTTCCTTTTATGCCATTTTTTTTTATTCTTGCAGAGTAAGTGCACACCAAGCCCGCTCTTACTTCGCCACTGTGCCCTCTGCTATGGCAGAGGGACACGCGTTGAAGTGATCCTTCGGACAGAATATTCGCAGGCGGACATCGGGACTCCTTAGGCAGAAGTACCTAAGGGGAGACGTTGGCCGCCTCCCAGGGTGCACCGTCCCGCAGACTGGCCTTCACTCCGGACGTATCCGCAAGGGAACTACGGCCTGCGGGCACTCGTGGAGGTTTTCTGTCGTAGCACCCCAAAGGCGAAGGTTTGTGAGTGTGTTTATTTGTATGTTTGTTACTTTTTCACGCTCGAACGCCTGAACGGATTTCGATGAAACTTAGTATACGGGTAGTACCATATCTGAAATAACACATAGGACTTTTTGTCACTGGAGTATGTCCGCTTGGAATAATTTTTATAGTATCACGTGGGTAAGTTGCTGGCAGCAGCAACTGCAACAGCAACCCCATGTGTAAAAAACAATACTTCTACAAAATTAAAAATAATAAGATTTTAAATAATTGTATGCTAAAGTATTTATTTTGCAAATTTTAAACACTCTTACATAAAAAATTTAAATATTAACTAAACTATTTGTACTAAAACCTAACTATGTACATAAATATAATACAAAAACAAAAAGTACACGACAACAACAACAAAAAGTACAGTGTGGAGGCGTCGAAATACTCCTCCACATAGCGATGTGGAGGAGTATTTCGACGCCTCCACACTGTACACTGACAGCGTGTCACCCGGAAATGTGCCCAGAACGCCACGTTGAATGGCAATGCTAATTCATTGGGCGAAGAATAAGATTTTTAGTTTTGTTCCGCATACATTTTTGAATCGCAAGGGACATATGTAGCACGGCCCAGCCTGGCATTAAAACATGGCAGCACTGAAATAAATTTAACATTTAATAAAATGTGCCATCACACTGTTTCGTCCACTTGTGAACATCGGAGCTCAAGTGTCATTCACAATTTCGAAATGAAACGACGTATTTTTGTCAACGTATAGCGGTCTTTTGTAATTGATATGACAATGTGGGCTCGGAAATTCCTATCAGTTAAATACTGAAAATGATAATAAATTGTTACTGTGTGGTTTGCTAGAATAGTTATTAAATTACAGAATACAAATCATAGATATTGTGGGAAAGTTTGGAACGTTTGTAAGAATGACTGTGGAACTAGAACGCGAAAGGCAACTGAAAGACACAATGGGTTTTAGTCAGTAAAAGTCTGACACGCCCTTTCGTTCCACCCTAGAGCGTCAGAAGTTATTTGATAATTTCCACCTCAAAAAAAAAGATATTGTAGGAAGCCTCACTAGACTCATGACTTCCATATGGTCGCTGCGGGAATTTTCGAAAGAGTTACCATGGCTCTGATCTGAAATGCAAAGTGCCACTGAAGAAAAACAGGTGAGTTTTACTCACTAAAAGTTTAATACTATCTCTCGCTCCGCCTAGAGTGGGAGAGGTTATTTGATGATTTCTTACCTCAATAAAAAATTAACTGTACCTACAACATGTGTACAAATAATGCATACCTTTTACACCCCAATTGAAAAATTTAGTTACTGTCATAGTTCAAGCACTGACATTTTATTTAAATGCTCTTAGGTAGTTTTTTTTTTAGGTGGGAAAATCATTTAATGACAAATCTCGCCTTGGGCGGAGCGGGAGATAGTGTCAGACTTTTACTGACCAAAAACCCACTCCTGTTCCTTCTTTGCCTTCGTCCCAGGGCTCCAGGTTTCACTTTCACACTACCCGTGGCCCCAGTAGGCTTCGACCCTGCTGGGCCCCTACGATTTGCTGACATCTCCATGAGGCGCGCGTGGAACAGTACACGCCGTCGACGACTTGGGCTCGGTCCGGACGATTACCGGACGGTCGGACGGCGAGCCACCCATTGCTCGCCTTCCGCAAGCCCGCGCCTACGGGTGTGTTTTTAAGAAATTAGTTTTCCTAATTGTAGACAAATAATAAGGAAATTGACGCACTGCGTCGGTAGCGCAGCGGTGTCCACGCGCGCACACGCAAACCCGCTAGTGACGCAATCAAGATTTATCAAGGACTTGTCAAAATAGGTAATTTTTTATTCCCTAAAATAATATTTAATTATTAGGGTAAAAAATTACCTATTTTAAAAATAGCTTTTTTTATAATTGATTTGCTCTCGTTTGACCACTATTTCACCTGATGGTAAGCGATGATGTGGCCGACGATGGAGCTCGATTGCCTAGAAGTAACCTATTCACACTTGACTTAAAGACCCCTAGGTTGTAGCTATCACGAAACACAGACTCCGGCAGGGAATTCTACTCCTTAGTTGTACGCATTATGAATGTGTTCCCAAAACGCTTTGGGAGCTGAAATTAATCTGTTCTGAACAAACTACTTACAGGATGTGTGTTTATTATTATGTTACATGCTGGTTTATATAAGGCTATGGTAACGATATCGACGTTACTAAATTCTCGCCGGAAGTCATGTAATTTAGAATCATCGATACGATAAAGATGAATATGGATATACGAGTGATAGTCACTGAGTATCAGGGAAATGTGAGGACCCTTGCAAGTGAGGACAACCATAACTTTATATTTATAGGTGATACTGTGGCGACCATGGAGGTCACATTAATACTAACTTGCAAACTGGCAAGATATACTTTTAAGAATTATGTTTTAAAAAGTTTAGGATTGATAGATGAAAAAACAATATAGTTAGGAGGATGTTAATAAAAATCTAGACGTAATTTTATATATGAATTGTATTAGAAAATGCTTCATACAATATAATAACAGTATAATTGAACCAGAAGCGTCATCGTCATCGTTTCATTTGCGTCATCTCAATACTTACATCGATTTGCATGTCACGAGCGAATCCACAAGCTCTCAAAGCCAATTACAAAAATCAGCGAAACATACGTGATGGATGACTGACTACCTATCTCCTTCATAGTGCTAAATGCTTCACTAAATATTAAACGCTCGTCCGTGTAACGTTTCCGCTTTACATTTTTTGAAGCTGCTCTCTTTGTAATTGATAAAGGCAGCCGGCCACCACCCATGACATGTTGTATTTATGCGAATTTAAAAGCTTCCGACTCGTGGAGCTTAAATCTGAATTAATCCCGCGTTTTTTGATCACCCCTGTCGAAAATTTAATGGTCGTTATTTAATAATCAATCTGGAATACATTTTAGACTGTGAGCTTTTGACGATTTTTTTCGCAGATGAGTCTTTCATCTGCGAAAAAAATGCGTTTTGGTTATAAGTTCTTTTACAATTCCAGTTTTTAGAACTTGTTGTCACGTTATGATTATATGTAAGACAAAATTTTCAGGCAAATTCTTTCTTTACGGAAAGTCCTGTCACTTGTAATAGAAAAAAGAAAAGACTTACTTAATGGTCTTTTAAAGATGTCGCTTCTGTTTACCAGAATAATCGCAAAACGTAATTATTATAAGCTTTGGTACTCAAGAACCGTACTATAGCCACTTGTCACTTAAACCTTTGCTTATTTCTTGTATAGGCAGAACATTTTGCGTGCATGGCTTGAACAGATAAGTTCACAAAGTAATCATGTGCCGACTCTAACTCAGCGCTAAACACCTTAATAATCATGACAACTTGTTTCAACGTGGGCACAATGCTAACTAGTCAGACGCAACTTTAACCAAACACAACCATGCATGTAACGATTACTTCAAAAATGCCAGTCCAAATTATGCCTTATGATGAGTGTTACAAGGATGATAGGTGGTTAAGTAGGTTGTAAAACAAAGTTTGCACACGTGTACCCAAACTTAGGCTAACTTGGAGCTGTCAAATTTGTTTAGCGGTAAGGGAGGGCTGCTTAAGTTGCGAGGCAGGGCGCCGCTGGCGTATTACTAAGTGCTTACTTGCGTACTACTAAATTGTTGCATTTGAGTTGTAAAATTAATGCTGCGATTTATGCGAGGCCCAAAGTTATTATTGGTTAGGTACATAACACAACTGTTTCTCCAACCCTTGAACTAAGGTTAGTAAACTACTCAGTGATTTGTTTGTTATAGGAAACCTCTCATAAATAGTTAGCGGAATTGTATACGAGAACTAGGCAAGGCGAAACGATCGCATTACACAATAGACATTCCTCGGGATTCCCTGGTCAGAGTTCGAAAGAAGCCTCGCAGGTGTGGCCGAGGGCTAATTACGGCAACTTGAAAAAAACAAACGGTAATACAATACCGTCTATTCTTAAGTTAAAAAGTTATTTAAATGGTTTTATGTTGAGAAAAATAAGGGAGTTTGTAAAAAAATATTGATTGGTCCGATCGGGGATTTGTTTGCAAAGTCCGTAAAATAGAAGCCGTAAGAAAGAAAAAGAATGATGGCTGGTGACTTTAGCAACGATATTTTACTACCAACTTACAAAATATATTCATATTAGAGACGCGTGTTTGTAGCGATACAGAAGCGACACGCACGCGAGTCAGACGCAGCCTGTAGACCTAAGCGCGCTGTCGACGCACGTTTCTAAAACGCGCGTCAAAGGCGCGTTTACAAAACGTGATGTGCCCAAACCCTAGGCGAATACTCCACTACAACCCGCGAAATTTAAATTTTTAAAAGATTTTTTGCAATTTGCAGCTCAATATTGGATAGTACCTGATAGTATCAACAATTATATTTGCGGTAGCGACATGCATGTTTTTACAAAATTATACTCATTATAACTATCATCATAGTTGTAAGTTAGAGAGTTACCTATGTTAATGGTTTTAATGAGTATAATTGTGTAAATACATACATGTCATTACCGCAAATATATATTTTTTTTAAACTTATTATTCGACACTGAACCTCAAATGCTAGGGACGACCGAAAAATTGAGTTTCTCAGGCTTCCTTGGAACATTCATCTTAAGTACAGATAGTCCAGTTTTACCTAAACAAAACTCAAGCTTGGTCTAGTAAAAAACTTTTTAAGTTCCCTTTTATCCTTTGGGTATAAAACGGCATTCAATTACTAAGAAACCGCTGTCCGTATATCTGTCACCAGGCTGTATATCATGAACTGATAGCTAGACAGATTAAATATTCACAGATGATGTATTTCTGTTGCCGCTTTAACAAAAAATACTAAAAACAGATTAAAATAAATATTTAAATGTTTAAAAAATCACGTTTATTGTATGGGAGCTCCCTATACAATAAACGTGATTTTTTTGCTATGGACGTTACGGAACCCTTTGTTCGCGAATCCGACTCGCACTTGGCCGGTTTTTTATCTACGCTGACTACAAGAAGTTGGTAGCGCGGTATCGGGCACTAAATCTAACGTAACAGCGGTATAAACCATTATGCTGTGTGTCGATGGTTATAGCCTCACTTCTTGTCGAACCCTTTTTCAATAAAAATCCATGATATGCTGTTTGGAAACACCTGTGTTAGTCTTTTAACATGTAAGAAAAATGATATTGATAATACTAAAGCTGCGTTCAGACTGAGATACTCACAAAATTTGAAAAAATAATTCTTTTATTCTTAATCATCTAAGCTAGTACCCAGACTGAACATTAAATATTTTTTACACCACCTGCTCGATAATGCCCTTTTATATGGCATACAATCCTTACCTAAGGCAAGTAATTCTGTCTCTAGGGATCTAATGTAGTAATATGGGTGTTCCCTAGATAATAATGTGATTTAAATTTGGAACTTGAAAACCATATATAATTTACATTATAAAAATCTATCACTGTATTCGGGAGTACAACTTAGCAACCTTCGTTCGGAATTCAACATGCCGCCCCCGAATTTAAGACACTGCTTTATCACTAGTCACATAATCAACTAATATCAATTGAAAGAAAACCTCGCAATGGAATGAAACGCAAAACCCAAGAATTTGTAACACAAAAATTACTGACTTCATGATGTGGAAAACATTTTACAATCTTTTCGTCTTAAATTCAATCTATACACGCGCGTTTCCGCGTCGAAGTCCGCAATAAAACATAAAACAAAATCAGCTTGGCGATAAGGGTCGTTTCGCACTGCGTCATATTTCACCAAGTGCCCTAAGTTCGGCAGTTAACTCACACGGTTATGGCGCTGTTAACACGTGTTCACGCTCTATATTGTTTGTACTTCACGTAAACTAAATCATTGGGTGAGAAAAAATGGGCCGGAAAACTTTTAGAAAGTTAAAGTGATGCATCATTTCAAATTACGAAGCCTGGCCGAAGTAGAAACGTGTCTACCCTCTGTGGAACATTATTGGGTCACTAAAACTGTTTTTATCATCGTTTTACTCCACGCCAATTACCAAAAGTTATCATGATAACCTCAGAAAATTAAGCACTAACGATGCGACATATGCCATCAAAAACATAACTTGTAAAAAAACCAAGTCTCGCTACTCAGTTCTTCTACCGTAAAAAGTTGTGAGATCCATGTAATACCAAGTCGGTTAATTTATTCAGTCCCTACTTGAGGGACCTTCTGCAACATCTTATATTGTCACATATCAATATTACAAATCTAAATCTTTTATGTTTTAAATAAATAGATTAACTTGGCAGGGTCGAAAATGGCCTGAAATATTTCGAGAAAAGGATGGTACGGCCGTGCCACTTTCTTGCTCGCCTAGGCGGGGGGGGGGGGCGCACTACCATGTTCCTAATAATTATTATTATTTTGACTAAGCTGTTGGTCTAGTGGTCAGTGGCCCTGACTGCTATGCCGGAGGTCGTGTGTCGATTCTCACCCAAGACAAATGTTTGCGTGATGAGCACGATTATGTGTTCTGTGTCTGGGTGTAATTTAACTATAATATACGTATTTAAAAATATGTAAATATGTTAAATCAGTTGTCTAGTACTCATAGCACAAACTCAGCTTAGTTTAGAACTAGATGGCGTTGTGTGATAATTGTGAAAAAAAATATTAAGGTAGGTAATTGTTCTCAATTATGACACGGTCTACTCAGCTTTAGATTTAAGATGATAACCAGATTAAATAGAAAAAAAATGTAAAAGGAAAATCGGAAAATCTGGACAAAATCATTATATAAAAAACAATATTTTCCGGTAAGCTCGGAAACGAGCCAAAACGTATTATTACACGGTGGAAACGGAAAAATCTTATGACTCACCACCGTTGGTGCATTGGTTCCGTATGAAAATATTATTACAAGTGCATCTTATGTTACTATCTATCAAAGTATTATAAGGTATACTAGTGTCCCGCTCCGGCTTCAGTCGGTTGCAAACTATATACATAAACCTTGCTCGTTTATTAATCTTCGTATTAGTGAAAACCGTAACAAAATCCGTTGAGTGGTTTAGGAAGAACTAGGGGATAAACAGACAAACACAGAAAGCGACTTTGTTTTATACTGTGTAAAGATGAAAAAAAAAGATTAATCCTAATATTGTTTTGTAGACTTCTCTTAGTTGTTAATTCAGTCCACACGTTGTTAAATTAATATAATAGGGAACCTGAAAACACATATTTAAAAATAATAATAATAATATCTAGCTGCTAATACCATACCTAGTAAATTAAAATTTGTTTGTCTTAATAAAACATTACGTAGAAATATAAATATCTATTTATTTAAATTTTATGTACAGTAGTTGTAGATAATAATGTCTGAGATTTTGTGAGAAGACTGATGAAAGATAGATAAAATATTGTTTTATTAAATGTACATTTTTAGTTTGTAAGATTCCTCTGTACAATACCTTGGATCTCCTCCGTAACGTTGTACAAGTACTTGTAAATAAATAAGTAAATAACCGGACGTATGACTTACGGATCTCCAAAAATAATAGCAGGAAGTATTATCAGCTGACTGCGTAGTTATAAATGGTGCACGTGGTACGGAAGGTCTGAACAAATGGAGCCGCGTGCGTCCATTCCTAGCGTTTAATTAATGTCTATTTGTTAGCATATTTACCTGCAGGTAATATTTCACTTTTACTTTGTTTCAGTGCAACTTTTATTACTGGCGCAGGTACTGCACCTTGTGTATAATTGACTTATTGAATTACATTCTGTATAAGCGTAATAAGCATAACCAGCTTTATAACGTGGGACCACTGCTGGGACTCAAGCCTCCTCTCCAGGGCCGTAATCCACCACGCGGGCCCAGTGCGGGTTGGTGGATGTCACATATTTTCGAATTTTTGTTTCTAGGACATGCCCGTTTCCTCACTATGTTTTTCTTTCCCGTTTTAAGAGCAGTGGAGAAATAAATGACACAAGGCTATGTGCCTAGCTGGGTTTGAACTCGCGACCTACAACTCACAAGTCGGGGTACTTAAGCAGAGGTGGCGCATCGAGGCAATACTGCTCTCGTGGTTACTTTCTGTGAAGATTTGTTTATTTTTTTATTATTTCTATTGTAATAGACACTTAATTTCTTCAGATGTTAGCTCAATAATGAAAATTAAATAATGTGATAAAATTTTCTCTGAATAACTCACGTAAATATAAGTAAAAATAATAAATCAAAACATATTTTCAGAATAAATCTTCAATATTTCACAAGAACCATACCTGTCCTTTTTCAATTACCCACCACGTAACATATCAAAAGAGGTTTCAACTCGGGTACCTACTGACTAGTGCGCTCTTCACAAAATTTTCATAAGAGACAGAGTAAAGCGTCGCCCGGGGCGACAGCGGACTCGCTTCAGATCACTTTGTAGTATTAAACGAGCCTTTATCGAAACAGTTGACTCACTGCGCACCGGACAAGGGTATGACGATAGAATGTAACTGGATGATGATAGAAATGAAAAATTTTACGGTACTGTGATGATCATTGTAGGATCAGCTTTGTACTGAAATATTAATCTTTTATGTATTAATACCAAAAGTACCCAACCCAACCCTACTGATTGGCTATTTATTGTTTGCTAAATGTACATAAAGTAGATGAATCCTATACTATAACTTTTAAATTTTCAACTGACTTAATTTTTTAATAAAATACATATATCAGGTCATAAAGACGTCACGTTGCCGTCTCCATGAATAAGTGTAGTGTATATCTGAAGGTCTTTTGAGCCGGATTTCGTTGGCGTTGAGCAAAATAGCCGAACTTCATCACAACAATTTTCATTTAGCTCTATTCACAAAACTACCAAATGGTTCTTTCTACTTTCATTTTACAAAAATATTGTAAAACCAAGACAATAATATCTAAAACGTAACAATTTACGTCTCTCCAGCCTTCGAGTAGGTATCAGTAAAGACGTCACGTCGGCGTCTCCATGAATAAGTGTAGTGGAGCGTGAAAGACTTGACAGTATCATATCTGAAGGTCCTTCGAGCCGGATTCCGTCCGGCGCCGAGTGGACGCACAATCGAACTTTATTGGACACTTTTTATTTACCTCTAACATTCGACAAAGTCGGTAATGGATCGGTTTGGTTCTTGGAAAAAGAGATATGATTGAATTTTTCGGATAACTGACACTGTACATTATTATTATTGCAGCCGCTGGTATTAAAAGTGATGGGTGAGATATTATTGAAAAAATATTATATAACTAGTGAAATCACATCTTAAGATATATAGTGAAAGCTTATTTATTTTTACATGCTGTGAGCGAGCTTGCTATCTCCACTTTGTCACATAAACTTTTTAAGGTTTCAGACAAGTGTTTTTGTTGTAACGAGTGTAAAGTATAAATGTATTGAACAATAAATTAAAAAAAATAAAAAAATATCGCTAGCTTTTTTACGTAGTATTCAAGCCTATTGACAATTTTTCCACACATTGAAAACAAATCAGGATCTCCTTAAAGACTGCACAATTCAATTTTGCATCTTTGAACGTTCCATTTTCTTTTATAATAATCTGTAAAACTTTATTTCGGTTAAAAATTCCCTATCAATTCTGGTAGACTAATTGTCTACCGGAGTTCACCACTGGATTTAGCTGTACATGCAAACAAAAATTTCACAAATGCAGACTCCACTCTTGCATAAATATGCACACAACAAGTTCATACTCGGAATATTTACTACAAAGGAAAATGCAAGATTCCTCGAAATAAAATGACTAAAGCATGGCCGGTGTACTCGTATGAGGACGATTTCCGAAATGTGTTTACAATGAGGGCCGGCCGGTGGACGCGACATATTTCATTATTGCTAAGAAATGCCTCCGACTCAATAAAAATGGAACGACGCAAAACTGTACAATCGTGCTCGGGAGTTGTTCAACGGATTAGGATTTGTTTGAATGAGCAAATTAATTGTTCAATTTTCTTTTAGTTGAACTATCTACTTAATTGAATTAAAGTTTTATTTATGTACAACAGAATGTAATTAAAATATACATACTTATAAACAGAATATATTTCTAAACTAATAAATAGCCTTTATGATAAACTGATAATAAGATTTAAAAATGCATCTAAAAAAACTTTTTGGGCATAAAATAATTAAATTTACTCATTTAATTTTTTTATGCCTAAAAAGTTTTGTCAGTTCTATTTATTACACAAGAATGCATGTTTTAGGCTTAAATGTTTTCTTTTGGTAAATGTTTGTTTACATAGTGTGTACGCAAATAGTGACTATCCGTTTAACATTGTAAGTCTTGTAATGTGTTGATAAATTATAACAATATTGAATCATAATACATACACAAAAATTCCTCACTTTTTAAAATGGGCATCAAAGTTTTTCATTTATAATCTTTCTAAAAAACAACCTTGTTACAGTTCAAAACAATACGAATTACGAATCATTATCTCCCTGACCTTTTCCCAACTAACTTGGGGTCGGCTTCCAGTCTAACCTAATGCGGTTAGATACCCGAGTTTTACATGGAGCGACTGCCTATCAGACCTCCACAACCCAGGTACTGGGCAACACGATTCTCCTTGGATAGGACTAATGATCAGATTTTCTGGCGTCTGACGACTAAAAAACGAATTACGGATGAATTTCATAAAATTGTTTTTATTATTTTTTATTAAAAAAAATAAAAACACACGAGGGCTCGTTCGACCACTATCATATGATGATTTTCCCACCTATAAAAAAAAAAAACACTATCTCACCTGATGGTAAGCAATGATGTGGCCAACGATGGAACACGCTTGCCTGTAAGTAACCTTTTCACTGTGACTTAATAACCCCTAATGAAATAAAGGTGTACTGTAGTAAAACCTATGAAACACTTGTGTGTGGGAGCGTACAGTAGCGTCTGTGCGGGAGGCCGTCCACCCTCCACTTCCGGTCACTATATAATAAAGTTATTCTCGTTCTTTCGATAAACTTCAGTTTGTCCGCCGATAAATTACCGGGTCACAGTCGCGGAAGTCGTCCCGGCCTCGCCAAATATTGGCTTAACTTGAAGAATGGGCCCAAAGCTTGTCCCGGGATTTCATACGAATTATGTTTTATTTGTGACTTCAAACAAACGAGATAAGGATAATGTTGTGTATTGTGTGATTTGTAATTGTCAAATACAGACATTACAATTGTATTTCTTTTGTTCTTTTTAGAGATCTTTTAGCCGGGCGTTATTTTATAAAACAATTTTATGTTAGCGTCATGGCTTTACATGACCTACATTAAAATAAACTAATCTAATCTAATCTTCAAAAATTATTTGTATGTACTTTTCTATTTGAAATCAATGCTATAACAATGACTGGTCTATACTGTCCTCGCATACCTATTAATATTTTAATAATTATGAAAATATTGTAAAATCACCAATTTTTTTTAAAAAGAGTAATCACAGGTCGGTTCTTCTCTTAAGAAATTACCAATTGGAACCATGCACTAGCTTTTGGTGTTTTATAAGTACCCATGTAGGCCTATGTGAAATAAAAACATTTTGAATTTCAATTTGAATTATCTTAAAGAAAATCACAAATAAGGCACCAATACATATTTTAATTGCCCACACTCTATTGCAACATAAGACAAACTACCCACGACTCACACGCACAAATCCCTCTTCTCATACGTTCTTGTCCAAACAGTTCAAAGCTGTTATTTCCTTCGTCGGTCCATCGTTTTTCTGCGGTGTGCTACACTCGCTACGCTAAATTGGTCGGCGCGTGTAGGCCGCGTAGCGGTTTGGCGTAGATGCCGCTACGCCATCCACAGCGGTTACAAGGAGCTACGAAAAACATTTTGTTACACGAATATTATTTAAAAAAAAATAATTGCGTAAAAAAGCGGCCTCCTTACTACGGCGTCTCCATGGTAGTGACAACAGCATTTTGAAGATGATTGCTGCCAGACCGGACTGTCCCTTGCAGAGACACTGGTTGGCGACAGTCATAAATAAAATAAATAAATAGTAAAAACTAACAATACTAACCTAATTATTTAAGCACTATTGTTATTAAGACACCAATACTAACAAAACTATGGACAAATTTAGTCTGAAATAAACTTATTATTTATTTATTTATTATTTTGTAGCTATGAACATTTTTAATATGGTTTTATTCGGTTAGTTTGTTAATATAAAAAGTTTTAATTAGTATACTCGTAGATTCCGCTACTAAAATTTTGTTTGCTTTGAATATTTTTGATTCGAATTCAGTCATCATCATCATCATTTCAGCCGAAAGACGTCCACTGCTGGACATAGGCCTCCCCCAAACGTCGCCACAGCGAACGGTCCTGTGCGTCTCGCATCCATCGGACTCCCGCAACCGTTACCAAGTCATCGGTCCACCTTGTAGGAGGCCTTCCAACGCTACGTCTTCCGGTACGTGGTCGCCATTCCAGAACCTTTCGGCCCCAACGGCCATCTGTTCTGCGAGCAATGTGCCCTGCCCATTGCCACTTTAGTTTGGCGATTCTTCGTGCTATGTCGGCAACCTTGGTTCTCCTGCGGATATCCTCATTCCTGATTCGATCACGCAAGGAAACTCCGAGCATAGCCCTCTCCATTGCCCTTTGGGTGACTTTAAGCCTTCTAATGAGGCCCATTGTAAGCGACCACGTTTCGGAGCCATATGTCATCACTGGCAACACGCACTGGTCTTGAGACACTGTGGTATATTGGACGAGAAGATACCGCGCAGCTTCCCGAACGCTGCCCAGCCGAGTCGGATTCGACGATTGATCTCTTTCTCGAAGTTAGACCTTCCTAACTGGACCGTCTGTCCCAGGTAAACGTAGTCGTCTACAACTTCGAGTGTAGAGTCCCCGACCTTGATAGGAGTGGGTGCTACATGGCTGTTTACCATGACTTTGGTTTTGTCCATGTTCATTTTAAGTCCCACTCTTTCGGAAGCTCTACTGAGGTCACCAAGCATTGTACTGAGCTCCTCCGTAGTCTCAGCCATGACTACTATGTCGTCGGCAAACCGAAGGTGAGTGATGTACTCGCCATTGACATTAATGTTAAATTAAACCTTGAAGACATCCTCCATTGCTCCATTGCTGCCGAATTCAGTAGGTTTCTTTAATTTTGTTACTTACTTCGTAAAATGCTATTTGTTTAATAATGTAGTTGAATTTACTTTAATGCAATCGACATACCATGTTATCAATATTTCCACCATTTAGCCTTAATGTTGTTTACCAACCTAGTATTGATTAATGCTGTAGACTTTTTTTTTAATGATATAAACTAGTACTTGACTGCGGTTCCACTTGATGATAAGTTGGAATGGCGCACTAGTTTATTAAGAGCCTGTTCACTTCAGCCTTGAAGACACCTAAACTATTTTTTTTTTAAAGTCAGTCCTGTAATTTGAAGACATGTACTTTTGTTACTATCATAAATTCTTCATTGCAGTGGGACAGTGTTCAATGAAACAGTTTTCGTTCATTCTGTTATTAATACTGTTACCTCCTCCATCGCTTCATACACGCATTGTTTGCGGGAGATATCCCTGGATCTGATGGTGCGGCACTAATGCCGTATGAATGAAATTTACTGTCAATATCTGAGGCCCGCATGCGGCTTTGTGACGCAAACTGTCCTCTTTTATACCCCGAACCCGCCATTATTCCTCTTTTTATTTTTCCCTTTGCATTTTTCAGTGTATTTATTTATGAGTCGCCGGTCTTTTATTTTATGGATCCGGTTTCATTGGCTATTTGGATTCTATATCTGTGTGCATAATGAGCGTAGTTTCTGTTTTTTGTGTGTCTGGCTATGAAGCACCGGTTTGTGGTTTGGTAATCAAATTAATTTATCGTTTGATTTAATTAGTTAAATTATTAATTACCGAATAATAATTAAAATGTTTAGTGCAATATTCATTCACATAACTGTTTGTTGTGTGTGATGAAAAATGTTCTGACTTAGCAAACACTTACTGACATTTATTTGTCTATATGTCGGGGCAGGATGCCGATCATCATTGAAGCTCTGTCCAGGGACTCTGTTTTGTGGGCGACGGCTGAGTATCGAGCAATAAACAAACTATTCCAGATCATACAACTGATTTATAATTCAAGATTTAGGTATTCACTTCACACAACGAGTCGTGAGACAGTCCCCGAGACTAGACGTAGATCGCACGGCTGCCGACAGAGGAAAAAGCGCCGCACCTCTGCGGTCGGCACCTTTATCTACTCGGTTCATGCAAACGTCAGCCTGAATTCTGTCAAAGTGACATGTGTCACTTTTCACCTAGCTCTTTCATTCGTTCTCAAGCTTCCGTACTTATTGACTTCACCGACATATACATCCATACTAATATTATAAACTAGCTTCTACCACCGGCTTTGCCCGTCTGAAAGTAAGAAATACATCGCCTCTGTTACACAGTGATAAAATAGTATTCTAATACAGGTGAAGAATTTTGAAAATAGGTCCAGTAGTTTTTAAGTTTATACATTACAAACAAAAATGCAAGAAGAAATAAGTACAAAAATCTTTCCTCTTTATAACATTATTAGTATAGATGTGAAATTAGCTCAACTCTGTTACGCTTTTACGATTAAACTATTGTAGAACCGATTTTCATGAAATTTGTTAAGGAATAAGCTTAAACCCAAAGGAAAGATATAGGTGACTTTTCACCTGACTGAAACTCCGCGTTCACAATAACCTATATTCACACGGACAAAGTCAGGAGCAAAATCTAGTATTTCTATAAACACAACTTTTATCTTCACGTCCATGTAGATAAAAGCTGTGTTTAGTCTTACCTCAACTGACTGTTAAATAATGATCACAAACCCCACGCAGTAATAAGCACCCCTATAATTTGTCCGGGATTATCGCGAGACGGCGCGAGGTGAATCCCGGCGATTAGTCACAAGTATCGCGGGATTCAGGCGACGGGATCCCGGGCTTATCTGCCCGGGAAGAACGCACAAGCGACGAATACTGATCGTCTGAGACCTCAATTAGGTATTCAGGTAAAGGTGTAGAATTATCGTGACTGTGTATTAATATCGATGTGAAGGGATTACTGCTAAAGATAACAGTGGAGCTCGTTAAGGAAATGTGTGCGTGCTTGCAGACAATTTGTGTGTCTTATAGCTGTGCAAATATCTAGCTTTACCTGTATCTTTATATATATATATATATAATTCTTCTGAACGTGTGTTTGTCACCTAACTCCTCCTAAACGGCTTGATCGATTTAGATGAACTTTTGTGTGTATATTTAGGCAAGTTAACATCTACCGGGATAGCTAGTACGTATATATATAAAAGGAGAAACTGACTGACTAACATATCATATCATCGTACAACTGAAACTACACGGACTAGGAGTGTGAAGTTTTGCTCAAGGTTTCCTTTTATGATGTAGGCAAGCAATAAGAGAGGATTTGCCAAAATTCACCTTCCAAACGGGAAGAAAAGTGGGCCAAAGTTTGTATGGAGAAACCTACTTTCACGCAGGCGACGCCACTGGTGGATACTAGTTACATATATTGTACTAGCGACCCACCCCGATTTCGCACAGATGTTACAAATCTTGGAAATTCTCGGTTTTCCTTCACTATGACCTTTTTTTATGCAGTCTCACTACCCTAGTCTCACTACACTACCCCTATTTTTTAATTGTTACAAAAAAAATGAGGATTTATCCGTACCCGTTACTGATCATATTTGTTTAGTCAAAAGTAAAAAAAAACGAAATCCCAAAATTGTCCACGAAAATTTGTCATAATTGGTAAATTCATAATTGAATCGATTATTCATAACAATTGCTATTAGAAAATACTACGAGCAGTATTTTTTCATTGTTTTTCATTCATAATCAATAGCCTGTACTATATTTCCATAAATGTAGTGACATTTTGGGATTTAAACAAACTCTTATAACTTTGCTGTTTATGAATATTATTTATTGAGACTATACTTAAATAATAACGAAACCTTTTCTAATAAGCCTTTTAAGTATTTGTATTAATTAAAAATGAGTGCTGTATAAATGTGCACCTCGGTCTATAGGTGAAAACCGCTCAAAAATCTATTCAGTATTTTTAAGTTTATCACGAACAGAAAGATCGATGCGGTTTTTTGGTCCTGTGTACTTCTCTGTTTTACGCTTATAGAGATTATAAAAACGAATGAAAAGTTACTGGTGAAGTTATTCTCCACCAGTTTCTCCATCAGTTCGGTCATAATTAAGAAATGAGGGTATGTTTGTTACTTCTTCATGCTTGAAAAGCCAAACGCATTTTGATGAAAATTAGTACACGGGTTTTTTTTTTCTTTTAGGTTGGAAAATCATCCAATGACATTTCCTGCTCTTGGGCGGAGCGTAAGGGTGTGTCAGAGTTTTACTGACTAAAAACCCACTCCTGTTCTTTCTTTGCCTTCGTCCCAGGGCCCCGGGTTTCGCTTTCACACTACCCGTGCAGTGGTGGCCGAGTGGTAACAGCCCCGACTTACGAGTTGTAGGTCGCGGATTCAAACCCAGCCAGGCGCATTAATTTGTGTAATTTATTTCATCACCACAAAAACGGTGAAGGAAAACATCGTGAGGAAACCGGCATGTCCTAGAACCAAAAATTTCGAAGACATGTGACATTCACCAACACGCACTGGGCCCGTGTGGTGGATTACGGCCCATTCCCTCTCCTAGAGAGGAGGCCTGAGTCCCAGCAGTGGGAACATTAAAAGGCTGATTATGCTTATGCTTATACTACCCGTGGCCCCAGTAGGCATCGACCCTGCTGGGCCCCTACGGTTTGCTGACATCTCCTTGAGGCACGCGTGAAACAATACGCGCCGTCAACGACTTGGGCTCAGTCTGGACGGTTACCAGACCGTCGGACAGCGAGCTACCCATTGCTCGAACGCAAGCCCGCGCCTACGGTGGCCGGAAATCGGGATCGGGATCCCGGCGGCTTGGGCGTGAGGGCCACTCCCTCGAGCGTGCACGTGCGGCATCCTCCTTTGCTAGCATTACTGCTTCGCAGAATGAGTGAATGCCACTCCTCCTTGCTTCGTACCATGGCCTGTATCAAGGCCCGGCACGAGAGAGTACACGGGTAGATTATGTCCTGGAATAACACATAGAATACTTTTTATACATACTCCCCGGGAGTATGAGTATGTATGGAATATTTTTCCACTATTACACGGGCGAAGCCGCTGGCAGCAAGTAGTAAATAATATATTTAAACCCTAATAGAAAGTTCGCTCAATGAAAAGCTCACACGACTTATCAAAAAGATCCCATATATACCCTATCAAAATCCTTGCCAAAATTCCTTAATTCAACCCTAATTATAATATCAACAGTAAAATTTTCTCCAAGGAAATTCGAGGTGAGCGAAGAGCGGCGTGGGTCGAGCTATTAATTCAGTCGGCGTCGAGCGCAGGGCGGTTGCGGTTCGATGCTCGTGCCAGCCATGCGACCCCTGTCTTTACTGCGTGGCTTCCGTATGCCTCAGCGCATCTTGTTGCTAATCTACGGTCTAACTTTGAAATTATATAATTTTGTGTTTGGTACAAAATTCCTGGTTTTGTAGAAAATTTACTGAAAAAATAACGAATTTCGTAACGAAGTATTTTATTGTATAGAAGCCATTGTAAAAATATGCCCGTTCGCACAACACAACAAAATTCTATGAAAACCTGAAACAACGAAACAAAAAGTTTTTTTTTAATAAATACCAACTGCAATGATATACCTACATATATGTCGAACTATGAAAACATACTCGTACATGTAACGTCAATATTTTTTCTACAACCCGTGCAGATATTTTCATGCCTTGATTTATCTACATAATGGATCTACAGAACAAACAATTTTTGAGTATAGCAATTCTTCATCAATCCATACTAATACTCGTATAATGTAAAAGTCTGTCTGTTAGCTTGCACGTTTAAACTACTAAACCGATTTCGAAGAAGTTTTGCTACGGAGTAAGCTTGAACTCCAGAGAACAACATAGGCTACTTTCACAGATAAATACTGTTTTATTGATCTGTGGATACTTTTTATCTGGCTCCGACTTTGCATCCGATATATCTGACATTCACGCGAACGAAGTCATGGGAAAAAGCTTATTTAAGGGGATGCAACTCAACATACATTTTCACTGTTTTTCATACAACCGCTCTTACGTGATGATGACGTTATTACACATTTTTCATTAGATATTTTGGAAACAGTATCTTATGGATATTATCTAGGCTTTTATTGAAATCAATTTATAAATTTATGTAATACCAGTCCAACCTTCGAAAATCTGCCATTTTGCATGAACTTTGACACTTATTTATCATCATCATCATCATCATTTCAGCCGAAAGACGTCCACTGCTGGACATAGGCCTCCCCCAAGTGTCGCCACAGCGAACGGTCCTGTGCGTCTCGCATCCATCGGACTCCCGCAACCTTTACCAAGTCATCGGTCCACCTTGTAGGAGGCCTTCCAACGCTACGTCTTCCGGTACGTGGTCGCCATTCCAGAACCTTTCGGCCCCAACGGCCATCTATTCTGCGAGCAATGTGCCCTGCCCATTGCCACTTTAGTTTGGCGATTCTTCGTGCTATGTCGGCAACCTTGGTTCTCCTGCGGATATCCTCATTCCTGATTCGATCACGCAAGGAAACTCCGAGCATAGCCCTCTCCATTGCCCTTTGGGTGACTTTAAGCCTTCTGATGAGGCCCATTGTAAGCGACCACGTTTCGGAGCCATATGTCATCACTGGCAACACGCACTGGTCATAGACTTTCATCTTGAGACACTGTGGTATATTGGACGAGAAGATACCGCGCAGCTTCCCGAACGCTGCCCAGCCGAGTCGGATTCGACGATTGATCTCTTTCTCGAAGTTAGACCTTCCCAACTGGACCGTCTGTCCCAGGTAAACGTAGTCGTCTACAACTTCGAGTGTAGAGTCCCCGACCTTGATAGGAGTGGGTGCTACATGGCTGTTTACCATGACTTTGGTTTTGTCCATGTTCATTTTAAGTCCCACTCTTTCGGAAGCTCTACTGAGGTCACCAAGCATTGTACTGAGCTCCTCCGTAGTCTCAGCCATGACTACTATGTCGTCGGCAAACCGAAGGTGAGTGATGTACTCGCCATTGACATTAATGCCTAGCCCTCTCCATTCCAGAACCTTGAAGACATCCTCCATTGCTGCCGTGAACAGTTTCGGAGAAATAACGTCTCCCTGCCTCACACCCCGCTGCAAGAGGATAGGTTTCGAGGTCTGGTCTTGTAGTCGGACTGACATAGTGGCGTTTTTGTACAAACACTTCAGCACTTCGATATACCGATAGTCAATTTGGCACCGTTGGAGAGACTGCAGTACAGCCCAAGTTTCAATCCAATCAAAGGCTTTCTCGTAGTCCATAAACGCTAAGCAGAGAGGCTGATTATACTCCTCAGTCTTCTGTATAACCTGCCGCAGCGTATGTATGTGGTCCACGGTGCTGAAGCCTTTTCGAAATCCGGCTTGTTCGGGAGGCTGGAAGTCGTCGAACCTGCGCGCGAGACGATTCGTGATGACTCTGGAAAACAGCTTGTAGACATGGCTCAGAAGCGAGATGGGCCTATAATTCTTAAGCAGGGCATTATCGCCTTTCTTAAAGAAGAGTATCACCACGCCTCTGCTCCTCGCCTGTGGCGTTTTTCCCTCGAGTATGACGGAATCAAATAGCTTCTGAAGGGCCTTAAGGACCGGTTTTCCACCCGCCTTCAGGAGTTCGGCCGTAATTCCGTCCTCACCCGACGCCTTGTTATTTTTTAGCTGCTTCAGAGCCATCCTAATCTCGTACAGGCTGACGTCCAGGATATCTTCGGTATAGTGTCGAGTCAATCTAGCTCTTGGGTCGTTTACTAGATTTGCAACGGGTTTAGCGATAGATGTGTAACTGTCCATAAAAAGCCTCGATCTCTACCAGAAGCTCCGATTTGGCGGATATGACTCTGCCATCGTCGGTCTTCAGTTTCGTGAGCTGGCTTTGCCCAATAGACAGATCTCGTGCAAATACTTTAGAGCCCTTATTCCGCTCAATCGCATCCTTAATCTTTGCGGTATTAAAGCGGCGAAGGTCGCGTTTCAGGGACTTCGAGATTTGTCTATTGAGCTGCCGGTATATGCACGCATCGTCTGAAGACTGCAGAATCATCTCACGTCTCTTCCTCATTAGCTCGAGGGTTGGATCGGAGAGCTTCTTTTTTTTATTTGTACGGTGAGTCTTGAAAAACTTAGACCCGACCGTATGGACAGTTTCCACCAACCCATCGTTATATTCATCCACGGAACTTCCTAGGCACTCGAAACGATTGTGGAGTTCGAGCTGAAAGCTCTCGGGGTTTTGGATCTGGATCTGTGCTGGACGGAGCGTAGACTTCATCAGTCGAGACCTTTCAAGCTTAATGTTAATATTCAATGTGCCTCTTACGACGCGGTGATCACTTCCAGTTTTCACCGCGTTGATCACAGAGACATCATTGAATATTTGCTTTTTCGTCGACAGGATGAAGTCAATCTCATTTCTAGTTGCACCGTCAGGACTTTGCCAGGTCCACCTTCTATGCTCACGCTTTTTGAAGAAGGAATACATCATATAGAGGCCCTCCTTCTCCATAAAGCTAGCCAGTAGGTGTCCCCGGTGATTCCGACGTCCAAATCCAAATTGCCCCACTCGCAGCTCGTCACCGTCTTGTTTGCCCAGTTTCGAGTTAAAGTCCCCCATGACTACGGTAAAGTGAGTCTTAGAACCATGCATGGCTTTTGATATATCCTCATACATGGATTCTACTTCGTCGTCGGGATGTGTCGAGGTCGGGGCGTAGACCTGTATGACCTTCAGCGAATATCTTGATGATATTCTGAGTATAAGGTACGCCACCCTGGTCGACACACTCTCGATCTTCACCACATTGTTCACAAGGGACCTGTGGACGATAAACCCGACACCACCCTGGGACTGCTGGTCACCCTTCCGGAAATAGAGCAGGTTACCGGATTTGAGAATTATCGTATCCTCCCCCTGTCTTCGGACTTCAGACAATCCCACAATACTCCATCGCAACCTGCTCAATTCCTCCTCAAGTTCGGTGATCTTCTCGTCAGTCCTCAGTGTACGCGTGTTAAAAGTTGCCAGGTCGAGTCGTTTTATAGATGGGTAGCCAGATCTCATCCGGAGATTCTTCGCACCCCTTGCCTCGTCGTGGCCTTGACCGCTACCGGAGTCAAGGGTAGACGGGCTGCCGGGCACTAGGGGCCATTTTTTCTTTCTGCTTTTCATGTTGGGGGGGGGGGTTGCCATAATCGCCACGCTTGGCAGACGGGTTGGCGATCGCAGTTTGATTGTTGTAATGCACAGAGGATGCTGCTGCCCATTCTCTGGTATTTCCCTTAGTCGCCTCTTACGACACCCTCGGGAAGAGATGGGATGGTGTTTACTCTTAACGTCCGGACACCATACGGAACACTTATTTATACTTATTTGTAATTTACCCAAAAATTAAAAAAAGTCAATAAAGTATAACAATGGAAGCCTTGCATATTTAATTAAGATTCTGAATGAAGACACTTTTTTTTCAAACTTTTAAGGTTTAAAAAAAGACACGTATTTCCTAGAATAAGTTTTGTAAAATATTCGAGTAAATCACGGAATTACCGAATGCTAACAGAGTTTTCAGGCGTTTTCTCTCTTTTTTCGCGTTGCCTCTTCGTCAAACATCGCGTTGGATTGCGTTAGATGAAGTAACAAGCTTTTAAACCCTGTTAAATGTTGACGATAGGCGAGTGAAAAAGGACCCTCTTAATATAAAATCTTATGGTCATTAATTTGTTTACTGACAGGCAATGTATCGCCTAAATCACTGGGTATAAAATAAAAATGCTCAAGAATGCTTTATAAACGAAGGTGAGCACTATGGAAGAAGTGTTATGAATTCTCTGCCCCTTTAGGATTTTAATTGGGAATGAAAGATTTTTTTAATTTTACCTATGGTATTAAATTTATCGGGTATACGCGGCCTGCCCCTACTTACGTCACAACTACAGATAATTATATATCTTACATCAACTGCAGCTTTGAACATTAGAACTGCCTAACGTTGTTCACTTAAACCGGCCAACAAATAACTGCTGGACTAGTTAGGTAAGATGATATAATGTATTTGTTTTTAGTTTTTTTGTAAATAGTGTCGCGTAAGTACTTAGTAAGTTTGTTTATAGTAGGTATTTAAAATTTTAGAATATAAGTGTTTTGGTCATGCAGTGTTGACTTATATTATTATTAAATAAATAAATAACAAAACAGTCCAACAACAAAATATTCCTAAATCAACCGCAGCATCGTGGATATCGTCGCAGATCCACAGGCTCGTAATTACGGGCCACCTCAGACGCCGCAATTAATTCTGTCCGCACTCCCGCGGCTCCTTCGTGCGGTGTGCGCTGTCCCCAGCACGCCGGAATCCGACCGGATCCGCCGGGACGTCTACCCAACTATGTCTCTATTAGCTTATTGACTGTATTCTACGTAACATTGTGATATAGGTGAACGTAATCCGTATCGGTTACAACTATGCGTAGCTTTATGATTCACAGGAAACGTCAGCAGTTGGCGCCACTTTAGTGAGAGGTCTTGAAAACACCGCTTATGACGTATAGAAATCGTTGTCATCAAATAAGTAACGGTAAAAAAATTAAGTGTTTTGACAGGTGCCCGGGCCTGATGCCACAGTGCTTACAGCTAAGGTACATTTTTTTGTTAGCCTTTTTGACCCACTCCTGGGCAAAGACCTTCCACCACTCTTTCCATCTTTTGTGGGCCCGCACATCGTCCTTCCAGTTCTGGCAAAATCTATCTAGTTCGTCCTATCCATTTCCTTCGTGGTCTGCCGTGACCCCGTCTCACTATCTCAAGGGAAAAATTTTGTGCTACTATTTGGTTCATAGTTTGACAGGTATACGATCGTTATACGACAGATATGTCCTGCCGAGTCCTATTTAAGTTGGGCAGTCTTTTGAGCCACAAAAGCTAGTAGTAGTAGTGTAAGTATTGTCATCCAAAGTTTCTTTTACTAAATGTTGATTTAATATAACAAAACTAGCTTCTGCCAGCGGCTTCGCCCGCGTGAAGGTAGTAGGTTTTTCCATACAAACTTTGGACTCCCGTTTCATCCCCTAAGGGGGTGAATTTTGGAAGTCCTCTCTTAGTGCTCGCCTACGTCATAAAAGGAAACCTTATGCAAAATTTCACGCTCCTAGTCACAGTAGTTTCGGCTGTGCGTTGATATGTCAGTCAGTCAGTTTCTCCTTTTATATATATAGATACAATCAATATTATAAACACTTAACTAAAATACACTAAAGCTATATATACACTAAAGGCTACTCGTAACTAAAATGTGGCGTCATATCTCATCTCCATCGCTGTCAAGTAAGTAAGTACTTAATTTCAGAAAACCCTTATTAAAAGGAGAGCTGTTAGTCACAAAAAAGACGAAAACAAAAATCATAATTGAGATTATCGCAAACACTACATCATCTAGGGCTTTCATTAAAATTACGACAACCCCAAGATATCCACAAATCCATACAAAACTGTATTCAAAGAATCGGCGACTCTTTTGAAATTTAATTGGCAAATCAATTATTACGGTAACGAACTACATGTGTGCCCAAAATATCAATTAGCATCGTCCCGACGCCGAGAACAAAAGATATAGCGTCCCTAATGAATTCGTAATCTCCGTAATCTGTTCAATGAGAAATGGCGTATTCGAAATAGCGCGGCTGCAAACAAATTAAACCTTCCCAAAAATGAATTTATCACGTAGGATGGCTACCTAACTATTCATTTATAGCTGTGTTTGAACAGTGGCCAGGCGTGCTTGTGTCGCCTTTATTGTGATCGCCCCGTGTTTGCTTCAATATATCATCGATTTATTTGGCAGGTTTCTGTGTTTAAATTTTAGTTTATCGTTGTATTAAATTCGTTGGTAAAAGGTAGCAGAAAAAAATACACCCTTTTTTTATTCTAGAAATATTTACTGAAATCAACATTTCTTAATATGTCCCAAAAGAGTCCACTTGAAACGATCATGCTTAGTAAGTTATCGAGAGTACGTTTAATAGACTTATTATTTATCATATAACTTGACCATGTAACATAACAAACACACATCCTGAAATTAGTGTGTCATAGAATCAGCTACAGAATCGATTTAAGCTATTTTTAAAATAAGTAATTCTTTATCCTAATATAAAAAAAATAGAATTAAAAAAATCGAAGATAAAATTTTTTATTACGTCACTGGTGTGTTTGTGAGTGCGTGCCTAGATGATACCAATATCGATATGCTACTAATGTAGATGCCCATATTATTTGCCAACTATTTGGATACATAATTTCTTAACGTAGTGTATTCACGTAAAATATTAGTGTAAAAATTATGATTGTAACTTAATTTTCAATTTTTTAAAGTTTTCTATTATTCTCGTTACATATTGTACATGTGGTTGTATATAATTTGGACATGAGCATCCATAAATTTAACCTAAAGTTATACACCCTTATGTACGTTAGCAAATACAAATTAAACCTACCCGAAAATGAGACACAACCCAAGAATCCTCCACGACGATTAGCACCAAATGTCGCATGATGTTTGTCGCACGAAATGCAGAATATTTTAATTTAAGCGAGGTCCGTCCAGCAAGCTCGGTGACCGTCGGCAGATGGCGCCGTCCTGTGATTAATATGCAGGATGGACACTGTCGAACCACGCCGAATCTAACTCACGGTTGTTTTCCTTCGTTTTGATAACAATTTGTCCAGGCGCACCGGACGAGGACGGTATTAGGGACGCGGTCGCTGATGTCCACAATTTCGATATTTCGGGGGTGCAGAAATGATAGTTGAATTAGTATCTATAATACTTATTTTCTTTTGCAATATTGGCAAAGTAGATAACCTTTAAAATAATTTTCCAGTGGGTATGAACCATACGGTCAGCTTTGGCTCACACTCGTATTTTCATCGAAAGCGGGTTTTTGATCTGAAACAAAAATATAAGTAAGTGATAAAGCAATGTTACAAACATGACTCAATAAGCGAGGCCATCACTTACATTTCTATCACCATTTCGAATCTCAAAACAAACCAAGAGTAATTATAAAGAAATGAACAAACAGAAAACGCAAGACAATTTAGTAACAAAGTAACAAATTGTAGCTATTTCTGCGTAACGATACTGTTCCGTCCACCCGGTTATCTGATGATGCATTATGGAATAAAATGTGAGTTAAGACTCAAGTTTGCACAATAAATAATTGTTTCCACAGACGTAATTGCCGTAATTTCATGAATAATTACCGCCACAGAGCAATTAAATAAATTACAGAAGGAATAACGAGCTCCTTCGGGCTTTAGTTTAAAGTTGGGGAGCAGGATGGTACACTTTACGTTTGTAACTCTTTAAAACGCGTAGTTAGACATGATACTAAGGCTACGCAGATGGTTTGCATAGAATGGCAATTAAAGTATTTAAAAAAAAAAATTTAAGCAAGCAAACATTTTTTAAGCATGATGTTTACTCAGATAAATAAATGTTTTCTTTTCAAAAACAAAAAGCAACTTTCTGTATACCTTTATATTTTTGAACAGCTGGAAAAAAAGTTTCAGTAAAATAAACTATTGGTTGAACTGTGAAATAAAAATCGCACGATATTTACCGCGTGACAATATTTTGTCGTTGCAATCTAAGCACGAACCGCAAATTGTAGCGCCAAACGCGGCCGGCCTGAAAATTTTAAAAAGAGAATCGCCGCTGTCATAGTCGCGATATGGCGCGCTTCCAAATACCCGGGAAACAACGGGGGAAGCTCGCGGGGCGGGGGCGTCCCCACATGGCCAGTTAGTTACGCCGCGAATTATAGGGGCCATTACGATTCATTAAGGCCAGTTAGGCTTAAACCGGTGTTTACCCACGCACACACACGCGCCCGCACACACAAGCCTTCGTTCGCAACAGTTGGTATTGTTTTAAGCGTGTCCGAGAGAGATAGAGCACACTCGAGGGTTGCAATTTGAAATTTTAAGCTACAGAAACGTCGCTGTAATTAGTGGCCAACGTAACGAGCTTAGGGTCTTGCCAACTGAAGTGTGAATTTTTGATTTTGGTCAACCCGTTTTTTTTTGCCTTAGGGAAATGGTGTAATGTCTACAAACTTGTTATTTTTAGGTGAGTAGCACGAAAATCCTCATTAAAGCCTTCTTAGCTTAGCTTCTGCCAGTGACTTCACGTGCGTAAATGCAAAAATATTCCCGTGGTAACATATTCCCGAGATAAGAAGTAAATCCGTTCCGCCTTCCAGACCTCCTTCCGACTTCAAGAGGTAACAGACATACAAACACACACACATACAAAATTACGCCTGTGAAGTATTAAGTCAACATCATCATCATCATCTTCCTGCCCTTGTCCCGTCTTATTTGGGGTCGGCGCAACACGTTTTTTTCTTCCATTCTGCCCTGTCACTCGTCATACTATCACTAACTTCCTTTTCTTTCATATCACTCTTCACACAATCCATTAAGTAGTATGGATAAATATTAAATATGAATAGATGAGATTTTTTAGGTATTACAAAATATCCAACATTCAACGATTGTTTAGCAGAAAACCATAAGATGGTTCCAAAACGTGTTAAAACCCAAACTAGTGATTATGTATTACCTTCAACGACCTCTAATACTATATAGTTCCATATTTTATTCATGATGGCTCGCTATCGCTCGAGTTCATATGTAAATAGCGCTTTAACCAGCACTTCATAGCTGGAGGCTTGCCAGTATTGACACTATCGGCTATCGAGCTCAAACTGCGATGCCTCCGCCGTACCTACGAAGGGAAACTGATGTTTAACGATATTTTATGTACCACTTTAGACTATTGATAGTGTACTAATATCGATTTATCGACGAATGGTAATGTTTTAATATTTGCTGAACGTGCTTCTGAATTAAAGTGGAAAATGATCTGTTATTAAATGTTAAGGGTCAGTTATTTTAATTCATCCACTTATATCATTATATATTTGTGACAGTTTTTTCTTTGATACACGTCTAACATGTAGGAAAGAAAAAAGAAAATTCGTTTATTGACATAAATACAACAAAGAGAAATATCTTACGTAAAATCTTTCTTGACCCAGAGGTTTCCTGTAAGAAAATTAAAATTCTGGGTTCAGCTCGCCATTGCGCAATAACTATACTTTTGCTTTTTAGGGTTTCATATCCAAAGGGTAAAACGGGACCCTATTACTAAGGCTCCGATGTCCGTCTGTCTATCCGTCTGTCACTAGGCTGTATCTCGTGAACCGTGTTAGACAGTTGAAATTTTCACAGATGATACATTTCTATTGCCACTATAACAACAAATACTAAATAACAGAATAAAATGAATATTTAAGGGGGCTCCCATACAACAAACGTGATTTTTTGCCGTTTTTTGCTACGGACGGTACGGAATCCTTCGTGCGCGAGTCCGACTCGCACTTGGCCGGTTTTTTTTTATATTTATATGTTTTTGTGTGCAATAAAGGATAACATATAAAATAACTGAGCAATTCTACCAAAAGAACCTAAGCTCAGCATAAAGTCAACTTGCAATACTAACTACTACCACCTGACACGAACAATCCAGTTGGGTAGGTCTAACTTTGAGAAAGAGGTCAATCGTCGAATCCGACTCGGCTGGGCAGCGTTCGGGAAGCTGCGCGGTATCTTCTCGTCCAACATACCACAGTGTCTCAAGACGAAATTCTATGACCAGTGCGTGTTGCCAGTGATGACATATGGCACTGAAACATGGTCGCTTACAATGGGCCTCATCAGAAGGCTTACAGTCACCCAAAGGGCAATGGAAAGGGCTATGCTCGGAGTTTCCTTGCGTGATCGCATAAAGAATGAAGATATCCGCAGGAGAACCAAGGTCGCCGACATAGCCCGAAGAATCGCCAAACTAAAGTGGCAGTGGGCAGGGCACATTGCTCGTAGAACAGATGGTCGATGGGGACGAAAGGTTCTGGAATGGCGACCACGTACCGGAAGACGCAGCGTTGGAAGGCCTCCCACAAGGTGGACCGATGACCTGGTGAGGGTCGCGGGAATCCGATGGATGCGAGACGCACAGGACCAGTCATTGTGGCGACATTTGGGGGAGGCCTATGTCCAACAGTGGACGTCTTTCGGCTGAAATGATGATGATGATGAATAAAGGATAATATACAAAATAACTGGGCAATTCTGCCAAAAGAGCCTAAGCTCAACATAAAGACAACTTGACATACTAACTACTACCACCTGACGCCAACTTTTTGAGCCTTTCTTGTACAAAGTGCCAACACATGATTTAAGAATATGGTCTTTTACTGACCAGCGAGAGCTTCAGACGGGTGTTAGAAATATTTGAAATTCTCTCTATACTATAATATGCATTTATTATAAACCTGAATCTTTTTCATGAATCACTCGGTCTATGAGTGAAAACGCATGAAAATTCATTCAGTTGTTTTTAAGTTTATCATGTTCATACAGACAGATAGACGCTAGGTAGTAGGGACTTTCTTTTATCTACACTAATATTATAAGGAGGTTGTTTTTTTTTTGTTTGTAGGAGGTAATCTCTGAAAGTACTGGTCCGATTGCGAAAATTTTTTCACCGATAGAAAGCTGCTTTATTCTTGAGTGACATAGGCTATATATTATGTATGCGGGCGAAGCCGCTGGCAAAAGCTAGTAATTTATAAGAATCCACTCTAAACTCCTCCTCATACATGTTGTAATTTTGGAGAATACATACCGGTGACTTAACTATTGAAATGACAAATTAATCATTTCATTATCTCCCTAGACTTTTCCCAATGTAAGATTTATAATAGGTATCCAAAACTATTATAATATTTAGATCCGCAAAATTCCATAAAACACCGTGTAAGCAACTGTTATAACTCGATCATGGTGGAATCAAATCGAGCGTTTGACCTGATACACTCTAACGAAACAGCCACGCTAAACTGAACTTTATCTCACGGGAATAAAGGAAAAATGTTTGTAAAAAAATATAGGCTTGCAACACTAGCATCTGCCAATTTGTAGCTGCCTGCATGTCGTAGGTAAATACCCGACGCATCGTTTGCCAATGCTTTTGACAGCCAGAAGTATTGAGCAAACATTCACTATTTGTATGTGAACTTTTTGCGCCGGCTTTTTTTCATTTAGCGCTCTGTGCGTGATATATTGGGATTATTATTGCTAATTAATATGCAACGTAGATTCTTCTGAGTTATTATGATGATTTTTTTTTTTCAAGGGATTTTGTGTAAGTGATTGTTGATGGATTTATGAAAAAGAGGTGTGAGAGAGAGAGAAGAGTTCAAATAGATTATGAAACGCTACGAAGAGATTAATAGCTTACTGATCGTAGTTTTAAGTAAGTACGTGTTTATTTACCTCTAAGGCAAAAGCGTAAAAGTTAATCAGCCTAAATACACGTTCAAATTAAGTTCCCTTATTAAAATCCCGGACCTAACGAACCCGCCCAAAATTGTCGGGAGCAATTTATTTTCAAACCCAGACACATTAACAAAAACCGGTGGACGAAAGAAGTACGAAAAAACCGCACATAATCCGGGCCTTACTAAGCCCAGGGGCTATCTAATAACATTTATTACTCGGCTTCCGGTCCCCAGTGTCCACTTCCGGTGGCTGATAAACGGGCGCCATTTTTGCCGCCATATTTATTTATAGGTGTTGGTGGGCGATAATGTCGATGCTGGCAACACTATGTTTCGGCCCCATGTTGGGCGCCAGCAGCCGGAACGCTACGGACTATTGGTCAGCCATGATGTGGTCGTTAAATTAAGTAGGCTGTTTGAGTTATATGTATCACTAAGTAAATACCTTAGTGATACATATAACTGTGCCGCAAGTATTCGTAGATAGGTTAAACCAAACTAGTGATAACCAAAATAGTAAATATTTTTTTTGTCCTCGTTTTAATTAGAAGGTATTTGTATAATTTGCAGTTATCATGTTAAGTTTGTGCAATATTTCTACGCAGACCACGTCCCACCATCCATCTTGCATCTTGTGCCCTGTTATCCGTTCATGTAAGGATCTAACGACAGCGTCCACGGACGACATTGCCGTGGCCAAATAATGCCCTGGCAATTGTTTATGCCATGTTACAATTTTCTAAATTATATTTTTGACACAATAATAATATCTCAAAAATATTATTATGCTAAAACAAGGGCACTACAAATAATAACCTAAAAGAATGCTAGCGTTCTCTCTAAACGTCCTGCCTTCCTTAACTCAAAACTGAGACCAAACGAAATGAGAAACAAACACATTATTTTCACCAGAACCTACTTAATAATTTCTTTCCATTCATTACCAAACATTCGCAGACACCAATAACATCTTAATTCATAAGGGTAAGGCAGATAGTTCTCGAGCGCCTATTAATCATATCGATGGGAAGCGGCAAGTGTTGGCGCGATTTATTTGCTCGCTAGAATAGTGCCGCGCGCGCACTGTGCGAGTAATGACTGAGATCACGATATAAATGATCGGGGGATGTTTGTGTTTGGAGTTTTCCTGTAGTTATTGATACATATAATATTGAAGTAACTTCTGTCAGTGGCTTTGCCCGCTTGAAAGTAGATTACTCCTTACAAACTTTGGACTCCCGTTTCATTCCCTTAGGGAGTAAATTTTAAAAAATCCTCTCTTAGCGCTCTCTCTATTTCATAAAAGAAAATCTTGTGTAAAGGTAAATGTCCAAAATGGGCCTGTGCAATAAAGAGTATCGGAATACGCGATAATTAATTGTCTTTTTTATTAGATAAGTTGCAAATACTTCTGTAACACGGACTAGCTGTATGCCAAAATGTACATTTTATAGTATTTTACGTGACTATCATATCGTGTCGAGAACGTCGAGAATGAATTAGGGATGCCCAATCTATTGTAATCGATCAATTGAAGTTTTAAACGATCGATTGATTTTATTTTTCTAAAAGTGTATTTTAAAAAACCTAATAATTATACTTTATAAATGAGATCAGATTCGATCAAAACCTATTATTTCATCATGATCATTTTTCAGGGATTTGTAATGATCGAAAAGTGTGTGGTCTTCTTATAACTAACTAAACGATTATTTATGACAATTAACACAAAAGTAACCCTCCTTTTTGGCTTCATTAATTATTGAAGAGTAAAAAGTAAGTAGAATAAAACAAAAATTGATGTAAGGCAGTTTGTGACGTTTTGCCATAGTAAATCTTAGGAAATATCGATTAATCGTATCGTATTTGCCCCATTTTTGACGTTACTATGGTTCTTTGTCATTGTCAGAGTCACAGTCTTACCAACCCCTCTAGCCAAATTACGATCGTTTCGTTTGCGTCGAACGCCTCGAGTAGGCCACGCCTAAGATTCCTTTGTTCTGACCACGTGACTGAGCGTTGAGATGACGTCACGCGAACGAAACGATCGTAACTTGGCTAGGGGGGCTGTTGTGCTTGGATTAGCGTCGCTTGCTCTTTGCAATTGTATCGGTGTGTTTTGGTGACTTTCGGGACGCACTGCATATTCCGACTTGACTATTTTAATAAACTCTGGTTGCTTTCAGAAACGAATTACCTGGATGTGATTTTCAAAACTATGTACCACTCAAACGATAACGTGGCACTCAAAAACGGACTACTAACCTAATTATCTAGCTAGATACTAAAAATAGCTAAATGTATTATGATATTATTTTTCAGTTTCTTAAAAATTACTCGGAGCCATGAAAAATCATACCTAATATTCCTTGTTATGGTTTGATTATAACCTAAAAAGGTGATACTTTTTTTGAAATATATCTATTCTGCAGCTAGTCTGCTATAAAAATAAGATCCTATAGGAGTTTAATAATGATAGAAGATAGAGAATACAATACATAATTTTCCGAAGATCTTGGCTCCAGGGCCAACAATGTATGGGCGCAGAGCAATGTCCTTTCATGCTTCTAGTTCTCGTAGTTTTGGTTGTGCGTTAATATGTCAGTCAGTCAGTTTACCCTTTTATATATTTATGAGGATGCTTATCGACGATAACATCTCTGTCTGATTGGCTGCCCTTCAGTATATATCTTATGGAAGAGCCAAGTCGTCTTATCAAGACCAACCCTATCGAAGGAACTTCGTCGAACTCTTTAATTACCTCTAAGCTGAGTTCCTTGTCCAGTAATTACACATAACGTGGGTGTACGTAATGAACCTTATGATTCCCGCCAACGTCATTGCGAACTAAAAACAATTTTTTTTTATTCTGAGGTCATAGTACGTTTTTAAACAAAGCTTGGTTAGTCACTCATCATCACTCACACTTGACAAACGTAGTTGTAGATTTATGTGATAAAAATTAAACAAGTTTTCAATGAAAATATTTTTTTCATAGCAAGCATTTATAGTGCTGTATATTATACCTATATAATAAATACTCATCAAGACCATTCCAAAAAGCTCAAACACGATAGGGTTATCTGAGTTCCTTCCGGTTCCATAATCAGATCAGCTCCAATTCATAATAATTTTTTATTGTCATCTGATTTACACATGTATGCAAAATTTCAGCTCAATTGGTAATCGGGAAGAGGATCAAATTTAATTTGCAAGATTTAATTACAGACATACAAACTTCGTGACAGGTGAAACTCTGATCTCTCTGATCGCTCGAAAATCTGATCTGACTTAAATATGAACTTATCACGAGTATTTAGAACCTTACTACGTACATAGATATGTATATACCAAATCAAATACACTATGGCGTCGAAATTCTCTGTCATCTCAACACGCTGAAAACGTGCCCAGAAGACTGGCAGCATTGCCACGTTGAATGGCAAAAGCCAATTCAGCAATAGGATGATATTTTTGGGCTGATGTTCTATTCTACGCCCTTATAAAATGATAGGTATTGATAAACTTTAGAACCCGAGCAGATCATGTCTTGAATTAGAACATGTGGTATAGCTGCTACCAGCGGCTTCGCCCGTGTCTAGGTAGAAACTTATCTCAAGGAAACATACTCCTGGGATAGAAATTATGCTATTTCAGGACATGGTCTACCTATGTGCCGAATTTTATTCAAATCCGTTCAGCCATTCGAGCATGAAATACTAACAAACAGTCACTTCAGAGATCAACTTTCACGCAGCCGAATATGCGGACGAATATGCTGAAAAAAGCCAAAAGTAATAATGTAATACACCATCACTTCAGATCAAAACTACCGGAAGATTTGTTTTGCTGCCCACAAATTCTTGTTTACCTCATATTACAATTTAACGGCGTGTTTGTTTGAAGTGGACAGCGCAATCCGGGGCATAAATTGCAGGATCCTTCCCGGGACGAACTCGGAGCCTCCGGGGACCGCGGCCCATACATCATCGCTTCCACTTGACAACACGCTACTCTGGGATGACAATCTGAAACTTAAGTACGAAGGAATGCTTTGATTCGAGTTGTTGCATGTTTCGGGTTACATATTGTATATTGTCCCTGATAATACATGATATTCAAGTGTAAAACCGCAGTGACTTAGGGCCAGTTTCTGGTACGGAAATAATCGCTACATTCATGTGAAAAAATTACAAACACGCATCAGTTTTTTTTTTTTGAGGTGGTATATCATCAAATATCTTCTCGTGCTCTGGGTGGAGCGAGACGAAACTATGAAGGTTCAAAACGGGTTGAACTTTTACTGACTAAAATCCACCTGTATTCCTACAATTGCCCTTTGCATCGGCCCCTTCAGTTTTACTAACGTCTTTTAGAGGCGCGCGTGGAACAAAATGCGCCGTTGACTCGGCCTTGGTCCTTACCAGACCGCGGGACTGCGAGTTACTCATTCCTCGCCGTCCGCAAGCCCGCGATCATGAAGGTCCTTTGTGATACATTCATATAATCTGGATGTTATCATAATATTTTAAATTGTAAATTCCAGTTCCGTTTTGTTTTAAATGGAATTGTCGAGTTCATTAATGATTTTATAGAGTCCATTGTTATACTTGTACGCAAGATCTTGGCAAGTCAAATTACCCATGTAATTAAAGTTTGGTTTTACTATAACTAGTGCATAAAACAGAACGCGAAAATTGATTGCAGTTTTAGCAATGTACCACCTTCTTATAAATTCTGAAAACTCACACAGTATGTAAAAAAACAACATATGTTTTTACTTATAACAATCCTCATAATAACATAATTTACCCAAACACTTACCACACCTTTAATTACAGTAGGTTACCTAAAGATTTACGGCGTCCAGCCAGGTGTGCAGGTCTCGGGGGGCCATCCCATCCATCCCGCGGCCACGGAGGCCCGGGCCATCCATCGTGCGCCCACCAACTGGCCCCTGGCGAACATTAGCCGGCCCTTGTCTTTGCCGCTTTGATTTACGTGCACGGAAAGAGATCCATCGCTTGAGGGCAGCTTTGGAGATGTTTGGTATTGATTTGTAGAGTGTCTTCGTGTCTTACGAAATGTTATAGAGATGTGAATAAAATGACATGTCATTGTCAGTTCTATAAACAAAACCAGGCAAGTACGAGTCGGAGTCGTTCAACAGTCGTCGTGGTACAGTTCAATTCCCGAATTGAGTTACGATGATTTTTCCGAACCGCATAAAAGTTTTTTTTTTTGTGACGTAACTACGAATGACAGTTTTCAAATATTTTTCCTATACTTGTGCTATGAGACCTTGGTTCATGCGAATTACGGGATTCTAGGTCAACGGAAAGTACCCTATAAATTTTGATTCCCTTGAGAGTGTCGAAATACATGTTATTTGCGATATAAACGGCCGTATTTTTTTTTTTAGTTAACTCAGAAGTTTGATATTTTAACAGCTTCAAGGGACCGCAGACTTAAGTATATGGTTTTAATTTCAACTCGATAACTCCACGCGTTCCCGAGATAAAGGATCTTGACAGACAGACAGACGGACAATATAGTGATCCTAAAAGGGTTCCGTGTTTTCCTTTTGAAGTACGGAACCCTAAAAATTAGCAAACTGTAAAATAAGCTAGAGCTGTTGTATTGATAAAAAAATGTTTTCTTGGGTTTATTTATTTTAACCATAAAAGTAGGAGTGAGATACACTTTACAGCTGCGGAATTGTTCAAAAGAGATACTGTGGTGGCTTTTAGTCAGTAAAAGTGTGACATTTCCTCTCGCTCCACCCAGAGCGGGAGAAGTTATTTCATGATTGTCTACCATCATCTCCCTAGCATTTTCTCAAGTAACTTGGGGTCGGTGGGTTCCAGTCTAAACAGATGCGGTTGATTACCCGTGTTTTACATGGAGCGACTGCCTATCAGACCTCTACACTCAGTTACTGTGCATCACGATCCTTCTTAGACAGACTGATGGTCAGACTTTCTGGCGTCTGACTACATGTTCGACTATCAACAACTACGAATGACAATCGGGACCAACGGTTTTACGTGCTAGGCACGGGTTGTCAGTAATGTCCTAAATAAACTTATAAAAGTACATAATTATGAATTGAAAAATGCACATTGGTACTTGCCCGGTTTCATACTCGCAACTTCATGCATGAGAGGCGGGTGCTTTAACCACTGGGCCATCAAGAATTCATAACACGATTTGATGATTTCTTGTCCCCAAAAAATAAATACACATTTTAGGCCATAAAGTTCAATTTTTTTATGATATAAGCTAGTACTTGATTGCGATCTCACTTGTTCGTAAGCAGTGATGCAAGCGTTGATGGTGAACCGCACTAGTTTATTAAGATTAATTATTACTTATTTTTTTAACATCTCAGGCACAATTACTATTGTGAACGTGAGGACTATGTTGTGTTTGTTGGTCGCGGGTTCAAACCCAGCCAGACGCATTACTTTGTGTAATTTATTTCATCACCACTGCTCTCAAAACGGTGAAGGAAAACATCGTGAGGAAACCGGCATGTCCTAGAACCAAAAATTCGAAGACATGTGACATCCACCAACCCGCACTGGGCCCGCGCCGCGTGGTGGATTACGGCCCATTCCCTCTCCTAGAGAGAGGAGGCCTGAGTCCCAGCAGTGGGAACATTAAAAGGCTGAATATGTATATGTATGTATGTATGAGGACTATGTTAATTGCTTTTGTTTCCTTTTCAGTAATTTTAGCGTGTCTGGCAATTTGAGTATTTTCTGCGGTTTACCCAAATGTCCTTTCCTTGGTATTGTCCGTCAAGTCGTTGAGCTTTTTAGTAGTCCTGAGTTGAGCTTTGTGAATTCTGACAAATGCTTGCACTGACTGGACAGGTCTACTCAAATCTGTATGGTTCTTTCTCCAAAAGACCATCTCAGACAAATCTGCATGGTTCGCATGTGATTTGACCATTACATATTTACTGTATGGACTTTAAAAGAGACTTTGACCCCTGAGTTTGTTTCGGTGTTTCTTCTCAGGGTAGTCAGCTAGGAAAGACCGGCCTCATCTAGTTTAAAATGACGAAAAAAAACTGACGTGTAAAAGTGTTTTTTAAACCTATTATATATATACCAAAATAAATATCATTTATCAGTGTAAATTGTAGTATGGGTATATTTTACTCGTAAAATGATGTTATAGGTCATCATTATCATCATCAGCATAATTTCAGCCGAAAGACGTGCACTGTTGGACATAGGCCTCCCCCAAGCGTCGCCACAACGTCCGGTCCTGTGCGTCTCTCATCCATCGGATTCCCGCGACCCTCACCAGGTCATCGGCTCACCTTGTGAGAGGCCTTCTAACGCTGCGTCTTCCGATACGTGGTCGCCACTCCAGAACCGTTCGTCCCTATCAACCATAAGTTTTGCGTGCAATATGTTATCATCATTTCAGTCGAAAGATATCCAGTGCTGGACACATAAATCTCTTCACTATCGCCAAAAATATTTGATTTTTTGAATGTAATTAATTCATTAACGCTCAGGCGGTAGCCGGCGCCCGCAAGCCATTGTCTTACTATTGTGTCTCTAATTACGCACGTCAAAAGGTTAAAGAAAAAAATCATTGGCGAGTATTTTATTTCTCATAACATCAACAGTAAACAAAAGTAATTACAACCAAAAGGGGGAAAAAACATTCATAATGAACCGAAGTCTATTCATAAATAAATAAAAAAAATATCTTCCTGTCTCCTGGCAACCAAAACTTGTCTCGTACAATTTATAAACGTCAGGCCGTTGACTGTGAAACCTCTGATTCATAATTAATGATAATATCCGGCAGTTGCGGATTTTTCAGCCGTTGAGAAAAAAACGCCAGTCGGTGGAAAATAATCGCGAAAAGCCTTAGTCATTTATAATGCTGGCCGTACAGCGAACTCAGTGGCATGGAAGCAGTTTATCGCAACGACTGAAAATACACACGTGTGAATGAATATTATTTTATGAAAATATTTTTTGGCACGTTTTTTAATAAGTCCTATAAACATGTTTTTATTACTGATGATGACCACGATTTTTTTTTTACATTTAGCTGAGTAAGCGATGATGTGGTCGACGATTTGGCACGTTTGCTTAGAAGTAACTTATTCACTTTTGACCGTCTATATGAACTAAGTTTTATTAGATATGGGTAATCATTAAATAACTTTTCCCGCACTACATGGAGTGAGAAGGAGTTGGCCTTTGTCTAACTAAAACTCAAGGGCTTCGGTAACTGCCCTGAGTGCCTGCTTTTCTGTTGTGTTGTGATAAAAAAATACTCTCATAGTTTTAATTTTCCTTTACAGGCCTAATTAGACAAGTGATTGATAGAGAAATCCTTTAAAATATTTCTTGGGTTAGTTCATCCTTTTTCTATCCTAATAACAATTGTAAAACCAAAACCATTTCGTTGTCATGTCCAATCCCGCGTGGCATCGGCTTCTGTGCCAAAACGGAAATACAACCTTTAAAAAAAGAAGTGCTCACAACCGGAAGCGACGGGCAGGAAGACGCCGACGACAGCGCCGCGTCGCCTACCGACCAAATTAAAAATTAAACGAGGATCCGTTTCCGGATACCGTGACGTTTGTTCTGCCTTTTTTACTCTTCACAGGGTTATGACAAGCGGATGTTTGTTTAGATTTCGATGTTTGAAAAAAGGCTTGTTCGTGGTGTAAATAATTCGAAAGGACAAAATGGTTTTTGTTCCCTTACTCACGAAATATACATATTCTTATGAATTAAATATAATGAACACAAATTTTACAAATAATAAAAAATAGGATGTCTGATGTACACAGGCGAGCAACCTACAATTGGAAAACACACGCATACACACCACACAGCCCACAGTTGGGATAATGGTAAAAGTACATGCTGCAGTTTGTTTGAAGGAGTTACAGCAGCCGTCGCAAAAAAAAACTGGGCAAGTGCGAGTCGGACTCGCACCCTGCGGGTTCCGTACAAACTTACTTATGTAAATAGTTCAATTTCGAAATGGAGTCTCGAAGATTTTTCCGAAACGCATTTTTTTTTTTTATAAAGTAACCACAAGTTTATAGTTTTGTTTTCAGATTTATTCCTTACTAATGCTTTATGCAAAATTTTAGGATTCTGGGTCAACGGGAAGTACCCTATGAATTTCGAAATTGTCGAAATATACGTTTTTTGCGACATAAACGGCCGTATCTTTTTTTTTCGTTAACTTAGAAGTTTAAATTTTTTACAGCTTCAAGGGATAGTAGACTTGAGAGACAGACAGACGGACAACAAAGTGACCCTATAAGGGTTCCGTTTTTTTCTTTTAAGGTACGGGACCCTAAAAATAACAGATTGAATACGGAATAACACGCTGCGCTTTAAGACGCGCATAATAGTCGTGAGCAAAAAGGCTGCTAGGCTCAAATGGGTTTAGGGGGTACGTCAGCCACATGCACAGAGACCGCTGGGCAAGTGTCGTCACGTAGTGGGTTTTTGCAGAGGGAAAGCGCCGTCGAGGTCGGCCTAGAAAGAATTGGCGAGATGATCTAGATGAGTACCATGAGGACTGGCTCGAGACAACGCGGGAGGAGACTGTCTGAAAGGACACTTGTGACAAGGACTTTGGGGGAGACTTTTGCTCAGCAGAGGAACAATAATGACCGGGAAAAAAATTGAATTCAGTCTAGGTTTTATATCATACAATCGCTAAAATACTTTTAAAGGCTAGAGTTCAGGAATGACGTGGGGATTGTAGTCTGTTAAAACTTATGTCATTCTCTAGATACCACACTGATCATAAGAAAAGGTCCTCATATTTTATCTTAATAAGCAAACTAAGTTATAATGAATGTCTCAAGTGTATTAGATAAATGAACAGGAATGAGTATATGAGACGCCTAATAAATATTTCATCAAAATGAATCTTCCAGAAACTAATGTGAGCTGTCTAAAACTCTATATACAAAGTACGTATGCTTATGTATATACCTGATGGAGATACACATACCTATTCAACGAAAATATCTCTCGAGGTCACATTTATTGATCGCAGGCCTCATTTACCTCCCTCCCACGCTATCTCTAATTTACTTCTACACGTACATAGCCCAGTAAATAAATCGTTGTACTAGTGTGTGTTCAACAAATACACGAACGTTATCACACTGAAAACTTTCTAAATATTATCCTAGTGTGCAGATAGTAGCTGTGTCTATGTATGTGTGTTTATATTAAGTGCCTGCACACAGATACCGGTATACGAAGCGCGCAAACAGCTCCATTTATATTATACTGAAATTGAAGAAATGTCTCACTCTGCTCCTTTCTAAAGAGGATCTTTGTGGGCGTGCCGCGGCGTGGGCGGGGCTTAAGACGGACACTCCTTGTAATCCTCTTTTTTCGTAGCTTCGCCGTATCTAGGCGAACGCCAACCACGCTACCAAGACCTCTGACACTTCATCTAATTTCGTTTTTCTTCGAGTGTTCTCGAACATAGTTTGTACGATGGCAGGTCTTGGTTGTCTGGTCGTGTTTATGTGAGCGGAGAAACAAAGCTCGGAACAACTTCAGTCGTTATCGCGTTTATAAAGTTCTCGAGACATTCACTTTTATGGGGTGTTTTGCTTGAGATAAAATTTTATTTCTTTTGTCTAGATACTTTTTGTTTGCTGATAATAAAGATTATGGAGATGTAAAATATTCTGTAGGATTTATATTTGCTTTACTTTTTGACACATTTATTTTAATATATCTGTATAACTCTGTACTTATACAAAATGGCTGTGTGTGATATTTTGCGAGCCTATGAAGCATTGCTCAGTGACCTACATTGGAATAAATAATATAATTATCACATTACGGCTTGGCAGCTGTTTCAGTCCATTAGGCATTTAATTTGTAGAATGAACGTTTACAAATTTAAAAAATATTGATACTAATTAAATATGTATAATGCTATTTGACTTTGATAAGCGTTTTTTTTTTCAAGTTTTATTGGAAAAATATCACAGGCTAATTTAACAGAACATTGCAATATTATTTGTTAACTTCAAGAAACATAATCCAGTTAGAAACCACATCATCGAAAAGGTTAACTTTTCCTTCTTTATTAAAACAACCTACCTTAACTTAGCGGTCTTTAAATCAAGACTGAACAGGTTACTTCTAGGCCAGCGTGCACCATCATCGGCCACATCATTGCGTACCATCAGGTTTTTTTTTTTTTTTTTTTTTTTTTTTTAGGTGGGAAAATCATCTTATGACAAATCCCGCTCTTGGGCGGAGCGGAAAGTAGTGTCAGACTTTTACTGACTAAAAACCCACTCCTGTTCCTTCTTTGCCTTCGTCGGTGCGATATTAGTCAAACGCGATACTATCTAACACATCGTTATCCATACCACATATACATACCACATGCCATGATAGAAGAATTGGAATTTTACTCATTCTTATGCTGTTTTGTTGTCATAATGATTGTTAAACTTTTAAGATATTATCATTGTTTGTTGTATTTTTTTTTTTATATAACCTCCATTAATTAAGCTGGAACGCCGAAGTCTATCGTCTAGGACCTAGGAGGTGGGCGCTAATGGCTACGACACAGTTTTATTTTAAACTAATGTAGCTGATAACGAGCACTATATATTGTAAAAATTGTTATGATCCAATAAATGCTAAATAATAATTTATTATTATTATTATCTACACCTATTATAATAAAGAGGTAAAGTTTGATTTTTTGTTTGTAGGAGGTAATCTCTGAAACTGTTCCAATTGCTAAAATTTTTTTACCGATACAAAGCTGCTTTATTCCTAAGTGACATAGGCTATATTTTATGTACACGGGGGAAGCTGCGGGCAATAGCAAGTCCATAATAAAAAAAAGTGGTCCAACACTAAGAATTACTCCAGCATCCAGGCATGGTTGTGTTCACATACGAGTACATATAAACTCACATACACAAGACACGATAATAGATGAATGATATCCTTTCACAAAAGTGGCGTCAAAAAGATTGATAGTGGATCATTCATACGGCATGAAGCTTATCTTGGAAGGTCCGCAGAAATAATAGCTGCGATGAGGGAAAGCGGTAATGAGTGATGGATGGACTCCCTTTGCTGATTTGTGGGTAGATAAAATATGTTGTAAGAATCCAAGTAGGCAATGTAAAAGTTTGTAGTTCTTTGTATTTGTTGACTTTTATTTACATTTAAAAACTAATTAAAAAACTGTAATCACAGTAAAACCAAAAAATTATAATAAAAACGCTAAACTAATTAAAACTAACTAAAAAAAAACTAAAATATTGCACCAAATAATTTCTCCACATCGCTGTTGACTCTGCTCGAAAGGCTGGCGGTATTGTGTTTATTAATTATTTATTATTATTATTATAATAAAAAAACAGGGCAAGTCGGACTCACGCCCTGATAGTTCCGTACAAACTTACATATGTAAATAATTCAATTCCCGCATGGAGTGTCGAAGATTTATGCGAATATTTTTTTTTTTATAACAACTTTACTGTTTTCAGATTTATTCTTATACTTATGCTATAAGACCTTGCTTTGTGCTAAATTTCAGGATTCTTTGTCAACGGGAAGTACCCTATTAATTTTGATTCCCTTGAGATTGTCGAAATATACATTTTTTACGACATAAACGCCCGTATCTTTTTTTTCCGTTAACTTAGAAGTTTGATTTTTTTACAGCTTCAAGGGACTACAAATTTGAGTATATGGTTTAAATTTCAACACGATACCTCCACGTGTTCCTGAGATAAAGGGTCTTGACAGATAGACAAACAGACGGACGGATAACAAAGTGATCCAATAAGGGTTTCCGTTTTTTCCTTTTGTAACCCTAAAAATGATAATTATGTATTATTTTATCTCAGGACCCTGAAGTTCTGGACCTTCGAAAGGCCAACGGAGGGCCAAAGCCAACTCGCAGAAGCCCCTTAGATACTATTTTCGTAGAACGTGATACCTACCAACGACTATCCCTGTACGCGCTTTGTTAGTGTACAGGAAAACATCGTGAGGAAACCGGCGTGTTATAGAACCTAAAATTCGAAATCATGTGACATTCACCAATCCGCACTGGGTCCGCATGATGAATTACGGCTCATTCCGCCTCGCCTCTCTCGGAGAGCCGAGAGAGGCCTGATTCCCAGCAGTGGGAACATTATAACGCTGACTATGCTTACGTTTATGCTGGCGAAGTAGACACGGGTCAGTATCAGTATTTTAATGAATTAACTACCTATTTTAATACAAGGTAGTTTTTCGAAGATATATTACGAACAAAATCACCTGACAAATTAAATGAAATGAGGTTCTTGGCAACTGGTTTTAGCGAGACCGAAACAAATAATAACTCAATTATATAAAAAACTAGCTTTTGCCCGCGGCTTCGCTCCCGTCAACTGACTACTATATCCAACTCTACCCAACTCTACCCTACACTACCCTACTCTACCCTACTCTACCCTACTCTACCCTACTCTACCCTACTCTACCCTACTCTACCCTACTCTACCCTACTCTACCCTACTCTACCCTACTCTACCCTACTCTACCCTACTCTACCCTACTCTACCCTACTCTACCCTACTCTACCCTACTCTACCCTACTCTACCCTACTCTACCCTACTCTACCCTACTCTACCCTACTCTACCCTACTCTACCCTACTCTACCCTACTCTACCCTACTCTACCCTACTCTACCCTACTCTACCCTACTCTAAAAAAAAAAAAAAAAAAAAAGTAAAGTATCCTATGTCCGTCTCCTGGTTCTAAGCTACCTCCCTGCCAATTTTCAGCTAAATCGGTTCAGCCGTTCTTGAGTTATAAGTGAAGTAACTAACACGACTTTCTTTTATATATATAGATATAAAGGGTGTGTGCTACGGTCTACGGCGTAGCCAATACAATAAGGACACGGCTACGCGACTACGCCGTCGTAGCATGCAGTTGATGCGCTACGTTGCTGCTCATTATGTCGAAAATTTTATTATTCCCGTTCTTTATTATACAATGTTGGTAGGTGTATGTAAGTATACTTTTCCTAGCCAGCTTAATTTAACTCGTCGCGCACCGATTGTACTTATGTCTGTACAACTTGAATGACATTGAAAATAGCTTAAGCGTTGTACTGTACACACGGGTGTACGAAATTTGTTCGGCTGAAAATTTTGGTCTATTTATCTTCGTTTTTCCTAAGGTCTACCCAAAACGATTTTTTTTTCTTTTTTTTTTGGCGAAAAACGCGCAATTACGTAATAATAATACCCCTATACGCGCGAAGAGTAACAACGTACATTATAACCTTTATCTATACTAATATCATAAATATGAAAGTTATAACTCTGTCTGTTGCACTTTCACGGTTAAACTTCTAAAAAGATAAAGATTCCAACAAAAGTACTTAGTATATAAGCCTTATAGTTATAAATGCTACATAATAACCCAAAATTACCCATAAAATAATTTAGCTTACCCTTAAGCACGGTAAAGTGGGCCACATGTGTACACGAGTGGAAAACAACGTGGTCCCCATTGGGAGCCAGTGGGCGTTATCTCCCGCCACTTCCTTTGGCGCTCAATTGTGCGAACAGGAAAGTGTTTGAAGCTACCCTACTCGCCTCAAATGAGACATCACTTGTGAACTGTTTCTAAATGTGTTATATGATATCCGGACCCTATACCCTGGGTTGGTACCACATTTCATATTTAATCGTATAAACTTGTAGATTATGAAGTTTTATCATCATCATCATTTCAGCCGAAAGACGTCCACTGTTGGATATAGGCCTCCCCCAAGTATCGCCACAACGAACGGTCCTGTGCGTCTCGCCACAACCCTCATCAGGTCACCTATCCACCTTGTGGGAGGCCTTCCAACGCTGCGTCTTCTGGTACGAGAACCTTTCGAACGACCATCTGTTCTGCGATGTGCACTTCCTACTGCAACTTAAGTTTGGCGATTCTTCGGGGTATGTCGGTAACATTGGTTCTCCTGCGGATATCTTCACTCCTGATGCGGATTATGAAGTTTATAGTTTCTGGACTATATTGCAGTTTCTGTTAAAGTTTATGCCTATCTTAGGCATATATGGTGTAGCTTACATTTTAATCTTCAACCAGCTGTGACGCTAACATTTCAAAAGCACACTAATATTATAAAGATGAAAGTTTGTAAGCGTGTAACTTCCTCAAGCTGAAACGGCTCAAAGTATTTAGATGAAACTTTGCAGTAATTTAGATTATAATAAGTGGAATGTAGTAATTCTCCGAGGGCGAAACTGCTCGTAGAAGCTAGTAATCTATAATTAATTGTGTATAGTTTATAGTTTAATCTTCTTCTTCTTTTCGATTCGATGGTAAACTCGTCAAACTGTTTGGGCCCAATAGGTGGCTACGTTATTAGCAGCATCGGTAGCACTCATCAAATCCTCCAAAGTGCTGGTGTATGGGCACTTGGGGCATTCTAATATGTGGCCCATGTTTTGAACAGGGGTACCGCACTCACATTGAGTATCCGACGGGTCTATAAAACCCCATTTTGCCAAATTGTGTTTGCAGCGGGCTAACTGGGTTTGTAGTTTAATATTTAATTGTGTATAGTTTAATGAGGTTTTTGATATGCATTCGATTATTTCGTGTATTTTATCTATAAGTCTTGGTCGGCACAAAATAAAATGATTATTATTATTGACTGACTGGCCTGTTGGTCTAGTGGTTAGTGGCCCTGACTGCTATGCTGGAGGTCGTGGATTCGTTTCCCACCCAATAAAAATGTTTGTGCGATGAGGACGATCATTTGTTCTATGTCTGGGTGTAATTTATCTATAATATGTTTATATTTAAAAATATATATAGTATGTTTATCAGTTGTCTAGTACTCATAACACAAGTTCTGCTTAGCTTGTGACTAGACGGCGTTGGGTGATAGTTGTGGAATATTATTATATTATTATTATAAAATACTTAGCTCCAATCGAGAACACGTTTGCTAACTCAAATTTGCTCCATTAAATTGTTCATAATAGCTTGTAAGAACTCTATTTATTAAGCAATTTATATTTACAGTTAGATTTAAAGAAGATATTTTTTTAATTGTAAAACTGAAGTTTGACTATTTCCATGATTCTTTATAGCACTCTTTATTATATTGTATAACGTACTTTGGTGCCCCTACAACATCCATTAATAAACTCCTAAATAACTTTTAGGTCACGTCATTACAAATAAACTCATATCTCGAATGAGCATTCAATTTAGCACTTACACACCATTATACAAAATTATCGATGTCACCTACATTACACTGTGTGAACTCAACCCTATATGAGCTGTGAGTGTGTGATGTGTGTGTGTGACAGTGTGCGTTATCTGAAAGATTCCACTTCATTTCCCGCGACCCACGGATGACGTCACATGTTATTTACATGGCGTATATAATATAGTCTATGAATATAGATATACAGTGTCTAAGGGATATGTTATTTTGGAGGGTTTTTAGATAGATATTCTAGGCCTTTGAAATTGGTCAAATCATTGAAAAAAGGTACCTACACTCTTAACTATTTTTTTTTTGTCGTAATATGTCCGTGTTGTCTTTAGTTAAAACTTGTTTTTAATTCTTGCGTTTTATGGTATTTTTTTTAATAAAATATAAACTAGTGCTTGACTGTGATCCCACCTGATGGTAAGAGTGATGCAAGCGTTGCTGATGAACCGCACTAGTTTATTAAGAGCCTATTTACACTAACTTTGGAGACACCTAAATTATGAAACCCGACCCGACCTAACTTGAAAGTAGTTATATATTCGATTGAACGGAATACGTGGTATTTTTTTTTATTTCAACTTTTTGTACAGTAGAGGTACATAAGGCTCATTGCATCAAGGCATTAACTATTAGACAACCGCCAATGCTGGGGTAATGGCTTTGCACTTCATAATTTACTTCCAAAATAGTAGTTAATTAACAAATCAATCAGGACATTTCCAATCTAACCTCAAAAAACATCATCAAAAATCCTTGCAAACACGCAAGCCCAACGTTATTCAATTCTCACATTCCATCTCGACCATCGATAAGAGCGCCATCAAAGGCTCCGATTCTTTTTCCCCGTCAGTCTCCCCTCGCAAATGATCGAGTCGCTTATTATTTGGCGTGTGCGCAAACATTTAGCGCCCTTATCGCGGCTATTAAAGATACGGCTTCATTACCGAGGAGGTTGCGGTATTTTCGGCACTTTGGTACCGCAAACCTATTGTACCGATTGTACGGTTTTTCCCTTTTTATGCACTTGTTTTCCTTGTTTGTGTTTTGTTTATGTTTAGTATTTAATTGTGCCTTTCGGTGAGGTGTTTAATTCGGGAGCGAAGGGGAAATTTTGCTTGAAGAATTTAGAATTTGCATGGAAATGTTCTGTTAACTGTAGCTAATTATGAAAAACAAACATTATATACGATTTACGATTATATTCGGCCTTAAATACGTTTTACTATACTGAATTAGCAAGAACAGTCCTTAGCAAAAAATATTTGCATTAATTTGGTTGATTTTTACTGAACGAATCAATTTGATGACGCAGTATACGTATTTATACGATTCTGTACATGGAACATAACGTTTTATTTCATTATTTATTGTTAAACGGGAGTTTTACGTCATTTTTACGTCCCCACACTCCCATTTAGATAAAACAGCTGATTCTCATTTCCTAAACGACAGCCGACGGCGCTCAAATGCTAATGTTCCTACTTATAAAGGTTATATCCATGTTACATGGCATTAATTTTTTACTTTACTTGTTAAAAACATAAAATATGTACATATATTTCCATGTTTATCCAAGTTGACTTTGCTGTAGACTTTTAAGTTGTGGTTGTTCTATAGACACCTAATTAACGAAAATTGGGAAAAACTGATAAAACGAAACAGTAATTTAGTATAATGATTTTTTTTTACTTTTTATTTATGTGCAGTAGCAGTACATAAAGGGACTTAATGCAACAAAGTATTCTCTACCAGTCAATCTTTGGGTTAAAAAAAAACTACACGTACACTATGGTAAGTGTGCACAATAAATAAATAATATATTTGAACTGCCAGTGGCTTATTTTAATTTGTATATTTTATGTATTTTTTCACTTTATTTATGTACTTTGTTTTCACATAATAGAAGCTATAAGAAATATGTACCTAACACAGATATTTGTAATATATAACATGATTTAAAAGAGTTTCATGAAGTTTCTGGCACAATCTTCTCCATATAGATCTACGCTCTGAAACGACGATCTACGATATGAAATTAGCGTCATTTTTCTGACTGTCTGACTTTTTGAAAAATCAAAAGTGCCTGCAAATGGTTTATTTGAAATAAATGCTTTGACTTAACATGATTTGAAATAGAATGAAGTACCATTAACAATATGCTACAATAATAAACTCATAAATACTATGTAGCGTTGGAAGGCCTCCTACAAGGTGGACCGATGACCTGGTAAGGGTTGCGGAAATCCGATGGATGCGAGACGCACAAGACCGATCATTGTGGCGACACTTGGGGAAGGCCTCTGTCCAACAGTGGACGTCTTTCGGCTGAAATGATGATGATGAACAAAAATCAAAAAAATAAAACAAAAATGTGTTTATTTATCTCCACAAAATACACTTCAAACATCCAATATGTTATTTGGCAGAAAAACATAAAAACTCAAATAGATGAATTTGAAATTTGTGGGAGATCTGGAGTCTAAACCAAGCCTAAGCCTGTAACTTAAAACTCCAGGCCCCCCATCATCAAAAACTTAACTATTAGACCATGCTTTGTGCATTAGAGCATATATATGGACATGTGATGATGAAATACTATGTTAAATATCAAATTATTAGGATGAAAGATACAGATGAAAACTACATTTTTATTTATAATCCATCTTTTTTACCAAGTATTATTTTCAATAGAGAATAACAGATTAGGGGTTAGTAAACTGTAATAACTTGTGATAAGGCTACGAATAGAAATTCTTTTTCTATTTATTTCAGCTGCATTTTTTTTTTAAATATCACATTATATGCTGAGAGTATATGCTGAGATACGAATCTTTTTGGCCTTGCACAGGTCTTTCTTTTTCTTTTTTATTTTAATTTATTTATAGATATTTGACACTTTATTTATATTTTATCGTTATTTGTCCTGTGCGAATCACAAATAAGTGTTTTTTTTTTTCTATTTTGACAAAGTTATCACAATAATAATACATTTACTCATCAGAATTTTCGACCTGTTAGCATTAACTAACAGAGGCAAATATTTACATCATTAATTAGATGTAAGCACTCCGTATCTCATTATTTGTATTTTTAGGGGTCAGGTTCAATCATTACTGATGCTGTTAAAAGCCCAGCGTTGATGTAATTATGTTGACGACAGTTGGCGCAGTGGCTGACCGATTGGCTGCTGCACTGCGTATCGCGGTTCGATTCCCGAACGGAGCAAATGTTTCTTATGTATGGCCTATAGATGAGTATTCCAGGTCTGGGTTACATCGTTTGAGTAGTGGCTGGAAAGGCAACACGGGGTTCTTACCTTCCGCATGACGCAGGTCCTCACCGGACATGGTAAGTTCGGGAGGTTCCTGCACCGGATTCGTGCGGAAGAAACGCTTGGGTGTCATCATTGTGTGGACCGCCCGGAGGACACGGCATACGGTAGAGGTGTGCCCCGCCTGGGCAGAGCACCGCCGTGTCCTCGTGGGGGCGATCAGCAGCAGCGATCTCTCGCGCCGGGCCTTGGTATAGGCCATGGTCTGGAGCGAGGAGGAGTGGCTGGTGGTCGCCTCCTTCTGCGAAGCAGTAGTATAACCATTCTTTTAATGTTCCCACTACTGGGACTAAGGTCTCCTGTCTAGGAGAGGGAATGGGCCGTAATCCACCACGCGGGCCCAGTGCGGGTTGGTGAATGTCACATGTCTTCGAATTTTTTGGTTCTAGGACATGCCGGTTTCCTCACGATTTTTTCCTTCACCGTTTTGAGAGCAGTGGTGATGAAGTAAATTACACAAAGTAATGCGTCTGGCTGGGTTTGAACCCGCGACCTACAACTCGTAAGTCGGGGCCGTTACCACTCGGCCACCACTGCTCTAGTCGGGGCCGCGAAGCAGTAATGCTAGCAAAAGAGGAGGCCGCACGTGCACGCACGAGGCAATGGCCCCCGCGCCCCAGCCGCCCGATCCCGATTTCCGGTCACCGTAGGCGCGAGCTTGCGGACGGCGAGCAATGGGTAGCTAGCCGTCCGACAATCCGGTAACCGTCCGGACCGAGCCCAAGTCGTCGACGGCGCGCAGTGTTCTACGCGCGCCTCAAGGAGATGTCAGCAATCGTAGGGGCCCAGCAGGTCGAAGCCTACTGGTGCCATGGGTGATGCGAAAGAGATCTCCGGGGCCCTGAAACAATGGCAAAGAAGGAACAGGAGTGGGTTTATAGTCAATAAAAGTCGGTCACTATCTCCCACTCTGCCCAAGTGCGAAAGATGTCATTAGATGATTTTCCCAGCCGAAAAAAAAAGGCCCACCATTTAGAACTTATTTCTAGTAAGGGGTGAAGTTTAAAAAAAAACAGTACAGAAAGATTCATGGTCTGTAGGTAACAACTAAGCAATTTTAAGAAGTAAGTTTTATGCCGTAATAAGAGGTCACAAATAGCGACACAGCAATTTGAAATAAAAACAAAAGACATTCTCGCTGCCTTTTCACAAGTTTACACCATCTTCCTTTATTACAAAAGTTCCCATCTTGCAAAACATAGTTTGATGTTTCATCTAACCGTACAATATTCAGAACGTTTTATAAACGTTTATTTGCTATTCTGGTTTAGCGCGCGGTCGACCGATATTTTAGCGCTTACCCGGCGGCACAGCGACACGACCGACCGCCTGATTGGCAGTTAACCCCACAGATAAACGCAGATGGGTAACGTTCGACAGATATCGCCTATCGTTCGGCAAACTTCGCTCTTTACGGTTATTCCCCCATAAAGGGAACTTTAAGTAAAAACAACTTTACAACCATCGTTTTACGATATCTTTTTATGTTGCGCGGTTATTTTTACCGCTATTATGGCTATTACTGATCATCATGAGGAACGTAATTGTTTTATCGGACGTCTTTTACTTTATTAATAATAAAATGGATAAACGGTCTATCTTAATAGAAAGCACCTAACTTGGATATGGTTGAGTCATAATAGTGATCACGACAATATACGTTTAACTCCGTTTCAACAAGAAATTCGATGAAAGAAGATTTTAAAATTGTTCCCACATAGATTTACGAACTAGGAAAAAATACTGTCCAATTTTGTTATTCAAGAAAAATACGAATATAATAATTTTCGTTGAACATCAATTCAGCCGTTATTTCTCAAACACAAATATAGATAAAATGAAAACTAATTTGGAGCCTCCACTAACTGTTAGGACAACGGCACTTACAGAGGCGGTGGTGGGTGTCATCAAAACTAAATTTGGGCAACGAGTCGCAATCCCACGTCAAATAATGGGAGGAATGACGAACAGAACAAACTTCACACATCCCCATAGACGGTAGAGACACACAGACGACTTGTGTAGCCGATATGTTCGCTGATATAAAAGTGTAATAATAAAAGAATTTAACATCTGATGAGGCTCTCGTTGGGCAGCTGTACTCCTGGACACGGCGCGCATTGTTAGGAGATTCCTCTCTCAGGAGCCCTGCCCACCGGTAGCTTGGACCCTGTTCCCGATGCCGGTGGGCATGGTATAATTTAACAGGGTGTATTTCTAGCAATTTGAATTTAATAACAAGACGTTACGTTGTCGGTAACTTTTCTTTTTTAACTGTACAAGAAGTGTCGCTAATTGCAGAGGAGATATACAAAAGATTAGGCATAGACCAGCTAGTCAACAAAATATTATTATTAATCCTAAAATAATTTATTTCAAATAGTATTAAGCTTATTCTTAATTTCGCTACTACTAAAGATACTGAAAGTTACCTTACATATAGTTGCAAAGAGCTAAGTTATTGTGAGCTTTTCTTAAGTACAACTAACATGTTCGGTGTAACAAACAATCGAGCAATGTGTCAGTGCCGTAAATCGCCAGATGAATATTGTTTCAAACGGAATTAAGCACGCGCGCGAGGGACGGGGATCACTTATAATTGTTATTTTATTCATAGAAACAACAGTCCTCTGGGGCGGTGGATAGGTGAACAAATATTTTAGCTCGTCGAGTACCTTTTAGCGGTGGTTGACGCGGGTGGATGATTATGCGCTTGCTCTACAATTAGTGGCCTGTGTAGTCAGTTTTAAATCACATATATCGTTTTTAATATAATAATTTAAATTTTATTTAAGTCTAGAAATTGAACATCTTAATTTATCAATCGTGTTATCGGTAAGAAAAATTCAAAATGTTATTACCACATTGCAAATCGTCATTCCACTTTAACCATAACAGAGTGATCTCAGTGATTTCTATCAAATAATATTGAAAAACAAACTTTGTGATTATTGAAAAGGAAAAGTTAGGCTAGTAAAGGTTTGTAGTTGGAAATTGCCAACTTTAATGAATTTGATGTAAGTGTCAGTCAAGCGAGAACTTTTCTAGTTCTAAATATAAAAATGCTTAATCAAACAAACACAGGTTCTCATCGAACATGGTCAGTTCTGGAAGTTCCTGCACCGGATTCGTGCGGAAGTAACGCCCGGGTGTCGCCACTGTGTAGACCGCCCGGAGGACACGGTAGAGGTGTGCCCCGCTTGGGCAGAGCACCGCCGTGTCCTCGTGGGGGAGATCGGCGGCAACGATCTCTCTCGCCGGGCCTTGGTACAGACCATGGTCCGAAGCGAGGAGGAGTGGCAGGCGGTTGCGTCCTTCTGCGAAGCAGTTATGTTAGCAAAGGAGGAGGCTGCACGTGCACGCGCGAGGAAGCAGCCCTCACGCTCCAGCCGCCAGGATCCCGATCCTGATTTCCGGCCACCGTAGGCGCGGGCTTGCGAACGGCGAGCAATAAGTAGCTCGCCGTCCGACCGTCCGGTAACCGTCCGAACCGTCCAAGTCATCGATGGCGCGTACTGTTCCACGCACGCCTCAAGGAGATGTCAGCCATCGGTAGGGGCCCAGCAGGTTCGAAGCCTACTGGGGCCAAGAGTCTGCTTCTGAAAAGAAGACTCGACCCTGGTATGAAAGGAACTGGAGTGGATTTTTAGTCAGTAAAACTCTGACACACCCTCTCGCTCCGCCCAAGAGCAAGGGATTTCATTGGATGATTTTCCCACCGAAAAAAAAAACCAGACAACCAGATATTATGCCAGATGATAAATATATTTGGTCGTCCCGGGCCAAATATGCACCCTTCTTTGTATAAGTAAGATTTTTTTATATTCATACTAATTTGTAAGTTACTTTCTCGAATTATGCTAGTTTGGTAAATAAGGATATTTTAGCACCCTGCTTCATTTAGAGTCTATTTTTTCTTCACATTTCTGCTGATAAGGAAGTTTGACGAATCGAAATATTCTAAGAAATTGGGTAATTAAGCACTCCTACCTCGGATAGGTTCTATTTTCTTTAAACAGTAAAAACTAACGAGAGAGAGTATAGTTGAGCTAGTTTTAAAAAAGAAGTGCAGGTAGAAGCTCGCTAACTGCCGCCCCGGGCCATGGCCCTTTAGCTTAAGGGTAAATACGCTACTATCAACTAGACTGGTAGCCGCAATCGACTAGTTAGTCACTCCTGGTATAGACTTATTGTAGGCAGGTGCATAAATGGTCTGCAATCACTACCTCCCGCACGATCTCATGTTGAGTTGGCAAAAATACATGAAGTCGCCATTCGCCTTGATGAGGCTACTTATTTTAAAAACCACAGCCACTTTATACCTGCTTGCTCAGGTAAACCCGAGTGACTCAGTGTAATTCCAGCTCATCTGTACGAAAAAGATAAGAGGTAAGCTAACCCGTGTCTCCCGTGTCTGTCTGTACTGCGCAATCATCCTGCAAATCCCGTATCATTAAGTATCGCTAAGAAAGCGATCCGCGGACTATTACCATGTTAATAACATAGGGGAAGCTGTGATTAATCAACTTGACGTTTAGCTACATCCCCGCGTTACTAACCTCTGTGGCATTCGCAATTTATGCATTGGTTTGCGAAAGGTCTACACTCTACAGCAGATCTTGGGCTTAATGCTGTTTCCATTAAAATGTTGATTGGACTCTGAATTGGCTTAAAGGGTTGAAATTTATGTGGTTTTGAAGTCAATTGTGATCAACTTTAAATTTACTGTAAAAGGTCATTGATCGTCTTAACTTCAAAACACCCCTAAGGGTTTTTGTCAGGATTTTTTCGAGTGAAGTTCAGTGGCTGTTTTAATTCCTTGCGAAAAACCCAGTGGATATTGTATAAATATCACAAGTGTCTACACAACGCGATAATAAAATGAAATGATTGAAAACATGGTCATGGACACAAATGGTCTCAGTAAAATAGAGCTGATAATTTTATCAAAAAAGTAACTGTAAAAACATTCTTAACTTGACGCTGGCTAAATGCACAAACCGTTTAGAAAAAAAATCCTTATTTATATAACTCTCTAATCATATCCTTAGTTTAAATATCGGCTAATCAGGATTCTAAATTCAAGTCCTCATTGAATTTTAAATTAAGAACCTGGTGGCCAGTGTTAAAACTGATCACATGTTTTTTTTTTTTTAAATATGGCATATAATGCCCTTAAACATTAAGTACAATGTTACAGTAACAAATGCAAGATTATTTATAAACTTATTAACATCGTTTAAATTACGTGTTCAGTGTGTTCTAAAAATATCAATTAGATTTTACCTTCTGACTGCACGCTAACAATTAATTCTTGGAGTAATATAATGCAAGTTACTACTAAAGGGCTTGTTGACGTAACTATTTATATTACTACGAGCTCATAACAGAGTTTTATATTTTTTTAAAAAAGCTCGGCTTACCAGTATTACAATGAAATCCCTTTTCAAAGCAATATCAAACAATCAAAATGTTCCAAGAATTTGAACACCCCTGTCATTTAAATTATAAAACCTGAAATACATATAAATGCAACATAACATTAATGTGGGTAATCCCGCGGAGGCGACTCGTGGCGACGGTCAAAAGCTGATATTTCTCCTTTTAATCCCTGTCAGATTATTTAAATTCCCACCTGCGGGTCCGACTCACCATTTGCCGCCGCTTTTTTATTTTAAACAAAAATAAAATATAAAAATATTCACGTATTTGTTTTGGACGGACGGAATCCTTTAATTTTCGGCACGGCTGCGTGACGGTCTGTCCACTGTCCGTTTGCAGCGTTTGGGTCGCTTTGAGAAAAAATCTTTTCATATCCCATGCTTATACAATGAATTGTTTACCGGATTTTATTATTTTAATTTATTGTCAAAACAATGTTTGTGGAACATTTGTTTGGAACAGCTCAGTCCGTTCATTCAGTTGAAGCATAAAGAGAAATGACATTTCATTTTCCGAACTAAAATCCTCTTGGTGGACAATAGTGTAATATATTAGCGTCATAACAATCGTACAAAGCTTAATTTTTTGTCGACATTGCTCCAGAGGCGACTGAACTCATTCAACAAAAGAAAAACTAGGAGTTAGTTGCCCAAAGCTTTGCCAACTCTGCTGGCTGTTCTACAATATACGCAGATTTAATGAGAGGAGTAACCCGAATCACAAATTAGATTAGATCGTGTGCACTTACACCTTGGTTGACTGGTTTTTACCCGACTGTTTCATCTATAGTAGTACTTTAAATATTATAGAAACTTTTTTTTACTTTGTTTTATTTTAAAAAAATGTTGGAGTATGTCATGAAAATTCAAACTTATATTGGGTAGGTATCGAATACAAAACAGTGGCTACGTATTTATTTTCACCCGTACATGAACCTACATGGGTACCTAATTACATTTTCCAAAACGCGTATATTATAGCAGCTCCACTAAGTGCAGGACAGAGCTTCGAACCGTTCCGAGGCTGGAATGTAGCAATTGTTGCCGCTGGCTTTATCCGCCACTGTCGCTTGCCGTTTTATTTGCTTTACTATACTTTAAATTCTTTCCCTCATTCGCGATGCTTTATGCTCGCGCACGCTCGCCACTCCGCCGCGAGTCGCCTAATGAAAACTTTTTGAATTAACGTACCAGTAACATTCGATGCGAGTTTTTTTCCCACATTCTCTTTGCTTTGTATTGAAAATAACTCGTTTAAAGTTGAATTTTTAATTCATTTCTCGTATTGCATGTGTAGTTGTTTTGTTACACATCGCAACTTGTTAAAGAGTTAAAATGAAACAATTCTAAATGAAACCTTTATTAAAAATTGTTTCATAACGTCCGGCATTTGAAACTAATAAACACGATGTTTTGTTTTTGTAGCGCTGTAAAAGTTCTATTTGTTTATTTGCTCGTTTTTTGTTAAAATTTCGTGCGATACAAATTAAATTCATATAAAAACGTCCGACCGCAACCGATCCATCGATCCTTAAACAGCAACGCGCGGATTGTGGCGGACACACCTCCGCTGAACGCGGGCGCGGCGCGGCGCGGCGCTCACAAGCGAGACCGCAGCAAGGCAACCGATAAATCACACGCCAACTTCAAATAGAAATGTCATATTATTTCCACAAAAGATTTAACTCCAAAATAAATTATATTTTCCCCCTTTTTCGTGCCATTGTTCACCGACGTGTGGAAGCCGCACAGTGCTGGCGATATTTAAAAAACCATTAACTGCACGCTTTTGTATAGAAAACAGGACTACAGTAGCGACCGATATGCTCAGATGTTATTGTTTGAGTAGCTAATTGTATTAGCATAATAACTACGTGTACAAAGAATGATTGACATTGACAAGTTTAATATATTTATTTTCTCATTACTATGGTACTTACTATTTAGGGGCAAACGTAATCGAACTGGTATTCTATTGTAAGACTATGTAGCTATTACCTAAAGAACTAATTCATGAAGGCAAGGGGTTCTTCCACACTGACCTACAAACAGCTGAACATTTGAAGTAGAATTTGGCAAGCGATCTGCACACAGTCCGTTGAAGGGTGCAGTGGAGCCGAAGGGTACAATTTCGTTCTCATTTATGGATAGGTTGGCAAAACGAAGTTCACAGACGCTTAAACTATTGTCGTAGTAAGTCGCTTAAACTATAGTCACTTTAATTATAAAATAATAAAATTTACTAAGTTTTTATTTTAATTATTTACACGAATAAAAAAAATACTTAACTATAATTACAGTAAAGTCAAAAAATAATAATAAATACCCCTAAACTAATTACAACTAACCAAAAACAAACTAAAATATGGCGTTAATAAAACTCTTCCTAATATAAGTTACTAAGTTTATATATGTACCTATGTCACTTATACTGTTACCAGTATAAGTTATATATAGTTTAAGCGAATCATACATAGTACGTAAGTACTATAGTTTCTTAAACTATATATAGTTGATTCGCTTTCGCACGGCGCATAGGACTCTCGCGCCGAGCCTTGGTACAGGCCATGGTTCGGAGCGAGGAGGAGTGGCTGGCGGTTGCCTCCTTCTGCGAAACAGTAATGCTAGCAAAGGAGGCGGCCGATCGCGTGAGGCAACGGTCCTCACGCCCCAACCGCCGCCGGGATTCCGATCCCGATTTCCGGCCACCGTAGGCGCGGGCTTGCGGACGGCGAGTAATGAGTGGCTCGCCGTCCGATCGTCCGGTAACCGTCCGGACCGAGCCCAAGTCGTCGACGGCGCGTAGTGTTCCACGCGCGCCTCAAGGAGATGTCAGCAACCGTAGGGGCCCAGCAGGGTCGAAGCCTACTGGGGCCATAGGTGATGTGAAAGAGATCACCGGGGCCCTGGAAAAATGGCAAAGAAGGAACACGAGTGGGTTTTTAGTCAGTAAAAGTCTGACACTATCTCGCGCTCCGTCCAAGAGCGGGGGATGTCATTAGATGATTTTCCCACCCGAAAAAAATAAAATAAAATAAAACGGCGCATAGGAACTCTTGTTTTTATGCAAATTTGATTGTTCGGGTTCTTACCCGAACAATAAAATACGTATTGTTTTCATTATTAGAGCAGAACAGAGCAGGAGATACGATAAATGAAGATACTTTACACGTTTATTTCATTTGAAACAATTAATATAACAAAAATAAATTGAACAGTTAAAGATCGCTATGAACTAGTTATAAACAACCAAATCTTAAAAATTTAAACAGATACTTACATAGTTTTAAATTATAGCACTACTAACTCCTGTAAACGTGGCAATCGTTCATTACGGCAACTTATCACATGTTTACGTGGTATTTTCCGGAGGTACGTGCGTAGTACAAAGCTGGGAACTCCGCCATAAATCCGTTCTATGCTGATTTACAACCGCCGACTAAATGTTTGATTTGTGCTCGTAAATCGAGATGAGCGCTGTCAGAAGCACAGCTGATACTTTTTTGTATTCGGGGATATAGGAATTAAGCCTGGGGACAAAAATGTATGTGAGTTTAATATTTTCGTTGAAACCGATATTTTAATAGGTATATAGGTGAGATTTTTGATTCCTGAGTATTTACAACATGAAAACTAGAGGATTTAGATAATTGTTTTCAAACAGTAATTCAAAAATCGCTAAACTTGTGGCAGTGGGCAGGGCATATTGCTCGCACAATAGATGATCGATGGGGACGAAAGGTTCTGGAACCGCGACCACAAGGTAGACCGATAACCTGGTGAGGGTTGCGGGAATCCGATGGATGCGAGACGCACAGGACCTGTCGTTATGGCAGAGACACTTAAGAGAGGCCTATGTCCAACAGTGGATGTCTTTCGGCTGAAATGATGATGATGAGTAGTTCAACAAAGTTTTATTCGATAAGGTTAGAGTTTACTATAAACATCAACGCACAATGCACATGACAGCGCTCTTACAGAATGTTATTAATTCATAAGTACAAGTTAATTAGCAGCTTAATTCAGCAAAATGCACGATGAAACTTACTCTACGAAGGGATGGCGCCCATTCAAAACTACTAATGTGTAAGTGCGATAACACAGAACTTGAATTTGAAGTGATGATGCATTCTAATGTAACATGTAATTTGAATTTAGTCTAAATAGTAAATTATTTAGGACTAAATGTTGGTTATTACGAAAGCGAAGTCGAAGTCACAGCCAAATAAAAAGTAGTGTATGACTGTCCTTGGGGTTTTAATTTCACTCTGTACTAAATTTCATAAAAATCGGTTCAGTAGTTACTTACTAAAGCATAACAGATAGGTAGAGATAATTTCTCATGTATAATATGTTACCAGCAAAACTCGATTTTAGCATGAACTAGTTTCGCTTAGGCCAGGCCAAACCCGCGATATTAGTCCAAGAGCGAGTGAAGCAATCTCGGAATTTTAGGACATCCCGACACGGACAGATTAGGTTAAAAGGCTAAGGCGGAAGCTCCGCACCGCCCCGCTCCTCTCTCGGTTATTTTTTTTTTTATAACTCACCAAAAATAGGAGCCTTGAAAAGTGGGACTTTAAAAAGTGCTGGTTTGGCCTAGGCGAAACTAGTTTATCTTAAAATCGGGATTAGACGGTAACATATTATATGTATATGTTACCGGCCAAACTAATAAACTAGTTTCGCCTAGGCCAAACCCGCGATTAGTTTAAGAACGAGCGAGCGTTAGGTTAGAAGGTAAGAGTGGAGCGGAGCTCCCGCCTTAACCTTCGTGTTTATTTTTTTATAAGCACCCAGAAACAGGAGCCAGGTTTAGAATACTAGTTTAGCCTAAGCGAAACTAGTTCATCCTACAATAGGGTTTGCCCGGTTACATATATATTATTAGTACCTATCTATTTAATGGATCATTGAGGCTATCATCTTTACATAGTAGAGGGTAGTCAGATTGGATGTGTACAATATTGATGCAAATATGTAAATGAAAATATCTGCTATTTTTTGTGAAATATTATTTTTTATTTCACAAAAAATAACACATATTTTTCCATAAATATCTGCCAAAAATTCATATTTTTGCTGCCTTAAAAAGCGTACAGTTCTATTATTCATATTTATTCGTATACTCTATTAGGTATCCTACTATCAAAGTAACAAATATGCTGCTTTTAATATACAAGATTTACTACAATAAGTCCCTTTAAACAAACCTACAGAAATATTCATTATTACTAGTTTCGATCTGTCACTTTCACTAAAACATGGATACTAAACAACTACAAAATTTAGCCGAAAATCGAAATGGTGGTAAATCAAGTTGTACATATCCGATTTGGCTACCCTATATAAAACAAAGTTCAACGTCTGTCTCTCTGTTTACCCCCCTTCTCAACTGTGCTATGGATTATAGAATAAACTCATCACGATGAATGGCCTGTATTGTTTTATGTTAAAATTGTCATGGCTCATCCTCACAAATTCCTGAATGACTACAAAATGAATCGAGTGTCAGACAAAACTACAATAATGTAGACCATTACCGTAAAACTCCAAAAGAAATGTCCATGAAAACAAAATCCGGAAAAACCTATCTAGAACACCAGCCAATTACAGTCAGGCAAAGTTCCCTAACTTAGTAAATATTAGTGTTTAACTGGTATAATTTCCGCGGTGCGACTGAAATAAATCCGGGGAGCGGTGCCCCGCGCCCGTGTCGCACTGCAATGTCGTTAATTCGCCGATTTAAATCGGAAACACGCGATAAATTCACCGTTTAGCCCTTTTGAATTCAAATTTCCAACAGCAATTGTTAGTACTTACTGTTTGTAGTTTGACTAGCAACTTTGTGGCTTGAAAACCAACAACGCTTTGGGTAACGCACAATGAAATGTACATAACATAATCAGCCCCCCTAGCCAAGTTACAACCGTTTCGTTTCGATTCTCTTTTCGTTGATCGCCTCGAGTCGGCCACGCCTCCTATTTCTTCGTTCTGACCACGTGACTAAGCGTTGAGATGACGTCACCGTCGACCACTACTTTTTAGAAGAAAGAAAATGAAACAAATCATATCAACGGAATATTGTAAGTAACATATTTACGAGGAAAGTGCTTGCTCGGTCATAAAATACATGAGAACTACCTTAAAAATAATAAGTACTCGTAGGTTAAGATTTACTTACACACGTATTTTTTTTTTTGTAAGTAGTGGTGGCCGAAGTAACAGTGATTGGCTATTGGAATCTAGGATTTTTGTAAGTTCAAAGGATAAAAAATATTTTCAACACACTTCCTCAAAAACTTGCTCTTATTAACCCTCCTTTTAGGTTCAGATTCCAGTGTGTTTCGCATAAGTTTCTTTTCTATTTATCTATTCATTTAAACAACGGTGAGATTTTTTTTTCTGTTTCAGCAGTTGCCTCAATCATTTTTCTTGTAGTTTTGTGATTATTAAACTAGGTTAAAAAATTAATCAAGTTTTAAACAGCAAAGCAGGCGAAAAAATAAAAGAACCGTAAATCTACAATTTTGTACAAAATATTATAATATGTACGTATAGATTATATTTTAATTAGTCATCATCATCTTATCATCTTCCTGCCCTTGTCCCGTATTTTTTGGCGTCGGCGCAACACGTTTTTTCTTCCATTCTGCCCTGTTACTCGTCATGCTATCATTAACTTCCTTTTCTTTCATTTTAACTAGTATTAAAAATAATATATAATAATTAATAGTAAAATTTTACTTATTTTTCCAGTAAGTGTGTTGAAAATATACCTTTTCAACACACTTGCTCAGAAAGTGGCTCTTATTGCGCTACACTTAGGTATATAATGGCACTCGTTACCAAACTGTGACATTTTGATTACCATTACGCACTAGTGCTATAATGTAGTTAAAACCTTTTTGTTCAACCTCTTTGTTCGCAAAACAAATTTTGAATTCGAATGCGTTCAATAGTATATAAATTAGTGTCTTACTTACCTACTTATTTCAACCAATTTCAAAGTTAAAATGGACAAATTTAACTTGTACAAACGATTCAATTATTAAAAAACATTTAGTAAATGAATCGTACATTCAAATAAAATTTGTTTTTTTTTTTTTATGGTCTATGGCCGCCATTTTACGCGCGCGGTTTTTGGCGTGATTTTTTTTTATTCCAGTGAAGTTCAATGGCTGTATTAATTAAATAAAATTAAAAACTTACTACAAAATCATTGGAAAATGTTACATCCGTATTTTATTGTCACTACGAAAGACATTATCGTAAAAACTTTTCACGCAAGAAAACACAAACGTAAGACTAGGCAGTATGATCAAAATACCTTAGCCTTCCTCTAGGGGTAAATAAAAAAAATGATGTGCGTCCTTATGAAAACAGATTTTTACCGCCATGTCATAGAAAATTTTACTAGTTTTACTGTTATTTCTTCACAAGTGTATTGAAAAACGTCGTATCACACACGTGAGTAATTAATGATTACCGTTCTTGACTCTCTTAAGACCCTCGCCACGGCTCGGGTCTAAATACCGCCTCGACTGTAATCACTAACATTACACACTTGTATCATAATGTACTATTTCAACACACTTGCTCAGAAAGTGACTCTTATTGCACTGCACTTAGGTATATAATGACACTCGTTAACAAACTGTGACATTTTGATTACCATTACGCACTAGTGCTATAATGTAGTTAAAACCTTTTTGTTCAACCTCTTTGTTCGCAAAACAAAATTTGAATTCGAATAAAATTCCCATTAAGTTATTGCGTTCAATAGTATATAAATTAGTGTCTTACTTACTTATTTCATCCAATTTACAAGTTAAAATGGACAAATAAACTTGTACAAACGTTTTATTTAATAAAAAACATTTAGTAAATAAATCGTACATTCAAATAAAATTTGTTTTTTTTTTCGTGGTCTACGGCCGCCATTTTAAGATGCGCGCGGAATTTGGCGTGATTTTTTTTATATCAGTGAAGGTCAGTGGCTTAAATAAAATTAAATACTACAAAATCATTAGAAAATGTTACAGCCGTATTCTATTGTCACTACGAAAGACATTATCGTGAAAACATAAACGTAAGACTAGGCAGTATGATCAGAATACCTTAGCCTTCCTCTAGGGGTAAATAAAAAAAAATGATGCGCGGCTTATGAAAACAGATTCACAGAAAATTTTACTAGTTTTACTGTTGTTTTCTTCACAAGTGTATTGAAAAACGTCGTATGGCACACGTGAGTAATTAATGATTACCGTTCTTGGCTCTCTCAAGACCCTCGCCACGGCTCGGGTCTCAATACCGCCTCGACGGTAATCACTAACATTACACACTTGTATCATAATGTACTATTATAGACGTGGACATTAGGCATTTGTCGTTGTAACTTCTTGGCTCTTTATGTATACAATGACAAAGTTTGCCCAAGATGTAGTCACTAATTGCAACTATCATTACAATTGTACTTTAAATAACCATACTTTAAAACTTTTCTTTAACTGTAGCAAAAGTCAACTTAATTCATCACAAGCAAGACGTTCCGATTTTTTATTTATATCCAACTTTGTCACACATCACTGTACCAATTGAACTTCATTTCGACACTCGCTAGAGACAACAATATACGTCTAATATTATATTGATAGGTTTGATTTCGCCCCTCTAGGCCGCTTTTTGTTCGTTATTTATGGCGGCCGCGATACAGATAGAGCTGGCGGCGATATCATGAAATATTAAACGCATTACAAGTGGCATATAGGCAGGAAGATGAGGTAAGAAAAAACATTCGATTTTATTTTGCTGTTTGTTGGGATTATGTGGATTATTACCAGTGATTTGTAGCGAAAAATAAAATTGGAAAATATTGTTTATTTTTTTATTTTTAGGTATTTATGGCTTCTTTCGATCTGGATAGAGCAAGAGAGCGTACCAGACTCTTACTGACTAAAGCGGGAACTACATTAAACCGATGCACACGTGGGCGACGCCTGAGTTGTATGTAGAGTCGCATCGCGTGGCGTGGGTCTAATGTAGCTCTATTAAATATCTTGTTGCCATATAAAATATATGGACACCGACGCGCCCAGATCGGAGTACGTGGCCCACGTGGACCTAATGTAGTTCTACCTTTAATCTCACCTGTCTTCCTTCTGCCACCAATTGCGGTCCAGGGCCACGGTCTTCTTCACACCCGCAGCCCTTGGTTCTATTTCTGGATTCCTAATTTCGATAAAATGCTACCTATGAGGCTACAGTAATAGTATTACAGAATCGATACTCCTGATTACATCTGTAATACAGATATAGTCAGGGGTCTCGATTGCTGTCTAAATGTTACTTTAAAAAGAAAGTTCATAAAAGATTATCATTTACTGTATATTTATTTACTTTATGACTCTTGAAAAGTCTGCAACTACTTTACTAAGAAAGAATGTAACCGTCAATATGTCTATATATATTTACCTTATAATTTAATTCTAAGCACGACAACATTTTTATCACCTCTATCTACCTCTATCATCCATAAAAATAGAAACACTTTGGTAAATAAAGCCAGGGCCACATTATTCCTTCCCCATAAAGTTTGGCAGCAAAGTTCGCCGCAGCAGTATCACGTTTGTGAATCACACACAACTTTATTCGCTCACTTTTATCGCAACTGAGGCGCGTTAGAGAAAATGATTTATACGATTTATCATAAATAACTTATTCCAACTCCATTTGGAAAACTATTGTTGATGCTACCCTGTTTAGTGTACAAAGGATATTAAATTTCTCACTTATGTTGTTGATCGTATCTAAAGTCTGAGTTATGGACTTCTTGTAACTGCATTTATTCATCAAATTCTATTTTGATATCCCAGTGCTGAGCGTAGACCAGAACTGGATATCTCCAGTTAAAGCAACCTGAAAGATATTTTAACCGTCAAGCTAAATGTTAATAGGATGCTGCTGAACTACCTCACAAGGTTCTTCCTCCTTCTTGGAACCCCTTTTTTGGAGGGAAAACATCAAACAACTCCTCCCGCCCTTGTTGGAGCGAGAGACACCTGTTCTTCTTCAGTTGGTTTTTGCATTTAAGGGCCGTGGCAACTCTTTCGAATAAACCCGCCATTTGGCAGACAACGGTCGTTTCAATGTTGCTGATAACTCCTTAAGGCGCACATGGAACACAGCAGGCCGTCGATCCGGGCTTGGCCATTATCGGACGGTGAGCTACCCATTGCTCGCCGTCCACGAGCCTGCGCCTACGGTGGCCGAGAGACACAACTCTTGACACCCAGGAAGTCTCCCGCGGAGGATCTTGGATCCCCTAACCTATTATTATCATCTCTTACAGCCAAAGTAACAGTATGTTTGTTTACAAAATTTCATCAAACAACCCTTCATAAAAACGAAAGAGTTATTGAAGCGGATACGTAATAAAGTATCGACAGGTCCCTCGCAATATTTCTAATATCATTGTAATCTACATATTATTCCAATAAGTGGGTTTTCCTCAGCCAATATTGCGCCCGAGAGTGGAGTAGCCGACCCTCGCGGTAAGTTTTTACCTTTTATTGTTTTATTTATAACTTTGTGATTGATGACGGCTCAGAAGTTTCTTCTGGCTTCATAAATATTGAGAGAACTCACGCTGCGCAATAGTTTGAGGGAATCTTTTGCAGGTTCATAGTTTTGCTGTAGCTGGATTTGGATGTGCTTTGTGTATTGTGGCATTAAAGTTGCATCTGTCTAAGTTTAGAGTTCTTTTCACAACTGAGCTTGAAATGTTTACAGTTTCATTGAACAAATTGTTCTTTCTTCAGAAATATTCTTCTTTATCTTTAGCTAACACGGCCACGTAGATATTACTTGAGTAAAAAGTATTCTATGTCCTGCCGTGCCCTAAGCAGATCATGGACTACTTATTTTCTAAATTCAGCTGTTGAGACGTGACATCCCCACGCCCTAGCCGCCGTGACAGGAGACGCCCCGGACGTCGAAAGTCGCAGGGCGATCCTCGGCCACTGTAGGTGCAGGCTTGCGGACGGCGAGCAATGGATAGCTCGCCGTCCGGTCACCCGGTAAGGACTGAACCCTATTCGTTGACGGCGCGTAGTGTTCCACGCGCGCTTGAATAACATTTCAGGAAACCGTAAGGGCGCAGCAGGGCCGATGCCTGGTAGGGCCACGGGGAATTTCTGAAAGGGAAACTGAAAGACACAAGTATAGTTTTAGTCAGTAAAATCTGACAAGCCCTCCTGCACCGCCCTAGTGCGAGAGAAGTCATTGGATAATTTCCAATCTCAAAAAAAGCCGTGATTGATTGATAACTAGACTTTTAAACTGTAATATCAATAGGATAAAGTTAGGACTATTACCGTCTTACGGTCATCAGAAACGATTTCCTGTGATAAAACTTTTTCTCATGTTTTCTTTTGGGCAATGAACTACCCCCTTTTTTAGTTTCAGTTCTTATGGTCCATCCTAAGGTTGTCTGGTAGATATCGCTCTCAGCGATAAGACCGCCATTGTACCCATAGATTTAAATTTCTGTAAAATTGTTACTGTTTAGTTTATTTATTTAAATTTATTCTATTCTAAAACGCACAAGTACATAAAGAACCGTGCTGAATGACCACAAATATACCGTTATCAATGTGGATCGGTAGGAAATGTGCCGCAGACCATGTCCGTGCTCTGGACGATTCAATTTGCATAAGCGTTTGTCGTTAACGTGTTATTTAACTGCTGGCGGTGTCACACTGATTTTTTTGGTAGATAAGCATTTTAATTATGGCTGCTAGTTGTGATTTTAACCTTTATAAATCATTTGGTATAAAATTCCAAAAATTCCAATCTTTCACTCCCCCGATTTCTGATTTGAAGTTGAATATTTCTCAAACTTTAGCTTGAGCATTTAAGTAGGGTGTAATACATTCTTAACTCAAAATATTCGTATTCGTATTCGCGAATATTCGCATATTTTTTGACATTCGCATGTTTCTTGCGAATACGAATGTATTCGCAAGAAACATGCGAATGTTTGGCGAATGTTTCTGACAAACAAAAAGGAAATAATATATTGATTGAATGAATATAGAATGGCAATACAAATGATATAATTTTACAATTTTATGTTTATTATAATATTTTTTTATCACACAACTTGCATTTCACATTTGCAGTGTCACAAATTGTGAACAACATGTTAACCTCAAATCATAACAAATCTTTTCGAATGAACTTAATGTGAAAAGCTTCGTTCAGTCAGTCTGTAACGACTCTGTTATGTTCAGTTTAAACTTGGCTGACTCGAAACGTCAAACCTGTATGACATTTTGCGCGCACTTTGTTTGAAAGTCCAGTATTCGCATTCGCGTTCGCGAATGTGAGAAATCTAAGGTACTGCGCCAACCTTACCGTCAAGTTTTCTTTTTGGGCTATACACATAAATATCTAAAAAAAAGCTGTATAAGTGTGAGTCAGACTTGCGCCCTAAGAGTTCCGTACAAACTCACCTATGAAAGTAGTTCAATTCCCATAATCTCTCAAAGAATTTTACGAATCGCAAAAAAAAAAGTTTTTTTTACGTCACAATTAAATTACTGTTTTCAGATTTAATTCTATACTTATGCTATATAAGACCTTGCTTTAAGCCAAATTTCAGGATTATGGTCAACCCTATGAATTTTAATTCCCTTGAGAATGTCGAAATATACTTTTTTGGAGACATAAATGGCCGTATCTTTATTTTCGTTAACTTAGAAGTTAGATTTTTTTTTAGACCGCAGACTTAAGTATATGGTTTTAATTTGAACTTGATACCTCCGCGTGTTCTCGACATAAAAGGTCTTGACAGACAGACAGACGGACAACAAAGTGATCCTATAAGGGTTCCGTTTTTTCCTTTTGAGGTACGGAACCCTAAAAAACGTGAACCTACACACCAAACCGAACCACCTTTGGGTATAGGGATAGAACAACAGACTATACAAGACATTCTTCGCTGAACTATATTCGTTAAACATACACATCATGGCTGACATCAGATCCTCAATTTTCAAAAATTCATATCCAAATATTTTTCTCAAAATCACACAGTATTCCCCAGACAAATAGAAATGGAAGGACAGTACACAACGTTTGTTCCCTTTTTAAAATTCCGCCGAGCACAATATCTGCGGGCGGCGGATGCGGCCTTCCAAATGATTCCGCGATTAGACCGCACGCTGTATTTGCGTTTAGTCGCCGTATTGCCGTTCGGAAATCATTGGAAATTGACGTGACCGCAACTACGGTGACTTTATTTTCCATGAATGTAAGTGGTTTAGTTTCTATTCGATCTGTGATGTTCATTGTTTTTGTACAATTCAAAGTGAGCGTAGGTTTCCAGCAGATTTCCTGTATTCTAAATTCGACGATGCCGTTCCTAAGAACACATTTTTTATACCTCTATATTTAAGGTTATATTTCCCCATGACGGCCAATAGGCCCGTAGCAATGGCATAATCTGTATAGGTACTGAACTCGCTATCCTAAAGGAATGGGAAAAGTAAACCTCAATAGGTTATATACCTACAGATTTTCATAATAGATAAAATAAAACCTCTATACTGTACTATACTTACTGATATATAAATTAGAAAAAGATACCACATCTCAATTCAGTAGATAACATAGTAGCAAAAATAACTCCACAACATATCGAAGTATCTTATATTCAGCTCGTCAAGTAACATAAAAAATGTAGCACCCACTTGTATTGAAGCAGGCTATCACCATAAAGGTGGCATGACAATAGCGTTTGAGAACACGCCAGGGTGGCGGCGTATCTCTCGAATAGCCTCCATAAAGTGGCATTCACAAAGAGACGTCCGCGCGGCCCGGCGGCCGATATCACAATGCGGCAAACGACGCCGGCGCTTCCTGTTCCGGCCGCGGCGCCACCGTCGCACAGATTTATGCCCGTCGCTTCCTCCCGCCATATGCGTGGCCGTACCGACTACCCTCCGCTCATTTACACAAAACTCGAGTTTTTCAAGCACCTGTGTTACACGAATGACGTAGCGGATGTCGGCTTTTTGCTGTTTAGCGGTCGCGTGAATACTTTAACTCTCATTTTTAATGTCCTTTTTTTAAAGTAAATATTACAACAGAAAGCTATGAATATACATTTAAAATAAAAATGATAACGACTTTAGGCAACGTCACCTCAGACTTATAGTTCTGTCTTTATGAAACATTTTATTGAGCAAAGTATTTTAATAATTAATGAGAAAAATATGCAGCTTGGTGATACTTAAATATTTATTATTTATTTCTATTTATATATACTACACTACATACCAAGATTACAAATTTACAAACATAGGTACAATTGGCGGCCTTATCGCACTCGGCGATTAAATATGTACGAAAAATGACGGAACGTCCTAATTAAAATTGAATGTTGCTAAAAAGGCTGCCAAGCCACGTCTCCTGCGAGGTAATGAAGTTAATTTAACGCGTTTACGTTAATAAAATATTCGTGGACTGAGCGAAAAGGCGCTCGCAAAGTTAACCGGTTTAAGGGTTACACCGCTATGATGTTACAAGCTTAGATTATGAAGTGGTTAACGAATTTTGAAGGCGACATGTAAGGGATGGGTTTAGTAATATGTTGGTGTTAAGTTTTATTACATTATGTACTGAAACGCATACTGATCGTTATTTTATGTTTTTTGATGATTTCATAGGTAGGTATTTATTTTTCTTGGTAGACTTATTAATAGTTTGTTCATTTTATGTAGGCAGAAAACTACAAGGTAGGTATATCTAAAACAGTATGCAATATTTTTTTTCGGTATGTACCCAAGTGTATTTATCCCATTAAACATTAATAATCACTTTGAAATATATCTTTCATTTGATTAATAATCGAGATAATTATCGTTGAACACACGTCGGGTGTGAAGAAAGGATGAGAAGCAAAAGGAGGGTAGTTCGTACATAATGAAGCGGCGGCCGCGAACTTGCTGCGTCTCGGAATATCTTAGCAGTTGTACTGCTATCACGTCAGTTTAGTCGAGTGCGGGCTCGCTATGACGAACTTTTAGATACTATTTACTTGCTTCCATGCGTTAATTGCTGCTTCATCATCATCATCAACATTTCAGCCAAAAGATGTCCACTGTTGGACATAGGCCTCCCCCAAGTGTCGCCACAATGAACGGTCCTGTGCGTCTCGCATCCATCGGATTCTCGCAACCTTTACCAGGTCATCAGGCCTTCTAACGCTGCGTCTTCCGGTACGCGGTCGCTTCCATGCTTACCATGAGTTAACTTGCCTACAAAAAATGGCAGATCATATGAGGTCCCAGTTGGGCGCCAATCCATAATTAATGTGAGCATAATATAAACGGACTGAACGTTCACTTACCCAGACTTACCCAGAATCTGAGAACAAAATAACAAAATCTAACAACCCAGAACCCAAGCCCATTGGTGGCAATATTTTTAAGCTATTCTGAATACCATATTACAAGACTAACTTTAACCAAGATTATCTTAAAAAAATCTTAAATAGTTTTCCCGACACAGACTGACAACACTTCTGCGACAAATGGGATTTTGTTCCGACAGATACGATATCGACCGATTCAGACAGAATCGACGTTCTAAGCCCGCACACTTTACAGTTCGGAAGCAAAGTTTCATATAAATTTTGTACAACAAACCTTAGCTGACGTTAACTTCGTATCTTTGTCTGATCCTCACGTGGGGGCAGGTGGGCAAAGGGGGCACGGTGGGGTAACGTGGAGGGGGAAACTAGTGAAATTCCAGCTAGCTTTGTGAATCAATCAGGAATTAATTGCGACCCCTTCGAGTCTAGTGGAGTCGATTCCTACTTGTAAACTCAATGCTGCATATCATATTACTTTTCAGTTGCGAAAGGTTAAAATCTTTATTGGCTATATGAATACTGGGTTGTTGACATGACATCAAGAATTTAAATGAAACCGATCCAAGCCAAAGCAAATACTTAGCTGGGGTGTTGCCAAGAATTCTAGTCACTGCTATAAATATTGCAACTAGGTATATACAAAGTTGAAGAGCAGTGGTGGCCGAGTGGTAACGGCCCCGACTTCCGAGTTGTAGGTCGCGGGTTCAAACCCAGCCAGGCGCATTACTTTGTGTAATTTGTTTCATCACCACTGCTCTCAAAACAGTGAAGGAAAACATCGTGAGGAAACCGGCATGTCCTAGAACCAAAAATTCGAAGACATGTGACATCCACCAACCCGCACTGGGCCCGCGTGGTGTATTACGGCCCATTCCCTCTCCTAGAGAGGAGGCCTGAGTCCCAACAGTGCCAACAGCGGTCCACTTGGTGGGACGCCTTCCAACGCTGCATCATCCGGTGCGTAGTCGCCACTCCAGAACCTTTTGGCTTCATCGACTATCTGTTTTGTGAGCAATGTGCCCTGCCCACTGCTACTTAAGTTTGGCGATTCTTCGGGCTATGTCACCAACCTTGGTTCTCCTGCAGATATCTTCATTTCTCATGCGATCACGTAGGGAAACTCCGAGTATAGCCTGTTTCATTGCCCTTTGGGTGACTTTAAGCCAAAAACAGATCTAAAGAAGCAGATAAATAATAAACATTCGGGACAAAGGCAAACTTTGAAAGAACATTAAGCTGTTGATCCCCGCACGAACGCCGGCGGTCGTGCGCCATTGTCTTACTATTGTGTCTCTAATTACGCTACTCAAGAAGTTAAGGTTTAATTTAGTTACTAACCTGACGTACTCGTTGACTTTTCCAGAACTCGGAAAATTACCCATTAATTAGACTTTAAAAGCTAGCTGAAAACACAAACCTCGAACATATTTATCGCGTAAGTGAAACCGAACAAGTTGGCTGAAGTTAGAAAGCTGTAACTTTACAAGCTCGATTGTTTAGATTCGGAGTTACGGAGCGAGTACCGAGGAACCAAGTGAGACGCGGCGGCGTCAAAGGAAAAGTTTCAAGTGGTTCCAAATACAATCGTTTGTGTCGATGAATGCTAGCGGTAATTGCGGGTAGAAACATTAATTTCACTTTTGTGATTTGATTTTATGAATTGAAATATGAAAAATAGTTTTAGAAAATAAATGCTTTTGGCAGAACCTGCAAAAGGTACCGGCTGAAGATAATATGTTTTGCCCCAAAATGAATATTGAATAGTTTGTACATTATTTGGTGTTGTATGCACCTACGTACTTTGTATTATTAGGTCTACACTCTTTCATCATCATAATTTCAGCCAAATGGTGTCCACTGCTGGACATAGGCCTTTCCCAAGTGTCGCCACAACGAACGGTCCTATGCATCTCGCATCCATCGTATTCCCGCGACTCTCACCAGGCCATTGGTCCACCTTGTGGGAGGCCTCTGCAACGCTGCGTCTCAGTCTTCAATACTATTTGTATTCATATTATTTCTGATGTACACTGACCGCTCTAAATCCTTTCGTTCAGTCCATCCAAAGGTTGTCTATAAGAGATTGCCCTGTGCGATATAACTGCCCATTATACACTTGTTTTTATACAGTATATTTTGATACAAGTGCAGAAAGTTTGTCATTGCGACCGAGGCGCAATTCGCACGAGCCATAGGCGAGTGTGTTATGGAGCCGAGGGCTGCAGTGACAAATCTGCACGTGTATCGAACGACTTTATTCAATACACTTACGAAGAAATGAATAAACGGGGGTTGACCGGCGATTCGTGGTCGACGCGCGCCCAGCCTGATACGATACATGTAATAAAATTGTGGCAGGGGACAGCACGCGCTCTTTTCTGCACTTGTGCGGAAAACAGCGTGCCTAAAAGCGGTGGGATAAGAGTGGGTTTTCGAGTAAGTGTATTGAAAAATCTTTGTCCTGTGTTTTTTATGAGGTGTACAATAAAGGATATAATAATAATTAAGTTCAAAATTAAATCCTTATTTTCAAAAATGGGGAACTAGGAGATTCGTACATTAAGTGTATAGTTGAGAGTGACTTAGGAATTTCTATATTTGTTTCCAAAACATGTGATTTTATTGTCTTCATTAAGTATTGTGTTTTTGAATACACATTCATCAAAACTCACAAACATAGTTCACCATCTAAAATATTTCTCAACATTATCAGACAAACAGATCGGACAGTTTCTCCGGGAGTCTGTTGCCGGAGCAACGGCATTCCTGTACTCAAGTGGCTCTCAGAAGGCCTGTCTACCTGTCTGCCTGCTCGAAGTTTACTCGAGTCTGCTCGAGTCTGCTCGAGCACAAAGCGTGCCATACCGCCCGTTTAGCGGATGTAGCGGATCCGCTTGTGTCATTGTTTCTACCAGACCGCAACATATTGGGTATTCTTGTCTCCGTACTGTATTTTGGATTAGTTTCTTGAGTCTCTAAAATTATGTGTGACGTTATTTGTTTTCATTTTTTCATTTATATTAGATTTTCAAAAATAACTCTACTATAAATATAGCGTAAGTTCACGATTATAAAAAAACTAGCTTTTGCTCGCGGCTTCTCCCGCGTGGAAGTAGGAAAACGACGTATTTTTTTTTATATACAAAATAGTATCGAAAATTGCCCATGTGGTTGAATGGAGAGGGAGAGGGAGGCCAAAGAAAAGATGGATGGATTGTGTGAGAAGTGATATGAAAGAAAAGGGAGTTAGTGATAGCGTGACGAGTGACAGGACAGAATGGAAGAAAAAAACGTGTTGTGCCGACCCCAAATAAAACGGGACAAGGGCAGGAAGATGAGATGATGATGATACAAAATAGTATCGAAAATTGCCCATGTGGATGAATGGAGAGGGAGAGGGAGGCCAAAGAAAAGATGGATGGATTGTGTGAGAAGTGATATGAAAGAAAAGGGAGTTAGCGATAGCGTGACGAGTGACAGGACAGAATGGAAGAAAAAAACGTGTTGTGCCGACCCCAAATAAAACGGGACAAGGGCAGGAAGATGAGATGATGATGATACAAAATAGTATCGAAATGTACGTCTAATCTAAGTCATGGTCTACCAATATTCTAAGTTTCATCCAGCCTTATACCTAATGGTGACAGAACGAAATATATAAGAACATAAGTATAATAATGTACTTATATTTTAGTAGATTTATTAAAGTATAGAGGGTATACCGTTGAAGTTATTGTATTTGCTTATAAATCGATTCGAGTCGATTAATCTCAATACTTAAAATAATTTTGACGCTGGCAATTAAGTACCTATTGCCAGCGTCCAAATGATTAAAGTTATTGTTTTTTTTTTAATAAAGTTACTTTTTTTACGAATTGTTTTTTATTGTAGTGGCGCTCATTAGGAAGTAAATAAATACATTTTTTTAAAGTATTTTTTCGCTAATCTATTATTCACTGATGGCCTCATTTGGGTTATCCCTTTTACAAACTTTACCTCTTTATAATATTAGTGTAGATTACAGAAAAATAAAACTGAAAGAAACGAATGATAACTAACTAATCTTGAAATAGGAACCACATGCCTAAAATATAAAGTTTATTTCAGATAAGTATTTCAAGTCATACCGAAGTTATCACCATTCAAAGTGACCCGTTTGATAACACGGCAATTTAGATAAAGCTCCTTTTTCAAATAACTTCCGGTCTAGGCTTTGCAGTTAGGTCTAGCGTTTGCTGTGTTCCTTCAGTTACTCTTTGAGTTTCAGGGCTTCGGTAACTCTTCCGCACAACTCCGCAGCATAGATAACACCCTAATATTTTTGTAATGACAATACTCACTTACTCGTATAATAACAAAACTACCCTCGACCTACGAGTTGTAGGTCGCAAGTTCAAACCCAGCCAGGCGCATTACTTTGTGTAATTTATTTCATCACCACTGCTGTCAAAACGGTGAAGACAAACAACTGCTTGAAATTAAATTGTAGTCAACTCTCAATATTTATTATTAAAATTTTAGTATTTTGTTCTAATGAATTTAATCATTTTAACCATATTTACCTATTTTATTAATTTTTAATCTAATGTTATGGTTTCGTTATCTATTTTTATCTCATTAATTTATAATATACAACATTACCGAATGTCAGATTGTACAAGCTGTATACACTATTTTTTCGGAGGAAAAATCATCCAATGACATCTCCCGCACTTGGATGGGGCGGGAAATAGTGTCAGACTTTTCTGACTAAAAACCCACTCCTGTTCTTTCGTTGCCTTACGTACTAGGGCCGAGTCTTCCTTTCAGAATCAGACCCTTGGCCCCAGGTTGTATACACCTGTATTAACAATGTAATAATAATTGACATTATATGCACAGAACTAAAGTACCAACGGTATAATGTAATGTAAAATCTTTTGTAAATTTATGTCGTTGGCGTTCCTAACAATAAATAAATACTACTTTTTAGTTACCATGACATGACAGAGCTATACAGGTTGTCTAGCTCCATCTCTTACCCACACTGGAAATAAGAATGAAACAATCTTACTTTAAACGTCATGATACAGGTCCTAGTCCACGATCCCAGAGCCGCCAGACATTACTTACCTATGCAACTAACTCAGCAATTTCGATTCATCCGTTTCGCCGGACAGTGCACCACTAGTGCTGCCCCAGATAATTGCGTAAGTGGGGTCTACCCCTTAGCTTAGCCCGGGGCTTGTTGCCCTTTCGCTAAAACTCCTTGTCTCAGATAAGGGTAGTTTGTTGTTAGCCAAGATCTTCTTTGGCGTAAGATAACAGTTAGCAATTAACATGTTTGGCGTTTAGTGTAGTGCCCTGAGGGCAGGATTAGTGATTTGTGGCTGGTTGGCAGTGAAGAATGGCGTGGATCAGTCTGGAGATTTGTCTTGTGAAGTTGTGGAACTGATTACTTAGGTATAATAAAAAAAAATAAGTGTGGCACTCGGGGACTGCCGCGGTAAAGCTATTGCATAGCATTTTGTATCAACTTATGCAATTATAATTATTTATTTATTTTATTTATGCAGTATTTCTTTTTCTTTGATATTAATTCATGTTACACTTTTTGAGCGTGGTTACCGATAAGAAAACAAATTTTTTTCTTTCTTGTTTACTCATAAATTGCTACAAGTATGTTCAGTTGTTATCATAGAACATTACTATAATCTATTATAATACAAAAAGACTATTTTGTTTGACCGAGATTTGAACTCGAGGCACGATGATAACATAGGTAGAACGCTGTACCAATGCGCCACACAGGTCGTTAACGACTTTTCTAAAATAGGTGTTCGGTCTCTGTCGGCCTTCAAGCCACACCTCCGTGCCCGTCGGAGTGGGGAGCGTGAGGTTTTTTTCGTTACGGAATTTCTGGATTCGGTCCCCGCGCTCAAGGCCCTCGATAGAAGCTATGCAATAGCTTAAAATATATACTTATTTGCTTCTATGTTGCCTGGTCTAATTATGAAAGGACAGTGTACTGTCCTAGGCAGACTTTCCTCAAGCACCACTACATCGACTTGTACTACCTATATGAAAAGGTGGTTAACGAACTCCTCTGAAATGGCTTAAACGATTTTAATGAAATTTTTTGTGAATATTTGATAGGTTTAAAGTAAGTTGCAGGCTACTTTTTACCCTTCTACCACCACTCTTAACTTTTTCTTTGTTAATTTTTATATACAAATACTCGTAACATAAAAAAAAATAATTTAATAAAAGTTCTTACAATAAATATCCGACTGTTACAATTTGCAGCCTCCTCCCTTCTTCGTCTTTGTTTTAACATAGCAAAACATCTCTAAGACTCTGTAAATATTTAATGAGCTAATTACGAGTAGCTAGAGTACAATGATGACAGCTAACACACGAGTAAGAATCGCTAATTCTTGAAGTTTCTTCCTTCGTACAAGTTACTAATTACGTCACATTAACTATTTAACGTGCTCCATAACATGTGAGAATAATATTAATAACAGATTAGCTACATGCTACCTACTCAAGCAATTTTTTTTAACGTAGACCTCCTCCTCATCGAGTCGTATTCCTCAATGCTGAGGGTCGTGACTTTTATGATATTCCTCCATCTGTTTCTGTCTCTGGCGGTGTGAAGGGCATTGTATACCGTAGAGTCAAGAGCGGTGCGGATCTGGTCGGACCAACGTATTGGGCTGCGCCCGCGAGGCCTTTATCGTAGTAAAATTAAATAAAACGTAAAGATATTAAGCAATGACTCTGTACACCCATGACTAGCTTACGGAACTTCAGTACTTATTAATCTTCTTCCTGCCCTTGTCAAAACACTTTTTTTACTTCCATTCTGTCGTGTCAAGCATCACCCTATCACTGACTCCTTTTTTTTTCATATCACTTCTCACATTATCGATTTATCTTTTTTGACCTTTCTATCCCACACACATACTACACACACTACACACTAAACTTACACACGCTTATTTTTAATTATGTTTGTCCTGTATTTTTGTTTATGTGGTGTACAATAAAGAATATAATAAATAAATAATAAATATCCCTCTCCATCCATCCACCACATGTATACTCATAAAGTTATAACATACGTTTCATCCCTCCTCTTCACATGGCCCATCAATGATTTCCTTTCAACTTTTCAGACATTTCAGTACTTATTATAATTATTCGGATATTATGTCTGATGGTCAATGATAGTTGTATATTGGGAAAAAAAAATAAAGTAAAACTTTCGCCAGGCCAAGCTGACTTTTGCCCAGCAGTGGGACAATCCAAGCATGTAATTAAATAAAAACTCGACTGTCAGTGTATAAAAATATAATTTGTTGAATTATTCATTTTTAGTAATTAAGAACCCTCTACCAAAAGCACTGTTAGAAATAAATATTTCTAATTATTCAGCTACTCCATACAATAATAATAATTCAAACCACAAGCAAGCTAACAGGCTACCCTAGAAGCCAATCCGCAATAATTTTCACTCAAATCTGACATTAACATGACCGATATTCCACTTCGAATTTGCATGTTCTGTCCTTTGAATAAATTAGAACCACCTGCCCCAAGGTACCTCTATGAATATGTAAGACAATGGGCTTTCAAATCTTAGCCTCCAATTAGAAGGGGTCATTAAACCCTTAGTTAATTACAACGGAGACGAATGGCGAATGTATGCGGCCCACAGATTACGTGGATATTGACTGTGGAACTTAATGCCAGGAGCTTCAAACGGACATTTGAGGAGTTAGTTTGTGTTGATAAGTGTTATATGGTTACCTTATGTTGTGTTTCAAGTATCAGGTATATATAGGTACTATAACTATATTCATATTCTAAAGAAGAAAAATTTGTATTTTTATTTGTAATGAATAAAATCAAAAACTATTGGACCGATTTCAAAATAAAATCTTCAGTAAAATGCTACTTTATCAATGAGTGAAATAGGCCACATGTTTTCTACTTTAACGCGGGTGAAGCCGCTCGGCCAGCGGCTATTATATGGTATATAAAACGATTTTTTTTAAACGCATCAATATCTGGAACTACCAGTTCGATTGGAAAAATCTACATTACGACTATCTGTAAAGGAAAATATCTATATATAGGGTGGAAAAATCTTTGAATCCAGGAGGGGAACTAACTTAACTCTTGCATATACAGATTTCTCTGCTTACCCAAGTCGGTAAACAAACCCACTAAAAAAAAATATAGTTACAGGTATCGGCAAAGATCTACTAGGTACTAGGTAAAAGAAAAAATAAAATAAAATAGGTATACATTGAAAAAAAAAAGCCCTCTTTCGCCAAGCGCTCAAGATCCGTGCCGATACCTGTACACGCGCTATTTTATTCCACTACTCGATACAGTAAATGGTAAAGATAATGTCTTCATTAAACCTTAGGTTTTATATAGTACATTTATTATGTAATCTATAAATTATATAACCAGGTTCATGACATAAAGTAGGTATTAGCTATATAACACCACGCTACGATCTACGGAAGCAGACTAATAAAGCAGACCAACTGTTTTAAAAGACGTTTTGACTGTGACATAAACATACAACATTTAACTGTAATAATGCACAAATCACACCCCAATATGAAAATTTAATTAAAATCATAATTCAGGCACTAAAATTTTACTGTTTCTAATGAAATTACCTATTTCAATATAAATATATAAAACCTAATTATTATAGACAAATAATAAGGGAATCGACACACTACATTGATAGTGTATCGGTAATAGTATCTTGTGCCCCAGCAGGGTCGAAGCCTACCGGGGCCATGGGTTAAGTGAAAAGGAAACCCGGGGCCCTGGAACGCAAGGCAAAGAAGGAACAAACGAGTGGGTTTTAGTCAGTAAAAAAAAAAAATCGGTATTAGTATCTACGAACGCACAAACTCGCTAGTGACGTAATTAAAATTTATTAAGAAAATTAAGCTGTTGATCCCCGCATTAACGCCGGCGTTCACGCGCCATTGTCTTACTATTGTGTCTCTAATTACGCACTCAAAAGGTTAAAATAGGTAAATATGTATCTTAAAATTATTCTTGGCTATTTCAAGATTTAAAAAATACCTATTTGAAAAATAGCTGCTCTGTAATCGATTCTTTAACTGATTTTGAAAAGCAACATACTTTCAAGATGTACGTTTATTGTTACATGTTGTATAACTATCTTACTAAATCTTGAATATCATCATATTTGCGGCAACATGCAGTAGATTAGCGAGTGTCCAGTTTAGTGGCAGGCCGGGTGGCACTTAGCCGGGCGGTCAGCTTAATCCGGTTATAACGTTTAATCGACTGCCCGCCGCCACGTCGATACGGCTACCACTTTAACCGATACTGGTACACATATAGAATATCTGTAACCGAATAACACTGACGAGATAAAGTGTGCTCCTATTAATTTGTAGCCGCTAACGAACATCGGGTTAGGTAAATTGGGAGGTTGGGAAATAGAGCATGGAATAATAGGTATATTTTTGTTAGTTATGTGAAAATGTGTGCGAGGCAAAAAAAAAATGGTTTGTGTGTTTTTAAATTAACATTTAAAACGGAAAGTAAGGTCCAACCTGCGAAAACAAATATTTGGTAGATCGTATAACTCTTTTAAAACCTTTTTTTTTTAAATAAAAAAAAAAACATTCCCCTCCTGTCTCGTGGGTGAGTTCACAAACATGTAGACTCACATACACAAGACACCCAGACAATTATCTGTAAGCAATACAGATATTTGTTCCGTTCGGGAATCATCACTGCGTCAATCGTACCGTCAAAATTAAGCCTTTTCGAAAAAAAAAATTGCGAACTATTTTATACCAGTTTATAAAAAAAAGCACAAGAAAGCGCAAATATTACAAGAGATTTAATAAAACAGGTATTTTCACCACCGTACAGTCGCGCTCAAAAGCGCGTGCTAAACAAGATAACTTAGCCTCGTGCATTTTATAACGAGCTAATTATTCCAGCGTGTGAGCACGTCGAGTGTTGCCATAAATATCCAACGCAAACACGGTATTAGCACCGGTCACGCTGCACCTTGTTTGACTACGGCCTAAAACAACATGCGTTTGCGACCGCCGACTAAATTTGTTACTGCCGGTCATTCGCTGACTCAGTGACCGCTGCTGTACTAGCGGAGAGAACAGCCTTACCTTGTTTTAAATGTTAGACTGGACCGCACAAATTTTTTATACTTTTAAAATATAGACCTTAAAAAGTACCTATAAAAAAGTAGTGCGGTCCACAATCGGTTTCAATATACCTAATTTAAGACTATTTTTTCTGCAAAAAATAATTAAGCATGCTTAATTAAGCTGTTTGCTTGTACCAACTTTTTTTTTTATATTTATTAATTATTGTTATAAGGCAATTTTAGCTTAATATTCAAATATGTTTTAATCGCACATAAAAGTTATAAAAGTAACAATGAATAAATATGGACAATCAAATAAACAAAATAATAATGGTGCAGCTTAAAAACAAGACCAAAACACTTCTATTTAATCAACCAGTAATATTCAACAGCTTTTATTTATCAATATTTTTATTGTTGTTTAACACTTTTATCCCCAACTGTACGGATACGTGACTAAGCTTAAACAGAACGGGAAGCCGAAATACTTTTTATTTAAAATAATATTTTATTTGACAATTTAAAACAACATAATAATTTTATTCGTATAAAGATATTATTTTAGGAGATGTTAATCTGTTGTTCTATGTTTATTTTCGTATACATTTTATAAATTATATTTACTTTGCATAATAAACATAATAAATGTAAATTATTTATATTTCAACGGTTTGACTGTCGGGTTGCGGTTTTTGGTTTCGATTCAGCAATTTATTCATCTGTTTGGCCTATGTTGTTGGTAAATAAGTAATAAGATTTATAAATAGGCTATTCAGCAATTTATTTATCTGTTCGGCCTATGTTATCGGTAAATAAGTAACAAGATTTATGAAATATTTATAAATAGGGCATTCTTATAAATAGACATTCTTCTATCAGGCAGGTGTTTAAAAACAGAAAATATTAGGTACTTAGAAAACAAGGTCAAATAGTTAAAATAAACATACATATATAATTAACATATTTCTGAATAGAGCAAAAATAAATCAGTTACAACGTTCCGATTACAACAATCCGTCTCATTTTCACGAATCAGCTACACAAACCGCGCATCCTGTTTCCACACACTTGGGTATTTAGGCACGCTACCAAACACGCATTTAAACGCAAACCACGCAAAACTTGGAATTCATAGCGTCCGTCGATTTTAGCCTAATGTGCGTCATGTCAACATATTGTTTGTTAGGAGCGCGCCCGTGGACACGACCTGAGCAAACAGCCATTACTCCCGGCGCCGAACGCACGTGATCACAGCCCCGAACAATTATATCGAATCGCAACGGAACGGATCGTATCACGTCATGCGTGGCCTATCACTGTTTGGACATTAGCAGTCATTTGTAATAATCTTGTTTTATGAGGAATTCACGTTCGATTGTTTGATTTAACAGTCACATATTATTATTATTAGGGCTGTGTGAAATTAGAACTTTGTTCGGTAAATATTGCTTTGTAATTGTATTTGTTTAACAGCTGGCCAATCAATTCTATGATCAGACTAACCGCTGTCTGCGACTTCACCTGCGTTATAGTTTAAAATTATCCCAACGGAACATACTCCCGGGATAAAAAAAGCCAAGTTTCATCGAAACCCTTTCTGCTGTTCGAGCGTGAAGAAGTAACAAACATACGCATACGCATATCTTCCCTATCAATTTACAATGTTTGTTTGCTAGTTTTAAGATTGCGTCATTTCGCGCGAATAAACAGTTTTTCTTTCTTTTTCTTTCTTTCTTTTACATACAAATATACTCACTCACAAACTTTTGCCTTTTTAATATTAGTGTGTGGTGTATTGGCTTTGTGGGTAGTCTCAATTATGGTGACATGATGTATTTGACACGAGTCAGTGGTCATCCAGCGAATGACTGGAGCAGTTGTGCGAAGATGTGTGTCACTCTGTTGGTGAGCCGTAAAATACTCCAGAACGCAGTACAATACAGTGTGACTAAGCTTTTAGTTAGTAGGTATCGTATATATGTAGTTAAATTCTAAACCTGTATGTTTGACAGTCCGCTAAACAAATATCTTTTACTGACCCGCATCTTCGCCCGCGTGCATAAAATATGTCCTATGTCACTCAAGAATAAAGCAGCTTTTCATCGGTGAAAAAAATTATAGTAATCGGACCAGTACTTTCAGAGATTACCTCCTACAAACAAAAAAAAACAAACGTTACCTCTTTATAATATTAGTGTAGATGTAGACTAGCTTGTGTCAGCGGCTTCGCCTGCTTGAAAGTAGGTTTCTCCATATAAACTTTTGACCCCCATTCCATCCCTTTAGGAGCTGAATTTTGGAAAACCTTAATGCTTATCACCTACGTGAATTTTGGAATATCCTCTCTTAGTGTTTGCTTACGTCATAAAAGGAAACCTAGTGCAAAATTTCACGCTCCTAGTCCCAGTAGTTTCGGCGTTGATATGTCAGTCAGTCAGTTTTTTCTTTTATATATCCATATAGATTCACTGTTAAATTCAAGTCAACAAAATATAAAACCCATAAAATATCAAGACTGATATCATTCTAAGCCAACTCAATATCATCCCTGACAACCTAACACCGTTATATCGATAACACGTCATATCAGAAAACAATAAGGTGGTTGCACACTCATTTGGGATGCGGCAATGTACCGTTGCCGTCGGCGAATGGTCGGTCCGCAGCCATCCGCGCCGGTCCACCACGATCCGCGGCGACATGCGACGCGCTCTGAATGACTGATTGTGGGCACGTGCTGCCTAGATGCACCATAGTTTAGTCCTGAACCAGAGTGAACTCGAAGTGACCAAAGCGATAGCGGACGCGATGGCTGGCGCGATAGCAAGCGCGATTAGGTATCCAATTTGAACTGCGAGTTGTTGTAGTTGGCAATAGAGGCTACACATATTTATTTATTGAAATTATATCATAACACCCTTACAGACGGCACTTATACTTACATATTTACATATTCGAGATATTTGCTGTCCATCGGCATCAACTAAGTTATCTACTCTAGTGTACCTATGTAGTGTATTTTAAGTTGTTTTTGCTAAATGACCATTTATTTGTTAAAAAGGTCCTACAAAATGAATGGGTTGCAATGGAATTTGAACATTGTCTTTTATAGTGTAGAGTATTTTTTCTTAAACATAAAACAAAAGGCAATCGATCGCTAATGAGCCCGGTCTGCCACATCGCGCTAGGCGCCGACTACAGGCAACTAGTATGGACTTAGTTACTCTTTGCTTTCAAGGGCCTTGGCAAGAGACTCAGGTACCGGCCCTGGTGGTTTTCTCTATTAAGTTATACGGTTCTATCCGTTTGACATTAATTCTCACCAGCCGTCATCACCTCCGCGCTAGCTTCTCACTCTGGTTGAGGCGTTGCAGTTCCAGGCGGAAAATATTCCAGTACTGTCGTTAACATGTGTTTGCGAACAGTTGTACTTACAGACGTGATTTTGAAATGAACAAGTTATTTAGTATTAGATTCACTTTACACTTCCTTTGTTTTGAGTGTAGTTACAACAGCAAGTTAAACAATCTACAAAATATGAAAACTAATATGATATCTGGATAATTAAACCTTAAACCGGCAGAAACTGGCCCTTGGACTTTTGATCATACTTATACATATCTATAGGTGTAAGTTTATATTTATGTGTATGTGTGTATGTATGTTTGTTACTTCTTCCAAACGGCTGAACTGATTTTAAAAGTACCAAAATAGTTTTTATCCTTTTTTTTATGTGGAAATACATCAAATAACTTGTCTCGGTCTTGACGGAGCGAGAGGTAGTGTCAGATTTTTACTGACTAAAACCCACCTGTGTTCCTTTAGTTGTTTTATTGCATTCCAAGGTCACGTTAACTTTCGAATAATCTCGCAGTCCAGGTTAACTTATATCCTGGTAACAATAAACATACAACATAGGCTATAATTTACTAGATTTTGCCATTATCGCGTAATTAAAATATAGCCTATGTCACTCAGGAATAAAGCAGCTTTCTATCGGTGAAAACATTTTAGCAGTCGGACAAGTACTTACGTACTTTCAGAGATAATAATAATAATAATAATAATACTTTAATGACACAAATCCTTACAACATGCTTAATATCAGATAAGTTACAATAATTAAAGGCGCACTAAAGTTGACACCCTGACTCCTAAACTAGGATTTCCTGTGTCTTAGGAGTCAGTGTTCTTCTGCTACTTGGACACTATAAACCCATATATAGGAATTTTAAAGCTGGTAAGCTGATATTGCACTAAAGTATATATTATTAGGTAGGTACATAGTAAAAAAAAAAAAAAAAAATTAACAAAATAAAAGCAAAAGGTTGATTTCAAAGCTAAATTAAATTAAAAGTAAAATGACTGTGTGGTTGATTCTGTGTGTGTGACTGAGAATCGTGTTAATGATGTGTGAGTGTGTGTGGGGTGAGTGTCTGTGTGTGTGAGTGTCTGTATGTGTGAGTGTGTGTGGGTATGAATGATGGTGCCGAAAGACTGAGTCTGTGTGGGTACGATCTAAGTGCTTTCCACCATACTAAAGATATCGGTAACTGTATTGCGCGTTTTGTATGGAATGTTAAGAATTATAAGAGAGTGATTAGTAGTTTCTCAGTTTGAGCGTAGTTCAGGAGATACAACATGTTCTGCACCTTAGCCTTCACTTCATGTTTATTTAACCTTGCTATTTGTGTGGTTTTATTAATATTTTTGTAAACAAGAGAACTCAACACATACAGCTGCCTTTTAGCGAAGGTGGTTCCATGAGTCGGGGTTGGGCAAATTATTCTTTGACCCCGTTTATTTAAGTCTGGGGGTGGTACTTGGTTATGTTTCCAGAGAGTGGTTCTAAGCAAAAATAGCTGTCTAACAGTTAAAAGTTTGAGCTCGGTGTAAAGCTGATAAGTCGGATAGCGAAAGGGCTTTTTTAGCATAACCTTAAGTACTGCCCTTTGTGCACGCTCCAACTCGAGGAATTTAGTTTTGGCCGATCCACCCCAAGCCAGAATACAATAACCAATGATGGACTGACAAAGTGCAGAGTAGACCATTTTTAAAGTCTCTAAGTCAGCAGAGTTTCGCAATGACTTGAAGAGGTGAATGGTTTTTCTGACTTTACTGGCAGTAGACTCTATATGCTTATCCCATTTCAATCCATCATCGATCATCACGCCCAAATATTTGACAGATGTTACTGAGGGGAGCGCTAAGCAGGAGCAGATCAAGGTGTTCCGACAGGTGTGAGTTCTAATTGAGTATAAGTTTGGGGGTTTCGTACTAGTAAGAATAGAGAACGGAATGTAATTTGTTTTTTGTAGGTTCAGGGTTAGTAAATTTTCACTAAGCCATTGTGTGACACTTTGCAGAGATTCTTCAGCATTATTTTTCACCTCAGCCCAGCTCTTCCCATGTACTATAATGGCTGTGTCATCAGCATAAGTAAATATATTGGCAGATGGAAGATTGAGGGAGCACAAGTCATTAATGTAAATAAGGAAGAGCGTTGGGCCGAGGACACTGCCTTGTGGAACTCCGTATGACATTGTCTCATCTGCACTGGTATATACACCTATCTTCACACAGATTTTTCGGTCTGTCAAGTAACTTTTGAAGAGATCGTGAACAAAGCCACGTATGCCAATGCTATGCAGCTTGAGTAGAAGAATGGGAACAGAGACTGTATCAAAGGCTTTTGTTAAGTCAAGGAACAGACCCAGGCATTTATGTTGACTGTCTAATTTTCTAGGTACAAGTTCAGTCAGGTCTAGCACTGCATCTTCTGTAGATACACCTTTTTTGAAACCGTACTGATTTTTTGCTATTATGTTGTATTTATTTAGGTAGTTTAGAAGTTGTTTATTGACAATTTTCTCCATTATCTTTGACATAACAGGTAGCACAGCAATTGGTCTATAATTATTTACAGAATCTCTGTTCCCACTCTTATAAATTGGGTGGATTACGGCTTTTTTACACGTATTAGGGAATACACCCGTAGCAAAAGAACAATTTACTATGTGAGTAATAAGTGGTACGAGGACATGTCGGCAAAGTTTTAAAAGTTTGACAGGAACACCGTCCCAGCCAGTGGCACAATCTTGTTTAAGGCCTGAGATAATGGAGTCCACTTCTGCATTATCCACTTCGAGAAGAACAAAGGAGCTAGGTGGAGACGTGCTTGAAGTGAAGTGTGGTGGAGAGGGTTGGGCTGTGGTATTTATCGTAGATGCCAACTTTTTCCCAATGTTCGCAAAGTAGTTACAGACGAGATTAGCTGCATCGCGTTTATCAGTAATTGTACTCAATAACTCATAGGGAGGTTTTCTTTGCCTATTGGTATATGTGATTTCTTTGATTTTATTCCATAGTTTTTTAGGGTCATTTTTTGCTTTGCGTAGCTCATTTTGCTCGTGTAATCTTTTCATTTTTCTGAGTAGACTATTACAGTAGTTTCTATAACGTTTATAAGTCGTTTGGATTATAGGGCTGTCAGGCGATTTCCTTGCATTTTTGTGAAGTTTATCACGGTGGCGAATGCACCGTAGTAAACCAGGGGTAATCCAAGGTCGAATATGTCTGTCTTTTTTAGGAATGGTTACTATTTTTGTGTGGCTAGTTATAGCGGTGTGCAAAATTTCAGTTAAGTGGTCGGATGCTAGGTTAGGATCATTAGTTCTCAGTACTTCCGAGAAATCTTGGGCTTCGATATGATTTTTTAGGTTAATATAGATTACCTCCTACAAACAAAAAAACAATCTTTACCTCTTTAAAATATTAGTGTAGAAGTGTAGATAATGGAGAAAGTGCTTATTGCACGCGGGTGAAACAGGGCAAGTGCGAGTCGTACTCGCGCACTAAGGGTTCCGTACAAACTTACCTATGAAAACACTTCAATTCCCGAATTGAGTTACGAAGATTTTTTCGAATCGCAAAAAGGATTTCCTTTTGTGACGTAACTACAAATTTACAGTTTTCAGAACTTTTCCTATACTTGTTCATGCCAAATTTCAGGATTCTAGGTAAACAGGAAGTACCCTATGAATTTTGATTCCCCTAAGAGTGTCGAAATACATGTTTTTTGCGACATAAACGGCCGTATCTTTTTTTTTCGTTAACTTAGAAGTTTAATTTTTTCACAGCTTCAAGGGGCTGCAGACTTGAGTAGGTATATGGTTTTAATTTCAACTCGATACCACCTCGCTTTCCCGAGATAAAGGGTCTTTACATACAGACAACAAAGTGATCCTATAAGGGTTCAATTTTTTCCTTTTGAGGATTCCTAAAACACTCCAAGACATGTTTACCTATCTACTTACGACGCTACACCCAATAAACCACTAAATTATAAAGCAAACAAACTAAAAAGTAGTCTGTCAAACACACGCTTGCCGGCGTCCCCCGAGATGGTGTAACTTGTCCGAACTGACCCGAAACTTAACCAGTAAATACCGAAGCCGCACGAACTATCAAAAACTTCACTATTCCCACTTGTGACCGAATGTTGTTTAAAACGGACGGCCGGACGTAACTCAGCTGAGCACACTTTACTTGTTAGCTTATACATTTATGGGGCCATTAATTAAACGCACTTTTACATCCTAGACAAAGCGATTAGTTTAACTGTCCCCTAATGACATAAAAACTTATTTAATAAAAAAGAAAACTAGCTATATGATTAGTTTAAACACTGCTCAGTAGATTCTAAATTCAAACTCGCAATTGAAAGGAGACGTTTACTAAATGTATGGAGCTTGGGTTAACTACCTATATACATTTTTTTTTTTATTGTTGATAGGTTCGCGCTTGACCGCTATCTCACCTGATGGAAAGCGACGATGCGGATCCATCGTTGAGGAGCGCGTTTACCTAGAATTAACCTATTCACTCTTGACTTAACGACTCCCGGGTTGTAACCATCAGGAAACAGATTCCGGCAAGGAATTCCACTCCTTAGCTGTACGCACAATGAATATGTTCCCAAATTCGACTCGACGAGTGCATCATTGCTAATGATCCTCCTGGGTCGCCTCTCAATTGCCTCAAGTGCACATATTCATTGTGCGTACAGCTAAGGAGTGGAAACTCCTTAGCTGTACGCACAATGAATATGTTCCCAAATTCGACTCGACGAGTGCATCATTGCTAATGATCCTCCTGGGTCGCCTCTCAATTGCCTCAAGTGCATCAAACTAAAAAAATAAAATAAAAAATAATTAACAAATTCAACAGCAACGACTTAAACAGGCTGAAAGAGCGTATTTATGTTGATTTTTTGAGTATTAAATAACATTTTTTTTTTTATTCTTGATAGGTTCGCGCTTGACCGCTAACTCACCTGATGGAAAGCGACGATGCGGTCGACGATGGAGCGCGCTTACCTAGAAGTAACCTATTCACTCTTGACTTAAAGATTCCCGGGTTGTTCATTTTACAGTTCTCCGTTTTTTTTAAAGCGAATTGGAAAATATATAAGCTTGTATCACTATAGGTACATTATTTTATAGGGTCAGTAACTGGTAATTAACGTGACAGTTTAACATTGTATCTGTGTGTGTGTTTCAATAACGTATAGTGTATCTGTGTGTTTATTTCAACGTCAAACGTCGAAAGTCAGATTGACCTATCGTCAATCTGACATTTACGGATTTCACCTTCTTTCGACACGTTTTGCATCATTATCATGATAATATATAAATTTTGTGTTTATTTCCTATACGGCAGCAGAAATCATAATAAAAACTTAAGATATTTAATAGGTACGGAAATTCTAGCTACATAATAAATAATTCTATTGCGTAGTAACGTATAAACAAAAAAAATGTGCGTTTTGTTTTTACTCAAAAATTTTTCAGCTTTTTACAAAAACGGAGGTCTGAAAATTTTATATTTAATCATGATCAAGTAGCGTAATATATAAGCTTTCTTATAATGTATATCACATTGATGTTCTTTCTTCGGAATAGTAGCCCATTTCTGACCTCTCCTTTTGAATTAAGGATCTGCTAATCAGTATTTCAACTTAACATACGGTAATTTTTTTTTTATTTTCAATTATAAAACTAGTCAATAAAAACAAAACACTTTTCGTGTGTAACAAAACATTTTTTAACGTATTATGCTAAAAACAAGGTTTAAGTATTATTGAATTTAAATTAGAATTAATTAGGTACGAACAGTTTTATTGTAATAAGTACTATCTGACTCTGCAAACATTATTTCTGCCATATATTATCAAAGAAAAAATTGGGGGAGTCACCCTGCGATTTCCACCGAATTTAATGAAGTATAATTAAATCTTATTATTATTCTTTATTTATTGTATATACATATATTATTATATAAATTATATTTTTAAATTTATTTTTTAAGCAAAATCTAAAATTTTATTGTTATTGAACAACAAAATTTCAATATTTTTTGTGTACCTACAACCTTTTTTTAATGTATACAAGCGTTTATCTTGAACTTGATACGCGTTGGTCGGATAAATCTATGCATGTATGGTAAGCTATAGCACCTACGAGTAGCTATTGTATGGAATGAGTCCAACTCGTCTGTATTCGATACTGGCGCTGATTTCAATAGTTGAACGGGGATCATAATATTTATACACCATTTTACATTATAGTATATATTTTAATAGTTAATAAAATAAAACTGGGAAACGTAAAACTTTTAAACGTAACTATAATATGTAAATTAGAAAGGACAAACGCAACGTCAAGAGATAAGCAAATTATCGGTAAAAAAGAATATTTAAGCTTATATTGCCTAACACAAGACTAACGATTTTCTTTCGCTATCCACGCGTCCTTAACAACTGCCAAACTAATTTAGAACTAAATAATTCAAAATACAAATTCAAAATCTAACATCTCGCCACCCAAACCAAATTCTTACCTGACTACCTGTCAGGTTCGTAACTGCAGGACCAACAGATTGGCAAGTTCCACCGAACTGTATCACAGACTGAAGTAACAGATTCGTTGGTATTGCTCGAGCCACGGAGCCACGAGCCACTCCTAAATTCAATTAATCATAGTTGGGATTAGTTCCCCTTTGACGACCTGCAGGCCAGACGTGACTGTCTTGTAACCGGCTTTCGATAACTAATTATAATTATTGGAAGTTTCGGCTACAGTTATTTTGGAAATTGAAGTGTCGCTTGGGGAGGTTGGAAGTACTGATCGTACTTCAGTCGAAATTCTTAGACTTGTGTTCAGATGGTAAGGAGATAAATCTTTCCTCTTAAAATGTAATTTTATGAAACAGTAGTGAAGTCTGCACAGTTAACCTTTGAGCTGAAAGAGTGATGGCAGATTCTCGAACAAAATTTTGCTGGCATATTTTTTTAGCGTCAAGTGATGAAAAATATGTAAACGTATATAGATTAAATTTCTAAACAATTTTTTCTTAGACATTACTGTTAATAAAATTCTTGTATTAAAGATATTCCAGTTTAAAGTTGATGAGATTACGTATATTATGTCAATAATAACTACGTACCTCCTTATGAATTAAAAAAAAACAATAAACGCATTTTTGATCGAACGACAAGATGTCATGTTATAATGTCGTGTTTTTTTTCTATAAGTCACACGGCTGAATGACAGTTGAATTGTCTTAGGCTTAGCACGCACTGCGATTAAACGCAAGCGGTTTAGGAATAGCTGAAAACGCCAAAACACATACAAACACGCACTGCGGCTACAGTTTTGCTTAGTTTTTATTTCAGTACCACCATGGATTTTTAGCATGGATTAAAAATAAAATACGTTAGCAACTCCACCACCAAGGTACTGGGTACATCCACTAACAGATCAAAGACATCTGAAAGAATACTTTTGCAAAATGTACAACGACGTGCGACAGCATCCCGATAAGTTTTTTTAATTACTACAGAATGTCAATTGGTACTTTTGATAAATTATTACAAACGGTGAACCAGTATCTGCAATATGAAGACACTGCATTTCGTAAGGCAATATCACCTGAAGAGCAACTTTCAGTTATCCGCGTTGCATGCGTCACCATGCAATTACTATGGAACCCACAAAAACGCGCATTTACAAACCACGTTCCAAAGGTAGCAAGTTACGTTTTTAAAATCAGTCTCTGAAAAAAGTCGCTAATGCGTGCGCTTGTATAGAAAGCAATGTGTTACATTTTTTGCGGTTTCAGACTTACTTTTAAACGCGTGCGTTTAATCGCAATGCGTGTTAAGCCTTAATGCCATACTTTTTTCTGGTGATGTTGCTATAATCTAATTGCACTACAATGTCATTTACGTCATTAGCATAGCATAGTATATTCAGCCTTTTAATGTTCCCACTGCAGGGACTCAGGCCTCCTCTCTCTAGGAGAGGGAATGGGCCGTAATCCACCACGCGGGCCCAGTGCGGATTGGTGAATGTCACATGTCTTCGAATTAATTGAATGTGTCATTATAACCACTATATTTGTATAAAATATAGCCAATTCAATTTCCAATTATGACGATTTTTTTGCGATACTTAGACTGGCTTAGCTTGCTTGATAAAACTTAGTAAATTATTTATCTGGTATATATCATGGTGACATATGTAGACACTTAATAATTGCATCAACAATCTTCTCGCCGTTGTTCTTTTGCAGACATGTTCAGTTTGGATAACATTGCTGCTAAATGACGTAATTATAAATCCAATATGGCGGACTCTTAAAGATGGCAGACTAGTTATGTTTTTGTGATTACTGGATTACTGAGAAAGATGTGATAAACAAATAAATCCAATAAGACGAAAATAAAATTAATAAATTATTTATTTTATTTTTTTAAATTAACGTGTTTGTTATCTCTAGGTAAACAGAAAATATAGAACGTTACCTGCCAGCTGTATTAATCGTTATAATTATTTAATATGTTTTCGTAGTCCACTCTCACTAACAATTCCAATACTTGTCCAGTAGGTAATCCAGTATAATTGATATTAATTTGTAATAAACTACACTATAAATTAATTTATTTACTCTACCCTGTATTCACAAACACGAATCCCTTTACAAAATAATAAAGCCACAACTCCTGTCAAAATATGAGGGAGAGTATTCTCAAGATATCAGTAATAAATTCCCACCAATTACAAAGTTACAGAAACTTCCGCTGGTCAGTACTCGAAAGGCCAACTAGTTAATTCGCAGCGAGCCCCGCCGGGAATCGAAGTCCGGACGTCGGGTAAGTAGCAGATTTATTAAGAGGCTATTCCTAAATGCCGGTGGGGAGAAGTTGGCTTTAAAATTAAATCACGCTTTAGTTTTGAACTAAGGCTTCTAAATTCAGCTTTGTCTGTTGCAGATACGGGCTCTCTATTTAACTGGTATTTACATTTGAATTGTATAGGTTTAGTGTTGTTGTTGTATTGTTAATGCTGTATTGTTTTGTAATAGTAGATATGATAATAGTGCGATGAAGAATGAAATGAATGAATGAATGGTGGTAGAATGATGCGATGGGTGGTGTGGTTGTGTGATGGTGTGCGAGGCGCATAGGAACATTCATTATGGCGACACTTGGGGGAGGCAAGTGAATATCGAAGTCGGATAAAAAGCCTAAGCGCTTCGTTGGGGTTCAAGCTAACTCCGAAACTTACTGACTACTAAAATAACTCGGTTCGTTTGTTAAGACACCGAGTTATAATAGTATGTGTATACAAATAAAGAGTATGTAGTTATTGGTCGCATAGACCGCCCGTTAGGTGGCGGAGATAGTCGGCCCTCAGTTGTAAGCTAGCCACCGAGCCAGTCGGTCGTGTCAACCCATAACTCCAGACATCGTAATAAATAATGTGTTTTATTCTGAAACCCCACATTATGGATTTAAATAATCCACGTAAAAAACAAAGTGTGATTTTTTTCTCAATACGTGAAAATTTCAAGTTGATTTTAGTTTCAAACTGCATTAGTAGAAGCCCAAATATTGTAATTATACAATAAAATAATACTGCTGTTTTACAGTTCTGTACATCAGAAAGACAACAAGAACCCTAATAGGATCATTTTGTTGTCCACCTGTCTATTTACCTTTCAAGACCCATTTTCTCAGAATCGCGTGGCATAAAGTTCAAATTAATATCAAATAGGCCTATAGACCTATTTGATATTAATCCAAAAAAAGGCCTAGGTACCCAGGGTCCTGAGATAAATAAATAAATACATAAAAATACATATAAAATAATAAATAGGTACTATAATAAAAATCAAATCATTATAACTCAGAGAACTCAAAATAATCTAGATTACATACTTAACATTGGTAATAGGTAAGTCTCTAAAATATTATTCACTGATTTAATCTATTTATGTATAAAGATTAATCAGTAAGTAAATAATATTTTTCAAACCAAACTTTGTATATTTGACAGGACTTACTCCCTGAATCCTATGCGTACAGTCGCAGACAAACCATTTCCTCTTCTTTTTTGACTCCGCCACGGTCGGCTGGAAAACAGAAAATTTTCTCAAAGTATTTTTCAAATGCAACCCTTTATTCGCAGCAGACTTACAACAAATCAAAAGGCTAATAAAGAAACGCGAGCAACTCTGGTAAAGTATTTCTTTCATCGGGGGTAAAGTTGCGAATCGGGCAAAGTTGCAAGTCGGGAATTTCCTGCGGGGAGAGGAGAGAGAGGCGGAACGGAACTGCCAACGACTTCCTTTACTACGTGTAACTGCAGTCAGACAAACGGGTTTGTCATACACTCTTTGTGTTCAGAAGTTGGTATCATTAGTTCGTGTCATTACACGATTTTCTTTCCAGTAGCGGCCTTTCTTGAATCCACTTTGTTATCCACTTATTTTATAAGTTGTTATGGTCTACAATAAAGAATTAAAGAAAGAAAGAAAAAATGTGTAGGAAAAAGAGCTATCTGAAAATTAATTATTGACGGGCTGGTGGCTCAAATCAAATATGGGTAAATGGGTCTTATTCACAAATCTGTATTTACTAATATTATAAAGTTAAAGACTGTTTGAAAGCGCTAATTTCAGGAACTTCTGATTGTACTATAAATACATTAATTCACCAAACTCCTAAAAATATTAAACAGAAAAACAATAACCACATACACTGTGTCTCAAACGTCGAGGCACAAACGTGTACGGAACCCCCAAAGGTTTTTTTTTTTAGGTGGGAAAATCATCTAATGACAAATCGCGCTCTTGGGCGGAGTGGGAGATAGTGTCAGACTTTTACTGACTAAAAACCCACTCCTGTTCCTTCGTTGCCTTCGTCCCAGGGCCCCGGGTTTCGTTTTTACTCTACCCATGGCCCCAGTAGGCTTCGACCCTGCTGGGCCCCTAAGATTTGCTGACATCTCCCTGAGGCGCGCGTGGAACAATACGCGCCGTCGACGACTTGAGCTCGGTCCGGATGGTTACCGGACGGTCGGATGGCCGGCTACCCATTGCTCGCCGTCCGCAAGCCCGCGCCTACGGTGGCCGGATATCGGGATCGGAATCCCGGCGGCGGTAAGGGCGTGAGGACCGTTGCCTCACGCGACCCTTGCTAGCATTACTGCTTCGCAGAAGGAGACGACCGCATGCCACTCTTCCTCGCTCCGGACCATGACCTGTACCAAGGCCCGACGCGAGAGATCACCGCCGCCGATCGCCCCCACGAGGACACGGCGTGGCCCCCAAAGGTGGACTTTTTCTTCGGCGTTAATATAATTTAGTTCATTAAACCTCGAGCGAACGCGGCGTTCGCTCGCTCATTGTCTTTCTATTGTGTCTCTAATAACCCTACTCAAATGGTTAAAAAAATTGCTTATTTTAAACTGCATAAAATCGTTATTCTAATCAACACAGTTAACATTTTTACACTTACTTAAAGAACAATGTAAATAAAACTAGAAGGAGCTATCTGCTCAGCTGAGCTTAGAGGCTCAAATGAAAAAAGCCAAAGCGTACCTAGGTCATAAACCTTTGGTTAAGCAAAAACGCTCTATCGCATTTTGAACACTACTCCGATATCGCCTTGTTATTAGTTCATCTGTTAGTTAACCGGTAGAACTAAAACACAACAAGTAGTAACAAGCGAACATTACATAAACAATCCCAGATCAATATTGATTTCAGTGTAGCCAACAATATAATCTACCCCAATTTGACTAAAGTTCTGAGTTTCTGACAACGAGAATTTAATTGATTACCACTTGCCTTATTTATGCTGTAGTAGAGGCTTTGTAGATTTATCCTAAAACAAATATTTTATCGCTACACTATACAAAATATCCGGTAAATACTCGGGTAAAACTAACAAAAAAAAAACTCTAAATTAATTTATTTCACGTAGGCCTGTATATGCACTTATAAAACGTCAGAAACTAGCGCACAGTTCCAAATAAATGCAAAGGATAGGTAGTAGGTAAATATTAGTACTTCTCTACTCGTATGTGGTAGCCAAGCTTAGTTCGCCATTCCATTCGCCATTCGCGTTGAAAGGCGAATTTTTTAGCCTTAGAAAGTGTTTAGATGTATGTGTCAATGTATCTTAGGGTAAGTACATTCCTTTGTTAACTTTTATGTTTAATAAAGATATTTGAAAATGAAATGAAGTTCGCCATTCAGTTAACAGTCCAGCCTTTTTACTAAACGCCTGAACAATATTCAGCTATTCAACCAACCAGCTAGGTATAATTACTTGCCTAGCTCAGACATTAAACATTGTCCATGGCAAATCGTAATTTTTTTTTAACACTTTGCCCCTCCACTGTAGTTATTACTCCTGTATTGTACAAGCCTTCACTAACTTCACTAACATGCAGACACCCAGACCATACTATCATATATATATCTGTAGGCCATACAAATATTTGTTCCGTGTGAGTTTCGAACCCGCAACACGCTATGCAGCAGCCGACCGCTCAAACACTGCACCAATCGTGCCTTCAGTTAATTTTTTAGTTACAAAAATGTAACACTTTACAAAGTAAATATTGCAAATTTTAAAATATAAATAAATCATCAATGTCTTTTTGTAAAATGAAATGCCACAAGTTAAAAGGCGCCATTTAGTTATCAGCCTAGCCAGATAACTAAATTGCGAATTAAGCTAGCTTAGCTATAACTTGCTTCTACTCTTTAGCAAAACTCTTCCGCTACGCGATAATGCTACAAATATGCGACTGTCTGTGGTAGCCAAAAGCAGGAGATAATGAAAAACAATGTTCTGCCACATTAATTGTAAATAATTTTTACGAACTTTCCAGAAATTAAGACAGAAATAGCTTAAAGGAACTTAAATATGAGTACACTTACATAGGATAGAAATTACTAAAGGTGACATGACATAGATACTCGTAGTATAACACATTGTTTCAGTTTAACTAAAACATTACTTGGTGAAGTCATCTCGACATTGTGACGCGGTAAGACAATGGAAGACGGTGACTTGTTATCTCAATGTTAATTTCCTGTAAATGAATTTCAATAAGCAAACATTGTCACTACTGGTTGACGTGTAAACGGATGCAAGGCCTACCAAACTATGTATTTGTGTTTGTCTGCTATATTATGATATTTCTATATTAACATTATTATGATATATAATTCCACTTGTAATAATAGATATAGAAAGAAGAAAAGAAAGAAAAAGAGTTTATTTACGACGTAACTTAAAAATATATGTATATAATATTATAACATAACATACAAAAGAGAGCAGTGGTGGCCGAGGGGTAACGGTCCCGACTTACGAGTTGTAGGTCGCGGGTTCAAACCCAGCCAGGCGCATTACTTTGTGTAATTTATTTCATCACCACTGCTCTCAAAACGGCGAAGGAAAACATCGTGAGGAAACCGACATGTCCTAGAACCAAACATTCGAAGACGACACTGGGCCCGCGTGGTGGATTACGGCCCATTCCCTCTCCTAGAGAGAGGGGGCCTGAGTCCCAGCAGTGGGAACATTAAAAGGCTGATTATGCTTATGCTTATACAAAAGAGTGAGTTTTGCGACACATCCGCGCAAAACGGCCAGCGCTCAGCAAAATGCTATATCTACTTGTAACTTGTAAATCAGCAAGACATTAATAATATTTTATTTTCTCATCACAATATACATTACAAACATTGGAGACGCACATAGACAATTGATAGTGTTATTCTAGTTTATTGTGGGAGACTGACGCCTAAGCTTGGCTTTAGGGGTTGTATTTTAGGTCACCAGGTCTCAACACTCTAAAAGATAGATACATTTATTGTAATGTAATTAATAATCGTAATGGTTAAGTAACAGTAATAATTGCTTTTAGAACTGAGATTTTATTACATGCCTTGTAATCTGTGGATCGATAATATATTTATGAAAAGGTTTTGAAGATGTTACTTGTTAGCTTTTGTTGTGAAAGCGTTCATAAGTGTTTTGTGTGGGGGTGTGTGGGTGTGTATCGGTGAGGAGTATTTAATATGAAGATTTAAAAAAATTACATCTCTCCACACATCATCTCAAAAAACTCTTTCCTTTCCTTTACATAAATAAATATGTCATCATTTCCGCAGAAAGACGTCCACTGTTGGACATAGGCTTCCCCCAAGTGTCGCCACAATGAACGGTCCTGTGCGTCTCGCATCCACCGGATTCCCGCCACCAGGTCATCGGTCCACCTTGTAGGAGGCCTTCCAACGCTACGTCTTCCGGTATGTGGTCGCCATTCCAGAACCTTTCGGCCCCAACGGCCATCCGTTCTGCGAGCAATGTGCCCTGCCAATAAATATGTATGTATACTTAATTGTATACCTACACATATAACATGTAACTGAAATAATGCACACCCCAATTAAAAAATTAAGTTACAATCATAATTCAAACACTAAAATATAACTTAAATGCACTCAGGTAGTGTTTATTTTTCAGAACATACTGCTTTCAAGATATGCGTTTAATATGTTACATCTGGTATGTACTTTTATACCCTTGTTTTCAAATATATTTTTTTTATGCGTCTGCTATGTACCCACTACCCTACCACTACCCCAGGTTGACCAGTAGAAAATGGTTTGGGCTTTAATTCTGCCTTTTTACCTTTATGTTGCATAAAGATTAAATAAATCGTCAAAAAAATGTGACAATTTTTTTTTTGTCTCATTATTATTATTACTAACTACTGAACTAATAAAAAGGTCAGGTAATGTCATGGAGACTAAAATATAGGTATAGACATAACACAATGAGATGATAATAATATGATTATAGGATTCCACGCCGACATGAAATCCACGTTTATTTAAGAATATTATATTTCGGTAGTGAGTACATTCGTATTACGCCAACACTCAAGAAACCACAACTCCGTGGAGCATCACGGCTGCTACCCACGAAGATGTCTTGAGCCCATTTAGTAAGCCACCTCAGGCGTTAGAGAGACGTTCATCAAATGGACTTCAGTCTGGCACTGGGATCAAGTTTCAAACTGATACAGATTTAGGCTCGGCAGGCTGATATTGATTGGCTTACAGCTCACGTTGCTTGTGTTCTATCTATTTATAATTACTGTTATACAGAAAAGTGTACCTTGGATGTAGGTTAGTGAGTAGACTACGAAAGAGAGGTTATATTTCACTCGATATCTGTAAAACAATTAAATAAAAATATTATGTTACTGATATCACTAATCGCTTATTTAGATTATGTTCTATATAATTATTCTGTTGTATATTTTTAAAATATCACTTGCACTTTATATTTGCAACAAGGGTTATTTGTCAATATTCCAGATCAGTACGAGGTTTTACACTCCATGAAGTTTCAATTCACTGAGTTTTGTTGTCAAAAGTGGTAAAGCAGTCACGAGGTCGATACTGGAAGCCAAGTCCCGAAACCATAAAGATACGTTAACAGATATAAATGTACCTTACTTACGATGTAGGTACATAGATTGTATGATCCATATTAATGACAAATGTAGCCATATTCCCACCGTCTTTAGAGATTCCTCCATTGTCTACTGCACTCAATCACAGTCATGATATAACCTACTATGAATACATCCTGCCTCGTGATACGTACACCAATAAATTGACGTGAGCGGCGTGGAGCGTGATTTGCCCTAATGAAAATCAAACTGGAGACGGTCAGGACATGCATACATTTAGATACGGGGACAGCCAGTGATTAATTATACCTACCCACATCTATGTAAATATTTATGTCTATACGAAGGGTAGATGGAAGTCGAAAAGCACCAATCAAAAGTGTTGTAAATATGTGACCATGGAATAAAATTAGCTCAGCGTATTAAAAATATAAAATGAAGTACAAATTTTCCCCTCTATAAAAGTTAAATTTTGACAAAATCAGTTACCTCGTGTCTCGTGTCGTCGGCGGCGCGTAGTTTTAATCCAAAAGTTAATATTTCAATATAGCATGTAGATGGAATCGTAAAATTCCCCAATATCGTTCACTTTATAACACTGTAAAAGGGAATACACACTCGACGTATAATCAAATACGCCCAACGTCAGAGATTCAAGTTGAAATAGAATTTTTTCGCTCTTAAAAATTGCGATCACGTTTCTAATATAGTGAAAACAATATTCTAGTGACCGGGTGATTTCTGCACAGATGCTTGCCCTACCAATATTATGTAGGTGGGGCAAACTTTTTCATAGCTTTGATATATGAGTGTCCCATAAAATATGGGGAAATAATTTTGGAAACGTGAAAACTAATGTTATTCAATTTTAATATAACTTCTCTTAACGACTGTACCCTTGCAACTTTTGTTCCATATTCTGATTTCATAATAATCAAATGTTTTTGGAATTTATTGGCTTTTGTTTGGTGTTTGATTTCTTCTCTTTGCGATAACGTCGCGGTATCGTAATTTGGAATCGCATACATCGGCACCGCTCGCGGTTTTAATACGTGAAGGGGTCGTTCCTAACGCCACGTCGATCGAACGATATAAAAAACCACATTAATCTGCACTTATCTCGACAATATTATTTAATGACGCGTCATTTCGCGGTTATTTGTAACTTTTATGGAGGGAATAGATCGTGTTCGGAGATGCATTTTAGATAACACTCTTTATGTAGAATATTATATTATGCGTAAGTGAAATTTCATTATATGAAGCATGATCGATCTGGCTCGAATTTTTACGGTGCTAGCAATATTTTATTTAACTGGTTTATGTTAAGCAGTTCCAATGCTACGTAAATACGTATATCAATAATCAGTATTATACTGTTCCCACTGCTGGGACTTAGACGTCCTCTCTATCAGAGGGAATGGGCCGTAATCCAGCACGCGCGACCAGTGCGGGTAAGTGAATACGTAGTTATGAATTAATAAAACTGGGCAAGTGCGAGTCGGACTCGCGCACTGAGGGTTCCGTAAAAACTTGAAAAGTAAATTGCGGTTTACGATTTTTGACGTATTAAAAAAAAAACTACTTACTAGATTTCGTTCCACTCTGGAAGTGTCTCTCGCGCAAACTATTCAGTTTAGAAAAAGAAATATATTAGAAACCTCAATATAATTTTTGAAGACCTATCCATAGATATCCCACACGTATGGGTTTGATGAAAAAAAAGTTTTTGAATTTCAGTTCTAAGTATGGGGAACCCCCAAAATTTATTGTTTTTTTTTCTATTTTTGTGTGAAAATCTTAATGCGGTTCACAGAACACATCTACTTACCAAGTTTCAACAGTATAGTTCTTATAGTTTCAGAAAAAAGTGGCTGTGACATATGGACGGACAGACAGACAGACATGACGAATCATGAGAATAAGGGTTCCGTTTTTTGCCATTTAGCTACGGAACCCTAAAAAGTAACAACATGCCTTTTAAATATCTTTAAGTGGAATAATAGTTTACAAAAACTATTTTCCTCCTAGACCGCAAAGTAAGCAACAAATATCGTTTATCACGCAATACGATGACTGTAGAGCGAGTCGCCGGCAGCGGGTCGATTTGCATGAAATATAAAGGTGACCGCACACATAGTTTCCGTTGTTTATAGCGGTCACTGAACGTGGTCGTTTTGTTCCTCGCCCCTTTGCATTCCTGTCTTCGTTCCTTTATTGTCTTACTTTCCGCTCATGACATCGGAATAATATATTTATGAAATAGATAAACAAAGGGAGGACAGCGAAATTGTAAATTAAATTGTTGAGCTTGCGACTGTACGCTCAAATGCTTGGAAGGACTTTTTTTTTGTTTAGGAATTTAATGTAAAGGGAAGTTTACGATTGTTTATTGCGAAATGAATGGTAGTTTTGAAAGTATTTCATTAGCATTGTCTATCTAGGTGCGTAGATTTAACACTGTTCAAGGTACAGTCCGGTTGTTTAGATATTTGTGACTTTACAAATTCACTCCTACATCGAGTCAGGACACATAACGTTTCACGTTTTGAAGCAACGTGATTGAGCAGATTGCTGCATAGAAAATAATAATTTAAGTTCTTAATATTAAAATTTCAATTTGGTATAAACCTTGTACCAATATGTAAATAACATGAAAATAAAACCATTTTAAGCTGTTGATCCCCGCACGAACGCCGGCGGTCGTGCGCTATTGTCTTACTATTGTGTCTCTAATTACGCTACTCAAGAAGTTAATGGACAAGAATTTATTGAAAAATTAAACTAATTCAATTGTCAGTGTCAAGTAATTAATTAGCAACTAAGAATCATTCTAAGACATTTATGCTTTGACAATAAACTCTAAACAAAAAAAAGAATGATTGAAGTTATTCTCGATGAACGTATTTTTACCATGACTGTACTTTTATTTCTAAAAAGGTACATTTTATAAAATAAAAATCACTTAAACGTCTGACTCATCACAAGAACCCAAGCGAATAATAAATTCTCACATTGTTCAATATTCTATCTGTTCAATATTCTTCATTTCACATTTCACACCTCAATGACACCTTTTGTCTGCACCGTCTCGCTTTCATTATTCGATTATCATCGAGAACTGTCAATTGGCTGTCATATTGCGAACAATCTCCACTCGATCACACTCTTCTTTCTAATGAGGGACGACACATTCAAGTCCGAAGAGGAATTATTAAAAAACCATTAGATGTGGGACAAAGACCGTGATGGATGGACTCTTGAATCCGATCCATTTCAATTTAAACGTACCGATGTCTGTGTAAAGGGTGAGTCTCCCCAGAGTATGGTAATGTGTTTTAAGTCAGCCATGGTCCGGCTCATTCGGATTTGTTTGTCTTAAAACCTACGTACGTTTCCACGTAGATACGTTTATAATGTTGCAATAACGGTCGGAACATTACTCACGCCTAACCAGGAGTGATGAGCTGATAAATCATATCTAGTCGCCGATTTATATCGCAATAAACGAGGAGGGATTGCGGCAGTAAATAAAAAGTACCACCAACTCTTTATGATGTTTTATATTTATTGACTATTTAACATTATTTCGTGTATCTACTTACCACTTTTTTTTTGAAAATAGCAATCGTACTTCGCTTAGAATACGGTTGTAAGGATCTGATGTTACATTTAGCAAATACCTTCATTTACACAGGATGATGTTACGAGACAGTAAGCTTACCGCGTAGCGCGGGTCTACGGCGTAGAGCGTCTACGGCGGAGCTACGAATACTAAAAGCCAGCCCGTTAACTCGACTCCACTGTATAAAATAACCATCTGGGGAAACCACCGCTTATCCCTCAGAAAAACTCTCTTTGTGAGGATAACTCGCTCTACATCCCCTCTTATGATATGTTTATGTACTTTGAGATTTTATGTGGACGTTCCGACGCGGAGCACGAATTTTATTGGGTTTATAGAATTTTATGGCGCCATATTCCATGCAGTGGCCGCTGTTTTTCATTGTCTATTGATTTTGATGCGAATAGTGCCGGCGCTAAGGTTAAACTGTCATCGTTTAAGGGTGTTATAGACTCGAGAGAATTATGAAGTGTTTGAATAATAAATATGGTACGAAACTATCGTACAGAATGCAAACAAAAATCTGTCAAACAAACGTTAACCCTGCTGAAGCTGAGGTAATCTGTGCGCAAAACTATGTTTGAAGCGAGCTTTAACAGTTTGACGGCGCACTTAATGTATTTATACCGGGCACCGGGCAGCGGCATCTGTGGCTAATGATATCGCTGGACCTGCACCTCCCCCCCAACACTCCCCCTCCTCCTTCCCAAGCTCCCGATAGGCCCCCATGACTCGGTCATTAGTTAAACACGCACAGCCGCCCGCATGTCGCAAGTTTATCTTTGGCTAAACTGTAGGTATGTGGACTCGATTAGCCCTTTGATCAAATAATCCGGTGATAAAATGGGGCTTCAGGAAATTAAATTACATTAAATGTCATTGTTCGGGTGCTACGACTGTGAAATGGTTTTATGTGGGGCAGGCAGCCGGCTTCAGCGTATATGTCGTGGCCAGATCTTAGAAATTGATCATTTCATGATATGGCCAACTAAAACTGGCCAGATCGTTTAAACGTTAACATTTGATGACATGTCAATCCTCGTTTGGCCATATCATTGATGTAGGATTTCTATGATAATAAAAGGTCTAAAGAAAGTAGGCCAAACGAAGATTGAAATATCATCAAATTTTTACGTTTAAAACGATCTGGCCAGTTTCATGAAGTGATCAATTTCTAAGATCTGGCTATGACATATACTCGTATATTGTGTGTTGAGGCAAATAGTACGTAATTAAAGTAGAGATGCCTTTTCTTAGAAAATCGATAAAGAATTTTCGTTACGCTACAATTAATTAAGGATTGATTTAACTTGCTTTAAATCACACTTTATAATATTTATAAAGACGTAAGTCTGTGAGTCTCTGCATTCACGCTTGAACGGCTGAACGGATTTGGATGACAGTTGTCACACGGGTAGATCATGTCCTGGAGTAGCACATAGGAGTATGTTAATATTTATAAAGACGCAAGTTTGTGAGTGTGTGTTGTGTATGTGTATTTGTTTGTTACTTCTTCATGGTTGTACGTCTGAACGGATTTGTATAAAATTTGACACATGGCTAGATGATCACGATTTGGAAAAACCACATCATGATATAGGTAGCACATAGGATACCATTCATCCCGTGAGTATGTTTCTTTGAGACAATTCTCTACTTTTACGCAGGCGAAGCCACCAGCAGCAGCTAGTAATGCACTAACACCTACTTGAACCAAATGTGCATTATTTAGACAACCCTTCACGAAAACTGCACGCAATCCTTTATTTATATAATATCGAGCACGTCGAAACGTAAGGTAAAGTGGCAAAACTCCTGCAGGCAGCATACGGCAGTCAGCCCGGTAGGGTTGAACCGTTGAAGACACGCTCGTTACTCGCATGTGGCTGCAAGATAAACCGGCCGCTAGTTTAATTGGCGGTCACCGACACGCTACGTCTCATTCCTAGGAGCCCCCAACAAATCATTAAGACCACACCGTTCCTGTAACTCGAGTTTCCGAGAAATTGTTAGCCTTCAGTTTATTTGGCCCTTACCTGTTAGGGGTGTAGATGCTGATATTTTGATGCACTATTTGCTTGTACATAAATGGTATTAAAAATTACGGTTACGATCAAGTACAATAAGTGTACTATATTTAGTTATAATCAAACTACTATTTGTGTATATTATGGTTTATTTGTATGTCTATTCTTTATTTATTTTTTACTCATTTACTTCACCTACTACTATTTTTCTCTGCATCACCTAAAAGTTTACTGATAGAAAATATATAATATAATATTTATTTGTTTCTCTCAAAAAAACTACAAATGTTTCAAGTAACCAGTAGTTACAACATCTATCCTTTGTGAGAGCAGGAGTCTATACTCGGTTCAAAACCAGTGTGACAGAACTCCAGGCTCCAGACATTCAAAATTACAATTATGATTGCACTTACGTACTGGCATAAGGTCCGCTTCTGAACTTTAGTGTGCATAAAGTATAATAAATAAATATGGATAGTACTCGCATCGTATGAATTTATGACACAAAACAAAACATTCAAATGTGTCTTCGTTTTCGTGTCGACGGTACATTTTATTACACTGTTTGGACGCAGTAAATAGTCACGTTTATTGCGACGACAGAAGTGTTGTTCAGACCATCGAGGGTGCAGATGAATAGATATTTAGGACACTGCTAATTAGAAATTTTCTAATCAGGAGCACCACACTTACACTTTATTCGGGGAGGATTAATATTTCTCACAAATTTAGCAAATTGTACTATAAAACACGCTTGAAACACTTGCACAGTCCCTATTTTAAAAACACATGACAAAAATCACCCTACAACTAAATCCCACATTCACATTTAATTAACACTGCAAATCTAATCTGTCCCAACATTTATTTATAAAACAAAAGACAGTAAAAAGCCGCAGAGGGTGAGCAGTAAGCGTTCTTACCCTGTATAGGGCGGGAGTGCGGCGGTCACTCGATTAATACCGACATTAATCTCAGCTGCCCCGTGGCAGGGGACTTTAATTTATGCCCTCGTTTTGACAATTGATGAGGAAGGACATCGTGTACATATTTTAAACAGTAGACGCAGGTGAAGCAGAATTAAACTGTGATTACGGACGGGGTCGGGTTGTACGATTAATTTACAAATTAGGTACATTGTTACACTTTTTTTAATCATAATAATATAAACTGCTTGACTGAGATCCCACTTGATGGTAAGCAGTGATGCAATCGTTGATGGCGAATCGCATTAGCTTATTAAGAGCCTATTCACTCTAGCCTTGAAGACACTTAAATTATAATCGTACGGGAAGACCGCTGCAGGCAAATTGTTCCAATCTTGTAAAAACACACTCATAGGTACACTGTACGAAAAAAGGTCTTTGCCCAAAGGTGGGACAGTAACACGCTAGTATTATAGTCTATATATTATTACATAATAGCGACGTAACAGAGGCCATCTTACATAAGTAACATGGAAAAAAAGACTTGAAACTTTGATTTATGTATCCACCACGTTTTGGGGTCTTTGTTAAAAACTTACGAAGTATAATGTGAATGTACTATTTCTTGAGAAGGCTCCGCCATTCCTGAAATGAAAGGTTATGTTCCATTAAAACCCTATTGCATAGGTCCATGCCCATGCACCTTGACCTACGAACTATAAAATTTGTGGGTCAAGAGCTAATAGAAAAGTCTTTAGAACGATTTATTTATCTTTAAAACAGACATGACTCGTCGGAATATGGATGTAAAGTGTGCACTAATCTACTAAACTCTTCAAAGAAATCAAAATTTATATTGAATATTCTAGACACTATTCAATCAAAACTCAGTGTTAAGCCAGAAATAAAGGCAGACAGGCATGACGTGCGGGTAGACTGGTACATCTAGTATGCGTTATGTGTAACTCTTGTTGACAGGTTCACACCACCGCCTGTCGAGTCTACGTCTTAACTGCAACGTCCGTAACGAAGCATTGCTGAAAATGTACTTGCTATTTGAGCGCACATGTATCTTCTTGCCAATATTGAATAACTACTTTGAAATCACCACCAGGCCTCAGGGGTTCTGCTGTTCCATCAGGTGGGATCACAGTCTAATACTAGTTTATATCATTACAAAAAAAATCACAACCAGAAATCCACACACTTTTTACCGACTCACGACTTCACAACCGAATTCCCACTTTTCATTTCGCTCACAGTATCGTGCCAACAAATCCACGCAAATTCCATTAAACTTCCAAACATTTGGAGGCAAATCGCCGGGTATACCCTAATGAGTGTTGGTGAACGGTCGGTGAGTCGGTCTGAGAGCAAGGCATGCGTGAACGCGGACGTGCGCTGCTCGTGACGTCATCGTCCGCGCGACCGACGAGAATATTAATTCACTGTCGCGTCCTGCGTCTAGCAACATCACTCGCACTCGCTTCTAATTGCATGATTGAAATTGTCATCCCTTATGTGCACCATTTGTGCATAAAAATAATTTTACATCCAATTAAACCGTTGTCCTGTGTCTATCCCGAATCAGCTGTTTTTCCATTTTATTCAATTTAATTAAATATTAAAATACCCATGACTAATTCAATTAAAACCAAATGGAATTATTAATCATACGTTACCGCAACAGGAATATTTGCAATTTTATACATGTTTAGCAATTATTTGAATTGCACTATTAATAGCTGCGGGCAAGCAATTATCATCAAAAACTAATTAAAGCCTCAACTATATTAATTTTGCGTCCAAAATTATAAATTCCTCGCTGACACAGAGGGTTCCGACCAAACTGATATGGAATAAATTTTCAACTTAATTTAACTAGACAAACACAAAGGACCGAATGAAGGGACCGACTTAATTTCAGTATTGAGGTGGAAACTAATGATAAGCTAGTTTGTTCAACTACACACACAGAACTGTGATTATAATAACATGTATTAGAATACTGAACTGAAAGTTGAAACAACTGCAGAATTTAGTTCTTTACACACTTGATAGTAAGTTACTGGGGTTTCCACATTTGCCAAAAATGAATAAGGTAGACAAGTCACATTTATGCATTTAAAAATAATTTGACAGCAAAATAACTTTACGAGAAAAACATACTCGTGACCGTTTTAAAAAGTGCCGCATCCATATTCTACATAGCGTCACACTCTGTGTTGGCGCGCGCGCCGACTGCGTTCCAAACTCCCGGCTCGTCCGATTTCGCGCTCCACTATACTCGCACAGCTGTCGCCACTCGCTTCTCTGAAAATCAACACAAAACAATTTAAAATATAATCTTTGATGCGTGTCATACAAATAAAGGTATCATTTAGGATGTACGACACTTGGCACAAATGTGGCAAGTGTCGAAATTAATTTATTGGAAAGGTTGATGAAAAAAAAAGGATTTTAGAGTTATGTGGAACAGAATGTAACGGTAAAGTCCCGCAAACCTCCATTGAAAAGCGAGGATCCTCCGACCAGACGGTTAATTATGTCTAGTGTGGGCAACTGCCCGATAGATGATTTCTGGCTTTTGTATAATATGCTCAAATCACACGGACAACTCTAATTGTGCGATGCAAGATTTTGTATTTTTTGTAATTCTTATATGGCGCCATAGATGTCGCTACAGGTAGTATTGAACGCCGATATGCACTTCTGCTCACCGGTAAGTGGACATAGAGAATGTATGCCTACAATCGATCTAAAACCAATATCCACGGCAAAGCTTTGACGAATTCCTGCAAACCTCTCGACAAACCAGATGATATTTGTTCCCGAATCTACAGTATGAACTTTTTGACTGGCCTGTTGGTATAGAGGTCAGTGGTCGCGGGTTCGATTCCCAACCAAGACAATTGTTTTTGTGATGAGCATGATCATTTGTTCGGTGTCTAAGCGTAATTTATCTATAATAACTATGTATGTATTTTTTTTTGTTTGTAAGTATTTTTATCAGCTGTCTAGCTCTCATATCACAAGCTCTGCTTAGTTTGGTACTAGACGGCGTTGTGTGAAAGTTGTCAATATAAAAAAAACTTCATCCTTTTCTCTATTATTTTAATTTTTTTTTTAAACTTCCCACACTAGGAATAACTCCTGTATCATGGGTACGTTCGGTACGTTAAGAGGCCCAAACTCGGAAAACTTATCTATAGGCCATACAAATATTGGTCCCGTGCAGGAATCGAACTTGCGACACGATGCACAACATCCAACCGCTTAACCACTGCACGAACCGTGACGTTGGTCCTCGGTATTAAAACGTTCGGTACGTCGGCACTAGAGTATTGATAAATCAAACAGGTGCTCGCAGTAAACGGCCATAATTTAATCAACGTGGTCTCTCTGTGCATCTGATAGTCGCAGTTATTAAACCGCAGACTGCCATGTTCAATTTACAACGTAACCCCACGGAAAATGTTGTGATTATACACGTACCTGTGAATTTGTCGGCCATCATGATTTCTGCGGTTGTGACGTTAATAATGGACCGATTAGCCGTATGGGGGACCGCGGCACTCGATTTGTGAGTTCTCGAAATTGCGTGTGCTACGGTGTGTGCAATTATGCATCCAAATATTAAAGACCACTATACGCAGACACTGAGGCACTTTTACAGAAACAAAGAGAAATACACACATGCATAAATACACAAACTAAACACACCATCACACACACAAACATGCTTTTAAATTTCTAACTTACTAAATAATTTTATATTGCTGTGAAAGAGCGGAGTCTCCTAATAAAGGCATTAGTATACTTGCTTATAAGGAGGGTCCAATCTCTTACTAATGTAAAACTTTTTGGTTCAGAAATAAACATTCTTTATTCGTATTTTGTGTTACTAAACCTGTCATATTCTAAATGCCTAAGCCTTAGGCCCTAAGGCATTAAGTCAGCATTATATGCAGTGTTTTTTGTTTACTTGTACACACAGTATCAATAAATAAAGTAACCCCCAACCAATTATACACTACACCTAATTCCCCCCCACCCCCCACCCCTAATTAACTAATTTAGTTGTCTTCAAGGCTAGAGTGAATAGGCGCCTAATAAACTAGTGCGCCTCACGATCAACGATTGCATCACTTTTTACCACTTTTTTTTTTTTTAATTCATATGAACCAGTGCTTGACTGCGATCCCACCTGACGGTAAGCAGCGATGCAATCATTGATGGTGAGGCGCACTAGTTTATTAAGAGCCTATTCACTCTAGCCTTGAAGACACCTAAATTATAGTTGGACGGGAAGACCGCAGCAGGCAAATTGTTCCAGTCCTTCGATGTACGCGGTATAAACGACGAAGCGAAACGCTTAGTCCGGACCGTTGAAGTTTCAACAACGTAAGGGTGGATACTCGCCGTACGTCGGGTTGTCCGATGGTAGAAAGGGTGGGACCGCACGTCAAGCACTAGTTTATTATTCTTATTTAAAAAAAACGCAAATCTGTAATGTTAAATGTTAATACTATTCTGAAAACAACTTCGTTAAGTTACACATAATATTAATAGAACCGGATCTTCTTAGAACATTGGAATAACACAGAGTTGTTTCGCAGAAACCATCTCAAATACGAATACTGCACGGATTTCCACTTTATTACTTGCTACCGGGAATTCCTCGAGTTTAGTTTTACCATACATTCTCATTCGGCAGTGCTCCGCCCGGGGCGGTAATTAATATTGCTAATATGATTAGTAGTTGTTCTCTTCCAACTTGTGTCTGGGTTGAAAGCTTTAGTTTGTGTGTGATATTTGCTTTGACCATTTTCTTGAGAATACTGTTATTAAATTAGGAAAGAAAATATATTTGTTTGGCACACAGTGAAGGAACAAATATATGTAGAAACTTTAAGGTTGGAAATCATCCAATACCTTCTCCGCTCTAGGGCGGAGCAGGAGGGTGTGTCAGACTTTTACTGACTAAAACCCACTCCTATGTTCCATCTTTGCCTTGCGTTCCAGGACCGCGGGTTTTCCTTTCAGAACCGAACCCATGGTCCAAGTTGGCTTCGGCCCTGCGGGACCCTACGGTTTTGCTGACATTTCCTTGAGGCGCGCGTGGAACACTACGTCGACGACTTGGGCTCGGTCCGGACGGTTACCGGACGGCTGGACGGCGAGCTACCCATTGCTCGCCGTCCACAAGCCCATTTACGCTTACGGATGCGCTAAATAAATTCAGTTCAGCAAAATGTTAGACAACTACAAAGTAGTTGACTAAGTGGTTTTCAACAACATTAAATTGAGTAAATGCATTACACGAAACTTTATTACCCTTAATATGAATAATAAGATCAAGAGTGAAATTTTAAAATAATTTGTCCAAAAAAAAATAACTTTTATAACTAAGGTAAATTCTGCATAAGTAAACAAACGTTGTGACTACATAAAATAAAGTGAAGTATTACAATTTTATTACAAAACGAATGTCGCCTGTAGCCCGAGGCGGACGGTGGCCGGGCAATTATTGCGTGCATATTACTCCGCCCCGGGCGTAATCGTCGGACACATGACTTATATCAGTTTTTTAGTCAATTATAAGTACTCAGTAATTTAATATGACAAATATTATTAACATCAGATTTTACACCGGCTATTAATTTTATTTTCAAGGATTTTTAAAAGTCATTGCGAAAAATTTCGTTACTAGGTAGGTTCTTTAATATAATTTTTCTGTGCATGTGCTTGCCACATAACTTCTCCTAAACGGCTTAACCGATTTGGATGAAATTTTGTATGAATAATTGAGTGGATCCATAGACGGTTATAAAATGCAATTGGAGTTGGTAGGTCGTGCTGCAATCGAGTTATCATTTTTATTTCAGACCGCTAATATAATATTTTATAATATTTTGGTGAGTAGCCCGCGGCTTCGCCCACGTACATTAAATATACCCTATGTCAATCAGGAATTAAGCAGCTTTCTATCGGTGAAAAAAGTTTAGCAATCGGACCAGTACTTTCAGAGATTACCTCCTACAAACAAACAAAAAACTTTACCTCTTTATAATATTAGTGTAGAAAACAATTTTTAATATCATACTACTTATCCTAGTTTTATCGAATGAGTAATATTATTAATCGAATATGCTAGCATGCTCAGACTCCATAAACATATTATCGTTTCTGTAGATAACATCATTACATATAGCAGTGACTAAAGGAACAAGCTATGGGAGGTCTTTTGAAAAGGTAACTCATGGTCCTAGAACCCAAGTAGCAACTGACTGGGCACGCCATAATCATGGCGGTTAGTCCGCTCTTTGAGGAGTGGCTGGAAAGATAATATGTCACGGCATTATCACCTTCCGTATGACGCAGGTCCTCACCGGACATGGCAAGTTCTGGAGGTTCCTGCACCTGATTCGTGCGGAAGAAATGTCCGGGTGTCACCATTGTGCGTATCGCTCGGAGGGCACGGTGGAGCATACAGAGGAGGTGTGCCCCGCTTGGGCAGAGCACCGGGCCATCATGGGTGCGTTCGGCGGCAGCCACGTCTCACGCCGGGCCCTGGAACCTGCCATGGTCTGAAGGAACATAGGTGTGGGTTTTAGTCAGTATAAGTCACACTAGAACGAGAGAATTCACACATTAAAAAAGGTAAAGAAACAAGAATTTGAACCACGCTCGGAAACTAAATTTTCCGCGAATTGGTTGAGATGAAATTCCGTTGTACACTTTGATTGTAACCTATTCCCGCATTCCATCATACAGAATTACTGATGGGGTTGAATTTCATGTACACAAAATTGACGTATTTTACATTCCTGCAATGTATACGATTTACCAAAATGCTCTTCAGCTGGAATGTAGTTAACATAGGATTGCTGACTTGCTGTATTATCGACGCGCACTCTCGGAGAATATTCTTCGATCACTGTGTGATTTATTTACAGTTTGTTTTGTGTACGTAATAGTTAAAGAGCTTCACATAATTTTAGCTTTTCTATTACGAGTATTTTACAAAGAAAATGTAGGTGCTATATACACTAAAATTATAAAAGTGAAAATTTGTCAGTGGTGTATGTTTGTTACTCTAGATTAAATATGGCACAGGAATAGACCATGACCTGGAATAGCAGATAGGATACTTTTATCCCGGGAGTATGTTCCCTTAGGTTAATTTTCAACTATACGACTAAATAAAACTGAATTTGAAAAACAAAATCACGCCATGTCTGTCTATGCCTGGACTTTAAAAAATACTGTGACCTCTGGAGTTGGTTTTTGCGTTACTTCTCATAGGAATTACTGTCCACGTTATTATTATACGCGCGCCTCGAGGAGATGTCAGCAACTGTAGGGGCCCAGCGGGGTCGAAGCCTACTGAGGCCAAGGGTCTAATTCTGAAAGGAAGACTCGGTCCTGGTACGAAAGGCAATGATGGTACAGGAGTGGGTTTTCAGTCAGTAAAAGTCTGACACTATCTCCCGCCCCGCCCAAGAGCGGGGATGTCATTAGATGATTTTCCCATCGAAAAAAAAACCACGATATTGGAACGAAGTTCCTTATTATTATACTTTAGTTCTTTAACAATTGGTACATACATAGTTACTATTTATATACAAAGAAACAGTTACACTATAATAAAACTGACTAAAAATTTTTGATTGAAATATGGCGGCGATAAACTCCTCCATATCGCTTTTGACTGATAATGAGTCCAAAAGACTGGCGGCATTGCCAAGCTGTATGGCAATGCATGTTGACTCACGATCCGAGAATTTCAACCCCAAACGGCTCGAAAATTACCTTAGTTCTTAGTTGTACTTGTTAAGTGCTTATGTTCAAGTCAATTTACTAAAGTAAAAAAATAATCCTGTATTTCATTGTAATCCTGTGATGGTAGTTGGTTGATCAAAAATAAACCTAGACTTAAATTTATTTCGATACCTACTACAAATAAACTTTTAGTAAGCGATAGTAAAATTGCTGACAAATAAGAAATATTATTTGTCAGCAAACTTACTATTGCTGACAAATGATATTTCTCATCGTTTGTCTTACAGTCGAACTATAACATGAACAAACGAAACCTTTAACTAAATCACAGCGGTTCTACTCCGAAACTATATATCATGAGCTGAGACTAGTTTGGGAATTAAGCTACAATTAAATGGTCGTAAATTCCAAGTTTGGTGCGGGTCACTCGGGGGACTGCGGCGGCAATTTATCAATTATTTACGCCACTTGGGCCCCGCGCACCGTCTGCCGACACCGTCACCTACCCGACCACCGATCTGTTGATTGACACTGCTGATATTGGAAATAAACACGCCGAAGTGATACTGATGATAAATGGTTACGTTAATTACAGGAGTCTACTTCTGCTTAGAAAGATATAGTGGTCAGCAAAGGACTTTCTAGCAAGCCATTAAGGTAGAAAGCAACAAGCAACTGCAAATTTGCAGCATTTTTGGGTTTTTACGACCCAAAAATGGTGAAAATCTTCAAATTACATTTACAAAATGGCTACACAAGTGGCCACCACACTAAGGGCCGGATCACTGGCATGCCAAGGTGGCATAGCCAGGTCATAACGTCAAACAAATGTATGGTTGACTGCGTGATCAACAGACAGGTGAGGTACACAGCATACAGCTGCATGCATGTTTTTGGCTGCGTGAACTAGCAGCACCGCCATGGCGTCCCAGTGAGTAGCAACAGTCATCCAACGGACAGACTCAGCGACTTTGACAAATCAACTGGCAATAAATACTCTTCCTAACAAAAAATAAGCATCAAAATCGGTTAACATTTGGCAAAGATATCACTGAATAGGACTTAAAAAAAAACATTCAGACGACTTGAGAACCACTTCCTTGTTTTTAAATCGGTTAAAAAAGATGTAACGAGACAGACGTACATTTAAAGAAATAACCGCTTCAGAAGCTCTTTTCCTAACGTATATATTTCCACCAACATCAAAAGAAGTAAATAAACAAAATGTAACAGCGAGTACATGAGAGCTAGGGTCCTGCAATCAGTCACTTAGTGTTGTCCCGGTCCCGCTCCCGACGACGCTGGTCCCGTGGTCGCACATCGATCTACGTCAACCACAGTTTCGGAGTCGCGGACTTGAGTCAAGAGTCCTAAGACGGAGCACAGATGCTCCCGGGAAATGTGCGGCACATTATTTGTTTATTTACACGATACGAAGATGTCGACTAAATTTTGGTCGAGAAGAACTATGTGAGTGATTGTACGAGCAGTAACTTAAAAATGTAGGGGATAAACATGAGCTACCAAAAATAAAGCGCTAAATTCAAGTTTTCTAAATTTTTTGCATTTTGCAGGTCAGATTCAAGTTGTGTCCATCTTAGAGTAGGTTTCTGAATTGAGCATTTTAAGTTAAGAACGTATCAAACCCTACTTAAATGCCAAGTTTAGACAGGTTTTCAGGCTAGAGTTTGAAACATACTCAACTTCAAATGCTTAAATCCGAAATCGTGGGTTACCTTATTTAATGAGTTTTTTATCGGTTACATGGAGCTGAGAATTTTATTGTAGTAGGTGTTGACTACCGCAGCGAAGCTTGCCAAAACGGCTGACTTGATACATTTGCTGTCGAATACTGCACAAAACATTAGAATCTGCATTCTAATTAAATACAAAGTAACCCAAAGTAACTGTAAAAACTAAATACTTTCTAAACTTAACACTGGCTTAATGCATAAACCTGTAGAGCCAAAACAAAAAAAAAATATTTTGAATGTGGGAAATTGTATATTATGAAACGACCGATCATTTAATTTTGTTTTTAGAATCTAACGATTAAATAAATAAAATAAAAAACTGGGCAAGTGCGAGTCGGATTCGGACACTGAGGGTTCAGTACAACCTTACCTATGAAAATAGTTCAATTTCCGAATGGAGTCATAAGAATTTTCCAAATTGCAAAAAAAGGTAAAAAAAACTTTTTTTTCAGATTTATTCCTATTCCTGTGCTTTACGACATTTCTTTATGAAAAAAATCAGGATTCTGAGTCAATGGGAAGTACATTCTGAATTTTGATTCCCTTGAGACTCTCGAAATATACGTTTTTTGCAACATAAACGGCCGAACCTTTTTTCTCGTAACTTAGAAGTTTGATTTTTTCACAGTTTCAAAGGACCACAGACTTGAATATATAGTTTTAATTTCAGCTTGATACCTCCATGCGTTTCCAAGATAAATGGTCTTGACAGACAGGCAGACAGACGGACAACAAAGTGATCCAATAAGAGAACCCTAAAAAAAATTAAAATATAATTAAAGAAACGACAAATAGTACCAACCTTCATAAACATTACGTTGGCCTATTTTTATTGATTTTGTGGATACTTGTATATATATTGTTTATATTTTAAAAAAGCCTTCAAAGAACACTTTTTACGCTTCTGTTTCTTCTGCTTCTGTATATTTATTTACTTATATTAATGTTGGTCATTTATTATTTTATTTGCGCCGCCTTTTAATATAAATACGGCATGTTAATTAAATTGCGAATATTTGTAAATATAAGTAAACAAATATGAACGAAAATGAACACGATTATTTATCGGGCGTCTCCTTCCGATTTAATAAAGTTGAGCTATCGACTATCAGTAAATATTTACACTGTGTTTTATAACTGAACATATTGGTCATTATATTGGCCAACGTTAATGTATTTATATGTACTTAACGATAATAAATAATGTACTAATTTTTTATTTCCATTCATTACAATAGTAAGAAGTTCTATTTAATTGAAGTTTCCCGAAAGAAAGAAGTGCCTACTTAAGAATAGAATTGAATAGAATAAACTTTATTGTACACCAAAATAGTAACAAAACTTTTTACACTAACTTAAATCTATGGGTACAAAGCACAGTTCCTTCGGGAAACTAAGCAATTACTGGCAACCGAAACTCTTTCTGGAATATTACTTTTGGAGAAAATGGCATGATTGTGATAAGCAATCAAATAAATCAAATAACTCCTCCCGCTCCTCCAAATGGAACGACATCAGAAAAGAGACGGAAATAAGAGAGCAGGGAGCAGTGGTGGCTCAGTGGTAACGGCCTCGACTTACGAGTCCGATTCAAACCCAGCCAGGCGCATTACTGTGAAGCAAAACATCGTAAGGAAACCGGCACGTTCTAGAACCAAAAATTCGAAGACATGTGACATCCACCAACCCGTACTGGACTCACGTGGTACATTACTGCAATTCCTTCTCCTAGAGAGGAGGCCTTGGGAACATTCACATCATCATTCTGTCCTGTCACTCGTCACGCTATCACTAACTCCCCTTTCTTTCATATCACTTTTCACACAATCCATCCATCTTTTCTTTGGCCTCCCTCTCCATCCATCCATATGTATACTCATAACTCCTTTAGTAGAATAGAATAGAATAGAATAAACTTTATTGCACACCAAAATAGTAACAAAAGATAGTAGTGGTAGTAGTGGTAGTAGTTTAGTAGTATGAAGTTTGTATGTATATATGTGTAGTATGTTATCTATATATATGTATATAAAAGGAGAAACTGACTGACTGCCATAACATCACAGAGCCGAAACTACTGGGATTAGAAACGTGAAATTTTGCACAAGGTTTTCTTTTATAACGTAGGCGAGCACTAAGAGAGCATTTCCCAAAATTCATCCCTTAAGGGGATGAAATGGGGGTCCAAAGTTAGTATAGAGAAACCTACTTTCATATGGGTGAAACCGCTAGCAGAAGCTAGTGTTATATATCTGGTTAAAGATATTTATTGCTCATAAAGAAATTTACATTTCACTTAAATGAGAACAAAATTTAAAACTAAGGTAAACTAATCATACTTCGACAATCGGACTTACAAATTATTGTAAGTCTGTGTTACTATTAAGTAATGTATAGAAATAGCAATTCATTACATGATACACACTAGGGTGGAGTGAACTTGGAAAGAATTTTTTTTTTTTTGGAATTTCACTTTTCCTGTGTCATTAATCGATGACCGTACATAAAATCTTTATTCATGCTAAAAATCAAAACCCTACGACTTTATTTTGAGGTGGCGCGCTATGAGGGTAATTTGAAGAAAAAAAAAAACAATTTTTACGTATATCGTGTACCTGCACGTCAATGTTATTGTGTATCTATATATAATAAAACTAAGTTATTTTTTACGCAGTCGGGCTTACATTACTTTAAAGGGTTAACTTGTTCGTCTTTGCATAGTTTTCTTAAACTTTCTCATTTAAGTGGTAACGACAAGTATAAAATAAGTCTGATTATTCGTCAATAAAATGCCGAAAACTCGAAAAGACTTGCGATGCCCCTTGTTTGGCGATCCAATAAAACTAAGTGATAATGTATTACCAACTTATTGTGATATCATAAAATATTACTTGTGGTTAAGAAATGACTTACTGGAACTGAATAATGGTAAAGATCCTGCAGTGAAAGATACGGTCCCACAAAACTTAGCCAGCAAAGATCCTGGTAAACTTGCACATTCACGGTGGTTGACTTGCGCTAATAGAATTCTTCGTTTATATGTTGGAACAACGAAACCTTATAAGGCTTTAAAAGATCTTGCAACTTTCATAATGAAAGTCTATGCAACAACTTGGTTTGACATTAAAACAAAACCTTCTTGCAAATATGGTCCAATTCATATCTTTAACATGATTCAAAGATGTCAGTATCTACCGGATGATCAAAATAGCGTTGTTATAAAAACTATTCAGAGAAATTCCTTCTTTGCACATCCAGAAAACTTACTATTAGCAATGTTACAAGATGATGAGTAAGTACATAAGGGAACTAGGACTTCGTAGAGTTTTAAAGGCAAGAAAAGAGTTTAAAGGAAAGAAAGTAAGAGAATTTCAACTCCCAAATCTTAAAATCGATGCATCGAATTATTATGATTTGATTGACTGGTCAAATGAAAAAATAACAGAACCTCCGATGACCATGAAATATAGTGAAGCAGAAATTTCAAGCGTGATTTCCTCAGGTGGCAAATTATTTGAAATCGAAAAGTATCCTTGCCACACTCAGGCAGTAGAGCAGTGCGTCAAGCTCGTTACTGAAGCTTCTTCGTCTGTTTGTGGGCCAGAGGCAAGAGATGGATTCATTCGCATGAGGATAAAGGCAAGGCAAGACATACCAGTATTTGACACAAAATCACAATTTTTTAAGCAAAAAGAAGAGTCTGTAGCTTCAGCTTCCGAATGTTAAAATGCTTTTATTTGATATATTTTGTATATTTATAAGTACAATACTTAATTTCAAGCTTCAATATTTTCATTTTGATAAATAGTTTGTCTCAAATAAAAACTTTACAAAAAACAAATTTTGTTATTTTCTTTAACTTTTAAATTTGATGCGACACCTTAAGATGTAAACGTAGGAACTTGAAATTTTATTTTTAAATCTCTGAGAATGTCGATCATCTATTGGTGATACAGGAGTAACAAAGTTTAAAAATTTTTTTTTTCGCTCCACCCTAATACACACTACACAGTATTCAAATTTATTTGGTTAGTGGGTATTCCCAAAAATAATGTTATAACCAACTAAAACAAACTACCTCGCCTGCAGAAAAAGAATGCGGTCTCGTTGTCACAATGCAAATAAGTCACTCAGTAGTACTACTTACGCAAAGTTATCTGATTTAAGTTTTTTTTAAATATTTTTTTTTTGTTTTAACTTTTGTATATTAATAATCTAGGTACTATTAAAATATTTTAGAGTTATGTAATAATTACATTTTGAAGAATGTACTTTTTTAGTTGGGTCTTAAAAATGTATATTTATACATTTGTAAGTAAAGCATAATACCAATAAAATTATGAAGACCTATCTTGGTTAATATGTACGGCATATGGTAGTTGCATATTATTTACGACTTAGGTTAATTAAGACGCACTGAGCTGAATGGGCGATATCTCCTTAGCTGCAAGTGTTACCGTGATTTACGCGCGCCATTTGGAATCCGTTTTGTTGCACCCATTGTACCATTGTGTACTTTCAGGTCATTAAGGGAAACTTATGATGATTTATGTTGAAACTTAAGTTAGTTCGATCATTAGTGAACTGTAAAGGCTTACTAAAGAGTGCCATGAGAGTGACTCAGATCGATACGTGTACGAGTATATAATTATGTCGCTATGTAGGTACATAAAGTGCCAACCAAACTTTTACAAAGTTCTTCTCATCATAGAAGAAAATAGTCTACCAGTTCAGTAAATTGTACTTATTAGGGATCCGTTCCTCAAAAGGAAAAAACGGAACCCTTATAGGATCACTTTTTGTCCGTCCGTCTGTCTGTCTGTCTGTCTATCAAGACCCTTATCTCGGAAAAGCGTGTAGGTATCGAGTTAAAATTTTAACCGTATACTCAAGTCTGCGGTCCCTTAAAGTTGTAAAAAAATTAAACATCTGAGTTTACGGAAAATAAAGATAAGATCTGGGTGGCGTGGGAGTGTCAGACCTTTACTGAATAAAACCCACAGTGTTCCTTCAGTTGCCTTTTTTTGCGAGGACTACGGTAACTCCTTCGGACAATCCGCAACCCCGGCAGGCGTCGGGCCAAACAGGGCCCGTCAATTTTGCTGACATCTCTTTGAGACGATCGTGGAACACAACGCGGCTTTTGATTCGGGCTTGGTCCTTACTGGCGGCCGGACGGCAAGCTGCTCATGGCTCGCTGTCCGCATGCCCGCGCCTACGGTGGCCAGTAATCGTAATTTTCAGCCCTTAGTATGTGATGTAAATTATGGATGACCTCTAATTAATTATCATTTTTTTAATATATTTTCTACTTTCTAGATTACGTTAAATAAAATAAAATCATGACCATATCTATGCCCTGAAGAGTTAGGCAGATATGCGTGTAAAGTTTTTGTTGTTATGTTTTTAGTTTAGAAAATATATTAAGTCGTGGTTCAGCGACATCACCTATATAGTTGTGGATACCCGTACCGTAAAGTGTGAATTACAAGTATTACATAATTGTATCTCCTCTTTGTAAAATCAACTTAAATATAGGAAGGCACAATAATTTCTCAAGCCTTTAAGTGCAGATTTGATCTGTAAGCGACGGGCCGTCAGCTGTTGAGCCGAGATCTTTTATACGAATCGTTCAAACAAAGCAGGGCGTCGAAGCTAACTTAAGCCTTTTGTTCGTTAATTCCTGAGATGAACAGTGCGCTTTCTTGGGGCGTGTACACTGGGGCCGACGGAAATTGAAAGGAAATTTATTACGATTCATAAAAAAGTTATTAAATGTTTAAAAAATGGCGGCAATAAGTATGCTCCTTAATTTAATATTCGACAATATGTTGAGCTAGAAACTTAAAACAACAACGTTTTAGTAGTACTACAACAACAAGAACAACAACGTTTTAGTAGTTAAGACTAAACTGAAGTTGATGACATCTACAATTTTTTGTTTTGTAATTTGAGAGTTTAACCGACTTTGTAAAAAAGAAGAGAATCAAATTCAAAAAATTAAAATCGTAATGCATCTATTTTTTAACCGACTTCAAAAAGGAGGAGGTTATATGTTCGGTTGAATGTATGTTTTTTTTTTATGTATGTTCACTGATTTCTCGGTCAATTGTTTTTTTTTTTTGTTTGATGTTTTATGCTTCCGAGTTGGTCCCATAGAAATATTGTTATGATCTGATCATGAACTTCGAAGATATGGAACAGAACTCCTCATAGGATCACAGCAGAACCGTCGTAACAAGTAAAATTGCTTTGTTTATACGTGTAGTCGATGACTGACTGAAAGTAGAGGGGGAATATATCGACCTGATCTGATGATGAAGCCTGAAGTTAGGCACCGGAACTCTGTAATAAATTAATGTAATCTAACCGTGTTTGGGATTATTAGAATTGTCATGAGATGCACTCTGGCTATAAGGTATTTAAGTTTGGCCGAGGGGTACTTTTAATGGTGGTACCATAATTAAAAAGTGTAAAATAAAAAACTTTTTACAAAAAAAATACAAAAAAATACAATTTCGGAAGTCGGTGTTAAATAACGAAGAGACAAAACTATTATAGAAACACCGACTTCCGAAATTAAAGTTATTTTGCACTTTTCAGTGTTTTCTTTTACTTTGAAGTCGGTTGTATTTTTTTTTTCGTAAAAAGTTTTTATTTTTTTTTTAATTGATATAAACTAGTGCTTGACTGCGATCCCACCTGATGGTAAGTGGTAATGCAATCGTTGATGGTGAGGCGCACTAATTTATTGAGAGCCTATTCACTCTAGCCTTGAAGAGACCCAAATTATAATCAGACGGGAAAACCGCAGCAGGCAAATTATTCCAGTCCCTCGATGTACGCGGTATAAACGACGAGGCAAAACGACGAGGCTCTTTTTATTTTACGTAAGATTGTTATGCCTCTTATTATTGTTCTCGACTGAAATGGACGAATTTTTTGACAATTTAAAGGATTATATATTGCTTTTACTACTACTTTTAGGGTTCCATACTTCAGTCGGTAAAAACGGAACACTTGTAGGATCACTTTGTTGTTCGTCTGTCAAAGCCCTTTCTCTCAGGAACACGTGAAGGCCCTTAAAACTGAGAAAAAATAAAAATTCTTAGTCAACCCGCTGCCGCTTATGCTCCGATAATGGCACATATTTTGACGCTCGTTAGAAAAGTAATACCATGTAGCTTATGTAAAGAATAAATTGAGAACCGTAAACTTGTTCGGAACTCTCGGTACGCGAAACAAGCTCGCACTTGAATTGTATATTTTTCTTCATAAATTCCTTACATTACCTACAAAATTTAAATCAGTAAATAAAATAGTGGTCAAATTGTGTCAAGCCCTAATGTAATGTTTAGATTCTATAAACAAACATATTACACATCTTTCTTGAAAATGAAACACAGCGTTAAAACCCTTCATTAAAATTGTATCCAGTGTACGATCACCATAAGAGCCCCGTATTGTCTTGACGTCATCAGTCAAGAGGAGTGAAAACGAAACAATACAGGATTAACAGTTGACGCCTTTATAAATATTCATTTTCACAGTATTACAGTCGCGAGCTGTTTTGTTTGTGCGACAGATGTGTTCTCGAAAACTTCGGAGCAATAATGTGAGCGGGAATATTCGTAGACTGAAAAATGTAAATCGTTAGAAGGAATTTGAAAACTGGCATGTTGTGTCTATAAACAAGTAAAACTGATCGATACCTCCAACGCATAAAGTCGTAACATGATTTTTGAGTAAAATTGTACTGAAAAAGAAAATATTTTTTTTTTTTACATCTAGCGTCTCGTACTGTGATCTTAAACTGACTGTTGATTATATAATGTAAAAACATTGGTTAAAAGTGTTTTACGAATTATTTATATCATTAAAAAATACGAAAACGGACTCTGCTAAAAAAATGCACTTTTTGCATTACGACCTTGAACCGACGTTGTTGCCCTCTACGGTCCGAATCAAGCGTTTCGCCTCGTCGTTTATACCGTGTACATCGAGGGACTGGAACAACTTGACTGCTGTGGTCTTCCCGTCCGATTATAATTTAGGTGTCTTCAAGGCTAGAGTGAATATGCTCTTAATAAACTATTGCATCTCACCATCAACGATTGCATCACTACTTACCACCAGGTGGGATCGCAGTCAAGCACTAGTTTATAACAATAAAAAATACCTATCGAGATACTTCTAGTTCTAAAAAAAACAATTATAGTTAATTTTATCCAACTGTGAGAGCAGTGGTCACACAGTGGTAACGGTCCCGACCTACGAATAGGTCTTGTATTCAAACTTAGGCAAGTACTTTCCTTTATTTCATAACCATTGTTTTCAAAAACAGTGAAGGAAAACATCGTAAGGAAACCGGCACGACCTAGAACCAAAAATTCGAACACAACCCCGAAACCCCCTCTAGGCCCGGCATGCTGGATTAAAGCCTGATCCCTAGCTTTCCTAAAGAGGAGGTCTGAGTCCAAGCAGTGGGAATATTATACTGTAGCCGCAGCCACAGTAGCTGGAACAATAAGTAGTACAGTCGTGTTCAAAAACATTAAAAAAGGAAATAAATTGTTAAAAACTACGAAAAGTTTTAAATAAAATACAAACTTTATTTTTTGTTCTTAGTTTTTTCCTCCATCATAAACTTCATAAACTAAAACTACTAGGTACCTGATAAACCGATAGTATTAAGCCAAACCACTCTAGATATAAGTACATTAGGCTATATGGAGGTGTCCACAGTGAGCTAGTGGAGCGAACTATCGCGGTATCTTCACGCTCGGCCGAGTGGAAGCCTTCTGCTCCATCACACGCGTCGAACGGTTTACGCACTTCAAGCTATCATGGAATAACTATTTTTTTTTTAGTTTTGAGGGTAGAATATAGTTACAAATTAAAATAAAATGGGTTAAAATGGGTCTTGATTTTTAAAGAAAAAAAAACGTGCATAAGAACTTTTTAATTTTTTACGAAAAATTTTGTAAAGTGAATGTTAAACTGACATTTTTTTTGTAAGTGTCAGTTTTCTTTAAACGAATCAATGAAATAAATACCAGTAAGTATGTTTTAAAAATTAATCAGGATATTTTTCTGAAACAACAACTCTTTATTTAGTTCAGTAGTTGTAAGAAAAAATCTGAGTATACAATAGATATCATTATGCATTGTTATCCAATACGCCTGGTCATTGATCCAAACTATTACTGGTAACGTATTAATTGTCTAATTAAGGGCAATTAATATATTATCAGTATACGTCATTAATGAGATTATGTGCCTCAGTAATACTGTATCATTGGCTAACATCAATATTGAATCAAGCATCTACATCAAAAGCAAGCCATTTATGATCATGCACGACCTCCGATGTTGTTTACAAATAATTAATTGTCGAATGCAACTGTGGCTGTTGATATTGGCGTAATAAATGCTATGTCATATTCTATCCGCATTAATAAATACATCTTTGACAATCAAACAAGTTCACCAATTCATACTCTAATCCCTTCATCATATAGTTCAAAATGTCCAAATACCTGCATGTAATTTTTCCGACACAATATTACCTGTACTGTACACGTTACGTCGTATATATCGTTTAAAAAGGAATTCATTTTATTCATTTGGAAATAGAGAATATATTGGCTTGGATTAGTTAAACGATCTTGTGCGCGACTGTACGCGTAACTTCATTTTAAGCGCAGTATAATTTGAGCTATATTGTTATGTAAATAAGGTTAGTTTTGGATTGATGGTGAACGGGGTTACGTGCGTCATAAATGCGTGTATCGAAAGGGTGATACAGGGTGGTTCGGTGCAACGCGTGCCCGTGAATAATGCGTCGCTAACGTGCGATTAATGTCCAGCATCGAGCGATCGGCCGTTTTTACCGAGCTTACATTCGATTAAACGAATCATAATTATCCAGATTCACTGTCGGCGCTGACAGAAATAACATAAATAATAATATTGTGTATCACACCTTATACTTGCCACAACATTTTGGAGAGAATATTATTGCAAGAATGTATCGTGCTTGCAATTTAATTCGTACGTGGAAATTACATAACAATACTTAACAATATCGTTTAATAGGTACTTACTTTGTAAATTACAGTAATATGTTTACTTTTTAGTATTTTATACAATTATATCTTATAAAAGTCTCAACTGATTTTAATAAAATATGTCTAAGAACCATCGCTAGAAAACATGCTTTCAAATAATAAAAAATGTTTTCAAATCGGTTCACTCGATTAAGAGTTACGATGCCACAGACAGACAGATAAACACATAAATAGCGATCAAAGTTATAACTAAGTTTCACCTAATTTCTTTTTAACCCCGACGAAAAAAAGGGATGTTGAAAAAATTTTAACAATAATTTTCTGAAGAGTTAAAAATATCAACAAGATAGGTACCTAAATGGCTCCGAAACGTGGTCGCTTACAATGGACCTCATCAGAAGACTTAAAGTCACCCAAAGGGCAATGGAAAGGGTTATGCTCGGAGTTTCCTTGCGTGATCGCATCAGAAATGAAGATATTCGCAGGAGAACCAAGGTTATCGACCTAGCTCGGAGAATCCGCAGAATCGCCAAACTTAGGTGGCCGTGGGCAGGACACATGGCTCGCAGAACAGATGGTCGATGGGGACGAAAGGTTCTAGAGTGGCGACCGCGTACCGGAAGACCCAGCGTTGGAAGGCGGACAAGGTGGACCGACGACTTGGTGAGAGTCGCGGGAATCCGATGCATGTGAGACGCCCTTTCGGCTGAAATGATGAAGTAAATAAAAAAATAAACTTCTTATAAAATTTTGTCATAGTTTCTGTCAGAGTAAGGAGAGTTTTAATTTTTATTACAAGCTTTTTATTAACTTGTAATGTATGTAACTATGTATGTTCGGCTCAAATCTTGTTACTCAATTTTGAAACAGATATCTTCAAGCGATTAAGCTGAAATTTTAATACATATGTAAATCGCGTGACAATGCAATACTATGATGACATGGAGATGACCTGATGATGGAGCTGGAAGGTATTTCTATGTTTCATTCTTTTTAGCGCATTTAATTAAAAGCTTGTTTTAAAAAAAGTTTCTTTTTACTTTTAATTTTATATCGATACCAACATCAATAGATCACATCGTCAACATTATATAACCTAGGTACTCATCCTTATCTATAGTTAGCAAATGTATATTGGCTTAGGATTAAAGTAGATGCCAAACTGTTAATCAATGAAGCCTGTCTAGTCAGGTTAATCAAATGTATCCACTGGAGCTTACGAATATCCAGCGTGTACAGTCGTGAACCAAGGTGTTGTATATCTGATAACTGAGTATAATGCCAATAAAACAGCAAGGTCTTGACTGTTGCGACTTATCTTTTTTTTTAAATGATATAGAATAGTGATTGACCGCGATCCTACCTGATGGTAAGCAGTGATGCAATCGATTGAAAATATAATGCACATGAATTCTTAGGCTGCGGAATTGTTCGAAAGAGTTACTGTAGCCCTGGAACGCAAAAGGCAACTGAAGGAACGCATGTGGTTCAGTAAAAGTCTGGCATGCCTTTTAGCTCCACCCAGAGCGGGTGAAGTCATTATTTGATGAATTTCAAACTCAAAAAAAGGTGGAATTCCTACAAACATTTCATTAAAAAATATTTCAATAGATGTTAAAATGTTATCGCTACTTTTTTGTTGTAGTAAGCTGGATGCTATTTCCATTCAAAAGAGTACTATTTGCAACAGATATGAAAAAGGACACCACTTAACTTTATGTCAAATCGAAACTCGCTTTACGGTTTACAACTCTAAGAAGTCAAAAGACTCCAAAGACCAAAGACTTGTGTTCTCGTCTGTCCAACGTAACCCAGCACCATGTGCCCAAATTCCTGGCAAACCTGCGCACTATGGTGGCGTAGCTTCATTGGATCAAGCTTAATACGCCTTCTGATGTTGTGGCTTACCTTTATAAAGGATTTTGCTTATACACACTTACCTACGTATTAAACAAAAACAAAAGGGGAAATCTAAATAAAACTCAAGGACACCAATGTCCAAGTACGCCTCCATATCGATGTCATCCGGAAACTTGTGTGGTCCTGGAACACAAAGGACAACTGGACGACAAAGGTGGGTTTTAGTCAGTAAAAGTCTGACACACCCTTTAGCTACACCCTAGAGCGGTAAGTCGTTGGATAAATTCATAACTCAAAAAAAAACAAAAACCGGAATCTTGCACATAAGACAAGCAGTATTGCCGTCCTAAACAGCAATCTAGTTCTTCTTCACTTCTATTCTAAGGCATAGTTTTCCACTAGTCAGATTTTTATTTGAAGAATCGATATGGCAGTTAGTCATATTTTCCGCAATTATTTTTTTTATTTAATTATTCTGATAAAAATTACGGATAAATCTGAAGATCTATTTAATAAATAAGGTTTAATCTTTGCTAGGCGGTATTTTTATGCTTTTTAGCATTTTTTGTCCTATTCTTCGGCAAATGCCTCCCTTCAACTAATTCCATCATTCGCGAGCCCGCTCTTCCGTCTTCCAGTTCTAGCGAAATCGTAGTTCAGTAGTTCCGCCACATCCCACGTGGTCAGCCACGACTCTGTTTCACTTTCTCAGGCCACTTTAACTTACTTGTAACTTAAACACTGCATAATTCCCAAATTGGATGTACATCACACACACAGACATCTCTTTCTAAGAAATTTTATCTACTAAACATTTTTGTCGTTACCTGTCTATTCTAATGTGCGCACATTCCTGACATAATTGTAAGCTACATGCTGGCAGAAGCCAGTGGAACAAGCCTAATTCGCCACCTAACACTGTGGCTCACCTTGGTAAAGTATTATGGAATATAGACGAGAATGGTTGCAAAGAGGTACTGCTTAAGTAATACGTGGGTACTATGTTAATGTGACGTTTAACTGCATTGTTAAATTAAAATAACATTTGCAATACCAATAAATAAATTACTGATTAAAATAAAGGAAATAAAAAAAAATATTATCATTCCTTTTGCACCAAACGACCAAACAAAACAAACCCAATGAAATATTCCCCGTAAAGAATTTTCCCCTTATTGATGGCAGGTACGTTTAAAAACAAGGTTTTATCATGTAGACACAATAGCCCCATAAAGAGACATTCCGTCGACAGTGAAAAATGACACTCATCATTTCAACACCATTTTTATGAGCACAATTTCTTTCACATAAAAATAAAAATCGGCTCGTCTTTATAAAAATATCTCTTCAATTGTCATTCATGGCAGCGTGGCGCGTATTTGTCACCGCCATGTCGGTCGCGGGTCGCGTTCCAAATATAAAAATGCAATTTTAAACAAAAATCCAGCCGCTGGATTCGAACCCTCACAATAAAAAATAAATGCGTGCAAACGTAGAAACATGCGCGAAACTTTTGTTGCCTGCCAGATATTTTATCAACTTTTGTTATGATAGGTTCAGAAAGAAATATATTTTTTTTACAATTGTAAGGGATTCTGGTAACATTCCAGTTTTCTTTTCAGTCTTTGTTATTGTTAGTTAGATTTTTAAAAGCATCCAATAACTTCTCCTGCTCTAGGGTAGAGCAGAAGAGCGTGTCAAGTATGTACTGACTAAAAACACACCTGCGCCTTCAGTTGCTCTTTACGTTCTATTCCACAGATTTCTTTTTCAGAAATTTCCCGTGGATTGTTTGTTAACTACGTTTTACTTTTGTAATAAATATACCTGTCGCAATTTTCAGAGCATTTCTCTAAAATTCTTAAAGGCTGCAATCAACACTACTTATAATAATGCTTTACTTTTAGTTACTTTTTAATAATCTCTATTTTATTTTTATTTCGTGCTTAATTTTAAATAGCAATAAATATAAATGCTTTTGGTCCTATTGTGATGTACATTAAAAATCTAAAATAAAACACTATGCATTATGAGAAGTAAAATCATCTCCAAATGCATTTTTAAATTAATCTTTTCAAATGTATTTTACAAAGTATTTAGAGGAACATTTTAGCCCCAACTAGAGAACAAAACCGAGTTAAAATACTTTTTTATTTTAAAAATACTACTGTTGTAAAAAGTAAATCAACCTCAAAAAAATTCGAATCTAAGAACCTGTCACAATAAAGTAAACTTTACGATGTAATTCAAAAAACACCGATATCGAATACAAATACAATCGCCAATAAAGATTCGCGAAACAAAATCAAAGAAACGTTGTCTCGGGAGGGTTCTGTGCATGAATTTGGTATTCACTGCGTCGTCAAGAAGACATCAGGAGGCAGAGTAGCAAAATATTATAATAGCATAATGGTGTCAGGTGGCGTTGTTCTATAGGGGTACGCCTTTACAAACACAACAGGTTAGGGATGGGAGCAGTATCGATAGATATTTTTCTTATCTGTGATTCAATTGTGTAAAATACAGTAATGTTTTCAAACAGTGATGTTTTGTTGTTTTCTTGGATTATTTTTAGTGGAATTTGTTGCGTTGTTTGCAATTCTATTGCATAAGCTTACAAGATTAAAATCCATATAAAACCAATACACATAATGACATTGAGTTTTATTTTTTTTCGTCTCTGAGTCGTCAACATAACCATCACTCGGCATGGGTAAAATTTTACTTCTTTTAATAAGAAGATACGTTTCAAAGCAAGCTGTACTTACCTATACTTAACAGATCCTCAGGGCAGTAGCAACCCCACTATCTCCCGAAAGAATTCTTGTTCCTCATCTCCGGCTTGCTTTTATTTACTAGTTGTAGTAAACACTAATATACTAAGATCCCAGAGCTGTCAGACATAACTTATTTTCACATGGATGAAACCTTAGGATCTCAGTAGCGTCTCATGTGCTTTGAATACCTGTGTACTTGTGGAGCTCCCCCTTGGGGCCCCTGAGCAGGTACCAGGTGAGAAAGGGAACTAAAAATAACGAGTTACTTAACTTAATGTTTCATGGCTGATTATTATATATGTTTTGTAGAATATTATTCTAAAGTAGTATCATAAGTGTCAGACCCTTTCCATGGACCAAAACTTCTGTCAGATGCTATAAAGCTCCACAAAAAATAAATAAACTTTACTTATTTTTACATGTCTGATTTTGAAATATGTTATTAAGGTAACTATTACAAAGATATATTTCATTAGTCAGACAAATTGTAGTGACCAAACATCTAGTCAGTGCATGAAATCGTCTTACTCGCTCTGAAACGTATGCGTGCTCTCGCGCTCATACTCTCGGCTGAATAATTTTTGTGTTTAGGGGATGTTTGGTCACTACAATTGGTCACTACAAAAGGCACACAATAATAGCATCGAGCTATCAGAGACTACTTGCATAGGCATAACATTGTAGCCAGGATTATCAATCATGAACTTGTTCTGAAATAGTCCCATTTTTACTTACTTCATTTTTATAAACCCAATTGTAGGTTAAGCTCGTCTGTGTACATCAGCTATCCTGTTTGAGATTATTTTCAAAGTTTTGTCATTGTAATACAATAAAGAATAAGAATATATATATTTTTAATGGTATAAACTAGTGCCTGACTGCGATCCCACCAGAAGTTAAGCAGTGATACAATCTATGATGGTGAATAAAAATGAATAAACGAAAATTACAATAATTTGAATCACTAACCCATGTCTGCCTTTGGAAACAGACATTTTAGCATATTCTTTAGACCAGCTATTCCTGTTTAAGTACCCAAGCAAAATATATCGATAAGAAGTAGTACGACACTAATTCAAAAGCGGTAGCGTTGGTCGTCTCTCGTCTCGCCGCGACGTCGTCAGAGCATCGCACACTAAGCGGGGTTTAGACTCGTGATATGAAAGCGAAGTGACGTCACCAGATCCTCAGCCAACATCCCAACATCCAACATCCATGTAACTTCGTACGATCGCCGAGTTTTATGGCTCGTCGGATTGTCGTGTGCTTAGTTTTATTGCACTCTCGGTGTTTAGATACTGCCTCTGTGGCGTGAATACCAAACAGCTCGGAATATTCATGTACCCAAAATCAACGCCACAACCCCCAAACAAACGCTTTTTATTACTGTTTGCAAACTATCAACATTTAACCGTACTATCTACGTACGTTTTTATATGTAAACAATGTTATATGAATTAATTTCAACTCATTAAAACCCCAACATTAATGTTTACTCGGATAATGGTGATTAGGTAAAATGCACGAAAACGGCAATTAAGAATGAAAAATGATCATTACGCTCGTTTATAATTAAAAAGCTCCAACATACTCATATGCTACTGGTCTGTAGCGACTTTGATTAATTTTGGACTTGACAGGCTGGAAGCTTTCAAGTTATAACGGAATGATCATTCATTTACAAACGCTTTGTTACTTTTATAATAATTAAATATGATATGCACGAGCTGAAATGTCAATTTAAATCCAAATTAAATTCCAGAATGAATTTAATTTCGTTAACAATAGTTAATCAATTTTATTGTAGGGTTCCTATATTGAACATTTCAAAAATATAATTTTGATTTAGTTCTGAAAACAATAACCAGCATGGAAGTATTAAAAACTTGAGTATGAAATTCATAATAAAATTTGAGCTACATAGAGACTACAGCCCCCTAGCCAAGTTACGATCGTTTCGTTTGCGTCGAACGCCTCGAGTAGGCCACGCCTCCGATTCCTTTGTTCTGACCACGTGACTGAGCGTTGAGATGACGTCAAAACAAAGGAATCGGAGGCGTGGCCTACTCGAGGCGTTCGACGCAAACGAAACGATCGTAACTTGGCTAGGGGGGCAGGTCTCTTTGTTGCGTTGTTATAATTTCTACATTTCATATACCTTTATATATATATTTTTACGTGGGAAATCATCAAATGGTTTCTGGGTTGAGCAGAGTATCAGTTTTTAACTGACTAAAACCCACAGTGTTCCTTCAGTTGCCCTTTTTACGAGAGCTACGATAAATCTTTCGAACAATCAGCAGCCCTGGCAGTTATAGGCCCTAACTGGGGCCTTACCTGCATGACTTGTTGAAATGTCAAACGTGCGCGCGCAAACGGGATGGAGCTATACACCCTATATAGCGCCATCCCTTTAACAGTTCAGTTCAGGTCGTTAAATGGATCGCATTATAAGCTCGTGGTAGGGCCTCAGGCCCCGTCAATTTTGCTGACATCTCTCTGAAGCGCGGCATTTCATATATTTGTGTGATCAAATTTCGAAACACTGTTTTGTTGCGATAAAAATACAGCTAAACAACACACACTAGATTAACCCATCGCAATGGATATGTATAATCCATATCAGTCAAGTTTAAATCGCAGCAAACGAAAATGTCAACTTGTAATCTATGTAATTAAGTGAATGTCAGGGTGGGCTTACTGTAGGGCTGGTCTAAAAGTTATATTTTGTTACTGAAATTTTTTTGGTCCCTAGGTACGAGAGGTTTTTGTAATCAGAATAAACTAGGTACTTTCAGCTATTTTATTACAAAATCCGTGAAAAATATTTTTATTTATTTACTGTTTTAAAAGTGTTCGAGGGTTTTTTGCACGTTCTTCTCAATAGAACACTTCGCTTCATTTTTTTTTGAGTGACGTACCTTGACAATTTAAAAGTGCCTGTTAAAAACTTAATAAAAATAAATGCTTTGAGTTTTATAGCCGCATTCAAAAGATTGTTCACCTATTTAGACATTCAAATAAAAACACAATACTCCGCAAAAAAAAATCTATTGCCTTTTCCCATTTTAAAAGGAAAACCTTAACAACACTTAAAAAGAAAATGCTACCGCAATGAAAATTCTTACCTCAACAACCCTAACTTCACAGGAACGTCAAGCTTCGCGTCTCGTCGCCGCCTCGCCATGAAACACGATTATGATACGAACACAGCCTAAGTGCGTGAGACATAATGGCCGACATTATAATAACAACGTAATAAAACTGTTTTTCAAACGAAACATCCATGTTAAAAAGTGAAATGGATTACACACGCTTTCCTAACATAATAATAATAAATATATACAGCCTCGTTGTCAAAATAACTAATCACAAATAAGTAGACACTAATCAGTTGAATGTTTGTTCAACTGATATCATGAAGCTAATTCGCGGACATTGTAATCTGTTTAGTAAATAAAACATTCATTAAATAATATTTATTTGTAAATAATTTCGGTCAATAAGTGATTTATTGATCAAAGTATTGTCCACGGCTAAAAAAAGGGCTCTAGTACTGAAAGTCAGCAGTACATTCAAGAAAAATAGCATTAGCAATAAGAATGTAGGTACCTCTTACCTCGTAAAACAAACAAAGTATGACTATGCCTCTATTGACAGGCTTGTTAATCTAGTGGCCAGTGGCCCTGACTGCTATGCCGGAAGTCGTGGGTTCGAATCACACCCAGGACAAATTTTAGTGTGATGAGCACGACCATTTTTTCTGTGTTTATCTATAACATGTATGTTATCAGTATTCTAGTACTCATACTACAAGCTCTGCTTAGTTTGGGACTAGATGGTCTTTTGTGAAAGTTGTGGAATATTATTATTATTTAACTTCAGTTCCCTTCATCAAAACCTGTCTCAATATTTCTCAACACTATATGAACAATCAACATATTTAAAGATGTGCGACGTGTCGACTCAGGAGATTCGCGGCGCAAAGTTCGCGAGTTAATTCTCGCTAAATGAATTATTCCTTCCCGCCGAGGTGGCGCCCCCTATTGACGGAGCAAACTCGCTAAATAGTTTCGTTCCCGCTGCTATTATTGTTGAGAAACTGTCGCATAAGTTGGATGTTGAGTATGTCTGCTGACACAATAGTTTCCTAGTTGCTTAAACTGTCCCCAGAGTGAAATCTTTGCTGCTTTGTTGATGTATTTTGATTGTACCTTCCTACAGGCTGCCGTTAGAAACTAGGTTAGAACATAAATCTACTTAGGTATTGTATTAATGTACTAGTCAATAGTAACACAATACATATTTAAAAAAGGGTACCTATAAATAATAATTATAGTAGTTTCAATAGAGCCCAGCAGCAACTTATGATAATCGTTTGAAGTAAATACTACCAACCAAAATAAACAAACCTTTTATAATTTTGTACATAAATTAATTAATGATACCTACAAAATTCTTTCTTCTTTTATTTTTTTTCTATTCTTTTTCTTTTTGTTTCTTTTGGCAAATATTTTCCACCTAAGTCTGTGGAATGCAATAAAGAATTGAGTAAACTTGAAAAAAATAACAATGGCATTCATTAACGTGTTTATTACGAATACAAACAGTTAAACCCGTCTTCCTTTTGTTTGTTATTGTATGGCAAAATATACAATTGTAGGTATATATAGGGACAGCTGGCTTAAACAAACGACCATTATACCTACTCAACTTTATCACTGGATCCAAAAACTGGAAATTAAAGATAGAGGTATTTGCCTATCAGTGGGATGATGCAGACTAACAATAATCAGTGTTTTAAGAACAGTAGATACCAAGGTATCGGTACCAAATTCAGTCTAAAATTCAGATGAGCCATTGACTCTGAGATATCTTAGAAATACGCAAAGCACACACGATAATAATCAGCTACGTCAAAGCATTCATTAGAAGTTGGAGAATGATATCCAATCCTCGTAGTACGGCATCGCGGTTGTAAAGCGGCTTTACCTCGACGTTAGGAACCCTGGAACGTTCCTAAAACCAGAATACTCAATTAATATGCTAATAATATGGAGGATTTGACAAGGGAGCGGTGCAAGGTGCAGTAAAACCGAACTCGTGTTGAAACAGCGCCGTCTTATCTCTGGACTTGCTAATTATTATTGCGGCTGTGCTATCTTTGTTTAATTCAGTCGGCTTTAGCATATTTATTTATTTATTTAAACTTCATGTACAGTAGTAGTACATAGGCGGACTTAATGCAACAAGGCATTCTCTACCAGTCAACCTTTGGGTTAAAAGAGACAACACTGTGGTAGGTGTGCACAATAAATAAATAACAGATAAATATCAAATGAAAAGTAGTATCAATAAATTAAGTTACAATAATAAAATACTTATATATGCTAATATTATAAACTAATAAATACATTATAACTAGGAGAACTTAAAAATAACAATTATGACGAAGACCAAACTAAGGTTGAGAGGACTTCAAGTAGTAGTTCCGAATTTTACGCTTGAAGGAAAATTTACTTTCAATTGACAATCATGCTAATAATAAAATGTTACTTCTACGAAAACTAAAAATGGTTACATACTGACAACAGCAGTTGGCAATGTTGTGATTTGGTAAATCTCTAACTTAATTTGTCCAGGAATCCGTACCAATATTATAAATGTGAAAGTAACTGTCTGTGACACTTTTACAGTTAAACTACTAAACCGATTTTGATAAAATTTAATATGGAGTAAGCTTGAAACCCAAGGAAAATTTATATCTGGCTTCGACATTCACGCGAAGTCGTGGGCAAAAACAAGGATTAAATAAGTGTAGGTATCTATGTATATTCTATAAAAGGAAGACTACGAAGGAGATGACAGGACGACTTAGACTTGTCTTCCTTAGAAATTGACAAAAAGTGACCACGAGTTGGGAACAGTGTAAGAAATCATTTCCCAGCTGTGGGACAGTATAGGCTAGATATAATATTTTTGTATATTTATTTATTTTATAATTTATGTACACACATACATATACAGAAGATATATTACTTATTATAAAAAATTGCGCAAAGGTACTGCTTATTTCAAAAATAAATTTCTTCCAGCAGACCTGCGAAAGGAGAGATTAGAAGAAATATAGACAATAGTGTGTAGAAATAAGAAAAGAAGAGTTTGTGAAATCTTAAATCAAACTAATAAATACTTAGATAACTATATATACCCTATACAAAAAATAAATGTTTGTTGTGTTTGTTTTGTAATTAAATTGCTCATCTTTTAACCTCGTTTATAAAAATCTACACATGAACGAAAGATTCCAAAAAAATCAAATATATTGATAGGGTTGCTCAATATACGTTAAACTAATTTTAATTCAGAAACATCTTTTAAGTAATTACCAATTAGCAGATATACGGGTATCAACTACTCAAATACTACGTCACTGGTCAAGGTTACAATGAGTGCGTCTGCACACTTTCTCGTGGATTGCGTCCGCACCGAAGTGGGGCACCTTTCACCTCTAGCGATTACCTAACAAGCTACTTTATAGTAAGTCATTTTACGCACTTTAATAAGCCTTCGATAGCTCAGTTGGTAGAGCGGTGGACTGTAGGTGTGAACAAATTGATATCCATAGGTCGCTGGTTCAAATCCGGCTCGAAGGAACCTTTTTTAATCATCAACCCATTTTTTTAATTGAAATCGTTTTATTTGAACGTTGTTTCAAGCCTTTGATAGCTCAGTTGGTAGAGCGGTGGACTGTAGAAGTGAACCGATTGATATCCATAGGTCGCTGGTTCAAATCCGGCTCGAAGGATTTTTATGATCAATCAACCCTAGGTTTTTTATTGCAATAGTTTTATTTGAACGTTGTTTCAAGCCTTCGATAGCTCAGTTGGTAGAGCGGTGGACTGTAGATGTGAAAAGACTGATATCCATAGGTCGCTGGTTCAAATCCGGCTCGAAGGAATCTTTTTTGATCATCAATCCTAGATTTTTTAGATTGAACAGATTAACAGATCCATAAGTCGCTGATTCAAATCCGGCTCGGAGGAATTTATTTTGAAGCGAGACTAGACTTAGACTTTCTTTTTAGTTTATAAGGTCGTATAAATGCATTGAATCTGGGTAGTACAGAGTACCGGCCTTTGTGGTGCTACTTTGGTAGCTCTGTATCTAGTACTAACCTATAAAATTTTACCGTTAACCGTTTTTTAAAACGGGTTGCTTTGAACTGTTATATCTTTGGATGGACTTGGATAAGTACTGTGATATTACAGAAAATGCAAAACACAGAGAAACCAATAAATACCTAATTTCGAAAAAAGAATAACCTACTTGTAATATAAAGTTTACTTGAACTTATTGCAATTATAAGTTACGTGGAAACACTTTCACGTGGGAAACTTTATCTCACGAATAACTTTTCTTCTCAGAGTGGCTACAAGACAAAATTTCCAAAACGAAAGCTATTAAACTAAGAACACAGAGTTATTTTGTTAGAAGAAAGTCGTTATTATTAACTTTCATGGTTATGAGTACTGTGATATTACAGGAAATACCAAACACAAAGAAACCAATAAATACCTAATTTAGAAAAAAGAATAACGTATCTTTAATATAAAGGTTTATTTGAACTAGTGCGCCTCGCTATCAAAGATTGCATCACTGCTTACCATCAGGTGGGATCGCAGTCAAGCACTAGTTTATATCAAATTTAAAAAAAAAACTTAAATTTCAAATCAATCCAAAGATATAACAATTTCATAGGTTTAATATATTTATTAAATATATTTCAGATGAAATGATGATAATAATGAGGCTAAAAGGAATTGTTGTTTTTTTTTTATTCTAGCTACATGCAAGTATCGATATCATTGTTATGGCACAGAATACTAAACAAACAGAACGTTAATACGCTGGCGAACTGTGCGCAATAGCGCTACAGTCACTAATCAGGCAATTTTTTACCCAACTGAACGATAGAACGACGTACGACATCGTATATCTTGTAATTTTCTAATGTCTACATGTGTTTCAACATGAGAATCTTGTAACTATCAAGTCTCTCAGAAATTGTAAGTCATGTATTTCTAGTAGGTAATATTGCTAGGAACTGTTAGTGGCATGCTCACAGTATATAGCTGCGTGGTCTTAGGCGAATATTGGTGGCAATAATTAAAATATTTTATCGTGATAGATTCTGAATACATTATGAAGATTTTTAGATAAGTGGTAAGTTATTACCTATAATGCACGTTTGAAATTAACATTAAACCATGTTCGTACGAGCACTCCATTTCCTCACTAGTGCGTGATTTGCCTTCACCGAAGTGGAGCACGTTTCATCTCAACAGATTGCATAATATGTTTTATTATACTTGCTTATTTCAAACACATTACCAAGCCTTCGATAGCTCAGTTGGTAGAGCGGTGGACTGTAGATGTATATAAAGACTGGTATCCATAGGTCGCTGGTTCAAATCCGGCTCGAAGGAACTTTATTTTATAACCACCTATTATTTATTTTAACTTCATTTTAGTTAAATTCTTACTATATATTCTTTTGTCAATAGCGATAAACCAAAGAAGGAGAACTTTTTTATCCTTCCATGTTATAAAACAATGTCTCCTAAAACGTTTATCGTGAACATGATTTTCAAAACCGATCGAATTTTTAGCAGTCACGTACAGAAAGCGTGATTTATAAGGAAGGTTTAGGTGTGCCATACCTACATATTATAGTAGAAAAAAGCCGAGAATTCCAAAGACATCTAACTCCCGGGCAACACTGGGGTGGGTCGCTAGTACATATTTATAGAACAAAGTCGCTCACCGCGTCTGCCTGGCTGCCGCGATATATTCAAGAACTACTGCACAGGTTTTCAAGCGGTTTACACCACTAGCGCGTTCCATCGTCGACCGCATCGTCGCTTTCCATCAGGTGAGATAGCGGTCAAGCGCGAACCTATCAAGAATAAAAAAAAAAAAAATAGACAGAGTAATTTATAAAAAAAGTCTAGGTGTACAATACATACATATTATACTAGAGAAAAGCGGAGAATTCCAAAAATTTCTAACACCCGGCAATGGGTGAGCGCGAACCTATCAAGAATAAAAAAAAAAAAAATAGACAGAGTAATTTATAAGAAAGGTCTAGGTGTACAATACATACATATTATACTAGAGAAAAGCGGAGAATTCCAAAAATTTCTAACACCCGGCAATGGGTGAGCGCGAACCTATCAAGAATAAAAAAAAAAAAAAAATAGACAGAGTAATTTATAAGAAAGGTCTAGGTGTACAATACATACATATTATACTAGAGAAAAGCGGAGAATTCCAAAAATTTCTAACACCCGGCAATGGGTGAGCGCGAACCTATCAAGAATAAAAAAAAAAATAGACAGAGTAATTTATAAGAAAGGTCTAGGTGTACAATACATACATATTATAGTAGAGAAAAGCGGAGAATTCCAAAAATTTCTAACACCCGGCAATGGGTGAGCGCGAACCTATCAAGAATAAAAAAAAAAAATAGACAGAGTAATTTATAAGAAAGGTCTAGGTGTACAATACATACATATTATAATAGAGAAAAGCGGAGAATTTCAAAAATTTCTAACACCCGGCAATGCTGGGGTGGGTCGCTAATTTAATAAAGCAGCTGATACTCATAGGTGGTTGGATCAAAAGTGAGTTGTTTTTTTCTATAACCCTTAAGTTCATCATCATCGTCAACAACCCAACTTGACCCACTGATGGGCATAGGCTTCTCTTTCCTCTTGGTGACATTAACTTGTGCTTGCTACCCAAAATGGCAACAATATCTTCATACCGTATCGCCATCCATGGGTTGTGCGAAAGAGAACCCCGGGGCCCTGGAAGGAAGGCAAAAAAGGAACAGGAGTGGGTTTTAGTGAGTAAAAGTCTGACACGCCCTTTCGCTCCGCCCAAGAGCGAGAGAAGTCATTGGATGATTTCGATTTACCGTGTCGCCATAGGTCACCTCTTTTAAGTTGTATTTCAGATAGTATTAATAAACGAATAAAACAATTATAATCTATTACTCGTCTACCAATAGTAGTAGAGTATCTTCTTAAATAAAATATTATAATTATAATATGTATGATCGTGTTTTATATCACAGAGTACTGAAAACATGGAGTGCTACTTGGCGGGCGGAAGATGTGTGAAAGTAGAGGCATGGCTCTTGATTAGAATGTAATGTGAACATTACTATTGAATACGGATTGTCCTTTCTCTTCATACACTATATTTTTATTTACTTTGTGTCATAATAAACGCACATCCTGAAAAAAGTATGTTCAGAATTGGCTATTGAATCGATTTTAGCTATTTTTAAAATAGGCAATTTTTGTCCTAAAATAACAAATAATGAATATACCTATTTTGATAAATTCTTGATAAACCTTGATTACGTCACTGGAGTATTTGTGCGTACCAGATACCAATACCGATGCGCTACTATTGCAGTGCTTTGTATTTCTCGTATTGCTTAAAAAACTTGCCACGTGCGAGTCGGACTCGCACTCGAAGGGTTCCATGATAGAAGGTGTACCATAAACATAGAAAATACCAATCTTTTTTGTGTTATTCATCACGTAATCATTTACTAAAAAACCACACTTAAACCTTTATAACTATTTTTATTAATGTTTTAGTAAAAATTAAGAATAATTTGCAATCTATAACTGTGCCCCGTGTTACTCCAGGACAAAGGGTTTTATTCATATAGGCCAGGCATTCGTCATCTCATAATTATAATGTTCTGCAATGCACGTTTTTAAATTGATTCAATAAGTGAAATTCTTTGACAAAATAATGCGTCTGAGCACTCCATTTCCTCACAGCTTCGTGATTTACTTTTACCGGAGTGGAACACATTTCACCTTGACAAATTGCATAATATGTTATGTAGTGAATACTTATTTCAAACGCATTACCAAGCCTTCGATAGCTCAGTTGGTAGAGCGGTGGACTGTAGATGTAAAAAAAAAACTGATATCCATAGGTCGCTGGTTCAAATCCGGCTCGAAGGAATTTTCTTTTATAGCCCCAAGTTATTTTGTTGTTATTATTGTAAAAAAAATATTTAGTTAATTAAACTTTATGTAAAAATATACCTATTATTTGAGCAGTATAGAGGACTGAGTTTGCTCAAATACGTTAAGTAATGGAGCAACGCAACTGATACCTGACCTACGCTGGTTGGATTTTTTCAACCCTATTGTTTATTTGTTGTCAGCACTGTCAACCACCCGATTCACCCGATTCACCCACTGTCAGCTTCTTTTTTTTTCGTGCCGATCTACCTGTGCTTATCTCAACGAGAATACGGTAATTATTACGCGAATTATTTGTTACGATTAAAATTTATCATTGGAATCACAGAGTATGGACTGGATGGAGTGCTATATTTTCCAAAGACGTCGTGTAACTTACCTTAATAGATGCATATGGCTACTGCGGATCAGAATGATTTTAACATGGTTTTCTACTAACGATCAAGTAAGGCATTTCGTTTTTTTTTTTGAAATATCTAATATTTGAAAAAGGATAAAATCGTGTAAGTTTAAGTTTCAAACTACGTTTGAACTCTAATTATGACTAGAGATACTGTAGATATGAAATTTTGGATCTGCATTCGGACACGTATATTATATATTCAATTATTTCTGATTATCCGCTAGTTACGAATTGTTTCGGTTACAGGTATTAGAATTTTATCATGATAATGATAAAAGTAATATATAAATAGCAAGATTTGACTTTTATTTCTAGTCTAGATTATCATTTGTTTGGCTGGGCAACACAAACAATAACCAGTCATAATCTGTCATTTAGATTCTTTTATTTCGGATATCCAATAATTTCGGTTACGGTTACGAAACTCCATAACATCCCTGACTATGAGTGTTAGTTTTTAGCAAGATTTATGACCGTTCAATCACAGTATACCCCATGGAAAAGAACGAATTCACAAGCGCGCGAGTGAATCTAATGTTTGCTTGCTAACTCCAGAGAGAGAACCACAGCCCATTGCGGTTTGTAAAGAAAACGTCTCGACTTTTTAGACGGGACGTGCCTTAGCGTGAAGCGTGAAGCTTGCAGCGAGTCTCATCGTCATAAATCATGAACGAACATAAAACAGATTCACTGAGTGAGATTTAATGGTAAAATAATACGTATGAAGCACTCCATTTGCTCACTAGTGCGAGTTTACCTTCACAGAAGTAGAGCACGTTTCACCTCGACAGATTGCATAATTTGTTTTATTGTACTTGCTTATTTCGAACACGTTAGTAAGCCTTCGATAGCTCAGTTGGTAGAGCGGTGGACTGTAGATGTGAGAAGACTGATATCCATAGGTCGCTGGTTCAAATCCGGCTCGAAGGAACTTTTTATTTTTTATTCGTAATCTTTTTAATTTCTCTGATAACAGTAGATATACTCTTATGAGAAGAGGCTCAAATGGTTCAGTTGGTAAAACGTTAAAAACCTTCTTTACCATTCACATAGTAGAATATAAAATTATGGTTATCCCTTGATTATGAGACTAATCAGTCTTGAAATATTTTTAGGTGTAATTAGAAAGCAGTGGATTGTAAAGATAATTAATTTTTAATACTTTTAAACTTAACAGTAAACTTATACGACACTTATTCGATTTGCTTGAATAACATCACACTACCGTATTCTCCAAAGAGTTGGTCAGAAATGCGCCTAAGTACAATAACACACATGATTCGTCAGTTATATTGAAGTCCCATGGAGTGAACCTATTGACATTAACCGAGCACACATACAGATAGACCAACGTTAGAGTTTTATTTGCCAGAAAGAAAGAAACAAAAAGTATTTATTAGACAGTCACCAGATTCGCACAAAAGTGATAAAATAAAATTAAAAGCTATAAAAAAAATTACTACACATAGCTTATTGTTTCGTCACAAAAATCAATTTCTCAAAAGTTATTATTTATATAAGTAACTATACCTACCCCTAATCTGCCTAGAACAATAGTATTGATCGAGGCTCATAGCTATCTCTTTGACATTAGAAGCTTAGATCGTAAATACATGACATGCTGATACGTAGCATAGCATAGCATAGTCGGCCTTATAATGTTCCCACTGTTGGGACTCAGGCCTCCTCTCTAAGAGAGGGAATGGGCTGTAATCCACCACGCGGGCCCAGTGCGGGTTGATACGTATGTGTACTTTAATAAACACCTCAACGACCGATCTACATACGTAAAATCCGTAAAAATACAAAACTTAAAAAAAAAATATGAATATTTCCGATATGGATTTTAACTAACGACCTACATGTGACAGCTATTCAACATCTACGGTTAACTTTCCACCACTACCACTGAGCTATAGAAGGTATAAGAATCGGGACTCGTCGAGAGTTGCAGGGCGATTCCCGACCACCGTAGGTGCGAGCTAACGGACGACGAGCAAAGGGCCATTGAAGGAAACATGTGGATTTTAGTCAGTAAAGTTCTGACGCACCCTCTCGTTCTACCCTAGAGCGAGAGAGTGCATTAGAAGAGTGCGCGAGAAGTTAATTGATGATTTCCCACCTAAAAATGCTAAGCTTCATTAACTGGACAATTTTAATGCATGAGGTATACTCAAATGATGATTTTATTTATAACCCTTCATACAATCGACTCTGGCCAACTTTCACACAATTACTTCAAAGTTTTGATAAATTAACAGCGCAAAATTTTCCTTTATCTATTACACACGTTTGTCGCTCTACCAACTGAGCCATCTATGGTTTACCGCTATTGATAAAACAATATTTAATATGACTTTAACCAAAATATGTTCAAATAAATAATTGAGAACTGTAAAATATAACTCCTTCGAGCCGGATTTGAACCAGCGACCTATGGATATCGGTTTCTACACATCTACAGTCCACCGCTCTACCAACTGAGCTATCGAAGGCACATGTGAGTTGGCAAAACTCCACGTTGCTTTGTTTAAGCCACTAAGTCAAGGGAAAAAACACTTGTCAACAATGGACTAAATCATAATATTTTCTTTAAATATACAAAAAGTATTTATAGCATCTCTTCAATAAGATATTGATAATTCAATTGTAAACGAAAACACTAACACCCTGCACAAACACAAAATCAGGTAAATAAAATAAAAATAGCTATTTAAAATAACGGACAGATAAAAGCGTCAAAAATAAACAAAAATTTGACCTATCAGTCACTATCTTCCACTCTTAAAATTTATCTCACATTATTTGACTTACAGATAACAGTGAACTAAAATATTATTGTCAATTTATAATTTCCGATTCATTGATTAAGAGTGCCATTTTCTGGTAGCGTCATGAAAAAAAAAACATAACAACCAAATCATTGGCGGCCATAAGCCAGGAAATCATTTCATAAAATCTTGTGTACTTTTATATTAAAACGATTGTGCTAGTTCAATAAAATTAGAATCCTACAATCAGCCTAATTTATGGGTGTCGGGTACAACATTCGTTAAAATGTAACAATATTCATTTGCACAAGTAGACACAAAATTTACTGAATAGTGAACAAAACTTGGGTTTGCACGCATTTTGAACGACACGACGCGACATCCGGAAGCAGTGACGTTGTCGTCTAGTGCTCAGACATCCCCACAATACTGAAACCCTTCGCCTTGAAGATGAAATAGAAAGGCATACTATGCATTGAAACATTTAAACCCTGCAATGGTATTGAAAGTGATACAACAACGGTAGTGTACAACAAACAAAAGGGAATCAAAGAAGTTAATTTCACCGCAAAGTAGGGTCGAATCGCGGCTAATTTGAATAGAAACTGTCGCCGCGGCCGGCGATAGTCGCGCCGTTTCCGACCCGTCCCGTGTTGGACGACTGAAACGACCCTTAACGAGTTCCCCAAGAATTTGGCCAGTGAGTTACGTCACTTACTCACGTAAGTACATTACTACTACCAACTACCGAGCCCAAGTTGTTACAATCGTTACCACGTAATGTAATTATATTCGGGGTTGATATGGTTTCGTTTTTATTGCTGAATTTGCTGTTGCTTATGACAATTATTAAGTAACGTACATAGGTAACTCTAAAGATTGTTACATAGTCCTATCTCTTAAGTTCATAACTCCTGAGTGAGCACTTGTAGCCAGGCTTTTGACTATCCGCAACGACCGTCAAAGGCCTACAAATGACAGCCGGGAGCAATGACCTAACGTGCTTTCCGAAGCACCGAGGAATCTCGGTATGTTTAATGGTCACCAATCCGCAGCCCAACCTCGGAAAGTTTTACTTAACCATGGAGATAGGTACGACCTCCTCTGGCTTCAATTAAACAATAGTACATAATTTTGAGAGCAGTGGTGGCCCAATGATAACGGCCCTGACTTTCGATTTGTAGGTTGCGGGTACAAATACAGGCGCATTATTTTGTGTAATTTATTTCATCACCACTGCTCTCAACACGGTAAAGGAAAACATCGTGAGGAAACCGGTATGTCCTAGAATCAAAAACAATTCGAATATATGTGACGTCCACCAACCCTCACTGGTCCCGCGTAGTAGATTACGGCCCATTTCCTTTCCCAGAGGGGAGGCCTAAGTCCTAATAGTCAGAACATTATAAGGTTGATTATACTTATTTTCATGCTTACATAATTTTATTTAATTATTTGAAATAATATAAATATGTTTATCATACGATAACCCAACCATTTTGCTATCGGTATTTACTGTTTCCAGGCTATAATGACAACTTCATTGGCCTCTGTAATTTTATTTTTAAAACGCAATTTTATACAAAGAATTCTGAAGTAACAGGTAACTACATTAAGAACACCTGTGATCTAATGATTCCCTCGGAGTAGAAATAACTAATTTGCATAAATATGTAAATGTACTGTTTGTAAGGGCAAATAGGTAGCTAAACAAAATTAAAAAGTTTTCAGGTAATATTTAAGTAACTTCGTTTAGTATTAGTACCTACTCTGAAGCTTATGAAATTAGCTTAGAATACGAAGATAGACCTTCGAAGCAACAAAAGATACTGTGGATTACAAATTCAATCCCGTCTCAAAAAAGCATTTATCATTCTGTATAGTTTATAAACTGACATCTGACGCCGAAACACTGAAGCCTTCCTAAGTAGTTGCCTTTCAACTGCAACGACCTCAAAGGTCAGGTACCTTTTATCTACAGCATAAGCATAAGTATAATGTTCCCACTATTGAAACACAGGCTTCCACCTAACGTAACAACAAGGCCTAGTGCGGATGTCACATTTCTTCGACTTTTTGGCTCTAGGACATATTGGTGCTAAAGTATTCGTAAGTCGGGGCCGTAACCACTGGGCCACCAGTGCTCACCCTAATATTCGCCGCCATATCTACAGACCACTACATTAATAATACAGCCAGCCGTCAGGTATCACAAATTCTCGGTAAATTGACAGCAATCATATGAAAGGGCAGCCCATAAAGATCAAACAGGCACTTGTCAAATAATTCAGGGGTGGTCCACCGGCCCACCGGCCCTCCATACCACCACTTAGCATAAGGTCAAACTGACATTTGGAACAACATTTACGTCGTCGACGATTCATAACATCGTGAGGCAACGTTCGTCACGCAACACAGATTGTAGTGATGGGCAATTTTGATGTTTCATTATTTATTTAGAGTTCATATAAACTTTAGGTTTATTTGATTGACGTATTGTGTCAAGTTATCATAGGTTAAACTATATCGCTGAATAGGAATTATGGATTAGGCATATTATTTATTTAGACTCCGCAGACTCATAGATTATACTATTTCGATTTACTTTTCTATTATTTTTCTATGGTACTTATTTGTTACAAGTCAACGTGTAACAAATAAGTATATCAATTAATATTGTAGTATGGAAATATTGAAAAACCAATAATTTTTTGAAAAAAGTAACTGTGGAGTTTCTTGCCTACTCTACCCTACTCTATCCTATTCTATCCTACTCTACAGTATATTAATTTAATATCCATTAAACACATCAACAGGTTAACTTAAAAATTTCAAATTTTCAACCACACTAGGCAACATTACGTTTAGCTGTCAGTTGAGTTTTGTTATTCCATGTCAGTTGCGTTTTGTTATAACACGTTTTATATCTCGTTCCACGGGAACGGGATAAAAAAGTACCGTCTCCTGGTTCTAAGCTACCTCCCCACCAATTTTCGGCCAAATGGGTTCAGTTCCTATTCTTGAGTGATAAATAGTGTAACTAACACGACTTTCTTTTATATATATAGATATGCTGTTTCAAGACATGTTCTACCTATGTGCAAAGTTTCATCCAATTCCCTTCAGCCGTTCGACAGACACAACAACTTTAACCTATTGTTAGTGTGATGTCACTAGCTTTAGCCAGAGGCTACGCCTGAGTAAGCGTAGAAATTTATCTCAAGAGAACATGTTTATTTTCTTCTTTCATTAAAAGTTTCCTATGTTCTATCCTAGGGAATGGTCTAAACGTGTACAAAGTTTCATCCAAATCCGTTCGGCATACACACTGACTAAGTTTCCTGTATAATATTAGTGCGATAGTGTAAGACTTGAAGTTATTAAGATATTTTTACTAGCTAGCCTATTGCACTGCCTTGGTATTTAAATATATCGAATGTTCCCAACCTTATTCGCCCACCTTTTAGCATAAACAGAAGGGTAGCAAGTACTCGAGACGGAATTGCCCTGTCAAAGCCTTTACTAAATTATTAATACGTAACTTTGGAAAGAATGCTTGATTTAATTACAAAAGTAATTTCTAAGTACTATTTAACACGAAACGCGTTGAAGAACGTGCTAACAATTGCGTTTGGTGAGGTCAACACTATATATTTTTATTATTAATTTCTATTATTACGTCGACACCAGATTTATGTTACAGTTATAACTCATTTTTAAAAGGTGTATTAAGTTTTTGTACTATTGTAACTTTGTTATGTTACACTACGCCTACATGATTTAATATTAACAGGGGTTAAAGTATGAAATAGCCGTTTTTTAAAACGGTTTGCTTAGAAGTGTTATATCTTTGGTTTGACTTGTAATTATAAGTTCAAATAAACTTTATATTAAAGGTACGTTATTCTTCTTCCGAAATTATATATTTATTGGATTCTTTGTGTTTTGTATTTTCTGTAATATCGAAGTTCTTTCAGTTTCTTTTCAGTTCGTTCTAATATTATAAAGTTTGTATGTATGGATGTAAGGATATTTGTTACTGTTTCACGTCAAAACTGCTGAAAGGATTTCGATAAAACTTGGTACACGGGTAGACCTTGTCCTGGAATAGCACTTAGGACACTTTTTATCCCGGGAGTATCTTCCCTTGGGATAATTTTCTACTATGACGCGGGCGAAGCCGCTCGTGACAGTTAGTTTAAAATATTTCGTTATGTGTTTATGTGCTATAAAGCAATTTAAAGAAAGGAATTAGAACTAAAATACTTTCTTTTTGGGAGTTTAAAAAATGTCATAGCATTTTAACCTTTTGAGTGCGTAATTAGAGACACAATAGTAAGACAATGGCGCGTGAACGCCGGCGTTAATGCGGGGATCAACAGCTTAAATTAAAAAAACTGGGCAAGTGCGAGTCGGACTCGCGCCCTGATGGTTCCGTACAAACCTACCTATGTAAACAGTTCAATTCCTGAATGGAGTTCCGAAGATTTTTCCGAATCGCATTTTTTTTTGTGACGTAACAACAAATTTACTGTTTTCAGATTTATTCCTATATCTGTCTTATAAGACCTTGCTTTATGCCAAATTTCAGGATTCTGGGTCAACGGGAGCAACCCTATGAATTTTAATTTCCTAGAGAGTGTCGAAATATAAGTTTTTTGCAACATAAACGACCGTACCTTTTTTTTTAGTTAACTTAGAAGTTTAATTTTTTCACAGCATCAAGGGACTGCAAACCTGACTATATGGTTTTAATTTCAACTCGATACCTCCACGTGTTCCCAAGATAAAGGGTCTTGACAAACAGACAGTCAGACAGACGGACGGACAACAAAGTGATCCTATAAGGGTTCCGTTTGTCCTTTTGAGGTACGGAACCCTAAAAACAAAACTTCCTAAAAAGAAAAGGTCGTTTTCACTGATCAGAAAACGACTTTCCAACGGCTTAAAAGATACTTCGAAGGTAAGTGGCCTAATCTGCTGTAAACTTACAAATCCATTTAAGTCGTATCAATCAAAAATACTTCCGCTAATTTACGAGGGTACCTAATTAAGTCAATCTTCCATTAAATCCCCTTTTCTTAGCGACTCGTCTCGTCTGAAGGCGCATAAAACGCGCGAAAACCTAATGCCATTTCACGCCGGAGTAAACCTCTCTCTTGGAGTTAACGTCTCTTTAAACTCGGCTTAAGTTAATCGATCGAGAAGGCCCTTAATTATGGCTTTATCTTAACGGCAATGAAGATCGAAGCGGGCGGATCTGAATTGACTTGAATTGGTTGAATACACAGCATGTACTTACACGGTGTAGACATGCTACCGTGTTTCTCTAAAGTAAATAGTCATTTTCTTTCGATATAATGGTTGTGGTAATTTGTATTTTGTACAGCATCTATCATTGGTACCTCTTTAGAAGGTTTAGAACTGGCACATTATTATTTAGTAAAAGAAATAAATACAGGGTTTATAGGGGGATTTTTTCGAGCGAAGTTCAATGGCTGTTTAAATTATTCGCAAATTGATTCTAAGAAGTAACACTAAGAAAGAAATTTTAAAATCAATTAAAGGAGTTAAATAGAAGTGAAAGTTTATATGGAAGTTCGTAATTTTCAGTTTAATTGAGAGCTTTTTTTTTTTAATTGATATAAACTAGTGCTTGACTGCGATCCCACCTGATGGTAAGTGGTAATGCAATCGTTGATGGTGAGACGCACTAATTTATTGAGAGCCTATTCACTCTAGCCTTGAAGAGACCCAAATTATAATCGGACGGGAAAACCGCAGCAGACAAATTATTCCAGTCCCTCGATGCTGCTGCGTTAAAATAAAAAATAAACCCAAGTGAGCAGACTCCCGAGATAAAAACGAACCCTATATGCTATACCAGGACATGGACTACCTATGTACTAAATTTTAACTAAATCCGTTCAATCTTTCGAGCGTGAAGAAGTAACAAGCTTTCGCCTTTATAATAATAATATGATTCTGACAAGACTTTAATTCAGCTGCATATTTATTATCTTCCTTAACAACTAACTGCTTAATTAATGCATCCACGATACAGGAATTAATCCTAATATGGAACGTTTTTTTTTTAACAAATAAAGTAATTCCTATAAGTAAAATCTTACATACACTTACTTATCCAAAGACAAGTCTAGAAGTTCTCGGTACGTGCCAACATTTGCCATCAAGAGGTTTGTCTATCCAAATTAGCGTTGAACCGCTAACCGGGAGTGTCACCGCCATATTAATATTCATAATCGACGTTCCTTGCCGTTACGTTCAAACGCGGAGGTACTGCGTTAATTTAATACGACTTTCTTGAGTGATATTCATGTGAATATTAATTCACGCGTGTATATGTATAAAAGTTATCAGTCTTAAATGCTTTCAATAACTTTAACTTTACTACATAATAAAAGTACGGACCATTAATAAGTTTATAACGTTCCCACAGTTGGGCCACAGGCCTTCTTAAATATCATATACATCTAGATGTACCTATATAATATTTTTAGTATAGGTTAGGTATATACTTACACCTTGGTAAGTTTTCAGTCGAATATCATAAAACAGAAAAACACCATACACCATTTTCTTATCTCATATTAAAAACTCTTTAAAAATGCATTGCACAAAACACATTAGGTATCTACCCATCTTTAAAAAAAAGTACTCTGTATTACCGCAGTGTCTATGACTTGCATTTTGGCGGGCGCGCGATACCCGCTGGGACCACAAACCGTAATTATGTCTGAAACAATACTCCACCTTATTTTTACCCATTTTGTGCTCAATCATAATTACCTGCGCCTTCCTATGGGAAACATTGTTACGGAAAATCATTGCAAAACCTTCCAGCCGTTTTATTATGATAAGAAAAAAATATTTACCTTTGAGATTTCCTTAGCATTAGGTACTTATTTGCATATTTTTTGGTCTTTTAAAACAACATAAAGTATGAAAACAGATGCTCAAAAATTGTGAGTTCGTGCATATCGTGATTGCTCTACAAATGGTAGCGTCTACGAAAATAATAAAGTAACAATTCCAATAAACCTGTTCATTAAAGAGTTCGATCGTTAAGTCAATACATACACGCAATAAACGTTGTGCACAATAAAAAGCCTTTGAAATCAAACAACAGCTCAATAAAAGCATACGCAATTACCTGCGTCTCGCGTATTTATCTTTTTCCGCGATATAAATGCTTTGTGGGGGCCAACAATGGCTGCGGGGCTCCACCACGGGAAGCTTTATAATTTTTTAATTAATACCGTCGAAAATATCAAAGTCATTGGCCGGTCTGCCTACTAGTGGGGAATGCTATTAAATTTTGATAAAGTTTTTTTCATAAAGCATAAAGCGTTCCACTCTTTAGGGTGCACTTTGGTCACCCCATTGTCAAATAAATACGTCTACATTGTACCCTTTATTTTAATGAAAATCAAGCCTCGTTCAATACAGATTAAAAGCACTGTTATTGACTTAGTACAATCTATATACAATTTTTTTTTTAAATGGCTTCGCAAGATCATTTAATAAATCAAACAGTGTCAAGTATAGAAAGTATTTAGTTTTTAAAACATAATACAGTCATTTTGTTTTCTGTTAGAATGCGGATCTAACATATTTTGCAGTATTTGGCAGAAAATTTATAGAAGCAGCCTTCTCTCGGCATGCTTCGCTGACGCGTAGTTATTACTACAATAACTTTTACCGACATCGCGCCTGTTTCAATATTTTTGTATATTGTCCAATTGTGTAGACACTTGAGATACAAAACTACACCAACTTCACATCACAATATTCACTAAGAGTCAATTTGTGAATGATTAAAACAGTCACTGAACTTCACTCGAAAAAATTCCACCAAAAACTACTACATTCTATTTAGATTTCTATCTAGTAATGGGCAACCTTAAGTTTAATTTCATAAGGATTGTAACAAATAATTCATGTGTGTTTAAACACCTAAAGAAAATCTTATGATCATTCAATAGAACATTCGCCTTTGATCTGTTCAATCGTTTCATCCTCACTCAAACAATTATGCTTTATCAATATCACTCAAATATTTTAACGACTAACCGTCAAAATGATTTGAATCTTCATTCAAAAACAAAGTTAACTCAAACGAAAAATGTGTTACAATTAACAAATGTGGAGGGGAACCTTTCAGACCATCGTTTTCCTGAGGGTTTTCCTAATGAGTGATTTTCACGGTGACGACACGACAAAGCCGGGACAAACTGACACGAACTTCCAATACAATAACTTCATTAAACACGAAAGAATCTAATCGATGTGTTTGCTTATTATGTAATCAAGCATTGTTCCTAATATATTTTAACCTGATAAACATTTTTTTGGGGTAACTTATAAATTAAATTTTTAGAGTACACAGTTTTTGACTTTCAACCTCGAGTCTCGAGGCTTACTCCAACCAGTCTACGAAATGCGAATACACATATTCTATCGATTATGTCCATTGATATGACACCACATTTAACAGTATAATAACTAGCACCAAGGATAGGAAGATATTAACAGAAAAAAAAAATTATGTATCTATATATATAATATTAGGTATATAAATATTTAAATTATAGGTGTAGATTTACTTGATACTTTATTTTAAAAATTCACATATTCTTCTTCTCTTGATTTTACACACTATCGTCTACACTTCTGCTTCTTTTCCTTTAGCAGGCGTGCTGGAAGAAATTTCTATGTTTATTTATCTTTTATCTACTTATACAAAAAGAGAAACTGCCTGACTAACATATCAACACACAATCGAAACTACTGGGACTATAAGCGTGAAATTTTGCAAAAGGTCCAAAATTCACCCCTTAAAGGGATGAAACGGGGTTTCCAAGTTTGTATGAAGAAACTTATTTTTACGCGGGTGAAGCAAAAAAGCAAAGCCTTTGTACTCATGTTTATATTTTTCTCATTATCTATAACCGTTTCCTTTTGTGTGTATAAATAACTAGCTTCTGCTAGCGGCTTCGCCCGAATGAAAATAGAAAATATAGGCTTATGTTACTCAATGATAAAGTAGCTTTCGACTGGTGAAAGAATTTTGAAAATCAGTCCAGTAGATTTTGAGTTAAATCGTAACATACAAACAAACAAAAAATCAAATCTTTCCTCTATTAGTATAGATAAAATAAATAAATAAAGAAAGAAAACATTTATTTGAGACTCGCACAGGACAAATAACAATAAAACAAAAAAGTAACTATTTAATTTATAAATACTTAACTTAAAAGAAAACAATATTAAAAGACAAAAATAAAAGACCTGTGCGAGAGCAAAAAGGCTCCTATCTCAGGAGCTGCGATAGTAAAATACGCAGCAAATACTAAATAGGTAATAAATATCCCAAAACCGTAATTCCGATTCTTTCCCACAACCCTTCCAGCTCGACCAATTCCATTTACATTAACGGTCAAAGGTAAATCGATGTTCGAATGTCTGATAAAATTTTATTACACCCGATGACCACTGAAATTAGCGTCATTGGGAACGCTCATGCAAATTGTCCCCCTCTTCCCCTCCCTATAGAAATTTACTGTAGGTAATTGATTTAATAGTCTTCTTTGTTCACGACTAATGGACGGACACGTTTTGATACGAACGCCGAGCCTTCTATTGAATACATTTTCATTAAATTTAGAATTGGCTTGTTTTATTGTTGAATGAGTTATGGAGGGAGATTGGGATAATGTCCATGGAAAATGAGACTTTTAGCAGACTTTATAATTCTATGAGATTACAGATTCTTCTTTCTATTTAATTTACAAAACAAGTTTTCAATGAAAATCAATTTTTCTAAGCAAGCTTTTATAGCGCGGTATATACCTATATAATTAATACTCATCAAGACCATTCCAAAAAGCTCCAACACGATAGGGTTATCTGAGTTCCTATGGCCACCTTCCGGTTCCATTATTTATCAGATCAGCTCCATGTCATAATATTTTTGCATTGTCATCTGATTTACACATGCATGTAAAATGTCAGCTCAATCGGTAACCGGGAAGTGGATCAAATTTAATTTGCAAGATTTGATTACAGACAAGCAAACATCGGGACAGGTGAAACTAAATATAAGCTTGTAAGAAGTGACAAATATGCATCCATTGGAAATTAATTTGGGCTTCATAAAGTTGTAAACACTGTTTTTTTGGGGTTCCGTACCCAAAGGGTAAAACGGGAGCATATTATTAAAACTTCGCTGTCCGTCCGTCTGTCCGAGTTTAAATTTTCACAGATGCCAACAAATTCTAATAAAAAAAACTTTTTACAAAAAAAAAATACAACCGACTTCAAAATAAAATAAAACGCTGTAATGTGCAAAATAACTTTAATTTCGGAAGTCGGTGTTTCTATAATAGTTTTGTCTCTTCGTTATTTAACACCGACTTCCAAAATTAAAGTTACTCTGCACAATACAGTGTTTTATTTTATTTTGAAGTCGGTTGTATTTTTTTTTGTAAAAAGTTTTTTATTTTTCACTTTTTAGTTATAGTACCACCACTAAAAAGTACCCCTCAGCCAAACTTAAATACCTTATAGCCAGAGTGCATCTCATGACAATTCTAATAATCCCAAACACGGTTAGATTACATTAATTTATTACAGAGTTCCGGTGTCTCACTTTAGGCTTCATCATCAAATCAGTTCGATATATTCCCCCTCTACTTTCAGTCAGTCATCGACTACACGTATAAACAAAACAATTTTACTTGTTACGACGGTTCTGCTGTGATCCTATGAGGAGTTCTGTTCCATATCTTCGAAGTTCATGAACAGATCATAACAATATTTATATGGGACCAACTCGGAAGTATAACCTTCCAATCAAATAAAATAATTTCAAAATCGGTCCACAATTGACCGAGAAATCGGTGAACATACATAAAATAATAAAATAGAAAACATACATTCAACCGAACATATAACCTCCTCCTTTTTGAAGTCGGTTAAAAAAACAGAATACAATAAATATTTAACGGGGCTCCCATACAATAATCGTGATTTTTTTGCCGTTTTTATAGATATCGGTACGGAACAATTCGTGCGCGAGTCCGACTCGCACTTGGCCGGTTTTTTTTATTCAAAATTGCAGTGTAGATTACATTTTATGCTAATAACCACAAAAGCCTTTAATCGCTTATATATGGCTACTTCTTCTTCTTATCGATTCGATGGTAAACTCGTCAAACTGTATGGGCCCAATAGGTGGCTACATTAATAGCAGCATCGGTAGCACTCATCAAATCCTCCAAAGTGCAGGTGTATGGGCACTTGGGGCATTCTAGTATGTGGCTCATGTTTTGAACAGGAGCACCGCACTCACATTGAGTATCTGACGGGTCTATAAAACCCCATTTTGCCAAGTTGTGTTTGCAACGGCCTACCTGGGTTCGCAACCGATTTAGTGCTCTCCATATAGACCACTGCAAATCGCGTCCAGACGGGAGATGTTCTTGGGGTTTCAAGAAGTCGGATGGTGGTAGGTGATGCTCTTCCCAAAGCTTTATTCTTTCTTTAGGTGGCGGGTCATCGATGGCCTGTGTGCTACGCAGGAAGCTCTTCCGGCTCTTAAGCCTACTTGGGGCTGTTTTGTGTTCGAAGAGGGGATGTCGGGAATCGGATTCTTATGGCTACTGAGTTCAGAACAAATCTATATACCTATATAAAAGTCGTGTTAGTTACACTATTTATAACTCAAGAACGGCTAATCCGATTTGGCTGAAAATTGGCGGGGAGATAGCTTAGAATCAGGAGACGGACATAGGATTTTTTATCCCGTTCCCATGGAACGTGACATAAAACGTGGTATAACAAAACGCAACTAACATGGAATAACAAAACTCAACTGACAGCTGAATGTAATGTTGTGCTGGTTCCTTAAGAATGGTCTATGCTTAATTATAATTTGATAGTAGGGTCTCTACCCTACTCTGGGTAGTGTAGGGTAGGGTAGGGTAGAGTAGGGTAGAGTGGGGTAGAGTAGGGTAGGGTAGAGTGAGGTAGAGTAGGGTAGGGTAGAGTTGGGTATAGTAGACAGTTGACGGGAGTGAAGCCGCGGGCAAAAGCTAGTAGTAATATAAAATAGATTAGATAGTAAGTAAACATCATCACATCACATTACATTTATTTTTATCTCTCCTTTCGCAGGTCTGCTGGAAGAAATTTCTTTTAGAAATAAGCAGTACCATTGTACATTTTGTTTTTATTATCTTCTTCCAATATAGTGTGTGTACAAAAATGACAAAATAAATAAATAAATAATAAAGGAGAGGTCAAAAATGGGCTATTATTCCGAAGAAATTTGAACAGCGATGTGAATATGTGTATGTTTGTTTTCACATAAACTAACAAATACGCTAATAACTTCAGCTGCATTTATTGGAATCAAAAATACAATTTCCGGTTAGTTTAAAAACATTTCAGTGTTGCAAGCCTTATAATTATGGCAGGCACGATACAGAGGCAGGTTACACAAATACAAAGTCTTCAGGTTGACGTGCCACGAAAACTTTAAAACGTTATAGTTGAACAACACACTACCAATCAAAGCTTTCGTGTGTTCCGCTTTAAAACACGTTAAATTTAAAGACCTTGTGTCCTAGTTTTAAATAATTTGAGAAGGAAAGGAAAAAGGTTTCATTATTATTTGCTTTTTTTGGTACCTGGTACACTTTAGTCGTCAAAACCGGACCACCAAAGTGAGTGAGTGAACTGAAGGGAGTGTGCGTCGGAATTGTATAACTTATCTAATCCGTTCCATGATCGGACTACCAGATTTACTGCGATGCGCCATCGGTACATGGTGCACCGGCACATCCCATCCTTACGCACAAAACATTTTGGGAACACATTCATTGTGCGTAAAGCTATGGAGTAGAATTCCCTGCTGGAGTTTGTATTTCCTGATAGCTATAACCTAGGGGTCTTTAAGTTAAGAGTGAATAGGTTATTTCTAGGCAAGCGTGCTCCATTGTCGACCACATCATCGCTTACCAGCATGTGTGATAGAGGTCAAGCGCGAGTCTTTCAATTTAAAAAAAACTGGTCAAGTGCGAATCGCGCACTGAGGGTTCCGTACAAACTACAATTCCCGAATCTCTCTCAAAAATTTTTCCGAATTGCAAAAAAGTTTCTTTTGTGACGTAGGTAACAACAAATTTACTGTTTTCAGATTTATTCCTATACCTATGCTATAAGACCTTGCTTTATGTCAAATTTCAGGATTCTCGGTCTACGGGAAGTACCCTACGATTTTTGATTCCTTTATCGTATATACGTTTTTTATACCTAGAGTATCGAAATATACGTTTTTTGCAAAATGGCCGTATCTTTTTAATTCGTTAACTTAGAATTTTGATTTTTTCATAGCTTCAAGAGACCGCAGACTTGAGTATATGTTTTTAAGCTGTTGATCCCCGCATTAACGCCGGCGTTCACGCGCCATTGTCTTTCTATTGTGTCTCTAATTACACACTCAAAAGGTTAATTTCAACTCGATATCTTCACGTGTTCACGAGACAAAGGGTCTTGACAGACAGACGGACGGACAACTAAGTGATCCTATAAGGGTTCCGTTTTTTTCCTTTTGAGGTACGGAACCCTAAAAACGCACGGTTGATATTATGCGAAAAATCGTGTATTTGTACTTATTTGATTTTTACGACCCGTAACATACGTCTTCTGTTAGTGGAGTCACGTTTCAATCACATATCAAACTTAGTTCACATCGAAGCGCGATCGAGAGGAAGGAAGTGCGTGAAAAACTAAATTATTCAAACTAGGCATACGTGTTTATGATAGCAAATATTGTAAGAATGAGTTTGGCTCACAGTAAGTTGGGCCTACTATAACACATATACTATATATACATACATAGATACATAGTTTTCTAAGTCTACCATGTGTTATTTAAAAACTTATTTCCTGTTATATTTTTTAGGTGAGAAATCATCCAATGACTTCTCGCACCCTAGAGCAGAGCGAAAGGGCGTGTCAGACTTTATCTGACTAAAACCCGCTACTATGCTTCTTCTTTGCCTTGCGTTCCTGGACCCCGGATTTTACTTTCAGAAGCGAACCAATGGCCCCAGTTGGCTTCGACCTTGCTGAGCCCCTACGGTTTTGCTAAACGGCTTTACTACGCGCCGTCGACGACTCGGATTCTTGCTAGATGGAAGTCACCCAAAATATGTAGAAATTCCTCTATACTGGATTTTTTCAAACTTGACCCCTGAGTAGGTCAAACGGAGGGTAACATTTTTATACGAACGAAGTTTGAAACAGCTAGTCTACAACTAAGTATTACCTTTTTGACTGGCCTGTTGGTCTAGTGGTTAGTGACCCTGACTGCTATGCCGGAGGTCGTGGGTTCGATTCCCACCCAGAACAAATGTTTGTGTGATGAGCACGATCATTTGTTCTGTGTCTGGGTGTAATTTATCTATATATGTATGTATTTAGAAATATATAAGTATGTTTATCAGTTGTTTAGTACCCATAACACAAGCTCTGCTTAGCTTGGGACTAGACGGCGTTGTGTGATAGTTGTGGAATATTATTATTATTATTTCGTTTATTGGTCATTTTATCTTACAAATTATATTTTTAAATATTTCAATAAAAAAATAAAAAAACATTTAAAAATATAAAAAATAGTGTCCCACCGGTATTATTATTATTACCTATGCATGCGAAAAAGTACCTAGATCGTGTAAGTACCTATATTGTGTGTTCAGATTAGACGGATTTTGTATAAACATTATGTCAGTAAACATTCCATAGAGAGACAACACTGATGAGGTAGGTAAAGTTCTAATAATTATTAAACTTTACTATGTTTGATTAATGCATCAAACATAGTTTATTTATAGGAGAGCAAATATAATTATATAATAAAAACATATTATTATGTAACATTAGAATATATTTTTTTGGAAGAATTATTATTTAACTTTTGTCTTTCTGATTTGTTGAAATGAAAAATACGATAATTTTTTCATTTTTCTTTAAACTGCCAATGACATGAAAAAATTTTCATACCGCCAAAAATGACTTGTGTAACTTCACCGTAACCGTCCATAAGCTAAAGTGCCATAAGTTTCAAAGGCTTTCGTTGTTTGATGCCATAAATCAGCTAAAAATTCTGTATCGATCTGCTTAAGCAATAGTAGATACCATCAATATTTTCCGAAAAAAAAAAAAATCACCGTTAAGATCCCTTGATTTCTATGTTATTCAACGCTTTGTGCTTAAATAAATGAAAATGTTATTGTGTCAGATAACGGCATTATAGTTCAAGGCCGCCATTATAGTATAAAGCCGTTAGACCGACAGTTTGTCAGCCCTGGAAAGATGCCATGAAAAAGCCACTAACTAACCTACAACAAACTTCACAACCCGAATGTATGTTTTCTTACCCACAAAGAGTAGTTCACAGGCGACAGAACCACGATATGAACAGCTCAAAACAAAAGGGCTGTTACGTTTTATTGCATGCCATCGGCGCCAGTAAACTCGAGATAGTACTCCTGCCAACAATTAAAGGGAGGAGATAAAGCCGGCGGATTTTCACGACTCCTTTACCTAATAATGTAAAGATATCTGTGTTAAGGACGGGGCTTCATGGAGTTAAAATCCTATCATAATATTTTACTGAAAGTGTGAGTTTGACTCTGCTACTACATATGTTTAAGCTAGGTTATCGATAAATGAGACAACTTGATATAGACATCAGCGCAGCGATAGCTACAAACATTACATACATTAAATAAAACAATTACTTACGTGCTACTTACAGAATGTTCCAAAATAATTTGATCTATCTTGACAACACATTTAGCGCAATGGTTGAGCGATATGCGCAGCAGTAGCACAGAATAAGAAATGAAGTAGTAGCATTGCGAGCTGTATCGCAAGTTCGATCCTCGGACGGAACAAAATATATTTGTATGTCCTATAGATAGTTGTTTTAAGTATAGGTATCTTGTGTACGGTGAAGGAAAACATCGTGAGGAAACCGGCATGTACTAGAACCAAAAATTCGAAGACATGTGACATTCACCAATCCGCACTGGGCCCGCGTGGTGGATTACGGCCCATTCCCTCTCCTAGAGAGAGGAGGCCTGAGTCCCAGCAGTGGGAACATTAAAAGGCTGATTATCCTATCCTATCCTATCTTGTGTACCTACGTGAGTTTATATGATTCTGAACGCTCCGACGATCCAGGATTAATTCCAAGAGTACGGCAACGTTTTAAAAAATTAAACTGATAATTAGAAGCTGATGGAAAACTTAACATTAGTTCCGCATTCTTTTTGACTAATCAAAGCACAAACCCCAAAACTCCCTTCCAGCATTGTCAAATATTGTGGAATATAAAATATTCTTGTTTAAATTCATGCTGCATTAGAAATAGGCAAAAACTCAAGCGTATAGGTGTCGATTTGATAGGGCTTTGTGAAAAAAATCTCCGCTCTATATGCGGAACGCACAGCAATCTGATATGGCGCGTGCCCGACTCGCGGTTGCGATAGTGACGATTTATATTTTGACAATACATCGACGTATTTTACAACACAATTGTAGAAAAATTACAATTTTATCCACATTAAATCGGCTACGATACATTAAAATGAATTTTAATAACTGCGAATAAATGGAATTTTCATTCAAAGGAATTTTCAACTCGAAATCATATTATACATCACACAAAATAATCCGAATAGTTTTTCGAATTTCACGCATTCGTAATAAACAATAGTAGGTACCTACTATTGAAGTCAACACTACCATCGACCATCGATACAATCGCACAACAAAGCATCCCTAGCGTGAATGAAATCGAATAGAATCCGTCAATAGCGCGGATTGGTATTTGCACTAGAACACGGTTGCTTCTGGCTCGGCAGACGCGTCCGCAATCGCGTCCCGCTGTCAACACGCGCCCATTGTGTTTAATATTTTCAGCTCTTTTTTTTCATTTATCAATCCTTTGATTTCGATATGCGGGTTGCATTTAATTAAACAAAAATCAGTCGAAATTAACAATAGTACCTATAGATTTTTATCTAACACCCAGTTTCTGCAAATAAATTATAACAAACAGCACAATACGAGCGTCACAAATTAGACGCAAGTCATGTTATGTGATTGACAGTTGAAAGTTCATTCAACAGTGTTAGGCATATTTTCAAGGCAACATTAACTATAATATAATAATATTCCACAATTATCACACAACACCGTCTAGTCCCAAGCTAAGTAGAGCTTGTATTATGAGTACTAGACAACTGATAAAGATACTTATATATTTTTAAATGCATACATATTATAGATACATTACACTCAGACACAGAACAAATGATCGTGCTCATCACACAAACATTTGTCCCGGTTGGGAATCGAAACCACGACCTCCGGCATTGCAGTCAGGGCCACTAACCACTCGACCAACAGGCCAGTCAAACTCTTTCAAACATTGCCTTAGCCCTGTATTAACTTCTAGGATCTTTACCTAAACTCTCTTTTTTAGATAGACAACCCGAAAATGATTACAAAATAAACATCACATTGAAAGTATTAGCTTTGCTAGAAAAACAATCTTTATTTATGTAAGATTTTCTCTCCATAGCATGAACGTCTTGTATGGTGTGGGCAATTACATTGCACATTAGTCTTGGCCCGCAAAACACACGAACAATTCAACAAAAACAAACGTGAGGATTGCCTCTGAGAGGCGATAATTTGTCAGGTGCTGCCCGCAAAGAATATTAGTAAAGATACGACACCAAAAACAGAAATCTCCAGTTTACTTAATTTTATTTTAAAAACAATATTCTTGTGTACAATCCTATGCTAGGTATTTCTAGGGCTACGAAAGTTACGAGTACCATTACCGTTACCGTTGGACAGTAAAATACATATTTTACCGCGACCTCGTCTCACTGTCTCAGGGCACCAACTCCGTACTGCTTTAGTCCACATTTTGTCAGGCATGCGGTTCTCATTTCCTGCCCAGTTCTATGTAAGTTGAGCAGTCTTTTGAGCCACATCAGTTATCCTCCTACGCAAGTCTTATACAACCAATTCTATATGAGAAATTTACCGATGCCCATATTCCAATACAGTGTGAAATACCTCCATTCAACACAGCTGCCTTGACAACGGAAAGAAACCTCGATTAATGTTAATCATGTCATTTTGATGCAAGTTTGTAAACTTTTTCATTGCAGTCTTGGTGAAATAAACGACCAAGCCGAAGGCTAGGTTGTTTTGGAGCTAAGAAACTACAATGAGTATTGGTCACGTGTCTCAAACGACGTTTTTCAAATAGTTCTTAAGTAACAAATTATTTTGAGGACAGCTCGCAAATTTATCCATGCTGCTTTATAGGGTCTGTCAGGCAACTAGTGGCGACTATACAAGGCAGAGTCACTCCGGAGCACTTTTCCGAACTAGTGTGATAAACACAGCGGTACAAATAAGGGCGCGTTCTCGAGTATGTATGTTGAAAACTAATAAGTTAATAAATTTTATTATTCGAGGTGGAGTTGAGTTTGACGAAGTTACTTGGAATATAGGGGATATAAATATATGATCTCCGACAAATCCCCTAAAAAATAATGATTCACATCGAGAAAAAATAAATATTGCACGTAGGCAAGAACTGATAAAATATACTTCTACAGCTTTTCTTTGGTTGGTTGCGTGGGAACACTCCACACGGCGGCGCGATGGCGTGGCGGCCCCGCTAACGTCTTCTTCAAGGGGGATGAAATATCTAAACGCGAGTCTCTTAATGACTTTCATTTATTTCTCTCCCGAATCTCGTACTGAACGCTGGTAATTATTGCGTTTCCAGTAGGGTTATTAAGTTTTGCTCCGGTTAGAATGAGATATGGCCACATTTATTCTATGTTCAACTTGATACCTTTGAGCGGCGAAGGGCTGAAAATTTAATTTTAGATGATGATATTATGACGTAATTATTTTAATTGTGGTACGCCATGGTGGTATTAAAATTGCGAAATGAATTGAAACGTTATCTTTTTGTGATTTCTGTCGTGATATTGGTCTCCTTGATAGAATGAGAAATGATGTCTAGTCTTTCTCTGGCAGACAAACAGAAAATGTCGAGAAATTTCTATCTGTTTAGTAATTCAAAATATTCTTATTAGTGAAGTTCTTTAAAGAGGCCAGGTTCGTTGTACCTACTCTAAAACAAGTTTTTCTTTGAAGTAGGAAATCATCAAATATCCTCTCTTAGAGAAACTTTTACTGACTAAAACCCATCTGTATTCCTTCAGTTGCCTATTCCGTTCCAAAGCCGCGGTAACTCTTTAGAATAATGCCATAGCCCACAACCGATCTGCTCGTTTGACCAGATGTATTAACTTAAATGAAGCATACGAAACATGTAAGGATAGGGCTGCGAGAAAGCCGTGGGATACGTCCTCCAGCAGTGGGACAGAAATAGCTAGAGAGAAAAAAAACCGGGCAAGTGCGAGTCGGACTCGCACACTGAGGGTTCCGTACAAACTTACATATAAAAACATTTCAATTCCCGAATTGAGTTACGAAGTTTTTCGAATTTCAATAAAAGATTTTTTTTGTGACGTATAACTACAAAACAGGTTTCAGAATTTTTCCTATACTTGTGCAAAGAGACCGTGCTTCATGCCAAATTTCAGGATTCTAGGTCAACGGGAAGTACCCTATGAATTTTGATTCCCTTGAGTGTCGAATCTTTTTTTTCGTTAACTCAGAAGTTTGATTTTTACACAGTTTCGAGGGACCGAAGACCTGAGTATATGGTTTTAATTTCTACTCGATACCACCGAGCGTTCTCGAGATAATGGGTCTTAACAGACAGACGGACAGACAACAAAGTGTTCCTATAAGGATTCCGTTTCTTTCTTTTGAGGTACGGAACCCTAAAAACGGTAAAGATCCAAAAACAAATGAACAATCTCAAACAAATCTCATCCGATCAACATAAATAAATCGTCTCAATAGGTAATCGAGTCCTCTGAAACAAATGGCGAACTTAGTACAGATTAGATCGGACGAGCATCGTATCTAATTGTCTGTCCCTAATCCCGGACGAAGGCAATCTATCAGTTTCTTTTACCGGTTGTCCCCCAATTCACTTGTAAAGACTTACTCAACAACTTTGAGAGTCTTTCGGAATGAGCCTTTTATTGACTACCATTTCGTTATTTGTAAATCTATATATACTTCCTTACATGTTATAACACAAAGTCCCCCCACAGCGTCTGCCTGAATGAATGCGATAAACTCAAAAACAATTGAACACAATTTCACCAATAGACACAATGATTCAAGAGAAAGGTTTACATGCATATTATAGTAGAGAAAGCCGAGAATTTCAATGATTTTTAACATCGTGCGAAGCTAGAGCGGGTCGCTAGTAATATTATATACTAGCTTCGGCCAGCGGCTTCGCCCGCGTAAAAGTCGATTTCTCCATACAAACTTCTAACCCCCGTTTTAACCTTGGGGGTGGAGTTTCGTAAAATCCGAAACAAAAAAAAATTTAAGTTTGTAGGTGTTATAGTTTCTGAGATTTCGTGAATAATCAGTGAGTGGTAGTTCGCTTTCATTTAAATAAGCTATTTTTTTTTTCATTTAAATTTAGCTTCTGCCAGCGGTTTTGCGCGCGAAAGTACGTGCGTGCGTTTGTACTCCATACAAACTTTGGAACCCCGTTTTACCCCCTCAGGGGTGGAGTTTCGTAAAATCTGAAACTACTTGTCAAATTGTAGGTGTCATAGTTTCTGAGATTTCGTAATTAATCTGTGAGTGGTATTTCGCTTTCATATATATAGATTATAAAGTTAAAGAGTTTGTTTGTTTTGAACGCGCTAATCTCAGGAATTACAGGATCGAATTGAAAAAAATTGTTTAGTGTTGATTGTCAATTTGTATAAAACACGCTTTGGCCAATAGAAGCGGAGCAGTAACCAAGAACGCGGGTGAAACCGCGCGGTACAACTAGTAGGGAATCTACCTTATGTAAGTAGGTAGATAGCCACTCATTTTTCATCACTAGGGTCACGAGAATTTTTGAAAGATTTACCGTGGCCCTAGAACGCAAAGGGTAACCCTGGCACGCCCTCTCGCTCCACTCTAGTGCGAAAGAAGTCATTTGATGTTTTTTTTAATTTTAAACAAAAAGCTCTACAAAGCTTAGGCAAAAAAATTGTAGAACAGTGCAAAACATTAAAAAAACTATTCCAAAACAGAAAGAAGCTCATTCTACATTATCCTACACGCAGTAAATCCCATGTGTAGTATGATAATGACATCAGTATTTCATTGTCAAGCGACGATACAAAGATACAAAGTTTCGGAGCGTTCTCATATTTTGCGCAAAGCTCCGGGCGCTTGCAAATTCTGAACTTTGCCGAGATAACACGCCTTGGCTAAGCCTACCGTAATAAGCTCCTCCTTCCAGCTTTCAGTGTTTACTTTTGGGCGTGTTGTTGTTTAACAGCCTCTAATATTTATTATATTAACCGTGTTTATGCTTTAAAAGCAAATTCTTTGTTTATTGGCTTAGGTACCTATTTCGATGAGCTAGCTTTTTAAAACTGTTCTTGCGGTGGTTCGTTGCTTTCTGAAACTATTCTCTTTCTCCTCAATGCTTCAACTACTTAGAGGATACAATCACTAAGTCAATGGGTTTCGTAAATCTCACAGATCTAAAATCTTTGGAGCTACAGATTTTTGTTAGTACGATCCTTAAGAGTTAGGTCTACAATTTTATATGCTCAATCCCTACGAAGCAACCTTTGCCTCAACTACTAAAATTTCCAAAGGTATCAGCATTACATATACATACTTACATAGGTACAAGCATTTTTTAAATTTTCACATTATTTCTGTATTCAACAACGTGCTATCCGTGCGCAGTTGTATGCTTGTTTATAGTGTGTACACGTCACGCCAGTCATCCAAGGCAGGCGGGCGATTTGCACCAACCTCCAGTTATGCGTCGCGCGCGCCTTACACGTTGCTGCCAAATTTCTTAGTAACACAGCTGGATAGATGCTCAACTTGAATATTCGTAATTTTCACACAATTTTCGATAAATTAAAGGCCGTCACATACGGTGAAAATACTATAATATTTATAGTATCTTCACCATCAGTTCAAAAGAAACAAATCCCAGTATGGCCCCTTTTGCACTTCCCAACTTACAAGAAAGCCAATCCAACTCCAACTTTGTCACAGATCTGCTGAACCTTTCTGCTGTTCTATCTGTATTTGTTGTGTTTATTTGAACATTATTTATTTATGTTTTACTCTAACAAAAACGAATATTATTTTTTTAATAAACTAGTGCTTGACTGCGGACCCACCTGATGGTAAGTAGTGATGCAATCGTTGATGATATATTAATATACACAAAATTCACACTCATCTCACAGAACTCCAGAATTCATTCGTGAACACATCACAGTCAGGGTGCGTGTCCAAAAGAGTGTTGAGCGCAAAGAGAGTGCGAGGGACAGGAGACTGGGCTCGCGCAACAGTGTGACTCGCAGGCACAGCTAACAAGCTATATCTCCTGGTGCGGCTATATTTAACTGGGACACAAAGTTGAGACAGCTCGACATGCAGCTCTGGATTATCAATTTTTCCATGAAGGATTTTACTCATGGTTAATATTTGGTCCTTAGGTTTTTTCTTCTGACCTCAAGTAAATTATATCCTAAATACGAGTATAAATAAATAAGAAACAGTTTTTAGTGAAACTATCTTTACTGAGTAGATTAAATACCTCTTCTTGAGAATTTAAATCAATATCAACCCATAAAGTAGAGCATACATTCTAAGCTCACACTTCGCCTTCAGTGGCCTCAACTCTAAATGCCCGGAGGCCGCCTCGAGGCACGAATGCCAAGACAAACCGAAATCTTATCAAACGACCGCCATGTTGGTCTCGTTAATAAGCAAAACTGCACACAGGGGCTGCCATAACTCACCTGAAGGCTGTTTGTGGAACATGGCAAACACTAGCGAACCTGTGAGTTATCAACCATGAACGGTACTGACGTTTACGGTATAGAACCACCTGCTGTACGCTGACATTATTTATTAGGCTATTCAATTGTTTTCTTGGGTCAGTGAACTATTAATCGTACTGCTTGATATTTTCTGGATTTTAAACTCTTCATTTTTTGTTTCAATGTGCCAACGGGACCCTATTACTAATCCTCCGTTGTCCGCCCATAAAATCCGTCTGTCTGCCTGTATGTACAGTCAAGAGTCAAAAGTGCAGTTGCACTCTACCTAAAGTGTCTAAAATTTCTTTGTAGTAGAAGTTTCATTGTCCACAACTAGTTTAATAAATACTCGTACTATAGATTCTATGCTACAAATCAAATTAGGCATGAACCATTGACCCTCTTCTACAAAGACCTTTTAGACTCTTTAGCATTGATGGAGTGCAACTGCACTTTTGACCTCTGACTGTACATCAATCTGTCAGCAGGCCCGTACCTCCGTACCCTTCCTACCCGTGTACCTCATAAACTGTAAGAGGTAGAAAGTTGAAATTTTCATAGAATATGTATTTCTATTGCCGCTACAACAACAAATAATAAAATTAAAATATAGTTAAAAATTAAAGGGGGTCTGCATACAAGTCGTTATTTTGTTGGCGTTTTTTTACTCGATTTTAATATTGTAGAACGAAACCCTATTCGTATGCGAGTTTTTTTTTCAATAGCGTATTAAAATTCTCTGGACTTTTCTTTTTTTTTCCTACAACCTTTACTGTGTTACAATCTGCGTTTTCTTTCATCTCTTATTGTAACGAACGCTTCTCAAAAGAGAAAATATCGGCAGGTTAAAATTATAATCAGAACACAATAAGAAACCACAAAAATGCATCGAAACTCCTCAATTTCTTTAAATAAAAACCCTTTTGTTACTTTCTTCTTTAATATTTCCTCGATAATTTTTTATTATATAGGAAGTTAGAAATCGTTCTTTTTAACATCGTAAATTATGTTTAACAAAGCGTAATGTTTAATTGGATGTTGAGAATTGTGACAATTCATCCCGCAGCCGACACTTTGCACAGAAAATTTCGATTAAAACAAAATCGGGGCGATGGTCTCTTGGGAGCGGTTCATTTTATACCAATTAGTTAGCTACAGGCAGTGGATTCGTCACGAGTGAATGAGTACCCCTTTGAATCGTAGCTGTTTTACACAACACGACTTCTGTTATCGAATCAAACAATTGATGAACCTATTCTAAATAATTTTTTTCCGAAAAACAATGGGTTTTTGTATGTTGTTAATGTAAAAACTTGACTTGAAATGTTTTACGATGAATTGGCCTGAATTTAGTGTCAGAAGAAGCGGTCAGAAGATTGTAGATTAGACTCTTACAAGTATTTCTAAATAATAATAGATACGTAAAAATATACTAAAAAAAACCTAAGTAAGGCTTCAGTAATCCTTTTATTTGGTGGAAAATCATCAAATAACTTCTCCCACTCTGGGTTGATCGCGAAGGTGTGTTACAGTTTTACTAACTAAAATCCAATCTGTGTTCTTTCAGTTGCCCTTTGCGTCCCAGGGCCGCGGTTATTGTTTTCGAAAAATTCCGCAACCAAGAGTGCAGTAATCCCCAGCATCGGAAATCTTCAAATCAAAAGCGCAGTCGTCGAAGGCGCATAGCTCAAAGAAATGTCAGCAAACGGGGCCCAGCAGAGGCCGCAGCTTTATGCTGAGCGTTCGGCCGTTTTGCGCGGATGTGACGCATATCTTCCCCATCTATTGATTATATTTGTTAGCTAGTTTTAAGATTGCGTCATTTCGCGTAAATAAACTGTTTTTCTTTCTTCTTTTCAGAGCCAATGCCTGCTAGGGCCATAGGGAAAAGTATAAAAGGGATACTCGTGGTTCTAGAATACTAAAGGCAACTGAAGGAACATAAGTGTGGGTTTAGTCAGTAAAAGTCTGACACGCCCTCTCGCCCTAGTGCGCGAGTCATTAAATGATTCCCCACCTTAAAAAAAAGGCATTCGAAAAGTCCCGCACTAAAGACTGCAGTAATCCTAAACTATCTTTTAATACATTACTGAGACATCGGATCGTATCCAAATCGTGTCGCATAAACAGCCCCGCGCTGCTCTAACTTGCTCATCTAAACCGAGTTGTCGGGGAATCGGCAACAAACCGGCCATCCAGCCAAGTTCAGACAATAAACAGTCGCAGATAAGGGAGAGTTGCGTCGGCGCTCATTGTTGAGTAACTTTGTGGCCGACGAGCTGACTGCTTAGAAAATAAGCTTCTGATAGCGCAATTTGTGGAGTGAGGTGCTGGGCCGTCGTGGAATTACATGGTAGAGCTAGAGATACATCTACCTATATAGACGAGCGACCTGTATCATATATGGTAATTCTGTTTGTATCTATCAAGATACTGACAAATTGTTGTGTTTAATCTTGCGATAAAATACTTTTGAGAACACGAAAATGTAAGTAATGAACCATACCAAAAAAATTGGTCTCTAGTTAGGTAAGTACCATTTTTTTATTTAAACAGCCCAGGTGCCTGAGAAAAAACTTACGTTCCAAAAACTCCTATTTGTCATCTATAATAATAATAGCTTTTGCTCGCGGCTTCGCCGGCATACCTACATAAAACTGTAGCCTATGTCACTCAAGAATAAAGCAGCTTTCTATCAGTGAAAAAATTTTTGCAATCGGAGCAGTACTTTCAGAGATAACCTCCTACAAACAAAAAAAACAAACTTTACCTCTTTACAATATCAGTGTAGATTACAAAGCTGAAGAGTTATTTGAACTAAAGAGTTTGTTTGAACTAAATAACGAAATGGCTCGAATTGAATAATTATTTTAGTGTTAGTCCATTTATTAAGGAAGGCTTTAGAGGTTATAAACTATAAAACACCACGCTACGACCAACGGGAGCGGGACAGTAACCAAAAATGCAGGTGAAACCAAAGGGGACAACTAATAAAAATAAAAAAATTGGAATATGACAGAAGAAACTCAACATCTTTCTCTGTCCAAACACAATTTGTATGCAATTATACAAAGCTAAGCTCTATCAGATGAAAACTAACAAGAAAATTCCGAACCCCATCCCGTTGTGGACCATTGAAAGTTCGTTAAAGTAATGTCACTCTATCTCGTCCCCTCACGAGATGAATGAGACAACATTACTTTTATAAACGAGGTAGAAAGAGAAAGAAAATCCTAGATAATACCCTATAATCGCAGTTTTGTTTTCCAATCGCTGCTAACGATTATTGGCGTGTTATTCGGGCGCCATTTTGAAATTGCTTCAGTGCTTAGACAAGTCGTTAGCAAGTACAATAAAAAGTGAGGGCACGGTGATTAGTTCGAAGGTGATTATTTACCCTTGTTGCTTCGGGAGCAATTTTCCTCTTACAGTTTTCCTGAAGTAGAGACAATAATTTTGTGAATTACCTTAGAAAAAAAAATATATAGGTAACTAGGTTCTGCCCGCGGTTTCACCCGCGTGAAAGTAGGTTTCTCCATACAAACTTTAGACTGCCGTTTCATCCCGTTGGGGGCTGAATTTTGGAAAATCCCTTCTTAGTGCTCGCCTACATCATAAAAGGAAGCCTTGTGCAAAATTTTATGTTCCTAGTCCCAGTAGTTTCGGCAGTGCGTTGATATGTCAGTCAGTCAGTTTCTCGTTTTATATATAGGGTGACTGGCAATTAGTGTACGATACTTAAACACGTGATTGTGCTCATGATAACAAACAATTTTTATTATGGGAGCAAAGCCGAAATCGCGAAAAAAAATATCAGCTGTTCAGTACATTAGACAAACATTAATGTACTGAACAGCTGATTTTTTTTCGCGATTTCAGATTTATTCCCATAGTAAAAGTTGTTGGTTAGATTATCATGAGCACAATCACGTGTTTAAGTATCGTACACTAATTGCCAGTCACCCTATATATAGATGAGTGCTCAGAAATTACAACTCATTTATACCTATTGGAAAACTTTTAAATAAGTAAACCAAAAAACACTATTGCACAATAGCCCAGAAGACTGCACCTATATGAAACTTCAATAAAAATATTCCATAGCTAATCAAGTTTTCGAAATACCTCAGCTAGGCTAGACCTCGTTTGCACGACTCTATCACGGCCCTGTGCCGTTCTGAATGCTATATTCAGGTCCTTGAATTACAAAACAAAATTATTACCCTGCAATTGAAACTACCAAAACTCTCAATTACCAAAAACAAAGGATTATTTAAACCGACCACTCTCTTGATTAATTCAACAAGGCGAGATAAACTAAATAGATACAGCGACTATTCGTCGTCACCACAAAGCAATGTGAGTGGGTCTGTTATTTTTTAAATTGCAGATTGGCTACTAATATGCATATCTCTTTTAGAAGCACTTATCAATTACTTAGGTAGCTATTTCAAATATTTTTTGGCAGATCAAACCAAAGACTTGGAGATCTATAAATGAATATGGATTACACAGATGCAAATGCAAAACTAGACTTAATTTCCATAGGCTGTAGTTATAAATTCATTGAAGGGACTAACTTGACACGATAACCTTAGGCCAAAAAAACTACCCGTACGAGGCCCAGCATGGCCGAAGGCTACTGGGATCCAGGTTTCTGGAACGCTAGGCAAATAAAGAACATAGATGTAATTTTAGTCAGTAAAACTCTGACACGCCCTCACGCTCCACTCTAGGGCAGGAGAAGTCATTGGATAATTCACCCTTAAAAAAAGGTACTAACAATGGCACTAACACAAAGACACTTATCATTTAGAAATGCAATAGTACCAGTTGGACTTCTCCGTTGAGTACACACACACACGACGTACAAGCAGTTTAAATTACGACTCATGTGGTAAAACCCAGCTTAGCTATTCAAAAATAAATTACCCCCATTCTGAAAACAACTGAATTATCCAGAGCAGAAATATAAAAAGCAGCGACTCTTTATTTCGGGTGCACGCTGGTCTAATCCAATTTTAAAATGTTGCCCAGACCATACATATTATAAAACGAGACTTTGTCCCGAGCTTAACGTTTAAATTAGTTTATCCCCCTAAAGCGGAACCGCGGCTAAGGGTTGCAAAATTTAAATTACAAATAAAAGCACTGAAAAATATCTACGAGTAGTGGCTCAATAACGATGTCTTTTAATTAAAGCGGAAGGGGTAATAAAACGACTTAATTCGGAATTATGGTTGAAATTATCGTGAAAGACACCCAAGAGTTTTGTGAATTTTGCAAGAGTTCACGCCAAGCAAAATGAGATGCCGACGAGGTGGCACGATGGCCCACTTGAAGAAGGTATTAAAATTTACTGTGCGCTTAATTATATAAACATTAACTGAATTCATATTAAACATTAAAAATAACTCCCAAGTTCAGTTAATCTTAAATATTGTCTCCACATTTATTTTTAAACCGACTTAAAAACTAACTGATGCTGTTGTTTATTCGTTACTAAATATTTACTTTATATGCGTAATAAATCGGATTAAATACCCCATTCACCGACAGACTATCCACAAACCGCTGTAACCGATTATCATAAAGTTATGGCACACAGTTTAGCCCCGGACCAGTGACACCGATTTAGCACGCTCCCGGTGCCGTCACGGTCGAAAGCCCAGCCCGCTCAACCGTGCCACATGTAGCATATTGAAATACGCCGCCCGGCTGACCGTCCGTCCGTCACGTAGCAACTGCCCCGAGGAATCCCTTCAAAGTGATACCTATTTGACTTCCACGCTTCACTGGACATCTGTCAATACTCATATTTAATATCCACATATCCCGAATATCCGATATCTTGGACCAAAGAAGGTGTGTACACCCTGTAAAGGAGAATTTAGAAATGAAATACCCAAGGTTCTACAAAATATATAATTTTTGTAGTAACATTGAAACATTTCCTAAGTAATAGCAGTTTTCCGGAACGTGGAAAATTGTTACTTATTTTTACAGCTTAATATACAAAATAAATAATAGCTTTATTTACCCACCACCTATTCCGATCCCAAAGTTGTCTCAAAAGTAAGAATACAATGTGCTGACAACATTAGCTACCCAACCCACTCCCTCAGTAAAATAAATTAATAATATTAATATATCTAAAGCCTATAAGGACAGGACCACGAACTAAACAACGCCAATTTTATTCAACAGATCGGTATGAAAACTACTTGAATATGCTTAATCAAATAACTTAAGTTGTAAATTCTACAAGTTATTTAGTGAGTATCTGTACAAAGCATATTGTTATGTATGAATCCCGTCACGATCATTGTCTTCGGTAGTTGTAAACTAATCTGTTGATTTTGCTCGTTTCCATGGCGCCCTCTCGGGATACAGGAACGTTATAGTAGGTATCGTCATAACTTGCGTATCGATGACTACTCGGCTTGAAATCCAGTTGTAAGTAATCCCCCTCCTCCTTCCTCAGTTGACCCTTATCCTTGCCATCGTACCTCGGGTCTTCATAAATAGTTATAGTTTGCTTTCGATGCGCAACAACAGGTGCGTTTTTCGGAATTTCAGCTACCGGAGTCGCTCGAGATTCATCGTAGCCGTAGCCGTAACCATGGTTAGGACCGTAGCCATAGCCTCCCTCATGGCGGAAACCTCTATCATCATAATACCCAGGGCCTCCGTAATCTTTTTCCCATCCCGGATCCCTTTGCCAGCCGGGATCACTTTGCCAACCCTGGTTTCTCTGCCAACCCTGGTCTCTCTGCCAACCTGGATCTCTCTGCCATCCTTGATCTCTCTCCCAACCGGGGTCCCTTTCCCAACCCGGGTCCCTTTGCCATCCTCGACGATCCCAGCCTCCACCTCCTCTTTGCCAATCCCACCCAGGATCGTGATGCACTTCAGGAGCTCGATACTCATGACGATCTTGAATGTGATCTCTGGCGTGGTTGTTATGAGTATTGCGATACTTATTGTGATTCAAATTGTCATCTAAGTAATACTTCTTACCATAATCTTGACGACCGTGTTGCTTCACTCCGGTGTCACCGTATCTGTTATAGCCTCCGCCATTATAGTTGTCTTTTACATATTCTTGACCGTTATTGTGAGATCCTTGGTAGCTTCTACCTCCCTGGTTGTCGTGTGAGTTTAGTCTGCTGTTATACCCAGCTCGATCGCCTTCATCATTAAAATCATCGAAAAATGTGCTTTTATTGGATGACTCATCTTTATGATACGAGTTTTGGAATCCTTGTTTATGGTGTCCTTTCTTGTGGCCTCTCTTGAAACCGGTCGCTTCACTGTCTTCAGCTTTGTCTTGTTTGCTGTTATAACCTTTATAAGCATCACTATCTGATACTGATTTTGAATCATGTTCTTTCTTCAAATATTTTGCTTCGTCATTAGCTTTTGAATATTGGTTCTTGTGGTTGTCATTAAGATGGCTTTCTTCTTGGTGTATTTTTTCACCTTTTTGCTTATCATGTTTGATCAACTCTTTGTCTTCATCATGGGCGATATCTTTCAAATGTTCTTCTAAAGCGTCCTTTATCGCTGATCCACTGATAGTCGAAACCAATAGTAGCACACAAACTGACAAACTAAACCAATATTTGTACCGGGGCACCATTTCATCTCTCGGTTAACGTTTGATGTTGTCAGTAAAACGGTATAACTTATAATAGGCGGGATTTGAATGGTATAAAGAGTTTTATATCGATGAAAATCGTGTTGGACTTCACGGCGGATCAGGGCACAATGACAGGAACCACAGAAGTTGTTGTGGGAACAATGAGCCGAGCTACTGCTAGCGCGTCCATGACATGACATTATAGAGTTAGAAGCACGCGGACGTTCTGTAGGACAAGCCGATCGAGGTCAATGGAGTCCAAACGGGACGTTGACTAGAAGGTCATTGAATCAATGCCTACTTTTATTATGTGATATTTTCCGCGTAGTAGGTACCTAACTCAATGTACCTATGAAATAGACAAAGATTTTATTTACACAATAAAACAGCATCTCAAATTATGGATTCGGTAGATATTATGCATAATTATCTGCTATAGGACAAAAAATAAGTATACGTACGGATCGTCATCAGCTTTATGTTAACGACGACAACGCTTATCGATGTCAGTCCGTGGATGGAATCCATTAGCGAGATTCCTTATTCCCTCAAAAAGCATAGAGAAAGCGTAGGTTTTTGATAGTTAGAATCCAGAAAATCTGACCAGCCAGTCCAGCCCTGTCAAGAGGTACCGTGTTCGTTACCCAGTTGCTGGTTTGCGGAAGTCAGATAGACGTCGCTCCATGTAAAACACTAGTACTCCGCTGCATTTAGTTAGATTGGAAAGACGTCAAACTATAGTTGAGAAAAGGTTAGGTAGATTGATATACACCCTCCCTCCGCCTCCTTCATGATTTTCAGTACCTATCTGCTGTTGTTGTCTTTTATGTAAAAAGCTCTTGCAAAGTTTGATTTGTGTTTTGGATCATTATCTTGTTCTTGGCCTGCATGTCGGAAGCAGGTCACAAGTGTCAGTCGAAAAGTCACCAGAATGTTCCTGACGCTCTATCGACGGAAGACTCTTTCTTTCAACTTTTTTTTCAGTCACTTATTTTTTTTATTATTGACTAGGTATGATGATGTAGTGTGTCACTCTGACCACCACAATAAACTTAAGATTAGACATCATCGAATTCAGCTATTTACAAGGTGCTTAACGTGTTCTTTTTATTCCGTGTGCTTAACCATCTGCATTCGATTCATCTTCAACCTTCGTAGATCAAGTTTCCGCGCATCGATCACTTTTGAAATGGTTACCAATTCGTCAGCGAAGAGCGCAGAGCGCCCTGACTAAACTGTTTCCTTTGATAAACCCACTTCTCTTTATCTGACTTCACATACCTATTTAATTCCTTTGCTATGCCCACATCATGTCTACGCTCCACCAATAATCGTATTCTGTGATGTCACTTAACGCATTGGCAAGAAGTTGTTGAAAGAATCATTACAAAGTTGATTTGTTAAATAAATTTTGGTTATTTAAATGAAAGTTTTTTTTTGGGTGGGACATTATCCAATGTCTTCTCCGCTTTAGGGTGGAGCGAGAGGGCGTGTCACACTTACTGACGAACCACACCATTGTTCGTTCTTTGCTTTGCGTACCAAGACCCCGGGGCCCCTTTCGGACTATCCATCCATACTTAAGTCGGCAAAAATAGAACCCTTATAGGATGATTTTGTTGTCCGTCTGTCTGTCTGTCATGATCCTTTTTCTCAAGAACGTGTAGAGGTATGAAGCTGAAATTAATATCTAATACTCCAGTGTTCTACCCTTGGGCACGCCACAATTATGGCGGTAAGCCTTCCCTCAGTCAGCCTTCTTTGAGGCGTGGCTGGAAAGACCTCACGGCGTCCTTACCTTCCGCATGACGAAGGTCCTCACCGGACATGGTAAGTTCGGGAGGTTCCTGCACCGGATTCATGCGGAAGAAACGCCCGGGTGTCACCATTGTGTAGATCGCCCGGAGGACACGGTGGGAGTGTGTCCCGCTTGGGCAGAGCAACGCCGTGTCCTCGTGGGAGCGATCGGCGGCAGCGATTTCTCGCGCCGGGCCTTGTTACAGGCCATGGTCCAGAGCGAGGAGGAGTGGCAGGCGGTCGCCTCCTTCTGCGAAGCAGTAATGCTAGCAAAGGAGGCAGCCGATTGCGTGAGGCAACGGTCCTAGAGCCCCAACCGCAGCCGGGATTCCGATCCCGATTTCCGGCCACCGTAGGCACGGGCTTGCGACGGCGAGCAATGGGTAGCTCGCCGTCCGACCGCCCGGTAACCGTCCGGACCGAGCCCAAGTCGTCGACGGCGCGTACTGTTCCACGCGCGCCTCAAGGAGATGTCAGCAACTGTAGGGGCCCAACAGGGTCGAAGCCTACTGGGGCCAAGAGTCTGATTCTGAAAGGAAGACTCGGCCCTGCCCCCCTAGCCAAGTTACAACCGTTTCGTTTCGATTCTCTTTTCGTCGATCGCCTCGAATAGGCCACGCCTCCGATTCCTTTATTCTGACGCATCTCAACGCTCAGTCACGTGGTCAGAACAAAGGAAGAGGCGTGGCCGACTCGAGGCGATCAGCGAAAAGAGAACCGAAACGAAACGGTTGTAACTTGGGCTGGTACGAAAGGCAACGAAGGAACAGGAGTGGGTTTTTAGTCAGTAAAAGTTTGACACTATCTCGCGCTCCGCCCAAGAGTGGGGAATGTCATAAGATGATTATCGCACCGAAAAAAAAAAGTGTACTACCCCAAGCAACAGTGAAAAAATCAAACTTTTATGTCAACGCAATCTAAAGATTGTGCTCCATTCATTCAGGTAAATAGGTATTTTACCACTTGCCAGAAATCAAAACCTGTAGGGTACCTATTTCCCGTTGACCTAGAATCTTGAAACTTGGCATGAAGTAAGGTAGTATAAGAAAAAGTCAGAAAACTGTAAATCTGTAGTCAAATCACAAAAAACTAAAAAATTGAGATTCGAAGACATCTTTGACACTTTTTTATTTTTTTAGATATTAGATAAGTATGTACGGAACCCTCGGTACACGAATCTGACTCGCACTTGACTAGTTTTTTTTCTGTTCATTGCTCATACCCGCCATATTTCGGCATCTGCACCACTCTAAGATTGACTGGTAGAAAATACCCTTTACACCTACATTGTCTTTTACTTGTGTATAAAGTTTTTATAAATGAATGCATTCAAGGTCATTCTACAGTTCGTTGTCAAACTTAGCCTGCCTTTTTGCAACTTTACTTTTTTTTTTAATTCTTGATAGGTTCGCGCTTGACCGCTATCTCACCTGATGGAAAGCGACGATGCGGTCGACGATGGAGCGCGCTTACCTAGAAGTACTATTCACTCTTGACTTAAAGATTCTCGGGTTGTAGCCATCAGGAAACACAGATTCCGGCAAGGAATTCCACTCCTTAGCTGTACGCACAATGAATGTGTTCCCAAAACGTTTCGTGCGTATGGGCGGGATGTCCACCATGCTTTGTGGTTTAAATATGATCATGAATCATGCAAGTTCTTGACCAGAACTAAATGTTGGTAACTAACTCTATTTTTTTGTAAATCATTATGAGCAGGAACATCAGGATTAAGTACTATGAAAATCACGATATCAGTGGGGTGTCGTTGACAATTTTTTTTTTTGTTACCATACCACCGCAATAAAGTTATAATACAAAACGTTTGCATATATATCGATATCATTTATCACTGATGAGATCACGACCATGACATACATCTCTTTTTGCAGATCTTAATTTTTCTTCTGAAAACAATGTTTATTCATTGACATTACTAAAATTTCAACTCAATACCTCCACGCGTTCCCGAGATAAAGGGTCTTGACAGACAGACGGACAAAAAAAGTGGGTTCCGTTTTTTCCTTTTGAGTTACGGAACCCTAAAAATGAATAGTTATTGTATATCTGGTCGAATGTTTTCAATTGACGATTTCAAACGACTGGCCTGTTGGTCTAGTGGTTAGTGGCCCTGACTGCTACGCAGGAGGTCGTTCGATTCCCACCCAAGACAATATTTGTGTGATGAGCACGATCATTTGTTCTGTCTCTGGGTGTAATTTATCTATAATATGTATGTATTCAAAAATATATTTATAAGTATGTTTCTCAGTTGTACTCATAGCACAAGCTCTGCTTAGTTTTGGACTAGAAGATGATGTGGAATATATAAAATGATAAAATGAATCTTGTTATTTTTGTTGTAATGGATTAAATTATTACGTACATATTTATTATTAAATTATCCGAGTTCACAAGAGTCTGAAATCGAATCTCTTGTGAAGTCGTCTTTCAGCATTATAAATTAACAAAACATAACGAATTGTTTTATAACACATTATGGCAGTGTTGTGGTTACAAAAAGAAAATTGTAAACAACACCCTAGTGCTACGAGTGCTCGTACGATCCAGTGGTGTCGATGCATAGCAGAGCATAGCATAATCAGCCTTTTAATGTTCCCACTGCTGGGACTCAGGCCTCTTCTCTGGGAGAGGGAATAGGCCGTAATCCACCACGTGGGCCCAGTGCGGATTGGTGAATGTCACATGACTTCTAATGTTTTGGTTCTAGGACATGCTGGTTTCCTCACGATGTTTTCCTTCACCGTTTTGAGAGCAGTGGTGATGATATAAATTACACAAAGTAATGCGCCTGGCTTAGTTTGAACCCACGACCTACAACTCGTAAGTCGGGGCCGTTACCACTCGGCGACCACTGCTCTCTCTCGACCACCACTGCTCTCGATGACAATACACGGATTGGACAAACTTTTGTGTGGATTTTCACACGAGAGATGCCTCTGGCAGAAGCTAGTGAAATTATAAAACACTATTATTCCTTAACAAATTTATTTATGCCAATATTTTAGCTCACACATATACAAAAAACAAGGTAATGGATTAATGCGTATTCCTATTTTACGTCGTCACCTTAAGATTTTGTAAATCTACAATAAATTACTAGAGAAAGGAATCGCAATTAAAACATAGCTAATAGCTAATTCTAAATTAACACATTCAAATAAATAGGTTAATACCATCTTCAATAAGAATTTAGAAAAATAGGAAATACTTCGTAGTACAGTTATTTAACGTAAAATTATATTATTCTTTGTATAATACAGACCAGGGCTTGTTAACGTTACCAAATACACACTATAAGTATCGTTAAGTAACGATATTTTCATAAAGTTAACATTTTAACGGTACCACCGGTAACGGTAATTTGGTACTGAATCTATTAAAATATTGTTAACAATTAACGTTATAAATATCGATATCTTTTTCGTTACTTAATGCGTTGTTGTAGCGCGGTGTATCCTTTTAAACTTACGTATCCTTTTTGACATTTTAATAGAATAAATGTACCTAATTCCTATGTATAATGAAAAATGTTGCGCGGTGCAAGTATTTTTGAATACGTGATCAAACTAATTACTGCATTAATCTAGACGAAACAAAGAGATTTAACAAAATAAAGTTATTTAACGGTATTATAGTAACGTATTTGGTAACGTTATCAAGCCTTGGGCCATGGTAACGTTACTATTTACCGATAACATCATCGATAACGTTACTCAGTTTACCGGTAAAAGTTCACTCAAGCATAACGTTACCTCTATTAATAACGTTACCTTCGTACGATGAAGGTAACGATACCAAATTTTTAACGTTATTCAAAGCCCTGATTACAGACCCCATAGAAATGCTCGTTTAGAAAGAATATAAATACACTATCTGTGTAATTATTTATTTAAATTGTGACGAACCAGTATCTTAAATGCTTAAAACAGTTGAATTAGGAAAGTACATGGGCCCTAAGACATATGAAGACAGAAAAAAAGTGTTTTAAAACCAAATTAAAAAGAAACCTCCAAGGGATTATTAATTACAAAATGAAAGCCCGAATCGAATCGGTAAATTGAAACCATGATAAAATGCATCTGAAGAAAACATAAACGCAAAGTTTTTTAAAGAATGTTATACTAAAATAAAGTATTATTAAGAATTTTGAAACTTATTATGAGGCAGGTCACTTGTTTTTATCATTAAAATACAAAACTCAGACATGTATTAAGGTAACATACTATGCCGGCAGTACGGCCCATTGAAAGAAAAGGCACAGAAAAGATGTCCTATATCCATACCGTCGGCATAGTGTATCACCTTCAGGAATCACTTAAATTGAACTGTATAATGTGACGTCACCAATACTACGCTGTGCCGTTAACTTCTTTAACACTCAACGCTGCAATTCTAGTCTTAAGTTCTTCTACGAGATTGTTTCTGGCCACTTCATCTTCTTGTCTCGTGGTAATGTTTCTCACTTTCACGACTCCGCGCTTGAGTTCAGACTCGCCGAGTACCACGGCGAGGGGAATGCCGTTCTCTTCGCAATGCTGAAGTTGGGTTAGCATTTTGGGGTTCTTCTTGTATGATTGCTCGGTCTGGAAAAATTAAAACTCTTTTATTTTAAGCTGGCTGCCAATGCAGTTCTCATAACTAATTTTTGAGTCAAAAATATTTAAACCTTTTGCCATTGATAGGTATGTACGCTAAAAACAAGTTGCCATTAAATACTACGATTATCCAAAGGGAATAAAAATCATTTTACAATAACCTTTTTGTTATGAAATTCTTAATTTTGTCACCCGGCTTTTGCACTCCGTGTATTATAGTAATTGCGTCAATTATATCGTCGTTATGGCGTCCGCTACTGACATTTTATGAGTAATATATATTTACTAGCTGACCCGGCAAACATTGTTTTGCTATTTACATTTTTAGAGAGGGCCATCTTTATCACCTAGGGGTACATAAAATAGCCTACGACCTATTCTCAGACCTACCAAATATACACCAAAAAAAGTCATAAAATCTGTCAAGCTGTTTCGGAGGAATTCGAAATCAGACGCGAGATTTTTATACATATTTATGTTACCTTAATTCCAGCATTCCACAATTCAGCACAGATCTTCATGCGTTCTTCGAGGAAATTTTTCTGCGCGGAAGCAACGTACACCTCGACGTCATTGGTCCGCACACTGATGTCACCTGCGGCTAACTTCGCTTCGAGCACGGAGAATATGCGTTCTACGCCGATACTGACTCCTACGCATGGAACCTGGAATAGGAAGATTTTTTATTATTGACTTGCTGGTGCCCGTGACTTCACCCTCAGCACGGAAAAAAGAAGCTTTTTTGGCGCGGAAAATTAATTAATTTTCCAAAATAAAATTAGTCTAATTTACTCCTTACTTCTAATAACATCAAGTATAAGTATATCAAAGAAAATTTTGTGTAATTGGCCGGACAAACAGCAGACAGACCAAAATGTTAAAAATTGCATTATTGGTAACGAATATACTTTCATTTAGTAAAAAAAAATATTTTGATAGATGAGAGTTTTTAGTGGGTTTCTCGTCCACTAGGTCGAATCAACGATCAAACCGTATGAGGTGCGGTGAGGTACCATATGAGGTCCTTATGAGGTGTACATTAATATATTAATAAGAAGAAGAAGAAACCATTATACTCAGTATGTGTTAACGTTGCTGAAAAATTGTGTCCATCCAGAAATCGGTTTTTGGAACATTCTGAAGTAAAGGACTTAATAGTATTAACATCTTCAAGCGATGCAGTCCTGTCTAAATAATTATGACATTTTCTTTAAAAAAAAACTTCGCAAGAAGAATAGCGGCTATAGGAAAATATAAAAATCCTGTATCGCGATATCAGAGCTCTCTGCTCGTTGAGAACATATAAAACAGTCCAAAATCAACAACACCCGTCTGATCGGAGGATCCTCCCTTTTCACCGTAGGTTTGCTAGACTTTACTCCCAGTTCCGCATACCTCTAAACAGCCATGAGATACAATAGCAATATTGATTTTATGCCGCTTTCTCTATCTGCTCTATTCATACTGAATGGCAAGATATCAATCGGCCTTGACATACGTGTACAGCGTATAGTCGTATAATTTTGCATCACGGTTACATAAACGCATTGCGTTATGCGTCGCATTGACCGCCAAAATCTATTACAACATTAATGGTAATGCATAAAATTATGAATGCGTGAATGAACTTATCTATTAAATAATTCATAAAAACTCGTTTTGGTTTGCTAATTTATTATAACGATTGACAACGTATCCTACAACACTTGGTAGAATTAATTGAAAACTCAACGATAGCGGATAGACCAACGTTTATGCTAGAGCTACATTAGACCGACGCACACGTGTAACACGCCTGATTTGAACGTAGAACGACATCGGGCACATCGCGTGGCGTCGCGTGGCGTGGATCTAATGTAGCTCTACAAGTCTAGTTGCCATATAAAATGTATGGAGACCGACGCGCCCTGCGGCATGTGTGTCACACGTGTGCGCAGTGTAGTTCTAGCTTTATTCTTATTACATTACACCTGTATTTTACGAAGGGGTAAATAGAGGTATATATACCTATATTTCGCCAGTTTCGGAACCCAACAGCAATTAATACCGTTTCGCCCAAAACAGCTATCGAACCAAGGACAGTCGTGCTAGAACATCATCAAAATAGCTTTTTCTCATCTATTATTAGATTGGCCATCAGTCTAAGCGAATGCAGCTCAGTATCAGAATTTTAACATTTTGAACGCCATAGTCATGTATAAATGACAAAGCAAAATGTTTCCAGCACGCCACGGTCTACATGACATACTTAAACGCTAATAAAGAAAGTATTGTTTTTCTTCTTTGTGTTTTTAATGGTTCATCTATTTAGGGTTGGTCACTTGCTTTTTAGGGTTCCGTACCCAAAGGGTAAAAACGGGACCCTATTGCTAAGACTCCGCTATCCGTCTGTCTTTCAACAGGCTGTATCTCATGAACCGTGATAGCTTTCCATGATATTTCAACTGTCTAGTTGAAATTTTCACAGATGTTGTATTTTTGTTCAGCTATAACAACAAACACTAAAAATGGAATAAAATAAATATTTAAGTAGTGTTCCCATACAACAAACGTGATTTTTATGCCGTTTTTTGCTTCGTACGGTACGGAACCCTTTGCGCGCGAGTCCGACTCGCACTTGGTCGGTTTTTTGACGTGGCGATCAAAAGGTTAAGAGACATGCGCATAGATTGCTTTTACTTCAAAATTAGAAGTTATGTGCAGGTCATTTAATGTCTATGCATGTCCTACTTACCAAGCTGCACTCATATTTCTTACATAAATTATAAAACAAAATCCCTCCCCGCGTCTGTCTGACTGTTTGCGATAAACTAACTAAATCTACTGAACCGATTTTAATGCAGTTTCCACTAATAAACAATAAATAAATAATCAATTTTATTCAATTAACGTTTAAAAAATATATATATTAAGCCAACAGTAACAAGGTTTCCCATACAATTACAGTGCCTAAAAATATACTAAAACTAATATATATATATATATATACTAAACAGGAAGGTCCATGAAGAAGGTTTAGTTTACACCTAATTTATTATTTTTAACCGACTTCAAAAAAAGGAGGAGGTTATTCAATTCGGTTGTATTTTTTTTTTCTTTTTTTTTATGTTTGTTACCTCAGAACTCCGTCGTTTATGGACCGATTTGCATTTTTTTTTTCCTTTATAGGATATGCTTCCAGATTGGTCCCATTTTTTTTCAAAATCCAATTCTGATGATGGGATCCATGAGGAATCGAGGGAACTCCTCAAATATTATAGGCAACCATATAGTAATTTTGGTATTTTCATCGAGTACTTAAGCATTTACAGTCAAAAAGTAACATTTCATGAAGTGGAACTGATGAAGAAGACCAGAAATGGTCAACGGAACTTCATACTCACATTGATATCACAATGAAGATAGTTAAGCGACTATGACAATACAAATAAATGAATGGTTCTGAATAGTTACGTTGGAAATGGTATCACCGAAGTGATCTGATGATGATGATGGAGCCGGAAGGTAGGCACTGGAACTCCGTAATTAATCAATGTAACCTAGCCGTGTTTGGACTTATTAGAATCGTCATGAGATGCACTTTGGCTATAAGGTACTATCGAACTGATCTGATGATGGAGCCGGAAGGTAGGCATAGGAACTCCGTAATTAATCAATGTATCCTAGCCGTGTTTGGGCTTATTAGAATTGTCATGAGATGCACTTTGTCTATAAGATACTATCGAATTGATCTAGTGATGGAGCCGGAAGGTGGAAGGTAGACACAGGAACTTTCTAATAAAATAATGTAACCTTGCAGTGTTTTGGGTTAATTGGAATCGTCATGAGAAATAGGCACTCTGTTTATAAGTGGTTCGCAACTAAAAAGTGTAAAATAAAAACTTTTTACAAAAAAAAATAACCGACTTCACTAAAAAAAACACTAAAAGGATCAAAATAATTTTAATTTCGGAAGTCGGTGTTAAAATAAGAAAAACAAAAAATACTGAGAAACACCGACTTCCGAAATTAAAATTATTTTGATCCTTTTAGTGTTTTTTTTAGTGAAGTCGGTTATTTATTTTTTTGTAAAAAGTTTTTATTACATTTATTATTATTAATTAAAACCTGCATAAATACTTAAATCAAAATAAAATATTAAGTACAGTAGAAAAAAAACCTGAGAATTCCAAAGATTTGTAACACTCCTGCGAAGCTGGGACGTTTCGCTAGTTTATTGTATAAGTACTAAACGCTGTCGCGCCTCAATAGCTATGCAATCGATTTATAATTACATTGGTTTTTGTGCATGTTACTAAGTCTTGTTGCCAAGAGCAAGCGAAATATGGCAAGGCTTGAGTAATGACCATCTAATGCAATTTATTTCCTCTCGTATTTAAAATCATCACGGGATACGGGGATATTTTCCGTCTCTGACATATTATGTTGGAGCAATTTTGAGCGATGATCGTTTTGCGCGGATGTGACTTAGGTTGTACATGTTTTAAAGGCTACGTACCGGAAGGGTGCCACTAAGGACCACATTATAAAACCTGCGCTGTCCGTCCGTCTATCCGTCGGTCACATGAACCATATCTAACAATACAATCCAACACATCTCATAAACCGTAGTCCGAGTTAGAGAGTTGAAATTTTCCCAGAATGCATTTTTCTATTGCCGCTACATTAATAATAAAATTAAAATAAAAGTTAAAAATTAAAGAGTGTTCCCTTAAAAGAAACGTTACTTTGTCGGCGTTTTTTGCTCGACTTTAATATTGTTGTACAACTCGCACTTGGCCCGTTTTTCCAGTGCACAAATAAATTCTTCATCTGTATTTGTACTTCGTTATTGCTAAATTAAGACATAACAACAAACATTTTTTTAATTTATTTGTTTCTTCTATTTTCTTTTATTGGTTTGACATCTTTTATTATTTGACATTGTTTATTATATGTAACTTATTTTTAATAATTTGTTGAATATAATTTAAAATTCTGTAACTGACTTCTAAAAACCAATAAATTACTATGACTAATAGCCATACTCCTTATTATCTGAGGCATTAAGTCCGCCTTTGTATTTTGTGTCATGAAGATTAAATAAATAAATATCTTTACTTAGTAATGTATAATCCTTACCTGTTTATTTTTCGAGTCGAACATGCCAACAAGGTTATCGTATCTTCCGCCGCCAGCGATGGATCCGACAGTTTGGTCTTCATTGCCGATTTTAATTGGCTCTGAAAGGAAATACACAATCTGCTCTCAATAATAAGTCTCAATGTAATTGGATAAACCAAGGCGTGTTGATTAAATCAATTTCGTACATGCAATTATTAATTAAAACTAATTGAAATGATTATCTGGCTAAAATAATGAGACATCAATAAGAACTAAATCCGAAAACAGAGGTGATTCTCAAATATATACTGTGTTTATTTCTTGTTGCTAGACTGACCGATCCATAATATAAATTGCCGACATACTTACAACATGCATATATCAGAAAATTGAAATGTATGTGAAACATCAAAGTATGCCAGCCATGTTTTTTTTTAAAGTAACAAAATTTCGAGACAATTCATCAGCCTTTGGCGCCAACTTTAATAAATTGTATGGAACAGATGATTTATTCATGAGTTACGTGAGATCCCTTACTTTTAATTAGAGGGCCTACCACAACCTCTTAACGCGATACATTTTACGACCTAAGCTGAACTGTTAAAGAGATGGCGTTATACAGGATGTATAGCTCCATCCCACTTTCTCGCTTGCGACATTTCACGTCATTATAACACATCAATTATCATTTTAGACTTTAGGTAACCCTTAGTTTTCTTTTTTCTTTAGTTACACCATAGAGAAAGTAAATAAGACAAACAAATTCTACTCACGCGTCAACACAGCTTCATAAATAACTCCAGTGTAATAATCCAAGCCTCTTGCAAGACTCAGATCAAAAAGTATCTTATCCTGTATACCAAAGAGTCCAGAGTACTCCAACAGTAGTTTGATTCCTTGTAAGCCTTCAACGGCTGCTTTAGTCTTAGATAATTTCTCGTCTTTCAGCAGTTTGTCGGCTAATTCTACGCCTCCATTCAGTCGAACATACTCGCCTATCCGGTCGGCAGCGTCAGGAGATATTCCTTTCTCGTTTATCATTTCTGTGCGCACTTCCTCCCACGGGGACTGCAGAAAGGAAAATAGGTACACTTAGGTTAATATTTAAGCAATTAAACGGGAGATTTTTGCAAAGCCTGATTTATTTTTCACTACTGGGTAAAGGCATCCCCTATCTCCTTCCAAAACTCTCTATCTCTTGCACGAACTCTGGTCAAGCTTGACCCGTGAACGTGATCAGATCTTTACACCACCTTCGCCGTAATCGACGTCTAAATAAAGAATAAAAGAAAGAAAGAAATGGCTGTACCGTATGAATGTACAGTAGTAAAAAAAGCGTCATTATGGTCGTCTTTCATTTTATTGGTATAAGTATAGTAGTAGTAAATTACCCTTTATTGTACAAATATATTATGTACCCACACGAGATGTATAAGGAGTGTAATGTGTGATAAGGAACGTCGCGCGTCGTTCCAATAATTATCATTTGATACGATCTTTTAGAAAAACTTTAGATGACTACTTTGGAAATATGAAATCATAGCAAAAACTGCGTACAATTTTCCAAATAGATACCTACACATTCAAAACACTTTCTGAGATGTTTTCCTGTTATTCTCTTGCGATGGCGACGCAAGTGCAATGAATACAAAACGTACTTCCACATACCATTCCAAAAAGTAAATAAAATCTTGAATTTTTTTTAAATCCTTTTATACTCCATCTGTTTAGGTAATTAACTAAAGGCAAACAATCTTGACATGTCTTTTATCTAAAAGTTGTCTATAATTTTTATCTAAAAATGTTTACAATTTGTTATTTACCTATACCAGGGATATCGATGACCTATACCGATGTTTGGTAACTAACTAAATTTAAATAATCTTTGTATGTCTTTTATACGATTTTTTTTTTAATAAAAAGACATTAAGATTGTTTACGTTTAGTTAACTACCTAAACCGATGGAGTATAGTTTGTTCCCATAGGATAAATTCGACTTTAATGCGGACAAAGACACTAGCAAAACCTAGTCAATAAATTATTGATTACCTTGTCTAACTTATCAACCGTTGAACAAGTGCTCCTGAACTTGTCAGCAGGAACGCCGCAAGCTTCGAACATGCCGTCTAAAAGCCGCCGGTGGTTGACCTTCAACACATATGTGCCGATGTCAAGGGCATCCAGTATCTCAGTGACCACCTTTAGGCATTCTACGTCCGGTACCATCGGATCGTACTGGCCTGCTATGTCGAAATCCTGAAATAACAATGAGAATATTAGAATGGTCTCTAGAAGTTTGAGTGTCTTAGAAGTTTACATTAGAGAACTTGTTATTGACAACTGAGGACTTGTTAATAAAGTAGTAATTTCTTCCACAGTATTGTTTAAAAAAAAAGTGCAGCATAGTCTCTAAACCTTATTATAGCGCTTATTTTTAAAAATAAGTGCTCTGTTTTTACCCGACTACGGAGGGTTATGATTTTGACGATATGTGAGTATGTTCATCTGTTCCCCTCATAGCTCCTAATCTACCAATCGGAACTCGACATATGAGGTATCGTTAGAACCGTCTTCATTGTCCGCTGAACATAGGCTACTTGACGTGTCACAAAAGTCGACATGGCGCCCTCTAGCGGACAAAAAGTATGTGTTAAGTTTAACACCAAAATTGTTTAAATAAAAATAAAGTAAAAAACTTAAACCCGACTACGACAAAAAAAAAAACGACGCTGAAAAAGTATGAAACAAGATTTTCATACTTCGAACAGAACAAAAAGAAAAGCCGCAGTCACACGTTATAGGTACCAACCGAAACACTTTAATAACGTGTGACTACGGTTTTTCTTTTTGTTCTGTTCGAAGTATGAAAATCTTGTTTCATACTTTTTCAGCGTCGTTTTTTTTTTTTGTCGTAGTCGTGTTTTAGTTTTTTACTTTATTTTTGTATACCTATTTGGGTACCGCCAATCGATAGGGAAAACGGGTATAAGGTTGTTGTGTTTAGGAAAAGCATGATCTATATATATAAAAGAAAAAATAAATAAATTTAAAAAATAAAAAAACCCGACTGCGTAAAAAATAACTTTAGATAAAAACTAAAAAGAAAAAAAAACAAGTTCAGTCCAGTAGCGTAAAAACCAATTTAAATAAAACAAATAATAAATTCTAATACGGAACATATTGACTGGCACAATCGGGACCCATTAGATAGGATGATTTTAGTCTGGATTATTTTATTGGGTCCCGACTGTTGCAGTCGAGAATGGAATTTCAAAATCTATATATATAAAAGAAAGTCGTGTTAGTTACACTATTTATAACTCAAGAACGGCTGAACCGATTTGGCTGAAAGTTGGTTGGGAGGTAGCTTAGAACCAGGAGACGGACATAGGATACTTTTTTTTACGACGGGTAGAGTAGGGTAGAGTAGGGTAGAGTAAGGTAGAGTAGGATCGAGTTGGGTAAAGTAGGATATAGTAGTCAGTTGACTGGAGCGAAGCCGCGGGCAAAAGCTAGTACGGGATAAATCTGCGACAAGGTTAAACAAAATTTGACAGGACTTTCATTGGGATATAGCTAATATTACGATGAGTACCTACCTTAGGGGGCGGTTTGCCCCCCCCCAACATCACCACATCCTGATTCCCGGGAGAGAACATCTTCGAAAGGGCTGAACCGATTTTGACGGGTCTTTCACTGACGGAAAGCTTTTTATATATTTTTTTTTTATTACAACTATCACAAAACGCCGTCCACTCTCAAGCTAAGCCGAGCTTGTGTTATGAGTACTAGACAACTGATAAATATTCTTATATATTTCTAAATACATACATATTATAGATAAATTACACCCAGGCACAGAACAAATGATCGTGCTCTTCACACAAACATTTTGCGCTGGGTGGGAATCGAAACCCACGACCTCCGGCATAGCAGTCAGGGCCACTAACCACTAGACCAACAGGCCAGTCATATAGGTAGGTAATCATCTAATGACTTTTCACGCCCTAGGGCGGAGAGTGAGAGCGTGTCAGACTTTTACTTAGTAAAACCAAACGTAGGTTCCTTCAATTACTCTTTGCGTTCTAGGACCACGGGTTATCTTATCAGAAGTCCTCCCAAGAGATATCAACGGACGCTCGCACGTAGCACAGATCGAAAATCTGTTCGGTTCGGACAATAGCCGGACGGCCAGACTGCAAGCTACACATTGCACATCGTCCAAAAGCCCGCGCCTACGGTAGCTGTTTTTTTTTTTTAAAGTGGGATATCATCCAAATGACTTCTCGCGCTCTGGGTGGAGCGGGAGGGCGTGTCAGACTTTTACTGACTAAAACCACACCTGTATCCTTCAATTACCCTTTGTGTTCTAGGACTACGGGTTTCCCTTTCAGAAATTCTCCGCGATCCTAGCTAGCGGACATCGGCCCTGCTGGGCCCCTACGGTTTGCTGACATCTCTTTGAGGAGCGCGAGGATCACTACGCGCTGTTGACGACTGGGCTCAGTCCGGTTCATAACCGAACAGCCGGACGGCGAGCTACCCAGTGCTCGACGTCCGCAAGCCCGCGTCTACCGTGGCTGGTAGTCGGGGTCGGAATTACGGCGGCTAACGGTAGCTGGTAGTCGGGGGTCTCAACGGTTGGGGCGTGAGGATGTCCATTCCCTTACGCGTACGGCTGTCTCTATCACTAGCATTACTGCATCGCAGAAGAAGGCGGCCGCCACCACCCATTCCCCCTTACTCCGAATCATAGACGCGCGAGATGTCATCACCGCCGATTGTCCCCACGAGGTCACGGCTCACTTCCACCGTAAGCTCCATCGTGTCCTTCGGGCGATCCATCCGAACTATGGCGACATCCCCGAGCATTTTCTTCCGCCTGAATCCGGTGCAGGAACCTTCCGAACTTACCATCTCCGGTGAGGGCCTGCGTCATGCGGAAGGTGTGGAAGCCGTGACGTCTCTCCAGCCATTACTCAAAGAGGGGACTTACCGCCATGATTATGGCATGCTCAACTGACCGATAGTTGATGTTACAAGGAGTAACCTAGGCTACTTTTCATTTTCCCGTGGTAACGGGACTTAATTTCCAGGGGGGGGGGAGGATATATCTTTGGAATTTTGGAATAGATAACATTTTTTTACACGATTGCCCCAAAAAAGGGGAGTAACGAAGTTGCGAGTAACCTAACCTAACCCAACAAGTTAGCAGAAAAATAAATGACATTTCCTATTGTATTTTTTTTTAATATGGTCATGATATACCATTTTGGAATCGTCATGATGAGCTCTTGAATTTGATACCCATGTTGCACTAACCAAAAAAAATTTTTTTTTTTTACTCTAATGTATAGCGTCCCACAGTCGTTATGCTGATATTTTTTCAACGTCACCTATCTAAGAACACTTGGGTTAACAAGACGAATCTAACGATATGCTAATTATGTAAATCGGTTCAGCGGTTTGGAAGATATGAGGTAATAAAGAATATTACATACATACATACAAGATACGCGCGAAACACATAACCCTTCTTACAGTCGGGTAAAAACTGACTGACTGACATAAGCACACAGCCAAAACTACTGGGACTAGGAGCGTGAAATTTTGCACATGGTCTCCTTTTATGACATCAGCAAGCACACGAGAGAATTTTCCAAAATCTCCCCTAAAGAGATGAAACAAAGCTTGTATGGAGAAACCTAGTTTCACGCGGGTAAAATAACTGGTTTATTAAAATAACAACTTACGCATTGATAGAACTCCCGATACCTGCCCCTCGTCATCGCTGGGTTGTCACGCCGGTATACCTTAGCAATGTGATACCTCTTAAGAGTGTTGATCTTGTTCATGGCTAAGTAACGCGCCAGTGGGACAGTCAGGTCATACCTCAGAGACAGAATCTCGCCTCCTTGGTCTTTTAAGTCATAGATCAGTTTGGAGTCCTCTCCATATTTGCCGGTTAATACATCCTACAATTGAATAACATTGGTAAATATTCATAGTTGTTCAAGGATCGTTTAATAACAAAGTTGCAATCACATACGCCACATTCAGCATTATGTAGTGATAAGAAATCACTATTTTGCAGCATGCAGTTATAGTGGTAAACTTAACAAATAATACCTATAAGCCCCTATAAATTGGTATATTTTATCGGAGCTAACTACATAATTATGTATATATAGTACCGATTTAGGAAACAATCATTTGGTTTACTATTGTCTTACAGAATAATTCACACTAAACCCACCAATCTGCCAACACAGCAAATGTAGAGTTGGTGACAGCAAAAAGAATTTATTCTTTGATTAACTAAAACCATACAGCCAACAAACCAATCCTATAAGGGGAACCCCTTTTGTCAAATCATGGTCATGGGTAGCCAGTAGTCGCCAAGCTGACCAAGTTGGTAATCATTGAGATGCCTATGCCTAACCCATAAGGGTGGTTAAAAAATCCCCTTAACCTTTTGAATACCGTAATTAGAGACACAATAGAAAGACAATGAGCGAATGCCGGCGTTTGCTTGGGGTTTAATGAAGATTCTTGTGCATGCAACCAATCTAGACAAACCTTGCTACATTTGGGGGATAGTGTGTTCAATGTGTACAATCCTTAAAGTAATTTCAATTTCAAAAATAATGCTGTAAATAGTTTTGTAGTTTTATATGACAAAATAAATCTAACCTTCAATTCAAACACAGGTGTGTCAATACACTCAGCTCCGTGTCTCTTGAACACAACCATAATCTTCTCTAGGACACCATTTCTTATGCTCATCTGTTGTGGGTTGTAGTCCCTCGTTCCCTTTGGGGTTTTAAGGGTAAACTTCTGAGGAGCAGCATCTTCAGGAGCTAACTGCGCTTTCAATGATAATAACTTTGCTACCTCCTCTTTAATCTAGAATGGCAAATAAATAATATTAAAGTATAATAAATACATATACGGCAGTGAAGTTTCATTTCATACAATGTATAAATTATATGTAATTGCCATCCTTATTTTTAATGAAACATCTGTACATAGATTTGGCTGGAGTTGAATAAAATACATTTACTCAAAAAATATTCATTCAAGCATTCATACATATTCAGCTGAGAAAATAAATTTCTGCTACTACAGTATATTGGTCCTAGTGGTAAAAAGACTCAATTATAAAAACAATAAGAAGATAATTGCTCAAATAAAATAAGAAAGCATTAAGTAGGCCACCAATACCTTGCACAGAGATGATGTTGAAATGCATTTTGTGAAATTAGTGCTGAGTACTGAGTTGTGTAACCGCATCAGAATCGCATGGCTCTTTAAGAACCTCAATGCTTTGTACGACATGCTTCACTAATTTTAGCTCTCCACAATTTCAAATATATGATATCTCGTCACCACAGCATTACTTTGTCACAACCGGAAAAAGAAAACATTTTTGTGTCATAAAATTTGAACAATTTTGAAATCTAAATTACAATTTCATCAATGGTAATATGAAGGTATTTATAATAAGAGGTTGTGGTGACGAAACAAACATATGTGGAGATTCAACAACATTTTACACAAAGAGGTGTGTACCAAAAACCAAATCAATCATGCCCAGCTTACGTTCAAACAAAGCATCAATGTCTACAACAGTTTATGAACTCATCCACACACCTGCTGGTCAAGTAGTGTATTGTCATCTTTCACTTTTTGCAACACATTGGGAGGATTCAATTTAGGTAACAATGATACTTCAGAGTCACTGAAACTCCCCATATGGTACCACCACCTCTTGATGCAGTTATATCTTTGAAAATCTATGTTCTTCCCTAAACCATTCTTCAATTCAATATCATAGTAGCTGGGATTATACCCACAAATGTAACTGTACTGACTTAAATGTTTATCAATTTCTGGCAAATTGTATTGTAAATTATTCTTCATAGCCTACAATTCAAACAAATTCACATTTACTTGACAGCATGATGCAATTTATCAAAAAAGTATAACTAAACCTACTTAGTTTGTAGAATAGGACTTACCTTTTCACTTGATTCCTTTGCAGATTTTAATTTTCTTACGAGATCACCTTGTTCTTTAATTTTTAAGAGAATAGATTCTTGTGTCTCTGCCATAGTTTAAACTGAGATAGTGGTAAACGCAAGCCTATCAATCATAAAAAAATAAAACTTGAACTTAAAATTTATTCAAAAGGTCTATCCACTCAAGGCCTTCAAGTAAAAGTGCTCACTGCTCGTTGCTAAGAAATAATTACAGGCTGTCGGCTCTTGCTCTTGGTTTCATGCCTTTCATTTTACAATCAGCAAATAGCAAGCAAGTAATTTCGCACACTACCAATTGGAGGTTATACGATATGACAGACAGTAAATAACTTATTGGTACAAGCATGCACAGTACTGCGTCTCTGTTGCTCTTGCGTTATTTCCTTACTCCATCACTTTTTTCTTCTGTCTGTCGTGTCGGAGATTATTTTAAAACTTTTTGTTTACAGTCTGGAACACACATTTGACTTATTCGTCTCACACACAAATGTCACAGTGACACAAATAGAGTTGACCTTACGCTATTTAAAATATAGAACTACGTATTGTAACCGACACTATTAGGCGATTTTGGTCAATGGTCAACTTAGTGCAATACAACGACGTCATAACCCCCAAGGTTGTGGGTTAAGCAATATTTGTCGAGGTCGATCTGTAGATGAGTAATGATATTATGTCATTCATTTACGATATTTCTCCATGTCCCAAAAAATCCGCGTCTGAGACCAGTCTTGCCAAAGGGGTACCTATCAATTTACTCAGTTACTGTGTAGTACCAGATGTGGAGGTCACATAGGCAGTTGCACCATGTTTAAAATACTATATAGTATCCAGATGCATCTGGTTTGACGGGAAGCCGACCTCAACTTAGTTGGAAAAAGGCTAAGCAGGTCAAGGAACTTGTGTCCCTAGGCAGATTGATTGGTCAACTGATAGGCGTCCAAACACGGTCATGCAAGCGTCAATCAATTCCATCATTCATGAATGATCTTTGAATGACGGAATTTTATCGCCATTAGTTTTTCGTCATGAAAAACGTCAAACGTCAATCATCGCATTAGATGGTAGGTTTTTCCCCAACTCCGTGTTCCGAATTGCGATAAAAGTGATTATATTGCGATTCCAACCTTAATAGTCAAAAAATATATGGGTTATTGAGTAATAATTGTGACGTTGCGCGTTGGTTGGATTCGCAATATTATCGCTTTTGACGCAATTCGGAACGATGGTAGGTTTTTCGTCAATCAAAAAATTGACTGTGACAAAACTGACAGCAAAACCTATCGTATAATGGACGCCATACGGCCATACACCATAGATTATGCCATACACCTTGTACACCAACTCCGTGTTCCGAATTGCGATAAAAGTGATTATATTGCGATTCCAACCAAATTTAATAGTAAAAAAATATGTGGGTTATTGAGTAATAATTGTGACGTTGCGCGTTGGTTGGATTCGCAATATTATCGCTTTTGACGCAATTCGGAACGTAGGGCAAAAAAGTCACTAACATCAATCAATCACTGACATCAACAATCATTGGACAGGGCTGCGTTCAAAAATAACCAGAGTAGCTTCGGTTGCAACCCAGAGTCGTTCTTTTATAGCTCGAGTAACTACCCTAGAGTTAACCCAACTAACTCTAACTCCGAGCAGGGTAGGTTGAGCGTTCAAAAATGCGAGCTTAGAGTATCTACCCGATGACGTCATTAGAGTTAACTCTAATCTCATTTTTGAACGCAGGGCAGGACTGCTGACCACAGAGTACTAGGACTGCCTGTCAGTGTCAAAGTCAAAATCAAAGTATTTTATTATTCATCGTCAAAAATAAAACATAAAAACACTGTTTTTTAGATTTTGATAAAACTATTTAATAAATGAAATCATACGATGGATAGATTTGAATACATTGAAGCTCGCCTATTTGAAGGTGAAAATTATCTCAAACGTGATAGAAATGTGAAGATATACGACGGTGATGATAAGGTTGTTTATTTTATAGTTTTGGGGTTTATTGCTTGGATCTTTTGTAAATTTTAAAATTCTGATAATTTTAAGTCATATGTTGCATTTCAACAATATTTTGATATCAACGATGTAGCCATAATTCTTATTACAGTATCCCTTACTGTCAAAAAAGTAGCCAATACCCATAATCTTTTTCACAACTTGGAAATAGAATACTCCAGCCCGCAGCCGATATATTTTTAAGCAGACTTTGTGTTTTACTCGGATGGGCTCACTTTTGTTTGACCACTGCCTCACACTCACCTTATGTTAGGTGTGTTACACATAATGTTAGGTGCTTATATTTTGTTTAAACTTATTTTATGTTTTAGACCCAATTCACTGATGGAGAAGTAGTGTTAACCACTCACAGAATCTTGTGGGGAAAGCCAGGAGATATACCTAAAGGTCTTGTAGTTCTATCATTACATTTATATTATGTGTTCTGCATTGAAGAAGAGAGTGGTGGGGTATTTGGTCTGGGTGGGCCTAAAAGAATTTTATTGCATCTGGGACCAGCATTACCAGGTAAATAACTATGTAATTTTTCAGACTTTTTTGTTAACTGGGTGAGCACTTTCTAAAGCGGGGAAACCTCAGCTCAAAGTGGTCAGGGACTTTCCCCCATATTGAGGGGTCCAAAATTTTTCAGTGCTTGTTAAATGACATTCATTCATGCTGTAGTGTGACCTCTAATTCAGATGATTAAATAATTTTTCCTAGATTTGAAGTGAACTGAATTATGTCATTATTTTTAGTCTTATTTAGATTACACCTTTTTTTAATTCTGTAGTAAGTAATTTTCATTTTCATATTTGAAACTATAGAAAACATCCAAATTAGCGAAAATGTACTTACCCTATGATACACACAAACTTTATGAGGATAGTTAATAAAAAAGTCTGTAAGTACATCTATCTGCAATTGGCGGCAACATTTTTCTGAAGTTTAACTCGGAGACATGGTCATCAATATTGTTCATGCCTTAAAAATTGTGACATAAAATCTTGAGAAACATTTGTTTTGGGTATCTTATCAGGTCAAGGGCACACATGTTTATTCATATTTTTCATTGTGTAGGAAATAATATTATTATAAACTTTAAAATTTCCCACCAACAGGCTAAACCATTGTTATCTAGTATGTGAAAAAAAAATGCTTTGAAGTTGGCACTAAAGAAAATCAGACGTTTTTGTCATTTTGTCCAAGATGGGCAATAGAATGGTTATGGAACTCTACCTTGACCAATTTTTTTTAAATTAATATATATTTTTTTATTTAAAATGTTAGTCAGGGAAATTTGACATAGTGGTCATTTTTGGTCATTAGCAGTATATCCACAGGGTGTCTATTAGCTTTCATTCAATAGTCTGAGAATACCTTCTTAGCACAGTTATTTATTATCTAAATTGGGTTAGTTGGATGGTACTCGCGCTTTATGTACATTCTGTAATGACAACATGGTACACAATTCCTTAATAAATACTTTCAGGTAAAAGGCCAGGACCAGCAGTAGCTAGTCCATTCCATTTTGTAAAGTTTTCCTTCAAGGATGGAATTGACCAAGTTTTCTATAAGGCACTCACTGATGCTGTTACTGCCAAAGCATGGGAGAGATCAACTAATATAGCTTCACCTATAAGTACAGCTAGCCCAAATGCTACACCCAGACCTTCAGTCACTCCTGTCAATTCCAAAATTCGTTCAGGAATAGTTGGCATAGAAAGGAGCATAGAAGAACAACATAGGGCAACTGATCAAAGCATTTCTGTAGCTTTTCAAGATTTGAGAAAACTAATGGAAAAAGCTAAAGATATGGTTGCCATTTCAAAAAACATTTCTACTAAGATCAGGGTATGTAAATGTATAAAATATCTGCTTTATTATTTATTGCATTTATTTATGACTTACAATATTGTCCTATTTATTACAGGATAAACAAGGAGATATCTCTGAAGATGATACAGTAAGGTTCAAAGCCTACCTCATGAGTTTAGGTATTGATGACCCAGTCACCAGGGATGCATTTAGATCTGACTCAGACTATTATTTGGGACTTGCCCAGCAGATTTCTGATATGATGATTGCAGTCCTCATGGTAAGTCCAGTATTGTAATACAAGACAAAATAATGCTCTGTGAAGTGTGTTATATGAATTTAGTTTTTTTATTCATACTTCTTATTACATTTTTACCCGACTGTAAGAAGGGTTATTAAATACCTTATTACATTTCTGCGCCAGTGTAGGCGTCGTCGCTACAAAAGTGACCGGCGGCCAAGCTGAAAGCGTCCCAGAGACGTGGCCATCTGGATGGGCACGGTATGGGATCTGGAGGCAACAGTCCTTGCACGCATGCACAATTTGGACATGCGAGATGCAACAACGGTACGAAATTCCGCTGCCGCTACAAGTCGTGGCATGGCGGATAAAGTCCCGGCGGGATCTCGTAGCGATATGGCATGGCAACAGCACGCCGTAATCATGGTGGTAAGCCCGCTCTTTGAGGAGTGACTGGACAGACGTCACGGCTTCCTCACTTTCCGTATGACGCAGGTCCTTACCAGACATTTTAAGTTTACTGCACCTGATTCAGGCGGAAGAGACCACTCGCGCCAGGCCCTAACCTGATCATGGTCCGGCTCCTGAGCGAGGGGGAATGGGCGGCAATCGCCTCCTTTTGCGAAGCAGTAATGCTAGCGAAGGCGGCGGCCGCACGCGTGAGGGAACGGACATCCCGACCCCGACTTCCAGCCACCGTAGGCGTGGATTTTGCGGTCGAAGAGCAATGGTTAGCTCGCCGCCCGGACCTTGCCCGACGAGTCGAGACAGTCCAGATAGCAAGGGTAAATGGAGGACCAGTTTACCCTTGCGTTCTAGAACCACATGGTCATAGAATTCAAAGGGTAACTGAAGGTGTGGTTTTAGGCAGTAAAAGCCTGATACGCCCCCTCGCTGCACCCTAGAGCAGGATAACTCACTAGATGATTTCTCACCACAAAAAAAACCATTTCTTAAAAATAAAAAAGTATCAAGAACAGGGTCCTCACACTCCTCACGCCCCAGCCGCCGTAATTCTGACCCCGACTACCAGCCATGGTAGACGCGGGCTTGCGGACATCGAGCAATGGGTAGCTCGCCGTCCGGCTGTTCGGTAATTAATCGGACCGAGCCCAGTCGTCAACAGCGCGTAGTGATCTACGCGCTCCTCAAAGAGATGTCAGCAAACCGTAGGGCCCAGCAGCACAGTATAGAAATATGGAACAGTACGGAAACTACCTACACATGTTCGAAACGGCTCACTCACACAAACATACGCATCGACGAGACTCCTAAGCGGCATTCGCTACTGACAGGACCGCAAGAAACGCTTAGGAGTCTCGTCGATGCGATTTGTAGGTAGTTTCCGTACTGTTCCATATATCTATACTGTGCCAGCAGGGCCGATGCCCGCTAGCTAGGACCGCGGGGAATTTCTGAAAAGGACACTCGTAGTCCTAGAACGCAAAGGGTAGTTGAAGGACACAGGTGTGGTTTTAGTCAGTAAAAGTCTGACACGCCTCCCGCTCCTCCCAGAGCGCGAGAAGTCATTGGATGATAGGGTACAAGGTACAAGTCAGGGCTCCAGAGAAGGGAACCTAATATATCTGTACAATGACCGCCGGGGTCTACATCCCACATGTCGACAATCTGGCGTTCCAAGTCAAGATACTTGTATTTTACCACACCTTATTCTTATCTTGTACCAGGCCTGGCGCAATTCTAACTATAGGTATAGAAATCTGCCTACGCCCGCGGCCTCTCTTGCGAGGCTTATTTCGGTAGAGTGTCACACGCGTGTTCGATTTTCCGCTTGACCCGTGCTAACAAAAAATATTTTTGAATTCTTTACCGAATATTCTATCGAGTTTTTATTTCAAGTATTTACGACATTTTTCACGTAAACGAGTCAATGACCTTAAAATCATTCCATATAGTAGACCTCCCAGTACTAGTGACTACCTTACTAATGCAAGGTCAACATAATTGGAATTATATCTTACAAAATGTTAATTATTATGTATAATAACGTCTTAAACGACCTACCTTTTAAAAATTACATATGAACGCAAAGCTAACGCACATACAAAACCAACAAAGTAATATACACTTCATTTTAATTACCTATTTCATTTGTTTAGATACCTAACTAAATGTAAACAATCTCTTGACACTTCTATGAGATGACTTTTAAAAACATATTTTTTAAAGTATGGATATAAGTAAATAGGTAGAAATCAATTAGGTACCTATCTACCATATAATTTTAGAAAATCTGATTATATTTTATGTAATAAAACGTAAGTACCTATTTCACATTTTTCAAAAACACACCAGTCCTAACCCTATAAAAAGAGCGGCCTGTTCAAAGGCGCATAACGGGCATAATAAAAGAGTCTCTCGTCACGCGGACTTACGGTGCATTTTGATTCGTTACGAGCGCCACTGGATCTAGTAGGCTAATAAAATCAAGGTCGTGTCCGTGCCGTGCAATGTATTATGGACATTATCGCTGTTGTTAGTAGGTTTAAATTCGTATGTTGGCTATCACGGAGTGCAATTTCTGTACTTGTACTATTTCTTATTCTGTGCTTGTACTTAGGTACTATCCCATAAATGGTAATATTGTTTACTTACAGGACTGCGGAGGAATTATGTCGTTAGCGGATGTGTGGTGCAGAGTAAACAGAGCTAGAGGATTGGAGCTCATATCCCCTGAAGATCTCTTGAATGCCTGCAAGTAAGTATAACCTTATCCTTTTTTTTTTATTAGTGATAGGCTCGCGTTTGACCACCATCTCACCTGATGGTAAGCGATGATGTGGTCGACGATGGAGCATGCTTGCCTAGAAGTAGCCTATTCACTCTTGACTTAAAGACCCCTAAGTTGTAGCTATCAGGAAACACAGACTCCGGCAAGGAATTCCACTCCTTGGCTGTACGCATAATAAATGTGATCTTAAAACGTTTTGTGCATATGGGTGGGATGTCCACCATGTACCGGTGGCGCAACGCCGCGCCGTACGTCTAGTGGTCCGATGATGGAACGGACTTGGCGAAATTAGATTGTGCAATTTCAGTGCACACTCCCCGAAATGTAAACGATAGAAAACCGACAGGCCAGCAACTCGGCGGCGATGTCCAAGGCTTTGGAGCTTCGACTCAACAAGTGCATCATTGCCAATGATCCTCTTGGCTCGCCTCTCAATCGTAGGTAATTTTCTGTAGGTAATTTCTCTTTGTTACTCTGAAGAGAAGGGAATTTGATATTATACGTCAGACATCTTTTTTTAGATGGGTAATCATCCAATGACTTTTCCTGCATATCAGACTTTTACTGACTAAAACCCTCTCCTATGTACCTACCTTCTTTGTCTCGCGTTCTAGGACCCCAGGTTTTCTTTTCAGAAGCGAACCCATGGCCCCATTAGGCTTCGGCCTACGGTTTTGCTGACATCTCTTTGAGGCGCGCGTGAAACACTAAGCACCGTCGACGACTCGGGCTCGGTCCGGACGGATACCGGAGCCCACGCCTACAGTGGCTGGAAATCGGGATCGGGCAGCTGGGGCGTGAGAACGCAGGAAACAACCGCCTGCCATTCCTCCTCGCTCCGGATCATGGTCTGTGCCAGGGCCCGGCGCGAGAGGTCGTCGAGAGGTTGCCGCCGATCGATCCAACGAGGACACGGCGGTGCTCCGTCCAAGCGGGGCACACCTTCACAATATGCTCCTCTGTCCTCTGGGTGTCATTGTGACTCTTTATCTAAACACAGAACGTATTCATTTATGGCCTGACAACTAATTGCAACAAGACAAGAATTAAGAAAAAAAAAATTATATTGACCGTTTTGTTTTTTTTATTGCATTGTACTAAATCAAAATTAATACTTAACTGATTTCCCTTTCAGATTGCTGCAGACAATTGGTGCCCCCATGTCACTTAGAAAGTTTCCAAGTGGTGCATGTGTACTGCAACTAAATAGTCACCAAGATGAAGAAGTAGCTAAGACTACTAGTGAACTGGTAATGCTCATTGTTATTAGCAAGAATGTTTTCTGTTCCCTGCAGCACCAGCTGCTATCATTTACAGTTCAACTTTCAATCTTAAACAACCCGGCAACAATAACTACTAAGGGCCGAGTCACACCGGAATGGCAGCGGCCGGCAGTGACGTGGCGAGCACTTTTAGCGTGAAATAATTTTAAACTTTATCTACATACTTACTTCAAGACCAGCAATTGCTTGAAACGGGCGCGAGGCCGCCCGCGGTTTGTCGGTAGTTCTATAATCAGCCGGGCTCGGCCCTAACTACTAGTTTCATGAAAACTAATAGGTAGAAAATTTATATATAATTATAATTATTTTCTCTATTATTCCAGATTGAAGAAAATGGTTATCTAACCCCTGTGAAATTGTCACAAATTGCTAATGTATCCGTCCTGCTAGCACGCGAGCGCCTATTCACGACTGAACGCTTTGGCATGGCGTGCCGAGACGAATCCATTGAAGGCTTGGCATTTTATCCAAACCTCTTTTTAAGAGAAGTTTAGATATCACTACTAATAATTCTGTTAAAAATATGTTAAGAGTTTATTACAATTATTTGCAATATTAAGGTGTTTTATTCATGGGAAAAATAATACAAGTTTTCAAGCACATACAGGTTTTATTAGAATTTTAAAAGCATTGCCTTAACTGCACAAAAGCTAGCTTCATGATGAAAATGACTTTCTACTTATATCCATACATAAACCATACCTTATTTAATCCATCTGTAAACCTTCTCTCAAAATATTCTTAATCTTAGATAAAGATAAATAAATACATAGTTTTATATTGTATTTTACTTCCTAGCACAAGATATGATCAAAACATTATTTTTAATACATATTATTAGACATAAAAATAGAAAGTAGTTATAGAACCACAATTTACTGGGAAATAAAAACAAAAGTGACACCTTATATCAATATTTTCCCATAAATACAAAAATAAACCTAATCTATGACAATTTAAAAGCACACATGCGTTGAGTGATCACAGATACATTAAACACTGAAGCAGTTATAATTTACTTGATTGTTGTCATGTGTTCATTTCTTGCACATAACCACAATTGGCCTTATGTATTTAATAAGTACTTACTTAAATGAAGAAGTATTACTTAACACTCTTTTAAACTTAGTACATCTAATTTTTCTCTACAACACATTGTTTAATACTGTATTTTAGAGACTAGTCTAAAGCCAAAGAAAAGCATGAAACCAAAATGTGCCAGAAAAGAAAAAAAATCTAAACCTACAATTTAATTTGTTTTCTTCGGAATGTGTCAAAGACAGTATTTAATACTCAATTGCACTCTTGAAATCCTTTGGTAACTGATTTTGCATACCACAACGTTCCCAAGCCTTGAAGTCATCCAGTGAACGGATGTTTTCAACAAAGCATTCAACACCCCTCACAAATGGCAGTAACATTTCATCATTTATTGTTTCTGAAAGACGATGCAGGAATGCTATATTTTTAGCGAGACTGTCCTTAATCTTTGCAGCTAATGGACGTTCTGTGCACTCCAGTACTCCAAGCTGTAAAATAAAGTATAAGTAAGTCTAAAATGATCTCGTCTACTCGTAGAAAATTAGAAGAACCATTCTGATATATTATGCTTGTATAAATTTGTAATATATCTCAGCACCCGACTTATGTCGGAAATGGATTAGAGTTGTTTCACCATCCTGGACGGAGGCAACGTAAGCAGCTAGCTCGGGTAAGGAGATTGAGGTATGCAAGTTGTAATGTTGGGCCCGAGAGTTAACAGATTTGTTAAAAAGAAGGCAAATAAACATAGCATGTTTACAGAAAACTAAATGGAAAGGCACAAAATCGAGAGAAATTGGTATGGAATACAAGTTTCCAATGTGGAATTAATGACAAACAGAAATGGAATGGAACACTATTCTATTGAAAAGGAAATTGAAAAAATGTGATGAATGTAAAAAAGGATTAATGATAGATTGATAGTTGTGAAAGAGAATATGATGTTTAATTAAGTTAGTGTGTATGCATTAGGCCGGGTATTCATTAGGCGACATTTGTTAATAAACACTGTTTTTAAACAGTTTATAAACAGTCTCTGGAATCTCTGGAAACAATTTATAAAAAACAAAGGTGATGAAACATTGTTTAAGATCAAGAGCATCATGTACATTGGGATTCTTCCAATGTATATTATTCCTATATCTATACTATAAGACCTTGCTTTATGTCAAATTTCATTCATGAGGATTCTGGGTCAACAGGAAATACCCTATGAATTTTGATTCCTTTGAGAGTGCGGAAATGTACGTTTTTTGCGATATAAACGGCCGTATCTTTCCTTTCCGTTTACTTAGAAGTTTTATTTTTTCACAGCTTCAAGGGACTTCAGACTTGAGTATACGGTTTTAACTTCGACTCGATGCCTCCACGCGTTTCACTCCGAGCGGAGATAAAGCGGGCCAATTTGGAGGCTCGTGTGGCTGGGGACTCCCCTACAAGTTGGTGCGAGACAAGCTCCGCCCCTGGGCTCCCCCGCTGACGCAGTCTCCGGCCTCACTTGTGGAGGGTGTGGTGAGCGCTCTATTCCCCGCGCGAGGGGAACACTCTCCCCCGCCCATGGCTCCGGCACCTGCGGTGTCCGACGTGGACCACGACGGCGATGACGACGACAATGTTCCAGAGGTGACCTAGAGATGATTGTGGTGGTACGAAGCCTGAATGCCAAGAATACCGCCTCAGGACCAGACGGCTTGCCTGGAAAAGTCTGGGTCCTGGCCATGGAGGAATTCGGGCCTCGACTAAGGGGGCTCTTAAGCGCAAGCTTGGGGAGGGGCCAGTTCCCACTTCGCTGGAAGACGGGGAAGCTGGTCCTCATCGCGAAGCATGGGCGCCCTGGGACGGTTGTGCTGCTCGACGAGGTGGGCAAGTTCTTTGAAAGAGTTATTGCAGACCGCCTCGTCGCGCACCTAACACGGGTGGGGCCTCTTGCGGACGGCCGGTTCGGCTTTCGCAGGGGACGCTATCATGCGCGTGCGAGCCCTCACGACGGGGGATGCGGTATCCCGGGGCAGGTGTGTCTTTGGACATCGCCAACGCCTTCAATTCCCTGCCCTGGAGTAGCATTAGGAGGGCACTCCGGTATCACCGGGTGCCTGACTACCTCTGTCGTGAGATCGAGGCCTACCTGACGGAAAGGTTCATCATCTACCCCGGTCACCAGGGAAAGTGGAAACGGCGAGAGGTCGTGCAGTGTTCTGCAGGGATCGGTACTAGGACCGCCCTTGTGGAACGTCGGGTACGACTACGTGCTGCGCGGCGACCTCCCTGACGGGGTCAGCGTGGTCTGTTACGCAGACGACACGCTGGTCCTGGCGCAGGGAGTCGTACCAGGCGGCGGTCGAACTAACGACACGCGGGGTTGCGATAGTCGTGGAGATCCAGCAGTTGGGACTCGAGGTGGCGCTGCACAAGTCCGAGGCTATGTGCTTTCACGGCCTTCGGAATGCGCCACCACCGGGTTCCCAAATAATGGTAGGAGGAGTTCACATCGGCGTCGGGTCGACGATGAAGTACCTGGGACTCGTCCTTGACAGCCGATGGAATTTCAAGGAGCATTTCCGACGTCTGGCTTCCAAACTGGATCGAACTGGGGCTGCCCTCAAGCGGCTTCTGCCCAACCTAGGGGGTCCAGATGCCTCCTGCCGGAGGCTCTACGCAGGAATTGTTAGGTCCGTTGCCCTTTATGGGGTGCCGGTGTGGGTGCCGTCGCTGCGAAAGCGACCGGCGGCCAAGCTAAACGCATGCCAGAGGGTCATAGCCATCCGGCTGGTGCGGGGATATCGCACGGTTTCCCGTGAAGCAGCGAGCCTCCTTGCTGGCCAGCCACCGTGGGATCAGTTCTTGCACGCATGCACGATCTGCGCGTGGAAATGCAACACCGGGGCCAAACTCCGCTGCCGCGTCAAGTCGCGGCATGGCGGAAAGAGCTCCAGCGGGATCTCATGGTGGAATGGCGACAGTGACTGTCACAACCCAGTGCTGGGCACGCCACAATTATGGCGGTAGGTCCCCTCTTTGAGGAGTGGCTGGAAAGAGCACATAGCGTCCTTACCTTCCGCATAACGCAGGTCCTCACCGGACATGGTAAGTTCGGCAAGTTCCTGCACCGAATTCGTGCGGAAGAAACGCCTGGGTGCCGCCATTGTGTGGACCGTCCAGAGGACACAGTGGAGCATACGGTAGAGGTGTGCCCCGCCTGGGCAGAGCACCGCCGTGTCCTCGTAGGATCGGCGGCAGTGATCTCTCGCGCCGGGCATTGGTACAGGCCATGGTCCGGAGCGAGGAGGAGTGGCAGGCGGTCGCCTCCTTCTGTGATGCAGTAATGCTAGCAAAGGAGGCGGTCGATCGCGTGAGAAAAAATTGAAACCTGACTCAAACGACGGAGAAAAATTTGCTGATTCCGAATATGTATATAACTCAATATTGGAAAAAAATGTCGTTTAGATCAATTAGCCTTTCAACCGTCAATTTAGATGATTTTCCCACCTAAAAAAAAAAATACTACTATGTTTGATTAATGCATTAATCAAACATAGTTTATTTATAGGAGATCAAATATAATTATATAATAAGAAATTATTATTGTAAGTAACATCAGAACATATTATTATGTAAGCAGCACAGAACATCACTACCTCCTCGTGTGACATCCTAGCAACAACTAACAAGTGTGAACGGCCATGCTGTTGATAAAACTCTTTAAGCATCAAAACCTGGTTGTTGGACCACACTACTTCCATATTTATAAACTCGCGCAACACGCATCCACGCCTATTGAGTTTTGTATTATAAACTAGATGTTTTGTCTTGCTCTTCATTTGTACTGGGGAACACAGCAACTTGATTCTTAAATGAAGTTTTATGACCTTTGTTTAAAAGCTGTTTATAAACTGTTTCAAGAGATGATGAAACATTGTGAAACACTGTTTATAAACTGTTTAAAAACTGTGTTTATTGACAAATGTTGCCAAATGAATATGCAACTTTATTGAGTATACAAAAAAGATAGAAAGTGCTACGAAAAAGTGTCTGAGATAGTAACAGTTGACAGGACAAAAAGGAAGAAAAATAAAATGTGTTGCACCAACCCTGAATAGAATGGGACAAAGGCTGGAAGATAATGAAATCTCTAATATATTATCTTATGCTTTAACAGAAATAAAAAATCTCTTACCTTGTCATCAACAACAGACTGTTGTAAACCAAGATAAAGGTTTAAACACTCTGACAAACTCTTCACTTTGTCAGGCAGGCGACCAGTTTTGTTCCTTGAGATAAGCAAATCGCCAACCTAAAATAAAAATGTGAAATAAGGCTACAATATAATCTTCTGTTCTATTTTTTAACAGAGTTAAGATAATTAAAAAAAGATTAATTACCTGAGTATCAAATACTGAATTCAACTTCACATTGTGCTTATGATACAAACAGTCAGATATATTCCTTGAATCATGGATTATCTTCTTAGGTGTCTCACTTTCCAAGAGCTTCTTTAACCCTGCTTCAAATGCATGATACTCCATAACTTTAATGTCAAAAATATAAATCTGTAGAGGTGTAGACAAGACTAGGAATGGCATTTTGCATTTCCTCCCCATGCTTGCACCGTCAGTACTCAAACCAATATAACTGTACTGGTTCAAGTCTTCCAATGCATCATGGAAACTCTTATCCACTTGGTTGATGTAAATGTACTTTTTAGATGTCTTTATGATTTCTTCACATTCCTTTTCAGATATTTTTAAATGCTTTTGTTCATTTGGCTCTTTAAGTTTCACGATATCCTGTATATCAGAGTCGTAATAGTGAAGAATACCATCACTTAGGTCTCCTTTAGGCGAATCCTTAACATTGTAAAGCGAAATTTTAGACTTATCATTAGTCATCCCATAAAACCGACCTTCGTATATTTCACTGTTCTTAGTATGAACTTGCAATAGTTCACCCTTCATATATAAGTTGTCCATTATGTGATGAGGTATATCGAAAACAGTAGGTAGTAATTACAAAATTTTAGTCCTTTTTGACAGGTTTTTCGATTTTTTCTGTGTCAGTATAAGCTTTGAAGATGTAAAGTCCTAATGTCAGATGTAGCACGACCACCGCAACTACAGCGGAATAAACGCTGCTCGTAATGGGCTCAAGTCGCAAAATTCCATCGAATAAGACACTCTTAGTAGTAAAGAATGAAAGCACTGGCACCACAATAATGATCAGGCAGTATTTTATGACTGTCTGAAACACTTGGAAATCGGGTAGTTCCTGCAAGCAAGTTGACATTTCATAAAACACACATTAAAATACTCAATGAAAAAAATTGGTTATAAACAGTGATTTGTTGACTTACATTTGCACGTCCTTCAATCATCATAAAATAAAAGAAATTAATAAATTAAAGAAATTAGATAAAGAAAAAACCAATGCCGACAGTCACAGGGTGCATCAGTCGGGTCACAAGAATGAATGAATGATTGATTCGACTGAAGTCTGAAATAATTGTTTTTCATTCACTCTTTCGTTACAGATTATAAATTTAGGTCAGTTATGGCGGAAACAGACTGAAACGCGACGCGACACCACGTATCGACACGATGTGCACGGTGCACTAACACGCGATGCCACAACACAATTTTTGAATACAATAAGTCTTGACAGCAGTGTAATGTATGGTCGTGTGCTATGGGTTTAATAAATAACGAGTCAGATGAAGATTTTCAAGAAGATTTTATGCAAATTTTGGGTTCATATATCATGCTTAAACGACGCAATAAATAATAATAATAATAATGATAAATGATAAATGATAAATGATAAATGATATTTATTTTGTAAATAGGTTTAAAAAAACACTTTTACACGTCAATTTTTTTTTTCGTCATTTTTAAACTAGATGAGGCCGGTGTTTCCTAGCTGACTACCCTGAGAAGAAACACCGAAACAAACTCAGGGGTCAAAGTCTCTTTTAAAGTCCATACAGTAAATATGTAATGGTCAAATCACATGAGAACCATGCAGATTTGTCTGAAATGGTCTTTTGAAGAAAGAACCTTACAGATTTGAGTGGACCTGTCCAGTCAGTGCAAGCATTTGTCAGTATTCGTAAAGCTCAACTCAGGACTACTAAGGAGCTCAACTACTTGACGAACAATACCAAGGAAAGGACATTTGGGTAGGCCGCAGAAAATACTCAAATTGCCAGACATACGTTAAAATTACTGAAAAGGAAAAAAAAGCAATCAACATAGTCCTCACGTTCACAATAATAAAAAGAAAAATATTGTTTACAATACTAAGTAAACATTGATGTCAAAAATTAATAGAGAAAGAGAAAAAAAAAAAAGTCTAATTGCAAAATAAAAATAATCTACAATATCAAATTGTAATAAATAATAATAATAAAAAGCAAAATTGAAATTAAAAACAAAAAAGAAAAAAAATAATAATAAGACAACAGTTGCAGTGCGTACTGGAGCAGGTCAATCCCAAGCCTTTTGGTCCTCAACATAGTCCTTTATAGTGTAAAAGGCCTTTTGGCAAAGTTTTCGCTTTACAAATAATTTGAATTTATTAAGGCTTAGTTGTTGAATATGACTAGGAAGTTTATTATAGAAGTGTATGCATTGGCATCTAAATGAGCCCCCTATTTTTTTCAGCCTGGTTGTAGGAACCACAAATTTGTGTTTGTTCCTAGTATTAAAATTATGAACATCACTGTATTTTTTAAACATGTTTATATTTTTATGTACATACAAAATATTCTCGTAAATATACTGTGAAGGTACAGTCATTATATTAATTTCTTTAAATTTATCTCTGAGGGAGTATCTGGGACTTAATTTATAAATCGAACGAATAGCCCTTTTTTGCAAAACAAAAATTGACTGTATTTCGGCGGCATTTCCCCACAGTAGAATACCGTACGACATGACACTATGGAAATAGCTAAAGTAAACTAAACGGGCAGTCTCTACATCAGTTAAATTTCGAATTTGTCTAACAGCGTATGCTGCAGAGCTAAGTTTTTTTGATAATTTGTCTATATGTGGGCCCCACTGAAGCTTAGCATCTAGAGTTATGCCCAAGAACACTGTATTATCTTCAGGACTCAACTCTTTACCTTTTATTAGCACACTAGTTTCTACTTGCCTAACATGAGGCATGGTAAACTTTATACATTTAGTTTTTTTTTCATTAAGTAGAAGGTTATTTACATCAAACCAGTGTACTATTTTTGAAAGTGTTATATTTATATCGTCAGTAACCGGCTGCTGACGTTTAAGTTTAAACAAAAGTGAAGTGTCGTCTGCAAACAACACTATGTTATGGTTATCGTCTATGAGGTAAGGTAAATCGTTTATATAAATAAGAAACAAAAATGGGCCAAGAATTGAGCCCTGGGGGACACCCATTTTTACTACAGATCCAGGAGATCTTTTTCCGTTTACATCAACTCTCTGAATCCTTTCACTCAGATATGATGTAAGAAGATCCAGGGAGGAGTTCCGGATTCCGTAATGGTGTAGTTTCCTGATTAATGTTTCATGGAGAACGCAATCGAAGGCCTTTGACAAATCGCAAAAAATGCCCAGGGCATCGCATTTGTCTTCCCATGCATTATAAATATGTCCTAAAAGTTCAACACCGGCATCGGTTGTTGAACGACCCCTTGTAAAACCAAATTGTTTGGTATGTAATAATTTATGTCTGTTAAAAAATCTTTGTAGTTGCTCTAAAATAAGTTTCTCAAATATTTTACTAAAAGTGGGTAGCACTGAAATGGGTCTGTAATTCGTGGGGTCAGATGTACTACCCGTTTTGAACAATGGAATTATTTTACTATTCTTCATTAGATCAGGAAACTCACCGCGATCAATACAATTATTAAAAATAAAAGCTAAAGAAGGAGCTATAATGTGGATTATAGACTTAACAACTTCCACAGAATTACCCCATAAATCTGCAGTCTTTTTTATATTCAGGGAGTTAAACGTCTTAATAATATCTACATAAGTCACATGTTCGAAATTAAAATCAGAATCGCAAACTTTAACATTTTCTTTAAGCAGAGACTCTGCAGCAGTGGGTGACGAGTTCAGAGATTTTGTTGTCGATATGGGGATCTCTGAAAAGAAGTTCTCAAAAGCCGCGGCAACCTGTGAGTCCGATGTGATCACATTGTCATTAATTACAAGTTTATAGTCACTAGATGGTCTTGTAGACCTTCCAGTTTCACTATTTATAACATTCCAAGTAGTTTTAATTATATTATTACTGTTTTTAATTTTGGAACTTAAATAACGCGATTTCGCTACAGAACAAATTTTTTTAAATAATTTTGAATAATTTCGCACATATGAACTAAATTCAGCAGTATTAACAAGAACTCTTTCATCATACAATTCGTAAAGCCGAGTTCTACTTTTATGAATACCAGTGGTAGCCCATTCACAGAACGAAACGTTACTATTAACCGAAATAGTCTTAGGTATAAAAGTAGAATTAAATTGATTACAGTACATGTTAAAGAAACCTTCATATTGGTTATTGAGATCATCATATGTAGACAAGTCTGGTAAATTATTAATGAGTTTAGTTTTAAAAGTTTCTAAACGACTTGCAGTTTTAGGGTTAACAGTGATATTCTTTTTAGCGACTATGTTTTTTTGGTTTTGAAAAGTAATTAACTGTCCACAATGATCAGAATCTAATAAATTTATAATTTCTTTGTGAGTTGGTACAACATCCGTATAAATATTATCTATGCATGTGGCACTAGTAGGAGTTAATCTTGTGGGCTCCAAAAATAAGTTAACAAGATTGTAGGACTGAAATAGACTTAAAATTTTACTACGTAAACCTGAGTTTTCTAATAAATTAACATTAAAATCACCACAAGTGATTATGTACTTGTTTGAATTACAAATCTTGTGGAATACTTCATCCATTACCTTTTCAAAGCAGTCATACAATCCAGAAGGGGGTTTGTACACACTTAATATAATAAACTGCTCCAATTCAATACAGGCTATTTCAACTGACCGCTCAACAGATAGGCTCACAATATCCTTTCGTTCTTTGAACTTAAGGCTGTTGCTTACAAAAATTAATGAGCCACCACGTATGGCATCAATTCTACTAAACGAACTACCAACCTGGTGATTACTAAAATTGAAAATGAACTGATGGCTCTTAAGCCAATGTTCCGTTAAGCATAGAATATCAATATTATTGCAATTAAGGAATAAGTCTACTTCTAAATCCTTGTTCATAAGTCCTTGAATATTTTGATGTACCAGGTTGATACTATTTAATGATTTTAAAACTTGATTGGAAATATTTTTGTTCGTTAGTACATTCATGCTAGAGATTGTCTCTGTTGTCTTAATTTCTAATTTAAATGAGTATCTATGTCAACATTTGGTGCCAATTTATTGGCAAAATCATAGAACATGTCATTGCATTGCTCAACAGGAGCAATTTGTTTAGCCAAGTTCTTGGCTGAAATAAAAAAATAATATGATAGCGACACAGCTATCTGTCTCCTATAAAAGTTTGAAAGATAGTATCTATCTACAAGATACCTATCTTTTGTCAAATAAAAATTAGTGCCAACATAATTGTTGATGTCAATTAAATGAAACAGATCATTATTTAATATCACATTGTACAATGTCATATTAATCTTATATCTAATATGATTTTCTTCCTGTGGCAAACTCTGGCTGTATGGGAATGTGAACATCACAATTTTTCTTACACACAAGTTATTCAAAGTCCTATAATATTGGAGTAATTCTCCTTTGTTCACATTACCCCTATTTCCAACCAAAATTAAAAGTATGGCATCCTGGTTAAAATTACATTTAATTATTTTTTTCATTATATCAAATAAGGAACAGCCAGGCATACAGTTATTTATTATTGAGTGTCCCGGATATTCATTTGTCAAAAAGTGGCCTAAATCTTTTCCAATTTCATCACAAAAAATAACTATTTCCTTATTTATGAACTGTTGTGAAAAACAATCAGTAATTTCTACTGGCAAACTGACACTAGACTGGGGTAAGGGGGTATCACATATTGACAATGAATGACCCGGCGCAGATGCAATAGATGTTGGTTGACAATGCTCACAGTTGGTTTTTTGTGAGCTCACCAGCTCATTCATTGCCAATACATATTCCCTCATTTGGTTTTCAGAGGCTGTATATTTGATGGTCATTAAATCTAATATATTTATTTGCTAAAAACACGGTATACAAGATGGTAAAGCAAAACAATTAGGAGCACACATGTTTTGCTAAGTATTAGCATGCAAATATTTGTTATGTACATAGTAACATACAGAGATATTTGTCAACACACCATTATCGACAATTTTTTTGGTATTAAAGTTCTAAATAAAGGTCTTCGACTTTGAAAACAAAACACTTAATAAACAAATCAAAACCTTATTTTTTTATCTACCTATATTTTAAACACACATTAAAATAGTATAATAATAATATAATTAAATGCAAACTTTAAAACTTAGTTAACTAGACTATAAAGCATTCCTGAAGTGGAAGGATTGACATGTTTCCCCTCACTACCACCAATACGTCAATCTGGATAGATTGGATCGGGTAGCGTATGCGCGTTTCGCGTCGCGTCGGATGTTAATGTGATTCTGATCACAGAAAATAGTAGATTTGATTTGACTCAAACATGTCGCGTTGCGTCAGGTCACGTCGCATTTCAATAATCTGGTTCCGCCTTTCAGACTCATCGACCCCACAGTCCACTGTCAAACCATTGCAACGGTTTTGTAGGGCTTAGTTTATAAATTTACTTACCATTTTGGAAGAAAATAAATCAATAATAAATTAAAGTAATTCTCCGAGAATTCCGTTTTTGCCAATTTAGGTACGGAACCCTGAGAACGATTGAATTTGTCATGGTGGATTTGGATTAACTCCCTCGGGACTATTTTATCGTGCGAAAAATTTTATGAATGTCCTCCGCCCCAGGATAGATGTCTGATAAACTATTACTGACGAAAATCACACGATGTTATTTTCTGCAACAACCTTAGACCGATTAAACGAGGTTACAGTCGTTTTAGATACTGCCCAGACATATCTCAAGGTTGTGCTGACTGCACTATGTTGTCGAAGCAGTTGCTATAGTCGTAGCAACCAGGTGTCGTCTCCCGGCCTATAGAGTTCCTACTGAAACTTTTTGCAGCAACCATATCCAGAGAGAGATTGAGCGGTCGAGTTTCGGCAAAAAAACTAGTTTCGGTTTCGGCGGCAAACCTGCTAAAACTACGACCGAAACTGAAACTGCAGCCGGAGTACTCACACTGTGATCGGTCATGTTCTGCGCGTCAAATTCCATCCAAGCGAAAAAGCGACGAAGACATTTGTCCGCGTCCACGTGCCTAATCATGTCGTGACTGGCTTTTTTTCTGGGGCGGGAGGGGGTATAACTTTAGGATTGTGTCGCAGGAGAGGCGGGTTGGTAGTTGAGGGGAGGTGGGGGGGGGTTGTTGACCCCTCCCCCTAGCACCACTCCCATGAATAGGTACCGCCGTTTCAGAGAAAAACGATCTTTCGTAACCTAACCACAAAACACTCAAAAATTGCTTAAAAAACATAGTCTTCTAACCTAACTTGTCCGAGTCGGGGTGCCCCCAAATCTTGAGCTCGCTTCGTTCGCTCTTGCATCTTAAATTATCCTAGTAACAGTAATAACTGTCTTTTGTACTCACATACTCCATCTATTTAGGTAATTAACCCTTAACTTGGCAAGTGTACTAGAGGGTACATGAAAATAAGATATGAGTTTCGGCATGTGACCTATAGAGCACGGGTCTGTTTACAGAGAATACAAAAATACGTGTGGCACTCGGGGACTGCCGCGGTTAAGCTATTGCATAGCATGTAGAGTCGTACAATACGGCTAGTTGCACGCACACAAACACCGTGTCGAATTAAAGTACTCTGTGGTGTCGAAGACTGCCGAAAAGAAACGACGTTAGACAATGCACGGCCTTCAAGCCACACCTCCTTCAAGCCACACCTTCGTGCCCGTCGGAGTGGGGAGCGTGAGGTTTTTTCGTTACGGAATTTCTGGATTCGGTCCCCGCGCTCAAGGCCCTCGATAGAAGCTATGCAATAGCTTAAAAAAAATATGATAAATCTCAGTACGTTAAAATAATTTTTCAACACACTTGCTCAGAAAATGACTCTTATTGCACTGCACTTAGGTATATAATGGCACTCGTTTCCAAACTGTGACATTTTGATTACCATTACGCACTAGTGCTATAATGTAGTTAAAACCTTTTTGTTCAACCTCTTTGTTCGCAAAACAAATTTTAAATTCGAATGCGTTCAATAGTATATAAATTAGTGTCTTACTTACCTACTTTCATCCAATTTCAAAGTTAAAATGGACAAATTTAACTTGTACAAACGATTAAATTAATAAAAAACATTTAGTAAATAAATCGTACACTCAAATAATTTTTTTTTTTGTGGTCTATGGCCGCCATTTTAAGATGCGCGCGGTTTTTGGCGTGATTTTTTTTATTCCAGTGAAGTTCGGCTGTATTAATTAAATAAAATTAAATACTACAAAATCATTGGAAAATGTTACATCCGTATTCTATTGTCACCACGAAAGACATTATCGTAAAAACTTGTCACGCAAGAAAACATAAACGTAAGACTAGGCAGTATGATCCAAATACCTTAGCCTTCCTCTAGGGGTAAATAAAAAAAAAATGATGCGCGCCATTATGATAACAGATTTTTACCGCCATGTCACAGAAAATATTACTAGTTTTACTGTTGTTTTCTTCGCATGTGTATTGAAAAACGTCGTAAGACACACGTGAGTAATTAATGATTACCGTTCTTGGCTCTCTTAAGACCCTCGCCACGGCTCGGGTCACAATACCGCCTCGACGGTAATCACTAACATTACACACTTGTATCATAATATAAATATACTAATAACATTATCTCATTTCATAAACGTTCATTTGTCAATGTCATAGTTTTTGTAATACGTCAGTTTTAAAAAAATAAAGTAAAAACTAAAACCCGACTACGACAAAAACAAAAAACGACGCTGAAAAAGTATGAAACAAGATTTTCATACTTCGAACAGAACAAAAAGAAAAGCCGCAGTCACACGTTATAGGTACCTACCAACCGAAACACTTTAATAACGTGTGACTACGGTTTTTCTTTTTGTTCTGTTCGAAGTATGAAAATCTTGTTTCATACTTTTTCAGCGTCGTTTTTTGTTTTTGTCGTAGTCGGGTTTTAGTTTTTACTTTATTTTTATTTAAACAATTTTGGTGTTAAACTTAACACATGACTTTTTGTCCGCTAGAGGGCGTCACTTTAAATTTGAGCAATATTTTAGAAATTTACAAATGTAGCCCTTTCAAATGATACCAAACACGGCGTATTTATCTCCATTTTTATTTTTTAACACATGCTTTTTGTCCGCTAGAGGGCGCCATGTCGACTTTTGTGACACGTCAAGTAGCCTATGTTCAGCGGACAATGAAGACGGTTCTAACGATACCTCATATCTCGAGTTCCGATTGGTAGATTAGGAGCTATGAGGGAACAGATGAACATACTCACATACATACATAGCCTGTCAAAATCATAACCCTCCGTAGTCGGGTAAAAATTACCCTTGCACGTGTTATTGGCAAAATTGTGGTGTCTTTTCCGCAAATGCCATTAATGAAGAGTTGAAGTTGAAGTTAAAAATTACCCACCAAAATGTCGAAACGTCAAGAATGGATCTATCTTGTATTTTTTTAATTTAGTTGTTTTAATTGGTGAAGAAATTTTTATTGTTGAATAATCAATTAACCTTTTGAGTGCGTAATTAGAGACACAATAGTAAGACAATGGCGCGTGAATGCCGGCGTTAATGCGGGGATCAACAGCTTAATGATTGTATTACTTTATTTGATCAGTTTTCACCATGTTTTGTTAGATATTTCGGTGTAAAATTAAGTGTGCCCTGTAAGGCACGCTGCCAACTTTCTAGAAAACAAGTGTTGTGCCCTGCAGGGTACCTTGACAAATCATCATCATCATCATTTCAGCCGAAAGACGTCCACTGTTGGACATAGGCCTCCCCCAAGCGCCGCCACAACGACCGATCCTGTGCTTCTCGCATCCACCGCACTCCCGCGACTCTCACCAGGTCGTCGGTCCACCTTGTGGGAGGCCTTCCAACGCTGCGTTTTCCGGTGCGCGGTCGCCACTCTAGAACCTTTCGGCCCCATCGACCATCCGTTCTACGAGCAATGTGCCCTGCCCACTGCCACTTTAGTTTGGCGATTCTTCGGGCTATGTCGGCGACCTTGGTTGACCTTGACAAATAGGTTTAATTTAATTTATGAGACCTGTAGGTCACTTACTAGTTTTGCATAGATTATTATTTGCGTTTTTACTGTAAAATAAACGTAGATACATATAATATAAAGTTTTTTTTAATAATTCACATTTTGTTTTAGCGTATTATGGATGCTATAATACCACAAAAAGACTCAGATACAGATTCTGATATTTCTGATGATAATAATATTAACAAGCATATTAATGAGCAAACGTTTCGTGTGAGTGATACAGATTCATCCAATATAGATGAGATATCCGAGTCACCCAAAAACATACAATGCATGACTAACCCGTCACATTGTTAGCAAAAAAATCGCCACAACTTTTTTACCTTGTAGTTCAGTACCGACGCCAGCGGCATACATATCTATCAACTTATCATCTGTAAATTCAAATAATGAAATATCATCGTATCAAGATAGCCCATCACAGGAATATGGCAAAGCACAATCTTCATTGACGGTACTTCAATGCAATAATAACCCACCAATAGAAGTATCAAGTCCATGTCCGGCTGGTGCTAGTGATCTTGAAATCGATAGTGATCATGAAATTACTACGATTGTTCCAAGTTAATCAAGTTCCTAAATCAAAAAACAACACTATACCAGAAATTAATGTACGCTCAAATACTTCTAACTCTTTATATATGGAGCCGACTACACCCCAAGATATATTATGACCATATTAACTCACTTCGAAATACGAATAGTGTTGGTTATGACGGAATATGCACTAAAGTTATCAAAGAAGTATCACAATACGTAGCTCCACATCTCAGTCATATAATTAATATGTGTATTTCTGACGGAATCTTCCCTGACAAATAAAAACGTCAATAATCGTACCATTGCACAAAAAAAGCGATAGACAAATTATGTTAAACTACAGGCCTATCGCGCTGATACCCGTCTTTTCAAAAATATTTGAGAAAGTTATTTATAAATCTTTATACAGTTACCTTGAGAAATCAAATATATTAGTAGAGGAACAAAATGGATTTCGTAAGCAGAAAAAAATAAATATGGCCATATATGACCTGCTTCTTCCCATTTTATCAAATGTAGATAAAAGAAATTCTGTATGTGCATCGAGATATAAGTACTAACGTACTAGAGAAGACACCGTAAATTCCTACTTTGTCTCGTTCAATTGCGGCGATCGCGCCGCACTTTGTCGAAGAAAACGCGTAAGTGCCGTGATTTACATGGCGCTTAAGACCTTTTTGCCGAGAATGAATACACTTCCGCAGCAAATCTAGCGCTGTGGTAAATTAGTTACGGTTTAGACGAATTGTTATTATTTTAGCGCTGCAGCGAACTAAAGATTCAAATTACGAAAATAGGACAATTCAGTTATTTGACGTAGCTTCTCTAGTACGTTAGTACTTATATCTCGATGTGTTTGTGCTATTTTTATGGATTTAACTAAGGCCTTTGACTATGTAGATTATCCTATATTAATAAGTAAACTTGAAAAATATGGTATTAGGGGAAATATACTCGATCTCATTCAATCTTACTTAATGGACAGAAGGCAATTTGTGGAAATCACACAAGTATGCCCCAGTACCGGTTACGAGAAAAAATATTGTTCCAAAAGCGAGATAATTAAATACGGCGTTCCTCAGGGTAGCGTGCTAGGACCCCCTCTTTTTTTGGTTTATATAAATGACCTTCCAGAGCATATAAACCACCCCATGGTGCTATTCGCCGATGATAGCACTGTAGTAATTAAGTGTGACAATTCCAATACTTACGAAAATGAAATAAATATGACATTGAATAAAATTATATCATGGTTTAACAACAATAATTTAAATATTAACTTAGAAAAGACTAAAATTATGCATGTTTATCAAAGGATCCCAAACAATATCCTGGACATTAATTATTTAGGGACAAAAATTGAACCAACTACTGTTACAAAATTTCTTGGTATTAATATTGATAACAATTTGACTTGGAGATCCCAGACAGACGAAATATGTAAAAAACTTAATAAATTTGCCTATGTTCTCTACAAGCTATCAAAAATGGTGAGCCTGGAATCGGTAGTAACAGCATATCACGGCTATATTGCATTTACTCTCAGATATGGCGTAATATACTGGGGCAATTCAGTAGATAGAGAACTCGTATTCAGAGCCCAAAAAAGATGTATCAGAGCTATGTGTGGCCTTAAAAGCACAGACAGTTGCCAACCGTTCTTTATACGTCTAAAAATTCTTACCTTGTCATCGTTATACATATACGAAACAAATGTGTTTGTCAAATCTAACATTTCATTATATAAAACAGCTACTAAAAGTTACTACCGAAAATTACGCGATAAAAATAAGTCAGAACTTGAAGTGACTTATGGAAAGACTGCACTAATGAATAAGAGTACCTTCTGTATGGCTCAAAAATAATTAACAAACTACCTGAGAAATTAAAAACGTTAAATCTGGGTAATTTCAAAGAAGAACTATTAAGAATTTTGATACATAAATGCTATTACTCAATAAAAGCGTATTTAGAGGACAATTCTATAATTACTTCTTCAGAAAATTGCACATTACCCGACTTATTTTGACGATCTTGAATTTTATTGACATTGGCACTAATATGACATGTAAGAACTTATTTTTTTTGACATTTTATTGAAACTATTTTTATATTTAATTTGTAATGATATGCTTATTATGCCTATTGATATTGACTTTTATAATATAGAGTTTACATAATGAAGTTGCACATCATTCGACCTATATATATTAACAATCCTGAATTGTATTTGACATAAGCATTAATATGACATGAAACTTAATCTCTGACATTTACTGAAACTAATTTTACTTATTTTGTAATGCTATGCATGTGCCTATTATTATTATTGACTTTATATAAAAGTTGAGCTATTTTGATGGTTCTCAACGAGTATTTGACATTAGTACCTATTAATATGACATAAAACTCAATCTCTGTGACATTTAGTGAAACTGATCTATTTAATTTAATTTAATTTATAATGATGTGCCGATTAATATTAATTTTAAATTTATTAATGATGTTAAACTTCACATAATCTCAGAAATTAAATGAAAACTGACAATGTTAATTTATATATTTGTACGCCAGTAGGTACCTACGCCTCTGGGTAAAACATAGAGGATCTAACTATTTTTAACACCTCACACTCTGTTGTAATCTGACCTATGTTAAACTATGTAATACAAATAAATTATTTTAATTCTGATTCTGAAGATCGAGGAACTGGTGACCTCCCTAAGTGGGTTGTCCAGTTGGAAAAGGCTGGACAGATGATGAACCAACATAACGACAAATACCTATCCTAACCACTCGCTTCTCTCGCACCGGGCCCTAGTTCAGGCTATGGTCCGGAGTAAAGAGGAATGACAGGCGGTCGCCTCCTTCTGCAAAGCAGTAATGCTAGTGAAGGAGGAGGCCGCATGCGTGAGTGAACGAACATCTTCACGCCGCAGCCGCTGTGATCCCGACCCCGACTACCAGCCACGGTAGACGCGGGCTTGCTGACGACGAGCAATGGGTAGCTCACCGTCCGGCCATCTAGTAATCGACCGGACCGAGCCCAGTTCGTCGACAGCGCGTAGTGACTAGTCCACGCTCTACTCAAAGAGATGTCAGCAAACCGGCCCTGATGGGCCCCTATGCCCGCTTGGGACGCGGGGATTTTCTGAAAAGGAAACCCGTGGTTTTAGAACTCAAAGGGGAACTGTAGGACACGGGTATGATGAGGTGTGGTTTCAGTCAGTGAAAACCTGACACGCCCTCCCGTTCCACCTAGTGCGGGAGAAGTCATGGGATAATTTCCCACCTAAAAAAAATGTTAACTGCTGTGATGAGCATCCTATGTGCGGACTATCTAGCAGCTGTCCTCCTTGAGTATAAAGGCAGTAAATCTTGGCCGTAACCCTAGCACAAAGAATTAAATCGTAATTAAATTCGAAGATGAAACGTTTTTAAATAAGAATGATATTTACAATTTATTTTATCACGTGTATGGTTTATTTGTGATGTTTAACACTTTCGCTGCTTCACGGTTCTTGCACATGAAAGGATGATAAAAAATTATAGCGGGGCCATAATGATGTTAATAAGCCCTAAAGTGTATAAATATTTCTACATCGGTTAAAATAGTGTCACATAGGTTTTGGACACGCTATAAATTGATTGTTTTTTTTATATATAAGAAATCCACGCGAAGCAATGTTCAGAATACAATCTGGTATTCTGTTGATGTGTTTTGTAAGTACCTACGTTTTCGTCGTTACTTAATATTATTTTGTTAATTGTAGTGATAAAATTTTTTATGACTTACATTCGTCCCACAGATGGGGTCAAATAGCACTTTAGTTGATTTGAATGAAGTCCAAAAATATATTTTACAGTGGAAGAACCAGAATTTTCTGAACCTTAGCGAGGTTAGAGTCCATGTTTGTAGAAACCATATACATTCAAAGTGTTACTGAAACAAAGACTTAGAACTTTAATGTGTTTAACAGATTGGAGCTACTACTAACGGTGGTTTTGACTTTAGTGATGTGAAAAACAAAATTTTACAATGGAAAACCCAAAAGCTCGCTGCTCTATGTCCTTCAAATGGGTAAGTTAGTTATAATTTTATTGATAAACTGAATATAGTAAGTAGTAAGATAGGTACTTACCTACTTAAAATTATAAGAATTTGTTCCAGTGGTCATTTTATTTATCACAATCTGATTACAGGCAGCAGTTGCAAAATTTATTAAATATCGTATGTAGCACAGCACAACCAACTAACGTTACCCTAAGAGACGCTTGCATCACATGTTTTTCACGTGTGACTTCGATGGCTGAGGTTTGTTCAATAATTTTACTTCAAAGATATTGTTTGAATGATATTGTATTCTTAAAAAAATCAAAATCAAGTCGGTTTTTCATTAACAGGGGCCACAGGAGTTGAATGCGTTAAGTGTTTGCGCTGTGCAGTATTTTACAGGCGCATACACAGCGTGTGCTACAGCTCTAATGGTAAAAAAACCTAAATACTTAATAATTTATTGTTGGATAGTTGGATTTAAATAATAAATTAATATAATTTATTATTTAAATCCAACATCTTCATTTGAGGGTTGTTGAATATTTACTCGTAGGTTTTAATATCCCTACACTATTCTACCTAGTTACATGACGAGAAAATTTTTATGTTGAGTTGGGGCTAATTTTCTTTAATTTTCTGCGTTCTAAACTTTACAGGCTTTATCTACATCGGCGCTAAATGTACAACCATCAGGGTGTTTCATGGGATATTGTGATTTTGTTCGGTGTCTTAGGCGTGCTAATTCTGTCAATTTGGTACGTAAAAAAATGTCCTAATTATATAAATATAATACTTCTGTAATAATGATAATTAGACAAATTTAATGTGAGTTATGTAATTAATAATCTGCTATATTTTGTTATCTTCTCCAGATTAAAAATTCTGCTATCATTATTTTTCAGATTACGCAATGCACGCGAGAAGCCAGAACAGGTGTTAATATCACAGTAGATGCAGATAATGTTCGGTTTTATAAAAACGTTACTTCTTGCATATTAGCAAAGTCTCGATGTGGTACATTTAATCCGATTACTGGGGAACCTCAACTTCCTGGCTATACTTCGTCAGGAGCTAGAGTTAGTAACGCTCTTCAGATTTCAGATTCAGGAGAGCTAAGAGTTCTAGCCTTTTCTGCCAACACTGCAGTTACCAATTCTTTTTGTACGATATCCCCAAACTTGACACAATCAAACTGGCTTACGAATGTTTGTTAATTGCGTTACTTATTTGGACTAGCCACATCGATATTGAGGTTTCTTATTACTAAATTACAAAATGGATTCCGTAACATATTTTAGAAAGTGCTATCGTAGTGAGTTCACTCAGAGTACAATAAAATATATCCACGTCGTTAGCTATGGGGTTAACCTGTCAAATAGTAATGATGCAAATACAAATTAAAACTCTATTTTGATTTTTTATATTATTTATGTACGCATCACCACTATATATAATTATATTACACATTTCAAAACTGTTTTACGTCCGTTGCGTCACAACCACAGGTTTAGTTGAAAACCAGCGTCAGGCATTAGTTGGCTGGCATTCATGCTGAACAGGACCTATTTTGGTGCAGTCGTGACGCAAACAACTGTATTATTTGCTTATTTTTTTGTTGTTTTCTGTTACCTAAATATGTATTGTGTTTGTGCCTTGTGCTGTGCTAAATAAATTATTTTTCTTCTGAGGTTTTGGCGGGATTTCTTCGAGTGAAAGTGTTCAGTGGCTGTTTTAATTATTCGCAAATTGATTCCTAGTGAATATTGTGATGTAAAATAGGTGTAGTTATGTATCTTACATATTATGTCTGTGCAACTATACAATATGTGGAATTTTTTAAACAGGCGCAATCTCGATAAAAAGGAGCTGAGAATTTTAATGTAGTTTTGACTAACTCAATGAAGTTTGCCGAGAAGATTGACTCGATACATTTGTTGCCAAATTCTCTAATGGTAAACAAATGGATTAAATTATTATTAAATATATTAATTATTAAAAAGCAAATTAATGACATTCCTATGACAAATTGACAGTTTTTTTGGCGGGATTTCTTCGAGTGAAGTTCAGTGGCTGTTTTAAATATTCGCAAATTGATTCCCAGTGGATATTGTGATGTAAAATTGGTGTAGTTTTGTATCTCAAGTGTCTGCGCAACTGGAATAATATGTAGAAAATATGCGCGGTCTCGGTAAAATGGAGCTGAGAATTTTATACTAGTTTTAGCTACTTCAGCGAAGTTTGCTGAGAAGGCTGAATCGATACATTTGCTGCCAAATACTTCAAAAAACATTAGAATGTGTTACACCTGCATTCCAATGTAAAACAAAAAGAAACAACAATTACGGAAGACTTATTACGCAAGAAAACATAGACGAAAAACTAGGCGATATGGTCAAAAAACTATAGCCTTCCCTAAGGGGTAAACAGAAGAAAAAAAAAAAACAAATTGACAGCAAAATGTCAATGTCAACTGAGTTCAACTGATATTTTGCGAAGTTTTAAAAATTATAAAAGATTTTATTTTTGCTAATTTTACCACTTGAAAAGTTGATAGTTACTTAAAGTGTGGTTCAAATCTTATTTGCTGTTAAAGTATATGCAGGTCTGTAAGTAACCACTTTTGTAATTTGTTATTTCTTCGGATGTTCAAAAGTTTATGTATACTCTGGCCCGAGCCCGCACTATTACTAACTTTAATTGGTGACAACTGGGTTCAATTAAATATTTATATACTTACAAAATGGTAGTGACTAGAGTTAATTATTATATGTGCTTGCAACTGTACTTGTACCTAGTTTGGTTATGTCCTTGAAATTTCTGTCAAACAATGGGGTTGTTGACTAACTCTGTTCTTTTTCAAGTTTGCGTCCCAATTGCATTTCTCCGATTAAGAAAACTATGAGTGGCCTTGAATTTTCTTCAGTGATGATTGTGAGTTGTGTACTTGCTATGTATATTTAGTACTTTAAAATAAAAATGTTCAAAATCAATTAAATTTTAAAACAAACAACATCAGTGTTTTCAATTTTATCTCTATTTCAATGATGGTGTGATAAAAATACAACCAGAGCAAATTGTATAAGGTCAATAGATAAGAGACTTGCATGTATCTAAGTACTTATTGTCTCTTATCATGTATGTATATGATATCTAAGACAATATTTCGCCTTAATTCAGTCAATTTCTAATGACTTCACTCTCATGGCCTATCTCATACCAATAATTAATTTTTCTGCGTTAAAAAGCTAATGGCATTCAGCAATAAGCTTTCTATTACTGAAAAACATTGCTAGTTAAATAAAAGCTTGTAATTTTTTTCTTAACCTTTTGAGTGCGTAATTAGAGACACAATAGTAAGACAATGGCGCGTGAACGCCGGCGTTAATGCGGGGATCAACAGCTTAATTAAGGCCTAAGGATTAACTCAGAGATTACGTCCTGCAAACAAACTATAGATAGGTAATTAAATTTGTAGGTGACTTTCAAATGTTTCATTAGCTGTGGTGAATATTATTCGGTCTGCTTACATGCTTCATACACAGGAAAAACATGTAATTGTAATGAATCAACACTACAAAATGTATTAAGTACCACTTAAAGATTCCAAATAAACTTATTATTATTAATTGTCCAGTGTATATTCGGCATGCTTGGATTTATTCAATATAATTATACTTGTTTGTGCGGGGTTTCTCTGCAGACCATGTCCCACTTTCCATCTTGTATCATGAGCCCTGTTCAGAAAGAGATCTAATGGCAACATCAGGGGACCGCATTACCGTGGCCAAATACTGCCCCATGAAAGCAATTAAAAGAAAACATACTATTTTTGCCATCATTCATGCCAAGAAGAAGACTCAATATATTATAGGAATTTATGTACTCTGGAGCTGTTATAGGGTAAATAAAAACTAAAACGTAATTCTTAGATTTATTTTCTGAAATAGATTTAGAAAACTTGGCTTTAACTGTTTTAGTTTTTTTCTTAATTTTCTTTGTTAACTGAACTGAAGTATCGGAGTCAGAATTGTCCGATATAATATTGGCTTTGGCAATTTGTTTCTTTGACTGCACAGCAGTTGTAACAATAGCACCTTTTTTGAAACGTGATTTCGCTTGCCTGTTTTCTGCTGGAGCTGCTTTATGTATTGGTTGGGTATTCTTTGGTATTTCCGTAAAACTAGTATTATTTTGGTAAGGAGAATTATCCAACTTATTTTTTAATCTGGAATGTCAAAAGTAAATTAATTAATTCCTCAATATGTTGTCACACCTATAGTCTAGAATGACTTGTTTTTTTTTTTAATTTATTGTTTATGGGCCAAATATATGTGAATGTATACATGTACCTATGTATGAGTGAGAAACAGTAGATTAATTTTTAAATGAATTGATGAAATTATTTCAATGGATTCAAACAATGTTTCTTTTTACTAAATTAATAAAACAGCTCACAAAAAAAGAATCAACTTTAACACTTACTTTCCCTTTTTCTTCCATGCTTTAGGTAATTTGTTCATAGGTTCTAAGATATCATTCATAGGATTTGGCACTTTTAGTGTAAGCTTTTTGGTCTTAGATTTCTTCTTCTTTTTGTCATCCTTAATTTTTTGTTGTTCCCCTTCAAGTTCTTCCAGTTTTTTGGAGCAGGATCTATGAAAAGTTATAAAAGAGTTTTAATAAAATTGATCTAATAATGTATCCTTAATAACTAACAATTTAGTTTATTGTTTGTCATACAAAATATAATTAAGTAAAAAAATAGGTACCGTAATAAAGCTTCACTGTCAGTGAAATATGAATTCATGGCAAAACTTGAAATACCCCAAGACAGTGGGCCTTTTTCTTCACTCTGGACACCAGTCCATACATTTCTTTTTAGTGTGGTCAACTTAACCTGTAGTTCAGATGGTTGAGTACTTCTTGTTTTAACATCAGATAAGCACCTGAAAATTACGAGCGAAAAATGCAATTAATTGAATTTTCCCTGAATTGAAATGTAAAAAAATGTAAAGTTAGGCTAAGAACTAACGAAGCGGTTTTCAACCATGCTCGCCGCGGGGGAGTAAAAAGCTGTTATATTTCTGAACTTACGAGACTGGAGTTTTGTGCGGTTACGCAGCCGGTAGCGATTATCGCTCGCAAACTTGGCGGGTGATAATCGCAAAACGAGCGGTTAATTATCAGTTGCGCTCCAGGCCGCCATGGATACACACCAGAAACGTACTGGTCTGTTGCATAATATTAAAACTTCAGAGAAGAAATAAAATAAGAAGTCCTAAAAAGTTCTGGGTGTGTTACACCCATAACTTTTTTTTTCAATGATTTTCGGATTTTGCGTTGGATTTCTGTATCTCCCATTGGCCACTGCGTGCGCCAACCGACCGTGACCACGGTCGGCGCAATTCTACAATTTGCCCGCCGGTGCAGGCGGAAGCGGCAGACAATCGCGCCCACCGCTGGAGTAAAACGCGTCTTGAAATGTGCTTTAATTTTTTACATGTATCTGCATTCTACAGAAGCTGCGGGCCCGCAACATCAATTTGGCGCGTAGCGATACGACTAAATGGCCTGGCCACATTACCACGGTGCGTTTCCTTTAACGTGAAATCAGAACCGTTTATTTCAAATAGACCAAAATAGACCAATTACAGGCACTTTTGAATTGTCAAAATGTCAGTAAAAAAAAGTGAAGGTATTGTAAATTGCACGTTCCAAAGCGTAGATCTCTATGGAGGACGTGTAAGAAACTCCACGGACACTCTTTTAAATCATATTAACGGTTCCTACATAAATCTTGGTTACATATTTCTGGTAAAACGGCGCGGGGCTGGTAAATGCGTCGGGTGTAAAAATACACAACAAGGCACCGTGCACTGTCGCGTCGCAAAACCGTTTGGTTGAAGACTAATCGCGACATTTTTGACGATGCAGCGCCTGAACAACACGGTGTCGTCGTACGTCGTACATCTGCACGACGCCGCCGCCGACGCGGCAATGTGCTGCAGTTAGGCTCCGCGCCGTGGTAATGTGACTAGGCCATAACGACTGATATATTAAGTCTGTCGTGAAATATTTCAAAAACTTCCCATTAAAGGAGACTACTCTAATTCAAAATATAATTTTGTTGTCATACTTTGCTGGTGGTAAACACCTGAATTGATGCCATGATGCGGGATTCAGTCTCGATTTCTCTGTAGTTTCGTTGAACATTGAAACACTTCTCGGTCTTCTACATTTTAGTGTCTTCTCGGGGTCTGAGTGATACGGCGAATCACTTGTCTGGAATGTAAAAAAAAAAATGGTTTGGTTTGTGATACACATATAAGAGAAAAACATGGAGGGGTGCCGGGTACTGCTAAAATATTATATCGATAAAAAAATGCAGTTTAGCATTCTTTAGTGGTTTTAGGCGTTTTAAAAAGCTAGGTACATTCTACCGAAGATCACGAAGTTCCTCCGTGCATGTATTGAAACAACGCCCAAAAAAAAATAGCGTGATGTCTAGCTTGGGCACGAAATGGCTTGCCTCCAAGTAAATCACGTAAACTTCGATAAAATTGAAGGTTACCGGTGCTTTTACGATTTTGAGTTCAGGTGGCATTTTCTTCTTCCGCCTTGGTTTCACTTTGATCGTCGAATGTATCAGTTTTTGTACTCTTCTCATAGGACTTTGGTTTCCATCGTAAGATTCAGCGTCCGATGACATATCTGTCATTGCGTCTGATGTTAAATCTATTGTAGCTCTTGATACCTGTAATATCGAATATGGTTCATCATTAAAATTTATGATTTCACGACTTTATGACTGATACGAATAACTTTAGAACTTAACGACCTGTAAAGTTTCTCGTTTTGTTTTCTTTCTTTCGATCCGTTTCATCTTTTCTAATCTTGGACGTGTCTTTCTTGGCTTCTGTAACCAAATGTTACCAATATTCAAGATCTTGCTGTAAACATGATAAGTAACTACATTATAATCTTACCTTCTTACATTAGGTAAGGACTTACCTAATGTAGGGGAACGCCCATTTACCACTACAGTAAATAAAGTTTAAATAAATGAATAATCTTACGTCGTTGGCGTTTTTGTTGATATCGGGGAAAATAGGCGAAGGTGGTGGTGCAGGTTGTTTTTTGGAATCTCTTCTATGTCCACCTTCTGAACTACTACTTGAAGTATCCCCTTCATCACTACAACAGATTATGTTAGAATAGAACACATTTTAACGAACATTATAATTATTGTATAATTTTATGACTAAATTAAGTTACCTAGAATAATCTGATAAATCAATATTCGTTGGCTCATCCGCATTTGATCCTTCTTTTAATAATCTGGTAACAATTTTGGTTCTTAACCGCTCCTTACTTGGATCTTCATCACAGAAATCGAGTAAAGTCTCACAGAATGTTCTACCCAGACTTTCATAGTCTTGGACAGAAAAATGTGTAGACATCCGGCTACCCAACTCGGATCCCCCAAAAGAAGCTTCCATTGTATAGCTGTTAGATACTCCTAGCATCCATACTACTACGCGACCAGTGCCTTCTTTGCTACGCTGTATTCTAAACTTGCAGTTTTCAAACGAGAACTGTAAAACAAAAGTGGTTTAAATCTCTATTACTGTAATATGCACTAAATTCGATCCAAATGTCGTGTACCTTATCGGCAGCGTTTTTATGAAGCATCAAAGGGAAAACTTGCTCTTGTAAACGTTTATCGGAAGTTTTTCGGCTTTCACATCCATAAATGAAGATATTGTGTTTCCGAGAATGTGCATGGAGATCTACATACATTGCTACGCCACATTCCTCCTGTAGTCTAACACACAACAATTGGTTAGAAAATACCACTGCGTTTTCTTGTTGAGAATATGTAGGATATGTTTTACCCTCCTTACTAACCTTCGTATCATCACTTTCGTATGCCAGACTGGCGGATACGTTTCTCTTATGACCGTTCGATATTGTCTATTCAAGTCCTTTCCGGTCAGCGAACATCGATTGTTACCAACGATTACCTATAATAATAGAAATTTTATGTATGTCATGACAATGTCCGACACATTTTACTGTGTATTGTTTGAAACTCGTTATCATACAATTATCATCAATACATGTCACTCACACCATCTGGATTCAGCATTGGTACTAATTTGAAAATGAATTTTTCCCTCAATTCGCGAGCTTGATTTGAGTCTCCGGTTAAATAGTCCATGAAACCCTTCATCATCCAAGATGAAGGAGTTTCTCCAGGATGAACTCGGGCAGTTATAACAACTGCTTTCTTTTTCTGCGAAGCCAATAACCAATGTTAGCTTTAAGTTTACTTTATTAAAATACATACATAAGTATGTGTCATGCCATTACCTTTTGCTCTACTTCACAAGAACTTGGTGGGGCTGTCACAGTTAAATAATAAACATTATTCCCGGCTAATGTTCTGCAAAGAAGCCTCAATTTCGCATAAGTTGATTTGACTGGGTGAGATTGTAATTTAGATAGATATTCTTGCAGATCAGAATATGTGTAAGGATAACAATGTGCGATATACACAGCATCGTCTGTGTGCGGGAACTCAATGTTAAATGTTAATGTGTAACTTGGAAATTGCTCTTCTTCTTCAGACCTGAAATGAAACACCATTGTAGTCTTAAGTATAAGTACTGTTAATTCAAATTTAACTGGTAAGTTACTAACGTGGAGTCATTTTTATAGTACGCTATGTTATCACCACATCGCCTCCACCCGATCGAATGCAACTGTGCGTCCTTGGTTGAGTATAATAGAGGTCGCATGCCCTCGTTGTATAAGCTTTCGGCTTTTGATAAGTTCACTATGGAAAATCTGTAACATTTTGCGTGTGTATAATTTTTTTAGGAAACAGCATGTAACGACGAGTAATCATGCAATCGGTATACCTGTACGTCATATGCTTTTTCGTGTTCGTGACTTTAAAATAGAACCATTGCATATGCCTATTTGTATAGAGGTCAGTGCGTAGATGCAGTTCATAATAGGCTGACGTTATGCGTATTGCTTTGGCTAAGTTTCCACTTTCGAAACGAGATTCAAATCGTAACTCATCTTCAATGCCTTCGACGTCGACACTGGCACATGTTGATAGAAATAAACGAGATCCTCCTACTGTTGAACGACTAAACTGAAACACAATTAAATGATCAGAGACTGTATATTTGATAAAAGAGATGATTGTGTCCTTACTTACATAGTTAACGGCGCTCATAGGATAATATTGAAATATGACTGTTCCTGCATCTTCACCGACAGGTTGTGGTTGTAGTTCTTTTCCTGACGATATGTAATATGGTTCTGGAGAGGCGGGACTCCATACTAAGTGTTGTATTTTTTCTTCAACCACCTATTATCAATTGTATATTGTTAGTACGCCCTAATATTGTTCGTTTATTCAGTTCACTAAAAATATTAAGTAAAATTGGGAATTCTGCACTTAGGTTCTTTATTAAGTATAGATAGACCTGTAGAGTTGGTAGTCTATTAAATCTTTCTACAAACTGTCTATAGTCAAGAAAAATGATGAGAGTGTTCATGTAGTGAATGTACTTTCAGATATTTATGAACCAAGTATGACTGACAAGTACATACTTCATATCTATGGCGGTCTAGTGTATCCAAAATTAAGAACCCACTTACTTGACATTCTGTGGGCCATCGCGGTGCTTGTTGCGGACAGTCAAGTTCCTTTGGAAGTGCAAACAAGTCTCTGGGCTCTTTTAGCTTAGCTGTCGTCCGAAATGTTCTTATGTCTGTATTTATTTCTAACTGATTTGTTTTGATATTGTTTTGAAGAAAGTTTGATATGAATGTCCCTGCACCAAAGAATACATTCATTTAGTTGATGATATCATCAAGGATACGGGTAGGAGACCCGTATCCTTATTCATTTGGAGACCAAGCAAAATCTGTTCTTCATTCATACAGCTGCTCTATCAACCGTCATCTCAGATTTACTATCTTTCAATTCTTAATTATTGTCAAGTCTTACACATTTAATTGTTATGGTGCCACAAATTTTATTGATAGGTATTGATATTTATTTGATGATAGTATTGATAATAAATCCGAATAAAATCTAAAAAACGTGAAAAGAGATCAAAAACTTGAAAAGTTTAAATACATTAAAATCCATCGTTAGTCGTAATAATGTGTATTATGACCTAGTTTTCGTTGAAATTAAACGGTCTCCCATAGCATTCATGGCAGTTTGCGTATTTGAAAGCATTTCATGGTGCACAAATAACATCAATAAGCACGCGAGTCCCAACGGCGAATTAGTATCAGAGTTACCGGAAATGATGTAGGTACCTACTCGTAAGTATCCGAAATAACCAACGTATTAAAAGCACGCGACAACTGCGCTATTAAATAAGTGGTAATTTTTGAAATGTGGGTTAATGTATGTCAATTGTCAAAACATAAAGCACTGGACGATAATAGATGTATTGTTATTTTAAATACTTAATCAAAATATAATCTATTTTGGCTTGTCGAATGTAAAGTTACGCGAAAAGTATTGGCTTATTTTGAAGTTGATAGTTCTTAAAGTTCAGTAAACAAGTAAATTACTACAAAGGTAATTTTAAATCAATTTATAATGTTTGCGATATTTAAACCTACCATTAATGTTCAGGATTTACCTTTACTGCATATTGGGAATAAAGAAGCCTGTAGCGATTTAACTTGTTCTATGTTGGCTATGAACAAATCATCTTGCATTACAGGATTTATCGAAGGTAGTGTGAGCGTTACTGTCGTGTGCTCAATGAACTCCTTCGTTTGTTCCTCTCTTTCAATCATCATTATGTTTTCTTGAGCACTTTCGAGTTGTTTCCACCATAACATGTTAGTTAACAAAGTTTACGAAAGCTTCATTCGCTCTTCGCTAGCACAAATTAATCTTTGTCATGTGTGTTTCTGTAATCGGCGATGTCGAGCGTATCGTCACCATGGCTACACGATTGTTTGAATGTTAGTCGTCAAGTTTAGGTTTTTGGCGTGTAACCGGCGGATTGCACGGCGCTCCGAACTGAACTGACGACATCAAAAACAGGGGAACACACTTTTGGTTATTGGAAGACGATTGCCCCAGTAATGCCATGCTTCGACCGTATAAAGCTTATCAGGTGATTGGTGACGTCAAATGGTTATTCATGCGAAATTCAGTATTATGGAAATTTCGATGTCGGAAACCTTTGATAGAGGTCAAATTTTGATTTGATTTATAGATGCTTTACAAGGGTAACGAAGTGGAAGTTCATGAAAATCATGACTCACGGCGATATAGGGATTTTATTACTTGGATAAGCCAGAAATTACGTTTAGTACTTAAACATTGAGAACGTTTAATAGTTTTTATAAGATTCAGAACCAGAACCTCGGATTACAAAACCAATAATTCGAGACGTCTAATACTTAAATTGAAAACAAAGGGATTTGTGGAATTTCCTTTATTAAAAGATTTTCAAGATAGTTTAAATTTTTAAACAATTTACATACCTTGTTCACTATCATCAGGAACTATTTCTTTATCTGCTACAGCGTCTAGTTCTTCACTCTTATCTTCCATAGTGATGTTTGAGCGAATTGAGCCAGTTTGCGGAACACAGAAGGTTCTTATTGTCATAAAATGCACATTGTTATCGTATTACGTAGGCGTGTGTCCGTCTGGGGTGCTTAGCTGTTATAAATTCCAGTCGGCACCTCTGTCTAGACTAGTCTACCTGTAGTTATGTAGTCATATGGTGTCAGCTGTTTAAACCGTGCATGTCTCTATCACATAGGTATAATTATGAACTTCAGCGAAAGTAGGTGATTCAATTCTAAACTTATGGTAAATGTTCTGAAGTACATAAATGGCGTGTTTATATTTATCTGCTCAACTGAGTTGGTGTACTTGTTAGATTATTCACCGTGACTGTGTGATAACGTTTCTGCTGAAGGCTTAAAAGGTGACTGCACTTCTGCGAAGCAGGTGGCGGTCGTGTGGAAAACTTCGTAACTGGCCTCAATCATGGCCGTAAACTTTGACGTCCTCGTAGACTTTAGAATAAATAGATTTTCCTTCCAAGTTTCAACAGCCATTGACCTTTTTTGTCGTAAATATGTAAACTCGTTGCTTTATTGAAATTGACGTAACTCAGTTGCTTGTCTCTTTAGTTATAGTCATTGTTACCTAACAAATACATTTTTTGATATTTCTTTAAAAAAAAATATAGGTACCTATATATAAAATAGTAAGTATCTCACCGGTATCGGGAACAGGGTCCAAGCTGCTGGCGGTCAGGGTTCCAGAGAAAGAAACCTAGCTAGATACACGAGCTATGTCCAGAAGTACTGGTTTCTTAATCTAGCCACCTGACAAAGCCCTCCTAACTCCTAAGATGTACGCTAGTTTATTGTTAATTTAAGCGAACACCTTTATTTATTAAGTTAATTTTTTTTAATGTCCTTATGCTGTTTCTATAAAATCTACTTCAAATTCAATATTTCCACATTTTATCATTTGAGACTTATAAAAATATTTTACTAGGATTCTCTATTCTTCTTTGTTTCTATAGCATGTCGATCAAGCTACAGACAATTACATATAGCTAGTCGTTTGCAATAAAATGATTATACAGTCGTTAACGTAACATGCAGGGATACACCACCATACGTTTATTGCCCCATAACTTCATATAATTTGTTTACCAAAGGTAAACAACGCCGATTCTGGGATTAACGAAAATAGGTATATTTCGAGGAATCATGTGATGTGATATTATATTTATTTATGAATAACCATATATTAATTGGTCTCCAATCATGGCATTACTTTTTAACATTATTATTAACCTTTTCAGTGCTACGGTCTTGTATAGAAGACAATCGTTTTCATGCTCTCCACGCTATGTTTTTTTTTTCTTTATTAAAAGACAATATCTATAAAGAATAATTTAATATTTATTAATAAAAATATGCTTTCTTTTGTTTATTTTAAAACAGGAAAATTAGAGTACCTAGTATTCGTTATACATTTATAACTTGGCTCCGGAGGACATATCGCGTTCAGCACAAGTTTACGTTCAAAAAATTAATGATAGGCTCGCGTTTGACCACTATCTCACCCAATGGAAAGCGATGATGTGTTCGACGACAGAAAACGCCTACCTAGAAGTAACCCATTACTTTTGATATTTATTGTAATTGAAGTGAACGTAAATAAAGTAGATATTTTTTGGTATCTTCGCTTTGGTTTAAATGATTGCATTGGCCCAAGGGGAGGCTCGCGTGGTCGTCAATATTAGGCAAAAATATTTATTACCTCTCTATTGTCTGGGTTTCATATCAATTTTTCCTTTTTCGAAGAAAGCAATATTCGACAAGTCAATGGCACGACTCATCATAAAAATATCATTGCTACGTAGTTTTATTTCTGTCATGGCGTCCATTATGGTTTTTTGGAACATTGTAAACTAATAAAGTAAGACAATTTACATGAATTGTCGATGGCAGAATTATATTTTATGGCGATTATTTATTTTTATAGTTATGGATCGGGAAAGCAAGATAACTAATGAAGCTTTAAAATGGATATTGAAACATGACTGACATGTCTTCACAACTGCTAAAAAAATCGCAAAAAAGAACCGATTGAATTGATATGGCCCATAATTACTCTCATCGTTATGTCCACTTTATTTATAACGTCAACATACATATAATAAATATCTACGTAAACAATTAGTGTACAAATCTATTAGACATCTCGATATTTATGAAACACTTGAAAAGCTATTCACAAGAAGGTACACTTATGTATGTACTCTATAAAGTTGTAGGCTGTATGTTGCCTAGGCAACTAGCTAAGTAAAATCGATTACATACCACCCCAAGCCAGTAGCTCGCAGATTTTTTGCTGGTAAGATTTAAATTTTCTGTATTAAATGTCTTTAATAAGTTAAGTTATATTATCTTATTTAGAAATTTCATTTTTTTTTGCCTTTGTTTCAAAAAGTTCACTGAACTTTTTTGTTCAGTTGTTATATCTAATTACATTTAATTAAAACATTTTTCTGAAGATTTTTTTGTTAATGTAGTTTCAATAGCTTGTTTATTCATTACCAGTGATTGGAGTAGGTAGATTGAATTGGGGTCATTGATCCGAAACGTATATATTAATATGGACATTCCTCCGGAATTGGTTGATTATTAATAAAAACCGAAACTTTGGTAAGAATTATATTAAAATGAGCAATATTATATTCTTCAAATTTTTTTAACGGCACACAGTCACGATTTGACACAACCTAACGACCAAACAGAACATTACACCTTCCTTTAAATTGAGTAGTAATAATATCACTACCAACATTAACAATATTTAATTGAATCCGGAAATACCGGAATTACTTTCCGGAAAAATGGCTTAGCCACGTTATTCTTTCTGTGTGCATTTATAATACAAGTACCAAAAATGAATCTACCTACTCCGATCACTGTTTATTACTAACCTCTGTCAGTGACTTCGCCCGCGTGGAAATAGAAAATTACCTCAAGGGACCGTACTCCCAGGATAAAAAATAACCTATGTGCTATTCCAGGACATGGTCTAACCGTTTGAGAAATTTCATCCATATGCGTTCAGTTGTTAAAGCGAGAAGGAGTTACAAACACATTTTTTTTTACCATCTAATACAAAAATGCTTATGCCACCGGTTTCGCCCGCGTGACAGTAGAAAATTATCCTGTGCCTATATCTACTCCTGTTCGAAATTTTATCCAAATCCGTGCAGCTGTTTGAGCGTGAAGCAGTAACAAACATACAGACACGTGACACACATACATAAATACAAATTTTATCTTTATGATTAGTGTGATGTGATAACTTACTGTTCACAAATACTACTACGAACTAACAAAGTTTTGGTTTTAAGGGTGGGCTTCACACAAAGTATTTTCCGATTTTGCAAACGGTTGCCTTAATTTGCCTGCGCAAGTAGCGCAGCGCTTATGAAACTCTGGGAACTTGATTGATTATCTGATTATAACTTATTTACTGTAAATTCAGAATACAGCTGTTTTTAATTGTCACTGTCAGACGTATATCGTGGCAAATTGACGCAGTTGGTCAACCTGTTCATCAATCAAGTTCCCCGACTTTTTTGGTTTGGCGCCCAAATGGGCTACGGTACAAGCCCATTTGGGCGCCAACTTGCCAATCTTGGTATCGTTATTGGCCAAATGAAAGACACGAATTCACATCATAAAGTTAGTCCAGCACGATTTTGTTTGATATCTTATAAAAATCTACGTAAGCGAAGCTGCGGGCAAAAGCTAGTAATTTATAAATTATGAACTATTTTATGGTATTATCAGACAAAGCCTTAAAGATTGTTTTCTCTTTGGTTGCTTTGCTATTATTACAGTAAGTAATGGTACTAGGTGATTAATTAAACTTCTTACAAGGCAAATATTAGATTTTTGAAATATTAAATAGGTACACGACATTCCAACAATTCGGTGCCCACTAGTTCCCAAACACGGAGGATGAACTTTATTAAATAGTTAGACTAAGATAAATACTTCGAACCTCTTGAACGTTCGCGAACATTCCACGAAATGCCCTACGCGTCGAGGATTTTTCGATTATTCTTTTTTTTTGGTTTGACCTTGAGAAAAACGCAAATTTCGTGGTTATATTGATAATTATATGCAATAAATTATACCTTCCCGGAAAGCCCATTAGTTTTCCTATCGAACTGTGTAAGATTATAAATAAATGAAACTGACCTGACTTCGTAGCGACGAGATAAATTGGCATTTTGAAAATTTTCTTACACATAACCTTTAACTTTCTCACATTACACCAAAACCACACACATATTCTCGAAAAAAACACTTGAATACGATAGTCCATACATTTGCGCAAAAACAATGTTACTCATATCACATCAAATTACAATAATTACACGACACAATAACTATTTCCGCAACTCAACAAGAAGCGCGGCGCGCAGCGCGCGGCGGCACGCGAAATGTAAACAAACACTGTCTGTACTATCTATAGGTAATGTTCACGACTGTGGCGCCATTTTTACCGGTTTATTTTCTTTCAACAACGATTATGATAACAATATGCAATTTTATCACTTTGTAGTAACTTCATTATGTTTATAGGTAAATAAACTAACAACTTATGTAGATTTCAAAGCATTTCGAGATAAATTTTGCACTAAAACAAGTCGAAACACGACGGCCATGACGGAAAAAAATACGCATCTTCACAAGTTTCGTCACTTTTTCACTGACATATTTATTACTTTTCCAAAAACAAACACTTGCAACGTAATCTACACTTATTTCTCAGTAATTCTATATAAATCTTATAAGATTACTCATCGTTTTCTAATTGGAAACATGATTTTCATCCCGACGCAACCACGCAACAATTGCTCCCAAAAAGTGACAGCTAGCTGAATGACGGATCACTTTATTTTTTTCAATCTTCTTCATTCTATGTATCGATATTGCCAATGGAAAATATTTTAATAGAAAGCGAATGAACTATTCTGTTCAATCAAATAAAAAACGGGTTGCAACTTGAAAATATACGTCACAGAAAAAATATCCAATCGGTGCAAGTCACTCTCGTACACCTGGGTGTACCAATGGCGCGATGGGCACTCAAATCTCTCGTACACCCGGTTGTTCGAGAAACGCGCGAGAGGTTAAGGTAACATGGAAATAAACCAACACTGTAATTAATTAGGCATAATATATCTTTCACAGTTTTGAGTGAAGTTGAATCCGTATTGAGACTTCGGAGTTTAGAACATGTCAAACTTTAATTAATTCTAATGTAGAGTTGTTCAACTTCCAAAGTCGAATAAGATATACATGAAATAGAAAACATAATACAACTGAAAAAAAAACCTGAGAGTATCTAATATACCTAGCTTGAAAAACTCATGATTATTTCTTGTAGCCGTAGCTAATAATGTGATTAAGTCATCAATAACGTTTTTCAATTACACCATGTTCTTTTCTCTATGGGAATGTGTGAACTACGTGTTAAGGATTGCGGGGTGATTGGCCGGGCCTTGGCACCGCCTGGCGCGGATCGATTGCCTACTAGACGAGCCATCTTATAGTCTTTTGTCATTCATCAATCCCCCGTCGGCTTGTTCTTTATGTTTCGTGAATATTCATCGGATTTGTAACTACTACTTACTAAAGGGTTAATAGTCAATTGCTAAATATGCTAGTAAAAATATTTACGCAAAAATGCTACAAATAGCTTGGTAATCTGCATGAAAATGTTATCTAATTTCTGATTTGCAATGCCAGCGATTTCAATTTATTCATGCCTAAGGCTTAGGATTAATTTTATCATAGATAACTCCAACGTGCCACGTATACACCATATTATTTCATGAATCTGAGTTTCCAAGCTTATTACTTTAAATAAAATCACTAGCGTGATCGCAGTTTGTTTTCAAAATTCGATTAACGCGCTGTTCCCGTCTTTTGTATGACGTACAGGTACCAAATTGAAAAGACATGGAAAATTAAAAAGTTACGTAGAGTTACGGGCAAAATAGGTTCGTCGCAGTTTGATAACTAAAATAGGGACACTGGCAATAAAATAAACAGATTTGATTTATGTTTCACAGTGTCGGTCAGTCCATCCGTGTTATGTATGTAGTGGTCGCAAGCGCGACTGCCGAGCGATTTTGGATTACTCTGTAGCTGCCCAGAGTTTGAAAGTTGGTCGTGTGCTACCCCTGTGCTTCAAGCGAGAAAAGCCTATAGTCCTGCGCTTTATCTCTCCCCGATTGTGTTGGATTGTCGTCCTATAGGACTTTAAGAGTAAAGGAATAGAGAATGCACCTGTGTTTGTGCACACGCTTGAGTACTACAACATCTCATGTGTACGGATTATCTCCGTTGATATTGGCACATCATGATCGAAAGAAGGATGGTCAATTTGGACCAGGAAAAAAAAAAGTGTTGTTACCGAAATGAGACTCCTCATAACATAATATATTATCGATGTAATTATCGGATGGCATCAGTTTATTTTTTAAAGCAGGAGGAAAATTGATATTAATTAAAAAAAAATAATCATTTTTGTTTATTAGAATGCTTGATAATATCTTATTTTTTATGAATGCATCCGTAATGCTAACATTCTTATAGAAGTCCAAACTTTTTCTTAAGTTGATATCCATTTAATTTCTAAATCGAAATTAAATCCAAGGTTATGTCATCTGATTATAATTTTGTTATTTACTTAATCTAAGATAAGCCACTAACAGAATTTATTGTTTTTATTATTTAATTGAATTGTCATGAATTAAAAAAAAATATTTAGCATCTTAAAATTGAAAATGCCGTAAATTGATCAAATATGGGGCCACCCTATGTTTGACAAACAAGATTTTACTTTTTTATGTAATATTTTAGGCTTGGATACTAAGTCCTTTAAGCCATGTCTTCGTATGAATATTTAATTTGAATATGGATGTAAACATTCTGAGGAATTATTTTTTGTGTAATTAAAACAGCCTCCGAGTGAAGTTTCGTAACTTCACTCGAAGATATGCCGCCAAAAACTATTTTTGACATCTTTTTGAAATGTTGCAGATTACTAATAAACCACATAACCTTAAAAAACATTTTAATTATTTACTTCTTTCTCCGTACTTTTAAGAATATATTGAATGCCGTACTTAGTAATGTTCATTCAGGCAAATCAAACGATATATTATTATGTTTCATCAAGTTACGTGTTACTAATTTTATATGGTCCAAGCATGTTAGGAGAATGACCATTGTTCTTTGGTCGGGTAGAATATTGACCTTTGTTAACAAATGGTAAAAATACAGTTTTCTTTGCAGTAGTAAGTACCTATATATATACTACTGCATAGAAAACTGTATACCTACATTTATGTAGGTTATCAAGGTTATGTGTCTTGATTTGATTAAGAAAATAATTTTAAAACCGACGATGGTTTAAACATTTCACCTGTAGGTAAAATAAAAATACTACAAACTTCGATCAAGTTTAGTTTATTCCATCATATATTATGTAGTTTTTCTAGAAAAATGCCACAAAGGATACCTTTCATACTTAGTATTGTAATGTATGATAATGAAGTGTGCTTGTTGAAACTAGAATGCTTCATTTTCCACATAATGTACGTAGTTTGGAGAATACCAAGACATTTTGAGTAGTCGAATAAAGTTTTTACCATTCCGTGATCGTACCTACGTTTTCGAGATTGATTAAAGTTATACAACAATGGAAATTAGAATAGTAGCAGGTTTAGTTTATATACCAGAAAAGTTTGAGGATTAGTGCTATTATGTAGATTATGTATTTATAGACAGGCTTTTGTTCTGTAGCGATTGCAGGAAAAAGTTCATAATGTTGCATTATGCTAAAATTAACCGATATTGGTACTGTTTGAAAAGATTAAGATAGGTATAGCCCCCTTAACACAGCAATTGTATCGCGGGTTCTCAGGAGCGTACACAAATGCGCGCGTGCGTGATTGATGAAAGTGACAATCACGCATCGCGTGGTGTTTCTCGTCCCCTTTAAACGTCTTCACAAGCGCGGTTTTTACCGTTTCATGCACGAAAGAGTAAAGCTCGCTATTTTCCTTGAACCAGTACAGCATTTAATATTACTAGAAACTAACCTATTGGACTACCCTACCTGCTGATAGAGTCATGTTCTGATATATTTTTTTTGTTTCTAGATAGAATAATCTACAGCAATGGGTCGAAAAGTGACAGTGGCAGTGACCACGCTTAACCAATGGGCGCTCGACTTCGAAGGCAACATGAACAGGATTCTGCAGTCCATACAGGAGGCCAAGGAAATGGGCGCTCTGTACAGAACAGGGCCCGAGTTAGAGATATGGTAATTTATGCATCCAGAATTTTTGGAACCAGTCCCCTGTGGATAGGAAAATTAACATTTTCTTTTCATGCGGGCGGGGATCGGAAAATAGTTAACTGAAAACGCAGACTCCTGGAGAGAGTCGACAAGAAACATCTTTGTGTTACTGATTCTATTCTTTGTTACAATAGTCACTTTCTTTTTGATAAGCCTGTCTGTTTTGATCACTCTGTTAAAATTTTCCAGTAGTAGACGAATAACGTATTTTTAGCAATCGTTATTACCACACTAATAAATAATCGACAATTTCTCAAAGTATTTGGTAATCCATACTCTCCGCATCCACACTGATATTATAAATGCGATAGTAACTATCTCTCTATTAATATTCGTTCTGTTTTTACTATTTGGTTTATTTTTTACAGTGGCTACAGCTGTGAGGACCACTTCTATGAACCAGACACATACCTCCACAGCTGGCAAGTCCTCGCAGAACTCCTCAAGTCACCAACATGTAAAGACATGTTGATCGACGTCGGCATGCCTGTCCAACACAGAAATGTACTGTACAACTGCCGAGTAGCGTTCCTAAACAAAAAGATACTGCTCATAAGACCAAAGATGCTGTTATGTGAAGATGGAAATTATAGGGAAACTAGGTGGTTTTCCCCTTGGACCAAAGTAAGTGCTTCAGACCGAAAAGATTTTTCTTTCTTGGTTCTCTTGATTCCAGATTGAAATAATGAAAATCAAAAGTTAAATATCAAAAGTCTTTCAGAATTTTTTCTCCTTGTTTGTTGAAGAAGTGTATAATGTAATTTATGCTTTGTATTCTTCTTATAGTTTTGCTGAATTGTATTTCGGAAGGCATGTATGTAAATTGTATTTCTAATTATTATTCACAAAGGAACGACAGACTGAAGAATACTATTTACCTAGGATGATATCGGCTATAACGAACCAGTCGACGGTGCCCATTGGAGATGCTGTCATTGCTACTAAAGACACGTGTATAGGTTTTGAAATATGCGAAGAGTTGTGGAATCCTCAAAGGTAAGCAGTATTTTATTTAAATACTTACGTGAATATTTTTGAGACATTTGAAAGATAGGAACAGGAACAATAAGGGAGAGAGGGAATGGGAAGTAGTCCCCTCCTGCATAGCAGTAATGCGAGCGAAGCTTGCGGTCGATAAGCAATAGGTAGGTCGCCGTCCGGCCGTCCGGTAAGGACTAAGCCCGAGTCGATGGCAAGTTGTGTTCCACGCGCGCCTAAATTATATATCAGCAAAAGTGAAGGGATCCAGCAGGGCCGATGCGTTAGGGCTGTGGAAATGATTACAGTTACCGTGGCCCTGGATCGCAAAGGGCAACTGAAGGAACACATGTGGGTTTTAGTCAGTAACAGACGTTAGAAGTTATTTGATAATTTTCCACCTCAAAAAAAAAGGAACAATATAAGAAGAAAAGCGCGATGATGACCGATTACGTTCGGTTTTTTTCGGCTTCGACAAGTCGTAGTTAGTTCGTGCTGACTGGCAGTGATAGTGCTGGTGTATCAGCTTATAAAAACGTAAACGAGAAAATGGTAAACCATTTTTAAGGAAATTTTGTTGTACCTTCTTTTAACTTTGTTCGTTCACCTTATTTTGCAGTCGCCACATCCCACTGAGCTTAGACGGGGTAGAAATCATATCGAATGGCTCAGGAAGCTACATGGAACTGCGCAAGGCCTATGTCACAGTGGACCTAGTCAAGAGCGCGACCTTCAAGAGTGGGGGCGCGTATCTGTTCAGCAACCTGAGAGGGTGTGATGGACAGAGGATCTACTTCAACGGTTGTTCCTGTGTGGCTGTTAATGGGGAGATCGTTAGTAGGTCGCTGCAGTTTGCTCTGCACGATGTGGTTAGTATTCTTCGGACTTGCAGTACTAGGTATATAAACGATGCCTCCTATGCATAAAGTCGTAACATATTTTTGAGTAAAATTGTATTATAAAAAATTGAAATAAATATTGTTTTTTATTACCTACGTTCAGCAGCATCTGATATTTTTCTTGTTTTTCTATATTTTTTTTTTATCTTTCTCCCACACTAGGAATTTCTCCTGTATCGTGGGTGCGTTTACATACGTGTTATGTAGGCCATACAAATATTTGCCCCGTTCGGGAATCGAACCCGCGACACGCAGCGCAGCAGTCCATGACGTTGCTGAGACCATAAACTGATTTTTGATTACGTAATGTAAAGACATTGGTTAAAAGTGTTTTACAAATTACTCATATCATTAATCATTACAAAAACGGGTCTCCTGAAAAAATGCACTTCTTGCCTTACGACCTTATGCAGGAGGCATCGACAAGTTTTGCATTTTGACCAAATAATTTTCTTTTATATCTCGTATAATTTTAGAGTACACAGTCAACTTCACATCGCTGGCAAAACACGTGAAGTACAAGTGTTTCCACCAACTATTGGTCATCCTTACTGCTACATTATATAAGCGCTGTTAAAGTTACAATGAAACAATGTAAAAATAATAGGTTTCAAAGAAAACTTATTCCTTTTTTGTCATTTCTGCATTGAAAGTTAACGTTATTTTTCACACATGGAGTTTTGTAACTTTTCAGGAAGTAGTGACAGCGACAATCGATCTCGAAGATATTCGTTCCTACCGGACGCAGATCCGTTCCCGATCTCACTTGGCGGCCTCCAACCCGCCGTTCCCTCGCATTACAGTTGACTTCGCGCTGTCGGACGACGATGACGTGTATCTGACCACTAGTCCGCCGATACAGTGGCAATATTTGACGCCGGAGGAGGAAATTGAACTAGGTAAGTCTGTAAATCAACCGGAGAACTAACACAGGCTAAACAGAGGTCAGGTTGTTTATTTAGATCACTTTACTATTTACGGCTATTATTAAAAGGATGCTAATTTGCTTTAAATGATTTAGTATATTTTTTGTTTTGCGGCTTGAGTGGAACATGCAAGTTCAATTCAGTTGTCTAGTACTCATAACACAAGCTTTGCTTAGCTTGGGACTAGACGGCGTTGTGTGATAGTTGTGTGAATATTATATTATATATATTATATTATGAAACAGACTCGATAGATCAATCGTTTATGTTCTAAGCAACTTGTAGGTTTAATAACTACGTAGTTATGCATATATGTATGAGTATTGATTAATTACAAGTACAACTAAAACTAAATACATTTTTACACAGGTCCTGCTTGCTGGCTATGGGATTACCTGAGAAGGTCTGGTCAAGGAGGATTCTTCCTCCCTTTGAGTGGCGGTGTCGATTCCACAAGTACAGCCTGCATCGTGTTCTCTATGTGCACCCAGATATGCGATGCTATTCAGAAAGGAGGTTTGTGTCTTCTTCTTCTTCTTCTCTTTAATCTTTGATTGTTAAGGAATTATGATCTTTACAATAACAATATGGGTAAATAACTCTTTTTATACAAAGAAGTCACGAGCTTTCATCACCGCGCTAAAACGTGTTTACGCAAAAACGTTACAAATCTTTGAACGCCCGTGCGTAGTGTCGAATTTTATCTATACTCCATCGGTTTAGGTAGTTAACATTTAAGTAGTTAACTACCTAAACCGATGGAGTATATGATATGTCTTTTTATTAAAAAAAAATCGTATAAAAGACATACAAAGATTATTTAAATTTAGTTAGTTACCAAACATCGGTATAGGTAAATAACAAATTGTAAACATTTTTATATAAAAATTATAGACACCTTTTAGATAAAAGACATGTCAAGATTGTTTACCTTTAGTTAATTACCTAAACAGATGGAGTACCTATACTATAATTGCATAGAATACATCTAAACCTACCTCATGACTGACTGTGTCTATTGGTGAAAACCGCATAATCAGTTCAGTATATTTTGATTATATCGCGAGACTTTGTTTTATAATATGATATTTAAAAAAAGTTGCCCAACACTAGGAATTACTACTATATCGTAGGTGCGTACCCAGACCAGGATAAACTATACTGTAAACCATACAAATATTTGTTCCGTGTAAGAATGAAACCCGTAAAATGTCTCTGTAAATATATCAAATGTTTACAGAGAGTCAAGTTCTATACGACGTCCGCAAAATCCTATGTCAGGCTGACTACACGCCCTCCGACCCGATGGAGCTTTGCAACAGGTTACTAGTAACGTGTTACATGGCTTCGGAGAACTCTAGCCAGGAGACTAAACAGCGTGCTTCACAGGTATCTCTTATTTAAGTTATTTTAATATATATCTAGAGCTATAGTATAGTATCTAGAGCAGTGGTGGCCGAGTGGTAACGGCCCCGACTTACCGAGTTGTAGGTCGCGGGTTCAAACCCAGCCAGGCGCATTACTTTGTGTATTTTATTACATCACCACTGCTCTCAAAACGGTGAAGGAAAACATCGTGAGGAAACCGGCATGTCCTAGAACCAAAAATTCGAAGATATGTGACATCCACCAACCCGCACTGGGCCCGCGTGGTGGGTAACGGCCCATTCCCTCTCCTAGAGAGGAGGCCTGAGTCCCAGCAGTGGGAACATTATAAGGCCGACTATGCTATGCTATGCTAATATATATCTATCTTTTGTTGGCGTTAACAGCGGAATATCGAACTGCTTTAAAGAAAATTGTGGCCTATTTAGATCCACTGTGTTTAAATAGGAAGACTACAGGTGGATGCTGAAATAAGCAAATCAACATGTCTATAAAAAGAAATGCAGTTTGCTACTTTTTGACAAAATCGAAAGAGGCTATAAAATTCGTTCGTACCTACACTTTCATAGCAAGTGGCATCATAAGCTTCGAAACTAGAGTATTTGTTTTAGTTTAGAAGTATCGCTTCCACACTAAGTCAAGTATTAATTCACTCTCTGTAACAGTACTTGCTCTTTTTAATTACTCAGTAAGATGATATTATTCATTTCATTATTTTAGCTGGCCAGCGAGATCGGTAGTTACCACTTCCCGATAGTGATCGACACAGCCGTCAGCGCAGTCATCGGTATATTCACCGCGGCCACGGGATTCGTACCAAAGTTCAGGACTAAGGGTGGCTGTCCACGACAGAATCTAGCTTTACAGAATATACAGGTAACTACGGGCATCTTGATAGTTTTCGAGTATCGTAATGAAGATACTTTTAAGATTGTTTACGCCTTACTTAATGCAGTATCTTAATAAACCGAAATTACGTTGGTATGAAATGAAGGGGATTAATAAGCACATTTCTAAATATAACGCCAATGGTACATTTTGATATAAGTGTGTAATGTTGATGATTACCGTTGAGTTGGTATTTAGATCCGAGCCGAAGGTGAGGGTCATAAGAGAGCCGAGGACGGTAATCATCAATACTCGCGTGTATCATCAACGTTTTTCATTTTATTTGAATGAACGATTTATTTATTAAATTAAACATGAATCTGCATGAAACAGGCAAGTAAGACACTAATATACTATTGAAAACTATTGTGTTCAATAGTATAAAAATAATAATATAAATAACAAAAGAGATTGCCCAAATTTGTATGTGGATCCGTACCAACTTGCGTCAAACCAAATTTACTCTCAAGAGTATAGTTATTATTTAAATTTTCACTATCTAAAATTGTTATGTTAATATTTAACCACATTTTTGAGAAATTAAAAATAGTTCGAAAACACCTGATCATATTTCATAGCAATTTTTAACCGTAGTGATTATTATAATTTGCATTCTATACCATAGGTATGCGTTTTAAGGCAAATTGCTGTGTAGTGTATTGCATTATTTTTGATTTATGCGATAAGTTAGGACCCGGATTCCTTCGCTCCTATATTGTGGCGTTACTTAAGCTCAGGCTTTTATCGCGCATGGGAAATATCTTTACGCTATACCTAAGACTACACTGAAGAACCTTAAGACTGTTACAAGTCGTAATGGTTTAGTCTTTTATTTACTTATTTATTTATAAAGTTATCAAGACCTAAACAAACTTAAGACGTGTTTTAGTTCGATTTCTCGAATCAAAAAACGCAATACATCACTTACAGGTTGTGGGTTCTACATTCAGCTACCGAAACGTGCAGTAAAGGGGTTGACTGTAGCCTATCATCACCCTTAGCTGCACCTAATAACCTAGCCCTAACCATATAGCTACAATATATACGTATATAAATAATAGTGCGGGAAGCCTGTTGCCTTGACACCTAAGGCAACAGACGGAAGGTGGGAATAATGAAGGGTGGACACGTGGTATAGGACGGGATTTTATCATTGCCGATCCGCAACCTCACGGACCGACCAATAACTAAGGCTGGATAAGGCCAGAGCTATCGGCAACCATTTATAGGCGCAGTAACAGTGAGAGGAGTCGATGGTCTCGTCGTAATGAAACAGCGTTGCTCGTAGCGTAGAAAGAGACTTTATAACATACTAGCTTTTGCCCGCGGCTTCGCTCCCGTCAACTGACTACTATATCCAACTCTACCCAACTCTACCCTACACTACCCTACTCTACCCTACTCTACCCTACTCTACCCTACTCTACCCTACTCTACCCTACTCTACCCTACTCTACCCTACTCTACCCTACTCTACCCTACTCTACCCTACTCTACCCTACTCTACCCTACTCTACCCTACTCTACCCTACTCTACCCTACTCTACCCTACTCTACCCTACTCTACCCTACTCTACCCTACTCTACCCTACTCTACCCTACTCTAAAAAAAAAAAAAAAAAAAAGTATCCTATGTCCGTCTCCTGGTTCTAAGCTACCTCCCTGCCAATTTTCAGCTAAATCGGTTCAGCCGTTCTTGAGTTATAAGTGAAGTAACTAACACGACTTTCTTTTATATATATAGATTTACATAGTATTTATATTAATCTATTTACAATAGTTATTAGTGCATTTGTGTGAAAAAACTGATGTACCTAGTCGAATTATTTTAGTGACAAATAACTAATATTGACGTCATTTCGGCTTCACTGCCACTTTCTCGTGTGAACATAGGTACTTAACAAGGTAACACAAAAAAAAATTTTTTATTGTTAGGCAGATAAAACATTTACTTTTAGGGTACATAGTATCAAATCATCGTCATCTTCCTGCCCTTGCCCATGTTACTTGAGGTAGGCCCAAAACATTTTTTTCTTTCATTGTATCCTGTCAACCGTCACGCTATCACTGACTCCGTTTTCTTCGCACAATCTATCCGACTTTTCTTTAGCCTCCTTCTCCATCTATTCACGTGTTTATTCTTTAAGTATATTCTGTGTATAACTCTTTGGGTGTGTTCACATCTGGCGAATACGCCGCTAGCGAGCTGCGTGCGTGCATTTCAAGTTAGCGCGCCGTTCCCATGCCATCATCCCTTCGCGCGAAAGCTTCGCCACGCGCGAACGGTGCAAAACCGCGCGCCAGCGGCCAGCGCGCTTCTCCTCGCGCCCGCAGAAAGCAAATGGAAATGCATGCGCGCGAATTGCGCGCCCCGAACGTGCGCCGCGCGCCCCCTTTACAAACCTTGCCACTTGCAACACTATGAGTCACTATCTCAACACTGTCAATAGTTATTATAGACGTATTGAATTAATTATTATTCAATATAACTACCAGAATTACTCAAATGCGGTACACTCCTACCAACTTATCTGTGAAATGGCGAAAATTGGAACTACGGCTGTCATGTTAAAATGTCATTCTATTGTCAGTGTATACTACATTCGGGTTCTCTGGTTGTTTTGTCGTGATATGGCTGAATTTATAAAGTTAAATATGCCGAAAGCTATTCAAAGTGATGCTCAAAACATTATTCTATAGATTAAAACCTTTTTTGAAGAAGAAGCTCGGGCGGGGTCTCCGATTATTCAAATATACAAACGAATTTCGGCAGCGACAGGTTAGTGTTGTCAACTTTCTTGTTATAAATTACCCGATACTTAACTAATTATTTAAGTCCACGAAATATTCGTTTCTATTCTGCTGCAGGTTAACGTAACGGTAATGTACATCTAATAGGTAACCTGCTAAGTGAGTGAGCAATCTAACCTGCCAGATTTCAAATTTCTACTAACATTTATTTTATTATCTTATATTTCAGGTGTGAGCCAAGGACTAATTTCAAAAATAGTTAAAGAAGGGCACGCAGCAGAAGAAACTGGTACAAAAATTCGGACACCAGGCAAGGAGAGAAAACGTAAAAGTGGATTTGTGCATGTTGATGATTTTGACACGGGAGATATACGGAGGAAAGTACATGAAGTTTATTCTGCTACAAAAGAGGTCCCTACTGTTAAAAAAGCTTCTAGAGGTCTTAAAGACAGAAATAAATTACACAGGACAGCGAAAGAGTCTGCGAAAGCTGCATCACAAGGTGGGATTTCGTTTTAAAAAATCTCAATCCAATCGGAGGGTTCTTATGGAGCGTAATGAAATATCAGCTTGGAGAGCTAAGTACTTGCATGCAGTGGATAAAAATAATAAATCTCCCCGTCCCGGCTCATAATTTATTTAGATGAGACCTATATTCACTCTTCGCATACATTGTGTAAATGTTGGCAAGGAGAGGGTGAAGACGGAGTAATTGAGCCTGTATCGAAAGGGCAAAGATATATTATTGTTAATGCGGGAGGAGATACTGGATTTGTTACAAATGCACTACTTGTGTTTAAATCAAACACAAAAAGTGGTGATTATCATGACGAGATGAATAGTACCAACTTTAAAAACTGGGTTATTGAAAAACTTGTGCCTAATTTACAAGAGCCATCCCTATAGTGATAGATAGTGCTCCCTAGCACCGTATTTGTGTGAATAAAGTCCCAAATACGAATTCCTTAAAAAAAGATAATATACAATTATGGTTGACCCAAAATAAAATTGACTACGGAGAGAATTTGACTAAACCTCAGTTTTTAGAAATAATTAAGAAAAACAAGCCTGATCCTGTATAAGAGATTGAAAAAATTTTAGAAGACAATAGACACAAATGTTTATATTTACCACCTTATCACTGTGATCTCAATCCCATTGAACTCATATGGAGCACAATGAAAAGAAAAGTTGCTGATGTAAATATTGAGCACAAAAATGCTGAAATTTCTCGCCTAGTTAGAGAAGCTTTTGACGCTATTATAGTTCATGAGTGGGCACAGCATTGTAAACACGTTTGCAGGTTAGAAGGAGAATACTTAAAACATGATTTGCATTTAGATAAACATTTTATTATAGAAGTGGTAAGTGACACTGAAACCGAAAGCGATAGTGATAAGTGGTACGGCAATAAGCGGAGTATGGCCTCACAACCAGGATGAAGTTGTATATGCAGGTTCATCTAAAGATCACAATTACTGTAAAGGAACCTGGTTTTCAATAAATCATTGTAAAGCAATTTGTTTTTTTTTTTATTACATTACACTACCACTAGGTACCACTGCTAATTATAATTAGTCAAATCTGTTGTTAGGGGTTAGGTACGGTCATAACTAAATGCTAGAATTCCAGGTACCTCTTGCAAGGTAGGTACCTACTTAACTTCGCATTAAATGAAAGTTGTATCCCCCCCTGTGGAATATTTTATCTGCTGAATTTCCACTTCATTGGATTTTTTTTTAGATAAAGTCATTGTTTATTGCTGAGAGACTAAACTGATAGCGTACCTACGTAATTGTAAATGATCAAATTCTTTTTATTTATTTTATTATTTTTATATAGGTATCATTGTTTTTAATTTGTAAAAACTGTAATTCTTATTAATTCATTAACGCTCAGGCGGTAGCCGGCGCCCGCAAGCCATTGTCTTACTATTGTGTCTCTAATTACGCACGTCAAAAGGTTAATTAAAGGATTATGTCTAATGTGAAATTTCCTTCTTGAATATTTACTCAATTTTGGGCACCTTATATTAATTAGCAACACTGAATCGACGGTGCCGTCCTCTTTCAGTTCACAGATAAGTTGGTAGGACTGTACAAAACCACCAAACGATATAAACGTCAGTATAACAACAAAATATCAAAATGTCATAACCAAATTGGCAGTGTCAAGTTTTCAGTTTCTAATATACGCAATGTTTACTTTATAAAATGGTGAGATAAAATAAAATAATTTAACAGAATTCATTTTTATCAGTTTAATTATTTACAACTATATTAATTTATTTACTTAGATAGCAGATAAAATTAATTAGGCGAACCATTTATTTATGATCATTGTCAGATTAAAAGCGTTAGCATTACATACTCTTTGGTCAGATTACGAAAATAACTGAAAACTGTAATCGGAACGTAAAGATTTCTGAAATGACGTTATTTTTTCGGAAGTAGGAATTGTTGATCATTTAATATCATTTTTACGATATTTTTTAATGTGGTTAAAAAAAGCGGTGAAAAATCAGTACATTGTACATATAAATAAAACATTATTTTTGGTATTAATATACTTGTGACGCAATATGGTACGGGGTATGGGCATTCTTCTTTCACATTAGGTTATTACCAAATGTGAAATTTTTTGAGAACAAAAACACAAAAAGGTTTTACTACTTTATCGCACTTGTGCGTTATGGTAAATATGGTAATCAAAATGACATACTAGTGCCATGATATACCTAAGGACGGTTTTTTTTTTTTTTTTTTTTTCGGTGGGAAAATCATCTTATGACATCCCCCGCCCTTGGGCGGGGCGGGAGATAGTGTCAGACTTTTACTGACTAAAAACCCACTCCTGTTCCTTCATTGCCTTTCGTACCAGGGCCGAGTCTTCCTTTCAGAATCAGACCCTTGGCCCCAGTAGGCTTCGACCCTGCTAGGCCCCTACAGTTGCTGACATCTCCTTGAGGCGCGCGTGGAACAGCACGCGCCGTCGACGACCTGGGCTCGGTCCGGACGGTTACCGGACGGTCGGAAGGCGAGCCACCCATTGCTCGCCGTCCGCAAGCCCGCGCCTACGATGGCCGGAAATCGGGATCGGAATCCCGGCGGCGATTGGGGCGTGAGGACCGTTGCCTCACGCGATCGGCCGCCTCCTTTGCTAGCATTACTGCTTCGCAGAAGGAGGCGACCGCCTACCACTCCTCCTCGCTCCGGACCATGGCCTGTACCAAGGCCCGGCGCGAGAGATCGCCGCCACCGATAGCCCCCACGAGGACACGGCGTTGCTCTGCCCAAGCGGGACACACCTCCATCGTGTGCTCCACCGTGTCCTCCGGGTGGTCCACATCCGGTGCAGGAACCTCCCGAACTTACCATGTCCGGTGAGGACCTGCGTCATGCGGAAGGTAAGGACGCCGTGTTGCCTTTCCAGCCACTCCTCAAAGAGGGGACTTACCGCCATAATTATGGCGTGCCCAATACCTAAGGACGGTGCAATTAGAGTCGCTTTCTGAGCATGTGTGTTTCAAATTTTAACCTATTTTTTTTAAGCATTACCAGTTAGCGCTCTTACGCACTAGCGGTTAATCACAGGGGCGGCTAATCGCGCGGTTAGCCGCTTTTTCAGTTTAATATGCAACCGCTTATGATTGTACGCACTAAACCGCCACAAAATTTCAAACGCGGCGGTTGAATGGAGGGCCGCGGCCCGCTTCGCGGCTAGCCGCCATCTTGTGTATACGCACTGGCGGTCAGCATGCAACCGCTGAACGCGGTTTCATAGCGGCTGACCGCTATGGCGGCTAACCGCGAAGAAAAACGCGAAGAAACCGCATTAAGCGGTTGAACCGCTCAAACAAACCGCCTAAGGTCCTTAACTTGTTCTACGAAATCCGCTCTTGCCGTATCTTAATTACAGTCAGTGTAATTCTTTCAATGAACCTTATTCATTTAAAATCTAGTCCTTTACTAAAAATACCTCTTCAAATCTTCTTTATTTCAGGCCCGTCTCCGCATGGTTCTCTCTTACCTATTCGCCCAGCTCATGCTCTGGGTGCGCGGCCGACCTGGTGGTCTACTGGTCCTAGGGTCTTCCAACGTGGACGAAGCGCTGCGCGGTTACATGACCAAGTATGACTGTTCCAGCGCCGACGTAAACCCTATTGGTGGAATATCGAAGACTGATCTTAAATCGTTTCTGCAGTATGCTAAGAATAGGTGAGATTGTTTGCTCAAAACCATGTGCTTTTTTTGAGGTCTTCTCTCGCTCTAGTGTGGTGGAGAGAGAGAGGGCTTGTCATAGCATAGCATAATCAGCCTTATAATGTTCCCACTGCTGGGACTCAGGCCTCCTCTCTAGGAGAGGGAATGGGCCGTAATCCACCACGAGGGCCCAGTGCGGATTGGTGAATGTCACATGTCTTCGAATTTTTGGTTCTAGGACATGCCGGTTTCCTCAAGATGTTTTCCTTAACCGTTTTAAGAGCAGTGATGATGAAAATAAATTACACAAAGTAATGCGCCTGGCTGGGTTTGAACCCGCAACTTACAACTCGTAAGTCGGGGCCGTTACCACTCGGCCACCACTGCCGACTGAGGGCTTCTCAGATTTTTACTAACTAAAACATATCTATGTACCTTCATATGCCCTTTGCTTTCAAAGGCCACGGTAACTTTTTCACGGTTCAAATGTTCCTGCAGCCCACACGAGCTTGTGATTGCATTAATAATTATTTTTCCACGGCTCGGAAGCTCAAAAATTAGCTCATAAATTGTTTGTTGTTGTTAATATTACGACTAAAATTATTATCAAAATTTTCTAATTCATCAGCAGACGGTAATCATTACAATTTAAATTATAATTTTCATTTTCCTAATTATCCAAGTTTCCCTTTCTACCGGATTTAACTAAAATACCAGTTTTTTAAATAGAGGAACCACTATGACCTCTTTTTTAAATATGGTATTTTATGTTCCCGCAGATTCTTCTTGCCATCCCTCTCGGAGATCTTACAAGCTCCTCCGACAGCAGAACTGGAGCCACTGGCGGACGGCCAGATCACACAGACGGACGAACAAGACATGGGCATGACGTACGCTGAACTGTCCGAGTTCGGGCGACTGAGGAAGACGCAGCACTGTGGACCGTTTAGCATGTTCCATAAGCTGGTGCATACATGGAGCGATAAGTGTACACCGCAAGAGGTAAACGTTTATTACAAAGGAGTATTTTTTTTTGTGAATCTTTTATAATAATAATAATTATTTATTTTCAAGATAATACAATCCATTATGGTTATTAAAGACATACACAACTTATAAACTATTGTTAGTACATATACATCTCTGTCAATTAAATAAATAAATTCAATAAAGCATGTCAATAGTAATAATTAAATCAAATAACAATTATCATACACACAACACTACTTCTGGGCACGGTTTGAGGATAACACTTGCGTCCTCGTCCAGTGTATTAATATAAGGCCATCAGTCCTATCCGCTACGGTTTTTAAGAGACTGTTGGCGCTGCCCCGTACCCGAAGCGGGATGCGGTTTATACGATCAGTATGCAATGACCTTGGAAATTCGTGTCTTTGTATTTAAAAAGTTTGTTATGCATTAGTCTGGAACAACCATCCCTTTTGCTAAGAGTTTGATGTTGGTGGCTGCAACACAATTTTGACTATCTATACTAGCTATCATCGTTTAACGTTGTCTCATATTAGTTCTGAAGGGTGCATCTGATATATTATTTTTCAATATACTTACTCGAAAACCCGCTCCTACCCCTACAGCTTTTAGGCACGTAATTTACTGTTTTTTGCATCAGTGCGGAAAAGTGCGCCAGATAGCCCCCGCCATAATTTTGTTGTATTGATCGTATCTCCACTAGTCGCCGGGCCGTTTATGTATTTGTTCGTAAGTGTATTGAAAAACGTCGTTTGATACACATGGAAATTTGTCACTGCAGCACTCGGCACCATAACACCCTCGCCTGTGACTCGGGCGAATCCTGCCTCGGTCGCAATGACAAAGTTTCTTCACTTGTATCAAAATGTACTGTTTCGCATCAGTGTTCAAACCGGTCAACGATGCATCAACACGACCTCTTCAAAATATATATCGATATTTGATGAGGTTTCTATTATGTGTAGGTATACTTTTTGAAGAGTTCATGTGTATCGTGTTGCAAAGAACTAAGAAAGAAGATAGCATACCCCAATCAACAAATTTGATGAAATTCTTCCTATAGGTCACTTATTTAGGTGTCGTAACTGGCCCTGATCTACTAAAATTTTAACATGTTTGACTACCTAAATCTTTCTGTACTTATAGCTCCCAAGAAGTATACAATTCCGAGTTTATTTTACAGGTTGCAGAGAAAGTGAAGCACTTTTTCCGTTGTTACGCGATCAATCGTCACAAGATGACTGTCCTAACCCCGTCATACCACGCAGAAACCTACAGTCCCGATGACAATCGCTTCGATCACAGGCCGTTCTTGTACCGAGTGCATTGGAACTGGCAGTTCAAGGCCATCGACGATGCTGTAAGTACTTATCCTAGAGAAGTAACTGATTAACGGAACTCACAACCTATTGTATTGCGTATTGTTCCACGCGTGCCTCAGGGAGATGTCAGCAAATCGTAGGGGCCCAGCGGGTCGAAGCCTACTGGGGCCACGGGTAGTGTGAAAAAGAAACCCGGGGCCCTGGGACGAAGGAACAGGAGTGGGTTTTAGTCAGTAAAAGTCTGGCACTATCTCCCGCTCAGCCCAAGAGCGCGATTTGTCATTAGATGATTTTCCCACCTAAAAAAAAACTCACAACGTATGCGGTATGCGGTGGCGGGCAGATTTTGTTTTGACTAGCTGTCCTGTTTCACCCGCGTCTTGGGTTACCGCTACGCTCCTATTGGTCTTAGCGCCATGTTATAAAGCCTTACTCAATTTAGAAGCTATCCAACACAAAATTTTTTTTATTTCGTTTCGAACCATTTCTTGAGATTAGCGCGTTCAAACAAACAAACTCTTCAGCTTTATAATATTAGTATAGATAGGCTCGTTTTGGCTACTATCTCACATGATGGTAAGCATCGATGTGGTCGAAGATGGATCACGCTTGCCTAGAAGTAACCTATTCACTCTTGACTGTAAGGAAACACAGACACGGTAGGGAAATCCACTCTAGGCCGGCCGCACATTTGACACGTGTTTGTATTGTACGTAAACGTTATGATGGTGGTCGTACGAATTAAGTTTGAACATTGAATACGTTTTCTCCGTTAAACAAGTAGTTTTCCGGAGATATGACACTCGTGTAGTTTTCTTTAGAGCGCGATGAATAAATAATCTGTATCTTCAAAATAATTCTTAACTATGTACCGGTTTTCTGGTGGTCCGATGATGGAACAGGCTTTGCGGAATTAAGATTTGCGAATCCGACGAATGCTCTTCGAAATATAACCGGCAGAAACCGATAGGTTAGCAACTCAGCGTCGATCTTTAATAGGTGCTAGAGTGAATAGGCTTTTAATAAACTAGTGCGCCTCACCATCAATGATTGCATCACTGCTTACCATCAGGTGGGATCGCAGTCAAGCACAGGTTTATATCAATAAAAAATAATAATAGTCGTATGAAGAACGCAAAGGATGGTATTTTGTTCTGTCGTATCATTGTCCGTCACAGCATACCGCAGCGTGGTACGTTCCGATCATTAGACCTAATCGAAAACATGTTAATCTTTAAAAAGTTTCAACAGTTATGTTTATTGTACGAGGAATGCCTTTTAAGTTTTGTCGTTTCAAGAAAAAACACTACTAGAACCTTATAGTACTTTTTATTGTTTTCAAAGTATTCACCACGTAGCTTAATACACTTTTCCATTCGCTCAAACCAGTTATTATAACATTTATTCCACTCTAAAGTGGGGGTGTTCAAAATGGCTGACTTGAAAGCGTCGACTGCTTCTTCACCGGACTGGAACCGTTGACCACGAAGACTTTTCTTAATTTTAGGAAATGTAAAGAAATCGGGCTTAGGTCAGGACTGGGAGGATGGTCAAGATGAAGAGAAGAATTTCTACTTTTTCCTGCTTCAAATACTCAATCGTTTGACGAGCGCTGTGTGAGCTTGCGTTGTCGTGGTGCAGGATGATGCGTCGCTTTGAGTTAGATTTTCGAAGTTCGGCGATGACTTGTGGTAAACAAACTGTGGTATACCACTCTGCGTTAACCGTTCTACGATCTTCAAGTGCAATAGTCGCAACATGGCCGGTTTTTCCAACGAACGTGGCGACCATCATCTTTGAAGTGCTTCGAGAACGAACAACTTTAGTCGGCTTTGGCTCGTCTTGAAAGACCCAGATTGTAGATTGTTATTTGGAATCAAGATCCAAGATTCGTCACCACTGATGATGTCGTAGACGTAATTTGACTCTCCTCGGTTGAACCTTAGCAGAGGTTTCTTACATCATCTGACGCGGGCCGCCTTGTGATCGTCGGAAAGCAGATGCAGTATCCAACGGCAAACTAGCTTTCTCACACCAAGCGCTTCATGCAAGATCTTCTGAATGGTTGTCCCTGAGATGCATAATAGAGCCTCTATGCGAATGATGTTATCTTCAGTGAAGGCGGATTTTGGGCGTCCTTCGCGAGATTTGTCACTAACACTAGTATGTCCACGCTGGAATTCTAAATATCATTGTTCGACAGTCCGCAGACATGGGGCTTCATCACTGAACACAGATGTTAGCTTATAAAATGACTGAAGCCGTGTCAGGCCTCTTCTAAAGTTGTAGAAAATTATTGCACGAACATTTTCCTTAGAAAGATTCATTTTCGTACGTAACCTGACAGATTCCAATCGACGCTGTGACTAAATAATAGCATTAATCCTAATACTTTCAACTGTTTTGAGATTAAAAATTTAAACACATTCGAATATAGAACAGTTCCAAATTCAAAATATCCGGGAAATATGGAAACGACAGAACTTAAAAGGCATGCCTAGTAGACACATTGACCACCAGCTCACAGAATTAAGTTAGTCTTAAAATAAAATAACATTTCACTACTCTTAACTGGCTAAGTCTATATACGAAACTTTTTATAGGATGTTTTCTAAGAGAAAGAGATGCTTCTGTTTATCAGTATTAGTTTTTATCACTAGGCCTCTATGCTAGTTATTTCCTTGAAGTATGAATACATTATGAGGCCAATCAACCTTATTGATTCTTTTCTTGTTAGAACAATATTCTCCATTTATATGCAAATAGTTTGTAATGAATTCTAACGCGTGTAATTAGGTAAATTATGGATACATGCTGGAAAATAAGCAACAAGTTCAAAATGGTGGGTTATTATTTTAAATAACTATTCATATATGATAACAAGTGAAAGTTTAGTGTAGATACGGATAATATTATAATATTAGCGTATGGAGGCCTCACCTCATACAAAGAAACATGACTTCTTACTACGGGTTTTCGGCAGGCAGCAGGCAATTTTTTCCGCGTTCCGCTAGATTTGTGTGCAGCGACGGTAAAGCAAGTTAAATTAATTTACTTAGGAGTTCCGTCAATAATATCTTTCTATCGGTGAAAAAACTTTTGCAATCGGACCAGTACTTTCAGAGATTATCTCCTACAAACAAAAAGACAAAAAAACTAACTTTACCTCTTTGTATTATTAGGGCAGCCATAACTTTGTTTCTTTTTTCTCAGGTAGCACAGTTGTCGAAAGACAAACGTGGATCCAGCCAGCCTCAAGACGCGAAGCTAAGCAGCGCGTCCACTTCCAACGTGAACTCACACTTTATGCGGGGTGATAGGAAGGGGGTCCTTATATAACTATTTTATTTAAAGAATTGACTCGCCATGTAGTTGCAAATGATAGACAATAAATATTATTTAGTCGTAAATATGACACAATTGGCTTTAGAAAGGGACAGTCATACAGGTATGACAGAGACGTCGCTAAACAAAGCTAAAATTTTAAAACCGAGAACGTACGAACAGGCGGTTGTTTAAAATCTTTTTTTTGAGGTGGCAAAATCATCAAATTACTTCTCCCACTCTAGGGTGGAGCGAGATGGCTTGTCAGACTTTTAGGGACAAAATCCCACCTGTGTCCTTCAGTTGCCCTTAGCGTTCTTGGGCCACGGTCACTCTTTTAAACGTACCAAGGCACCAAGCGCGGTTACGAACATTTTGGAATGTTCATTTTATTTTTGATAGATTCGCTACTCGCCAGGTAAGACGCGAATCTCTAGACACTAAACACTAAGCCAAAGAGTTACTATGGCCCTGGACCGCAAGGGGCAGCTGAAGGTACACAGGTGGAATTTACTCAGTAAAAGTCAGACATTCCCTCACGCTCTACCCAGAGTGCGTGATGCATTTGATGATTTTCCTTTGAAAAAAGAGTCTCCTGTCAGTGCGATATTGGTCCTACAAAATCTCGATGCTCTGATGCTATATTTACTGTCACGTGCTATAAATGTATTCTGTATGTATTCTACATAATCTAATATATAAAATTCTCGTGTCACGGTGTTCGAACTTGAACTCCTCCGAAACGGCTCGACCGATTCTCATGAAATTTTGTGAGCATATTGAGTAGGTCTGAGAATCGGCCAACATCTATTTTTTTTTTTTTTTTTTTTTTTTTTTTATTTATATGGCAGAACAACGTTTGCCGGCTCAGCTAGTATTTCTATAAAGTAGATGCTTAACTGCTTAAAATTCTGCTAAAACGTAAACTTAAAAGTTGCTTAGTGCGATATGTTTGTGGCTTAGTGCAATGCGATATAATCGTAACTTATTGAATTCAGCTTGATTCGCTTGGCTTATAGTAGGTACATGTGGTCTGAAAATGAAAAAAAAAATTCCTGTAAATTTACATTATGTAATTAATTATATAAGTTTTACAGTGATTTTGCTCATGAGTGTTAATAAACCATTTGACACTGACTTTGAGAGCCTTTATGTCGTAATAGGAAGGTCGACTTTCGTAATGCAAGTGTTACTACATACTGTACGGTTGACCGTAAATGTTAACTTTTGCTTTTTAATTGTCAAATAAATTATTGTCATTACACATGACAATCGCCAAACTTGTGGCAGTAAGCAGGGCACATTGCTCGCAGAACAGATGGTCGATGGGGACGAAAGGTTCTGGTGTCGACCACGTACCGGAAGACGCAGCGTTGGAAGGCCTCCCACAAGGTGGACCGATGACCTGGTGAGGACCGGTCATTGTGGCGACACTTGGGGGACGCCTATGTCCAACAGTGGACGTCTTTCGGCTGAAATGATGATGAAGACAATAACTATGTGAAAAATACCTCACGATAAAACAAAATACGTCCATACGCCAAATAATTATTTGCCTCTGTCTTATTATATTTTGTTTTCATGAATTTCAATTTTAGACTTGATTATTTTTGACTATATGATTCTTATTAAATCCCATATTATGTTTATGTATATGTATTTAGTGAATATTATATTTTTAGTTTGATTTATTAGCTTAATAAAGTAATTTTGTAAGAGAAACGAAACGACACAAATTAGGTAGATTAGCCATTTAATTAGTTAAAGATATTGTTTCCTGACGAATTTACGGACAAATCATTGTTAGTTTTGTATGTAATACTGCTGCAATAAATTTCTGTTAATTGACTTATTGTTTTTTATTTACTAAGGATATGGCTGACCTTTCAATGGTGGTGTGCGAGGGAGAGAAAAAGCGCTGTGCATTCGAATGTCTCTTTCCACAGAAGCTAAACGGTATGTCTATGCGGGCGAAACGTGTGCGGACGCAATGCGGTAAGATGACATGTCTACTTTTATTACTACGCCATAACCAGAGGACTTTGTTACGTCGGAGAAGGTCTTCTAAAACCTCAGGACATAGATCTTAGAATATCTTAATGAATAGAAAAAAAAGAGTAGATACAATGATTTTAGTTATAGTTAGTATTATTTGCATTGTATATCGGTCTCACGTCTGCAACTTCACGTCCAAGCGCGTCTTTTGTGTACGAGACAATGTGATAAGTATAATAATTATGGTTATGATTTTTGTAGTTCAAAAATATAAATAAAAACCTGAGCAATATGAATAGGTACAGCGTCTGTTACTAGTCTAGTATGTAAAAAAATGACCGTCATTAATACGCTTCTACTGATAATTTCAGATATCGTTTCCATAGTAGATATATTTTTTAGAAATTTTGTGTAATCATAAATAAAAAAATATTTATATTTGTACCAGAATTATTTATTAAAACTACAATAAGTAGTTTCGATTCAATATTATTCATCAAATTAGTCGACAAATTACATCATTCAAATAAGTATAGAAATAAAAAGTAACTAGATATCATTGTGTGGTCCATGGTTGCCGCCGGCGTCTTCCTAACCCGTAAATGCTGTAAAAGATGTAAATAATTATACTTAATTATATAATCATATTAAAATAATATTAAAAAAATTGCCAAGTGCAAGTCGGACCGCATACGAAGGGTTCCGATCAGAAACCTGTTAAAAAACACGTCTCGTTAAACAAGAAATGTGTATTTTAAACGCTTAATTTATTTGTTGTTATAGCGGCAGTAAAAATGCACACTGAAAATTTTAACTCTAGACAGTTGAAATAATAACAAATAAGTAGATTATTACAGTTCATGAGATACAGCCCGCTAACAGGGAGACGAACGAATTAATTGATAGCAGAGGTTTAGTATTAGGGTTCTGTTGGTTACCTACCCTTAGGGTGCAGAACCTTGAAGGGCAAAGCGAACTTGTAAATTCAAATTTCATTATTCCCTAGGGATCGCCCATACTACATTATCTCCCTAGGGACATAATGACTTGCTTTATGTGATGGTTGTATGACGAATAAAAGGGCATTATCGAGCAGGTGGAGTAAAAACAATAAAACGGTGTTACTGACGAGTCTCTGAAAAAAATAATGAAAGACTCGCGGGAGTGTTATAGAAAATTAAAACTATAGAATCTTAAAGTAGTGAATTTTGTTAGTTTAAAATCTCAGAACATGTTGAGTGATAGTTAAGATTAACTTGTTAATAATACTTAGATTTCACTAATATATAATTTATTTTACTAAATTGGCTTCAAATTATCTCTCACAGATAATGTAAAAAGTAGAGTATCCAACACGGGGATAAAGCTGTCTTTGTCTTGGGCGGCTTGAATTCCTCACTTCACTAAGGTTTCTTTATTAACTCCCTCGCATTGCTCGGGAGTTAATTATATAAATCCCTCACTGACGTTCGGGATTAAGATTAGCAACCTTCGTTTCATTCGGAATTCAACATGCCGCCCGCGACTTAAAGACACTGCTTTATCCCCTAGTCACATAATCTACTATTATTTGCCTCAAAGAGGTGTCAGCAAGATCCACGGAGCCCATCAGGGCGACAACTTGCTTGGGCTGCGGGATTGTTCGAAAGAGTTACTGTAGCCTTGGGCCGCAAAGGGCAACTAAAGGAACAGGTAGGTTTAGTCAGTAATAGTTTGACACTCCCGCTCGTAAAAAAGAAAGTATGCTAGACAACTCATTTCACAAAAAAAAGGTTCACTTAATGGGAGAGGGGAATAGAAATCTATTGAAAAGTTAATTTTTAATAGATGTAAACTAAAAAAAAAACGTTTTACGTACCGCCGGTTAAAATCTTTCCGAAGCCCTCAATGACCTGGTATCCTAGTGCAAAAGGATTTGCTGAAAAATAATATGACACTTATTAATAGAAGCAATAGTTAGATTCTTTTACTGTAGGAAATTAAAGTAACAAGTTGTAAACATGACATAATGAATTCCTATTCTTGTTTGTGGGACTTTGACTCGTACTTACACACACAGTTTTCCATGTGTCAATCTTACTTGAGTCCTACAGGCAAGATTGACATAATATGTTTGTGTTCAACTTGGCAGTAGGCGATGGCCGTATTCACACATTGAAAGACTCCCAATCTCTAGCACTTTTTTGGTATACTGCTACTTTTGTTTTAAGGGTGCCACTTCACCCTAGAGCGAGAGAAGTCATTGGATGATTTCCCACCTCAAAAAAAAGGGTGTGATATAAATTACGTGCTTACGGGGGGTTTTGTCCGTAGTAGGAGGTGCCTCTGGAGCCGCATCTGAAATTGCCCAAATTCATGTTACTTGTTTAGTGGTTATTATAAATATTTTTAGAATTGATTCTGTTACTCGATCGGGAAACTATTAGAAGATTCGACTTGTTTACGATTCCGTTAATTATTTTAAAAGCTACGCGTAATTACTCAGAAATTAATTGTAGAAAAATTCCGATTAAATTTTACTTCATTCAAATGCTCATCGATTAAAGAAAACATTGCAGCCGGATTTGGAAAAGCCATGTCAAATACTAGAGGCGTTTGAAAAGTTTGTAGCCTAACGGCTCGTTCACGACCTTGCCGCTGTGAGCGGTAGCTAAGCACGGGGCGGCGAGCGGTAAAATCAAAAGCATGAAAATGTTTGAAGCACGCCACGAGACGCCGCTCATAGTGAAAACGCGCGCGGTTTTCTCAGAGCGAATCGCTACAACGGCGAGCGGTGCGGTGAGCGGCGGGAATAAAAGTACCGGCGACTGAGTGCGACACCACGAAACAGAGCTGCGCGGACAGCGGTGTAGGAGTGACATACTCATTGGCGAAGCTAAAAATAAACAAAAAATAGACGATTTAGATTTTGTAGCGGTAATGGATACCGAGGCATTTATCACCGAAATTTTAAATCGACCGCAATGGAAGTCAAAACATCCCCAACATAAATATAAAAACATTATAAAAAGGTTGTGGGAAGAAATCAAACAATGTTTCCCGGAATATGATGGTACCTAAGTTTAATTTAAATTGATAACACAAAAACTTAGTACCTAGGTACTTACAAACGAAGCTACTAATATGTTGACGAAACTACTGGTATGTACGTAATGTAGGTAGTTGAAAAGTTTTAAAAGTTTATTCTCTTTGTAAGTACCTACTTAGCAAATCACTAATAGAAAATCAGTAGTTACTTACCTACGGACGAAACTACTAGTATGTTTTAAATTCGCCATTTAAACACCAATCTTTATTCAGTTCGTGCACTCCTCTCATATTAAGAATGTCTTGTTTTAAATATATATTGCTTTCTAAACAGAGAAGGGATAATTTTGATAACGCCATGATTTTGAGCACGTTCTGACTACCTATATACTACTACCTCGGCCGCTGCTGGCTGCCGCTAACCGCTACTTGAGGGTTCGTGGCATGCAAAACGCCCCGCTAGCCGCCGCCCCGCCGCCCGTCCGCCGCGCCGCTCGCCTCTAAGACCGAAGTCGTGAACAGGCCGCGAAACGTTATAAATATTTTTCAAACTACCCTCATTTTAAAGCCACATTATATTGAATTTTGGTAATGGATAATATGAAAGGTTTAACACCAAAAGAGATTTATGACGACATGTTACAAACTTTAGGTGAATCAGCGTCTTCGTTTGCTACCGTGAATAAAAAAACTTTACAAAGTAAAAAAAAACCGAACTAACGAAATAACTCGGCTGCTTTCAGTTCAGCAAAAACGCGTTCAATTGACGATTTCCCGCGATTGCTTAGAGCTGTTTGAAACTGTTTCACAGGCATTTGTTGGAAGATTTGTGACTATGGATGAAAGCTGGATACCTACATCACTATACTCCAGAGACAAAAGTTCAGTCTAAACAGCGGAAAAGACCAGGATCTCCTAAAAAGGCAAAACTGTTTTTATCCACCGGATAAACATATATTCAGCCGAACATAGAACCTCCTCCTTTTTAAAGTCGGTTAAAAAGTAATGGACACAGTTTTCTGGGATTCCAAGCGTATAATTATGATAGATTACTTTGAAAAAGGTGAAACTATAAATCCATTTACTATTGTACTCTGCTGCGACGTTTAAGAGAACAAATTAAAAAAAAAAGGCCTGATTTACTGACAAGAAAAGTTTTGTTTCACAAGGATAATGCGCGAGTTCACACATCATTTCAAAGCATGACGGAAATTCAGCAGTGCGGCTTTGGATTATTACCCTACCCCTCGTATTCACCTGATCTAGCTCTATCAGACTTTTATAAGTCTAATTGGAAATATATATTTCCAAAGCTTAAAATCTATTTAGGAGGTCAAAAATTTTCCACAAGAAAAAAGGTCTAAGCTGGTGTCGACGCATTTTTTGAGGACTTAAATGAAGATTTTTTTTAAAGCTATATAAAATATAAGCGTTACCAGGGCCGAAGGAAAGTGCATTGAACGCGGAGGAGATTATGTTCAAAAATAAATAAATTAAAAAAATATAGCTTTTCATTTTCCTGGTTAGGCTACGAACTTTTCAAACGCCCCTTGTACATTTATATGAAACTTGTGAAATACCTATAGATAAAGAGTTGGAGAGAGAAAGAGAGAGAATATACTTACCATCTGCTGTTGATGGTGGAGAGGCAGCTGGTGTGGCGGCTGTAAAAATAAAAAGAAACAATTCACACGCACCTTACCAATCTAGTATATACGAGTATGTACCTACTAAATGTGAACTCTGCAACATTATTCAGTTTTATGAGTAATATAAGACAAAATAAAAGCAAGATAGATTATGACTATTATCAAGAGCAAATTCAAATTTTGGACTACGGCTAACTAAATTCAGGGCACAGATAATATATACTAGCGTATATAGGTATGCCTCATCTCATACTAAAGCATGGACTGGATTGCAATCCAGCGTCCCAAGAGGCACCCCTGTGGAGACGCTGGATTGCTTGCTAGTTTCAATCCGTGTCGACAGCAGTTGTAATCCACCTTGTTTTGGCCCCTTTGGTTTATTTAATGTCAGTTTTCTGGGGCCTGTGACTCACTGTACCACGGTCACGTTTCTAAGCATGGACCAGGCGGGCGGTTGCAAACCAGCGTTCCATCAGAGGTCACCTTGGTTTGAGCTTGCTGGTTTGTGTGTTTGGATTGTGTTGCGACTACACGGATTCAATCCACGCGCCAACACGTTCGCAAATCAGTCACTGTGTGTGGTTGGAAAAACGCGCCCACCAACCAAGGGCGTTGAAAGTCATGGATTACAACTGCTGTCTACACGGATTGAAATTACCAAGGTCACCTTGGTTGGGACTTTGGTTCGCAACCGTCTGGTTACCCGTTTAGCAGATATCGGTTTCAGACCAATAATATCTGGCTACCTACAAACCTAATCAAGTTTTAAAAGTTTGTACGACTCGGTACAAGAGCTATACGTTCAGCTTCGGAATATTAGATAGCTACTTATTTCAAATGAAGGGAATGCATTTAAATTCCTTTACGCGTTTCTTTGTCCCGTTCCTAAAACTGATGCCTTATGAATATAAAATGGTTTTAGTCGAAGAGCAACTACTTAGATGTTTTGTGAAGGATAAAAAAAAAACTTATGGCGATAAAAGTGATCCCACTAAATGAGTAATGGAAAAAGATTACAAACAGTATTGTAAGATTAAATTTCCAATTAATAATTATTCGGGATTAAAGGTTGTGGTGCCTTTTTTACCCGAATGTTTGATGAATTTCGTTCAATATGTGAATTAAGAATTTTATGTTGAGAATTAGTCAGACTAATTTAATCTGAAAATCTGTCTAATTTTAGCGTTTGGATTTGACACGTTCATAACTGAAAAATCTTAATTTGTAAATCGGTCCTATCTCACAGAAATCTGTGTAAATAGATACAGAAAAGTCTGATGGGGAAATACTGTATGAAAACAACAATTTTTAAAACAATTTTAGTGCCTTACCGCCGGGTGCAGGGGTCGGTACCGTCGGTGTTGTCGGCGCCGCGGGTGTAGTATCACCATCGGCGGGCACAGCGCTCTAAAGATTAATAGTATTAAATATATATGATGATTATAATATTATTATTATATCTAGCCTATACTGTCCCACTGCTCGGCAAAGGCCTCTCTCCATTCCTTCCATTGTTCCCTCCCGGCTTTGAGCCACTTGGTGCTATTTCCTAAGGAAGACATCTAAGTCGTCCCACCATCTCCTTCTTGGTCTGCCGTGACCCCGTTGTGCGATTTCAGGGCACCAACTTTGTGTTTTACTGGCCCACCGCTCGATCGGCATGCACCAGACATGTCCAGCCCATTCATATTTCAAAGTTTCCATAGTTAAAAAAAGGGTTACATACTTACCACGTATATGAACACTGCAGCGATTACAAAACAAACTAAAGCGCTCTTCATTTTTGCTTGATTATATTTTTACTTGAATGCTGTTTCAGTTTCGTCAGCGTTCGATTCGATACTGACATGTACGCACCACCATATGTGTTATATATGAAATCTGCGTACCGATGAAAAACAATAAAATAATGTTCAAAAAGAAATTTAAGACAATTTAAACAATTGCCGGTGTAATTGGTTCTCGAGTGTTAAATTGCTTGTCACTTATTACCTCCATGACACTTACTTTTGTTTAGAGATCACTCACTGTCAGTTTTTTCAATTTCAATTCGAGCCATTTTAACGAATTGCGTATGTCTAGGATAAGCACGTACTTAAGGCTGCGTTCACGTATTGGAGCATAACACCATAGTATCAGTCAAATAGCGTTCAGTGCGCATTTTCTAAGTTAATATATACACTTAATAAGAGTACGTAAATGTAAAATAATTCGTGTTATTACGATCTGCACATCTAGGAAATTATTATTATCAATAAAACGTTGGTGAGCAATAAACCAAAACCAACTTTTGTGATAGGTATCTTGATATGATTCGCTGGTTCGAGATCCGTGCGGAACAAATATTTGTATCGCCTACAGTCTACAGATATCTAAGTTGTTCTGGTTCTGGCTATTTGTGTTTACGAGTTTGTATTGTGTTAAGTTAAGGCTTTAACAAACAACACATTTCTCCTGAGAAAATATGTCTAGTGTGGGTCAGCGATTTTTAAAAAAGCAAATATTAAGGAAACAAATAATTGCAATATACTATTATTCTATACAATTCTACACCTGTTTAAACTGAGAATAATTAAAATGTAAGTAGCCAAATTAATACCCATAGATACCGTATTTTTACATTGATTTGATTTCATATTAATGCACAAGTAGGTGTCCCTACACCACGTTTAGAAAGAAAAAAAAAATTTTGATTTTGTGTTTTAGTGTTTTTTTTTCCGGTAAATTGGAAAGTACCAATGCAAGCACAAAGTAATATTGAGTGCTTCTATTAATAAATTCTATTATTATCTCAGTTTATTGGAAAAGGCAAGCGAAATTTTGGATTAAACACTAAATATCTGTGTTTTCCGTTGCGGAATACTGGTGTGATGTTATTTCGAATTCTGTTGTACAATTTGACTAAATGTAACAAGTTAAGCTTTGGGACTTAATTAAAAAATAAGTATCTACCAGTACTTTGAGCAAATGTTCATTAGCCAGTTTATACATATGTATAAACTGGCTTTGCCAGCGGCTTCGCCCGCGTGAAAGTAAGTTTCTGTATATAAATTTTGGACCCCCGTTTCATCCCCTTGGGAGGTGAATTTTGGAAAATCCTCTCTTAGTGCTCGCCTACGTCATGAAAGGACACCTTGAGCAAAATTCCACACTCTTAGTCCCAGTACTTTCGGCTGTACCTTAATTTATCAGTCAGACAGTTTCTCCTGACTGATGTTTGCTTGTTTGTAATCAAATGCCAAATTATTATGACATGGAGCTGATCTGATGATGGAACCGGAAGGTGGCCATAGGAACTCAGATAACCCTATCGTGTTGGAGCTTTTTGGAATGGTCTTGATGAGTATTAATTATAGGTATATACCGCGCTATAATAGCTTGATATGGAAAACAAAAATGATTTTCATTGAAAACTGGTTGTATGTATAGGTATTATATATACAACAAGTAACGTTTTCTAACGTGAAGTCATCCTTATAGCAAGGAAGACACCGTATTAGTTATGCGACCATCAATTTTACGCTTTTCATAAACATTTTGCACACGTCGGCGTTTACCTGAACTTGTATGGATAGAATATTTATTGTTTTAGTTGTACCTACTCATAGAAACAGTTTAACAATGAACATACCGACGTAAATCTTGAATTTTTGTAAATGAAAAACACAAATTTATAGACGATAGCACGAATATTATATTTATGACATTTTTAATTACACTAGATTAATAAACAGCTCTAACATTTTTGATTTTACAAGAACCAAAACTCTTTCACCTTTGCCGGGTTAAAATCAAACTCAACGTGAGGTAAAGTGGCGTTTTCAACTTTGTGCACTTCTTTTAAGTTGGGAAAGGCCAGCTGAAGTTGAACTGTAATGTATACGAATGTAGAAGCAGAAAGTGTCAGCACCAAGCCAGTGTTGAAGGAAAACATACCGTAGACAGATACATAGGCATCTCTTACTTCCAAAATGTTTAAAATCTCTTTCGTGAGACGCAAATTTTCCGCTGAAAAAACGAAGATGTCAATAGATATACATTCTATTGTTATTTTACGATGTGGTCAATAGGGTGGGTCGAAATTTTTTTTTTCCTCAAATCCTTTCGTAATTCCCTTCTTCTAAAGAGAGGAGGCCTGAGTCCCAGCAGTGGGAACATTAAAAGGCTGATTATGCTTATTATGCTTATGCTTTCGTAATAGTGAAATTAAATAAAAAAAAAATGTCTTACTAGTTCAATAAGAAATCTGTAAAATATTATTTACTTATTTTCAGTGTAATCGCCCGCGCATCGAACTGCAAGTTTTAATTAATACAATAGTGACTATAGACATGACTTCAATAAACTACGGAAATAATATTATTTGTAAGCAAAATCAATATTAGTGTACCGGAAATGAGAATTAGTAACATTGTGTTATAATGATTGACATTGTTTACTTATATTTTAGTTTTTTTATAAAATTAAGGTGGGTAGGTAGGTAGGTACTTCTGATCATGGCGGGCGTATCGCACAGCGCAGTTGTTTTGTTTGGTTTTAATGATTTAATATTATTACAATCCTATGATTCTGCATAAGTTTAATAATACATTAATTTCTCTTAAACTGATAATAATTTCCATGGAAACTAGAAGATACCGCTATCAGTGTCCTGTATTCGGGAGTGTAGAATATATTAAACACAAAATGTGCTGCCGGCCTACGAAGACGTCGTGAAATGTTATGGTTAGAGTAGATTATAACTAAAAGTTAGCAGAAATACTGAGAAAGAACCATCATTTTTGGATATTGCTGAACTGGTGTCACAGAAAATTTCAGATGTTTGGAGAAAATCATCCTTATCACATACAAAAGACATTCAGTTAACCTAGGTATATCATTTAAAGTGCAAAAACCTTATAATCATTGAAAAGAAGTTCTGAGGGTCAAAAAGCAATAAAGATTTTTTTTTACAGAGCACTTAATTTGACATTTGCTTTTGTAAATTTAAAGAAATTGAACTTTGCTGTCGTTCTATAGATAAAAAGGCATGAAAAGTAGAGTAAAAGCTATAATTGAACCAAAAATAAAAATAATAAAATGTAGATTGGTGGAAAACACTGCGTACTTTTAGCTTAATTACAAATAATAATAATAATACGTGCTTCAAAGGTTTAAAAAACTGGTTTACAAATTTCAGAAAACCAAGATATCTGTGATACTGAACAACAGGTCTTAGTGTCATCTTCTAGTGGGTCTAAATGTAATATTTCTTCACTTATTAAGCTCAAATTACTACACTGACAGAAGTATCTATGTCAACATGCGATAAAACATCAATTAAAGGAAATCAAGGAAGAAAATAAAAGTCAAAAATTAATCAAAAAAGCTGATGCTTCGATGCGAGAGTAAACAAGATTTTGTGGCCGAATTAATATAGTTAACTGATTTATTTTAACGCTTGTCTTAACAAAACATACTATATTATTTTCTTTTGCTTTTCTTGTAATAATATTCTGATTTTAGTAATGTATTATTTTTTAATAAAATTTATGTAAGTTTAAATATACATTATTTTTTCGAAAATTCCCAAAACTTCAAGTCACATGCGCGGTGATGCGCGGGCTAAAGATGTGACTTAATTAAACTTTTAATTACCAATTATTGTTTGTTTAGACATAAGACAACATAATATTACTATTATAAAATGATTAAATTAAAAAAAATCTCCATACATTAGCGACCCACCCTAATGGTCACTCATGTTTGACCATATCGTGAAATAATAGTGCGTTTCTATGTAAGCAAAGTGTAGGCTAGCCCATATGATGTGGCCAGCGAACAAGGTGCTATATCATGAAATACAACCATTCGTGAAATAGTTGTGCACATCATAAAATGTTCAATTCTAAGCTACGACATATAGACATGAGAAAAAAAAAATGGCAGTAATCAAAACTTAAAATCATTTGATTCTACTGAATATGTACTTACGGTATCTAATAATATTATACTAACCAGAGGTATTTGGCTTTAATTGTATGTAAGCGCAGATTAGCTTCATTTGTTCTATTTGTCTGAAGAACAAATCCGACTGGAAGCTTATTGTAAGTAAGTGAAACCAACTCGCCCCTGACCAGCCTAACATAGCAGTCGCCCGAATCATCATTGTCTATAAAAATATAGTAGAAAAGTTCACAGTTAAGGAAATACAGAATGGCAGATTTAGATAATAAGTTGGTATAGGTACTTACGTCAGACGTTTGAACATACATGATAAACGTTTGAACTGCTACCAATGAGCCTACTGCGACAGTAACTACACTTATAACGAGCTGAAAAAGTAAAATACGTTACTATTTAATCAAAGGATACCAAGGAATTTCGTAGTAAAAGCCCTAAAAATTATGGAGAAATTGAAAACTTACAGTGAAACTGAAGCAATTTTCTAGCTTTCGGATTTGATCAAAACATATTTTAAGAATGACACAAAAATCTTTAGTGTTGGACCTAGTGTGGAAAGTCACCAGCTCATCATACTCATCTTTCCAAAACAGTTTATGGAACAGCCATTGTTTCGGAATGTACTCCATTTTAATTTTTGTAATTTTCATTAAAGTTACATTCAGGAATCGGATTCTCGTTGTCAGAATAGAATAGAAGTATATATAGATACATAATTCATCGTAAGAAAAAAATATCCAAAAGAAGTATATGCTTCCCACCACATGAATCGCGATGGAAACGTTAAATACGTAATACATGTAAGCCACGACGGACACTTGAGTGAATCTTATCGCAGCTACAATAATTTTAAGCAGGATGATTGACACTTCTCGCATAAAGGCGGTTTCTTCAGCTCCGAGCAGTGTGTCAATTTCTATATTGTTTCGCATCATGTTCAAACCAGCGTATTCGTTACCAAAAGTTATGTTTAACATAAGTGAATTTGCGAACACCGTAAAATGCAGTATTGCTATATATTCGACTATACTGAGATACTGTTCATTCGGGTTAGAAAACCACAAGAGGTAAGATGCACTGGCGTTGGCGTAGATTAAAACGAAAATGTTGTACAATTTAGTGAAAACGTTTCTTTCGACAATCTTGCCTTTTCTAATTACAAAGCGACAAAATCCACTAATTTCTAGTATTCGGATAAAGTTGATTAGTTTTTTTACATAATCTTGCATTAGTTGGTTTCTAACAGACACGTTCATTTTTAGACAATACGTCTTGAAAGTTCAGAGCAATAACGAAAACTGAGGAATTAGAAACAATAATATATTTTATGTCATCATCATTATGATTTATATCTTATTCACTGGGGTAAAATCAGCATCGATTTGTTTTACCCCAGAGTGAAATTAGGTGTCTGATGGCTATCTTTTAAAGTAGTTTATTATTTTTCTATCCCTTTTACAGGGATAGAAAAATAATAAACTAATCTATATTAATATCACAAAGAGTAAATATTCGTATTTTTGTTTGTCACTACATAGTATAAAACAAAGTCGCCGCTGTCTGTCTGTCCCTATGTTCTATGCTTAGATCTTTAAAACTACGCATCGGATTTTGATGCGTTTATTTTTATTATATAGAGTGATTTAAGAGATAGGTTTATATGTATAATACATGTATATGAAGTAGAAAAACACTGATCATTTTAGAGTTTTCTAATGTGATGTCGTAAATAAACCCTTTTTTTGCGCTTGCGTTGCAAACGCTGGCTGAACCCTACGAGATAGATCAAAATAATGTACTACAGTATTGTACACCTTAAAAAGGCATACAAAAAAGTCTGCAATGGTATATGTCTATCTCTTAGGGATAAATCACAATAATAATTTTTTATCCTTTACTTTTTACGAGAAATAATGGCTTATTTACGAAGGGATTTTAAGCAATACAGCATTCATCCTTATCCAATTAAACCTTAAATACATTGTGCATTTAATATAGATCAATAAAGCCCTTTACAGCATGTAATTTAAATAAATATTTTCGAAAATATTACGTACAGATTTAAAATGGTTGCGATGGTATCAGTATTGCACGTGTGCAAAGCCGGGGCGGGTCGCTAGTAATGAATAAACACATGAACTACTGGAGCGATTTTAAAAATTCTTTCACCAGCAGAATGCTACTTTATCACTGAGTAACATAGGATATATATTTTATATTAAAAAACAGTAGGTTTCCTTACTAAAACTTTGTAGAACACATCTACAAACAAAAAAGGTCTCAACACCATATGTCTAACTATTATAGTTATGTCACAATATCTACTTTTTTCAATTTAAAAACTTTTATTCGCCGCCTCTAGAAAAGCATCTTTATTGGTACCTTGGTATTAATCCTTTTCAAAATAAATTACTTTATAATTAAGTCTGCTTTAGTGCCTGTATGTTACTTTTTCAATAATTCAATTTGTCATTCCATTCGAGAGATATCATGATTTAAGAAATGCAATAGAAAATGATTAAAATCGTCATATGATGTTTAACTGTCATAATTATTATCAACAATTTATTAATCCTTATCAAAATAAGCAGGTTTGTCGGTACAATTCCTAAATATATCTGTTTTTTCCTTTGTACTGCATACTAATTGGACAAATGGTTAAAAAGATAATATGAAATATGGAATTTTTCACCGAACGCTCAGTTCGTCTAGCACTCTAGCCGAATAAAATGCGAGATTGTCGTACCTGTACGAACGACAGTCAACCGATTTCATCAAAGTGTTTTGTCTTTAATCTGAACTAATACTTAAAAACTGATCTCTTAAACGGTTAAGGTGTAAACTTTAATACTCCTTGAATTTCGTGTTCTCTATTTCAGTTTGTCATCCAAAATCAGTTCCTAAGTGGTGGGTCTCACGGAGGTGACCGAGGTAGAGATGAGAGTGGCGGTACGAAGGCTAAACGCCAAAAATACCGCCCCAGGACCCGATGGCTTGCCTGGGAAAGTTTGGGTTCTGGCCATGGAGGAACTCGGGCCTCGACTAAGAGGGCTGTTTAGCGCATGTTTGGAGAGGGGCCAGTTCCCACTTCGTTGGAAGACCGGGAAACTGGTCCTTATAGCGAAGCCGGGGCGCCCTGCGGACTCTCCGTCCGCATACCGGCCCATAGTGCTGCTCGACGAGGTGGGCAAGCTCTTTGAAAGAGTAATTGCAGACCGCCTCGTCGCGCATTTAGCGCGGGTGGGGCCGGATCTTTCGGACAGCCAGTTTGGTTTCCGCAGGGGGCGCTCCACGGTGGACGCCATCATGCGCGTGCGGGCCCTCACGACGGGGGATGCGGTATCCCGGGGCAAGTTCGTAGTGGTGGTGTCCTTGGACATCACCAACGCCTTCAACTCCCTGCCCTGGAGTAGCATTAGGAGGGCACTCCGGTATCACCAGGTGCCCGACTACCTCCGTCATCTGATCGAGGCCTACCTGAAAGACAGGTTCATCATCTACCCTGGTCACGAGGGAGAGTGGAGACGGCGAGAGATGTCGTGCGGTGTTCCGCAGGGATCGGTACTAGGACCGCCCTTGTGGAACATCGGGTACGACTACGTGTTGCGCGGCGACCTCCTCGACGGGGTCAGCGTGGTCTGTTACGCAGACGACACGCCGGTCCTGGCGCAGGGGGAGTCACACCAGGCGGCGGCCGAACTAGCGACACGCGGGGTTGCGACAGTCGTGGACAGGATCCAAGAGCTGGGACTCGAAGTGGCACTGCACAAGTCCGAGGCCATGTGGTTTCATGGCCCTCGGAACGCGCCACCACCGGGTTCCCAAATAACGGTAGGAGGGGTTCGCATCGACGTCGGGTCGACGATGAAGTACCTGGGACTTGTCCTCGACAGTCGATGGAACTTTGTGGAGCACTTTCGACGTCTGACTCCCAAACTGGAACGGACCGGGGCTGCACTAAAGCGGCTCCTGCCCAACCTTGGGGGTCCAGACGCCTCCTGCCGGAGGCTCTACGCGGGAATTGTTCGGTCCATGGCCCTTTACGGGGCGCCGGTGTGGGCGCCGTCGCTGCAAAAGCCACCGGCGGCCATGCTGAACGCTTGCCAGAGGGTCATGCCCATCCGGATGATACGGGGATACCGCACGATTTCCCGCGAAGCGGCGAGCCTCCTTGCTGGCCTGCCACCATGGGATTTGGAGGCAACAGTCCTTGCACTCATGCACGATTTGCGCGTGGAGATGCAACGCCGGGGCGAAACTCCGCTGCCGCGCCAAGTCGCGGCATGACGGACAGAGTTCCGGCGGGATCTCATGGTGGAATGGCGACGGCGACTGTCGCAACCCAGTGCTGGGCACGCCACAATTATGGCGGTAAGTTCCCTCTTTGAGGAGTGGCTGGAGCGGCAACACGGCATCCTCACCTACCGCATGACGCAGGTCCTCACCGGACATGGCAAGTTCGGGAGGTTCCTGCATCGGATTCAGGCGGAAGCAACGCCCGGGTGTCATCATTGTGTGGACCACCCGGAGGACACGGTGGAGCATACGGTGGAGGCGTGCCCCGCTTGGGCGGAGCACCGCCGTGTCCTCGTGGAGGCAATTGGCGGCAACGACCTTTCGCGTCGGGCCCTGGTTCAGGCTATGGTCCGGAGCGAGGAGGAGTGGCAGGCGGTCGCCTCCTTCTGCGAAGCAGTAATGCTAGCGAAGGAGGAGGCTGCACGCGTGAGGGAACGAAGGTCCTCACGCCCTAGCCGTCGTAATTCCGACCCCGACTACCAGCCACGGTAGACGCGGGCTTGCGGACGTCGAGCACTGGGTAGCTCGCCGTCCGGCTGTTCGGTAATTAACTGGACCGAGCCCAGTCGTCAACAGCGCGTGGTGATCCTCGCGCTCCTCAAAGAGATGTCAGCAATCCGTAGGGGCCCAGCGGGGCCGATGCCCGCTAGCTAGGACCGCGGAGAATTTCTGAAAGGGAAACCCGTAGTCCTAGTACGCAAAGGGTAATTGAAGGATACAGGTGTGGTTTTAGTCAGTAAAAGTCTGACACGCCCTCGCGCTCCACCCAGAGCGCGAGAAGTCATTTGGATGATTTCCCACCTTAAAAAAAAAAAAAAAGTGGTGGGTCTCAAGTAATGTTACTAAAAGTAAAGCTTCCTCTTCATCACTAAAATAAAATGCTTTACACGGGTTATGACCGCTTATGGTCACATTGAGCGACACGAGGATGTTCACTGAAGATAGTGGTAATATTATGAAGTTGAGCTTCTTGAGTCTATTTGTTTGTTTGAACGTGCTCCAAATTAATAAAATAAATCTCAAGAATTGCCAGGTCGAATTAAAAATTATTTGAGTGTTGGATAGCCTAATTCTCGAGAAAGGTTATATGCTATATATAATATTACGCTTAAACCCATGTGAAACCACGGGGGACAGCTAGTGATTTATAATGTTATAGAAAATAATTAATTGATTATTGTCTGTGTGTCACGATGTGTTGGGGTTATACCTACGTAATGAAACAACGGAAGTTTTATTGATGATATATTGCTTATCAATACAGAGTAACAAATTGTTTGTCTCTTAAAATACAGTCTGAAATTGTATCGAAATGCTAATAAATGCAACAGACAAGTATGTATAACGAAGGCATTGCGCTATCACAAATGTTACGGACCGCCGTCGACGCATCGACCAATGATAAGCCAATATAAAAGTTCAGATCTATTCAATCTTACCAATTGTACAAAATACTTTAACAATATCTTTTTAAAAAATCTCATAAATGCTAAGTAGGTACTACTAACATAATTAGGTAATATTATTTTCTCAAAATTTTACTACTACTTTCTAAATTTAGACATATTTACAGTTCTTTAAGTACCTAATTTATTCACAAGCTTCGCTGTGAAAGCGCAAATGTATCAATTGAGCATCATAGTCTTTTATACCCTCTTTTAAAAACTCGGAAGCGCTTCATCAAGGCGACCTTGATGTCTAATTAAAATTATAACAATTGACGCATTAAATTACACATTTACACAATACATAATTCTCACACACACTCACAGCACAAACTGTAACCGATCAATATTATAATTTAAATAATATAAATACTTCTAGAAATGCAGTTCAACTTGGTACGACATGTTGTGACGCGGCTACGGGGCGCCACTATCGAATTTAAAAAATTTGGACTTTATTCAAGTACAAAACAAAAAACAAACATAACATTTTTCTATAGTTACAATTACAATACAAATTAAAATTGTGACATAATTTGTGTTATTAATTTGAGAAATAATTAGGAGCTAGTATCACTAAAACGAGGAAAGAGATTCCTTACGTGGATTTTATTTATACCAAAGTATAAAAGCTTTGATATTTGCATATGGGTTGGACAAGAAGTGTCATCCAATCCATAAATCGCTTCATTTCAAGTCAGCAACGTGTACGTCATATTTAGCACCATCTACTTTTACTCCATCACTGTCATCACAACAATCTCGCCTGTCTGTCCTGGCTGGTTTGAAATGAAACTTACAATCGATTTCCATGAGACAATCGGCCTATAGCTAGTTTAGTCTAACTTATAACTAAACTTAAACATATTCCCGTACCATCACCAAAGATTGCACATAATACCCGATACTTTGATTTTTTAATTGCAGTCATGCCTACCTATAGGCCAGTGGATTATTTCACAGTGACTGTTAAAAAATTAAGGTATTTTTTCAATGGAACAAAACATGGATACTGTTCCGTATTTTCATCCAAAATATTTGAATTATATAAAAACACGGAATGTCTACAATAGTAGTTTGGAAGACAAAATCAATTATATAACTAAGAGGAATTTCGAGTGTGCAGGCTCAAATTGAACTAAATTAAGAACTGGGCTTTTTATAAAATGTTAAAAACATTTAAAACGGACGGAATAAATTCGTAGTGTTAAGTACATTTAAATATGCCATATTCATTTGATTTGATTGACCATGTTGTTGAAAAAATCCGATACCTTAATTGGTACCTGTTGTTTGAGCCTTGTAATCGTTAGAGACAATTTGTTCTTATAAATAGGGTGCATTAAAAAAGAAAAATGCCCATTGTATGTCCATGTCGTCGATTAGAAACAGTAGTAGAATATCTGGAAAGTTTGGGTTACTTTATGTTGATACTAAACTAAAAGTCCAATGCTGTTTATAATTCAGTATCGGGACAAGACGAATTCTGACAAATAGGTGATAACTACATCTGTGGTAAAAATAATAAAACATTAATTCGTCACTATCGCAAAATTACTTAGGTATTTATTTCGAAATATTCCACAACTGTTTACGACCGACAATGTATAGTTTGATCCATAGTACAAAAAATGTCCTTAATGATTGCAAGTTCTAATTATAACAGTTATGAAATGATCATTAATGTATGTTTAGTTATGTACTGGCATTGGCAGCTGTCCTAGTAGCTGGTTCGCAAACGTCGCGTTGGTGAACTTGAAGTGTCGTTTGTCGTAGAACTTCAGCAACGCGGGGGAATAAGGGTGCTGCTTCTTTAGATGCATGTAGTGTTCTTCTGGTTCTGATGTTGTGTGTCCGCATTCTTCACAGACGTACATCTGTAATGAATTTAAAAAAAACGTTAGGTTTATATTCTGGTACAAGATTATTTGTAATAAAGACAAGTTTTTAATTTTTACGAATAAAATGATCGCATATGATTATAAACAAATTATTTATTAACGTAAGGAGTTTTTGAAAGAAAAAGATATGGTAATTACCTTAGTCCTCCTTTCTTTGTACGCGTATGTGTGTTGAACACCGTGTACTTTCAAGCAGTGGGATTCCAGAGAGCATCTTTGGGTAAACGATTTTTCGCAGAGGTTGCATTTGTAGGGTCGGACACCCGTGTGCGTCCTCGTATGTCTTTTAAGATCGAACGTGTCGTTGAATCCTTTTCCACAGAAGGTGCATAAATATCGCTTCACATCTGAGTGGCATTTCATATGTCGATTCAACAGCCTCTGTAAACTAAAGTTCTTGGAGCAGACCCTGCAAACGAACTTCGTGGGATCGTCTTCGCTAACTAATACTTGTTTGTTCTTTTCCTCTTCTCTTTGTCTTGCGTTGGCTTCTGTCGCCAATGGATTTTTGACACCATGTCCACCATTTATGAATTCCAACGGGAGTTCTGCTGGTAGGCCCAACTGTAATTAAACAAACAGATTATAAGGCTTAAATATGTTCTATATTATATAAGTGTGAAGATAGTGAAAATGTGCTTCGAAAATGTTTGTGCTAGAAGGAAAGGTTGAAATTCAATATTGAATTTTAAGAATATTACTTCTATTATGACACAAATACAATTTCAAATGCAGTAAGTTAAAGCATAAGTTGATTTAGGCTCGGCGTAATAAAACGTATTTTATTACAACTTCTATGGCGTATTTATTTATATACGACGACACAGAAGAAAGGAAATGATTAAAGCTTCGCCTTAAAATCAAATAATGCTTACCCTTTGCTGCAAGACATGAACTTTGCCATCGCCGGCAGAGGATTTCTTGAGACTTACAGTCACAGGACTGAGGGACGCGTTCTCGATGTGACTGCTTCCGTCCAGCGAGTTGTTTCCGCCAGGGGACGGCAACGACGTGCCGGTCGGCGAATCCAGGTCCAGAGAAGGATGACTAGTGAAGGGGAAGCCGGGAGACAGGATTTGTTGTCTTTGTTGAAGTTGCACGTGAATTTGTAGCTGTTGCATTTGTCCTTCACCGTGTTGTAGAAGCGCTGGATTAAGTTGCATCAATAAGTCTGGCCGTTCTTTAGCAAAATTGTAAGAGGAACCCTGGTTTTCTTGGCTGGCGAATGCTAAATAGTTGGCCTTTTCATAGTATTGTCTACTTAAATTTACTTGTTCTGCTAATGATTCAATGTCAACAGGATTGTGTACTGAATCTGGGGTGATTGATGATGATTCTCTAATATCGGAATCTGTTATTGATTCCACATGATTGTTTAATAAACTAGCGAAGTCTTCAGCTGAGTCTGAAAGGTTCCCTAATATTCCTTCGTTTGGTCCGGGGAAGGTCAACGTATTGGCGAATTGATAGTTATCTATTACATCTTCTCCCATATCTACTACCATTGACTCGTCAAAATTACTTCCATAATTACCAATAGCGCCTATATTTTCTAATTTGCTTTCATAGTCAATTTCTTCATCTTTTAGCGCTAATCCATAGTGAGCATTTTGCATTAGTGAATATTGTTTACTTTGTTCTGGGAAGTTTGTAGCATTGTCGTTATTTTCACAGTCCATATTGAATCCATTGATAATGTTGAATTCATTAGAAAAGTTGCTATTGGCGTTAAATGAGTTCTGACCACCCTTTGTGGATGGTCCTAAAGTTTCGTAGAAGGGAGGAAGACTGCCTGTTGGTGGACTGTTTGGTCCATAGTTAGAGCGGCCATCACGTCCATTGCCACCACTTCCTGAACCACCTCCAATCGCACCACCGCCAGCGGATGAGGGTGCTGTACCGCCGCCACCAGAACTAAAACTCCCTGAACCCCCACTACTTTGAGAACTGCCACTTGAACCAGTGTTACCTGTTGATCGACCATGACCCGCTGCAGCACTAATAATACCAGGGACTTTATTCGCTGGACAATTACGAAGGACAAAAGATGGTCTCGCCAAAATTCCGTTAGCGATTTTGGAACTACTTGTTCTTCTTTGTTCCCTTATTTTTTTTTCCGTTTCTTCATCTTCAGATTCACCACGTTTTTTCGCAATGACGTAATCAATGGGCTGGTCTTGTTCTGGTTCAGAAGTGGGCAATGTTGGCGGAATATTAACGTCAGATATTTCTTTTTTACCGTCACGAAATTGTGACTGTGAGGGAGTTCTTTGTATTACTGATACTTTTTGGCATGTAACACTGTTGTCAATGCCAGGAGAGGGGGCTGATTCTGGTGATGGGGAATTTCTGGAGGGCAGTACTACTGGTTCACTGTCTAGCGTATCTTTTTCTTCTTTTATTAGAGGTTTGTCTTCACTTTTCTTATCTTTTACTAAGACAGGCAAGTATTGTTTACGTTCTGCTTGTGTGAGAACATGTCCTCTGTGACTGCCGTATGGGACATCACCTCCCAATATCGACGATACAAATCGGGGTTCTTTAGAACGTTTGTCTCTTGTATTTCTTGTGCCATTGCTTTCGCCGAACACATCTCGCTCTGAAATAAAGAAACATAAATAATGAATATCGGACATCGAAGAACTAAATCGTTTCTACAATTTTAATTTATTTAGCATAGGTTAGTAAATATGATATGAATGAAAATGGCATATACATAATTGAAGAAATGAAGATAAAACGAGTTAATATAAAATAGTAACTATTCGTCCTCGACTTTTTACTAACGTATTCATGTAGCGTCGGAGGCATGAGGCCTCGTTGACGTCACTGGTATGTGCCTCCATAACGGTAATACTCGCCTCCACATATACGCTCACACCGTTGTATATATGTGTGTGTATAATGTTTTTGTATGTATTTGTCGCATTATTGTAATTGGCGCGCAAGCACACAGCAGTGTGACAAAATCAATCTCGACCCAAATCTGCCATACATTGACCGTAGTTTTGAACATTTAGTCTGAACTTAATGTTTCCTGTCTGTCATTCAATTTTAATTTCGTGTTAAATGGCTGTATACTATACTTTAAGAAGAATTGTATTTAATATTATATTATTGAAGAAAATATATATTTCGATAAACTATAATATTGACACGCCTACTTGACTTATATGTCCATGTTCAAATTATTATAATAAATATTATTATACCTACTGCAAACATGTCTTCGAAAATTTTTTAACGCAACTCGGGCCTCCAAGATACAGGCAGTGCCTAGTTTGGGGACCACTGTCTAAATGACTATGTTAATTTTACTTGTTACTGTAAAAATATTATAAGTAATAATGGGACAATTTGTAACAATGGACCAATTAAATTTTATTATTATTATTTGTAACAACTACAGAGCGATATCAGAGATTGATAGCAGTTTGTTACGCAACATTTTTAAATAAGAGTGAATTCCAAAATTAGAGGAAGTCGTAATTTCTTTGAAAAAAAACCCCTCTATTATAGCAAAATACGCGTAGGTAGTCAGTGAAAGTCCCAAGGTTGGCCCAAACGAGTTTCTTTGCCCTTTCTCGGCTTTTGTTAGGGACCCAAGGACGATGCCTGTGCATTGTTGGGGCTCTTTTTTGTATAAGCTTGTAATTGTATGCGTCTGCGCGGCCGGGCGTGAAACGGAGACTCATTTTAAATCTCATCGTCCATAGGCCACAATTTTGTATTGCTTTCAGAACGAAGAAGGATAGTTTGTGTAGTGTCTGTTAACAATTTTATAGCGGCACTTAAACCTCGTAAATATTTTGTTTGTTTTTTTTGCACGCTACGCTCATTCGTTCATCGGTTTCTTAGAACTGTCCATAAGTCGTCCCTTGCTATTGGGCAAGCTTTGACCTACAAGGGACATTAATATAATGCTTTTAGCAATTAATGCATGTGAATGCGTTTCGAGAATTTAATAAACAGGACTAATAGTGAATTATTTTTAATTTTGCACTGCTTATTTAGGAACAAAATGACCGTTTTGTACTCCATTCTACGTGCCCGATTGCACGCGTGGGGCACTTTTGTGCCCTGAAGTAATGACCGAATTCCGGATTCCGGTTAATAACTTAGATATTTAAAAATGTTATGTAGTTCTTTATTGAATGAACCATGTGAGGAAAAAATAAGGCATCTGCTAATAAAACCTTAAAATAAAAAATTGTTTCAGTCTTACAAAAATGTGAAAAATCAACATAGGAACTTCATTTTTTTTTCTCAAGACTGTGTTACCTCTCGAGAGAATCCAGTCTAATTATAACATTGGGTAATATGCTGTACTTATCCTATTGACTTATTATGTAGTACCAAAAATGATGAAAAATACTTGTGTTATCTAAATGTACTATTTAGATAACACAAGTATTTTTCATCATTTTTTGAAAAATTGTTTGTGTTTAAGTATAGGTACTCTATACTTAAACACAAACAATTTTTCTATAAAATAAAAATAATGTCAATTGCTTATTTATTGAAGAAAATCATTAAAACTGCTTACTATAGCCATGCTTCAAATATAACACTTTTTTAAACGCACGGGGTATTATATAGGCGTACTTCAAAATGTCTAACACGTTTACAAAAAAAAAACATTCGAATTGATAACCTTCTCCTTTTTTTAAGTCGGTTAAAAACCAAGTCCGAGCGCAAAAGCTGTCGATGAGACGCTATCACACGGCTAAGAACATAAGATACAGCTATTGAAGGTAGCCAAAGTTGAGGTCTATTATTTTTAGAAATAGTAAGCAAAATGTTATGACTGGACCGCGCCTGTGCCCCGCGCTTGTAATGTAGTGTTAAATTGCGATTTAATAAAAAACAACAATAGTTTATTTAAAAGATAAACCCGTGATGCGCATTGTTTTGAAGAATACCTCGATTATTAACTGCATTATAATTCAATATATACAAATAAATATTATAATACAATTAAAAAAATAATATTTGTTTAAAACAGCCAGGCCTTCCTACAGCTGTGTTAGCTATGTAATATAAATATTGATGAATACAACCAATTCTAACATTATCGTTCATAAAAGGTAAATGTTTTAGACAACATACACCTAACGTTTAATATAATTCTCCACGAATGTAAATACACATCAGAGATATTGCACTGTAAAAAATAAAGTTGCGACTTTGAAATAGCTCACGAATTTGGAATAAAATTCGCTGCAGATGGAGTGGAATGCCGTAGTCGGCACACTTTATATGGCGAAGATGGAAATGATAACGTTTTAAATGTGTGACAGAGATATATTATAGCGGTTTGACGTATATATCAATGTAAATTAGCATCTTTACGTCAATAAAAATAGTAAAAAAGAATATATTAAACATTCGTTTTTTTTTCAGAACTTCTTGCACCTATGCGTTGTCATGCACTCATTTAAAAAATAACCATAACAAATTGAAAACTTTAAGAGTGGTTCCACAAACAAATTAAACTGTTTAGTACGACATTTATCTATATATATAAAAGGAGAAACTGACTGACTGACATATCAACGCACAGCCGAAATTAAAAGGTCTAGGAGCGTGAAATTTTGTGCAAGGTTTCCTTTTATGAAGGAGAAACTGACTGACTGACATATCAACGCACAGCCGAAATTAAAAGGTCTAGGAGCGTGAAATTTTGTGCAAGGTTTCCTTTTATGAAGTAAGCAAGCACTAAGAGAGGATTATTCAAAATTCACCCCCTAAGGGGATGAAATGGGGGTCCAAAGTTTGTATGGAAAAACCTACTTTCACGCGGGCGAAGCCGCTGGCAGAAGCTAGTATATATAAAAGGAGAAACTGACTGACTGACATATCAACGCACAGCCGAAACTAAAAGGCCTAGGAGCGTGAAATTTCGCGCAAGATTTCATTTTATGACGTAGGCGAGCACTAAAAGAGGATTTATCAAAATTCACCCTCTAAGGGTATGAAACGGGGATCCAAAGTTTGTATGGAGAAACCGACTTTCACGCGAGCGGAGCTGCTGGCAGAAGCTAGTTTTTTTTTATAAAACCTTCGCCAATTTGGTAAACAAACGTTTCAAGCAAAAAGGGAATGACGTTAATTTAAAACTGTACATGCCCTCTAGACAAGGTTGTGTTACGGTTTCAATTAGTACGAGATATCAGCTTACTTTGTAGATATTTATACACCCATATTAATTGGAGATACCTTTAAAAGTTGTATCATGCTATAGCCGAAATTAGATGAATATATCTTCTTATTAATCTAATTTTGGCTAATTTAGAAATAAGTAGGTAGGTTGCCTGATGCCTGTTGGGATTATAGAAAGACTTATTTTAAACAAATTAAAACCTTGATTTAAAGAAACTACATAAACCTAATTTGTATAAAGTACATTGTTTGTTCATTGAATATTCATTAAAAGGCAATCTATTGAACTTTAAAATTTGAATAGAATTCAGTTCGCGTTCCTAATTAGTTTGACTTTTTAAGGTACCAAAAATGCAATAGGTAGGTAATCACATTTTCGCGTTATACATTTGGCATTTCGAAACTCTGTGATTAATATTCCAAGTGGTCCTACGAGCTGACATTAGCACGTGAGAATATAATGAGAAATGACTGTAAGCATTTATTAATAACTAACTTCTGCCAGCGGCTTCGCCCGCGTGAAATAAGGTTTTCATCATAGAAACTTTGGACCCCTGTTTTATCCCCTTAGGGTGTGAACTTTAAAAAATCCTCTCTTAGTGCTCGCCTACGTCATAAAAGGAAGCTTTGTGCAAAATTTCACGCTCCCAAGTCTTAGTAGTTTAGGCTGTGCGTTGATATGTCAGTCAGTCAGTTTCTCCTTTTATATATTTTGTATTTTTTTTTTTGTATCTTGGGTGCATTACGAACAGTAGCTATTTAAAATTTATTTATTTATTTAAACTTCATGTACAGTAGTGGTACATAGGCGGACTTAATGCAACAAGGCATTCTCTACTATTTATGTTTGATAATCCAACATCCATCCCACATGCTAAGCATCAAAACTACTTATTGATAGGTCAATAAATCTAAGCGACTATTTTTTACTTTTTCGTTTCGAGTGGTCAAGGCTTACAAATGTGTATTAAATAGCTGAATAATTCGCAAATGATTTCAATGTTTTTCGCGTTAATACGAGATTTCCATCAATACATGTTACTGGCGTGTTTGTAAGTGTTACCGTACATCGCTCCTACTCACGGTCACGGTTATATCAGCATTTATATGATCACCGTTAGCGTTTTGTGCTGACGTAATATTTTCTGATTGCTATATTATCTTCTTAGTTTTTAGTTTATTGCGTCATGCGCATTATTTTTATACTTAAAATTTTTTTAAGCGACGAAAACTTGAAATGAGTTGTAAAAAAAACATGCGTTTTTTTTATCAAGTTTTAACGCTATGATGAAATTTTAATATTCAACATCTGTTTAAGAGTTATATTATGCTGTTTGGCAGGTATTGTAAACAGGCCCTTGTTCTCGCAGCGATTAAAACAAACAAAGTCACATGAATTACAATATGTATATGAGTTACACATTTAAATCGCGCAGTTTTTGCTCTAAAACGGTAAGTCAAGGCCCCGTAATTACCGCGTCCATATCTATTCAGTTACTCTGTGTTTCCTGTCGAGGAGCACTGTGTTTCAACCTTGAATACGAACACTCATTATTTGGCCATTAACGGCAGCCTTCTCCGCATCACATTTTGGCAATAATTAGCGATTCTCGAGCGGCCGACTTGTTCTAAGACAATTTGGAGCTAAAAACACGTGAGCTGTTGGCATTTGTAATGATCTTACGCACAATAAACGTATATCAGCTCTTTTCCTTGTATATCGGCAGAATTCTAATAGAATAACGTGATCTTCATGATGAAGTATGAAGCTCATGCGTTCAACGGTTTCCTGTTGTTTTTCCTGCACAAATTACTTTTACTTTTTGTTATAAACTTACGTCTGCTATCACCTCTATTATTAAGATACCAAGTGGGAAACAATGAAATGATTTGCGATAATAATTGCCTTATTGCGATTTCACGGTCGTTTATAACTATTTGGACACAATTATTGAAGCATGTTTTTGGTAACGCATACCTGCTTATTAAATTACAATTGTAATAATATCAAGCAATCACGGCGTAACTATGTAAAGCATTAATAACCTTAACACATTTTGCGGCTTGCACCATTACGATTCGTGTTCCTAGTAATTATCGACACATTAATCATTGACAAAATATTATTCTAAAATGATTAATTATGGGTTTATTCCACTGTTGTGTTACACTGTTACAATTACAATAAACGTACGTAACAATAACTAAACCTTCGATGTAGCTTTCGGTGTAGCTACTCGTAAGTGGATATATATGATTAATTATCATAATCGTTTATCTGACAGCTTTTACACGTTTTTTTTTTAAATGTTATCTTTATTATTAGCCAAAAATTCCTCTTTTCTTGTACACTATACAATAAAACCTGCAGAAACACGCAAATTAAATTTTGACTCTACTTCGCAACGCATCATGAATTTATGAACTTATTGACCACCCAATATAATTTGAGTTGAAAAATTACATCCGAATAATGATTTATAATCTGCAGATGATTTTCACGTGATCGTGGCCTTTGAGCTGTGCACGTTATATTTAAAATTTTATATGATAAATTATTAGTAGGCACACATGCACGAACACACAAAGGCACACATGTAGAGGCGGCAGTAAAACTTGCCTGAGGCATTAATAAAAACTAGCGAGGCAGCGGGGCGGACTAGTATGACCTTGCGGCCGGGGTTATCGGACGCTGTTAGCATTTAACGCATTATAAAACGTAAGACAGCTATGAAGAACCGCTCCGGACGGAGAGCACATAAAATTCCGTTGAAGCCTTTTTTTCCATAAGCATAAGTACCGATAGCACACGGTACATAGCTGCGCCCGCGCCTGCCGCAGTGAAGAATCGGTTAAAAGGTCGGCCCGAAGGACATTTTTTTGTTTCGAATTATTTATCGTGGGTGCGACCGCATGTGGACCGTTCAGACCATATGTAAGCATGTTACACACAAATCTACAAACACTCCGACGTCTCTAATGCTCGTAGCATTAATGATTTAGGAGTCTCTACAGCTGTGTAATAAGCGAGCTATCTTAATGACCGTCTCCTAAAAATAATTTCACATAAAAATTCACGTGTCTGTCCTTCAATGTCAGTCATAACATTGAAGGAAGGAAGAAAAGGCTGATAAAGTAACGCGATTGTTTCTCGCAAAGCCTTTGTTCCGTTCGCACATGCGTTATCTTGCCATGAATTGGTACAGTCTAATACGAATACCTACCTACCTACCCACGCCTGGTACGCCTACTAAATGTAATTATTTAACCTTCCGTATATTTTTCAATACCACTTTTGTTACACAAAAAAACCGATTCTAATACGTCTCTCAGACCAAACGGTCACAAAAACTGTTCAACGCTTTATTATTATTTTGATCACGGCGTGAATCACAACCAGATTTGGCGAGGGTTAATGACCCAAATATGTTGAGCGAAGTGTTCAAGGCTAGAGTCAACTAATTCGCCTAGCTAATAGAAAAAAATCCGGTATCTTAGAAGGCGATCGGTTAGCTTGTTTTCGTGTCTCCTCTGTATGGGAGGAAACGTTAATTTTATTTACTGGTTTATCCGTTAAAACAATTACCGTTATTCAAATTTTTAAAGGGTCGGGCAATTTAAACAAAACTTAAGGTCTTGAAGTTTTACGATGGTCATCAAATACATACATTTCGTATCGGCTGAAAATGGCGAGGTTTCAGAAGAAGCTGTTAACTTTGGGGCAATCAAATAGGTCAAGTGATCCTTGAATTAAAATGTTTGGCATTATGCAGGCACATAATAAGCCAATAAGAATTTTCGCGGCGTGTGTTTTTGGATGTCCAATCGTATTGTGAGTCTCATCTACGCGTCCTCTAATGTTTATTTAGTCTTGGAACATGTTGTAAATGTCACATTGGGTTAGGTACATATTACATATTCGTGAGTATGTGTTGTGTAGTGGGTACTAGATCGTGGGCGGTCCACAGCAAATTGCTCCAAAACACACGAAATGATTATCTTTTATTGCGCATGACACAACAATGGAGGAGATGACCTTACGATCGAGATTTAAGCCGCGGTTAACCGCTCGCTATTTATTTTACTTATATTTTTAACGACATATTTTTCCTGCGTCCCGTTTACATATAGAAATAAATTTTCTGTTACAGAGTATGAGTGACGTTTCAAAAGATTGTTTAAAGTAACACGATATTTTAAAGTTGTGATAACGGTGACAGTTGTTCTAGGTGGTCGTAAATGTTTGAGATAAATGGACGGTGGCTTCGATGACGAATATAGGTTTATCAAAAATACCATATGGGCTCTTCGTATCCACTATAAACTTAACGCTACCTCCATTATGCATATCGCATCTTTTGACGGGAATTGATTTTATTTTATTTAGTCTGTACAGGGTTATTTATATGCAAATGGAAAAAAAGTGATATCATCTTTTCAATGCGTATCGCTATTTTCTCGCGTTACAGGTGTTCTAGTCAACGGTTTGCGTGCAAACCAAGATATGTAGTGCAGATCGTAATCCGCATGTTTAGTTTTAGATGCAATTAAACAAAAATGATTACTAAAAAGGGCAGAAATTAAGTATAAAAGACTCCAAATAATCCACACAAATGTGAACATGAACCAGAATTCAAAACAAGTTTGCTCAAAACAGATCACACCTTTGGTAGTCGGAAGATACCTAAACGGGCTAACCATTGTAAGGGATCGTCGAATCGATGCAAGTAAAATTTATGTGTTTTCTACGTGTGCTAAGTTTACCCAAGCTGTGCAACACTGCAAGTGGTTAAGAACATATTCGCACGGTGTTTGCGCGTGCGCAGACTACCGGACGAGACCGACGCTACGTCACTCGTCAGTATTTGTTGAAATTACCGTTTAACATGCCAATTGTTTATTATCATTAGTATGTATTTTTGCAATGTAGACAGAAGATTGCTTTGCTTAATTCTAGGATGACATCTCAGCTTCTTTAATCTTGAATAATAACTAAACGGTACAAAGAACATCGAATCCCCTGATTGCATGTGATGTAAGGAAGAAAGGTAAGTTGTTTCTTTCTATGCAAATTAAAGCAAAATGGTTTAAAGAGTAATTACAATCTTTCTGAGTTTTACTCCATTATAATTAGATTTCCGTTATCGCCTATAGAGCGCATATAATCGCTGATTTGCGGTTTATCTTTGCCGGCAACTCTCGTAGAATTTTATAATATCAATCACGAGAGCATCGACGCCGAGTTTTATTGTTTCCGCAATATAGGCGATTGGACACAGGCTGTGGTCGCCCCCACCCCGCAACCCGCAACCCCGCGCTAACTAATGACAGATGCATTTGGATAATGTTTTTGTGGTCAGACTGGACTAGCAATTTAACAGAATGATTTCTGCATTTGCCAAATTCTTGCTAAAAAATATCAAATTCTTGTGAAATCTTTGAAATGATCTTTGACAAATAGGCTTTTACTTAGGTTGGTATCGATAAATAGAATAGTACTCCTTAAATGACTAATGCGCAACCCACTATTTCTAAGACCTATCCATGAATCATGCGTCAATTACACAAGAAAAGTAGTGACTTGCTCGTGGCGACCTTTTTATCAAAATTGCAAACAAAGTTTAGCAAACTCCCTGTGTTCTTATATAAACATTGATTATTGATTATATCGCATATGCATATAGCAGCGAGACTGCATTTTCCATTAAGCTACCTTTTTCATGACTTACAATGAAAAACTAGATGTCTGACAACTAAGTTCATAAGAAAAGCAGATGTAGCAATAGGAAACAGGTTAGTTCGTAATTAAAATCGCCCGTATCCATCACGCATCACCATAGAGTGTTCGTGAGGACATGTGTGGGACCATTCCTAGAACAACTGGCTACTCACGTGCACATCTTTGCTAAAAAAAAAAGAAAAAAAAAACATGGCGAGCCCTTGAGTAACCGTCACTTAAGTGCGCCGTCGGATGTTGACTCTTTAAGTCAATTTCCTTGTAGTATGTACTCGACAGTTCTCGGTGTTTATGTTTCGAAATAAGAAATGCGTTGGAGTATATTTAAAGGAGGCTTAAACTCAAAGGATGCCTTATATGGCTCTGCCTTGACCGAGTAACTGATGAGGTCTAGGTTATGGGTTTAAGTTGTCCGTTTTCGTAGATGTGGGTTTAGATTATTTATAGAATAACTCCAATAAGCCGTTTTAATAAGTATTTCAAATATTCATTGCTTATGCAGAATGTATTTGCCAGCTTTTTAGATGATTACTAAGTTAAGCAGGTTCATACAATTTTAACCAATAGGTTCTCGGCATAATCCTACATCAATATATTTTACGCACTCATTGGCAAAAATCAATCAAGTTGTCACAAAAACTTCAGTTAATGTTATACCTAATGTTTACAAGTAAACGGAACTCCTGGCAATTGAAATACCATTAACAACAATTATACCAACTAAAGTCGTTCCAAGAACAGATTTTGTGCGCCTATTCTGAATGTAATCGCTTTTTTTATGATCGCCAATCTTTAAAAAGGCAAAACCTTAAAAAGGTAGCTGAAGTACAATGGGTAAGGATACAATAGCCACGGCCACATGGCGAAATACGTTTTTTCTTTTTTGGTAACTCGTAAAGATGCAGATTTACTGTTCACATATATTATGGCAACACGCGATAGCGCATGCGCTTTTGTTTTTGTTGTCGGTCGCGTTTGCGCACAAGTTTTGGCCGTGACTGCGATTTGTACCTACTAGTCTTGTAATCTATTACTTGTCATTTTCTTAGTAATAAGAAAAAGTGTTTTTAAGCTGTTGATCCCCGCACGAACGCCGGCGGTCGTGCGCCATTGTCTTACTATTGTGTCTCTAATTACGCTACTAAAGAAGTTAATTAGTTACAGGGCTGACCGATAGGAACACAACGCACAACTATTGGAGATAAAAACTTAAAACGGAGGTACAGTGTAAGCGAATATTACTGGTTCTAAGGGGTGTTGAGTAGACGTGCGTAAAGACGTTGTATCAAGAGTTCACCCTCGCTTGCAACGAAGGGTAGAAGTTTGTCTGCTACATTACTAGTAACTGATACATAATCGGCCTTGTAATGCTCCCACTGCAGGGACTCGGGCCTCTCTAGGAGAGGAAATAGGCCGTTATCCACCACGCAGGCCCTGTGCGGATTGGTGGATGTCACATGTCTTCGATTTTTGGTTCTTGGACATGTGTTTCCTCACGAGGTTTTCCTTCACAGTTTTGAGAGCAGTGGTGATGAAATAAAATACACAAAGTAATACGTTTGGCTGGATTACAACCCGCGACCTACAACTTGTAAGTCGGGGCAGTTACCACTGCTCTCAACAAGTAATTGATATTTCTCTATAAAAACAATACGATATATTTTGTCGTCTTATTCAGCAAGTGCGTATTTGAATAAAGTTTCAATACATACAATCAATCGAAATTGGCATTCATCCAAATACGATGCGTGATTTCCAGCACAATAGTTTTATTAAGAACAATATATTTTAAAAGTACAGTTGGATGCATCTCAACGCGAACCCTTGGCCTTAATGCGAACGTCAACAGCATATGTTAATTGATGCGCACGATTCAGAAGTTGTTTAATTAAACGTATTATGTTCTGTGTACTTGCTTAGTATATTATTATAAATTACATATTTGTCTATGATATTTAATGAGTGACCGTGATGGTTTGAATATCGTGGTGATGATTTTAAAATTACTGTTAAGGATTTTTGGTATAGCTTGTATTTGCGTGTTAATTTGGGTCATTTACTACGATATTAGAGAGCAGTGCTGGCCCAGTGATAACGGCCTCGACTTACAAGTTGTACGTCGCGGGTTCTAATCTAGCCAGGCGTATTATTTTGTGTATTTTATTTCATCAACACTGCTCTCAAAACGGTGAACGAAAACATCGTGAGGAAACCGGCATGTCCCAGAACCAAAAAGTTCGAAGATGACGCGTTCTGGATTACGGCTCATTATCTCCCCTGAATAGGAAACCTGAGACCCAGCAGTGGGAAAATTATAAGGTTGATTATGCTACTATCATGCTAGGTGTAGTTTTAGTATTGATTTTAAAGTTGCAAAAGGTACTGATGTGGTACTGAGCCTTTTATGAATTAGAGCTATAGATACAGTGTATTCTACTTTTACATCAGTTCGTTTGTCCAGTCTAATTCTCACCTTCGATAGCTATCGAACTTAACTAGCTAGTGAACTTTGTACTAGCTAGTACAAAGTTATTTATTCGTTAGTACATACTACTACTCTCCATAGTACACCGAGTACATAATCGTTCGTTTATTTCTAATTAAGTTTACAGTACGCCTCAGGCTAGTACTCTACGCATGTGTAGGCGCGCAGTGCATTGACGTCTTTCTGCTCAGATCGTATTGGCACACGATCGTACGGCGGCAAACCGCAGGGTCCTTCTTAATTATTCACGTGACTGCCGTATGTAACGTCACACCTTATTATCGTCTAACATCGATAAATATTACTTACTTAATAAAAATTACAAATTGCAATGAAATTTCAACATCGTTGGAACAAATTGCTAATATTACGATAATTAAATACCGCTGTTGTTCTATAATGTCTTAAGAATGTGGGAATTGCATAATTTATTAACGGGTATTGTTAATGACCGCGGAAGGTCGGCAAGTTAACCGTACGGTTCTCACGGCAACGCTGCGAGGTGCGGGGGGCAGGTAGTGGGGGTTATAAACTATTAATATCAAGAAAACAAACTAATTAATGTGTAGAACCCTCCTAGTTATTGACCCGATGTAATAATAATAGTAGATTCGGCAAGGCAGGCGGACAACTCGTTGAAGTCTTTTGTACTGGACTGCTGTAGTGCTACGAACTCATGCCTTTGAATAAATTAATTTATTATTATTTTACTCAGTAGTTATGTAATTGATTTTTATGTAATAGAATTACATAAAAATTGAGATTTTAATTAGCTACTCTAAAGTTAAATTTTCCAAATAGAAACAAGGGTTTCAGATCTTTGCCAATTAATTTACAAAATACCATCTTTTTTTCAAGGGGATACTGCATTTAAATAAAGTAATAATTCTCTATACCCTTAATCATTTGCGAATATAAAGGCGTCAGTGTATAAATGTCAATAGTTATCGCTACGGCCCTCTTGCTCCCCATCTTATTTATAGTGCACATTGCTGCAGGTTGGGGTCGCGCGACCTTCGCGCCGACTCATCCGTGCCCTTTTACCCACAGGTGCCAACACACCTGTAATTACTTTATTCGTACTCACTCTATTTTTAAATCATTCTAAAAGTTTAAAGTAAATGTGTCTGTCTACCCATGCGGGCTTAACGGTAAACGTTGACTCACTGTTTTGTATTTAGATAGTAAAATTGTTTATACACTCAACATGTTCCGTAACCTGTGATGTTAAACATTTATTTTATACTTCTTCGTTGGAGTCAGGTTATTTGCACCGTTTGATGACAACATTGCAATTATATGGAAAACAATACAAGTAAAAGTTATATCTAAGGGAAATGAAATGTCCATACTTGTCCGTTCTATAAATGGTAATACAGACAAAACAGAAATTAAAGAAAATAATTGTAAACATTCGTAAATAAAAATCAGAAGCGAAATTAATGCAAATACGGGACTTATACGTCACACAAGTTAATTATATTGAAATGACAGTCGAGATTGCGGTGACTAACCTAAATACAAAGCGAGTGGCGATGGCTGGCGGCCGGAAGTCGCGCCATTGTCCCGCAACCATTGACACCTCGGTACCTATCATCCGGTCAATTCCCGTACCGTGTGTAACTCTCCATGATTCAAAAAAATATGAGTTGAAATTTTCAAGTGGTTATATCCAAAAAAAAATGTTAACCTTCAAATATTCAAGCTCATGGTCTTCTAATGGAGCATTAGTCTGTATCTCGAACTTGTTGATACTAAACTTGTTGACATTACAATGCATACTGTCTTATCCAATATCATCAAGGTTTTTGTTTTGATATCACAACGTCACACAGTGTTTTAATCGCCATAATTTGTATAGAAAAATGGCCAACTACGAAGACCCTTAAATGACACAACATTTAAGATTAAGGTCTTTTCCATGATGTAACTTTACATTTTCATCTTACTACTTACATAATTTTCTGTTAAAAAAAATAATTATGTTTAAAAAAGCAGTAACAGGGTAAAACAAGAACTGACCGATGATTAAAAAAAGATGAGAATGAAGTCGTCCGTAATGACATTAATGGCTTTTGAAAAAGTTGTGCCATAAATTAAGTATACAAGCATTGTGGAAATAAAAAGGTATAGAGTAGCTGGTCCTCGCTAGCTGCTATCCAACTGGAACTGTTCCAAACACAGTAGGTACTGTGATTTGAATAACCTATACAAGTAGCTTATAGTGAACATTTGGATTCAAGTCACAGACAAGTCTACAAGATCTGTAGTAAGCAAAAGTTATGTTTATTAAGTATAATCCTCATAAATTAATTCAGGATATACTCTGTAGAGAAAATTTTGGGAAGGAAATATCAAATCAAATTTTAGCACATCTATGAGTAAACAATTCATGGAAAAACGCAAAAACACGACAGTTATATCAGTGATTCACGCTTGGTACCTGAGACCGTTAAAATGTGCAGTGACGAAGGCGAACCGTTGATTACGTTTTTGTTTATCTTAATCTGCTAAAATACTCAATAACAATACAATGGGTTACAGACAGAAAGAAGTTTTAGATTATGAAAAAAAAAGCCGTTTGGAAGAATCGACATAAAAAAAGACTTAACAAACCCTAAACGTGGTCTGGGGAAAAACTTTCAACAGAGTTATTCCCAGAATAACATTAAGCAGAAGAGAAGTATGTATCAATTTGACAAAACCAACGATAGATTAGGATCACGCAAGACACACAAATGATCGCAGGTAGACATTTGTTGGCGGAGCGGAGCCGAGAACTGGATTCTGTTCAAGTGTGAGTATCTTTTTTTTGAGCGAGCAAGTGGCCGTTAAGAAGGAAATGATAAATAAAAATAAACCCTTCGATCAGAACGACAACGATGAATATGACGACAGTAATGATACAAATGCATTTGAAAGAAGTATACTACTAGATGAGAGACGGACAACAAGAGAAAAATTTAGGGTTAAAGATGAGAAAGATAAATAAGGTTGAGATGATGTTATAAGCCATTCTGTTACTAAATGAAATTGAAACTGAAAATATGTGGAAGAGGTGCAAAAAGTTCAAAGTGATAACATTTTGGGTACTTACCGATACAATCCTTATCCTTTTTGGAGAGGAGAGCGATGGGACCATCATCAAGCGGAGAACCAGGGCAGAGCGGGTCTGTCTTGCTAGCGAGCAATTCCAGCCCTTCCTGCAACCCCAGTTGCTGCTCATGCAGCCGCTTCTTGATTAGGAAGATTTTCGGCATCTTCGGGCGCTAATTGTCACTACATACACTCGATTCTTCTGTTCGTCTATGTCACTTGGTCTATTAAAATTCACAAATCAGCATCATATCACACTGCACGTTAAGTTTCCTCGCGTTGTTGATGTTTATTTTGTGCGTACAAGTTAGCGGCACATGTGGTACCGTTGGCCGCTGCGAAAGGACTGAGAGCTAGTGTGCGGTGCCCGCGACACCGTTGCCCGAACAGGTCCGCCCCCGCCCGCGCCGGCGCCGCCCGCCTGGCCCCATGCGTCCGCGCACCGAACCACACCGGCACCTCCGCACAACCACCGCTCTTGCACACAGTCACACGCACCAGTAAAAGTGCTATTTTGTGTATGCCGGTTGTTGCTTGTTCTATCTCACTTTGTTCTAATACTGTGGTATTTTTTTTTCTTTTAGCCTTTTTATAAAACACCTCCATTTGTCTATATAAAAGGAAAAGTGTACGTGTTTTCTTTTTTTTTCTAAAACCCCAAAACATAGTACTTTAACACTTTTTAGCACTCAATATAAAATGTAAAAATAACATTCATTACTTATTCTTTGGCTCTCTTGAGGTATTTGCATTAAAATTTATGTCAGTTGAATAACCAAATAAAGCCTTCCTCGTATAATTCTCTACAATTTCAAGTTCTTTTTGTTTTTAAATTATCAATTCACAAATTAAGCTGATTAGTAATAAAATATTGTTTAAAACTATTAATTAAGTTGTACATTTACTTTCATATTATGTAAAAATATAGTAATAAGTAACAACATGACTAATAAGGCTAGGACCTCACAGCGTCTGGTGTCGGCAGCCTTACAATTAACAGGGAGATTTGCTAAACAATAAGACCCAAACGGGCAGACAGCAATGAAAACAAAAAGAACGGGGATTTATAAGATAGTTATGAAATAACATCAATAAACTTTACAGCTTCAGTTGTTAAAGCGGACTTTGGAAAAAATTGTATTGTTACGCTCATTCCGGTGGAAGTGTCGGCGCTTTTGACATTCATGTCACATGTTCATGACGCCATCCGGATATTTTTATTGCATCGCCTTTAACAGTTCTGGTTGTACACAATATTCTAGTTTGTCGGATGTCGCTTCCAGATTACTTATGCCATCTTTAATTTTCTGAACACCTCAGTATAATTCTTGTACTTCCTTCTTTTTGATCAAAGTTTCCGGCAGTTTCTATACCAGCGGATATACTGGCTTAAGGAGATGGTGTGCATTTTACACGTTATGCTTATAGTGAAGATGTTTGCAACAAATAAACTTTAACAAATACTTTCATAGAAAGACCCGAATTCGTAGATTAGAATCTAGAGGTTTACTGGTGCCGAAGAGTTCCCCGATCCTTGTTGTTATCCCGAGAAAACGGGTTTTACAGTTTTTTTGTTAAACAGATTTTAAGCACGGTACAAAGAATGTGATTCATTTAAGATTTAGAAGAATAGTGAGATTACACGGTTTTATGAATTTACTCAAAGGCTGAAACAGGTAAGTTCATCTTTCAAAGTATATAATGTTTTGTTTAAATTTAATCTTTAATTTCATGGTCTTCCGACGGTTTTTGGGTTTATGTGAATTTCCCTAAAAAATATCATAGGATATATATTATTAAACATCATAATATAATATTCCACAACTATCATACAACGCCGTCTAGTCCCAAGCTAAGCAAAGCTTGTGTTATGGGTACTAAACAACTGATAAACATACTTATATATTTCTAAATACACATACATATATAGATAAATTACACCCAGACACTGAACAAATGATCGTGCTCTTCACACAAACTTTTGTCCTGGGTGGGAATCGAACCCACGACCTCCGGCATAGCAGTCAGGGTCACTAACCACTAGACCAACAGGCTAGTCGAATCATTGTTTCTGGATTTAAAAGTGACCTTAGTGCAGTTATTTTGAAAAAGAGTGGTTTGGGTGGTGAGTTACTAAATTTATTGAAAGTGACGAACTGTTCTGTATACTTAAGATAAGACCATCAAGACGTGCCATCTAGAAATAAAACATAAATATATTCATTGTATCTCATTTAAAATTTTATTTATAAATTCTACCTAACTTTAAAACAGTTTGCCGGCCGATGTTCTCGTTTCACATTTCATTTACCTTCTCTTGTTAAATTGTGCTAATTAACTTATGCTAAGTTATAGTTTTATAAGAAACAATAATATGAATGCAATAGGGATCAAATTATCTCAAATTTTACACTCTTGAATAATATCTGTTGTCCATGGATGCAAAAAGCGAAGCTTGTTACAATATATGGGTATGGACACAGTGTCAGATAAGTATGTTCTTTTAGTATTTTCTAAAGTGGGTTTTGGATTTAACACAAGATATCAATATACCACAGTGTCTCAAGATGAAAATCTATGACCAGTGCGTGTTGCCGAAACGTGGTCGCTTACAATGGGAGGCCCATTCATCAATCACATAACAATCACATAATACATAATTTTAATTTTTATTAAATAAAATAGTATCTTATTGTGTGTCTAATCTAAGTCATTCTACCATTATTCCAAGCTTCATCTGTTCTTATAAGACGCCAGGCCTTATACTTAATACTAACATAAATATATATACTACATATAAGTACATTATTTCTTTTGGAGTCACCGGCCTTCTGGGTGGCACAGGTAATAAATAGTACATTATGATACAAGTGTGTAATGTTAGTGATTACCGTCGAGGCGGTATTTAGAGAAGAGCAAGCCTAAAAGAGACAAGACGTGGTTCCGAAACGTGGTTGCTCACAATGGGCCTCATCAGAAGGCTTAAAGTCATCCAAAGGGGAATGGAATGGAAAGGGCTATGTTCAGAGTTTCCTTGCGTGATCACATCAGAAATGAAGATATCTGCAGGACAACAAAGGTTACTGACATAGCCCGAAGAATCGCCAAACTTAAGTGGCAGTGAGCAGGGCACATTGCTCGCAGAACAAATGGTCGATGGGGATGAAAGGTTCTGGATTGACGACCACGTACTGGAAGACGCAGCTTTGGAAGGCCTCCCACAAGGTGGACTGATGACCTGGTGAGGGTCGCGGGAATCCGATGGATGCGAGACGCATAGGACCGGTAGTTATGGAGGCCAACAGGGGACGTCTTTCGGCTGAAATGATCATGATGAATTTTAGGGGGACTTCATTAAGTAACGGGTGATTTATTCGTGTGAAAAATTACCACCACCATATCCAAATACAGTGATCGTTAGCAATGCGATCAATGCTATTTTCATGGTTAAAAAGGCTTCGTTTTACTGATCATAAATCATTTTTTTTTTGTTAAAAAATGGACCTAACGACTCCATAAAGTGGCAAGGCGTTGTTTACACAAATAAAATAAAACTGTAATGCGCTACCGAATTGGTCCCGTCGGGTTTTTTAGTAAAAAATGGTACCGATTTTGCGTTTGAGTCGACTGCGTGAGTTTTTTGTTAGTCCTTGTAATAAGTGATCGTTAAATTGCTGAATTTTATTTTTAGAATGTGCCATGACTATGATATAGAGTCATTTGTGTCCATAGTTAAATTTGATCTGTTTAATCAGGTTGCCTGAACGAAATCGCGAAATGCGTTAAGGCCGCCAATTGTATGTTTTTTAGTTTAAGTTTTTCTTTATGTAGAAAATTATCTTGATGCAAGTACAGTATGAGGAGCAGAGTGGCCCAGTGGTAACGGCCTCGACTTACGAGTTGTAGGTTGCTGGTTCAAACCCAGCTAGGTGCATTACTTTGTGTAGTTTCATCACGCATTTGTGTAGGTTGCTGGTTCAAACGGTGAAGAAAAACATCGTGAGAAAACCGGCATGTCCTAGAAACAAAAATTCGAAGGTATGGGACGTCCACCAATCCCCTCTCATAGAGAGGAGATCTGAATCTCAGCAGTGGGAACATTATAAGGCTGATTATGCTATATTTTATGCTAAGTACAGTATGTATAAATAAATAAATCGGTATATTCATTTATCGGTGGTTAATTTTTCTTTAGCACGATTACGCATAAATAGAAGTTGGACATTTTTAACCCCTGTCATACAAGTTGGCTTAGTTTAGGGGTTGAGACCACATTGATGTAATGTATTTTGAAGTTTTGGGAATCAATTATTATTATAATAAGAAGTAGTATATACTAGTATAAAGAGTAGTTGTTTTAATATCTTGGAACTTATTTTTATCTTTTAAAATTCAAAAGCGAACACTGACGAATTTTTTTGGTCTGTTTTGGAACGTTATAATTCGATTTTATTTAAGGCTGCATGATCAACATTTTAACATCGATCGCTAAGTGGTTACTGGTTAGCTACAAAGTAGGACAGCGCGGGTTGTTTAATAATCGTGTTGGGCTCAGCAACCATTGCACGTGTTTGGGAGTCGTGCGCTGGCGCAGCTTCGTCGTGCGAGTTCTCTGCCTTCGCCGAGATCACGCCAAAGACTTACTAACTAAATTATGTTATTATGGATGCGATAATTTATAAAAATATGCATTCGGTTTAAAATTCAGCAGGCAACTTTTTTAGATCTCGCTTTTGATGTACTTACGATACTTAGGAACAGCCGTGAGCACAGGTTTGGGTATCGTATGGGAAAAACAAAGAAATCAATAGATATACTATAATGATAAATGATACGAACTGAAAGGAGGTCTATGACAGAAATGAACTTTGAGATGTTGTTAATCCAATTTATGAAGTAGGGAGTGTGATGTGGTTGATTGATGATGATAAATTTTTATTGCTTGAATTGCTTTTTTTCTAAGACTTCGGTTGTTAGATTTTTTTTAAGTTTATTTGTACTTTTTTTGAGTAATGGTGAACCCCAATTTTCCTTAACTAACGCTGATTTTTTTGGTTCTTAATTTAAAAATTCTCCATGTACATAATATGAGTAATAATAAATCATTTCCGTCATCTTATACCTTCTTTCATAGATCGCGGCACATCCAAGTGAGGGCGCCCGGACGGTGCGTGTGCGTCGATTGCGCAACGATTGGTTGCACGGCGCGCGCGCCGGTTCCACGCCGGTAACCCGCCTCAAGTTCTCGGCAACGATAACCTCTTTCATGACCAAAGAAATAGTGGTAGCCAGCATTGGTGCCAATGTTTAAGTATAGAATAGATGCCTTAGTAGCCAGCATTTGTTTTGAAAGTCTTCAAAAAATTATTACTATTTCATAAAAAAAAATCAAAATAAAAAAATCAGAATTTAGGAAAGGGGAAATATACCTAACTAAAAATTTTTTGGTTTGCAAAACTGTAATAGAAATAAGTTACAAGAAATCTCTTATCAGATTATAATGTTAAATTAATCATAAAAACTGGCGATACTGACGGATCCTTAAAATTGAATGATTAAAAAAAAAACAATTTCCATAGATAGTTAAATCTAGTTTGGTTTCTGTTCTATCCAATGTGCGAAATTATAAGATATTAGCAAGATGTTTATATGAATTATTTATGAAAACATCTCGGAATTAATGAATTAGTGCTTTTCAAACAATAATAACGGTTGAAATTTAAACCCGTTATTCAAGATAATACATTAATTTAGTATTTTTTTTTTGTAGAATTGGGCAGGCACTTATATTCCTTAAACTTTGCTAAGGTGTCGAAGGTCGAAGACGTTAAATAGTTCTTGCAGTACATCCTCAGGTTGTCTGGTAGATATCTCTGTCAGCGATAAGACCGCTATTGTACACATTTATATTTAAGTGTAAAAAATATTTTTTACTATTTTGGTTGGTACAGCAAAGTTTATTCTATTCTAGGATATGGATATGACAATTGTTTTTGATAGACCACGCGAAAACATTCTTGAGTTTAAAATATTGTCAAGTGTGTACATTCCACAAGATTGATCTTTGGTTTGAAACGAACTCGATGTTCAATTATATCAGATAGAACGTCCGCGTCGGCTTGACTTCATTCCACGGAGATCACAATGATATTCTTCGACATATCTCGACGGAAACTCTTTTTGCACTTGACAGGCGCTCACGCATAGTCACCGAAGGCGAACTTGATCTTCAACAATGAAAACGGCTCTTTATATCTAAGCATTCATTAAACTGGCTGCTGTGTGCATACAACATTAGTTTTAGTATATGCGAAACCCGAAACACGTGTCTAGTGCCTATTTTTATGTAAAGAATCTATGTATACAAAATTTCATAACTGTATCATGAAAAATCATGAAGTTATAAGCTTGTTATGTTACCTGGTTGTCCGCACAAATTCATAGTCACCCGGCCATCCGATCGACTGAGGGGTTGTTTTGCTCCCGCACCCAACTGTGCGCTGGCGCTTATACCCACTATGACCTGCCGTGACCTGTGTTGTACTTAGTGTCGGTGGTGTCCAACTTGTGACCTTTTTAGAATATTTTTGGGAAAATATATAACATGGTGTAAAAATTATTGGAATCGATTCAGTTACTTATTCTGAACAAACTATATTCAGGTTTTGCATGTACTAAAAATAATGTTGTATAATCGAAGCTAGCGTTTGCAAATCTGTTGTCGCCTTCGTTTGCGTTTTCAATTGAGGGAGAGATTAATTAAGTTATTTTACATGTATTGCGAATTACAAGGTAACATTGTGTGATATACGAGGCATGCCTTTTAAGTTTTGTCGTTTTAAGAAAAAAACACAACTAGAACCTTATAGTACTTTTTGTTGTTTTTGAAAGTATTCACCACGTAGCTTAATACACTTTTCCATTCGCTCAAACCAGTTATTATAACATTTATTCCACTTTAAAGTCCCGGGTGATCAAAATGGCTGACTTGAAAGCGTCGACTGCTTCTTCACCGGACTGGAACCTTTGACCACGAAGACTTTTCTTAATTTTAAGAAATGTAAAGAAATCGTTAGGGCTTAGGTCAGGACTGTATGGAGGATGGTCAAGAATTTCTACTTTTTCCTGCTTCAAATACTCAATCGTTTGACGAGCGCTGTGTGAGCTTGCGTTGTCGTGGTGCAGGATGATGCGTCGCTTTGAGTTAGATTTTCGAAGTTCGGCGATGACTTGTGGTAAACAAGCTGTGGTATACCATGCTAACTCTGTGTTAACCGTTCTACGATCTTCAAATGCAATAGTCGCAACATGACCGGTTTTTCCAACGAACGTTGTCACCATCTTCTTTGAAGTGCTTCGAGAACAAATAACTTTAGTCGGCTTTGGCTCGTCTTGAAAGACCCAGATTGTAGATTGTTGTTTGGAATCAGGATCGTAGTCATAGATCCAAGATTCGTCACCACTAATGATGTCGTAGACGTGATTTGACTCTCCTCGGTTGAATCTTTGCAGAGTTTTCTTACACCATCTGACGCGGGCCGCCTTGTGATCGTCGGAAAGCAGATGCGGTATCCAACGGCAAACTAGCTTACTCACACCAAGCGCTTCATGCAAGATCTTCTGAATGGTTATCCCTGAGATGCCTAATAGAGCCTCTATCTCTCGATACGTCACATGACGATCTTCGAGAATTAGTTGTCTCACAGCAATGATGTTATCTTCAATGAAGGCGGATTTTGGGCGTCCTTCGCGAGATTTGTCACTAACACTAGTAGGTATGTCCACGCTGGAATTCTAAATACCAGCGTTCAACAGTCCGCATACATGGGGTTTTATCACTGAACACAGATGTTAGCTCTTCAAAACACTGAAGCCGTGTCAGGCCTCTTCTAAAGTTGTAGAAAATTATTGCACGAACATTTTCCTTAGAAAGATTAATTTTCGTACGTAACCTGACAGATTTCAATTGACGCTGTGACTAAACAATAGCATTATTAATCCTAATACTTTCAACTGTTTTGAGATTCAAAATTTAAAAACATTCGAATATAGAAGTTCCAAATTCAAAACTGCCGGGAAATATGGAAACGACAGAACTTAAAAGGCATGCCTAGTACAACCTTCAAAGCAGCGCTCTGGTTTGAAGAGTTTCACGTCGAACTTTCCCTTGCTGCGGTTGCACGTAAGGTTCCTAACTAAAAGTTAAAGATAATAAAAAGGATCGAAGATCCAAAACAAGTTGTGTCAGACATTAAGCAAAAAGTGTTGGCACAAAATAAGGACTACAGAATAGTCTGGCTACCTTTTTAGAACAGTGAGCAGGTAGCAGGTTTCTAGGCTTCCTGCCAACACCGCTATATTCCAAATCAGACGATAAGCAAGTAAATTACATCCCGTAGTGGCAAAGCTTCGTCTTTCATCAAGTGTGCCGTGTAAATAGATCGCGGTACAACGGTACCACACCATGTATTCTCGATGATTGCCCTGAAGCACGCGCGTGGCATCACAGGGGAATAAATTGCAATAGTATTAATGTTTTGAACCGGTCCACTGATTACAACTCAAGTGAACACTCGTATTATTCAATTGGTCGCACGAGCCTGCCATTTTGTTATGAAGCGTTGCATTCGTTTATGTATGAGTGATGTTCTTTGAACTTTATTATTTATTATTCATTTTTAGGGTTCCGTACCTCATAAGGAAAAAATGGAACCCTTATAGGATCACTTTGTTGTCCGTGTGTCGGTCTGTCTGTCTGTCAAGACCCTTTGTCTCGGGAACGCGTGGAGGTATCGAGTTGAAATTAGAACCACATTAGGTCTGTGGTCCCTTGAGGTTGCGAAAAAATCAAACTTCTGAGTTAACGAAAAAAAAAAGATACGGCCGTTTATGTCGCAAAAAACGTGTATTGCGACACTCTCAAGGGAATCAAAATTCATAGGGTACTTCCCGTTGACCTAGGATCCTGGGCATGAAGCAAGGTCTCATAGCACAAGTATAGGAAAAAATCTGAAAAATGTAAATTTGTAGTTACGGAACAAAAAAAACTTTTATGGGATTCGGAAAATCTTCGTAACTCAATTCGAGAATTGAACTGTTTTTAACCGACTTCAAAAAAAAGGAGGAGGTCATCAATTCGGTTGTATTTTTTTTTATCATCATTATTATTATTTTTTTATGTTTGTTACCTCAGAACTCAGTCGTTTATGGACCGATTTGCAAAATTTTTTTTCCTTTTATAGGATATGCTTCCAGATTGGTCCCATTTTTTTCAAAATCCAGTTCTGATGATGGGGTCCATGAGGAATCGAGGAAACTCCTCAAATATTATAGGGAAACATATAGTGATTTTGGTATTTGCATTTACAGTCAAAAAGTAACAATTGATGAACTGGTGAAGAAGACCAGAAATGGTCAACTCAACTTTATAATCACATAGATATCACAATGAAGATAGTTAAGCGACTATGACAATACAAATAAATGAATGGTTCTGAATAGCTACGTTGAAAATGGTATCATCGAAGTGATCTGATGATGATGATGGAGCCGGAAGGTAGGCACAGGAACTCCGTAATTAATCAATGTATCCTAGCCGTGTTTCGGCTTATTAGAATTGTCATGAGATGCACTTTGGCTATAAGGTACTATCGAACTGATCTGATGATGGAGTCGGAAGGTGGATGGTAAACACAGGAACTTTATAATAAAACAATGTAACCTAGCAGTATTTGGGTTAATTGGAATTGTCATGAGAAATAGGCACTCTGTTTATAAGTGTATCGCAACTAAAAAGTGGGGGCATCGTCAGGGCGGGAGGATGCGCTGCCGAGCAGGTTCGGGCGGGCCACCATCCGTGCTGACAGCACGGGCATGCGAGCCGTGACTGTTAGCTGCCCCGTGTCGGCGGCCAAGACCATCACCGGGGAGGGCCGACGGCTTCTGGTACGCTGGGTCTCCGCACAGGTGAAACTGCTGGAGCCCAGACCTCTGCGGTGCTATCGCTGCCACGTGGGGCACCATGTGGGGGCCTGTTGTGCCGCGGAGGTGGACCGCAGTGACCGCTGCTTCCAGTGCGGTCAGCCCGGTCACAAGGCGGTTGAATGCCGTGCAACGCCGCACTGCTACGCATGTGCGGCGGCAGGCAAGCCTGCCGATCACCGGGCTGGGAGCAGGTCCTGCGACCCCCCCACCAAAGCCAAGGGCAAGGTCCGGAGGCCCATCCACCCCGACGTCCTCACCGCCGCAGCCTCCTCTCTGGCTGCCGTTGCTGTCGCCGCCGCAACCACCGCGGCAAGCAGTAATGCTAGCAAAGGAGGCGGCCGATCGCGTGAGGCAACGGTCCTCACGCCCCAATCGCCGCCGGGATTCCGATCCCGATTTCCGGCCATCGTAGGCGCAGGCTTGCGGACGGCGAGCAATGGGTGGCTCGCCGTCCGACCGTCCGGTAACCGTCCGGACCGAGCCCAAGTCGTCGACGGCGCGTGCTGTTCCACGCGCGCCTCAAGGAGATGTCAGCAACTGTAGGGGCCTAGCAGGGTCGAAGCCTACTGGGGCCAAGGGTCTGATTCTGAAAGGAAGACTCGGCCCTGGTACGAAAGGCAACGAGGGAACGGGAGTGGGTTTTTAGTCAGTAAAAGTCTGACACTATCTCCTGCCCCGCCCAAGGGCGGGGGATGTCATAAGATGATTTTCCCACCGAAAAAAAAAAAAAATAAAAAAATAAAAAAAAAAAAACTAAAAAGTGGGAAATAAATTTTTTTTTGTTTCTTATTTAACACCGACTTCCGAAATTAAAGTTATTTTGATCCTTTTAGTGTTTTTTTTAATGAAGTCGGTTATTTTTTTTTTGTGAAAAGTTTTTATCATAGGTAAGTTTGTACGGAACCCTCAGTGCGCGAATTCGACTCGCACTTGCCCAGTTTTTCTTTAAATGAATTTCCAAATTATAGCATTAGCATTTACGTAGGCAAGAGCTTATTGGATAAAACCTCAGCCAGAGATTAAGCATTGCCGTACAATGCGGTAATGTCGCCCGTCTTTTGGGTACAGTTCCAGTCGAAAGCGATGCGGAGGAATTTCTTGATGTCATATTTAATAATAAGTCTTTGTTTTAAGTATTCTTATTGAATTGTTAGTTAAGATTTTTAATAAATCAGTCAGTCAGTCAGTTAGTTATTTTTTTTAGGTTGTTATTGTTAGTTTATTACATGTTTTTACATAGAAATGTAAAAACTAAAAATCGTTTTTGATAAGATAAAAAAATAGGTATTTTTCAAGGATAATTAAGTTATTTTAATAATTTTTATAATTCATTCTAACACGCAAAACAATGTATTTCTTTCTTTCTTCGTTCATACATAATTTAGTTACCAATTGAAATAAAAGAGGCGTTGTTATATAAAACCTCTTTGCACATTTGTAACAGAATTAAATAGTTAATTAATTGAGTATTAACTTTAAAACTGTAAGATATTGCTTTGAACAGTTGTTCATTATCTGCTTATGTTTTGTTAATTAGACGAAAATGGAAGTTTGCATTTAAATGAAATATGTATGTATTTAATTTACTAAAATTGAATATTCAAGGAGATTGTTCGTTTAATTTTCTGCAAGTTTCAGAGATAATATTAATATTTTTTAAATAACACCAACTGGGAAAACATTATTGTTTGATTACCGTCTCAGGTAGTTTGAAGATAATAATATATAAATTATATCAACCACAGTTTTTTCCGAACCATTGTATTTATGAGATTTTCCCTTAAGCGCCGTTTTTCCCGTAACGCCAATATTATCCAGAGCCCTACCACGAGCTCTTGACGCGATCCAATTGACGACCCAAACTGAACTGTTAAGGGATGCTATATAGGGTGTATATGTATAGCACCATTACTGTTTCTCGTTCGCACACCTGACAGGTAAGGCCCTGGTCTCTTCGTCCATTTTGTCCTATGTTACTTGAGGTCCTCACAACAAAATTTCTTTTATTTTTCTCCCCAGGGTTTTCTGCACTCAAAGCTTGATAAAGTCATCGACCCATAGATAAGTAATAACCATATTTGTTCAAAGCACAAAGTTTAAAACGTCTCACCTTACGTGATAATGGTTTGCACGTTAATTATACAAATTATACGTGATAGGACGCGACGTAGGTCGTAAGCATCGCCTACGTGATTCGTATAGCGTTATCACCCGCACGGACAACTGAACAGTGAATATTTTAAAAATAAATACATAATATGTCTGGTGTAAACGTCATCGCACTTAAACTGGTCTAGAACTTGATTGCATGTTGTGTTTATGGTATTTATTATGAGAGTCATGCAGTTATAAGTCTAGAATAGACATATAAGCAGTGGCGGAACTATAGGGTGGCAAGGCTGGCAAAATGCCACGGGCCCCCGGCATAACGGGGCCTCCAGTCTAAACAGCCGCAGGCTCAGCAGGAGCAAACCAACCTATTTGAATAAAAATATTAAAATTAAATCACAACGTGACGATTTTTCTGGGGCCCCATCTAATGAATTTGCCACGGGCCTCAGATGATATAGTTACGCCACTACATATAAGTTTAGTATATTTATAGCTATAAATATTGCGTAGGATTCTCCCGAATAAAGGTGTGATAAAGGATACCTAGATATGACTTTCTCATCAGTCATAGTTGGGAAAAGCTCAGGGTTGGAACTGAGATGGATGCGTCAACAATTTGTAAATAAAAAAAAGATTTTCCTAATAGACCGTTGTATTAATATATATTATCACAAAGGCTCAGGCTTTAGGCAGCCGCCAGAATTAACAACTTATTAGGTTTTTATACTATACTGGTACCGGATGTATTGGCAGGTTATTTATTTGTGCATCTAAGGATGCTATATTTCCTGTTGCTTGCAACTATATATACATATTTTGGAGGCAACATTTTGTAAAACAAGCGTCTTATTTATTTTGTAGAGAATGTTCAGTCCATACAAATGCATACTAAGTCACATACAATAGCACTGTAAAAAGCAATGTCTTTCTTAAAACGGCGACGATCTAAAAATACCGAGTAAATTGCGTATTTACACTATTTATAGAAAGAATATTCAATAAATATAGACAGGTCATTGTAAATGGTAAAACGTTGTGCACATTTGCAAATACTATTTAGAAAGAAAAGTAAACTTATAAAAATCGATTTCAATAGTAATGGAATGGACAGCTTGTATGGTAGACATGGTAATTGTTTTGTAAATTGTGATACTGGTGTTTTTGAGTTTAATGTTGTATATAATTGGAAGACTCAAAAGGTAAGATGCTAGGTGCATTTTTGTAATCACCACGAGAATGTAACAATCGGGGTGGTTATACCAGTTAGTACGTGTAATACTTATGCCGTTTTAACGCAAGATGTCGCCGATAAATTATAATTTCATCCAAAGCCTTGTCTTTACCAGCCAGCATGAACTATAAAGTGGTGGGTAGATATTATTTTCTTTAACTAGGTTACCTGGAAGAGATTGCGGTATGCGATAAGGCCGAGAATCATACATGTGATCCCATTATGTTATTTACTATCTTAGTGTACAATGAAGTATATGTATATAACATTACATATTATAAAACAAAGACCCCCACAGTGTCTGTCTTTTTTGTATGAATGCGATAAACACAAAACTACTGAAAGGATTTTCATGCAGTTTTCACTAATAGACACAGTGATTCAAGAGGAAGGTTTAGGTTTGTGTACGTATCGGCTTTTCTCATAACATAAGAATCACAAAGCTGGGGCAGATCGCTAGTATATATAAATTGCATCTGCTTTACACGCGAACTTTATTAATATATATTTAATAACACTTGCACGAAGTTTTTACACAGAATTTATATTTCTGGCTTCACAAAAGTCAATCAAAACAGTGTCAAGTATAGAAAGTACAATTTAGTTTTTTTATAGAGAATGATAATAGTACATTATGATATAAGTGTGTAATGTTAGTGATTACCGTCGAGGCGGTATTTAGACCCGAACCGTGGCGAGGGTCTTAAGAGAGCCAAGAACGGTAATCATTAATTACTCACGTGTGTCATACGACGTTTCTCAATACACTTGTGAAGAAAACAACAGTAAAACTAGTAAAATTTTCTGTGACATGGCGGTAAAATTCTGTTTTCATAAGCACGCGCATAATTGTTTTTATTTACCCCTAGAGGAAGGCTAAGGTATTTTGATCATACTGCCTAGTCTTACGTTTATGTTTTCTTGCGTGAAAAGTTTTTACGATAATGTCTTTTGTAGTGACAATAGAATACGGATATAACATTTTCTATTGATTTTGTAGTATTTAATATTATTTAATTAATACAGCCACTGAACTTCACTGGAATCGCGCATCTAAAAATGGCGGCCATAGACCACAAAAAAAAAACCAAATTTTATTTGAATGTACGATTTATTTACTAAATGTTTTTTATTAATAAATCGTTTGTACAAGTTAAATTTGTCCATTTTAACTTGTAAATTGGATGAAATAAGTAAGTAAGACACTAATTTATATACTATTGAACGCAATAACTTAATGAGAATTTTATTCGAATTCAAACTTTGTTTTACGAACAAAGAGGTTGAACAAAAAGGTTTTAACTACATTATAGCACTAGTGCGTAATAGTAATCAAAATGTCACATTTGGTAACGAGTGCCATTATATATCTACCTAAGTGCAGTGCAATAAGAGTTACTTTCTGAGCAAGTGTGTTGAAAATGATATTTATTTTGCAAATAGGTTTAAAAAAAACACTTACACGTAAATTTTTTTTTCGTCATTTTAAACTAGATGAGGCGGGTATAGTAATAGGTATAGTAACATTGTTTTCCATTAGAATGTGGACAGAAAATGTATCGAATCAACCTTTTCGATAAGTTTTGCTGAGATTGTCAATACTGCAGTAAAATTCTCAGTTCCGTTTTACCAAGATTGCGACTTTTTCAATAATTCCATATCCAAGTTGTGCAGACACTTGACATACAAAACTACACCAATTTTACATGACCATGTTCACTAGAAATCAATTACGAATAATTACAACAACAGCCACTGAACTTCACTACAAAAAAGCCCGCCAAAAACCCCGGTGCCGGCCGGTGTGTATAGTTAAATCTAGTGACATGAATCTGTCAATCGTATTCCAATATAAGTTTGAATAATACATTTTATGAATCAAGTCGTATGACTAATTGAAGAAGTTTAGAAACATTGCGGCCATGTTTGTGTTACTTTGCGTAAATGCGGAAGTAGGATATATCGATAATGCATGTTCATGTCCTGTGACCTAAAACACTGAATCTATTGCAACGGTACTTCGCTGATAAATAGCGTTTTATTAATAATAATAATAATAATAATAATAATAATAATAAGTTTATTGTTCTTCTCTCACATAGAAATTTGCAAACAATATAATATAAAGAAGCATACAAAACATTAGCGATAATTGTTGTGATCTATATGAGAGACTGGTTTCTGTACTAGGAGACCTGTATGACAGATTACCAGCCTCTCCAGACTCTATTTATTCATTAGTACAGCCAGTGAACACACCATTATGTGCTTAGATATTTTGCCGTAGGATTATTAAAAGCATCAATTTATTACCACCTACCGCTTGTAACTCTATCTATCCACCTTAGAAATAACTATTATGACTACGACGTCTATTGATGGCTAATACCTGTATCGAAATGAAAATTATATTGTAGTTTCCATAAAAACTTGTAAAATGTTGTAATCTCCTGAGCTCGTATAGAGTTCTACGACGTTCCATTAAAAGTTCAATTGTGAGAACTCTTCGTTACGTGAATTAAACGTCAGAAAATTCTCAAGGCATGTTCACGTGTAGCTAACTACCTACCTACGTATACCGGTTGTCAAAAGGCTGCGTGGTGCGCGGGCGCGGATGGGGAGGCGAGTGAGGCGCGCGGGGCGGGCGCCGGGTACAGCGACCGCAATAGCGATGGTTGCCGCGCCGCAGCCACCATTGCCAAGATCACGGACCGCGCATGCGCAGCGAATGTCAGCCACGTCACGATTGAGCTTCGTGCTATCGCGATTGGATCGTTCGGATTTAGAACTCGGAATACAATCACGATTTAACTATCGAAATTTCTTGTTGGCTGTACTTTAAAAATAACTCGATGTCATTTTCTCCTGAATGATAAATGTAGCAGTAGCATTTATGCAGGTACTTATGCATGGGCCATTTCAATGTATAGGTAAGTTACCTACTTCGGGTATAATATTCAAATATGCACGTACTAACTACATCGAATTTATGAATTTATTTCTGATACAGTTTTCATGCAGAACAACGAGGAAAGTTGAGAAATTTTTGCCTGTGTTTTATACGAAACTGACTTCATTTTTACAAGAATCTTCTACATGATTTCAACATCAATTTTGTTTGAATCAAACACCAATAAAGCACAGTTCCCGTTCCCCAAACGAGTAGCTATTATGCAACCATCTCACATAGGCACGCACGTTTTTTGCCCGCCATCCCCACGGTAAATAGTGTCCCAAGACTCCTGACGAGCTTTGGTTCGCGTCGTCACCTTGTATGTATAATAGCCCTTGCCCTATCTGTATATGGGCCGAGCCGTAGCCTCCCGCAATCCTCATTCAGTACACGTAAGGTAGCGGCCCTAAGGACCGGGTTTTTGTAACAGCGCAACAGGTAGAAAGGAAAGGATTGCGAGTGCAGAGCGAGAACACATGACATCATCTTCATGTCTGTCTCGCTCGGCGCGCCGGCGCAGGAATGCCGGACGATTTGTGCTTGCGCATAATACAGACGGTTCGTGCGACCACTGTAGCTATAGTTACGTATAGCGAGCATAACCAACACACACTGCCCTAATGCGTACGGGTCATGTAGCGGGATTTACAGAGTTTAGCCAGTGAAATTTATATTGAAAGGGAGTCTGATGATTTTCGAACATTATCGCCATTTTTGACTTTATTTGTTCTATTTTAGAAGCTTTCGGTTTCGCTAATATTGTAAAAGTGAGGTAATTTTTTCGTGGATCCTTGAATTGCCTATAATATTATAGGCAATTCAAGGATCCACGAAAAAAATATTTTATTATTATATTTAAAGGTACACTATCTATCACTTGAAATAGGTATAGCTGCTTTAGTAGGTTTTACTTATGCTATATATTTACTAAACTTAAATAACAGATTTATTTACAGGACTTAACATGAACTGTTATAATTATAAAAGCTCATTTTAATATAAATCATCTGACACTCCTCGAAAAATTCGCAAAAACGCCCCTAGAAACGTGAGTTCTTATTGATACGTTAAATAAATAAAGCGACGTTGCGTCTAGAATATTAAATAAACAGTAAAACCGGTACCTAAGTGTATGTAAACATTGTTAAAAAACTTCATTTCGAGGCGATAATTGCGGAGAATCCTGTTGAATCAATTTACAGAGACCGATGTGGCAAAAGTCGTTTGGAAGTCAAACGCTATGTAAGTCAATATTGGGTAAAAAATATAGTTTGCCAGAAATAAACTGAAGAAGCTGTTAATTTAATGAAATGGTTGTGTTATAAAGCGCAATGTTTTGACGAATGATGTAATTTAGGGGTCAAATGATGATGTCCAAACGAAAAAAACTAAGACTTAATTTGACCAGCATTTGTGACAATGTGATGAGTATCTCTGACTATCTCATTTGTTCTTTATTGTAGATTTTTTATTATTTTCAATATTATAAGAGCCCCAGAGACGAAATTTTAGAAAAAAAAAGTTTGTTGTACCTCCTAGTTTCTCCAATTTTAGAAGATAGTTTTTCTTCATTCATTGACAACAAAATTACAAGCCTTATGATATTCTGGATATACTTAATTCACATTCGGCTTTCATCTCTATTAGATTTTGCTATTTTGGACCGAATTGCGCATACCTATATTCTTTGCTTTTCCGTGGAAACAGAATCAAATCATTCAATATACTCTAACGTTCATCTTTAATGTGGCCATGAATAAATGAGCTGGCTGCTAGCCATGCTACTCATTAGCTGGCAGATTCGGCTTCCGCTAGTGTTAGCCTACTGGCGTTTCTGTTTTCGGTTCAGAGGACCCCGTCACTGGGCAACTGCGAAGTGCAGTATTTACCTAGAAATTGGCTTGCCTGGAAACGGCGTTACACGAAAACTCGTCTTCCTAGAGATAGCAGGATGAGCCACTCCGACGTCCACGTATACTGCAGAGCGTGCCCGCCTAGGGGCTATAGGTAATTAGGAATGAAGAGGTCCGAAACCTCTGACTTTCAGGCTCTACTATCACCCGACATAGGTAGAGTACTGAGTGACTCCACCTTGCAAAGCTCCATATCGCTGTTAATGCGGTAAAGCAGTCGACTGCCTCTGACACCATAGCATAGCCTGAAGTATGAACACTGGTCGGATACGGCATGCCAGCATAAATTACATCGTCCTTCGGGTTCTTGTCACCGCTGGGTTGCCACCTTTTTTTGAAACCCAATGTACGTGATTATGAGAAGTGGCTATATGGGATGACCATTATAAGTTAAAGTTGGGTAGGCCTTTAATGTGGGATGCAACATGTGCCGAAGCCCTTGCGCCATTACATCTCCTTAGCATCTACCTCAAGGGTGTTTTTAATATCGTACGGATTTTATCACGCATGCGGGATTGCTCCGCATGTAGAAAATTTCAAAATGCTAAAAGCGCGTCCCGCGTGCGTGTTCCACGCGTTACAATAAATAATTGTATGAAATGGACATTTTCGTGGGTTACGCATGCGGTACAATCCCGCATGCGTAATCAAAACCGCACGATATTAAAACACCCCAAAAAATATCTTAGTATGGCGGGTTGTTCTGGGGCGGCTGCTGCAGGTGAAAGTGCTCAAACGGCGGAAATATAATACATAACTTTATCGGAAATAAACGTTTGAGCCGTTTTGGGTTAAAACTCTGGGGCCATAGGTCCAAGTAATTATTGAATTATTCGAAACACAACAAATAGCTAGTCGACTCTTCATGTGACCGGAGGGCTAGGCTTTTCTTTGCATTAGCATTGCTATTTAATGTGGCAATGCTGTCAGCTGATGACGATTTTTGAAGATGTTTTTTTTTATGCGCTTGTTATATCATAATTATATATACATATATAAAAAGGAGAAGTTTTCGAGAGAGACCTGTTGTGATTTGATCTTCGCAGATGGTTTAGGGGACTAACAAGGGTTCTTTGTCACCTGGGATTCCCTTGGCCCCCAAACGGATACCCCCTTTTGCCTACAGCGCTCTTTTATATTATTTACTGACTTATTGGAGACTTAATAGTTACATAAACATGAGATAAGTACCTATAAAAGCTTTGTTTAAATAAGTCATAAAATTCAAATCATATAGCATTCGGTCAGTGATTTTAATTGTAATTACATAATTTAATTCATACATACCTACTTAAAAATTGTTCATAACTCAGTTATAAATAAGTAATAAAGAACTGTTTCTATTTTAATTAAGAACTGATATTTTTATTATTCTTTTACAGAATCTGTTTTTAAAATTAAATTTGTGGATCAATCCTTAGCATCGCGTAGTAGGCTTTCGTGGCGATATTAAAAAGCTTCGACTTTATGAAATCCTCAAAAATACATTCTTACTAATTACGTATTACAATACGTTTCTACAGAATGATTGATGGGATCTTCTTTACTTGTCAATTTTTAACCCCAAACGGAATTCGATAGTGAATTTAGTACAAAAAATGTTTTAAATTTGGCTGAAAGTGCAATTTATATTGATGTATTTAAACAAATTTGATGATCGTTAGATATGAACTCAACATGGCAAGATAGAGTATTTATTAATCCTACGGATTCCTACGTTGCCCACACTTCCCTTTGTAAACTTAGTTTATAGTATAATGAGATGCCAACCAAGATGTGTATATATTACCTATACGCTAGACTAGTTGTGTCTGCGTAGCACAGCATCTACGAGATATACGTACGTTTTGCGACATATTCTCGCATATTTTACAAAGGATAAGACTTAACACTTTACTTATGACTTAATTAAATATGACGATGAAACAAAGATATGCGTTTAATTAAAATTAAACTTAACATGTTCGTGTCCGTGGTAATGTCGGCCATTTCTTGGGTAAATATGTTACCGCTGAGTCGCTGGTCACATAAAAAGTTTCCTCCGAGATCCGGTCCCACTGGTCCGTAAGATCGACGACCTCGGGTCGCTGTTTGACTTATGGAAATGAAGTTTTCTTGCCTCATCTGACTGATAGACTTTGATGATTTTATCAATATTTTTTACGTTTCATAATTGTGAGAACTTCTCTTGTGTGCGACCTATTTTTGTGAGTCATTATTTTTTGATGTGCTGTTTATAGTTATTATAACATTCAAGCTATTCATTTCAATCTGTTAATCATTTTTATTTGCAGCTTTATGATCCGCTATTCTATTTAAGATTTCAATTCTATTTCTACTTAAGCCCTTTAAAGTTAGATGCCCCTAAAATGTTTAGGTTCATTTTTTTGAATGCGCTTTTTCGTTGGAAGCTTCTAGTGGTTATTTCGCATGCGACTCCTTTCTTCGGCCTCTGCGAGTGCGCGCGCTTACATCAGTGACGATAATGTTATGAGACTTACACGACCGGTTACGAGCCGGCAGACATCGCAGTTCCACTTCTGTTATATTCCCCCATTATACATTATAATGTTTATATAGCTTTTATTTATTAATAACACTATTGCAGCTAGTTGATCGCTGATAAGAAAGTAGCGCAAGACTTTTATTAATATAATAAATATTCACGATTTAATTAGTAAAAATTTTTTGTTGTTAGAAATAATATAATTGATTGATTCTCTTTGCTAATTGGGCTATGTGTAGATACCGATTAGTATGATGCATAGGAAGATATCGGGATAAGCAGGTGCAGTTTCATAGCTGATGTTAAATTTTGCACCATTCTTTCATTTTTAAGTGTTATGCGTATTTAAAGTTCAAGCATTAACTTGAGCAAATATGATAAAAATATCGATGGTTCCATGAAAACTGGAACATGATATTTTAATTAAGTATAGGTATTTAGCTGCAATTGCAATAAGATAACCGATATTAAGAAGATTTTATGATAAAAACAGTGTGTGATAATTTTGAAATTATTAACTTCCTATACCTATGAGTCGGAATAGGTACAACATAGAGGCGACATAAGCTGGCAACACCTAACTATTACAAAGCAAGCGATGTTGCAATTCAAGAGCCGAGGCTGCTTTAGCGGTCGCGCTCGGCGGTGCAGCACGATCTGGCGTTCCGCTCTGCGCGGGCGCACGCCCCCTCCTCCCCGCTTCTCCGCCCATTTCTTACTGCCTCGCGGCCCTGACCAAGACACAGACCCCACAGAGGCGAAATGTTACGAAATTGAGTATCGACCAAACAAGTTTGCGTCTGTAGTGCAGGGCTAAGACGATGTCGTAAGTGTTCAATGGGAATTGGGAACGGTAGTCTAGTTTACTTGCATATGCCAGGTGCATCGTGTTTCCATTTTTAGAACGACTCTCTTATGACGCGAACGAAGATATCTTAATAAAGACCGCGCTTATTGTGTTTTGATTTACGACGGTCAAGGGTAGAATTTAAACTGTTATTTCATGAATGCAGTCGTCGGTAGATTACCACTTTGAAGTTTGTAAAACATGAGTTGTAAGTTATGATTTACTAATTGTACTTGCAGTTTTATTATGGCATGTTTCGCCCCGTAATCTTCCCGTAAGACCATCATTACAGGTGTGCAATTTATCTTTTATACTCATTACGCGGATGCAGTAACTTGGATGAGCTCGGTCTATGTTTATTGTCTATGTGTGGCATCTTGTTCGTATGTACCTATGTATCTACGTTTCATAGAAAAATTATAGTTGTAGTAAGATGTTTTGTAGAAAAACATAGTGTTTAAATTCCCTGACTAATAAAATAAGAAAAGGCTTTAAGCTAAGAATTATAATGTTATAAAGTACCAGTCGTAAAATGTATGTCTGGATAATTCATTCATTCATTCAATACCTATTATTATCTACGTATTTGCACGCCTAGATTACAGAAAAATAAAGACAGTAAGTATTAGGTACACTGTGCAGCAGCACATAAAAATTAGTCCATTTTTTATTGACTACAATATCAATCATTTATAAAGAAAGTTCCTTAACACAACATGCTTGAATAAATAAGACGACAGACGCTAAATTATCTAAGGTTTTTATTGGGTAGCAATTAGAAATATAGGGTGACCAGTAAAAGTAGACATCTGGGGACCGCGTTGCTTGAGTGCAAAATGTCAATAGACTGTCAAGTTAAGAACATTTCTGTTTCATTCCCTATTTGGTCAAGTGCCAAGATACGGTGGCCGCTGTGCAATTACAAATGCCTTCCTAATAAGGCTATTTGTCTGTCGGTACAATTAGCTTTCGTGTCACATAAGCAGGGGCTTGTGAATTTAATCGACACTGTCATCGAACACTCCACCTGCTGATTTATTTTTTCGCAGCTTTTTATGTCATCGGATAGGCTGAGAGTGATTAAAAGTTAAACGCTTACAGTTTTGTACTCTTCAGTGACTGCAGCTTTATAATTGCTTTAATCAAAGTGTCCTATAATAGTGGTGTAAGTAGATATGGCTGTAAAAATTCGAAATAAGTGCATAAGAAAGTCTAAACTTTATCGTTTGTTTAGAATTATACTAAAAGTTTACCATTTACAATTTTATTTCTTAGAATTACTATTTAATATTTCACTTTAGTAAATGGGTGAGAAAATAGAGCGGAGCTAACTGGAATAAGTCTTCCTTGAAGGACCATTTGCCGTTTCTAAAGCAGGGGTTTTAAAATCACATAATTCGAACAAGTGTTTAGAAAATACCGCAATATTCATTAATAATACACCGTAGATGATAGGTTGTTAACCCATCACCATGTACTTGTAGGTCACATTAAATAACTCGTTTCCTTTTCTTGACATTTAAAAATAACGTGGGTGGACAGTTATGTTTTTCTTTCACCGTGGTAATGCAAGGAAAATATACGGTCTGACTATTACTTAAGTTGAACAAACAGGCAATACTTGTTTTTGTTATTGAGCATGTGTCATTTCTGGGCAAGAATCTCCCTCCATAAAGTAGGTACCTGAGGGACGACGTCGCCGAGGTCGACCTAGGAAGAGGTAGCGAGGCGACCTACGACAACCACAAAGGCTAGTTCGAGGAGGCTCGAGAAAAAAATACCTGGAAGAAGTTGGAGGAAGCCTTCGCTCAGTTGTGAGAAAGTATAGGCTAAACAAAAAAGTGTAATTTTGGCCGGTAATGGTAAGAGATAAGCCCCCCCTAGCCAAGTTACAACCGTTTCGTTTCGATTCTCTTTTCGTTGATCGCCTCGAGTCGGCCACGCCTCCTATTCCTTTATTCTGACCACGTGAATGAGCGTTGAGATGACGTCAGAATAAAGGAATCGGATAGGAGCGTGGCCTACTCGAGGCGATTGACGAAAAGAGAATCGAAACGAAACGGCTGTAACTTAGCTAGGGGGGAAGGAAAGCTGGTATAACATGGTAGGTTTATACAGGTAGTCGAAGTTAAAAAGAAGCTAATCCAAAAAGTGAGATATAAATTCTCATTCACAAATCACAATGAAAGTTGTTATTTCAATCTCGAAATAACTGCTTATTTAAATTGCTACTTTTGACAAGAAACTTGGATACAAAAGACTCAAGATTTTTTCATGATTTCGCTCTATTATGTATTTAACCTTATACAGTCGATCTTAGGTTAGTCACATAGTCCATGGCAAAGTGCCTACCTTTACATAAATATATCTGAAGAAGCTCCAAGACTCCGACTTCAATACTTATCTGCTTTATTGTTCCTACACTCGGCTGCATGTTAGTGGTAAAAATACCGGTATAAGCTGGCCTCTTATTCTATTGAAAATCCGTACTAAACTGCCAGCTCATGTTCAAAGTGTAATTCCAACGTGTGTTCGACTGTACAACATTTGGCGAAGCGTCTTGTCGTATCGACAAGAAAATGAGTAAGAACGATTGCATTTTTTAGATAATTTAACGAACCAAATGCGAGTTACCCTTAAACCTCTAAGTTAAAAATAACGTTTGAAGATGTGTTTTCTTAAAAAAAAAACTTACACAAGACACCCAGACCCGGAACATTTTTCTGTAGGCCATACAAATATTTGCCCCGTGCAGAAATCGAACCTACGATACGCAGCGTAGCAGTCCATCGCTCAACCACTGTGCCAAACGTGTCGTCATATTGCATTTGTATAGCCGTGTACGCACTTACGAACACGAACATAGCAAACACAAACATCAAACTTAACAATGCGAACATATGTAGTTCGAATCGAGTTCGCGCACAACAGTCGTGAATTCTCATAGCCATGGCGGCGTCGTTGGAAGTGGTCGATTGTGAAGTAGCGAAAAGTTTTTTGGTGTTCGCATTGATTCATGAAGTACACCGTCCATACAGAACATACTAATAGGATCGCCACAATCATGTTTGACGAACAGAGTGTTCGATGTTCGTTAGTAGTACACACGTGCAAACCAAGTTGTTGCGTATCATGCAACGCAACAAATTTTGTTCGTACGTGCGTACACGGCTTACAACTCAATAAATTACGAAATAACAAGCAGCTGGTACAGTTTTAGTATTTCCTTTATGTCCTGAGTAACATGGAAACCATGTGTTGTTTAGGAACCCTAAATCGCTGTGTCAAACTCTGAAACCAGACCAACCTGTGCCTGTTTCACTTGCGTGATGGTTATCACAAATCTTGTGCAGGTGCGGTGTCCATGTAGAATATGATTTTGTCAAGTTTTTCAACAACGCGTGCGCAGATTGCTTGCATTAATTATTATGGCTTCATATAAAATTATTTGCACCTGCTCTCGGCAGTAAACTTTAATGTTAGGACTGTAAATTGATTAATATGTCAGTTTATTTGTTGGTTATAAAATATCTGGGAGCATGTAGGTACTAAATATTTTTACTATGTTGAAGTTATTGCTATTAAAGTAATAACATTGTTAATAAAGCATCATCACACGTTTCTTCTATGGGAGACAGTGTAAAATATTAGCTGCAATACGTGTGCCCATAGTGATTGCAATGCGTAATGTGAATTTGATCGTGTTCAATTACTTCATGTCTATCATTAAGGACCACCGTAGAGTGCTGACGGGTTCCTGTGATTATTACCACAATGTTGGTGCTACACGCATTAATTTCACAGTTTCGAACTACCTTATCTTCCGCGTAATGAAATGCGGGTAATTTTTCAATGACAATAATTACGAGTTTGCGAATCAACTTTTTTGTTGCTGAAGAGTAACATTGTAAGTAACTTTAAGAAAGAACACAGTGGGACAGTACAGCTAAGTTACGATTGTTTCGTTTGCGTCAAACGCCTCGAGTAGGCCACGCCTCCGATTCCTTTGTTCTGACGTCATCTCAACGCTCAGTCACGCTAGGGGGGCAGGTTATATAAAAATAAGAATAGGTACTACTGAATAAACCGCACATTTTTACTCGACTGCAAGATGGGTTTTTTTTTTTTTTTTTTTTTTTTAGGTGGGAAAATCATCTTATGACAAATCGCGCTCTTGGGCGGAGCGGAAAGTAGTGTCAGACTTTTACTGACTAAAAACCCACTCCTGTTCCTTCTTTGCCTTCGTCCCAGGGCCCCGGGTTTCGCTTTCACACTACCCGTGGCCCCAGTAGGCTTCGACACTGTTGGGCCCCTACGATTTGCTGACATCTCCATGAGGCGCGCGTGGAACAATACGCGCCGTCGACGACTTGGGCTTGGTCCGGACGGTTACCGGACGATCGGACGGCGAGCCACCCATTGCTCGCCGTCCGCAAGCCCTCGCCTACGGTGGCCGGAAATCGGGATCGGAATCCCGGCGGCGGTTGGGGCGTGAGGACCGTTGCCTCACGCGATCGGCCGCCTCCTTTGCTAGCATTACTGCTTCGCAGAAGGAGGCGACCGCCTGCCACCCTTCCTCGCTCCGGACCATGGCCTGTACCAAGGCCCGGCGCGAGAGATCGCCGCCGCCGATCGCCCCCACGAGGACACGGCGTTGCTCTGCCCAAGCGGGGCACACCTCCACCGTGTGCTCCACCGTGTCCTCCGGGCGGTCCGCACAGTGGCGACACCCGGGCGTCTCTTCCGCACGAATTCGGTGCAGGAACTTCCCGAACTTACCGTGTTCGGTGAGAACCTGCGTCGTGCGGAAGGTGAGGACGCCGTGAGGTCTTTCCAACCACGCCTCAAAGAGGGGACTTACCGCCATAATTGTGGCGTGCCCAGCACTGGGTCGCGACAGTCGCTGTCGCCATTTCTCCATGAGAACCCGCCATAGCTCTGTCCGCCATGCTGCGACTTGTCGCGGCAGCGGAGTTTCGCCCCGGCGTTGCATCTCCATGCGCAGATCGTGCATGTGAGCAAGGCCTGTTGCTACCAGATCCCATGGTGGCTGTCCAGCAAGGAGGCTCGCCGCTTCGCGGGAAATCGTCCGGTATCCTCGCACCATCCGTATGGCCATGACCCTCTGGCATGCGTTCAGCCGGGCCGCCGGCTGCTTCCGCAGCGCCGGCGCCCATACCGGTGCGCCATAAAGGGCCATGGACCGAACGATTCCTGCGTAGAGCCTCCGGCAGGAGGCGTCTGGACCCCCCAGGTTGGGCAGGAGCCGCCCGAGGGCAGCCCCAGTCCGATTTAGTTTGGGAGCCAGACGTCGGAAGTGCTCCTCGAAATCCCATCGGCTGTCGAGAACGAGTCCCAGGTACTTCATCGTCGACCCGACGCCGATGTGGACTCCTCCTACCGTTAGTTGGGAACCCGGTGGTGGCGCGTTCCGAGGACCGTGAAAGCACATGGCCTCGGACTTGTGCAATGCCACCTCGAGTCCCAACTCCTGGATCCTGCCCACGACTGTCGCAACCCCGTGTGTCGCTAGTTCGACCGCCGCCTGGTACGACTCTCCCCGCGCCAGGACCAGCGTGTCGTCTGCGTAGCAGACTACGCTGACCCCGTCAGGGAGGTCGCCGCGCAGCACGTAGTCGTATCCGATGTTCCACAAGGGCGGCCCTAGTACCGATCCCTGCGGAACACCGCACGACATCTCTCGGCGTTCCCACTCTCCCTGGTGACCAGGGTAGATGATGTACCTGTCCGACAGGTACGCCTCGACCACACGACAGAGGTAGTCGGGCGTCCGGTGATACCGGAGTGCCCTCCTAATGCTACTCCAAGGCAGGGAGTTGAAGGCGTTGGCGATGTCCAGAGACACCGCCACGACACACCTGCCCTGGGCCACCGCATCCCCCGTCGTGAGGGCTCGCACGCGCATGATGGCGTCCACCGTGGAGCGCCTCCTGCGAAAACCAAACTGGCCGTCCGCCAGATCCGGCCCCACCCGTGTTAGGTGCGCGACAAGGCGGTCTGCAATTACTCTTTCAAAGAGCTTGCCCACCTCGTCGAGCAGCACAATGGGCCGGTACGCGGACGGAGAGTCCGCAGGGCGCCCCGGCTTCGCGATGAGGACCAGTTTCCCAGTCTTCCAGCGAAGTGGGAACTGGCCCCTCTCCATGCATGACTGCAAGATGGGTTATGTTTATTGTATTTGTTACTTACAAAAGGCATACTTTAAATCCTTGATTTGGTGGAGAACTTTAATTAGGAATGTAACCAATTTTTTTTAAGAGAGAAGAAACGTTAATTTGTATAAAACGTATTTATTTGCAAACGCAAGCGTGTCTTTTTTCCGATAAAAGGAGCCATATTTGCCATGTGCCAACTTTCCGAAGTGAGACCGTGCCGATAACCGACCGATCTTGATCTTCTTAGTATCACGCTAACATCTACTCTCAATTTTGGACCATACACTGAGGTAAAGGTGGGCTTTTACCTCAACTGTTGTTAAAAAGTTGGGAATCCTAGCAAAGGTTTTTTTTTTAGGTGGGATAATCATCTAATGACAAATCCCGCTCTTGGGTGGAGCAGGAGATAGTGTCAGACTTTTACTGACTAAAAACCGACTCCTGTTCCTTCGTTGCCTTCGTCCCAGGGCCCCGGGTTTCGTTTTCACGCTACCCATGGCCCCAGTAGGCTTCGACCCTGCTGGGCCCCTACTATTTGCTGACATCTCCCTGAGGCGCGCGTGGAACAATACGCGCCGTCGACGACTTGGGCTCGGTTCGGACGGTTACCGGACGGTCGGACGGCGGGCTACCCATTGCTCGCCGTCCGCAAGCCCGCACCTACGGTGGCCGGAAATCGGGATCGGAATTCCGGCGGCGGATGGGGCGTGAGGACCGTTGCCTCACGCGATCGGCCGCCTCCTTTGCTAGCATTACTGCTTCACAGAAGGAAGCGACCGCCTGCCACTCTTCCTCGCTCCGGACCATGGCCTGTACCAAGGCCCGGATCCTAGCAAAGGTGAAACAGTACTTCACGCTGGAACACATACTCAAACTTTATCAAGCGCAAGTTCAATCATGTATGGAGTACTGCTCTCATCGTTTGAGATCGTGAATCAGTCCGAAAAACCGCTGGAAAACAAAACCATCTTAATGTGTAGTATTAGTATAGTAGCTCAACTGAAAATACAGACGCTAAATGAGCAACACCGTTCACCAACCTGTCGCGAAGATCGTACTGAGTCACTTGAAGTAAACGTCAATTATACACGCAGAGTTCAAAACAGTTGGCTACAACAAAGAGGTGCCATGCATATTCATGATTCGCGCCCCCTTTTCAAGCGTCCCGGCTGAATTGCGCCCGCGCCGCCGCAGTGACACCGATTCTTTATATTCAAGATGCTTCGACTGTGCTCGAAAACGTTGATCATTATTGAACTTTGTCATATTGCATTGTTAATTCAAAACTGATGTAATCGCCTTTATCACTTGAGCATTAGGACGTGAATGTTTGATTTTTGACGTTAGTGTTTGTTCTGCTTAATTTGAAAAGGTTCTATGTATGGTCAAGTTTTCATAGGTCGATTGTACCTTCAGGTAAATATTTTTTTGTTAACTAATTAGGACAGGTGAGTATAGTGTAGTTACAGGTTGATATGTGGAGCAATGTCGCTGGTTCTGTTAAGTGTTTTCAGGGCAAGACATTAATTAGATGCATTTAAAGCGTGATGAAGTGTACTGTTATGTCATATTAAACTAACAAGACTTTTATAAGGTGGTTGGTTGTTTTTTTCTGACAGAACTATAGTAGGTACATATGTCTGATTGATCTTTTCATGTCTGCATGATACGAGTCGATTATTAATCAGTGTGTAACGCCTACATCCTTTTCATGTTGATGCAAAAAATCTATTGAACTTCATAATGATATGACAAGTAAGTAGATACAAATTAAGTAAAAAGAAGCCAGTCATAGAAACATGACCTGTTCAGTTCAAAAGAGACAGGCATATTGCTCAAACGCAAACCTGTTCATGATCTATTCATTAAATTGGGTGATACAGCAAAATAACTATTCGTCCATTCGTAGATCGAAGATTGTTGAAATTGTAGCATTTCTTAACTAAAAAAAAAGACGGATATCAATTGATGGTTTTTTTTCATTATTCATTCTATTTATTTCATCAATTCTGTCGTATCAGACTCATGTCAGATGAGCTATATGCTGAAATAGCCACTTATTTACTGCTATTAAGTGCTAAGCGACATTGCGGTAAACCAAGACGAAGACCTCCCACCTATCCAACTCGGCTGGGTAACGTGTTCGGGGAGCTGCGCGGAATTTTTTCGTCCAATATACAGTACACAGTAAACAGTGTCTCAATACCAAAAGTCTATGACCAGTTTGTGTTGCCAGTCACATAAGGCTCTGAAACGTGGTTGCTTACAATGGGCCTCATCAGAAGACTTAGTCACCCAAAGGGCAATGGAAAGGGCTATGCTCGGAGTTTCCTTGCGTAATCTCATCAGTAGTGAAGATGTCAGTAGGAGAACCAAGGTTACCAACATAGCCTAAAGAATTACCAAGTGGCAGTGGGCAGGGCACATTTCTCGCAGAACAGATGGTCGATGGGGACCACATACCGGAAGACGTAGCGTTGGAAGGCCTCCCACAAGGTCTAAGGTGGACCGATGACCTGGCGAGGGTCGCCGGAATCCAATGGATGCGAGACGCACAGGTCCGATCGTTATGGCGAGACTTGGGGGAGGCCTATGTCTAACAGTGGACGTCTTTCGGCTGAAATATGATGATGATGATGATGACGAAGGTCATAGTCAAAGACAGACGTGTGTCGAAAAGGGAGAGGAAGGGCTTTGATCAGCAGTGATACATAACTGACTAAATAGATTAAGATTATATTTAAATCCACAAGATGGAATTGTAGGTATTTTTTTAAGTACCTAGTTTTAACTATTACCTAGATAAGATACTATTTACGTTTGCTTGAGTTTTGTAAAATAAGAAAAAGGTACCTTCGTTTGTCTTAGTTAAAACTTCTGGAAGCCCTCAACGCAATTCACTGCAAGTTTTTGCAAAGCCATGTAATGTACTTATATAGGTACTATCGCAATCTGTACAAGCAATGTTGGGACATGTGACAGGTGACTGAATCGTAATCACAAATCGTTTCCAAAATGGACTGCGTGAATATTTTTAAAAGATAATAAAATGTTTACATTGTAAAAAAGGGAAGTTTAAAAGGCCTGAAATATATCTAATTTATTATTTCTTGTTAATGTTGCTTTCAATTTAATCGAGAGATAACTATAAAGTTTTGAGTGTTTTTCATTTTAATGATGGGAACTTATAAATCTTTGTAAAATGTAATCAGTCTATTAAGTTTAAGGTATCTCAGACATAATTTACATTTGTAGATGCTTAAAAAAATAACAAACATATTTATATATACGCGTTAAATTACAAAACCAGATACTGAAAACATGGCAAAATTACTTCTTGAAAACAACATTATTCAAATATTATCCTACACGGCTCTGCCCCCCTAGCCAAGTTACAACCGTTCCGTTTCGATTCTCTTTCGTCGATAGCCTCAAGTCGGCCACGCCTCTAATTCCTTTATTCTGACGTCATCTCAACGTTCAGTCACGTGGACAGAACAAAGGAATAATAGGTGTGGCCGACTCGAGGCGATCGCCGAAAGAGGATCGAAACGAAACGGTCGTAACTTGGCTAGGCCTGCTGGCCTTCTTCAAAGCGATGTCTAAAGTTCATGAAAACGCGCTTTAAAAGTTAAGAAAGTTGTTGTTGATGTCTTGTTTAATGTTTTTCTTCAATTTCAGATACTTATGGTTATTGGATTACTATTTTACACCCTACTCTTCAGATAACCCCAGAGTAAAAAAATCCGAAGGTAAGGTCTGGGCTCTGTGAGGGGGATGAAGGAAAACATTATGCAAGAAAACAAAATTCATATTTAAAATTAATCAATAAAATCATAATTATATAACTACTTATAAACATTTAAACTAATAAATATTATTGCTTCAAAAACATTCGTACTCAATTTCAGAAGTGCGTTTCCATGAATGCTTGAGATCGCCTTGAAGAATGCCAGAGCTGCAAAGGATGACATTTGGATAATGTTATTTTTCCATAAAAAAAATAAACTAATTTTTCTATGTCCTCAGTTTCTGATTTTGTAAATTAATGTGTATACTCGTATAATTATGATTTTGTTATTTTTTATGCATCTACAAAAGGGTATTATTTCTGAGACACCCAGTATATATACAAGTACTACACTACCTGATTTGGTACTTGCTGCTCTAGTCAATTTTCTTGAGCAGCGAGATTGTTCGAAAGATTTGCCATGGCCCTAGAACGGCAACTGTAGGAACAAAAGGGCAAAAAGTCACCTTTTGTCAAGTTTGCGTCAATAACATCAATTTTAATTTAAATGCGTCATTGAATATCAAATTAAGCGAATAGAGTTTGAATATTGAGTCGGGAAAGAACCTTTTTGATATTTTTTTTTAGGTGGGAAGTCATCAAATGACTTTTTTCGCTTTAAAATGGAGAGAGAGGGTGTGTCAGACTTTTACTGACTAAGATCTTGTCAGTAGGGCACGGTAAAGTGTATCAAACATTCTCGCAGGTATATAACGCATTTCAAATACTTTTTCGTAGTTTAGTTCTCTTTAGTTTGCGCTGTTACGTTTTACTTTATAAGGTAAAATAGTTAAGGTATTCACTATATAATGTCCGATGGGACTGGCATGTACATTCGTATAAAAGTCCCTAATACAAAATAAAGAAAAAAAAAACTCTTCCAAGTACCTAAGTGTATTTATAACGGCAACTTTGTTTGTAGTTAATTGTCTCTCATTTTGAAATCGGTTTCATTGTAAACAATGACTTAGATTTACAATGTGTCGCTGCAATGTGACCTACCGCCTTGACCCCTTCTGTGTTCAATTTGAACTAATTTGTAGATATAGTATAACAGAGTATTACTTGTCAAATCATTACCAAGTTATTAATATCTGATGTTGGTATATTTTAGGAACGAGAGGGGAGGTGATTTGGAGACGTATCTACCATAACAGCTGGTTCGAGAGGCATAGGAGAAGGGAAAAGCATTGTCTGGGAAGGATTTGAGGGTGTGAAACTTTTGCCCAGAAGCGTGGCAGTGATTGTGACCTGAGAGTCGTGGGTTCGACTCTCACTCGAGGCAAAAAAAATTATGGCCTGCAGATAGCTATTTTGGGTCTAGGGGCGCCTTGAATAAGTGATTGTGAGTTAATATGTTTGTCATCGCACCTGAGAGCAGTGGTGGCCGAGTGGTAACGGCCCCGACTTACGAGTTGTAGGTCGCGAGTTCAAACCCAGCCAGGCGCATTACTTTGTGTAATTTATTTCATCACCACTGCTCTAAAAACGGTGAAGGAAAACATCGTGAGGAAACCGGCATGTCCTAGAACCAAAAATTTGAAGACATGTGACATCCACCAACCCGCACTGGGCCCGCATGGTGGATTACGGCCCATTCCCTCTCCTAGAGAGGAGGCCTGAGTCCCAGCAGTGGTAACATTAAAAGGCTGATTATGCTATGCTATGCTATGATCGCACCTGCGATACAGGAGTAATTCCTGACTGAAAGGGAACGATGCCTCAGTTACTGCTTCTTGCGCTCATTGTCTCAAAAGGTTCGTATCAAACTCTTTGATTACCACTCCGAGCACTCGCATACTTACCATGAGTATCTTATTGCCCAGTAACTGGGTTGTGGAGATCTGATAGGCAGTCGCTCCATGTAGCATAGTCGGCCTTATAATGTTCCCACTGCTGGGACTCAGGCCTCCTCTATAGGAGAGGGAATGGGCCGTAATCCACCACGCGGGCCCAGTGCGGGTTGGTGAATGTCACATGTCTTCGAATTTTTGGTTCTAGGACATGCCGGTTTCCTCACGATGTTTTCCTTCACCGTTTTGAGAGCAGTCGTGATGAAATAAATTACACAAAGTAATGCGCCTGGTTGGGTTTGAACCCGCAACCTACTACTCGTAAGTCGGGGCCGTTACCACTCGGCCACCACTGCTCTCACTCGGCCACCACTGCTATCACTCGGCCACCACTGCTCTCCTCCTCGCTCCATGTAAAACACGAGTATTCAGCCGCACCCGGTTAGACTGGAAGCCGACCCCAAGCTAGTTGAGAAAAGGCTAGGGACATGATGAGCACTCGCATGCTAAACAATGTTGCTAGTTACGGTTCCGTACCTCAAAAGGAAAAAACGGAATCCTTATAGGATCACTTGGTTGTCCATCTGTCTGTCTGTCAAGACCCTTTATCTCGGGAACGCGTGAAGGTATCGCGTTGAAATTAAAACCATGTACTTAGGTCTGCGGTCTCTTGAAGCTGTGAAAAAAGCAAACATCTAAGTTAACGAGTTAAAAAAGATACGGCTGTTTATGTCGCAAAAAACGTATACTTCCACACTCTCAAAGGAATCAAAATTGATAGGGTACTTCCCGTTGACCCAGAAACCTGAAATTTGGCATAAAGCAATGTATTATATTTGTTGTTCCTAAGTCTCAAAAAGAAAACTTTTTTGCAATTCGGAAAAATCTTCGAGCTCCATTCGGGAGTTGAACTATTTACATAGGTAAGTTTGTACGGAACCCTCAGTGTGCGAGTCCAACTCGCACTTACCTAGTTTTTTTTTCTAAGTTAGAGTGTTGCAGTAACTACCTATCTGTGTGAGTTTTTTCATTGGTCTGGAATGTCCCCAAGCTGGGCAATGCCCTCCCCTATTTCTTTCCAGACCCTCTTTTCTTGCTCTATCTTGAACCAGCGTTCGCGTGAGACTAAATGCGAGGTCATGTGTGAACCGAGGGATTGTTTGAAAGAGTTACCATGGCTCTGGAACGCTAAGAGGAGGTGGGTACTAGTCTGTAAAAGTCTGACACTCCCTGATGATGATTTCTCACCAAAAAAGGTCATACATATACGTACATAATCAGCCTTATAATGTTCTCACTACTGGGACCTAAGCCTTCTCTCTAGGAGAGGGAATGGTTCGTGATCCACCACGCGGGCCCAGTGCGGGTCTGTGGACGTGGATGTCACATGTCTTCGAATTTTTGATTCTAGGACATGCCGGTTTCCTCACTATGTTTTCCTTCACAGTTTTGAGAGCAGTGGTGAAGAAATAAATTCCAAAAAGTAATGCGCCTGGCTGGGTTTGAACCCGCAACCTACTACTAGTAAGTTGGGGCCTTCACCACTGGGCCATCACACTGATCTATATGAAATCATTCTTGAAATGACCTTCTATTTTAGCTACTAGTTTAGTAGGTACCTACTACATATGTGCTTAGTAATTTTCGCTAATAATTCTGGGTACCATTCATACTAATTACCAGACAACAATGGAAGCTAGTGTACTTGTCTGTTTCTAATTAGGGCATTGCCTTTTATTGCGATTCAATACGTAACTCATTAATATCCAATAGTTCATAGACGGTAATAAACATGCTACAAAGTTGCGGCAAAGTTTTACCGGACGGCGAGCAATGGGTAGCACACTTAGTCCGTTGGTAAGCCGCGTTGTGTTCTATGCGTGCCTCAAAAAGCTTTCAGCTAAATGGACGGGGCCCACCAGGGTCAATATAATAATAATAATATTCCACAACTATCACACAACGCCGTCCAGTCCCAAACTAAGCAGAGCTTGTGTTATAAGTACTAGACAAGTGATAAACATACTTATATATTTATTATAATTTCGGTATGAGTTATTTTATCTCAGAACCCTGGGGTCCTGCCCCCTAGCCAAGTTACAACCGTTTCATTTCGATTCTCTTTTCGTTGATCGCCTCGATTCAGCCACGCCTCCTACTCCTTTGTACTGACCACGTGACTGAGCGTTGAGATGACGTCAGAATAAAGGAATCGGAGGTGTGGCCTGCTCGAGGCGATCGACGAAAAGAGAATCGAAACGAAACGGTTGTAACTTGGCTAGGGGGGCCGGACCTTTGGAAGGCCTACGAGGAGTCGAAACTATTTTTTTTTTTGTTTAGCAATGCTAGGGCTGCGTGATTGTTCGAAAGAGTTAGGTACTAGGACCCTGGTACGCAACTGGCAATTGAAGGAGCACAGGTGGGTTTTGATCAGTAAGTCTGACACTCCCTCTCACCCCACCTGAAGTTGGAGGAGTTATTTAATGAATGCTCATTTAAAAAAAAAATGTTTGGTGCTGTGGTTGAGCGATTGGCTGCTGCACTGCATGTCGGGAGTTTAATTCCCGCATGGAACAAATTATTGTAAGGCTTACAAATAGTAGTTCCGGGTCTGGGTGTCTTGTGTGGGTGAGTTTAGGTGTTTGAGAACGCGTTTACGTTACAGAAGTAGGTAAATCCTAGAGCAACGTTTAAAAATACAAATATTTTTGAGTGGGAAAAGTATTAAAACTAACCCTTCTGACTCTAGACTCTAACAGGTTGGAACTAAAAATAAAATAACAACAATTTCAGCATGAAATGCAGCAGAAGAAAATGTATTATGTCTTCACATTCCTGTGTTTTTGCGAGTAACAGTTTAGTAATAAAATATGTTGCGCCAATAATCGCAAGCAACATGGAACAAGGGGAGGAAAATTTTGCTAAATAATAATTTTAGTAGTTGGCTCAAGTGATTTAGGTAACCACCGTTACCCGCCCATAAGAAAAGCAAATGCCCAAAACAAGAATACTCTTTTCAATTTTACCACAAAACACTTCCTCTAATAAAAACCGCGCCGTTGTTACATACCTACATTACAGATAGGTATTTATATTATTTTGTGAAATGCATTGGTCATTGGCCTAGCTGTGGCAACGACCTGTAGGGATCAAGTGCGATGATTGACCGCGGTGACGTCGAATCGTGGTGACGAAATAAAACTATTGCGTTGTGGTGATAATTGTCGAAGTCACACCTTAAAATAGGTTTTTTTGACCATCCTTCTTGTTTTTTTAGTGGATATTGAACCTTTGATTCGGTCAGCTATTTTTTGAAATTAGAGGTTCGCCCGAGAACGTTCGAAAGCCTACCGTGGCCCCAGAACGCTAAAGGAAAATGAAGGAACTAAGGTGGGTTTTAGTCAGTAAACGTCTGATATCTCTCGCTCCAACCTAAAGCAGGAGAAGTCATTTGATGATTTCTCACCTCATGAAAGAAAAAAAGTAGATTTGGACGTACTTATGTACCTACGTCTGTTTTTCCAAGCGTTGTGAAGATCAAGTTTTATGCGATGAGAATATTTACTCGGCCGAGTGGCATCCAGACAGGTCTCATTTTCAATTCACGTGGGTGTTGTGGAAGTATTTTAGACTAACTTTAGACCGCGTACTTAAAATATGGCCTATGTCACTCAGGAATAAAGCAGCTTTCTATCGGCGAAAAATGAAAAATTTTAGCAATAGGACCAGTACTTTCAGAGATTACCTCTTACAAACGGTCCTGGCGCGGGGAGAGTCGTACCAGGCGGCGGTCGAACTAGCGACACGCGGGGTTGCGACAGTCGTGGGCAGGATCCAGGAGTTGGGACTCGAGGTGGCATTGCACAAGTCCGAGGCCATGTGCTTTCACGGCCCTCGGAACGCGCCACCACGGGGTTCCCAACTAACGGTAGGAGGAGTCCACATCGGCGTCGGGTCGACGATGAAGTACCTGGGACTCGTTCTCGACAGCCGATGGGATTTCGAGGAGCATTTCCGACGTCTGGCTCCCAAACTAAATCGGACTGGGGCTGCCCTCGGGCGGCTCCTGCCCAACCTGGGAGGTCCAGACGCCTCCTGCCGGAGGCTTTACGCGGGGATCGTTCGGTCCATGGCCCTTTATGGCGCACCGGTATGGGCGCCGACGCTGCGGAAGCAACCGGCGGCCCGGCTGAACGCATGCCAGAGGGTCATGGCCATACGGATGGTGCGAGGATACCGGACGATTTCCCGCGAAGCGGCGAGCCTCCTTGCTGGCCAGCCACCATGGGATCTGGAGGCAACAGTCCTTGCACACATGCACGACCTGCGCATGGAGATGCAACGCTGGGGCGAAACTCCGCTGCCGCGACAAGTCGCAGCATGGCGGACAGAGCTCCGGCGGGTTCTCATGGTGAAATGGCGACAGCGACTGTCGCAACCCAGTGCTGGGCACGCCACAATTATGGCGGTAAGTCCCCTCTTTGAGGCGTGGTTGGAAAGACCTCACGGCGTCCTCACCTTTCGCATGACGCAGGTTCTCACCGAACACGGTAAGTTCGGGAAGTTCCTGCACCGGATTCGTGCGGAAGCAACGCCCGGGTGTCGCCACTGTGTGGACCGCCCGGAGGACACGGTGGAGCACACGGTTGAGGTGTGCCCCGCTTGGGCAGAGCAACGCCGTGTCCTTGTGGGGGCGATCGGCGGCGGCGATCTCTCGCGCCGGGCCCTGGTACAGGCCATGGTCCGGAGCGAGGAAGAGTGGCAGGCGGTCGCCACCTTCTGTGAAGCAGTAATGCTAGCAAAGGAGGCGGCCGATCGCGTGAGGCAACGGTCCTCACGCCCTTACCGCCGCCGGGATTCCAATCCCGATTTCCGGCCACCGTAGGCGCGGGCTTGCGGACGGCGAGCAATGGGTGGCTCGCCGTCGGACCGTCCGGTAACCGTCCGGACCGAGCCAAGTCGTCGACGGCGCGTATTGTTCCACGCGCGCCTCAGGGAGATGTCAGCAAATCGTAGGGGCCCAGCAGGGTCGAAGCCTACTGGGGCCATGGGTAGTGTGAAAACGAAACCCGGGGCCCTGGGACGAAGGCAACGAAGGAACAGGAGTGGGTTTTTGGTCAGTAGAAGTCTGACACTATCTCTCGCTCCGCCCAAGAGCGAGATTTGTCATTAGATGATTTTCCCACCGAAAAAAAAAAAAAAAAAACCTCTTACAAACAAAAAACATAAAAACAAAAAAAAAACAAGCTTTACCAAGCTTTAATATTGTTTTTGTTTATAATATTAGTGTAGATTTAGTTAGTCTAAGTGGTGATAGCAGTTTCGGTCCATTTTCTAACATAATCATAACGTAAAACTTTTTGTGATCACCTATTCGGCACGCTATAATCATGGCGGTAAGTCCCCTCTTTAAGGAGTGGCTGGAGAGACGTCACGGCGTCTTCACCTTCCGCATGACGCAGGTTCTCACCGGACATGGTAAGTTCGGGAGGGGGTTCAGGATTCAGGCGAAAGAAACGCCCAGGTGACAACCATTGTGTGGATCGCCCGGAGGACACGGTGTTGCAATCGGTGGAGGTGTGCCCCGCTTGGGCGGAGCACTGTCCTGTCCTATTGGACGCGTTGGGCGGCGGCGACCTCTTGAGCTGGGCCCTGGTTCAAACCATGGTCCGGGGCAAAAGGAATGGGAGGCGGTCGCCACCTTCTTCGAAGTGATAATGCTAGCGAAGGAGACGGCTGCATGTGTGAGGGAACGGACATCATCACGGCCCAGCCACCGTGACCCCGACTAACAGCCACTGTAGATGCTTAGGCTTGCGCGTATTGCTTCACGCTAGTTGACGCGCGCCTCAAAGAGATGTCAGCAAAACCGTAGAGGCCCAGTAGAGCCGATGCCCTCTAAGGCCGCTGGAAATGTTTTGAAAATGAAACCCGCGGTCTCGCGGTCGCGGAACGCAAGGGGCAACTGTAGGACACAGGTGTGATTTTAGTCAGTAAAAGCCTGACATGCCCTCCGAATCCACTATAGCGCGGGAAAGTCATAGGATGATTTCTAACCTCCAAAAAAGATGTTGTTACCAATATATTTTGCATACGATTCGGCAATGCCCCGTAACCTCTTATGGTAGACATATATATGAGATGTGTTTGTGTTTACTTAACACCGACTTCCGAAATTAAAGTTTTTTTGCACATTTCAATGTTTTTTTTTACATTGAAGTCGGTTGTATTTTTTTTTTTGTATTTTTTTTCTTATTTTACATTTTTTAGTTATGGTACCACCACTAAAAAGTACCCCTCAGCCAAACTTAAATACCTTATAGCCAGAATGCATCTCATGACAATTCGAATAATCCCAAATACGGTTAGATTACATTAATTTATTACAGAGTTCCGGTGTCTAACTTCAGGCTTCATCATCAGATCAGTTCGATATATTCCCCCTCTTCTTTCAGTCAGTCATCGACTACACGTATAAACAAAGCAATTTTACTTATTACGACCGTTCTGCTGTGATCCTATGAGGAGTTCTGTTCCATATCTTCGAAATTCATGATCAGATCATAACAATATTTCTATGGGACCAAGTCGGAAGCATAACCTTTCAATCAAAAACAATACATTTCAAAATCGGTCCACAATTGATTGATATAAAAAACAATAGATTCAGCCGAACATAGAACCTCCTCCTTTTTGAAGTCGGTTAGAAAGCAATGTGAAACACTGTAGGTACGTACTTACTGGCTAATGGGACGATTAGTTTACCCTGTAAAATTTGTAAGGTTGTAAAACAACAGTAATTTTATTTATTTAAATAAATTACTCACAATTTGCAATAGTACCTAACGCTGAGAGTAATAACCGTAACAAAATCTTGAGAATTTTATTGCGTGCAGCGTAGCAAATACTTAAAACTTTAATACATTCTTGTACTGCAAATTAGTTGCTGTTTTGAACTGTAGCGTTTGTTGTATTTACGCTTACATTGTAAATAGGACATGTAAATGAGGGATGCGATAAGTTATGTCACTCTTCAAGTGAAATAGAGCATGAAGATAACAGGACCTGTTTTTCAGTATTAAATGAAAACGTTTAAACAGTCCTGTTTATGACTCAGGGTCATAATTCCTGTGTCTAGGTGAGTTATTGTGCTAAGGATTTATTGGCGTTGTGGCGAAGTTGTTATTCTCAGATAGATAATCTATATACTGATAGGGGTGGGCAAGAATTGTGATATATCTTCGACTCTCATACTCCTGTCTGCTTAGGTATTAGGTAGATCTCAAAACTGATATTTTTTCCTTTTGTAGTTAAGAAAATTATAGAAGATACCGATACTGTATTTTATTCTACATATTCTAAACAAAATTGGTGTCGAATTTTTTCATCGCGTGTTGTTCAGCGGAAATATTTAAATACGGGTGATTCTTTTAACTGAACGAGTAAAAGGTTTTTTATGAAGTTGTCATAACATTGTTATTTACCGTATTTACTCAATCAAGCCAATCACGTGCCTACATTTGTATTAAACATACAAATACACAAAACACGTGAGGTCGTAGTCACCGTTTCGTGCAAAAAATTAGACACATGAAAACTACGAACACACCCATGTTTCAGGCAACTGCCTAAAAAGACTTATAGCATAGCATAGTCGGCCTTATAATGATCCCACTGTTGGGACTCAGGCCTCCTCTCTAGGAGAGGGAATGGGCCGTAATCCACTACGCGGGCCCAGCGCGGGTTGGTGGATGTCACATGTCTTCGAATTTTTGGTTCTAGGACATGCCGGTTTCCTCACGATGTTTTCCTTCACCGTTTTGAGAGCAGTGGTGATGAAATAAATTACACAAAGTAATGCGCCTGGCTGGGTTTGAACCCGCGACCTACAACTCGTAAGTCGGGGCCGTTACCACTCGGCCACCACTGCTGTAAAAAGACTTATACATCTTGGAAACCGAAAATTTTGTTAATGTAGGTTTTTACCATAAATTTTAGGTGGGAATCATCCAATGATTTCACCCGCTCTAGGGCGAAGGTTTACTGACTAAAACCCACTCAATGTTCCATCTTTGTCTTGCGTTCCAGGGCCCCGGGTTTCCCTTTCAGAAGCGAACCCATGGCCCCAGTAGGCTTCGCCCCTACGGTTTTGCTGACATCTCCTTGAGATGCGCGTGGAACACTACGCGCTTTCGACAATTTGGGCTCGGTCTGGAAGGTAACCGGACGGCCGGACGGTGAGCTACCTATTGTCATCCGCAAGCTCACGCTTTACGGTGGCTGGAAATCGGGGTCGGGATCCGGCTGGGGTGTGAGGAAGTCCGTAAACGTCACATGTTAAAAGTAGGTAACATTAAAATAATATTAGATTTGTATTTTTGTTTACAATAAATAAACTCAAAAACTACTGCACCGGTTTTTAAATAATCCTTTTCCAGTAGCACTACTTTATCACTGATATCTAAGGCTATATATTTTCTACTTTCACGCGCAGAAGCTAGTATGCTGTTATTTTGGTAAATTTCAATTTCTATTTGTAACTAATAAACAAATTTTACTTAATTCTACATATGTTTGAAACTAATCAGTAACTACTTAGTCAGTGAATATACAAAAAACACGATTTTGAAATTCGTATAAAATATTTTTGTACTGAATGTTCAGTACAAAAATATTTTATACGAATTTCAAAATTAATTATTATGTATTTTTTTTCGCAAATTAGTTTCCTTGACTTATATCAAAGAATTAAAACGTATTAAGAACGAAGTTGAATAGGTTAGCGGGTATTATTAGAAAATAATATTCAGTCAGAATTCAAGTGTTGAATCATGACTGATAAAAACTGAAATAGCAATGCAATGATGTTACCTCATGTCAATTATGTTTTTGCAACGAAATAAATTTGGAACCGATGGGCCATTGTCAGCTTTGTAAAGAGTGAGTTAAAAATCTAACTGGCCATGTCGATGTTAAAAAAATAGTAATGGATGCAGGCATTGCACGTTCGTGCGACAATGACCGACGGAAGCCGAGCGTCCGGTGCCACCTGCGCCAGAGCACTTCCCTACGCAACCTGAATTATTTCTAATTAATTGTTTTTCTGTCTCTGCAGAATATATTATAACCTCTTGACGTAAATAGAACGACGATCAGAATCTGATAAATGTGTGTTAGGACAAGACATGTGCGGCTTTCAGTTTTTTGTCGTCTTGTTTGCAGAAAAAATTAGCTTGCAGTGTCAGCCTTAGACGTGTAAAATAGGATACGGTTTGAGCTAGGTTTTCGTTTCTTACCACATTAAATCTATTTCTATAGCTTCTATTATATTAAAATAACGGGATGAATAATAATGTAAATATGTGATGTTTCTTAATTTCTCCATTAGCATTATTTTTTATGAAGATGTTATCTAGATAAGTGATATTCATTAATAGAAAGCGGTCATCCCCATTTTCCTCTTAGTGATACGTATATAAATATTTAGAAACCCTGAATTGAATATTTCGATTCTCATTGACATTTCATAAAATTCATGAACACTGTTATTTTTTATTATCATCTGATATTATACTGTGATATTCTGACTTATATTATTTAAAATATTACAGATTTTTCAGAAAATATTGTGATAATCTACTTATCATTCTACGATTAGATAGCATGTTGCTTACTGTGTGCCTCAGAATGTTTTAAATTTTTCCTCCATATTATTTTGGGCTAGGCAGTGTATCATCTTTCAGTATTTTTGTTAAGTGTAGATAGCTAATAATGCTAAAAACATTAAAATAAAATGTTTCCATCAAAATTGCCAATAGACAACGCATTATCACGGAAGTTGAGACACAAAAAATACTAATAATAGAATACACACGTTTCAGTGCCACGTTATTTTATTTGAGGAAAATAGGCCATTTAATGGTTAATGAAACAAAAAAATAATGGCCCTTTTCTTCTCAGTCTCACGATTCTCGTTATGAGTCACAGTTCTCAAGTCCGTGTGATGACCAGCCGCAATTAAGTCCAAGGTTTCCCATGAAACCTCATCGTTTAAAAGCTCGCTTAGATTTTAATCATACAAATTATAACTAGTTCATAATACTTCTGAATAATTAACTTTTAGAACTAGGAAGCTAATTTATTAGTTAAAAGGCAATAAATATAAAAGATTGGAAGTTTAATGATCAAAAACTTAACTGACAAAGAAAATTCGCTTTTAAAATTGCTGAACCTTCTTGTCTTTTGAAACTATCTGGTTGGCAGCCCATCGTCCAAGATGATTACATGAGATTGGTCGTGGCATGAGATACACCCAAATTTGTACATACTAGATAATCAATCAATCAATATCAATCAATTAAGCCTTTCTAAGTCCATTGCTGGACATGTGCACATGTGGGTTACCTAAGTAGCATTAGATATTGATCTCCCGTTTATTATGATTTCGTTTAAGAAATAGGTTTGTTGTTAATACAAGTTGACATATGGCAAAAAATAAAATATCACTAAGAAATCTGCAATAATATCGTAATATATATATGCTGCTGCAGAAAAGTATACTGGTAGGTATAAAGTTTTTGCAATGTAATACACCCTTTTGTTTTAGGTGGACTACCTCCAAATAACTTTTTCCGCTCTGGATGGGCTGAAAAGGACAATCATACTTTTACTGACTGAAACCCACCCGTGTTCTTTCAGTTGCTCTTTGCCCTGCAGGTAACTCTTTCGAAAAATCCCACCATCTAGCAGGAATATAACCTACCTGACCTAAACACAAGATGATCAGTCACACACCACCTCTACCTGTAGGTACGTATAATTTAATAAATTACCAAAAACACATTTAAAGTAATATAAGTTGCAGACTTTTTATAGTTAAGTTGTATAACTGACTTAATGAAAATAATTTCTCGAACGTAAACTGTAATCATCATTTCAGCTGAAAGACGTCCACTGTTGGACTTAGGCCTCCCCCAAGCGTCGCCACAACGACCGGTCCTGTGCGTTTCTCATCCATCGGATTCCAGCGACCCTGACCAGGTCATCGGTCCACCTTGTGGGAGGCCTTCCAACGCTGCGCCACTCCAGAACTTTTCGGCCCCGTTTGGGCTATCCATCTGTTCTGCCTGCCCATTGCCACTTAAGGCGATCATAGGTACATAGCTACATCGTATTACGAGTCACTTACTCTTCTACCTAAATTAAACTATGGAATACAACTCGGAAATTTTCCTGAAATACGTTTCAATTGTTATCATTTAGTCGTAAAGCATATAAGGACATAAGCGAGTAATCGTAAAAATAGTATCAAGAGTGAAAATGTTAGATGCAGGCACCCACACGATGCGGCGGAAGTAATGTATATGCAGATATTAAACTACCTACATTGAACTAAATAAGTCCGTGCTACGCATTATAATTAAGCGCTTTGTCTTTGTAAGTGCTTTGTTTTGTTTCAACAATGTATTTAGAGAATCTGAAATCTTTATTGTTGAAGACAATTGAGACATCTGTGTTGTGCCTCGTTTCAATATCTTACCGGGTTTTATCATGAGAGTAAAATTTTGTAAACTTCGTAGCGTCTCGTAGCCTGCGCAGCAGAACCTTTTTTTGACGCGGGAAATCGTTAAATAAGGGCGGATTTCTGAATTGAGTATTTTGAGTTAAGAACGTCTCAAACCATACTTAACTGCCAAATTTTGATAGGTTTTCAGGGCAAAGTAGAGTTTGAGTAATTCTCAACTTCGAATGCTTAAATCAGAAACCGAGGGTATGTCTTTCCGCTCTGAGTAAAGCATGATGGAGCATGTCAGACTTTTACTAACTAGGACCCACCCATGTTCCTTCAGTTGGCATTTGCGTTCCAGGGCTGCGATGACTTTTTCTCGCCAATCATGCTGACGTCTCTCTGGACTACAATGCCCCCTCGACCCAGGCCTAGTCCTTATCGGAGGGCTGTCCGCAAACTCTTGCTTACGGTGGCCGGGAATTGTTCTACCACTCCTGACGTGGCGACGCCCTGGGCTTCTCCTGCGGCAGCGAGAGGATTGCTTCGCCTAACAGACCATTATATTCGTTTCCAGTTGAAATCGAGCTACCAATTATTATATACTGGTAGTTGCAGTAAAGTACTACCAAATATATATTTAATGTCTTTGAATACCACACATTAATATTATTTCAGACTCTCTTCAGAAAAATGTAGGCTCATGTTGCCAATTTTGGTGCTGTTGTGTTGATTTTAATAAAATCGATAGATGATAATCGAATTTGATAATGATAATTTTGTGATTCATTTTTTAATTTTTTAAAAGCATATGTCATATGTCAGTTTTTGGAAATTATGTTACCATTGCCAGTTGTGATAGAGGAGTTGGCCTGTCTGCAAGTCATAAAATAAACTTTTTAAAAGAGCAAACAAACCAACAGCATTTTATGCACATCATTTTAAATGCAGCCATATGTGCGTCGACTTAGTATTAGATATTTAAACGGAACAAATGTGCTTTCAAATTTATCTAAAGTATTTTGAACTCTTAAATTAATAACCAATTCACACTCAATGTTAACAAAACAGTATGATACAGTGTAACTTGACGTAAGATTACACTTTTTTTACTTTTTTATTCTTTCAGTTACACATATAAAATGTTTATTTTTATCTTAAAAGCACAGTTAATCTGATTATATTGTAAAACACTCAAAAGACAATCCCAAGTTACTGACAATAACTTAAGGGTTAAAGCTAAGGTGCCTTAACGGTACGCAGACTTACGATTATGAACATTCAGTCATGAACATTTTCTTTATGATGGATAATTAATCATGCTAATTAACATAAAGCCAATCATTGTAATTATTCCTGTATTTATTTATCTGATTATGCAACAGTGTTAATTGTGGGGCAGTTGTTAATTATAAGATCCTTGATTGTATCTCATTATCTACACCAATATTATAAAGAGATTAAGTTTGTTTTTTTGTTTGTAGGAGATAATCTCTGAAAGTACTGGCCCGATTGCTAAAATTTTTTCTCCGATGGAAAGCTGCTTTATTCCTGAGTGACATAGGCTGTATTTTATGCGCACAGGCGAAGCCACAGGCAAAAGCTAGTCTGAGATACAATTCCTTATAACTCACCATAACTTGGCAACAGGCCGCGAAGTTAACTGTAAACTTGACTTAGCCAGAGGATTGTAAAAAACTTAATCGGTAACAACTGGAGCGAATCAGGTGAGCGCACTAATTGTGGAACGCCAATTAAAAACAATATTGTGCAATATTCGATAGGCGATAGAGTCACGGAACACGATGAAGTCACTTACCCTGCATCGTTCATGACAGATATTATTCACCGGAACATTAATTGTTGTGAATAGAGATGCGCCCACGCATGCAATCCAAGAGTCTAATGACCACGAAATAACACGAACTGTATGATCACGGTAGCGTACAAGTGAATGTTTTTTTTATTTATGAAATTTATGATTTGAGGAGTGCCCAAGTGGTTTTAGATCTGCTATGTCGCGTAGAAAAAAATGCAAAAAGTTGTTTAAGTCTCTGCTAAAGACACTTATTTGATTAACAGATCACTATAAACTTACTAATCTATTGAAAATATGTTTTGAGAATAAAATATTAGTACACATTCCGTAAATATGTAGTGATCAGTCATGATTCAGAGATTTCATTAGGTGAATGAGCTGCGCCTTTCTCCGCGCAGTGACGTACACTAAAACTTAATATGTTTTCCCAAAATATTTCGGAGGTAAAAAGCAATCACTGAGGGGAAAACCAGAAATTGTATATAAGCAAGCTCGTGTCCTAGTTCATGAGCTGGTAACCGGTTCCTTTTGAGTAAGATTGAGTCTGGAAATAACTAAAGTAATGGAGTAGAGAAAGATTTATGAAAATTGAAAAAACTTAAAGAAAATTGTTAGAAAATTTTGTTTGACTTTTCCTGTTCAACCGTTTTTTTATATCCTTCTGAAGTATTGAAAGTGGTAAATAACTGATGTTGATTGATATTTTTCATATGAGCTCTGAGTCAATCGATCATCAAAGTTTTCCTCTGCTAATATAGGAAAAGATCCTAAGTTATGACCAGACTAAAGACCTTAGAACTGACTTAAATCATCTATAAACTACAAATTCCTCTCTACAACTATTTCTGTTTACGGCAATTTTCGCCCAAAAATTATTGGGTGGAATCCACCCATTAAATAAGTTTACAAAATAGTTATATACTTAGATGTCAATAATGATATGAAATTTTGTGGCCATTAGATGCTTAGATTTGCTTCGCTCAACTTAATTTGGAATAGAGCGAACGCCACACATTCTCTTGCGCTCATGTTAGATAAAGCTGCCATTATGAGATGGTAGTTTGGTAGTATGGTCATTGTTGGTGGCGGCGCGCGTTATAAAGTAGTTGGATTGTGGCGAAATGAGGTCGCGGGGGCGCGGGAGGGGACGGCCGTTGACCGACGACAACCTTATTGCGCTGAGCCATGAGCCAATGTCTAGGGTAAGGTCCTCGGACCCGAAGTGGAGTGCTGTTTTCATTGGTACGTTTCCGTGGGCGGCTCGACACGGTTCGGTTTTTTCAACGTTTGCAAAAAGAGGTTGCATAATTTCAGACCATAAACGTTGCGTGCTCGTTTACTTTGTTAAATATTTGACACAAACATATTTTTCACGTGTTGAGAATGGAGTTTGGTTTACTTTATTGCTAATGAGTTTTATTTGGTAATCAGTTTTCAGTATTGTTTATCAATAGGTACAGTATAAGTACGTTTTCTTTTAGTTTAGATGGTAGATCTTTCTGTCATACCAAATTTTCTATTTTTATGTTTACGTAATCCGCGTAATATGTAATTTAATCAATGGCATTATCAATTTAATACTGAAAAAAAAGTAATTGAAAACATTTTAACAAAATTGTAGTTGCATGCACGACGACATCGAATCGTTTTATTTCTATTAGGTAATTGCCTTTGCAACTTTTTTCCCAATTTACGAATCAAAGTATGAAAGCTCGCGAGCTTTTTATATGACGGTGATAGTTTGGCCATTCGCCTCAAGGCTAGATGTTTCCATTCGAGAGTGTAAGAGAGGGTAATGCCCTCCGAAGTTGTTTGTGGCAAAAAATGGGGACACTGAGAGACCGGCTCACTTATTTGGTTAAGTTATGAATCAGCGTGAGAATAATACTAAATTAACAATTTGTTTTTGTTATTTCCATTGCCAAGTCTTATGCAAGTGAAAGAAAGTTTTATTCAAAATTTTGCATCATAAGAGTTTTACGCTCCTGGTATTTACATAATATTACGGGATTATATTCATCCAGGTATGTATAAGTAACTATCTTATTTTTTAAAAATCATTTGAACAATAACTTGAAACGTTTTTATTGCTCTGATACGTAAATCTGTGCTTCCTTATGAGATCGATCAGGCCAAAAGGGTTTGAATTTATTAAATTAATTCAATATTTCCATTTACCTTCGCAGTAAGCCAACAAAGGACTTCAGAGACTTGGCCATGCAAACCAAAATCGGATTTCAAAATCATTTGGAATTTTAAAATTTGCCCCATTTCGTGCCGGGATTCAAATTCGTTAAAATATTCGTATTTCTTTATATACAGTGTTTACTCTGTTTCAGGCCACTGTAGAACTATGAAGTTTAAGACTGGACGATTTCAAACTAGAAACTTGTTACCAAGTAACTAAGGTAAAAATAACCAAGTATTCAAATATAAAACTTTGCATAAAAACTTTTGTCGCCCAACAAAAACTTTTCGGCGAAATAGTAGTAATTGATTTTCCAAATTCACACACCAAATTCCTTTTAGATGAAGCGATTGGCATCGTGCCTTGGCCGCAGCAGTTCTACGCGAGTATAAAGGTATCTGTGTACCCTATTAAAAATTCTCACTGCGACCTATTAAGACGAGACTTCGTTGAAGAGTGCGACAACGACCTTAAAATCGAATTCAACATGCAAACTGAACGGCCCGTGATGGTTGTAAACAAGAGCGTGCTAAAAACCTTGATTTTGTTTTGGGAAATCAGGGGCGGGGGACTCGCTGCTACTCGGACTTGTTTTGGGAAGTCAAGGGCGGGAGACTCGCTGCTACTCGGACTTGTTTTGGGAAGTAGAGGGCGGGGGACTCGCTGCTACTCGGACTTGTTTTGGGAAGTCAAGGGCGGGGGACTCGCTGCTACTCGGGCTTGTTTTGGAGAGTAGAGGGCGGGGGACTCGCTGCTACTCGGACTTGTTTTGGGAAGTCAGGGGCGACTCTCTGCTACTCGGACTTGTTTTGGGAAGTCAGGGGCGGGGGACTCTCGGCTACTCGGACTTGTTTTGGGAAGTAGAGGGCGGGGGACTCTCTGCTACTCGGACTTGTTTTGGAAAGTCAGGGGCGGGGGACTCTCGGCTACTCGGACTTGTTTTGGGAAGTCAGGGGCGGGGGACTCTCTGCTACTCCGACTTGTTTTGGGAAGTCAGGGGCGGGGGATTCGTTGCTACACGAACTTGTTTTGGGAAGTCAGGGGCGGGGGATTCGCTGCTACACGATACTTCCATGGAAATTGCGCACCAATTTATTAAATTGATATCATAGTTATAGGGCACATCCCTTTTGCTCAGTATTTTGTACAAATTAATTATATTGTGTAATAGTTGACTGGTAGAGAATACTTAATAAGTTATTTGATGATTTCCCACCTAAAAAAAGGTTTTTGTGAAAGTAAATAGGCTGTAATCCACTGCACGGGCCTAGTGCTGGTCGGTGGATGTTAAATGTTTTCGAACTTTTTTCATAATTCATAATTCATAATCATTTATTTGCTAATATGGGTAATTACATAAAGTTATTGAAATTATATTACAGTCCAACCATATTATACCTTGAGGCATGCAAATTTTTGGTTCTATGATATGCCGGTTTCCTCACGATGTTTTTCTTCACCCTTTTTGGTATTGTTAATAGTCATGAGCGTAGCGTAGATACATACATTTACTATAGGAGAACATGCAATATAATAACGGTTTTTGGATACAGTTTGGGGTATCCCGTTTCTGCAGTGCATCTGTTATGTTTGCGCAGGGTTACGGTCAAGCTTCCCATCATTAGACAGGAATCTGCCTCAAATTTCTTCAAATTACAGGTGAGCTCCAACTCCATCCTGAAGATCATAGCTGAGAAATACGATTCTCTGATAGTGTATAGCATTATTAAGAGATTTATTTACCGAATACATCGAAGGAATAGAACAATTTGCCTGCAGCGGTCTTCCCGTTCGATTATAATTTAGGTGTCTTCAAGGCTAGAGTGAATAGACTCTTAAAAAAGTTATGCGATTCACCATCAGCGATTGCATCACTGGTTACCATCAGGTGGGATCGCAGTCAAGCACTATTTTATATCAATAAAAAAAAATCTCTCAGAATAAAGTAATAATAATAAACTTTACTAACATAGTCATGAAATTCTTACTTACTAACTCACTATGGATGTAACTGGTCTGATATAAAGTTGAGATAGTGGTCAAGCGCGAGCTTATCAACAATAATTAACGAGCGGGAGGGTGTGTCAGACTTTTACTGACTAAAATCCTACACCTGTTCCTTCTTCCCCTGCCTGCTCCCCACCCTGCTGGGCCTACCCATTGCTCGCCGTCCGCAAGCCGGTGGCCGGAAATTGGGATCAGGATTACTAGCAGCTGCTAGTGGCTTCGCCCGCGTTAAAGTGGAAAATTGAACCAAGAAAATATACTCCTCGGATAAAAAGTATCTTAGGTGCTATTTCAAGATATGGTCTGCTTATGGTGTGCTAATTTTTTTTACAGATCCGTTCAGCCGTTTGAGCGTGAAAAAGCATACGCACAAAACGCTTTGAGAACACATTTATTATGCGTACAGCCAAAGGAATTCCTTGCCGGAGTCTGTGTGTCCTGATAGCTACAACTTAGGGGTCTTTAAGTCAAGAGTGAAGAGACTACTTCGTGCTCCATCGTCGACCACATCATCGCTTACCATCAGGTGAGATGGTGGTCAAACGCGAGCCTATCATTAATAATAAAAAAAAGCAACAAACATGACACAAAATTTCGCCATTATCATATTAGTGTGGTAAAAGTAAAAAATAAGTTTTGGGGGAGGTCTGTGTCCAGCAGTAGACGTCTATCGGCTGAAATGATGATGAAAAGTAAAAATGTCTTTCAGGTATTTTTTAAAGATGGTGCGATTTTATTTAAACTCAAATTCACACCATCGATGCACAAAATACGACGTATGAAAAGGAAAACCTACGTAGGCCCGCCATTATTATTCCGTGTAAACGTTAACATCTTTAATTTGTTGACCGAACACACCCACTCTTTGTAAATATTAATTTAGAATAGGTCTGTTTTTAAATATATAGGTATAGTTAATTATAGTTGTATGAGTTAGTAACAGCTGTTATATGTTAAAAAAAGTAGTATTCAATATCCTTTCTAGCCTATTCTCAAGTAATCTTCAAAAATTTCAATGGTAAGAAAATTTGGCTCTTTATAAACCTAGGGCGTCAGAAGTTGCGAAAGAGTGCAAAAAATCTATTGATTTATGTTAGTTTTTCAGGCTTTTGACAACCTTTATCAATAGTGTTCCTGTTTATTTTCATGCGCACGTCCTCCGCACTTCTTTTTAAGGTGGAAAATCATCCAATGACTTCTCTCGCTATAGGGTGGAGCGAGAGGGCGTGTCAGACTTTTACTGACTATAACCACACCTATGTTTCTTCTTTGCCTTTGCGTTCCAGGACTTTGAGTTTCACTTGTGGAAGTCAACCCATGGTTATGGCAGGCGTGGGCCCTTACGGTTTTGATGACATCTCTTTGAGGCGCACGTGGAGCACTACGCGTCGTGGACGACCTCTGCACTAAGGGTGAAGTGATTCTGATTCGTACTGATTGATCAGATATCCAAGATTAGAAAAAAATATAGAAAAAACGGTTATTCGTACCTCACACAATCGTATAAACTAAAAATATATAATGAAAAAAGGAAACTAAATTTTTGCGAAGCTGAAAAGGCGCCTAACTCAGCGTATGCTGCGATATTTAAAATGATAAATAACGCAGCACAGGTATTAGACTCAGGTAACCTTACAGAACATCATCTACCTACCTACCTTACCTTACCTACATAAAATTTATTATTATTATGCATTTATTTATCTCAGGACTCTGAGGTCCTGGATCTTTGGAAGGTGTACGAGGGGCCAAAACCAACTCGCAGATTGCCTTTGGTAAATTTTCATGGAACGTGATACCAACAGCCGATTAGCCTTGTACGCGCTATGTTAGTGCACCCAAGGACAACCCTCGATTGGTGGGAAACTATTGCGACATATGAAAAGTAATGTTATAAGGCTAAGGTTTTTGGGAGGCTTAAATGGACTGATTACCAAGAACTATGTTAAGACTATGGCCCCTACCTGAACAATGTTTATTTATTTTATAATTTTTGTACACACATATGTATATACAGGCAGGAAATACAGTATTATAAAACTTAGTACAAAGGTACTGCTTATTTCTAAAAGAAATTTCTTCCAGCAGACCTGCGAAAGAAGAGATAAGAAGAAATATAGACAATAGTGAATAAGATAAAGAAATAAGAAGAGTTTGTATACTTATATAACTATAAATACCTTATACTAAAAATAAATACATAATAAATATAATAATGTTATTAATATACGTCCATAAAAATGGCAGGGGGTGATTTTCACACCCAAAAAGCGGTTGCTAGCACAAAGTGACGTAGCAACAAGAAGGCAACATATCCTGAGGTGCTTGAGGAGTGGAGAGGTATAGCAAGGCTATCAGAACAATCCCAGAAGTATGGTCAAGAGTTTGTTCTTGCGAATCTCCACTCAAGCTAGCCAATAAAAGCAAGCCTGAGATGAGGAACAAGATTTCTCCCGGGAGATCGGGTCCGTAGGTTCGCTAATGTGATGGACATTAGCGACCCTACGGACCCGATCTCCCGGTTCAGTTCGCCACATAACTTGTCTTGTGGATTTATTATTATCATAGGTTTATTGGATACGTACTTGTATAATAATATAACCACAAAGCCTTCTTACTTATTTTTTTTTCCATCCAGAAATTTAATATTTCCTTCACAGAAAAACGGACAGTAAAAACAAAGTGATCTCTGAGAATATTGCTTACGTGACTAATAGAAGACATCAACGAGAGCAAAGACGCAAGCGCGTACTTACCGATCATGAGGAAAACCTCAAATAAACTGTTGTATTCAGGACGCAGGCTTCATTGGCGTCACACAGAACCTCTTACAATATCATATGCTAATATAAATGAGGTTATAACGCCGGAATCAGAATATTTATGAACAAACTGCTACCAGCGGCTTCGCCCGCGAGATAGTCAAAAAATGTTCTAAGAGTACATATTAGCATAATAGCATAGCAAAGCAACAACCTTTTAATGTTCTCACTGTTGGAACTCAGGCTTCTTCTCTGGGAGAGGGAATGGGCCGTAATCCACTACGCGGGCCCAGTGCGGATTGGTGAATGTCACATGTCTTTGAATTTTTAGATCTAGGACATGCCGGTTGCCTAACGATGTTTTCCTTCACCGTTTTGAGTACAGTGGTAATGAAATAAATTACACAAAGTAATGTGCCTGGCTGGGTTTGAACCCACGACCTACAACTCATAAGTCAGGGCAATTACCACTGAGCCACCACTGCTCAGAGTGCATACAATCGGGATAAAAAATGCTGACCTATGTGTTATTTCAGGATATGGTTTACCCTTGTACTAAGTTTCATGGAATTCCGTTCAGCTGTTCGAGCGTAAAGAAGTAACAAACATACATACACACAAATATTCGCCTTAATAATATTAGTGAGATTGATTGGGAACTGAAAAAACCAAGTCGCAGTTACTCTGTGCGTAAGTAATGAAACGCATGTTCAAGAAATCTCATTAGAAATTTTTATACACAATCGAGACTTGATTAGGCACTGATTTGTTTCAGCAATACTAATAAGCCCCGTGTTGGTCCCGCTTGAAATTATACCAACGATACACTCATAACGACCAAATTATCGATCATTATTTTTACAAAAATATGTATTCGGTAATCGGTTTTCCACACGGTTATGTGAAATAATTGAATAACGAATCAAACAAGATTCATAAAGCAATAATTGCTTTAGTAATGACATGCGATAAGAATATTATTTTTAGTTAATAAAGTACGGATTTTTGAAAATAGAAAACACAATTGCAGCACGTAAATTTTCCTTCCACTTTACCTAGTAACCTATTAAAGGCTCAAATTATGATTGACCTATTAGTTGCTCTTCTTTCATAGAATATAACAAATTCATGAGGACAAAAATACCTTTTTTTAAGTGGGAAATTATAAAATAACATCTAACGCTCTGGGTGGAACGAGAGGGAGTGTCAGTCTTTTACTGACTAAATCCCACCCGTATTCATTCAGTTGCCTTTTGCGTTCCAGGCCCGCGGTAACGCTATCAAACAAACTCACTGGCAGATCCGATTAAAATACGTAGACCTTCAAAATGCTAATTTAATTTAGATGCTGACCGCCACTAAGATTTCCTTTAACATAATCAGCCTTTTAATGTTCCCACTGCTGGGACTCAAGCTTCCTTCTCCAGAAGAGGGGATAGGCCGTAATCCACCACGCGGGCCCAGTGCGGATTGGTGAATGTCACATGTCTTCGAATTTTTGGTTCTAGGACATGCCGGTTTCCTCACGATATTTTCCTTCAGCGTTTTGAGAGCAGTGATGATGAAATAAATTACACAAAGTAATGCGCCTGGCTGGGTTTGACCCCGCGACCTACAACTCGTAAGTCGGAGCCATTACCACTCGGCCACCACTGCTCACTCGGCCACCACTGCTCAAGATTTCCTTTGATCGTTTTGATTTGTAGTTTGGAGAAGACTAGGTAATATTTAATTGTAATCAATTAACATTTAAAACCTGTCCGTTATTCAAGAAACTGTAGCAAAAAATACAGTTTCCCCTCAGGGACAATCGGTTAACATTTGCATAATTTGTCTAACCTTGTAGTATTTTCCTTGTAAGATTACGCAGGTAGGTACGAATTGTGCCGAAAATTCAAATACATTGTCATTTCCAGTGAACATTTATAATTAACGTAAATTTATAAAAACCTGCGGTTGTGTTTTGATTGTAAAAATATATCGGTCGAGATTAAAAAAGAGGAAAACATTTTCTGACGTGGGTCTTTACAAATATGAAAAGAGTTGGAACCTGTTCTTTTCCGTTTATAAACCGTGTTTTTTCCGGTTTGGGTTTTGTAGGCGTGTAGGTAAGTATGTATATTTATTTATACATCTCAGGACCCTGGGGTCCCGGAACTTTGGATGGCGTATGATGAGCGGAAGCTAACTCGCAGAGGCCCCTTAGTCTGTTTTCATGGAACGTGATACCCACCAACGATTATCCCTGCACGTGCTATGGTAGTGTCTACTTGACTATAGTCAGTAGTGTAGTACGTGTATGTGTGTGTGTGTGCATGTGTGTGTATATGTGTGTGTGTGTAGTAGTGGTGGTGTCTAGTGTATGGTCTACTATTATATATATAACCATTGTAAGAACTTTTATAACCATATTTATCTGCAAATAAATCTTTGATAACGTACAAAGTCAAAGTCAAACTTTGACTTTGTATACCCACCCAAGGTCAACCCCCTGTTGGTTGGAAGCTAGGTATTGCGGCATAATATGTAAAACAAAGACATAGGGCTATGGTTTTTGAACCTTTAAGTGGCCTGGTTACCAAGAACTATCTTAAGACTGGCCCCTGCCTGAACAATGTTATTAATATGCATCGATAAACAAGGCGGGAGTTACTTGTACAGATGTATGTATATTATTATTATGGCTTTATTTCTCACATTAAGTGTTAAATTGGCATTTAAATAAAAGTTAAGTAAGTATTATTTTATTAGTGTGATTCCTTGCCGAAAAAACCTCCTCTATTTGTTTCCATTTGCATTTATCTGTAGCAATATTGATCCAATTTTTTTCCTGGAAGGGTATGTATATCAGTTAAATATTATTTTTTAAACATACACGGTCTTTCCACACAAAGCTCCACACAATTAACAATTTAAATAGATAGATTATTTATTGTACACCAATAATAAAATTACAATAGGAACTTAAAATTAATAGGGTGTCACAATGGATAGTCTTATCGCTAAAAGCGGTTTTTTACAGACAACCTTTACATAGTCCTACCTTTATATAGTCAGTTATTTGTGAAAAGCTCAAGCGATGGTTTAACTACGAAGTTAGGAACAGGCCTGTCTGGCCCAGGTAGCAATCCGGTGGAGGTATAGGTATAGCCTTTTTTAGGTATCATCAAATAACTTCTTTTGCTCTTTGGATGGCCTAAAAGGGATTATCGGACTTATACTGAATAAAACCCACCAGTGTTCCTCTGCGATCCAAACCGAGGCATACAGCCTTAGCTTTATTTGTTGTTTTATCTACTCATCATCATCATTTCAGCCAAAAGACGTCCACTGCTGGACATAGGCCTCCCCCAAGTGTCACCACAATGAACGGTCCTGTCCGTCTCGCATCCATCGGATTCCCGCAACCCTTACCAGGTCATCGGTCAACCTTGTAAGAGGCATTCCAACGCTACGGCTTCCAGTACGTGGTCGCCAGTCCAGAACCTTTCGTCCCCAACGGCTATCCATTCTGCGAGCAATATGCCCTGCCCATTGCCACTTAAGTTTGGCGATTCTTTGTGCTATGTCGGTAACCTTGGTTCTCCTGCGGATATCCTCATTCCTGATTCGATCACGCAAGGAAACTCCGAGCATAGCCCTTTCCATTGCCATTTGGGTGACTTTATGTCTTTGATGAGGCCCATTGTAAGCGACCACGTTTCGGAGCCATATGTAATATATACTATATACTGACAAAAGGATTTTATCTCTTGTTCCATAAAATACCTGCAAAATTGGGTCAGTCTAGCTCAGGCGATAAGCTACCTGTCGCAGTCTAAAATGCACTTTGAATACCAAAATAGAATCTAAGTTGTTATGCGCAGCCTCAGAGCGTCACTTAAATCTCTGCTCACCTCATTGTGGCGGGACGGCAGATACATAGATACAACACTAATCGTCTTCGGGTTAAAACTCGAGAATGTCCTAATAACACATTTTTTTGTCAGCCTTAAAATTGTGGGAAATCATTGTTTTTTCTCAGATTGTTTTTACCAAATTTTAGAACGGTAAACAGCTTAAAGCAACACATGGCTATTTTGTTTTTGTTATTTAATTATAATAGCATTTATTTTTATTAGAAACTAGGAAATTATAACTGTGGTACCTGAAAAAAAAACCCTTAAAACAGTGTTTTTAGTTAAAGAGCTATACGGTGATACGAATGATTTAATTAAATTACCTACTTCAATAAAATCAAAAGCATTTATATAAAGCTTATACAAGTTAAGATATTAATGTCTGTTTTTAATTATTTGGACATGAGCTTATGAATCGTAAAAGTAAAATCTGGTCCTATCCCTGTCGCCAACATAAAATTATTATTGACTAAACCAGTATTTTAACTACATTAAATAAATACATCTCAATATAAAAGCTATAATAAATAAGTATAATTTATTCGGCTCAGACAACTCGTATTGCACTACTTATTATTTCAAGGAAATATTTTCGTTGCTTCAAAATCTCGGTCGCGTCAGGACATAAACTACCTAGTTAATATGTTAGCAAATAAAAACTTTATGCGATACGACGCACACACACACACACATCCATGAGGAACATCAAGATGCAGTGATTTTAAGCTTTGTTTGTATACACATAACGTTGGAAATTAGTAATTGAATTGAATAACCGCGGGAAATGTAGGGTTGGCACAGTCATAACGGGTGTTTTTTTCTGGAAAATTCTAAAAGATTTATTTTTGATGACTTTTCCAAGTTAGGTTACTGTACTGTGGCACTGATAGGTTAGTGTTATTGATTTGAAATAAGTTCGATTATTCAGCTATGTCTTGTTGTTATGTTTTTTCTTACGTGGTATGCAAAATTTTTAATTATTATTTCTAGTTTAGGACATTTTTCAGATATATTTTCTTATTTCCATACATTTGTTAAGTAAACTCTAATCGCTAAACAGTTACAAAGTTTTCGTTGTCGTTTACCTCCCTACTTTATGCTGGTATAGTTTTCCATACCAGCATAAAGAAGGGAGGTAAGTAGAGAAAAAATACTTTGTTTCTATGTAGCTTTTGCCAGAGGCTTCGCCCGCATTCCTGTTATTCAGTAATAAAAGAACATTTTTAGTAAAAGAATTTTTGAAATCGGCTCATTACTATTTGAGTTTATTCATTACAAACAAAAATACCAGCATGCAAAAATACAAATCTTTACTTTTTATAACAATAGTACCGATATATTTATAACAATATTTTTCTACAATTGAAAAGCAATAATATCAGACGACGAATCGACAAAGTAACATTTTAAATAATAAAAGCCACAACTTTACCCATGAAGAATTTTATAGGCTAACGCTACTATTCCACAGATTTTCCTTTCCATGTGTTTGAGGCCCTGGCGTGTGCAGGCTAACGGTATCGCTCACGTGTCTCCGCAAAGCCATCGACCCTCAGCGGCCTCCGCGCAATACACCATCACCCCACGCAAAAGGAACTACAACACACATTGCAATCAAACAAAATTGGACCTTACTTTAACAAGCCAAAGTGTGGTTTAGTTCTCAGCAGCACTGCTAAATAAGACATCAATACCATTCAAAATACAAGTCGCTTCAATTGATCGCTTGAACATAAATCCTTGCCTAACTGATTATGAAACTTATTGCCCCATAATACGGTTTAAATTCGTTTGAATTTCGTTAAAGTCTCAAGAGTAAGCATCAGTTAATCTAGTTATTCATACATTTATGTACTTCTCGTGTATTATTTATAACATATTACAATCAAATGAAAACAATAAGAAGGTATTTCCACACTATTATTTATTATGACGCAAGAGAAAACTTTTCGACTGAGTTACGTTTTAGTTAGTTTTATAATTAGATAAATAAATTATGAGGACGCAGACAATCCTAAAGTTTATAATTATAAATAAGTCTAATTAGGTTTTTTTATATTTTCCTTAAATCAAATATAAAAAAAAAAACATAAAGATCCTATTGTATAATTTATTGTAATGACTATATCATTTATTTTATTTTACAATTGCTATGCAGCATAAATATTTATCGCTATTGTACTGGTGTAATTAAAAAAGTTTTTTTTTTTGGAAACAAAAATAAATACTTTAAAAACCCTATTTAAAATTTGTACTCAGAACGTAACTTTGTACATAGTATATCAACAGTGTCTAAAGGAATTAATTAATTTTTAATAATTACTGTAGATAAAAAACTGGCCATGTGCAAGTCGGACTCGCGCACTGAGAGTTCCGTACAAACTTACTTAAGTAAATAGTTCAATTCCCGAATAGAGTTTTGAAGATTTTTCCGAATTGCAAAAAGATTTTTTTAAATTAACAAAAATTTTTATTGTTTTCATTTATTCCTGTATCTGTGCTCTAAAACCTTGCTTTATGCCAAATTTCAGGTTCATGGGTCAACGAGAAGTACCCTATAAATTTTGATTCCCTTGAGAGTATCGAAATATACGTTTTTTGCGACATAAACGTCCGTATCTTTTTTTTCGCTCACTCAGAAGTTTGATTTTTTCGCAGTTTCAAGGGAGCGCAGACTTGAGTATATGATTTTAATTTCAATTCGATACGTCCAAGCGTTCCCGAGGTAAAGAGTCTTGACAGACAGACAGACGGACAACAAAGTGATCCCATAAGGGTTCCGTTTTTTCCTTTTGAGGTACGGAACCCAAAAAAAAAACAAAGTGTTTTAAAACTGTCCATCCAACCAGAGACATTTAAATGTTCGTGATAAGAAATTAAAGTTCAGGAATGGATTTGTGTACCATTAAAATTATTATTATTTTCTCTTACGGAAGTCCCTTTCCTATCCTACTTACCATATGAGGAAACTTATAATTATTATGGTAACTTATACCAAATATGTTTTAGTTACGTAGATTTGTAGTGACAAGTAATTTTTAATTGTCACCTTAAGGATTGATGACTGTTTTGATTATGGCGTGTTCCAAATATGTTTCGGCAGCTATAAAAGATGAGAGGTACAGAAAGCGAACATGTTTTTAACCAACATTACTGGACTAGATCTGGGGTATAACCACGAAATGTTTTTTTTTTTTCTGCAGGAGTGGGAAATGCTCATGGATGCCCAGGCTGCCACACAGATGAGCCAGTCAGGGCAATGTCAGACTCCTACTGACTAAAACCACACTCCTGCCTTACATTTAAACCACCGACATGAGGTCCGTGCCCTTGTTTGATAATTATACATTATTTGCTTCTGGGCAACTCCACGTACAAGTGGCGTCACTCCAGAGCACCTTTCAGCAATCGCAACAAATCCCGTCAGAATTTCAGGGTTAAGAGGCCACCAGCTTGAAGCGATACCCAAGCGCAACAACGACCCACATACGCATCAAAAATCAATCTCCCAACCTTCAATACACATGCAACCCATCGTCGCCCAAAACGCGACACGCTAAAATATTAAGCGTGTGAGCGAGAAAGAGGAATAGAACATACGCCCTATATAGCTCCATCCCTTTAACAGTTCAGTTCAGGTCGTCAAATGGATCGCGTTAAGAGCTCGTGGTAGGACCTCCGTTTGCAGAAACATGGAAGGAGATACTGACTGAATGTATGGTGATTTGCGAGGAGACTGAGTGAGAGGTTTAGTTATATATCTGTGTTATTTTATATTTAATGCTGCGTAGAAGAACCAAGGTCACCGACATAGCATGAAGAATCGTCAAACTTAAGTGGCAATGGGCAGGGCACATTGCTCGCAGAACGGATGGCCGTTGGGGCCGAAAGGTTCTGGAATGGCGACCACGTACCGGAAGACGTAGCGTTGGAAGGCCTCCTACAAGGTGGACCGATGACATGGTAACGGTTGCGGGAGTCCGATGGATGCGAGACGCACAGGACCGTTCATTGTGGCGACACTTGGGGGAGGCCTATGTCCAGCAGTGGACGTCTTTCGGCTGAAATGATGATGATGATATTTAATGCTTGCATGCTGCATGCCTGCTGCATGTTGCATGCCTGCTTGCATGCTGCATGCCTGCTGCATGTTGCATGCCTGCTTGCATGCTACATGCCTGCTTGCATAGTGCATGCTTAAAGCGAGCATCCTTGTTTGCATGCTTCTTATATGATTGGTATCTAATGTAGTCAGTGTAATTGGCATTGTCGTACTGGTTAAATAAATATTATGATTGTCGGTTGATTAAATAAATAATCAAGATCCTTTTTTGGGAACACTTCGTAGTAACCGTTGCAGGCCATCTATATTCTGGCTCGGGATAAAAAAGTATTTTATGTTTCATTTTAGAACATGGACTATTCGTGTGCCCATTTTTATCCAATTCCGTTCAGTCACTACAACGAAGGCGGCTTTGTTATATTAAGTCCGCCTATGTACCAATACTGTACTTAAAGTTTAAATAGATGAAGAAGCAACAGTTAGGCAGACAGAATTACTTTCGAGTTTATTTATAATATACTAGTGACTCACGCAGCTTTGCTCGTGTGTAAATTATATACATAAACGTTCCATGTTTATTGCTCTTTCTGATAGTGAAAACTACATTAAAATCCGTTGCGTGGTTTCAAAGATAGGGGATTAACAGACAAACACAGAAAGTAAAGAAGTAACGATGTAGCTAAAACAAAGTTTTCTCATGTCTTGTCTTATTTAATACACTACCTCAGACAAGTACCTATTGTATACCTAAGTATTCATTTCCCGACTTTGCTATCGAACAGCAATTCTTAGAATTCTTTCCTTCACTGCTTTGATCGCCTTTTTCGTACGAATACTACGTGGACGACCACATCTTGTTCTGCCACATACAAAGGACACTTCATTGTACCTATCAATAGCTCAGTACACAAATATTTCACTAATACCAAACGGATGGAGATTTTCAAAATTTACCTTTGGTTTTATGCCTACTTTGTGTAATGCTATCACAGCAATTCGGTTCTCTTTCTTTTTATCACCCCACTCTATTTTAATATTACAACAATATTTAACACCGATTGGCGCGAAAATGAGAAAACACAATGAAGATTTTTAAAAGAATGACAATCTGTCATTCTTTTAATTTCATTTTTTTTATTGTAACAGTATTTAGGAGTATAGTCAAACTAGGTTTATCTGGATCACCGAGCGCCCCACCCCAGCTTTCTACTATATGCATGTATTCTATATCTAAACCTTCCTCGTGTAATTTTCATGCTGTTTATTGGTGAAAAGCGCATGAAAATCTGTTCAGTAGTCTTTGAGCTTTTCATGGATAGACAGGCAGATGAACTGAGGGACTTTTATTATAATATTTATATCTGCGGGTATAGCAAGTCGTCACTAATGGCATATTCCATCATCTTGCCTAATGCAAACAGCTGTAATGGATAAGTAAATCGATTCAATATCTGCAATTAATGCTTCCTACACAAACGTGTTAGTCATCACATAGGAAAAACTAACGTTAATCCAGCTGTGTTTTTCCCTTTTATATACAGTTGACCTTTAAAATATGAACAGACTACATTAGGCGTTATTTTATTACTTACCCGCATTTCCACCGCAATATGCGTATGCAAGGAAGTTGTAATAATTATTTTTAAAAGTTTATGAGACGACAATGCATTTACATACTTCATATGATTTGTATCAGTTGCATGGGAATCGTAGTCAAATAATCTGTTTTTCAAACATTAAGAAATAAAACGCTTTAGAAAACCGTCCTGAATAAGCGTTTCAACTACAGTTTCAACGACGATTTCTTAGTATGGATCTGTAAGTTTATCTAGTTAAAGACGAAAAATTGATTGCGAACCGACTTACTCTTTTTAATTTATTTAAATGAAAACGAAACCTTAATAATACACGTGAAAAAAAACGTACGCAAAAACGTGACTTAAGAAAAACATTCGCAAGACCAGTCCAGAACGGTTAATTTAATATTTATTAAGAGTGGAGCATTACCATAGAGTCACGTGAAAGGACGTCGATGGATAGAAAACAAAATGGCATAGTAACAGACCATAGACTAGTGAGTGTTAGCCCGTGTCCTCACAGATGGAACGTGACCCTATTATTTTTTAATTTGTAGGACGTTCTGACTAAGGTGCTTCGATAAGAAAACTGCTCAGGGGGACAGGCTACAGCTGATTCAGAAAATATGGCAATGGGACTTAACGAGCTGTGATGAATGTTAAAGTAATCAGGGTATCTGAACATTTAAAATTAAAGGATGTCGGGTTTTGTAAAGTGATTTGCAATATTACTTTTTTCCAAACGAAATTGAATTTATCCTAGTATAAAATAAAGAGAACAACGGTCAAAATTGGCATTTTTATATCATTATATAAAAATAGAAAACCAAATGATTTCACCGTCGATGTAGCCTAATGCCTAACATGTATCACTTCTAAAAATAAATCACAATAGAGACATTGGCTTGTTGAAGCAAAACTAAATCTCGTCTAAGGGTCGCCGCCCACGGGACACTGACCACAACCAAAAAACGCTGCCACACGCATATTTCCTGTAGGTTTCATACATTTTATATGCACTCGCCACACACGGTTGAAGCCGGTGGCCGACACACGCTACAAATCATCGCTACTGTGGCCCGAACTGGCTACTAAACGCCGAAACAAAACGCCGTGCTACTCGCGCATTTAGACCTTCTTCGTCAGAGTCATAGATACTGCGCGTATGGGTTAAAAAAGTAGCAGCCATCAGCTACGAGTGGCTGTCACGTGCTTCAGCTTCCTTTGTGGCCGCTTCTAGCTTCTCGTGGCGGCGTTTGTGGCTGTCGCGTGTGGTCCGTGTGCGGCGACACTATATCCACAAATATTTGGCGGAAAAGCAAAATTAAAAATTAAAATAGTTCCAATTTTGAAATTCTGTTCTGTGTTTCACGTGCGGCAAGCAGTTGTCTCTAGGGTTAGATACTTTTAGTTTTACACTATGTTATTCAGCATGGTGACAGTAAACGTGACCTATATATGGGCCCAGCGATGTTACTTTAAGAAGTTTTTAAATAAGTCCCAAATAGGACCATATAACATAGACAATATGTTAAAAGTTGTTATATTTTTAAATCTTTTACGGTTTCTTACATGGAGAATGTTATTAGAAATATTTATCTTAATCTTGTTTCATTCAGACACCTACTAACCAAAAGTAAAAACATATTTGTCAGTTTTTAAGTACCCGCACAAGTATAAAAATTAAAAATAAACGAGAAAGTAAAATTTCACATTGTGACAGCCCTGTTCAAGGATAACAGTCACGTTTTACTATGTCCATTCAAATTTTCTGTAACCAACTTTATTTTCAGAATATCAACTACTTCCCAAGGGCATTTTCACATTTAGAAGTATAAAACTGGACTTGAGATCGTAAACCCTTGAAAGGAAGTGAGCAATTATATAATACCCGATGAACTGACCAATCTAATCGATGCAGTAGCTATTTTCATCATAGCTGATAGATACATACCTAATGGGCCTCATCTGTATGTTTTTTGAAAGCTTAAAATTCTGATTTCTTCTCAATAAAGCAGATTATTTGTTGAATTCTTCAAGCAGTGGCTGTGCAAATAAAGGTTCTTTAGTAAAGCCGGATATCTTCTACTATTGGTTTTGCATTGAACTGCATATATTTATTTGTTGCATATTTAGTTAAGCCAAAATCCCAGATAATATTCGTCATGTCACCGTGACATACAATATTTTAGAAAAGAAAATACGGTTATAAAATCTGTTATACAAAATTTTGAAATTGTAACAGGTCACTGAAAACGAATGGCTGTATCACAGAATGGTTTCAGGGTAGAGTTAACTGTAAGATAGTAAACATATGTATTTAAAACTTGGCTTCATAGCTAATAATGAAAATTGTAAATACTTCAAGTACAAGTTAATCTATATCACCATGAATCCATGATCCATACTAATATTATAAATGTAAAAGTAACTGTGTCTGTGTCTTATGCTTTTACGCATTACTTAATCGATTTTGATAAAATTAGGTACGGAGTAAGTTTTAACCCCAAAAAAACATTTTTTTTTTCTCTAATTCGTCTTAGACCTAGCGTTCGCAATAAGCGACATTCATACGGACGAAGTTGCGGGCAAAAGCTAGTTTACATATTATAATTTTGAAGAAAATTCTTGCATTTATCGAGTCCTTAAGGAAAGGGCATTTTAGGTAATATATTGATTTCAATCCTGCTAAGCCTTTGGCCTCATACTAAGCTGAATTTGTCCACTGTTTACTGAGCTTAGCTGCATAGCTTCAATTTCGAAAAGACAACAGTCAGACTGTTTGTAAATGAGTGAAAATACTATTTTTGTTGATTTTGAAGACAATAACATACACATCCACATTAATATTATAAAGAGGTAAAGTTTTTTTTTTGGTTTTTATGTTTGTAAGAGGTAAACTCTGAAATTACTGGTCCGATTGCTAAAATTTTTTCACCGATAGAAAGCTGATTTATTCCTGAGTGCCATAGGGCTATATTTTATGTAGGTCCGCGGGCGAAGCTGCGGGCAAAAGCTAGTTTATTATATTTTTTATATAACTAGCTTTTGCCAGCGACTTCGCCTGCGCAATAGTAGAAAATTATCTACAGGGATGTGATAGGCTTGCGTTTGACATTAATAAAATAACCTTTCATTTGATATAATAATATAATTGGATTAAATAACAGATTAGGGTATATTATGAACACTTACATACTTCTTTATACCTGGCAACTCCATAATGGCACCGAGAAAAAGTAGGCAACCTATATTTTTTCAGTTTCTTAGGTAACATTCTTTTAGCTGATGCTCGACTTTCATAAATGACAATTAAGGGTAGTTGGTATCAAAAATGTACCAGGCCATTCAGAAAGTTTTGCGAAAAAAAAGTTTTTATGTATAAGGCACTGGCCATTTGTAACTATTTTGAAAACTTTGGTTATTTAAAAGTAAAAATACCATTGTTCGAATTTTGAATTTCCCTCCACATTTTTTCGGTAGACAAATCAAATTATCGTGTCTCATTTAAAAATGGATCTGCAGCGGGAACATTTTTGTGCAATGATTTTCTACGATTTTAAATTTGGCCTAAAACCTGATGAGTCATTTGATCGTAAGCGATGATGTAGTCGACGATGGAGCACGCTTGCCTATAACTTATTTACTCTTGAAAAAAGTCGTGGATAAAAATTGTGGTAGACTCGCCAAAAGGAAGCAACTCACGAAGTTTCAAGTAGGTATGTTTTGATCATTTAAAAAAATGGATGCCGTCCCACAAACAAAGTAGTATGGTAAACTTAATTCAAATCTCAGTTACACGTGATAAAAACAATGAAAATCTTCTAGATTTCTAAAATTTTCCGTTGAAACTCACGTTTCGTTTACCGTAATCATATCGACTTGTTATTTTCGTCAGTGTCGCGTCCTTCGCCTAATCTTGTGACAGACTGCATAATGATGTCTCATAGGTAAGTTATAAAGTATGCAACATAATTTTAAAAGAGGCCAGTTACGTGGCTATTATCGACCCCATTTGTATTAATTTGGACTACGAATTCTTTAGTAACGGACTCTGTTGCGGGATTGTTCGAAAGAATTACCGCGGACCAGGAACGCAAAAGGCAACTGAAGGAACACTGTCGTGCTTTAGTAAATACAAATCTGACAGTCACTTTCACTCAACCCAGAGCGGGAGAAGTTATTATATTATATCCCACTTAATTAATAAAAAAAACTGGGCAAGTGCGAGCAGGATTCTAATATAGCTAATGCGAATGATGGAAATAAGATTTCTTGAGATCGTGATTTTTCTAGTTGCTGAAATCTCGGTAAATAAAACAGACTTGAATGAAATTAGAGGTGGCATTGTTAGCTTAAATTAAATGTAAGTTACAAGTGACTACAAAAAAATGGTTTCAGATCTTCATGAAACCATTTTTTTAGAGAACTTCATGCGTTTCTATCGTTGTCACAAAATTTTAATTGTATAAAAAAAATACAACAGGAAAAGTATGATCAAAAATTGTGTTGATAAAAATATAATAAAAAGGCAGATGTTATAATAAAAACGCTATTAATTGGCTGTGGTAAAGTAGGACCAATATTAATTATGCCGTTAAATATTGCCGGTTACTTCAAAATTAAAACTGCCTGATCTATTATTTATTCCCATCAATTTAATAATCTTTCACCGCTTATATATTATGTATATTCTCATAATTTAATTTCAATAAACGGCCTTACACTTCGCAAGAACTTTTTTGTTAAGAAATTGGCAATTTACTGACTACAAAGCTTTTTACCGATAACGTAAAAAATATTTATTTATTGCTAATAAATAATAATAGTTTATGGCATTCTTAATTTCAAAACTTGACTGTTTCCTCCTTTGAAGTTTCTGTTAGCTATTAGTATTATAAAAAAGCGTTTGATCTAGATAGCGGTCAAGCGCGAACCTATCAAGAATAAAAAAAAACTCTAAATTGTCACGTTGTTAACTCCAAATTCCTATTTCAGAAACCGGGTGTAAGTAGGATGCCGATGTAAAATTGTTTTTTTACTGTTTCATATTATACCTTCAAAAACATGGACCACTGGTAGAATGAAGATAGTCTAAGTAACAAAAGTCAACTTACTTATGTGGTTTATATATCAAAGTCAATTTGCAAGCTATTCCAGTCTTCGGTGTGTTCCAGCCATTCGGTGTGATGTTAAGTATATCATTTTTGCGGTTAGCGTCCGCAAGGGTGCGAATGACCGGATTATAAGGAAGCGATCACGCGAGCCCGCCGAGCGTTCCAAGTAGTTTTAGCCCATGAGAAATTAAATAAGATATAGAATATTTGAAATAAGTCTCTTGCTAAAAACTAGTGTCCGGCAAGCTGGATGGTATTCATAAGATAGTGGGTAGAAAGTCCTAAAGGCCTCAGTTCTACTTCATTGCCACAACCTTTCGCTGGAAAGTGATTGAGCACAGGTATCTTACATTTATTGTGTATCTAATACTCCTAATTTGGTTGTCAAATTACTTTACGTCAGAGATGTTAAATACACTCCACTTAATATCAAAGTAAAATTGAACTTCGACTGAAATATGCATTCACCTTCATCGATTTAGGCATGCGATGTTTAAGTTTATATCGACTTGCACGTGATTTTTTTTGTGACATGTGACAAAGGAGTGTTATTACATCACAAACTCATTTGTAACTCAAATTCATGTTTCACTCGATTTATGTTGATTTCACTTTTCGTCTGCATTCGTGGAAATAACCCAAGGGATTGTTGCGCCACTCCTTAGTCGTTACTTAAAAAAATATTGTAATTGACTGCTGTTTACTTTCTTGAAAGTAATTGGCATAATTTATATTCTTCACTCCATCATATACGATGAGACTTACGATGGGAATTTTATATCCCAACATATTATTAAGACAAAAACTTCTTACTAAAATATAAAGTTGACACTTTGCGTGACCTGACTTCGGTCAGAGATTAAGCCGTCAGTCTTTTGGACACACTTTCAGTGGACAGTAATGCGGAGGAATTTCTTGACACCATATTTTAGTAAGGAGCTTTAGTCTTAATGGCGAAGGGCCATGCAGGTTGGCCCGCGAAATTCAAATTTAGTAACGGCGACTTCGGGAGTGCACTAACTAAACGAAATAAGTTTTTTTTTTAAATAAGTCAAAATAATGTACTGCAATAATATTGGCCTTCTTTATATCTATAAAAAAACTGTATAATAATATGTGAATATGTAACTTCTATACGTAATGTATGTATACGTAAACGTTGATCGCTGGCGGCGTCCTCTTGCACCGTCTCTGGTACATGCCATAGTCCGCAGCGAGGGGCAATGGGCGGCGGTCGCCTCCTTCTGCGATGCAGTAATGCTAGCGAAGGAGGCGGCCGCACACGAGAGGGAACGGACGTCCTCATGCCCCAGCCATCGGGACCTGACCCCGTCTTCCAATCACCTGCGTAGGTTTGCGGACGACGAGCAATGGGTAGCTCTCCATCCAGCCGTCCGGCAGCCATCCGGACTCAACCCAACATCGTGTTTCACGCGCGCCTCAATGAGATGTCAACAAAACCGTAGAGGCCAAGCAGGGCCAAAGCCTACTGAAGCAATGGGTTAACTTCTGCAAGGAAAACCCGTGTTCTTGGAACACAATGGGCAACTGACGAACAAGAGGTGTGGTTTAAAAGTCTGACACGCCCGGGCAGGATAAGTCATTAGATGATTTTTCTCCTCTAAAAAATCTCGATGATTATCGCGATTGTCGTCATCAGCACAACGCCATCGTTGTGCTGACATCAAAGACAGTTAAATCTGGTGACCACCAAAAAAACACCGAGGCCATGAAGCTCGGCGAGTAAAAAAAAACGATTTAACTGTCTTTGATCCGAATGAAGTAACGAAGTTAATCAGCGCTATTTTGATGGATTATACTACTTTTTCCAAAACTTATTAAATTAAAAAAAAATGTTTTTCAATACCTACACTTGCTCAGAAAGTGACTCTTATTGCACTGCACTTAGGTGTTGTTAAACCGTGACATTTTGATTACCATTACGCACTAGTGCGATAATGTAGTTAAAACCTTTTTGTTCTCGATGTCAAAGACACCCTGCATAAATAGTACATTCAAATAAAATTTGTTTTTTCTTCGTGGTCCATGTCCGCCATTTCAAGATGCGTGTTAGAATACTGGAGGGTGAATGGAGGTGTAAGTATATTGATTTATATTTATATGTACCTACATATCATGCTAAGGCGTCAAGATGGATAACGGTTATTTACTGTGTATCAAAGTTCCTATGACTGGTGTGTAACTAGTTGCTTGTTCCAAAACTAGGTCGTCGTGGGAAAGAACAACCAAGAAAACCCACGGTAGCTTCAATTATAGTATTTTATAACATTTTACAACATCATTAATTATGATTTATCACAATAACATCTATAAGAAACCCTATGTTCTATGTCTTGGGCCATTTCAAAACAGTAGTAAGGTAAGGCAAATAATATGAATAAAAACAAAAGCCATAGTAAAACACAGACACATAATTTAATACAATATTAGCAATAATTAAGATATAATATTAAATAACTTAAATGAGCTTTGCTGGATCACAAGTGTGTTTTTAAAGGTCAGAAACTTATTTTATAGTAAACTGTCGACGGGTAGATTGACACTTTTTTTAAACGTCAAATAACAATATTCCGCCATTTTCCACCAATCACAGATTACCATAATTTAACTTATTTTTCAACACACTTGCTCAGAAAGTGACTCTTATTGCACTGCACTTAGGCAATGGCACTCGTTACCAAACTGTGACATTTTGATTACCATTACGCACTAGTGCTATAATATAGTTAAAACCTTTTTGTTCAACCTCTTTGTTCGCAAAACAAATTTTGAATTCGATTAAAATTCCCATTAAGTTATTGCGTTCAATAGTGTTCAATAGTATAGGGGAAAGGTGTACGAGTTGATCCCCTTAAGGGAATATTCTTGTAGTTCAACCAATATTTAACTTAGTGGATATGTAAAAGCATATATATCTTGTAAATTTATCGGTCTACATATTGTCATACTCAAATTGTTATTATTTTAGCTCATTTATTATTATGTGCCACTTTTTTAAAACTCTACCAAAGGATCATCTTGTACACCCCGGTATCCTAGATGATTCCTACGTAAGGGGCATGATGATCCTGGGGATCAACTTGCTCTTATTTTGGGAACGACAGTTAGATTTTGATAAAATGAAATAAAAACTAGAAATGCGGTTAATATGCCAACGATAAAACATCTTGCTGCTTTAATCCATACATCCTCGTCTCCATATCTGTAATATGCTTTACGAGCTCAAGTTCCTGTTCTGCCGTAAAAACTGTTTTTTTTTCCCTCCTAACTATTTAATTGTCCCAACAGCCACCTTATTTGTGCCCTTAGCTCGTCTTTTTAGTATCATATAGTCTTCTAACCACTCGCAACAATTAATTTTTCTTTTATAATTACGAGGCATAGTCTAAAATAAAATAATATACATATGAGATTAAATTCCAAAGTTAGTTTCGCGATATAAATATGAAATCTGAATAAGATACCTATGAATAATACTTAAATAGTTATAAACATGAATCTATAATCTGTTAAAATACAAATGGTTAAAAATGGTCCGCACGAATCAACTTGTACACTATGTACGTGATCATCTTACCCCAACACTAGCTTTTTTATTTCGTGTTTGGTAACATAACCTTGAAATCAACAGTAACCGTGCTATTAAAAATCAAATTTTAACATTTAACAAAGGTCCTAATACAATGGGTTTAACATTAGACCACCTAGAACACATTTGGCATAAATTCAAAGTCAACCTTACCCTAGATCACCGTCACGGATTTTTTGTTTTTGAACACAATAAATTTTGTGGTCACTCACGCCACCATTAAGATTGACTGTAGTAAGAGGGCAGCAGGGAAAACGTAGTACAGTCGAAAAAAAACAGATGGCTTTAGTAGTTTTCTTGCAATTAAAAAGGATCATCTCACCTCCAGTGATCATCTCGTACACCTTTCCCCTAAATATAGTGTCTTACTTACTAATTTCATCCAATTTACAAGTTAAAATGGACAAATATAACTTGTACAAACGATTTATGTAAGCTGTTGATCCCCGCATTAACGCCGGCGTTCACGCGCCATTGTCTTTCTATTGTGTCTCTAATTACGCACTAAAAACATTTAGTAAATAAATCGTACATTCAAATAATAGTACATTATGATATAAGTGTGTAATGTTAGTGATTACCGTCGAGGCGGTATTTAGACCCGAGCCGTGGCGAGGGTCTTAAGAGAGCCAAGAACGATAATCATTTATTACTCACGTGTGTCATACGACGTTTTTCAATACACTTGTGAAGAAAACAACAGTAAAATTAGTAAAATTTTCTGTGACATGGCGGTAAAAATCTGTTTTCCTAAGCACGCGCATATTTTTTTTATTTATCCCTAGAGGAAGGCTAAGGTATTTTGATCATACTGTCTAGTCTTACGTTCATGTTTTCTTGCGTGAAAAGTTTTTACGATAATGTCTTTCGTAGTGACAATAGAATACGGATGTAACATTTTCTAATGATTTTGTAGTATTTAATTTTATTTAATTAATACAGCCACTGAACTTCACTGGAATAAAAAAAAACACGCCAAAAACCGCGCGCATCTTAAAATGGCGGCCATAGACCACAAAAAAAAAACAAATTTTATTTGAATGTACGATTTATTTACTAAATGTTTTTATTAAATAAATCGTTTGTACAAGTTAAATTTGTCCATTTTAACTTGTAAATTGGATGAAATAAGTAAGACACTAATTTATATAATAATGAACGCAATAACATAATGGGAATTTTATTCGAATTCAAAATTTGTTTTGCGAACAAAGAGGTTGAACAAAAAGGTTTTAACTACATTATAGCACTAGTGCGTAATGGTAATCAAAATGTCACAGTTTGGTAACGAGTGCCATTATATACCCAAGTGCAGTGCAATAAGAGTCACTTTCTGAGCAAGTGTGTAGAAAAATTTGTTTTTTTTTTTGTGGTGTATGGCCGCCATTTTAAGATGCGCGCGGTATTTGGCGTGATTTTTTTTTATTTCAGTGAAGTTCAGTGGCTGTATTAATTAAATAAAATTAAATACTACAAAACCATTACAAAATGTTACATCCGTATTCTATTGTCACTACGAAAGACATTATCGTAAAAACTTTTCACGCAAGAAAACATAAATGTAAGACTAGGCAGTATAGCAAAAGACCTTAGCCTTCCTCTAGAGGTATATAAAAAAATTATGCGCGTGCTTATGAAAACAGATTTTTACCGCCATGTCGCAGAAAATTTTACTAGTTTTACTGTTGTTTCTTCACAAATGTATTGGAAAACGTCGTATGACACACGTGAGTAATTAATGATTACCGTTCTTGGCTTTCTTAAGGTTGCTCTTCTCTAAATACCGCCTCGACGGTAATCACTAACATTACACACTTGTATCATAATGTACTATTTTATTACCTGTGCCACCCAGAAGACCGGTGACTCCAAAAGAAATAAAGTACTTATATGTATATATTTTTTATGTTAGTATTAGCTCTAAGGCCTGGCGCCGTATAAAACCGGATGAAACTTGGAATTATGGTAGACCATGACTTAGATTAGACGCACAATAAGATACTATTTTATTTTAGAATGCAAAAGCTAGTAATACTATATAATATAATATAATATAATATTCCACAACTTTGACACATCGCCATCTAGCACATGAGTACTAGACAATTGATAAACATAGGTACTTCAGTAGATATATATTTCTAAATACATAAATGATCGAGCTCATCACACAAACATTTGTCTTCGGTGGGAATCAAACCGACAGCATAGCAGTCAGGATCACTAACCACTAGATCGACAAGCCAGTATCTCAATATTAAGTCAATACAAACCAGATACGTACCTACATAATCGTAATGTACGTACATGCCTGCTCCTTCATTAAGTTTCGGCAAAAGATCAAAGGACAAGTCAAGATCGATGAGCCTTATATATTTTAATTTTTTAGTCATTAAAAACGGGTTTGTCTAGATCATCAAATCAACGTTTAATGATTATCAAAATCAGCACCTGCAATAACTAATTGAACAGTTTACCGTATTAACTAGCTTGCTTAGTTAAGGAGCAAAATAACTTTATAAACACAGGGGCATTGTTCATATTTTACACAATCGATAGTGAGTGTTGTCGGTAGATACAATCATTGTGGGTTAATATCATAGCAGTAACGTTTTTTGTTTAGTGTTTGATGGATATGGCATATAAGATTATATCTCAGAAATATATTTCCTGGCCCCCACAGGAGAGGCCCTAGGTGACGGCGCGACGTGCCTTAAATAGATGTCCACAAAACGGACGGGGCCCACTAGGGCCCATTCTTGCCAGGGCTGTGAGATTGTTCGAAAAGGTTCCCGTGGCCCTGGACCCTACAGGGCAACTGAAGGTACATAGATGGGTTTTAGTCAGTAAAAGTCTGACTCTCCCTCTAGTTCCACCCAGAGCGGGAGGGGTGATTTCATGATTTTCCACTAATAAAAATATTATATGTAATAATGTGTTCTTCGTTCCGTTGACCCTTTCCCAGATTTGCAAGTAGGCCCGAATGCGACGTCACGACCTCAGTTTCTTCTTCTTCTTTTGCCGTCGTAGGTTTTCGTTCTGCATACTTGACCACCAGGTGGCGGGTGGTCCTCCTCGATTGTGATTCCTACGTTTGTTTTCTTAAATTTTTTGGTGATCGACCTTGAACGATCCCCTTTTTTTGGGTGGGAAATTATCAAAAAACTTTTACCGTTCTGGATAAAGCTAGAGAATCTGTTAGACTTTTATTGACTAAAACCATACTATTACCCGCCCGTGTTCTTCAGCTGCCTTTTGCGTTCTAGGGCTGCGGTAACTGTTTCAAGCAACCCCTAAGCTATACCTTGTACGATTCCTTACATGCTTATTCGTACTTTTTTCAGTCGGGTTCTGAGTATTTTCGTCTCATTTAGATGCAGTTGTACTTCGTGTGTTTATGGTCCAGCACTATGCATTATAAGTCATGGCTGGTTGTGTTATGTATTGAACTAAAATTTTTTTTATTTACCATAATTTTCATGAAAAAGCTTCTAAAGTTTAGCATGTGTAAGCAATAAACAGAAAACATAGGAAGTTTTAAAATGTATCGAATACCGTAACGTAATAAAAAAAAAAAAAACGTAACTGGCAGTTTACAATTGACATTCTAATTTTGAATTCACCCCAGCACGTGTGTCCTTCAGTATTGAAAATATCCTGTACCGTTACTGCCTGTTTCAAATGTCCGGCTAATACAAATAAGATTGTATCTAAGATTGACTTACAAATTGTTCTAAGCGCAACTGAAAAACATATAAAAAACTGTCGCGAACGCTGTGTAATAGTAATAATAATGAGATGTTTATAGTTGATGTTGAGATTATCATTGTGTTGTCACCTTTTTCTGGCGAATTCGAAGTTTCGAAATGTTTCTACGATTTATGTGGCTAGGTAGTAATAATAAATACTGTTTACCGATACGCGAATTTATGCCGAGTTGAATGGGATGTGCATATTATCTACATAATATAGGTACGAGTGACGACTGAAACTGAAAAAATCTTCAGGACCCCGTAAGTCAAGGCTGTAGATGTGAAGAAAATTATCATTATTGTCAGTGTAAATATTTGCCAAGCAATAAGGTTGATTTGGCACGCTATCTGTTGTGTCCAATATACACTGGACATGTAGAGGCAGTTTTAATTCACCCCTTTGTGTATGATTCTATAACGAATTAATTTAACAACGAAAACCGACGTTATAGCCATCAAACAGCCTATTAAGGCATCTTATGTTCACACGGAGGCACAGGTGCTACGCTTCCATTCATCTCGTTCGTTCCCACGACCGAGTTATATTCATCCATTGTTCACCCCCGCAATTCATACACCCCATTCAAAAGGTTGGGGGTGAATCTCGTACAGGTAGTCCGTTCAAGGTGTTATAAGAAATACGTTATGACCGTTGACTATTTATACGTTATAGGCACAATACGGTAGTCAACGCGTTTAATAAAATGTGTATTGGAGTACGCTATAAAGGCTTTGTCGCACATTTTAAGGATAGGCAGTAGCCAACGGTTACCTACTGAATGATTGTCCTTTTTTATTGCAAATAAATTTTTGATGGCGTCTTGAGAAATTGCAGGCTTTTGCAATATTTTTTATAGTGGCTTTTGATTACAGAGATAAGCGATCTTTAAGTTTATAAGATAATTATGGGTTAGTCAAGTCATTAAAACGTATAAGTGTCTTTACGGCTTGCCCCTTTTATCAAATTGAATATAAAATACATTATATAAATTGTATGCCACTTACGTCGCTTACGCCGCGTGCTTTGAGTGCGACAATCAGTAAATGTTTGAATTAAGAATAAAGAAATTTATAATTTTATTAATGCGCTCTGTGATTAATATTCGTGTAGATGCTGAACTATTTATATTTATTATATGTTCAAAATTCTACAGACTAGCATTCCATAACACTATGGTCTGTATGAAAAGTTATAAAAAGCACAAGGAAGTCGGTAACAATGGCTTGTCGAAACGGAAGTGTATCGGAGCTAACGGCGGCGGCCATTATACAGCCATTTTAGAAAATGTACGCGCCTTATATTTTATACGTAAATAAATTGACCTCGAATGTTTTGTTTGACTGTCATGGTGGACATAGGCCATGGACAGACTATCACTTTTGCAATATTCTAAACGATTAAATTGGCTACACTGTCTGTCTAGTGTCTAGTTAAGTATTGAATTTATGCTTTTATCATCGAGATATAAGTACTAACGTACTAGAGAAGACACCGTAAATTCCTACTTTGTCTCGTTCAACTGCGGCGATCGCGCCGCACTTTGTCGAAGAAAACGCGTAAGTACCGTGATTTACATGGCGCTTAAGACCTTTTTGCCGAGAATAAATACACTTCCGCAGCAAATCTAGCGCTGTGGTAAATTAGTTACGGTTTAGACGAATTATTATTATTTTAGCGCTGCAGCGAACTAAAGATTCAAATTACGAAAATAGGACAATTCAGTTATTTGACGTAGCTTCTCTAGTACGTTAGTACTTATATCTCGATGGCTTTTATTTATGATTCACTTAAAGTAGGTAAATAAGACGTATTATTTCATAATTTAAGAAAAGCAAATAAGTTCGCTTTATATGGTCACTTACACCTGGTTCTTTAGTAGGCAAATAGATATTAAGTTTTTCAGGTAAGCTCTTATGTTTGATTTGATAACCGAATTTAGTGTCTTATTTAAGTGATGATGCTCTAGAAGTTATGGAATGCTGACGTGATTCAGATATACAAAAAAATTTACTAATCCAAGGTTAACATCTAGAATTATAGATTAAAATAAACAAATCCCCGTTTCCATTCAGAGTCGAGGCCCCAAAAACGCAAAATATAAACGTAGTTTATTACGTTTATTTACTGGACGTACGACATAATGTAAACGTAGGACGTCCAGTAAATATGATCCAGCAATTATTGTTTACGCACAATAAATCTCCACGTATCCATGTTGTTATGCGGCCGAAATGCCATAAATCCTTCTGTATCGTAAACTTTAATTTAATAATTATGAACGTCATGACGCGGAAATCATGAAGCCGGTCGTGATACCTAGCTATATAAAATGGGAATGATTCGCGTGGAACAATGCTTCGGGTTATCGAACTGCAATAACATTTCGGTGAAGGTCCCAGTCTGCGAGGTCATTGCTAGATGCTGTTTTACCGCGTGATTTCATTCTAATTCGCGTCAAAAATTGTTTTCGTTTTAAATACATATTTAACTGTTAGTTTGATAATTAAGCGATGACTTGCTAATAATTATGCGAGCCATAATGAGTGACTATTTGTATAATTCATTTGCTTGATACTCAGATTTAGATCTATCACTTTAAAATGTCTTTCTTAGTGCAAGTTCTTACAGAAAAAAGGTAGGACATAAAGAAGTAAAACGAAAATTTTCAAATATTTTTTTAAAATTGAATTTCTCCGTATTTGTTTTATCCAAACTATCAATATTTTCCATGAAAAATCCTGAAATCAAGAGGCAGAATTAGGGCACAGTAACGATGGTTGAGTCCCTTCCCTGCATTGAAAGACACCTTTATTGGAGGTCGCATATAATTATGTGTAAAATATATGTATACACTATACATGTATAGTATGAACAATCTTATTTAAATATGACTGTCAAAGATTTAAAATTAGTATGTTTACAGCTCTGTTTTATATTTTGAATACTTGTGTCAATTCCGTGTCAGAATTGAAAGTCCCATTTATTTTCCTTAACCTTCACCCTTGTACCTATCTTACACACTTTTCCTAGTGAAACCTTTGTTTTTTTTTATAAAATCAGCCCCAGTAATAAAAACTACGAATGTCAGATCCTAAAACTTAATCAGTTTTGGTCAATCCACCAAAGATTAATGACACTTTAATGAATCGTGATTATAATTCTTTAATTGGGACTGGCATGCCGATAAATAATATATGCCAATTTATTTAGATAGTAGTATATAAATGGATTATCTATAGATCAAAGGTGAACGGGTTCGGTTCCTTATAAACCATCTTGCGTTTCATGGAAATCGAAATTTATTGCCATTGGTACCTACGTGCATGATCAGGGCTTGCTGTATTTGTTCCTTTTCTTCTCTTAATGAAATAGTTAATAATAAATGTACTGGCTTGTTAGCTTGCTTGCATATAGGTATGTTCATTTTGAAATATATCAATTAACAATAATTACTTACTTCTAACTTGTTGTTTATTTTTTATTTATTAGGAAATTGCCATCCTATCACATCCTTAAGCTAGATACAAACATTTGTTAAGATTATTTAATATAAATTTATAAATAAACTTTAATACTTGCAGGGTACGCCAAAATACCTCGTTTACCTAAATCAGCATTTAATTTTAATCTTTTGCCTAAATGTTGCCTTTCTAAATTTTTACGTATACAGTCCAAATTGAGCTGTTGGATATCTTCAAGTTACAAATATTACAATTACGTACTATAAGGAGAATGTTAACCTTAAGGTTTAATAACTACTTATTTCAAAGAACACAAGATAATTTTCAGTTTTAAAAACGTCAGTAATATCGAAAGTAAAGGCTCTTGTAAAAACTATAATTTCGCTGTATCACTAAAGGAACATCTTGCAAAATGGACCCACCCAATAATTAAAAGGCTAAAAATATAACCATCAAATGCGGGTGGTGCCGTAAACTTAGCTAGTATATTAATAGTAATACGCATATTAAAGACAGTTGGCTTGCTAACCTAAAGATAATTACGTATTTATGTTACATGACAGCTTTAACCTCCAAAGGTGAACTTAAATATGCGGGACGGAGTTAATATACATATGTACCCGACTGTACCTGTTTAGAGCTTGCCTGTCAAACGTGCACTCCCACTTAACAATGGCGTTTTGTTTTTAAATATTGCGTCATTTTTTTATTGTTTAGTATTTTTGGATTACCTACAAGTTGTTTTTCAGTGCGGGCATAATTTACTTTTTAACTGTATTTTACGTCTGGGCGACTTTTTTGACGACTTCTAAAAAAATTAACTATTCGTACTGTAAGACCCGCATCAAGGATAAATCATAATTATTTTCAAATGATGCTTAAGGTTATGCGTAAAAATAATTATGAAAAAATGTTTCTGAAAGTTTGCAATAAGGTCACTTTAGAATTTGGCTTTTTGATTTTCATTTTGTTTTTCCTCTGTGTTAAAATGATTTTTTCTTCCCGTTGAATTTGGATAACAGCTTATTTTTACTTCGGAACATATAGGTAACTTATATATGTTTAAACTAACGTTTTCTATCATTTCAATTAAGTAATTGTTAAGTTTTCTGTCATTGCTGTGCACTTCGGTACGTGACGAATACACTATACCTAAAACCATATGTGTTTTTTGTTTGTGTAAGTTTTAGTGAGCAAGGCGTGGAGGTGCCTTCTCAATAAATAAATAAATTAGGTCCCTTTAGAGCTTCTTTCCGGTTACATCATTTGAAGAACCAAAGAAAAACGTACGTGTGATATTGACATTATGCTTTGTTTACTAAGCTTATCCGATTAAATAAAAGAGGCTAATCACAAGCCACGTCCTAATAAGATCAGAAAGGAGTGTTCTTAAGAATACCACAGTTAATCTGGATTAGGTCACATACAGCTGGAATCGTCAAGGTTTGCGGTCAACGTGGGCGTGTAATTACTATATACTTATTGAATGTTATGCTATTGTTCTTACATGACATTTTGGAATGGCCTCAATTATAAAACAATATTCGAGCTTTGAATTTGACACGTTTTTTCTATGGTAATTATGTGTTAGATATATTTGGAAATGGATAATTAGGTATTTCACTGTTTTTAATTTTGTACAAAACATCATATAACACTAAAATGCACAAATTACAATGTGACGTCACAGATTTATTTTTTCTGTTTTTTTTTTCGGGTTTATTTTTATTCTGGTACTTGACAGTTTTCCCTTCAAAAACATTTGAAAGATTTGTTACTTAATTTTGAAAAGTTCTTTATATTTGCAATTTTGAATAAAGTTATTATACTTTTTAATTCAAATTATAATAAAAAATGATTCAAATACCTAATCGATAGATTACGTTTGTCTGTCTGTCCTTTGTAGTAAGCTTTGGCTTGAGTAGGTTTAAAGAGGTTAAGATAACCACATTAATGATAATCATCTTGTTGTTTTTTAGACTATTTACATTAGGTTTGACCTCCTCTTGAATATCATATAAAATCTATATAAAGTTAGCGTATTACGCCATCGTTTTATAAACTCAATTTACCTTAAAAGGTGAATACTGATGGTTTTTAGTATTGCACTTAGTTACCACTGCATTCGTGGTCATATTAACCGTATTAAATGTGTAGTTTTATTATTATTGCTTGTAATTTAAGCTCCATAATACGAACACTGACTTTTGAAAAGGCACGGGAAAATTGCGCTCACGAATACACTGGATCTTTTGTATGTATAAATAAGTAGATACATTCTTCAATATTAAAGACTTTATTTGTAATGAAAATTTATTACTTCTTCAGATAGATGTTCTTATATGAATCTTTAAGAAAACTGCGTTAAAGTAAATGTCAATTTATACTAACAATTTATAAACGCCATCCGGCGACATTAAAAGAAAACTATTTTTTTCCCACACGATTTGGCATAAGCGATCCTTTATTCTTTGAATTCTTTCTTTCTTTATTGTACACACAATTTTAAACACATAATAAAAATAGGACAGTTGATGTACACATAGGCGAGCTTAACCCACAACTGGGTTTTCTTACAACAAACCATATGAGTGAGAAAGAAATTTTACATTTGAGGAACTTTAAATGTACAACAAAAAATTAATCACATAAATTAAATCTAACTTCAAACTAAAAATATACTAAACAGATATGTGTGATTGTTTGTGTTAACGCAATCAAGGGCATTGTAAAAAACGCAGTACTCTCTGAGCACAGTAATCGCAAAAGAAATGTTAGGAAATCTGGTATTAAATGGAGCTCATTTTACAAGATGTAATTCGATTGTTTAAAGATCACGAAGTCTGATTCCTTCAGTAAATTAAACAAAAAACTTGGGGTGAAAATAACTACGTCGCAGAGCCCAGGACACCTGCGGTCTTCAATTATTGGTACTATCTTTACAAATAAACAAAAAGTCGACTAAATGCGTTCATTTGCATACACTCACTTTAAAAAGACTATTAATAATATTGAGCAGATTATTTTTTATTATGTGTAATTGATGAAGTACGGGTTATCTTGGTTGCTGCTGGTTACATCTGAATAATGACTTATTTTAGAGTGTTTCGTAAATTATTTAGGAAACCACCTGCATTGAGACTAGAATCTGAATCTAATTGAGTATATGAATAGCTAATTTCTTTATCAACGTCTTCAACCAGTCTCAAGGTGTCTTACTAATGAGCTTTATTGTTATACTGCAAAGTTTTTATAGTTAGAATTGAAGCCTTTGTTTGTAAATTGTATGGTGTATACTATATACTGCAGGAAATGTGAAAAAATATTCGAAAGAACAACTGTTGTATTTTTTTTTTAAGGTGATCATCCAATGACTTCTCCCACTCTAGTGCGGAGCGGAAAGGCGTGTCAGACTTTTATTGACTAAAACCACATCTCTGTTCTTTCTTTGCCTTGCGTTCAGGGACGCTGGGTTTCCCTTTCGGAAGTCAACCCATGCTCCCTGCTAGCTTTCGGCCCTGCTTATGGGCCCCTACAGTTTTGCTAACATATCTTTAAGACTCGCGTGGAACACTACGTGCCGTTAACGATTCGGGTTTGGTCCGGACGGTTATTGGACGACTGGACGGCGAGTTACCCATTGCTCGTCATCCACCAGCCTACGCCTACGGTGGCTGGAAATCAGGATCGGGGTCCCGGCGGCTGGGGCGTGAGGACGTCCGTTCCCTCACGGGTGCGGCCGAAGAATAACTACTATATGTGATGAGCAAAACATTAAAACTGGAAATGCAGCTTTATTTTAGGAGTTCTATTTCGTCGAAAAATATAAAAAAAAAAACATAACATTCTTAATATCTATATAAATGTCGAGCGTTCACCCCACAGATTGATATTTAAGACCTTACAGCTCAGAGATTCGCGATATTTATCACACCATCAATATTCGATATTCGTTTTTATTTAATACTTAAAGATGAGCATTGAATACAAGCTAATGGCGGTTAGTTCGTGCAGTTTATAATATTTTTTTAAATCATATTAACGTTTAGATAACATAATTAAAATATTATTAGATATGTAGATTATTTAGTGATTAAATTAAATATGATTTTAGAGTTTAACTTTGAATTCGGTTTATTTTTCAATGTCCCTTACTTATAAAAAATTCTTAATTATATGACTAAACATCTAAACTGATAAATGATATGTATTTTGCAAATAGGTTTTTTAAAAACACTAAAACGTAAATTTGTTTTTTGCAATTTAAACTAGATGAAGCCGGTGTTTCCTAGCTGATTACCCTGGGAAGAAACACCGAAACAAACTCAGGAGTAATTCTAATACTAATAAATATTATACCTTAATTGGTATTTAAACAAACTAATGATTTTTTACTAGAACTAAAGACCCGTTTTTAATATGTAAAAACGGGTAGAAAAAGAACTCATTGGGCATCAAAAAATTCACCCACATCCATCGATATATGGGAAAAGTGGCCAGAAGGCTGGCAGCATTGCTACGTTTGGTAGCAATGCTGATTAAAATTTGTTGACCGAAGAAAAGCGCTTTTCAAGATCCCGGTACCCCAGTCTTACTATGTAAACTCATGTGTAATGTGTCACCTTATGGATTTCCGACTCTGGGGTCATTATTTTATTAATGAGTACCCAATAACTACTATAATGAGTAATTAAGTACTACGAGTATTAATAGGCTGACGGGTACCTTAATTACAGCCGTTAATATTATTACTCCTCCAATAAATTTAATCAGAACTATTACCATTCGTAAGAATGTCAGAGTTAATAGACGTATGTAGTAATCAAACTTAAATCATCGATCACGGCTCACGGCCATCTAAATCTAAATAATATAGCCGTTACATTATTGTGACCGGTAAAATTTGATACAGAATAGAAAAAATAAGAAAAAAACATCACCGTTTTTGTTCCGCTTAAACCTATCCGATATCGATATGGAAAACTAAGGTGCCAAATTGTCACGTGTAAACTCACGTTCCAGAAAAAAACCTTCACTTTAGCTATTCACCTCGCTTTTTTTGCACAAAAGACAAAATGTTACTGCTATTTACCGAGTTGTTTATATCATCATCATCATCATCATTTTAGCCGAAAGACGTCCACTCTTGGACATAGGCCTCCCCCAAATGTCGCCACAATGACCGGTCCTGTGCGTCTCGCATCCATCGGATTCCCGCGACCCTCACCAGGTCATCGGTCCACCTTGTGGGAGGCCTTCCAACGCTGCGTCTTCCGGTACGTGGTCGCCAATCCAGAACCTTTCGTCCCCATCGACCATCTGTTCTGCGAGCAATGTGCCCTGGCCACTGCCACTTAAGTTTGGCGATACTTCGGTTCTTCTGTTGTTTATATAATAAATAGAAATACATATAACCCTATTTATAAGCAAAAATCGAATTAAGAAACTTCACATGGTTCAAGGCTCTATTTAGTAACGCCACCTAGAGACTAAAAAGTTAAACAAAACCCGCAACGCAAGCTTACAGCACACAACAGTATGATTGTGCGGATGTATGTGTCTACATTCAATTCTAATCACGCACACAGTCGCAAAGACATAGAAAAACGAACATTACGTACTCACACAAACGCGAGTCGTTACAGCCTCTTACGTGAAGAACGTAAGCGACTGCGGAACTCAAGATGGCTGACATTGGCAATGGCAGGTCGTTGACCCAGCGCTCGCGCAGCCTTCAAAGCTTAGATCTAGCATTAGAGTGGTTGTTATTTTCTGTCGTGTTTTTATTTTATTATTGGACTGTTTTGTGCGCCGAATGTTTTTTGTTCCGTTTAGCTTTTGAACAATGATTTTAATTTTGTTACTTATTGATTTGGAGTGACTAAAAATTATTTAAGCTAATATCCATGTCATGAAACTGATCAATGCAGGCTTTTAGAGGCTATTATAATAATATTAATTTATCAGCGTAGTAAATTGTTGTTATTTGAAAGTATGTTATCGTTTCAATTCACGCACGATTTCGTCTGATATCTTGGTAGCAATATAATATGTACTGCAATAATGTAATGAGTTTGAACAGGTACGCAAATACTGGTAATATTGATTTCAGTTAATTTTGGGGTATACTAAATGACTTTGTATCTATCTACGGATATATTTTATTTGAAAAGTGATAGAAGTATTTGCTAATACTTTTCATGGGCGTGAAACTGTAGGTATTAGTTACCTTAACTTATACCGTAATAACAACTTTTTTAATATGAAGATGTTTGTTATATTATTCAAACTCTCCTTGAAATTATTTTAATTCTCTTGAATTAATTATGAAATTGTTTTATCTAATCCTTATTTAAATTTAATAATCAAGACAAACCTCGATTTCATAACGGTTCTAAGCTAAATAAACAAAATACATAATAACCAGAACTCGCATCCGGATTTAAAACTTCTACAAAAGTAAGAAATAACAGAATAAATTGTATATTAGCGAGGCATGATTCCATGAACATTGATCGTTGCGGTGGTGGCGCCGCGGTGCGGCGGGCCGGCGCAACCGCGGAATGTGGCGCAAACTAACGGTGCGTGTGCAAGCCGCGAAAAAACTCAAGTTCACTATCACGGAAGATTGCGCGGCGACGACGCCATTACCGCTCGGTTACGTTGTCGCGACTCGCGCCGGCTACTAGGTATTATGCTACTATGTAACTATGCATTCATTGCATAACGCGTGCTATATACTTCACCACGCATTTTACATTGATTCTAGACTGATAATTACGCTTCTGCACGTTGTTCATTGTTGTTATGCGTTGATGTTGTCGTCTCAAAATTATTGCGTGGAAGATATTAGGTACCTATATGCGCATAGAGCTACGGAAAAGCTTATGGATTCACTAGCTTTTCTAGAAAATTTATCGAAGAACGTTTACTTCCGCTGTTTTGAATGCTCATGGTTCTCAATAGCTCAGAAAGCCATATAAACCCAAATAAAAAAACCTTATATTGAAAATGTAAGTTATTGCTATTAGAAGTAATTAAATTTAATAAATGGCTATAACTAGTGTTAAATTTTTAATTTTATGATACAAGAGTAAGTAATTAATTATAGAAATGCGGTTATAAATAAGATTAGCCAGTCACAAAGTTCTAGTGAGGTGTCTTAAATAAACGATTCTCATTGCCAAGATATTTATAATCCGATTAAACAGACGAGGGACGCTTATAAAATTCTTATCTGCCTTTAATTGGCAGTTAGGAACCTTTTTGTTGAGCACCGTTACCGTGTAGAACAGAGGTAGATAAAAATTCTAATTGTAGAGTAATCACAATGAGTATTATTCGGTTCTCATTGACATTAGATTCGCTCTCGTAACGACCGACTGTTAGTTACGAGAAGCATCCGGTAGGCTTATGGTTCATGGAAATTATTTTGAAAAAATTGGAATTCTGTATAGAAAACGGGTTTACTACTTCTAAGTTTATATGACTTTTTACTGCTGAATTTATAAACAATAGTTCGGGATGTTCGAAAGTGTTACACGATGGGTATTAGTTAGTAAAAGTCTGACACTCCGTCTCGCTCCACCCAGAGCAGGAAATATTATTTGATGTTTCCTACTTAAAAAAAAAAAAACAATTAGTAGACAAACGAGCCACAAACGCCAGGTTGAAATTGACTTCAACATTCAATACCACTAGACTACGCCACTGGCCCCGTATAGTCTTTCAGTAGCAACGAGTGCTAAGCGGGGCAGCGCCCCGGGGTCCCCAAGCTTGGGGGAGGGGGTTAACTTGATTAATAAACCTCATATTGAATTAGCAAAAAATCCTCCCACCTTGAAAATCTAAATAAAATAGTTGCGATACTAAATATGGAAACTCGTTTAAGTCAGTAAAAGTCTGAGTTAGAGCGGGAGGAAAATAAGATATTTGATGATTTCCCATGTAAACAAGGGGCCCCAGTAATTTTTTTGCCCCAGGGCGGTTCGTCATCTAGCTATGTCACTGTTCAATACTTATATGATTCAACATTAAAAAATACGTTATGCAAAATTACATACAGAGGTACTGGTTCATGAGCTCATCTTAAAACTAATTAAGCAGAATGATGTCAGATACTACACAATAGGCTCAAATTAAATAAAGAATATCGCCATAAAAGCTTTACAAAAAATCCAATTCAATGTTTTGTTTAACGTCTGAAGTGGGAAGAAAAACTATGTTCCCTAAATGAAAAAGACTTATTTCATGACGATTCCTTTAAGTAAGTCATCTTCAACACTGAAAATCATCCATTATATCTAAAAACTTAAGGAGTTATCACACCGGGAGTAAAGTAAGTAGTACATACTTTCAAAATGATAAACAATTAGTTATAGGGTCTCTTCTGGGCACGTTTCTGGATGACAGTGATGTAGAGGAGTATTTCGAAGCCTGAGCTTATTTTGTTTCTCTATATACGTAATAAGTTTAGTATAATAATATTTTTTATGTTAGTAACAGAATTCTTAAACACTAGTAAAATTCACCACTGATAAAAATAAGTTAATTAGGGTCTTTTGACCGTCACCACTATCGTATGAGACAACCATGGTGTGTCGTACTTGGGTACTAACACCTTTGTCTTTACGTATAAATATATAATATACTTATACTAATTTTTTTTAAAATTAAATAACTACTTATTACTGTCTGTATAGTTAACATAAGGAACCCTGCTCCCGCAATGAGTTGTTCTTGATTTACAATATAATCTTACATCTTCTATTACCACTGTTATGACGTGAGAACCTCGATTGTTCCGATTGCTGCCACGAGTGTGGGTAAATCTGCTTACTCTTCAATGCTAATGGCGGATAAGTATGCGTTTGTGGTGCCTCCGACTACGGCACTGCTTGTAAGCAGTCTTCGGAAATCTTTAAACTATATAAACAGTCAGGTTCGTCGAAGCTTACAGGTTAGATTCATCTTTTATTTTATTTTTTTCTTAAACATAGATAGGCTTGCATTTGACCACTATCATCACTCCTGATGGTAAGCGATGATGTGGTGGACAATGGAGCACGCTTATCTTGAACTAACTTAATCATTCTTGACTTAATGACCCCTAGGTTGTAGCTATCGGGAAACTTAGATTCTGGCAGGGAATTCCAGTCCTTAGGTGTACGCACAAGAAATGTGTTCCCAAAACGTTTTGTACGTATGGGTGGGATGTCCACCATGTACCGATGGCGCAACGCTGTACATCTAGTGGTCCGATAATGAAACGGGCTTGGCGGAATTAAATTATGCAATTGTAATGTACACTCCCTGAATTGTAAACGATATAAAACCGACAATCTTCTGATGCTCAGGTTTCATCAAATTGCGAATCATTCGCAATGAAAACAATCTTCTTATCATCACTTCTTTTCTTTCTAAAAACTTTTGCATGAGTCAGCTATACGTGAAGTGAGCTAGAAGTTATATAGGTAGGTACTTAATACATTTCATTTCCATGAGTAAGTAGTTGCAGATTGCTAGACTATCGTGTCAGTTCTGTAACTATTTCCGCGTTGCCCTGCTTTTGCGACCGGATTGAAATAATAAGCAACTCAAGCATTCTGACTGAATATATAAAAGGATATCTGGATGTGACATCAAGATCCCGCGATCAGTAAAGAGGGAAAATTATGATATGTAATAATAATTGTAATAGATTGTAACTATAATCTATAACTCCTGAGCCTTAGATATACCATGGCTATCAGGACAATTCCGGTCTAGTACAGTCAAGATTCCTACAAGTATATTACTGGTTTTTACACCCTTATTTCGAGCACGTTTGCTCATGCGAATCTTCAATCAAGCCAGCTAATAAAGGTAGAGCCTAAGAGCTCGTGGATGCTAGACTTTCGTCATTTTATAAAAGCTAATAGTTGGTCAGTGCATGTCCCCGACACAGGTAGGAACGATAACCTAATATAAAGTTTTAGTTATGCAGGCTTTGGCAGGTAACAGGTACCAAAGGTGTGTAATATAGCAACCTAAATTCGTTAAAGTATAAGGCTCAATTTATATGATAGTCTGGATGGTATTAGTCACATGGTCATCCATTGCCAGACACCTAGTGTGGTGGCAACCCCTCGCCAAACACCCTTAAACTTAAATAAAATGCAACTGTAGTTACGTACATTTATTTTCATAAAAATCGGTCAAACCGTTTTGGAGGAGTTCGATAACAAACACTGACTCGAGATTTAAGTATGATGATACTTAATAATATTCTGATATAAAATTCGGAATGAGATTAATAAAAAAATAAAAAGCGATAGTACTACACATAGTAGCAAACGACATATCATATAACATAGCGTAGTCACTCTTATAATGTTTCCACTGCTGCTGCTGCTGCTGCTGCTGGGACTCAGGCCTCCTCTGAAAGAGAGGGAATGGGCCGTAACCCACTACGCGTAGTAGATTACGGCCCATTGCAGCCCGCGGACCCAGTGCAAGTTTATGGATATCACATCTCTTAGAATTTTTTGATTCTTAGACGTGCCCGTTTCCTCATCATGTTTTCTTTCACAGTTTAAAGAACAGTAGTGATGAATTACATTACACAAAGTAAAGCGCCTGCCTGGATATGAATTCACAGCATACAACTCAAAAATTGGGCAGTTATCATTCGTTCACCACTGCACTGTAAAAATAAATCCAACAAACCAAGTTAATTAATTTGTAAGTTTGATGATGATGATTTCATGTGAATTAGTACACCGATATCTTTAAATATGTCTAGGGCAAATAAACAATTGTAATAAAATTATGTAACAAGTGTTTAACAATACGTTATTGTTTCAAAAATAGTGACACTAAATATGGTATGTAACGAACATATTACAATATGTTTACACATGAATGAAATTATTATACGATTCAATAATATATCGACTGAACTTGATATAGTTGTGAATGATTTATTGTATTATTGTTCCTACTTACATTAATAAAAATTTCACATCTACACTTGTTTTATTTTATTACATTTTCCGTTAGGTGTTTTTATTTATTTTTTAATGTCAATGTTATAAACTCGATCGCTTTTAGATCACAAAGATTCAACAGTCTGAAAAATAGGCACAAGGCAATGACCTAACAAGAATACACCACACACAATCTAAATTAAACTTTAATTAACAAGATAATGTAAATCGATAAGTGAAGTGCCAATACAACCTGCAATGATTGACATTCGATAAAGAATATCTATTTACTTTGAGTGATGATGATACACGATATAATCATTCAAAGAAGATCGGAAAAAAGCTTGATGTAAAAAAAAAACAATCACTTTCTTTCCATTGTAAAATAACTCAATGCAGAGATCCAATCCGATTTCTTTTAAACAAATTACCATGTTGCAACCACCTGCACCTGTCACCAATTTTCGACCATAAAATAATACAAATCAGGTGCCTTGTTTTAGAAGATTCATTACCACTGTCCAATTTTTGTCCAACTATTTCGTGTTCCCATAAAATAGACTCTAAATTGTATGAACAGAAAATCTGTTATTCCGTAACAATGTGGGTTCTAATGACCTATATTTGTAACATATGGGTCGACAAGAGGCAGCTGATGGTAGGTCAGGAATGGGTTACTAAGCCAATAATTTCGGCTGCTATTATCGAATATCGGTTTGCTTTATTTTTGGAACTGAAGGGATTGCTGCGGGCGCTTGATGTTAATAAGGTGTTCAGTTTCTCAAACTTTTGCACCTTGTGTTATCAAATCTTGGCCATCTAAAAAGTTTATTGAAAAAAACTGGTTCAACAGGTGTGGGAAAGGGTTTGCAGATTTTAGTTTCTATTTTCATGACCGATTTATTGATTTACGATATTATGTTAAAGAGGTTGGATATCAGTTACTTTATGTGCAAGGTGGTGGTTTTATAGCTCAATACTTGCCAGGGTGATTTATTTTGTCGTGGAAATTATTCACTTGTTTTGGTATTATTTTGAATCCCATATTGTTAATTACTTTCTTGTAAATTAAATAGTTAAGGATTATGACCACGAGGTATTTTTGAATTGCCTAAAACCTGATAATATAGCTCGTTATTTTAAGCAACACAACACTTAATTATGAAGAACTTACTTCTATTAAGTATTTGGAGCGGGTAAGCTAATTAGCAGGTTCTTATAATTTATAACCATTAGAACAAGCAAACATTTGTTTCAGTACAACAGTTATTAGTTCTAAATAGAATAAAACAACAATATTATCTTTATTTATAAGGCAATACCTATTAAATTTAACGAACGTCCAATCCAGCAAAAAACTTATCCGTATTATACTTAGCCTTAAGATGAACTAGACATGACAAATTACCTAAGTTTTAAGTACTTAAGGTAAAAAGTATAAAAGTACTTAATATGGATGAGGTTGTGTGGGTACTTTTATTAATGTTCTTATCGACGTTTTTATTAATTGAATTTCCTATTGCGTTGCAATCTATTAAGGTATTGGAATAAAAAAAATTGGAATGAGTTTGAAAGTTAATCAGCCATTATTAATGGCAAAAAATATACACATATTTGTTTTGTACATTATATTCTAATTTTATTTCGATTGCGTCATTGCTTACGGTGTGATCGCAATCAGGCACTATTTTATATAAAATAAAAAGAAATAGGCGGAAAATGTAACTAGTGCGTCACCAACTAACTAGTCTTTTTGATAATGACTTGTTAAAAATCACAGTTTTCGCAAGCCAGCTACTTTCCAGCCTCATCTACCAGTCTATGGATCTTCGTCGGTGCATCTGCGCGGGCGCATCGTAGGAAACGCATCGCCCTACGATATTGCACCTGCGGCAGGCTCCCACGCTCGTGCGCTACCTATTACTGTACACCACTGTACATTGTTACTTGTTACATAGTTTATCTACCAACGTACCTACTGCATAACTTCTTACCTATGTTTGTCTAGACGGGGGTTAATCTCACGATTCAACCGATAATTAGAGAGGGACTTTAGTAAAAACGTCAAACAGTAAATATTTTACTCACCTGTTTTTTACTGATAAATATGGATGGGTATGAATATCAATTATGGTATTCTGTATGTATCCTTTCCATCCTAATCTACGAATCTCAGACGTGGGCACTCATCGAGTTGCAACAAGGTTTCCAAAAAGAAATGTAGCGCAGTATTCTGGGTGTAAGAGCCGACAGAATAAGAAAGGCCATGCCACGTTAAAAAACGAGGATCATAGACGTAGAAAAAAAAGGCTGCCAGGCTAAAATTGGATTGGGTGGGTTACGTTAGCTACATGCACTTTGATTACTGGGCAAGAGTCTCCATAGAGTGCGTGCCTGAAAATGGACGATGCCGCGAAAACAAACCTGGAAAAAAAAAGTTGGTGAGACGTTTTAGAAGCCTACCGTAAGAGCTGGTTCGAATGGGTCGAAGATACCTAGGGGTCTTTAAGTCAAGAGTTAATAGGTTACTTCTAGGAAAGCGTGCTCCATTTTCGGCCACATCATTGCTTACCATCAGGTGAGATAGTGGTCAAACGCAAGCCTACGCATAATAACAGTAATTAAAAAAAATAAAGAATACCTGGAAGAATTTGGCCCAGAAGTGAGAAAGTAGTTTAGCCTATAAATAAAAAATGGTACTCTAAAAGCATTTCATGTCGAGTAATTTAAAACATCTGAGGTCGCAAAAATATTATGCAACGTGCTGCATGCCATCTGGTTTCGTAAAGTTCAAAATTGTAGTTTTAGCATAAAAATCGGAGTGGGTAGTATTGCACAAACACTACTATAGGCTGTTTTGAATGTGAATCCGAAAATTTTAAGAATTTTCAAATTGCCATGTAGGTAGGTAGCACAGGATTTTCGAAGCTGCAAACGTGGTATTTATATCCCAACAAATCAGTACTGTGCAGATATTTGCAACCAAATGCGTTTTATCTGTGTATGGTGACTGGTTTATAAGTGCGATGACATTTGTTTTAGTCTCTTAGTTAATTTTAGTTGTTTTTAAGGTGAAAACTACGGGCCAAAGTCAGAATTAGGTGGATTTTGATTCATTTGACTAAGTTCAATAAAGTGGAACGACTGATTTCCCCAAATATCAGTTTTTTGACTTAATAATGCTCCCATACACCGAAAACTAAATAAACCAACTAAAGATGTTGAGTACAGCGAAATCTAGAGAGAACATGGCGACGTTAGGGTAAGTAGATTTCATGTTATACGCACTAATTTAAACTTTGAGGAGGCTTATTTGTGTCACAAACGATGACATCAGGTTTACATTAGGCACTGTCTTATTTTTTTCCAGGCGTAAAGAAAAGATTACAAACGTCTTAAATTCTTAACAGCACCAGCTTACAGTTTAAATTCTAACAAATTGTCTTCACAACTTGACGTAAGCGTTCCCCTTATGACTGCAATGCGTATGAAACATACTGGACCTGACAGACACAGTTAAACTTAAGCCGATTTTACAAACAAAGTGACTTTTCAATTGCGCCATTACTTTGTATAACAAAAATAACAATGTGTGTGGATATAACAAAGTATTCCAACAATAAAATCATCATCATCATTATCTTTGTCAACCTATTTCCATTCACAGCTGCAGGATCATGCTTCCTTTTCATTCTTCTCAGGTTTGCCTTCCCCGCTATCATTATAATGAAATGAAACACATTTAAAATATGTAATTGCCATGGTATTGGCTTTGATTAAAAGATATTCTTATGCCATTAGAGCTTAATATGGGCGCCATGACTGGCTCGAATGATGCATAATCGGAAAGTCCAATTTTTGACAAGTGAGGCCGTATATCGTCAACAACGCGGCGAATGATGACTTCCAAGTGGTCTAGCGTCTGTGGTTTATCTGCGTAGACGAGTAAGTTCACCTACAAGCTCCAATTGCTGTGCACGATGGCAAATTGACTCATTCGGGTTACTTTCAACACTACGCCCTACAGCAACAATAGCTTCTTTTTTGCGCATTGTATGGTATCTTTGTGGATGAGTATTATCAACTAGAATATGCGTAGCGTAAAAACGATCCATGGTTTCCGAATAACCATCTCGGATGGATGATGATGTCGACCGTAATAGACGCAGCACATAGTAAGATTGGTGAACTGAACCATGATATTCAAAATTTGTACAATTTGCAGGCATTGTTCTGAAATAAAGTCTATTCACTATGAAACGGGAAAACGTACTAACCACAAATTAACTATCAAATGAATTCAGCGGTCACTACGAAAACTGTCGCCAATATAAAAACGAAACCTCTAAAAAAACACCCTTTACTTATTAAGGCTCAGTTCCACCTGCTATCACAATATCTTAAGTGTTTGTGTTAACATTGTATGATAATAATTCATTCCCGACAAAGTAAGGTCCACGCGTTAGGTGTTACACAATTTCTAATTGGTATCTATTGAAGGCGATATTTAAATGCCACTGTGAGCAAATTATAGATTATTAATTGCAAGTTTTCTAGCTTGATATATATGTCGCAGTCAACTAGTTTAATTCACCATTTAGTTAACAGACTAGCCTTTTTCTAAACGATGAAATTCAACTAGCCGCCCGAATGATATTCAGCCATTCAATCAAACGGTTAGGCAAATGATTTGGATCGATAATGTTTTTAATTATTATTTGCCTAGCCCAGACATTTAAGAAAGACTATAGCAAGTCGTAAAATTAATTTTGATTTTCGTTCAGCCGGCCATATGCGGACAGCGGTCGTTCGTAAAATAAGCACAGTGTGGGTATTTTATTTCTGTCTGCAGTTACTTTAACCCTGCCAAACGTTAACCTAACCTAACCATATCGGGTTACCCGAAGTCCTTTTTAGTTGCCATCGTCACCCTATTGTATGAATGGCCTAAGCATTAAGCCAGGCCAATAAATGTTGTAACAGACGCTTCAGGCTAGAATATCTACTGATTGGCAAATTAAACTAGTTGCCTGCAACATAAATATAATTATAAAGCCTAATTGATAGCCCCTGTGTATCGAATAGGCACAATGGTAACGCGCAAGGTGCGTTTATAAATAGACTGACATTTAGTTATTGGCTTCGGTCCTACACATATGTTTATGGCTCTCATTTATTTAAAGATCAACGAGCAACTAGCCCAAAGTTCAAATAGGAGTGCAGTATTTAAATGTGTTGAAATGTATTGACTGACAGAAGCTGTTATTACCTTATCGCTAATACTTTTAATAAGTTTACAAAGGAACTTGTTTGTCCGTTAAATTAATTGATTAAAAAGTTTGTTCACCACAAAAGTTAAATAAATTGTATTTTTGGTAAAAGATATTGAGCACTAGTGAATAATACACGATGAGGTATCAATAAGAACATATATGTTAAATGTACCCATAGTTTATAATTTTATAGAAACTAAGTATGTATATTGTCTGAGGTGACCGCACGAATTAGTGACAACTCCGAACAACTAATTCTGAAGTTAAAGTTATAAATTAATTTAATGATGATCATCGTGATCAAAGATTTATATTCATGAGTAAATTGCCGTGCTCCCATATAATTTTATACTTTATGAGTCTACGGGACCACCTTGTAGCTATAAAAGATGTAAAATTTATTTATTAATTATTATTTCACTTAAAAGTACACTCGTAATGTTAACTGCACTTATATTGCAAAACAAAATAAATATAAATTGAGTAAAATTCAATTTGGATTTCGAATCGAATTTATGCGACAAGCTCCGCTATATTTGGCCAGTATCATTTTCAACATGTCCCCTGATAGCAATCTCTTTTATTACGTGCAGCAGAGTGCATCACAAAAAAGAACCTCAATGCACCTTCAATCTCCATATTTCTCACGGTCAAACCATCAAACGCTTTCACTATTTTTTTGAAATAATATCCTCATAGGTTTTTTGGTTTCAATAAGGAACAAAAAATTGGTAAAAAAATCCCTTTCGATTTCCGCTCAGGCGCCATCTGCTATTATTCTTGTCATGTGTTTGTTTAGATTACTTTTTTCCCTGAGTCCGGATTTCACCGGAAGTTGCCTCTCAATGAATGTGGTTTAACATTTAATTTTGTACATTATAGTGGGCTATGGTTAAAGTATTTCATAATCAGAATGAATGGGATGATTGGAACGCTTAACATAAGATATTGTGTGATGCAAAAACCATAAAACTAAATTATGTTACAGGTAGGAGGGTAATCCTCTTTTGTTTGTACGTTTATATTATATTGGTTTTTATCGATGGTTACTACTATAATATTAAATTGTTTTCAATCTGTTACATAAAAGGTTTGTTTATGGTCGTCAACCCAACATAATAATATTCTTAACCACTCCGAAGATCTTTACTTTATATACATATATGTCAGGAATACAGTTACGTACAACCAGGTATAGTGGTGTTTTGTATATACTAATATAAGGTATATACCAAATATATGTATAACCATTTTAGAAGTTACTGAATCAGATGATATCTTAAGCAATATTAGACATTTTATGGTGTGCAAATTATTGTACAAAATCTCTTGGGACTAAATTTCTTGGAAGTCGCTGCCTATTCCTTTATCAACTGTCAGCATAACCTATTCAAATTAGTTGCTCCATTAAAATAAAACAATGTGTACAATTATGTATGACATGCTTTTATTAGGATTAGTTTTAATCGCCGTTTTACGGTCGTACCATAATATTATGTTTCACCTTGACACGTGATCTGATTTTGGAACTAATTACAGTTTCTTTAATTGTTCTTTAATTTTATAAATGTAAACTATTCGTTATTCGGGTTTGTGATGGTAATTATATGCACTAGAGTTATAGGTAATATTGAAGTATGTAAGTACATATATCAGGATAAGTATCCCGTGGGTTGCGGGACTATCCTAATTATTCTGTGGAGTAACTGTGAAAAAAATATCAAGCTTTAGCAGGAAGAACATCGTAAGCAACAGTATGTGTTTTTTGCAGTAATGGACTTTTTCCATCCGTAATTAAAAGGTATTTAAGAAAATATTTTATTACCAACTATTCTCTTAGATCAGTAGTTATATGAATAATAAGTTATATTTTTATAGGATGTTTTTAACATAAATACTTTTTAATTATAGAAAATAATAGCCATTCCTCACATAAACAGACTGGACTGGTGGACTCATTGGGTGTATTTTTTCTATAATATGTATGTATTTAGAAATATATAAGTAAGTCTATCAGTTGTCTAGTACTCATAACACAAGCTCTGCTTAACTTGGGATTAGACGGCGTTGTGTGATAGTTATGGAATATTATATTACATTATATTATTCCTACGAAAAATGCAAACTCTCGTTTATGATATTCTTCCTAAAAAGGGTCGGCAAATTATCAATGGCAAAGCTTAAATTTCGACTGTATAACAATATTCAGTGCATTGTTTACACTTTCAAGTCGATGTTTTTTTTAAATCAATAAAGCTATGGATTAGGATTTTTCTTCAACATACTTCATATACCTATAAAACGCGTCAAACGCGATGGGGGTGCTGGTCTTCAGTAGGTAACCGTCTAACTACAAAATTGAATAAAAAATCTCCTACACGTAGTCTGTTGTACTGTAAAAAAAGAGCTGTCTTTTTACATAATTGTTGCCTCAATAAAGATATTTCTCGAAATATAATGGTTTATATTTTTGAACTCAATACCGACCCATATCTACAAAACGTTCTAATGCCTTTATGTACTCGTTTTAGGATAATAATGAGACCTCGTTCACCCTTCAATGTAACAGTTTCAAAGAAAGCTTTACGGCCAAAGATAAACTTTAAACATTAGTTTCTCTGCGTAAACAGGTAAATATTTTTATTACCTCTCAAAGAATGTAATCATCAAAAGGACCGCTCTGAACTTTTTTTGGGACAAATTGTTTGATATGATAACAATGTAAAGATAAAATTTTTGTGATTCATTTGAATCACAAAAATTTTCACCAACAGGCATTTGCTTGTTCGTTTGCACTTATTTTAATTGTTCACATTTTTGTTGAATTTTGAGATTTACAGTAAGCTGATTTTATCTCTGGAAGTTGATGCGCATATCCGACCGTAAGCGTATGATACGAGTATGTCTCCCTGTTACAGTCAAAGTAATTAATCTGGATGTTATTTATACTATCCAGCTTTTATTTAAAATACATACAACTTAAACCAAATTCAAATAATCTATCCATTTTATAAAATACTAGCTATTGCTTCACCCGCGTGAAAATAGGTTTTTTCATACAAACTTTCGACCCCCATTTCATTTCTTTAGGGCGTAAATTTTGAAAAATCCCTCTTAGTGCTCGCTTACGTTATAAAACGAAATCTTCTGCAAAATTTCGCCCTCCTAGTCGCAGTAGTTTCGGCTATGCGTTGATATGCCAGTCAGTCAGTTTCTCCTTTTATAAATATTATATAAAGATTTAGGTACACGTGAATAAAGTAATAAAAAACTACAAAATTATGATGATGGAGTCAGAAGGTTATAGCAACTCCTCAATCAATTAAGGTATCACCATCGGGTTTAGTCACATTCGATATGTATTGACCAGCGGTATTACACTGGATGATAGCCAAAAAAAAAACTGATGATAGATCCAGTCATATCAACTCCGCAATCGGACAAGATAGTGAGTGAGTGACACACGCAGAGTAAGCTATTGTGTCAAAGTAACAACAAACTCTTTGAACAAGCCATGTGATCAGGTATGCACCGGTATAATATATTTTTACTTTAACTAACTCCAAATAGTTATTAATATAATAACTAGATAAAGTTATGAATTTGTCGAATTATCTATACAATTCAATTAATATACATGATAAATTATGTATATTTGGCATTTAATCACATGTCATGTCATGTTGTGGACAGATCCACCCGTTTAATATTACTAGATTATAATATGAATAATTTTGTTTATTTTCAAGGTCGTAAAATAACCAACACAAATACACGACAAGTTCAACACTGAGTTTGTGTGTAAATTATGCATCGCCTCCAGACTACAAGACGCCATTTACGAATGCTACAAGCTGTTTCTTGTAAAATATAGGCTCTAATTTTTTATATCGCTACTTAAATAGTGGATTTTTTTTTCATGTAGTGCATCCAACATAAAATGGTTTATTAAAAAAGAACGTAATAAAACTTACAAAATAGGATACGAGAGTGACCTTTTTCAACTTCCCGGCAGTTGAATGATTTGCAATTTTTTTTTTGCAAACACTTGGCCTTCATTCATTTTAACCTTTTTGGTGCGAATACTAGAATTTGAAGAGTCACACCAATATCGCATTCACCGGATGCAATATAACCCTTGCATACAAAAACTGAGAAATAACGATTACGATAAACTCGCAGTTTCCGAAAAAATGAGTAACAAATAGAGAGTAACTTCCTGCCCTATTGATCAAAGTGATGTGTATGGTGACCATGACTGTCATTGGAAAAGGGACTGCTAAGCAACTGTATTGGCTAATAAATATGCCACCAACTATTTCTGGTTAATTATTATTTTAAATAGAAACATATATTTTACATATTTACAATATTTTAGTGTAACTTGTGTATTTCGTATAATTTTAATAATATCTAAAAAAATTGCAAAGATTTATCACATGCAAAATTTCCTGTCGTAAATAAAATTTAGGATATGAGGTTTGCATTTGCGTAAGAAGTTCTGTCGGATTTTAGTATGCTAATTTATGATAATGGCACATTTAGATTGCTGTTCGAATGTTTTTGAGATGCACTTAAAATTTTAAACTCAAAACTGGGTTACTATAATAAATCTAATCGTTTTCAAAATAACATACAAATAACAGTTAATATTTTGATAAAAGTAAATTTTTTTTTTGTTAGTAAATTAATTCCCGATGCGAACGAATCTTTTGATGCGCTGTGAGTATATACCCCTTATATACCTCTTTTTAATTTTCATGTTTATCCGTATTACATGTATATATTTATGATTTTTATTATATTAATAAGTTTTACCTGTTACAGAAAAACCTTGAAATATAACATTTAGCTTTTATGATTTCATAAGCTCATAAATATATATGGTCACCCTACAAATAAGGTTTCCGAAAAAAGGTTTGTTGTTGCTAGGAGCGCATCTGTCAAGGTTCCCACGGGCTGTAGGAAAGGATTGAACCCCTGCCAAGTCTTGATGGCCCAAAGAAACTCTCGGTTTATCTTACCTGCAATGTTTCACGACGTGACCCATTTCTTTTTATTATGAAATGGGTAGTTTAAAATATTGTTTTTTTTTAGGTATATTAATAGCCTATAACGTCACGAATTTGATATTTACTCTAATGCGTTTGAATTCTGGATACACTATACAAGAAATTCAATTTAAAAAAAAATTGTCAAGACGAAACAGCGGATTAATTCTACTTGAAGAAAAGACATCAACGCATTGTAGGTAAACACGTTAAGAAAGTGTAGTTATTAGTATACTGACGTACTGCTTTGACAAATGCTTTATTTAGGTACAGAAGTTTGAACTGGTGTATATTATGGTACTTGACGAGAAAGGAAACAATTAGGTGTGTTTTATTTCACAACTGTAGTTTTTTTGTACGTTCTTCTGATACCAAATTTCATTGGGGCTACTTAAAATCAGTTAGTTAATTTATTCATTTATTTTGCAGAATATAGATCAATACCATTGATTTTAGAAGAGATTAGGGACTGAGCAGTAGCAGTAAAATCTACTTAAAGTCATCATTTCAGCCGAAAGACGTCCACTGTTAGACTTGCCTCCCCCAAGTTTTGACACAACGAACGGTTCTGTGTGTCTCGCATCTATCGAATTCCGACCCTCATGAAGTCGAACACGGTAAGTTCGGGAAGTTCCTGCACCGGATTCGTGCAGAAGCGACGCCCGGGTGTCGCCACAGTATGGACCGCCCTGAGGACACGGTGGAGCACACGGTGGAGGTGTGCCCCGCTTGGGCAGAGCAACGCCGTGTCCTCGTGGGGACAATCGGCGGCGGCGATCTCTCGCGCCTCGCCTTGGTACAGGCCGGATACAGGATGGTCCGGAGCGAGGAAGAGTGGCAGGCGGTCGCCTCCATCTGCGAAGCAGTAATGCTAGCAAAGGAGGCGGCGGATCGCGTGAAGCAACGGTCCTCACGCCCCAACCGCCGCCGGGATTCCGATCCCGATTTCCGGCTACCATAGGCGCGGGCTTGCGGACGGCGAGCAATGGGTAGCCCGCCGTCCGACCGTCCGGTAACCGTCCGGACCAAGCCCAAGTCGTCGACGGCGCGTATTGTTCCACGCGAGCCTTAGGGAGATGTCAGCAAATCAAAGGAACAGGAGTGGGTTTATAGTCAGTAAAAGTCTGACACTATCTCGTGCTTCGCCCAAGGGCGGGATTTGTCATTAGATGATCATTTTCCCAACTAAAAAAAAAACCCTCATTAAGTCATTGGTCTACCTTTTAGGAGGTTTGCCAATGCGGCGTCTTCCGGTCAGAAGTCAGAACAAAGGTTCAGAGAACAGACCAGAACAAAGGTTCTGGGCCTCAAGTCTGCTATTACAATAGTGTCAGAATGGACGTAGTCTATCATTGATTTCATAATTGTTGATTTTGACAAATTTGGTAATCTACTAATATAATGGCGTCATTATGACTTTCCAATGATCAACCACTGGCATTCCATTGAAAGAAATGGCACAGAATGGTAATCTCGTACGTAATGACAAATGAATGTCTGACGTATGCGGTAATCTGCTAAAATTTTGACAGTTCCTTTGATCAGTGACCTACCATTAGAACATCACTGTGCATTGCTTTAAATTTGTTACAGAACAGCTCGTACCACAATTCTATTGCTAGACCACTGATCTGTCAATCATCATCATCATCATCTTCCTGCCCTTGTCCCATCTTATTTGGGGTCGGCACAACCACTGATCTGTCAATGATCGGCCATTATGAATTAACAGATTACGAACTTTTAGCAAAATGACAATGGAATCGTGTTGGAATGACGAATTTATAAAAATAGCGGACTAGGGTGGTCTGTTCTTCCGAAATTCACTTTTTAGAACAAGTCGTTGGCGCCGCTTTCGGCGCCAACGACCTGTTCTAAAAAATGAATTTATTTCCAAAATAAATAAAATATATTTGAACATATTTCTAAACAAGGCCAGCGACAGTCTAATGGCAAACGGTCACTGTCATTTTGGAAAAAAACTAAAAAAAAATAATCTTGCGAACCAGTTCACCCAAAATTATTTGCATCTGTTTTTTAAATACCGGATGGCACGAACGAGAGCATTAAAATTGCTTTTTATTATACTTAACCACTGTCTTCGCAACCAACATTTTAGGAAATGACTGGCGGTACGTAAAGCGATACATTGTTATTTTACAAACATTAGCCGAAAATGCGTCATCACCGCTTTAAAACTTAGAAGAAAATGTTAGCAAAAATAAAATAATAATATGTTAGTTAACACTGGCCATTTACACACCAAGTAATAAATATAGTTTCTGTCTTGTTAATTATGTAGTTAAACAAGATAACTTATATTGTTAATTTATTTTTCTGCAAACAATTTACTTTTGGATGGAAGCTGTCTGCGTTGTGAAGAGTTATGTAACATTTTTATGTTACGTACTGTTTACAAAAAAAATACATTCCAGTACATTCCATAGCAATGCACAAATCATAAAACTTTTGCTCACTTAAGAGCTTAGTGGATTACTTATAAGTTTGCCTTCATTATAAATCATAATACTCGTATATTGCTTTCTTAACATTAGTTTTTTGCCTTCGTCGTTGCTAACTGCAGTACCTATAGAATAAAGATTCAGCATTGTGGTATCCATGGATTTCCATATGTTACACTTAGCCCTCAAAATTCAAATATACTCCTATCAAAATATCTATTATTGAAAATTTCCATTATTCTAAATCTTCGCATGTGGTACACTCACATTTGTGCCAATCCCGCGGCCTGATTGTGTGGCACAATGGCTAACCCTTTAGCGGTTTGTGCAAGCACGCCACATGACTTGCAATACTCGTATTATCTTCGAACCGCAAGCGCAGATTGCACAGATTGGTCACAAATGCAGGCTATTTTTTGCGTATAATAAATGTACTGCATTGTGGCCGACAGACAGATGATTTCTGTTCCTGTGTTAATGCGTGCTACTTACGTTATTATGTATTTAGGGGTCAGCGGGATTTAGCTTAATCTGCAGATACTGTGACACTTTATTTGGCCTCATGGTCTCTCTTTATTCAATATAGCATCAGTTTACTTGCATTGTGAGCACAGCATCATTTATATCGATGCAGGAATTGCCTTTAAACAAATCACCAGTATTCAATGTAATGGATTTCTATGAGAATGTCTCTATCTTTCATTTTAATGATTACAAAGTCACAAATCATATAAAGAACAGTTAGAAAGTGTCAACCCCTGCTTTAATGCCTTTTGACAGGTTTTCAGGCTAAAGTAAAGTTTGAGAAATACTCAACTTTAAATGCTTAATTCAAAAGTCAGAGCATTATTGATTAATTTTACCGGTCTTTGTTTGCTAACTTAAATATGCAGAACCCTCTCGTCCATCATATCACTCCACATTTGCCTACAACATTATTGTGTCAAATCTTTCAATAGCTTCGCAATTGACAGGAGCACATTGCGTGTGTTTTGAGACGTTTGAGTGAAGCGCAAATGTTCACAAGGTGCACGTGAATTGTCACTTTTAAATGATCAATCATTATTTACTTTTATCTTCACAGAATATTCAAATGTGTGCTGAAGACATCTGTGGATTCGCGTGGAGGCTCGAATACGTGGAAGAATGACGGGTAAAAAGTGATCGCCAGATTGTGTGTATTGATCGTTTATCTTTTACTTAAGAACCAGCAGTTAACTTAAACGATAAAGCTAAAAGAGTATTCTAACTTTGGCATTAAGAAAAGGTTGGACAATGAAAATTCTTCCCATCTTAGGTACTTATTTGTCAAATAGGGGTTAAAATTATTTGATTCGTGTTTCGTTACCACGTAGAATATTGGAAACAGTTTTTTAGGCTCAATATTAAGGCTTCAGTAATATTTATACGAGCTTTTTTATATGGAAGGAACTGGTTTTTCTAGAAGCCAAACCCTGCTTAGACTAATGACAATCATTCCAAACTTTGCTCAGTTCATTCGCGATCATCACACCTGAGCATCATTATATTTATCATGTTGCTTTAGTGATTTTTTATTGATTATTAGTTATTGATTATTTTTTAGTGTTTATACTCTTGATTTACCTACTTAGTGTTAATTTACTGTTTGAAATTCACTATTTTATTTTTAGCTGTTATAAATTAATGTAAAATGTACGACAAAATTCAAACATAATGCAAATTGTTATATGAATAAATAAATAAATAAAGCAACTTGAATATGACTTAGCTACTTTAGCTACTTATAATCCAACTGTCACGCCACAATGGAAGTAGGTTGGTTGCTGTTGGTGCCAGCTTCCGCCCATTTCGACCCAAACTATACAAGTCAATCGCTACACGCGCGACTCCGTGACATTTACGCACCGGATATTTTAATAAACACATTACTTGTAAGGCACTAAAATAACTTGTTTTACTCAACAAAATTAGTTAAAATTTACAATTCCTACGTTTGAGTGCTGATAAATGGAATTTACTGAATCAAAAAACTTGAATTATATCATTTAAAAATTAATGGCAATATTTGGTCTAGATTTTTTGCCAGATATTTTTTTTCCAATAATGCAAATAATAATTGGCGGTAACATTTTTAACTGAATTGGGCAAATACGTGGAGGTAAAAGTTCAACTTGTTTTTACAAGTTATTCCACATTGTCTGTACAGTAGTTATGATTTCAGCGATTGAATGATTTCAATTGATGGCACGGTTGGCGTAGTGGTTACGCCGCGTGTCGCGGGTTCAATTGATGGCACGGTTGGCGTAGTGGTTACGCCGCGTGTCGCGGGTTCAATTGATGGCACGGTTGGCGTAGTGGTTACGCCGCGTGTCGCGGGTTCAATTCTCACACTGAACAAATATTAGTGTTGCCTTCAGATAGGTGTTCTGGACCTGGATGTCTTGTGTATGTAAGTTTAGATGTTTGTGAATGCACCTACGATATAGGAGTTATTCCTGTTGTGGGGAAACGTCTTTAATAAATAATTGCAGCTTTCCTGATTATCTAAGCTCATTCTACTTTGTACTAATATATAAACTATATGATTTCACATTCACAACAAGTATACCTTATTAAATAAAATTGTAACAAATATCCACGACTGAACACAGCGTCCCAAAATACAAGCAATAGCTTAGATTGAGAACCAGTATCAGCAACTTTTGTGATTAGGGTGCCTGCCTTTTGGACTTATAATATTGTGAATGATTATTTTGAAACCAGTAAACATTAAAAAAATAATAATGTTGATTTATTTATTAATATTTAATTCTGCCAAGAACAGTGGTGGCCCAGTGGTAACAGTCCCGAATTACGGGTCGCAAGTTCAAACCCAGCTAAGCGCATTACTTTGCGTAATTTATTTCATCACCACTGCTCTTAAAACGGTAAAGGAAAACATCGTGAGGAAACACATGTCCTAGAACCAAAAATTCGAAGACATGTGTTATCCACCATCCCGCACTGGGCTCGCGAGGTGGATTAAGGCTTATTCCGTCTCCTATAGAGGAGGCCTGAGTCCCAGCAGTGGGAACATTATAAGGTTGATTATGCTAATTCTGCCAGAGATAACTTAATCTCGAAGACTGCTTAGTCTGAGCCCAGAAGATGAACGTTCTGGGGTGGAAACCAGCTGCAGCATGAGTCTTGTCTACACTATATTATATATATATTTATATATATAATATTATAAAAAGGTTAAAGTTTGTTTTTTTTGTTTGTAGGTAATTTCTGAAAATACTGGTCTGACAAAAATTTTGCTGAAAAAGCTGCTTTACTCCTGAGTGACATAGGCTATATTTCATGTACGCGGTTAAGCCACGGGCAAAAGCTAGTGCTAAATAAAGTATTTGATTCGCTAGAACATTGGTAATAAAGGTCAAAATCTATATACATAAAAGCGAAATACCACTCACTGATCAATTTCCGAAACTATAACACCTATAAACTTAAAATTTGGCAGGTAGGTTCCTTATACGGTGTAGACATCCGCTAATAACGAATTTTACGAAACTCCACCTTTAAGGGGGTAAAAAGGGGTTGGAAGTTTGTATGGAGAAACCAACTTTCGCGCGGGCGAAGCCGCTGGCAGAAGCTAGTAATTAATAGGGTTATTGGCAGGGTGGTCAAGCTCAGCTGAATATTTATAATACTGAGTAAATCTTAGTTTACTTCTGGAAGAACATGCAATAAAAGAACTGTTGTCTGTTGTCTATAAGCTTTTGTTCTTTAGTAGGTACTCTAGGGATATTATGATTCATAAATGTCTTTAAAATAAATGTTAAGTCACACAAAAGCGTACAAATCTTTATGACGTAAGTTATATCTTTTAATACCTTTCACAAGAACGTTTAGTGGTGCTAAAGTTTAAACATTACCATTTCTATCTGCATAGCTTATTGTTAGATCATATTTTACATTGCTATGCCACGTTAGTTAAAATTCCTTGATAAACTTAAATATTAATTACCACGTACTCATGTTTTCCTATAAAATCTATGGTTAAGAGGGCCTAGTTACACTATGACATTCTATATCTATAACTATCATCAAAAAGTAAAACATGTTTGAAACTAGCAGCTGCTACTGGCTTTGCGCGTGAAAGTGGAAAATCGTCCCAAGGAAACATACTCTCAGGATAAAAAGTATCCTATAAATTATTCCAGGACATAGTCTACCCGTGCACCAAGTTTAATCGAAATCCGTTGAGCCGTTCGAGCGTATAAAAGGAACAAACATATACACATTCACAAAGTTTCGCCTCTATAATATTAATTAGTATGATAGACAAGTGCTACCGAAATGTGTCGTCAACAATCTGATATTTGGTCTCAGCGCGCTATCAAATTTTAATCAACATCACAGTAATATTAAAAAGGTTAAAGTTCGTATTGTATGTGTGTGTATATTTGTTACTTCTTCACACTGATATGACTGAATGGATTTACATGAAATTTGGCATCCGGGTAAACTGCAACCGGGCATCCGGGTCCTGGAATAGGACATAGTATACTTTTTATCTCGAAATATGTTACCTTGTGATAATTTTCTACTTTTAAGCAGGCGAAGCCGCTGTCAGAAGCTGGTTACTTAAATAAAAAGGACTTTATTCGCACAAAAATTCCTCCACACTGAATACTATCCAAAATCAATTACTGACCAATCACAGACAAATATCTTTGGTACTGGTACCGGGCTTACGTCAAGTTGAAAGACCGATTAAGATGTTTATTTAGCCTTAATTACCGTACAAATACTCCATCGGCTTGTGTATTGCGATATGTTTGTGGTACATCGTCTGTGGTCCTCTCTTGTAGGCAAACACGTGTCTGGTATTTAGTAGCCTGTTAAAGGAACAATGGCCGCCGTTGTTTTAGCTTTACTTGGAAAATAGAGGCTAATTGGGTTCTTAGCTTAGCTAGTGCTGATGCTTGCTAGGGCTGCGGGACTGTTCAAAAGAGTTACGATGGTCCTGAAACGCATTTCGAAACTTCAAAAAATAGTTTTCCTTTCAGAGACTGAATAAATAGTTAAAAAAAAAAATTAAATTGGTTTCAACAATTGCTTACAAGTTTTATAAAGATCTGTCAAAACGTCTAGTTGACACTTCGCGTGACCCAAGGGCTGGCTTTTACCTCGGACAGAGGATAAGCATTGCCATACAGCATGGCAATGCCGCCAGTCTTTTGGGCACATTACCAGTCGACAGCGATGTGGAAGAGTTTTTTGACGCCATATTTTAGTTTGATTTTAGTCAGTTGTAATTAGTGTAGGGTTTTTACTATTATTTTTTATTTTATTGTAATTATAGTTAGTATTTTTAAATATAAGCAAAGATGTTCTATATCGCCATGACGAAGACTGATTTTGTATACTTACGATGAAAAACGTAAATAAAAGAATTTAAATTGGTCCAGTCATTCTTGAGTTAAGCGCTTATTTTTTCCTGGTTATAGTTTTCTTTTAAAAAAATTTATGACGCCTTTTCAGCACTCTTCTAAAGTTTCTGTAAGTAAACACTTAGAAAACTGGGATGAAAGTTTTTCTATATTTTAAGATTTCTCTGTTTGAACTTTAATCGTCTGCCTTGCCTTAGAATTCTAATCAATGGGTTACCATGTTTGGGTACGCAATAACAATCTCGAGTAGAATACGTTGCACAGGAATGCGAGTCTGCAACAACACCTCCCTCCTCGTACCCCGTAGAGTACTCAAGATCCTATTAATTCTCGAAGTCATCGAAACATCTTCAAAGGCACTCTGGACAGTACGCTCAGAAAATAGCTGCATATTTCTCTAATAAAATAGTTTCACACCTTACATCTGACAACACATAAAGAACAGTGTTAAATATCAAGACAAAATATGTCGCATGAAACGTATTTCTCAAAAAGTAGTTAACTATAGAAGTAGAGATAATAAAATAGCCGCAGATCGACATCAATTGAGAAGTACTGTCTCGGAGTTGTTTTTTGCTGTAGGTACACACAATTTCCGCGACTTGACTTTGTCCTTTGCGGTGAACAGGTGCCTCTAACTAGCGATGAGAGCAATATGGACATGGCTAATAGAATTAGATTTTATTTTTGTCTATTTTTCAATATCTGTTGTATTCAATTGTGCTTACTGTCGGGTTTTTATATTACATTTACCGATATGAATATATTAACTTGTAAGTAATTTAAATGAAAACCGATCAAACCTCCAAATATGTCAGTAGAAGATAAAACAAAATATAATGTACACAACCCGACAGAAACTGAAGACCCGGTATTATTCACACATATTTTTAGCATATTCGTGTACGTTAGCAACCTTCAATTAACGCGAAAATATTTCCGTAAAATTGGTGTAGTCATATCCACGCTATTTCGTCGTCTATTACAGCGAGGTGAACGGCCTCCCTTGTCCTCCACGAGAGCTGTAACTCTTAGAGGCCTCTCGCAAGTCCACAGTTTACTTTGATATTTTAGCACCACACTTTGAACCATAACGATACTTATCGATGCGAAACTGCCCATTAAACACCACTGAAGAATATATAAAAACACATTTTAAAAGATATTTAAAGTGATGCATCTTCTTTGCACAAAAGCAAAAAATTTAATGAAAAGAGTCTAGACCACTTAAACTCAGCTTCACTATCTTTTTACGTCTCAATTTCTTTGCGACTGTAAATATTGAAGTCAAAAACCACATTAAAAGCACGTAGGAGATATATTTGGTGCATCAGTGTTATCTTAGGGGTGTGGGTCGCATTTTAGATGTTAAATTAAGAACTATCCATATCAAAAGACCATTAGCATAAATCTATGCGAATCAAAACTCGCTTAACAAGCTTTTAAATCGATTCCTTAGCTATTTTTATGCGTAACTAAAGACCCGTTACTGATTTTTCTAAATAATTTATGCCTTTGTTGTTTACCTCAAAATACATGATAATGGAATAACGTATTTCTTTATTATGTATAAATAAACTGTTATAAGTACGCCATCGAGTACACTAGATTTACGTGAGCAAATTTTGACATATTATGAACAGTTTAAGAAAATAAAGACTATGGTGTTAATGTGCAACTAACACATGAAATTACCGGATTCTTTATGGATGATAAATTCAAGTCATTTAACGCGTGTTGTAATTTATAGGTGGTAAAAACACTTGGCCTGTTTTAGTGCTAGTCATTTGTCACAATTACTGGTTAAGCATTATTGGCAAGTTTAAGTTGTTTAATGTTTTCGCTTTAGTAAAGAATAATCTCAATTATTATTTAGTATATTAATATACACTAAATGAAGACCTAAATCCAACTCTACATAACCTAATAATAAAAACTGTGCAAGTGGGAGTCAGACTCACGCACTAAGGGTTCCGTACAAACTACAATTCCCGAATGGAGTCTCGAAGATTTTTCCGAATTGCAAAAAAAGTATTTTTTTTTTGTGACGTAGGTAACCACAAATTTACTTTTTTCAGATTTATTCCTGTACCTGTGTTTTAAGACCTTGCTTTGTGCCAAATTTCAGGATTCTAGGTCAACGGGAAGTACCCTATGAATTTTGATTCCTATGAGAGTATCGAAATATACGTTTTTTGCGACATAACCCGCCGTATCTTTTTTATTCTTTAACTTAGAAGTTTGATGTTTTCACAACTTCAAGGGGCTGCAGACGTGAGAATATGGTATTAATTTCAACTCGACACCTCCATGCGTTCTTGAGATAAAGAGTCTTCACAGACAGACAGACAGACAGACGGACGGACAACAAAGTGATCCTATAAGGGATCCGTTGTTCCTTTTGAGGTACGGAACCCTAAAAATGCAGCCCTGTTACTAAAGGCAGGACAAATGCGTAGGGATTTCTTCAAGTCAGGGCTGTGGTATTATTTGAAGGAGTTACTGTAGCCCTGGAACGCAAACTGGACTATTGAAAATCACAGGTGAGTTTTAGTCAGCAAAAGTAGCATGATGTGATTTCTCACCTAAAAAAAATAATTTTCTTCAAACAGACTGTTTGACCTTTTTCTGTTCTTCATATCATTTTCAGAATTTCTTAAACCCTTTTTGCAATTTAATGTTTACCAGCTTATTTTTATATTTGCTCAGTTGCATAATTCTATGCTCTTGTTTCAAATACACAATAATGTCGATGCTTTTGCAGAAGCTGAGCAGATTAGCAGCTTGGACTGTTAATGACGCTTTAATACCAAAATCGCTCTATGAGCAAAAAATAGTTTGCAACTATAAACACGCCTACGCATAAAACCCGGGTTTATATTCAACATCTTTCTACGACGTTACTCCAAAAACGCATAATTATAATTATATCAAACAAATTGTCAACCCCGTCGCATTTTTACTTTGAACTGAGTAAGCATACTTCAACATTTCAGGAATCCGAGTGACGTCACCATGATCAGCATATCCGCCACCTCAATCGGGCTTCTATAATGATAGCTGCCGGAAAATGAGTTAAGGCTCTGGCGCGCCCAGGGACTGGTCTCTGGGCCCCTGCGACTCATTGCTGACCTACTGACGGAGTATTGACCCCCACGACGCTCACTCACACTATTTTATTTGCCATTCATTCTTACATAGTTTTTTTTTTACGAAATTGTTGTTTACTTGTACTCATTTGAGGCTTGTTTTTCCTGAAGGCTTCGGAAGTGACGTGGTTCTGTCGTGTACCATAACAAAATGGTCGTTTCACATGGTAAAAGAGATTATCGAGTTTGGACTTGATTGTTTGTGTCATTAAACAAATAATGGTCATTTAACTTTTTAGTGGTGTTTTTATGGGATAGGGAAACTGTGGGAAAAGAATGAAACTGCGTCAATGTTATCCTGCTGAAAGAGGAAATCACACTACATCACGATAATAATTATTATAAAGGCTAAAGTTGGTGAGTATGTGTGTATGTCTGTTACTTCTTTATGCTCGAACAGTTGAACGGATTTGCATGAAATTTAACGCACTGATAGGCCATGTCCTGGAATAGCACATAGGATCCATTTTTATCCCGGGAGTATGTTCCCTTAGGATAATTTTCTACTATCATGCGGGTGAAGCCGCTGATATCAGCTAGTCATATAATATAGTTATATATAGCATAGCATACTCGGCCTTATAATGTTCCCACTGCTGGGATTCAGGCCTCCTCTCTAGGAGAGGGAATGGGCTGTAATCCACCACGCGGGCCCAGTGCGGGTTGGTGGATGTCACATGTCTTCGAATTTTTGGTTCTTGGACATGCCGGTTTCCTCAAAATGTTTTCCTTCACCGTTTTAAGAGCAGTGGTGATGAAATAAATTACACAAAGTAATGCGCCTAGCTGGCTACCTACAAGTCGTAGGTCGGAGCCGTTACCACTCGGCCACCACTGCTCTAGTTATATATAATAATATAACATATATGGTATATTTGTTATTATAATATAGTTATAACTCCAGCTATAACTCCTTCTATATAACTATTTTATAATATAAAATAGTTATATAGAAGGAGTTATAGCCACTGCATGTATATTGCCTGGTTGTTATCGCTCATTATTGTCATTGCAGTAGGTGACTTATGACTTTATGTAATATGATAGTTACTTTAAGTAAGTACCTACCTTTAACCTAGAGAATTCTAATACGATTAACATTCAGGTTTTATTGCATGTTTCGCTTTTCTAAAACTATCTCTGTACTTGTTTACCATTTCACTTATGAATTGAGTCCACACGATATTATGCAGGTTATCTGGCATTGTATCAGTAAAAGTATTACAATATTGTGACCTCATATCAGTTATGTCACGCTATTTCGGTCACTAGCACGTGTGGTGACTTCAGTTCAGGTCAGGCATTGCCGTCACTTGACTTTTTAAAGAAGAGGTCTGTATGACGGTCATACTTATTATTAAAATTGTACACAATAAATATTGAATTTAAATTTAATTATTTTTTTTTTGTATAACGTGGATAAAATCCGTCATTATTCATGAAAGGAAAATTTCCTTGTATCAGAATTTCACACCTTAGCGTGTCCTCAATTCTTTTCCTTGTAATCAATTTTGAAGAATGTATGTTTTGAGGTACTTTACATACAAGCGAGCAGAGGTCAGGAAAATAAGTATTGTTTCATGTCTCTCAATGTTAGGTAAAAGCGTTTCGTTTTGTTCATTACACCACCTAAAATCCTACCTTAATATGGCCACAGTCGGATAGCATAACCATAAGTATCCACAATTATTTCTATCGTCCCTGCCTGATACTGTTCGATACATTTATCATCATATCTTTAATTATCTATAGGAAATGCTTACCAAAAAAAAAACAATTAAACGAATCATTTGCCATGGAAATTTACAGCACAGATAATTAGAAGACATAAGTTTCTGATGTTCATAGCAATGATCGCATGACTCCATGTATTCTCCATTGAATGAACGTAATGATAGTTTCATTAGATGTAATCTTCGCATTTTTCCCTCTCGCTGGTAATTGAGTGGCCACGGTGGCCACGGCAGGGCCCCATCAGCTGACCCACTTTGGAGCCGGAGTATTGACCTCAGGCAATGTATTGACCAGTCCAGATTTTTGTGGAGCATATTTTTAAGAGGCTCTGTAATAATATACTGTAATTCCAGTTTTGTTTGCAAGGCTGGTCAGTATTAACATATAAACATTCTTTTTTTGTGAGGTGGAAAATTATCCAATGACTTTTCTCGTTCTAGGGCGGAGTGTGACGGCGTGTCAGATTTTTACTGACTTAAACCCACTTGTGTCCTTCACTTCATCCCTGTACGTTCTAAAACCACGGTATCCTTTTCAGAAACCAAGAGATTTATCATGAGAGTGCAAGTTCCATCAAGCTTAATTGTGATAACTAGGCTAAAAATGCTAAATTGGAATATGAATGAGATCTATATCTAACTGTATTCGATTATGCAATTTTTTTTAATTAATCTGCTGATCTTCGGCAGTTTGCAATTTCTGACAGGTCAATTAAACTAAATTGATACTCTTGATACAAACCCTAAACTAATTAATGTCAATAAATCATGAACCACCACCATACACTATTGGTGTGTTAATGGATTTGTTAAAATTCTATGATAAATCAATTATTTTAATAATTGTTATGTTTAGTTTTTCACGTGCATTGTCTTTTGTCGAGATACAACATCAAGTGAAATTGATATATGGTTGTAGTAACTATATATTTATAACAGAACCTAATTTGACGCCATATTGTTACAGAATGTCGAAAACTTTACTAACATTATTAGAATTATTTTGAAATATTCATTCATTTTCTTAGGCACGTTTAACTTTAGGAGTAGTTATTTAAAAAAAGATTTCCAAACCTCCTTCATTATTCTCAAGCTCAACATGACCACTTCATTTACTTGTGGGAACTTCCACAGATCTTTGAAGTGATAAAAAATTTGATTTCCTTTGGTCCAAAATAGGAATAACGAACTTAGGCACCGCTGCGTTAAGTATAGTCTCATCTTATTTGGTCGTGTCCCAGTTTTGATGATGACATTACATATTTGTGGTGGTAAGTATTGCTGGTGGTACCTAGATGTGTCATGTACGAAGTTCAAACAACGAGTTAGTGGTTCGTCACGTCAAGTTTGTCTTGGTTCTTCGAATTTAGCACGTATCTGTGTCGTCGTGACGCTGAGGTCGAAGACATCTGCGCTTTGCTTTCTCATTAGAGCGTTACATTTCTGTAAGTGTCATAATGTCTGTATTGGTTGACAATATTCAAGTATTGTTTTAGTTTTGAGACGAGTTTGTTTCAAAATAATATATGTATTTACATTTGACACCATAAGTTGGAGTTAGTGAGCAATCTCTAGGTTTTAGAGTTAATATTATATTGTTTGCTCTACATAACTAGTTTGCACACGTATAGGTATTGTGTGGCAAGAATTTTTATTTTGCACCATAGCTATTTGAAATGTTAAAAGATTTAAAAAAATTAAAAACGTTTGATTTCCCTGGCTTAGGTAATTGAAGTCGGTAACTAAAAACTTTGGCTTATTTTATATGAGACAGTCTTATTATGAATAAAATAAAATAAACTTTGTTGTATACCAAAATAGTAGGGTACATAACTTTCACACGAACTTAACCCTATGGGTACAATGGCGGTCTTATCGCTGACAGCGATTGGATGGACTGTAAGAACTTAAAAATAAAAATGATTACTTGCTTCTTCATTACAAAACATCTTAAAAGCCTTACATATGTTTTTAATTCGCACAAGGATTGTCAGATATGGATGCAGCATTTCTTTGTTCCTCCCACAATCGATTCATGAATGCACTGCATGTGTCATGTCATACCATTTCTTATTCATCAACATTTTATTTCCTTAAAAAACCTAATGTTAAACATTTAAATTAACATAAAAGTAGACGTGTTGAACTGCTGATGTCCCGTCGTGTTCTCCTTAATAACCATCTGAAGTTTTAATGTACATTACATGTGTTATTAAGGCGAACTCGTTACGGGCAATAAATGGGCAGTGTTGGCATTTACAAAGGTACCTACTCGTTAAGAATCAACAATGTCGTGCGGCCAGTATTTGCGGGACGAGCAGGATACGAACCGGTCCGGCGCAGCCCTCCCGGTAAAAACTAATATCCTACCAGTACTCATGGCTAGCTACTCCTTAAGGCACGTTCCGATATCTTGCTGTTTTGTAGCGCGATGAACTGTTTTTGTTAATTTTCCGGGAAATTGCTGCGAGCTTTGTTTTTTTTAGCTGTCGTGTTCACATTTTTCCTAAATGAAGAATGGATTGAGTAATGAGTCTGTACGTATGAAATAAAACACTCTCTTATTCCTGAAAAGTCTGAAACGTCAAAGTTTACTTATGATAATAATAAATAAAAACATTGCTAAATGTAATTTGAATTTAGCACCTTTTTGTCGCCAGCTCTCGCTTGGTTGTTTATTTTTTTCTCCCGTGTATCTCTGTCATTCGCATAAGTCAGTGGAATCATTGTTATACGATTTTTATTTGAGATGGGGAATCATCAAATAACTTCTCCCACTCAGGGTGGAGCGAGAAAGCTTATCAGGGTTTTACTGACTAAAAGCCACCTGATATTCCTTCAGTTACCCTTTGTATTCCAGGGCGAAGGTAACTGTTTCGAAAATTCCCGCAGAAGCAGCATCTAGAAGCCACCAGCCCTACTGGGACCTTTCAGTTTTGCTGATATCTCCTTTACCGCGCGTGGAACACAACGTGCTGTCGACTTCGGCTTGGTTCTTTCTGGACTTCCGATCGTCCGCAGGCCCATACCTACAGTGGTCGGGAATCACCCTGCGATTCCCTATGCCCGGGCGTCTACTGCGTCGGCAGCTGGGGCGTAAAGATATCCTCTCCATCACGATTTTGCACTACCTCTTTCGTTCGCATTACTGCTTCGTTGAAGGAGTTAATCGCTTTCCATTCCCTTTCACTCCGGACCATTACTTGTACCGTATACTCCACTGGACGATTCGCACAATGGTTAAACCCGGGATTTTCTTCCCATCGAATCCGAAACAAATACCTCCCGAAACACCTATTTCCGATGAGGATCTACGTTAGGTGGAAAGTGAGCGTGTCGTGGTGTCTCTGTAGCCACTACTCAAAGAGGGCACTTACTGCTGCGATTGTGACGTTTCCAAACATTGTTATACGATACGAATGTATTAAAGATTAATAAAGTAAATATATAGTTTTTTTTCATTTTAATAGAATAGAATAGAATAAACTTTATTGTACACCAAAAAAGTAACACAACTTATACATAAACTTAAGTCTATGAGTACAATGGCGATCTTATCGCTAACAGCGATATCTACCAGACAACCTTAGGATTGATTAATTTAGCAAATGTAATGGAAATCTTTACATAAAATAGGTAACTGTTGCAACATGTAAATGTATGATTCATTAACATTTAAATCACACTAGTACATTGTCATACTACCTTCATGTATATTTACTTTACCTTACTTTACGTAGCTCTTAGCACCTTTCTCACTTGACAGGTTTTAAACAAACATTTTTATGTTCGTCCGGAAATAGTCCAACACTTAATACAGCTTGACTTATCGACTTTACTTAATACTCGAGTTGACATTTCTAACTTAAGTATTGCGACATGGCTTGCGGGGTCTTCATGACTAGTTGTATGTAACTTATTTAATAAATTAATATCCGTGTAGTCCCTTGGATCAAACTTGTAACCGGTCAAGGATACGATGGAGATTAATTAAAAAGGAGATAAATTTTATTGAATCAATAAAATAAATAAAATATTTATAATTTCAAAAAAGGCTCTTAAAGATCACAAGAGTTACAAAAACTTCAAAATGTGTAGCTTCAGTGTCGGAGAATACGGATAATACAAAGCAAAAAAATAAGAATAATCTGTACATGTTTCATTCATACATTTGAAAAAAAAATATATTAGGCAATCATTTTATTGCGTAGATTCAAAAATCTGCGAAAAGATCACCTAGATTCATAGAAATACATTAAATAAATATATTATATATAATATGAAATTGCCGCTTGCCCTTTGAAATACATAGTTTCTACGTTGGAACTCTTAATATGAAAAAACGTTTTCTTTTATTAGCTTTCATAGTTATAAGTACTGCGATATTACAGAAAATAAAAAAAACACAAAGAAACCAATAAATACCTAATTTCGAAAAAAGAATAACGTACCTTTAATATAAAGTTTATTTGAACTTATAATTCCTAGTCAATCCTAAGATATGACACTTCAAAGCAACCCGTTTTAAAAAAACGACAATTTTATAGGTAAAGACCTATTATTACGCTTTTCTAGTGCTTCGACAAACGACCGCGTGCTTTTACATTAGATCAGATTCCTCCATTTCCTCAATGAAGGCGTCGAATCACTTTATCATCATTCGGTAAAGTGATGCTTCAAGTGCTACAACCACGTTCATATTAACAGGCTATGTTGATTGCAGAACGTATAAATAATGACAGTTCGCTATCTCCGAGCTAACGAAGGATAGAATGCCTATTTCCTTCACAGGATGTTGTTACACGCGCGGGATATTTATGTCGACACCCGCTTTATTTTCCTGATTTAAGTATAGTCAAACATATTCATTAGTGTTGATCTCCTGGTACTTTCGGTACTACGGGTTGTTATTTTGTTATTCTTCAAGGTGTTCGACAGACAATTTATTGTTTAAAAATAATAATAAGACATTCAATAACCAAGGATTGCCACAGATTTCTCAATACCCTAACGTTTTTTAGACTAGTCTGTTATTTTAGAAAAATAAAACATAATAATATGCTTTGTATAATGATACACGTGGCCTATATACACGTGTATAGAAGTGTATAATGATACAACGCAGTAGACCTAAAACTGTCTCCGGTAAACTGTAATAAGTTCAAGATATGCGCCGCCCAACCTTCCGGGGACCACAGGCGTGACGATAACATTACCCATATAAAGAACAAACACACTGCAATTACATAAACTGTACAACGTGAAAAACACCCAGCTACTAGTCAATACCAGCTACCTTAGGCAATTGATGACTGCAATAGAATGATAAATGGCGGCGTGGGTAATAACAGCGGCAACGACATGAAATCATTAAAGATCAGCTCACACCGAGACTTGTATACAAACATACATTAACTTAGAATGACATACACAAATATTGTGCAATTCCTATGATATAACGTACATAAACAACTCGAATCGAAACCTGTTTTTTTAAAGTTAGTTAAAATGGGTACATATTTCAATGAGAAAATTCAAATATATTCGAATTTTAAATTCCACAGAGTGTATCCGAATTCCGTAACTGAAATATCTACCTTTTCGTGTAGTAAATAAAGTACAAATTATAATTAATCTAATTAAGTATTCACTAGCGTCGATCTCAGTATGAGCTGATCTTTATAACAGTGGCTACGACATCAAATCACTAAGTAATATAACATTGCGCTGCATTACACAAGAGACGGTAATTTCGCGACGTAGATCGCGGCCAAGCGCGCCGCTTGCGCACTTCAAACATAGAGTAAGGAAACTGGCAGTAACTACTTGGGGTACTAGTGTAATTACACTTAGGTAAGTGTAGGCTACGTGTGAGTATGTACCTAAATGGGATAGTGCAAGTGCACTAATGCTGCTTTGGTGAAAAACCCTCCATTGTGCTATTGCTTAGACCGCGTTCTAACAGATTCTGTGCACGTGCCATGGTGTTTGAATTATTTTCAATCCGTGTAGAAGTGTTTGTATATCCGAGGTAGTTGTCAATGTCAGTAGTTAAACTAGATCCAAGAATAATCTTCTGTGGCAGTTCTTCAAAGCCCTGTCAACAACTCATGCCCTTGGCTTTTGAAAGCCTATTAGATTTATTCAATTTCGCCCATTGTCAAATATCATGTCAAGTGACTTGATTGGCCATTGTTACTGTTATACATTCAAACAATCTCAACCGGTTAGATATGACAACAAATCTGCTGATCAAAGCCTTGATCTGGTTTCCAGAAGTCACGGGAGTTGGCTTGATTAATTTACCGTGGTGACAGGTGACAGCCAGAGTGAGTTTGTCGTTAGTGGTTGACCGTGAAGCCGATCGACGTGGTTTGCATTCAACTGATAAGTTTAGCCATAATGACGATATATTAAAGTGTTTTTGGAGTTAGATTTAATGGTTACTAAAAACTGTAAGTGTTGAAATTCTGGAAAAAACAAGACTTTGCGTGAATGGTAGAATTGTTGTAACCAAGTCACAGCTAGGTTAGTTGTTCAGTTCTGTTCAAGAGAAGAAACAAATTCTTGAATGACAACGTATCTTTACGATGTAAATATCTATGGGCAACTCTTCTAAGAGAGCCTTTTTTTGATGGTTTATTAAAACCTACCCGTCTTTGTTCAGTTGACTTTACGTTCCAGTGACGCGATGGCTCTTACGAATAATCCTGTAGTCTTTTTTAAGGAAATTGTCCAATGACTTCTCCCGTTCTAGGGCGGGAGAGCGTGTCAGACTTTTACTGAATAAAACCCACACCTATGTTCCTACTTTACCTTGCGTCCCATGACCCCGTGGTTCAATCCCGCAGTCCTGGCAGTTCTATGAGAGCCTAATGCTTCTTAGCCAATAAACATACAAACAATCATAAATGATGACACAATATGAACAGACAGTTCAGTAAAATGCCTACACGTACAATTTCAGTTTTATTCTTTGGCCGCGGAGGCGCGGCGGCGAGCGGTGGGGGGTGGAAGTTGCGCGGGAGTGGAGCGCACCGCTGCGCTGTCACGGTCAAGGACAGTATTAGCTGCTACGGACACTATTATGATTCCACTTGTCGTACTGTTTCATACTCAATACTACTGTTATGTGCACGTGTTACGTACTTCATTTATTACATAGTACACCCGTGTTTTATGTAGAAATGTACTATGTTTTATGTCTTATTCGCTGGTTCATAGAAACGTTTGTATTAAGTTGTAGACAAGAGTTATGGTTTTAGAATGTATTGAGAAAATTAGCACAATGAAATAGAGAGGAAAACATCCACATACAGAAATCTTCAATGCACATGAAGGAAACAATTTTGATTGATCGAAGCTACATTTTATTTATAGGAAAGTTTACATTTTGATATATATTTATTATACAGGTAGCGATATCACAATGTGGTTTTCCTGTTGAATACAATATGATATTTTTCTTAGAAAACAAGGAGGTAAAATGATTGTAATTGATTTCACAGATTCTATAAAAGTTTTTTATTAGTTTATAATCTGCACAAACTGTAACGTCAAAGATTTAGAGAGACTATTCTAGTGTTAGACATTGAAGATATTGGACTAAATTGATTCTATGTAAGTACTGTCGCGCTTAGAAGCACTAACTGTGCACGATGGAGGGGCCAGACTCGTCGTACTCCTGTTTTGAGATCCACATCTGCTGGAAGGTCGAGAGGGAGGCGAGGATCGAACCACCGATCCATACTGAGTACTTCCTCCACCAAAAGGCGCGCTTCGATTTTAAATAAAATTTCAGATATAGGTGTCTGACAGTTCGAAGAAAAGTACGTCTCCTTAGTATCTCTCGCAGCCAAAGCGAATAAATACAGCGAGTGAGCTAGCGCAGCAGGCGAGGAATATACGCCTGGATATGTAAAAGGAGAGATGGATGAATAAGAAAAGGAGACGTCAAGAAATGTCAGAAGATATTTATATAGAAAATATGATATGAAAGTGCTTAAATCTATATAAAAAATATATAAAGCCTTTCATTGCGCTTCCCGACGCGACAGTACCGAACACTATAAACGGAGGAAGACGGAAATGGTACATCTCAGAGGAAGCCACGTTAGAGGTTACTGAAAGCCTATTGTGCCATGAAGTAATTACAATAATCCAACAACTTTAATATACAGTAGGTACACACATCGGTGAGACAGTTGCTCTAAGACATAGTGCGTACTACTATGACATATGTATATATATGAGCTGTCAATATCAAAATGTAACAATTGTTGTGCAGGTGACAGTCCATCATTGTTTATGTGTTTGTTGAAAACCATCGTCAGACACTAGTAGTCTGATATTCATGCTGAACTGAACATATTTTGGTGCACCCGTGAGGCACACAATTATGTTTTCGCTTCCTTTTTTGATTCTTGTTTACCTATTATTTATGTGCCGTGTGTTGTGCCAAATAAGTTCATTTTTTTTCCGGTGAATTGAAAATAATTAAAATTATTATTTTTATGTTTGACACAAAAGTGGTCCATGCTTTTTTTTGCCAATATATTAATCTGAAGTTGTAGTATTTTTTTTTTTTATATAGGTGGGAAAATCATCTTATGACAAATCCCGCTCTTGGGCGGTGCGCGAGATAGTGTCAGACTTTTACTGACTAAAAACCCACTCCTGTTCCTTCGTTGCCGTCGTCCCAGGGCCACGGTTTCGTTTTCACACTACCCATGGCCCCAGTAGGCTTCGACCCTGCTGGGCCCCTACGATTTGCTGACATCTCCCTGAGCCGTGCGCGGAACAATACGCGCCATCGACGACTTGGGCTCGGTCCGGATGGTTACCGGACGGTCGGACGGCGGGCCACCCATTGCCCGCCGTCCGCAAGCCCGCGCCTACGGTGGCCGGAAATCGGGATCGGAATCCCGGCGGCGGTTGGGGCGTGAGGACCGTTGCCGTTGCCTCACGCGATCGGCCGCCTCTTTCGCTAGCATTACTGCTTCGCAGAAGGAGGCGACCGCCTGCCACTCCTCCTCGCTCCGGACCATGGCCTGTACCAAGGCCCGGCGCGAGAGATCGCCGCCGCCGATCGCCCCCACGAGGACACCGCGTTGCTCTTCCCAAGCGGGGTACACTTCCACCGTGTGCTCCACCGTGTCCTCCGGGCGGTCCACACAGTGGCGACACCCGGGCGTCGCTTCCGCACGAATCCGGTGCAGGAACTTCCCGAACTTTCCGTGTTCGGTGAGAACCTGCGTCATGCGGAAGGTGAGGAAGCCGTGAGGTCTTTCCAACCACGCCTCAAAGAAGGGACTTACCGCCATAATTGTGGCGTGCCCAGCACTGGGTCGCGACAGTCGCTGTCGCCATTTCTCCATGAGATCCCGCCGGAGCTCTGTCCGCCATGCTGCGACTTGTCGTGGCAGCGGAGTTTCGCCCCGGCGTTGCATCTCCATGCGCAGATCGTGCATGTGAGCAAGGCCTGTTGCTACCAGATCCCATGGTGGCTGTCCAGCAAGGAGGCTCGCCGCTTCGCGGGAAATCGTTCGGTATCCTCGCACCATCCGTATCGCCATGACCCTCTGACATGCGTTCAGCCGGGCCGCCGGCTGCTTCCGCAGCGCCGGCGCCCATATCGGTGCATCTGAAGTTGTAGTTGAGATGTAATTGTTTTAGATATATATATAATTTTACATAGTTTAAAGAAATATTAAATCGAATATTTACGGGAAGAAAACTTTGGACCCTGATCAAACATACATACAGTGCAGTCGTACAAAGCTAAAGTGTATATTTCTATGTAGAAGAGGGTGAATGATTTATCTATACTTGAGACTATGTAATAGATTCAATTTCTACGTAAACGAAACAATGAACATTTAAGCTCAAGATACAGGACAATAAAAGCTTTTGTTGGACAAATATTTCTAGTACATATTTATGTATAAATGATAATACAGAATCGTCAATAGCTTTAACGGGAACAAGATAATTAAAAGTTCATAATAAACTTAAAGCCAATTTTTCCAAGAAATTGTATCCGATAATACATTGCCGGACATAACACTAACTCACAACAAGAACACCTGGATATCAAAAGCGCCATTCTAAGCTGAAAATATTAATCACCCAGCCATTAATCTGAACAAGGAAAAATTGCCATCATCAACTTTAAGACAAAATCTAATAAAATGTCCCGTTAACGGTATTGTTAGAGACAGAGTAGTAAAGCCTGATAGCAACAACCTGACCTGATTGTACGTGTTATAGACTTATAGCCAAGTCTAAAGACTCATCCTGAAACGGTAAACCTCCAGCACCATAAAATACCAAGTTTTTACTGCCACAGCAAGTACACTGTATCCGGCAAGTGTGTGAAGAAACCGGCTGCAACGCTGCTGTGACTGATAGAATTAACATTTGATGGTAATCGTTACGTACTCTTGACGACATCTTATGTTATACACTTCCAGAATAAATTGACCTCGCATTGTATAAACTCTCCATACTAAAGGAGGTCAGTTAATTCTGGAAATGTAGGTATACCTTAATATGTAGCCGTGCGTACTATGGGAAATCTCATAAGAATGAATTGTTATTATTCATAAGAATCGCGTTAACTGTTCACAAGTTTTTTTTACGATTTTGATTCACATTAAGTTAACGTTCTTTTTTTTTGGTAAATTAATTTCGGTGGAACATCTGCCGTCTTTGTTAGATAATAACTAGCTTGGTTTTAGGAGTCTGATATTCTGACTTGATTTTGCACTCTAAGTTATTACATTTCACTTTAAATTGTTATCATGATTAACATTGCACATTTGGTTAGATTTCTGACAATTTAATTAATCAAAGGAAAAAGCAAAGTTTCGGAGATTGAATTTTCTCACGAATTTACCGCAAATTGTGCCTAAATTGATCATAGAAAACCACCACCGGATATTACCAGCCCTAAATCAAGCCAATGACATTTTATTGATAGAGAATGGAACGGGGCTTTTCAATGGCGAGGTGCTTTGTCACTTTGTGGTCTTCAATAATGGCTTTCCGAAATAGAATTTGATCGTTTCAAGGCTTGCTTATTACGACGTCACTTCATTTCATTTTGGCTATTCGATCCGATTCAATAATTTAAAATCTATCCAATTACAAGTAATTACAATCACACAACATTTCCGTCCAGTTTAAGCTTATGACTATACTGATGAATTGGCAAGAATTTATAATATACCTACTAGTGGTCCCGACAGACGTTGTCCAGTCTAAGAGCTGGCTTTTCATCGGAAAAAGAATTGAGGGCCCCTACTCAAATATACAAAATTTTATCCAAATCGGTCAAGCCGTTTAAGAGGAGTTAGGTGAAAAAGCACACGTACAGAAGAATTACATACATAAAGATTTATATTACTTTTGGACTTTGCACTAGTTATTTTTGTCTTACAACGTCTTATTATAATAAATTTGCCAGAGTAAACTTAACAGTAGTGATTCTTTAGACTTTGTGCCTTTTGTCTGATGAATCCTTGTAAAGCTTTATTCAATCTTGAAACATAAATAAATCATCAAAAAAGGCTACCTACATTAAAATACAAAGGTAGATTCCATAGTAGTATTCAAATATTACGATCAATTTGTATTAGTTTATTATAAAAAAAAAGACTGGACTAGTTTTATTTTTTTTTGGTAAAGTAATTTGAATAGAGTCAAATAGCCTGAGTATAGTAAATATGATACTCAATACGTTTTTACCAAAATTGTGCATATTGTGAATATAGATAGTAATTATTAAGAAAAATCAAACTTAATTTGGCCTTCGTCATAATTAATATTTTGAGTTCTCTTAATTATAATGTTTGATATTTTTTATAGTATTTATTAGCTTGCTATTTCAGCATATATTTTATTATTATAAGTCGGCAGTAATTCGATTTTATATAAAACCTATTTTTTATTTATTGTTGCTCACCTACCACAGTGGTTTTAGGGAATCCAATCCCGCATGCGCGAGATCCCGCAAATGTGGAATCCCGCACCTTTTTTTGCGGGATCAGAAATGCGGGATTACTCATGCGGGATCTCGCACGCTTGCGGGATTGATTTTTTTTTCTAAGAAATATGAATTTAGACGACGTGCCGTTCTGATTGCCTATTTATTAGACCCAGTACAGCCTCATTAACAGGTGATTGAACAACTTTCCATGGAACTCGTGACTTTTCTGTAGAATTTGTACTTATGGAAAATAATTTTGTTTTCAATTTTTTATCTTACCTACAACAAAATAAATTTTGAATTTCTATTTTGTTTTGTGCGAGTCCTAAATCGGAGGAAAGAAACGTTAAATATTTTGTGGTTCCTGATTATTTATACGGTCTACCTCTTCATAATTCAAATTGTCTTAAGTTTATTTGCATTATGCAGGTCAGAGTGGCATTGTGACCCGCAAAATGCAAAAAAAACTTAAGACAATTTGAATTTTGCGGCCTACCTTTGAGCATCCTTCTTAAAATAAAACAAAATATACCAATCCCGCAAATCCCGTGGGATCTGCGGGAGTGGTGACTTCAATCCCGTAGGCCTGCGGGTATGCAATTTTGATGCGGGATTGGATTCCCTAGTAGGTATTATTTTTTAACCAACAACGACTGAATAGGAGAGAATGCCTTGTTGCAAGTCACACATGTAGTAAGTCCACATATGTAGTACCACTTGTGTACATAAAGTTTAATTAAAGAAATATTAGGATACCTGTAATATTAAAATTCCGAAGCGGTACACAGGTCTCATTTTTTGTGCTGTCGGGGTTGACTAATTGACGGGCTCTTCACAGTTCAATTTTAAATGGTTTTTATTAACAAATGACTGGCTTCAGTTAATAAATACGTCGTAATTATGCGAGTGTTGTGACCCCGTTTGAGACGCGGAGACGCAGAGAATCAGAGATAAAGGCTGGTCCAGTCGTGGGGCACAAACATAAGATCTGTCAGCAATCCATCAGTTCGTTTTTGTTGCCATTCAGCACACGTGTGGAGGCGTTGTTACAAACGGCTTCACACAATGGGTAACCTTGGGCTTGAAGTTCATTAATGGCACACTCGAGCACTTGATCCAAAACGAACGGACTTTTTTAACCAAGTACACGAATAACATAGTTATTTAGTGATCAACGCCTATTGTTTGCGGTTTTCATTGTGTGTGTGTGGTTTGTTAGTACTGTGTCTTGAGAAAATTGAATTGCCTTTAAAGGTGTACATTTAGCGCCATCTACAGGTAAACTTAATGAACAAATGTACCGTAAGAATATAGTAATTTAAATCTAAACTGACTAAGTAAATGTATTTAATATGTGGATAACAAAGGGTATGAAACTTCCATACTAATTGGTTTGGCAGAGCTCACAAACAAACGTGGGCTCATCATCCTGCGCACTTTGTGGCACTAAAAACGTCTTTGCAACTAACATATAACCCATCTTATTTTCTATAGTAGATTGATTAGTAGCATAGGTTAATTGCTGTAATGAATATTTTGCCAAATTGTCACACAAAGTTACATGTAAAAAAAACTATATTTTTTGTTTTGATTTTGACTGATAGATAATGCCTAAGGCGTTAAAACCTTTATACCTACCTTTGTATTGCATGACATTTTAATGTATAAATAAATCAATAAATAAAAGCCTCGGTTATAACATGCAAAGTAACAAGGCAATAAAAATGCGAAGTGGCTAAGACCATTAACATAAACCTAGGCGAAAATAATAGCTCCTACAGTTAGGTGGTTTATAGCAGATCTATGGCTTCATAATAAAGTATATAGTAATCATAAATATCTTGGCCGCTAACTTAAATCGATCTTTAACTAACATCTATGTAATTAATAAAAAAAAAGACTGTCCAACTTATAAGACTGTTAAGCATTTTTTTCAACTCTCTCTAATAAATGACTCATCAAATAACTTCTGTCCCACTAGATGGAGCGAAAAATATTAGACTTTTATTTATTTATCATTTGTTTCAGGCATTAACCTATAAAAATGTCATTAAATTTAATTATTACATCTTACTTGATAGACCAGAATTGATTAGATAAATGATTGAATTACAATATTAAAATTAAGAGTTCAAAATTGTAACGTCTTTTACTGGCCAACCTTTGTTTCTTCAGTTGCCCTTTGCTCTCCAGGGCTCCGGTAACTCTTATGAACAATCCCGCAGCCCTAGCAGGTATCGAGTCTATTGAGTCCTGTTAATTATACAGCTACGTGGGTGGTCTGAAAAGTTTCCGACCTCAATGTGAAGATAGCAGCACTCGTCAATAAAAGCCAGTGAATGTTGTGCATCTTTTGACAGGTACTCGCCAAAGTTTCAGCCATTTTGGACGCGCAGTTGTTATTTGACAGTCATTTGAGTGAATCGATGTGAGATGCAGAAAGAGAAAATCCTTTTTCACCAAAAAAACGCGCCGTCTCATACCTCAGCGGTTGCTACGGCGAAAATCTACGAATTACGGTTTGAACTGCTTGATCATCCGCCTTACTCACCAGATCTAGGCTCTAGCAACTTCTTTTTGTTCCCTCATCTAATAATTGCGATCGGAGGATAGAGATTAGCGTCAAATGAGAAGGCAAACATCGTGAACAAATATTTTGCAGAGACAAACGCCAACTACTATTTGAATGGGTTAGAGGGATGGGGGCATCGCTGGGAGAAGTGTGTAGAGTTAGAAGGAGACAACGTAAAAAAAATTGTAAGAAAAAATGTCTTGTATCTTTGTTAGGTCGGAAACTTTTCAGACCCCTGTGTACCTATATAGCTGTCAGTCTCCATTATTATTCAATGTTGTTATTATTAAAAATTAACAAAAGTTTCTAATCATGGTTTGTATGCTTGCATTTCGTGCAAGGAAATTATGAGGACATACTGAAATACTGCCCTATAATCCGCTAATCATTTGCAAGGATTGTGTTTTATATACTTATTAAATTGCATTCTTAATTTAACTGCTAGATATTTTTTTCTTAGTTTTTTGTTGGGAATTTATCAAACGATCCCGATTTGGGTGGAGCTAGAGGGAGTACGTGTCGACCTTTTACTGATAAAAACCCACCAGTGCTGCTTCAGTTGCCCTTTAGGTTCCAGGGCCGTAGTACCTATATCTAACAATCCCGAATCCATGGAGCCTGCTTGATATCTACGTTTTCTTTCTATCAAAGTTATATCTTAACTAAGTTTACAGTGTTACATAAATGGAAGTAGATTTACTAAGTGGTATTTGCTTTACAGGTGCTAATACCGTAAGAGACGTAAAACGTTTACGCTTTCATACCGACCTATATTATAATATACCTACTAGCTATTTCCTGCGGTCAGTCAAAACAAAACTAAATATATCGGATCAGTCTGCGGCTATGACGTAATAAAATTATTATAAAATCATCATTGTTGTACCTCTTTCTCTCTCACACTGGGATTATGATGATTTAAAGACGTGATAGTAGGGTTTCAGAACTTCCATAAATTATCTTTTAGAAACAATCAATTTTATCTCTTTATTAACCGACTTCAAAAAATGGAGGAGGTGGTTGGCGCGGCTTAATTCGGTTGTGAGTATTTTTTTAGGGTCCCGTATCTCAAAAGGAAAAACGGAACCCTTATAGGATCACTTTGTCTTCACTTGACAGACAGACAGACGGATAGTCAGTCTGTCTATCTGTCTGTCAAGACCCCTTTATCTCAGGAACGCGTGGAGTCGTGGAATCGAGTTGAAATTAAAACCATATACTAAGGTCTGTGGTTATCTGAAAAAAAAAGATACTGCCATTTGTATCTCAAAAAACGTGTATTTCGACACTTTCCATTAACCTAGAATCTTATAATTAGGCACGAAGCAAGGTCTCATAGCACAAGTATAAGGAAAAATCTGAAAACTGTACATTTGTAGTTACGTCACAAAAAAAAACTTCTTTTGCGATTCAGAAAAATCTATGTAACTCAATTCGGGAATTGAACTGTTTTCATGGGTAAGTTTGTACGGAACCCTCAGTGCGTGAGACCGACTCGCACTTGCCCGGTTTTTTATTTGGAACCGTTCTAACTGCCGCACTCAGAGGTGTCAATTTAATATTAAATTTATTGAATTGACTGCTATTGAATGACTAATTATGTATTTGTATTCAACAAATTTTAAATATTCTTAATTTAACGCTTTTTGAAAACGTACGTATTCTTAAATGTACTTTCATTCAAGTAAATAAATGACTACAGTTATATAAAGTACATATCAGCGTACTGCAGTGAGAGGGTAAAATGTTAATTAACTTACAGGCAGAGTTGAATCTCAAAGGAATGCCTTGTCTTCTCACCGAACGACGATTAGGTTCCTTTGCATTTATAAATATTTCATGAACAACAAACTCATTTTATTAGTCAAAGCAGACTATATTAATTGGATGCGGCGATACTGATGCAAATGCCAATGTAAACGTTGGGCATAGCAGTCAAAGGGCAGTAGGACGTTTTTGGGAAATACTAGTAAAATAAGCAGCAAGAAGCATTAAGAATTTTTGAAATAATTGCAGAATTTACATCAGTTCTCAGATAAGTAATGAATATATCAACTTTATTTCAATTCTTGATAGGAGTGGGTGCTACATGGCTGTTTACCATGACTTTGGTCCATGTTCATTTTAAGTCCCACTCTTTCGGAAGCTCTACTGAGGTCATCAAGCATTGTACTGAGCTCCTCCGTAGTCTCAGCCATGACTACTATGTCGTCGGCAAACCGAAGGTGTGTGATGTACTCGCTATTGACATTAATGTCTAGCCCTCTTCATTCCAGAACCTTGAAGACATCTTCCACTGCTGCCGTGGACAGTTTCGGAGAAATAACGTCTCTCTGCCTCACTCTCCTCGGCTGGGCAGCGTTCGGGAAGCTGCGCGGTATCTTCTCGTCCAATATACCACAGTGTCTCAAGACGAAAGTCTGTTACCAGTGCGTTTTGTCAGTGATGACATATAGCTCCAAAACGTGTCGCTTACAATGGGCCTCATCAGAACACTTAAAATCACCCAAAGAGCAATGGAAAGGGCTATGCTCGGAGTTTCCTTGCGTGATCGAATCAGGAATGAGGATATCCACAGGAGAACCAAGGTTACCGACATAGCAAGAAGAATCGCCACACTTAAGTGGCTATGGGCAGGGCACATTGCTCGCAGAACGGATATCCGTTGGAGCCGAAAGGTTCTGGAATGGCGACCACGAACCGGTAGACGTAGCGTTGGAAAGCCTCCTACAGGGTGGATCGATGACCTGGTAAGGATTGCGGGAATCCGATAGATGCGAGACGTACAGGACCGTTCATTGTGGCGACACTTGGGGGAGGCCTATGTCCAACAGTGGACGTTTTACGACTGAAATGATGATGATAATGATGATTTTAGCTGCTAAACAATTGGTAAGTCGCTTCTGTGAAAAGCTTTTTTTGAAACGGTCATCATCATCATCATCATCTTTCAGCCGAAAGACGTCCACTGTTGGACATAGGCCTCCCCCAAATGTTGCCACAATGACCGGTCCTGTGCGTCTCGCATCCATCGGATCCCCGCGACCCTCACCAGGTCATCGGTCCACCTTGTGGGAGGCCTTCCAACGTTGCGTCTTCCGGTACGTGGTCGCCATTCCAGAACCTTTCGTCCCCATCGACCATCTGTTCTGCGAGCAATGTGCCCTGCCCACTGCCGCTTAAGTTTGGCGATTCTTCGCGCTATGTCTGTAACCTTGGTTCTCCTGCGGATATCTTCATTTCTATTTCAATTCATTCAAATTTTTGGCACTCTACAATAACAGCGAATAAGCAAGTAGCTGCTCCTTCAATCTTCGTGTTTTTATCAATTTTAGTGAATTGTAAATAAACAATTATTGAGTGTATAACTGCGTCACAGTTACACACTATCCATATTACGCGTGTCACGATATTTTCCCAATGAAGGAGCACGGTACATCGGGTTCATCACGACTTAGATTACGCAACGAACTAAATGTTGATAACTACTGATAACTGAATCTACCTTAACCTTCGTTAGTATTCGAGTTCATAAAATCAATCTTTGTGGTCGGCACATATTTTCTGCAGATTGGCTATTATAAGCTTGCATTCATATCCGCAGGAGAACCAAGGTCGCCGATAAAGCCCGAAGAATCGCCAAACTTAAGTGGCAGTGGGCAGGGCACATTGTTCGTAGAACGGATGGTCGATGGGGCCGAAAGGTTCTAGAGTGGACGACCTGGTGAGAGTCGCGGGAATGCGGCGGATGCGAGACGCACAGGATCGGTCGTTGTGGCGACGCTTGGAGGAAGCCTATGTCCAACAGTGGACGTCTATCGGCTGAAATGATGATGATGATGAAGCTTACATTCTACTGGTAAGGTTAGGACTTTTCTTTTTAGGACAAGCTAGCTACACGTAGTTCAAAATGGCTGGCAACCTTGAAAGCCGCAACCAACAGTGCCGACATCAGCAAGAGCTGAGGAAATGAAGCATCACGTTTGAGGAGTGGTTGGGTAGTTTACTTCTCAGACCATACATAAAAAAAGAAGTAGGTTTCTGGACTTCCTTGAAACTGAGCGCATAACTCGTCAAAAGACAATAATTGGTGTAACCTCTTTTTTATGAGTGGTTTTTCGCTGGTGGATATGAGGTGGCTGCCTACTTAACCACACTTGCCTATGGCGACCTTAAAATAAAAGCCTCCATAGCTCGTTAGTTTAAAGTTTATTAACTTTAAACTAAACTCTTCACGATAACGGCAACCCCTGCGGGGTACAGATCTCGCCTAAATGCGTTACTGGAAGGAGGATAGCATGTTAGAAAGGAGTGGAGTTTTTGGCGAGATTTTTTCGAGTGAAATTTAGTTGCGGTTTTAATTATTCGTAAATTGATTTCTAGTGGATATTGTGAGGTAAAATTGGTATAGTTTTGTATCTTAAGTTTCTGCGCAACTGGAATATGTGGAATCATTTGCTGCCAAATCTAAAAAAAAAGAGAATGTGTACATCCCTAAACAAAAACAAATTATCTGTTTAAAATCATTTAATCTCTATTATTCCGACTGAAGGACTTAGGGGTATCCATAGTCAGGAAAAAAAAAGAACGTAGTAATTATATACTCTTTGGTCTGGTGTAGTTCAGGTAGTCAACCCGTCTACCATAGCTGACAGACTAATCTTTCAACTTCAACTCGGATGGATATGAGTGAAGTATCTTTAAGCCAAAGCGACATTCATGGACATTCCTGCCTGCACCCATGACTAGCCAGCGGTACTTACGCTTGAAAAATTAGACTTCTGCTAATTTTAAACTCTTTACGTAACACCGTTCTTCGATTTATTATGAGCAGATAAATGCTGGTAATTTGCACAGCTGCAGTACGTAGCTTGAGGCTTCTGTGCATAATGTATGTAAGAGCAGACGATTGGCGAACAACCAGACGTTTTCATTAAACGCATACGCTCTTAATTGGTCCAAAACTATCTGTTTTGCTAATTTACTTAGACATGGTTTATCATGTTAAAGTATTATAATTGTGTTTTTATACGGGTTGTTTCTATATATTTATACAAAAATGTCGTCTGCAATATTTTAACCAATTTCAAAAATAGGAAGAGTTTCTTTACTCATTATTAAGTAGTACTTATCGTATTGACAATTTAATGTTCCTTATGAAAAGTCACCCTTGATAGCAGTAGCGGCCCAGTGGTAACGGGTAACGGCCTCGACTTACGAGTTGTAGCAGGTCACAGGTTCAAACCCAGCCAGGAGCATTACTTGTGTAATTTATTTCATCACCATAGCTCTCAAAACTGTGAAAGAAAACATCTTGAGGAAATCGCCATGTCCTAGAACCAATAACTCGGAAACGTGACATCTACCAATCCGCACTAGGCCCGCCCCCGGTTGTGGGAACATTCTAAGGCTATTCATATTATATGTTATAGTCACCCTTATTTTTTACACCCTTCATTACCACTGATACAAACAGTTAAAAACAATATAACTCCGTGGAATGTCTACAGCTGTAGATGATCATCGCAAAGCAAGATAGGAGAGTATACAGGTACAGCTTCCATGGCACATTTATTTAGCGTAAATGAAAGTTTTATCATATAAATAAATGAGGCGATTCCAGTAATGTTGATTCTTAATTGTAATTAATTAAAATGCACGTAATTACATTTTAATTTTACTTGTAAACTTAAAATTATATTCTTGCGGCTTTTACTTTGAGTAGATTTTGATATCTTTATGCATCTCTGCCTATTGTGTAAAATATATGCTACATTATCTCAGAAGTTATGCAATATGCATGTAGGTAATGTGCATATTATAGTTGTACATTATTTATTTCATACTTTACATGCTGTAGTTAGTATACACATTATTAATTTGTGTGTATGTATATACACAAATTAATAATGTTATTATGAAAAACAAATTCAATAAATCAACACTGATGAGTCCACCAACTTCTTGCAAATGTGTTCACGTACCTTACCTCTACGTTACCAAAAAGGATAAGATCAACGATTGCATCACTACTTACCATCTGGTGGGATCGCGGTCAAGCACTAGTTTATATGAATTAAAAAAAAGTAACAAACAAAAAAGGAGAACCGACTGGATGCATTTTTTTGAGAATGCTGCTGATGATTTTTTTTTTACTTTTATAGTCTGCAGTGTACTGGCAAGTACACCGCAAACTACCCCCCCCTCTTGTTAGTTTAAGTCCTTAAGGACTTAAACCTTAGAATGGGCTTTGAAAGTCCATCATAAGGTTTTCTGGTAGATATCGCTGTCAGCGATAACACCGCCATTGTGCCCATAGATTTGAGTTACTGTGAAATTGTTACTATTTTGGTGTACAATAAAGTTTACTCTATTCTACTGCTTTCAGCATTTTATCAAGTTGATAGGAGCTGATTACGGTTGCCAATCTCAACGGAGATTAGCCAAGTATGCGGGAGATATTATAGTACACAGATATTACGCAGATATTGTAACACAGGTGCAATCTCTGTTACTCTCAAAGTCCGAAGGAACGGGACGGCCATCCGACACGATCGGGGACAGATTAGATGCAGGACCAACGGCATTTACGTGCTTCCTGAGGCACGCGAGTGTCATACCAGAAATTTCCAAATTCCGGGCTGTTACAGAGTAATTTCTAATGGAAAAACTCAATAGCAGTTTTAGCCCGACTCGGGAATCGAACCAAGGCCCCTACGCTTAGTAGTCACGTTGGTCTTAATAATACGTGGGCCTTCACAATATTAAAATAAACTATTTGTTAAGTCTTTATGAGAAAATGAATAAATAGGTTCTTGGTCTTGGTCATCGTACAGGAAAATTTACACTAAAGTTTAGATTTCTGTTCCCCGTTTTGAAGTAAGTTTTCATTTCAGTTGATCTAATTTTTAACATGTACTTTTAAGTCTGGAGTTTTCCATTCACTACTTTTATTTGTCCTTGACCTTTTGAAGGTCGCATTGGAGAAATAAATGGGATCCATTAAAGTACAGTTTTTCGCTTAGAAAAATCCACGCGTTTCCGGCCCGTTTATTTTTTATTTTTGGGTTTACTAAATTTTGTTCAGCTATTACAAGTTTTAATTTGTCATGGAAAAAAAAATAAGTAAAATTAAAAAAAAAATAACCAAGTCTTATTTTTTCTTATATAATACATTTACCATTCGTTTCACAAATTGCCCTTGAAAAAAACCTGACCTTGAGCTCAGTATAGGAAACAAAACGGCATATCTATTCTGAATGAAGGCGGTCCGTTGGTCGTGGTGTAACGCGAACGTCAGGCCAAGGCCGTGTGACATAACACCTTACGTGTCGCGCCGTTAGCTGCGCGCGCGCACCGCTACGCCGCGCAGACTTTAACGACGAGACAAGCTTTTTATGCGTATGCACTTACTTGAGGCTACTACGTATAAATTTATTTATAAACTTGAATTTTATTTTTACAACGTTTTAATAATGAATAGTATTGACGCCGTTGTAGGTATTAGATATATGATAATTTTATTGGTTTTTATTAAAGTAAATGCGCACAGAAACAATTTATTATTTAATGATTTCAGTGTAGAATTATTATGCGTATGCGCTCACTTATGACTGTAACGTACCACCTACCTACATTTATATTTTAAATGTTATTTTGTTTTAATGTTGAATGGCGTTTTTATATGATAAAAATATTTCTTGAAATATTATTTGAAAGTAATTTTGCACAGACGTTACTATTCTTATATTATGATATTTGAAATAATTCTTTTAGTATAGAATTATTTTGCGGCTGCAATTCACTAAGTTATTTTTATTTTTTAACATTTTAATACTGCTCGGTGTTGGTCCTGTAACAAGCGTTTTGTCAAAAAGATTTTATGTGTGTTTATTTTAAAATAAGCACAGAAGTTTTTTATTACTTTATTATTTTAATTAATGTTTTAGCACATCATTAATTTAGTCTATACACTTGCTTGCCACTGCTAAAAATAAAAAATATATTTATCAAATTGTTTTTCTATGTTTTTATAATCTCAGAACCACAGGGTCCTGGACCTTTGAAAGGCGTACGAGGTGTCGAAGCCAACTCCCAGAGAACACTTTTCATGGAACGTGATACCAACCGACGATTATCCCTGTTCGCGCTATGCAAGTGCGTCCTAGGACAACCCCAGGTCGGTGGAAAACTATTTCGACATGCTTATGGAAAGCAAAAATATACGGTTGTGGTTTTGAGAGGGTTAAGTGGACTGGTTACCAAGAACTACGTAAAGATTATGGCCCCTGCCTGAACAATGTTAATATATAATGTACTGAATGGCGTTGGTGCTGTAATGGGCGTCTTGTGACAAAACCAGGTAGGAAATATATATTTATTAAAATCATTAAACTAATATTGTTCGGAAGTTGTACTGCTTAATTTACTTAGCACATAATTATTTTGTGCGAGGCTTAGTACCGTTTATGTAGAACTGTATTTAAAAAAAAACTGTTGGAAGATAGTATTTAGTAAGATAGATAAGCAGTCTACAGAGCAATCAGTTAGCATCCCTATTTCCATTTCTAATTAGTTAAGAAACAAATCGTCTTCCTTATCGATAACATAGCGTGATGGGAATTTAAATCTTAGCCGACGATTAATGTGTTGCTATAAATATAATAGACAAGTTTCTAACTGTTTATGAGTCTGTTTCATAAGATTACTCGGAAATTACTCATTTGAATAGATCCATCATTATGCGTCATCTACAACTCATTCAGAGATTGGTATGCTTCATTTTCCGATTTGTTGATCATTTAGTTAGAATATAGCCTTGGGGTACCAATACAGATGTTTACTGTGGTTTTGAAACGAGATGAAGAATACCCCTAAAGATTTGCCTAAACTAACAGGAAACGTAGGTAGGTAGTCTTAATTCTTTGCATTCTAGCTTTTTTGTTTAGGTAATCATTATTAAAACAGAAACAGGTTGTAAGTTCAGCCTACGTCACTAATTTGTCCGATTGAGATCGTTCATCGCCGATCTGACGATTCGGAACATACAAAAAAGTAAATACCTGGGTATTTAGGTACACCTTTCTTGTTACACTTTGTAGACATATACCTAACTTTAAGTAATGCAGGTCAATTGATCTTTGTTATATTGTTTCAGGAGTTCCTAGGACTTTCGTTATCGTGAATATGTGTTATTGAAAATCAGTGTCAGTATGTAGGTTGGCTGGAAGTAGCAAGTTATTATCTCTTTTGCCTATCAGACCTCTGCAACCAAGTTACTGGGCATCACAACACTGGGTTGATGTACAGACTTTCTAGTGTCTGACAGATCTACAAATGACAAACGGGACTTTCCGGGGGAGTAATGTTCTGGCTGACAGTAGCAAGTACTGCTATAATTTTGCATTTTTTTCTAAATTGGGTCACTGTGTCTGAAGGCAACAAGCCAGTAACATATTTGTCCAGATTGCCATCTTTGAATATTTATTATTATGCATGAGTCAAGCCATTTATACGTATTTATGTACGTCGTATTTTACCGCTTAGCCGTGTCTCGTAAAGAGGAAAATTTACAAAGATAAACACGTGATAACGGTTAAAATGTAAACTCAGCAATTATGCTATAAACGTATCATCTTGCTTCAAAGTCGAACCGTTTCTGGTTGACTAAATGGTAATAGAGACGGTCGGTGGCCTGATTGTTAGTAGAATCGTGAGACTAAGTATTCAGGCTATGTGATAATATTATGTTCGTCAACCACCACTGGTTCGATCTTCACCACGGGTCTGGAATAGGATTTGAAAAAAAAAGACTTCTTCATCCATTCTTCTCCAGATTCGTGAATGGTCAAGGATGGGCTTACCAAGATACAAGGGATTTTTCAAGTTATTGTGTATATCACTTTTTCTATTATAAAGCGACGGTGATTACGTCACAACTGCCATTAAACACTGATATTTACAAATACATAAATTCTCATAATCTGAGTATCGAGAATTTACCTGAGAAAAATACTGGGAACTTGGAATACAGCTTCCCTTATAACTTCGTTAAGCCTAATAAATCTTGATGATAAAACTGCAAATGCCACCACATTACGCTGTCGTTACGTCTCCGTGTCGTACCGCGTCACACGGCGGGAGACAACCAACGGGACCGCCAATCAGAGATTACGTGGAAAATAGCGTGTCTTCACATCACAAATACAGAAACGAGCCGCAAATGTACTAGAACACATAAAATTAACTAGAAAATATAATGGCGTTGTTTCAAGCTTCTAGTATAACCATCTCACAAATTTTATTTTATTTCCTACTAAAACTTGCGAAACTGTATCCATAGGTAGTAAAATCCAGGTAGTAGGAATGTGTGTACTGTATTGTTTAGTAGAAATAAGCAATTGTACATATTTCACGTAATCTTAACTAGGATCTCTATTATACAATACGTTAGAAGAACGGTTAGTGACGAGCGGTTTCCTTTTGACGTCATTGTATGCGTTTTCCGTTGAATTAAAAATTCCTTGTATCAACTGACCTGAGAAAAAGAAACAACAACATTAAAGAGAGTTTTTTTTCTACGTTAGGAATACAAAATGAAAGAATAAAATAAGCAAAATCAATTGCAACGCAAAAACTTCTGAATCGATCCTGTTGAAATTTTTCATTAACAATCTTTATAAGTTGAGCAAGAGTCTCTACAAAACTCTGCCGCCGAGGTCGACCTTGGAAGAGGTAACGAGATGACCTAGACGACAACCGAAAAAACTCGTCGTCGCCGACCAAAGGGCTGCGGGTGGTTCGAGGTGGCTCAAAAAAAGAATACCTGGAAGAAGTTGGGGAAAAAAGTCTTTAGGTATATGTGGCAGTCAGTGATAAAGTAGCGAATGACGTTCAGTGATATTGTAGGTTAAGTATCAGTGAAATTTTCATAATCGGATAAGTTCCAGATGTTATATATTTTAGAACAATCGGATCAAATACATAATACAGTTATTTGTTTGTTTACGAATATTGTCACGGCGGCGGCGTACGAATGTGGCTTTTGTAACCGATCTGTTAAATTCTCTAGAAAATCATACAACCGACGATTTAGTTGGTACTTCGTTTGTGATAATGAACACGTTCGGCGGCAGTAACACTAACGGGCTGGAAAGCTGGAGAGCCCTACCATAAACTGCTTATTGCCAATCAGCACCGCGCTGGTACCAATAGGTTCCTGCTGTATAAGATACAGATAAAGATAGTGTATATATAATTTTCACCTACATTTAACTTAAAGAGAAATAGGTTAGGACTGTGCAATAATTCCCAAGCTTTGCAGGGTTATTCCCTGAGAGCCTCGATCCCTGCGAGCCCCGTACCGGAGACACCCGATTGGTTTCTATCTTAATAAACTCAAATATACCTAAGTCAGTTTAGCTTAAAAGCATCAGCAGAAGAAGTTAAAGAAAATCATATTACTAGTTTACTAAAATTATTATACTTAACTTTAAGAATTAGGAAAAATATATTTTTCCTTGATTAAGATAAATATTTTAATTGGAGAATACAATGTAGACTGCCCTAGAGCGATCACTGGTTTTAATTATTATTACAATACATAGTTCCTTTTTTATTTAATACAGAAAATCAAAATACCTACTCTACATGGAATATTTCTTGTTAAGTATTTTTTAATGTAGCGTACTAAATAGATAACTCAAAATAAATTTTAACGTGCAAAATTATTATTATTATTATTTATTTATTAATAAGACAACATTTGGTCCACAATATCTGTTTTTCAAATTAGTTTCACTTTTTTTACATCACGTATAAATCAAAAATGCTTATTAAAGGATTATATTATCAACTTTTAAGTCTCAAAACATGCAAATATCAACTATAAAAATAATCAACAGTTAATACTGTAGCCTGTAGTCTTTTCAAAAAATATACAAAATCGTCAATATTGTAAAAATCTTGATATAATAATTAACTTTACACATAGTCTCAACATAAACTCAAATTTAAGCACTTTTTGTAGACCGTACAAATTGAAAACAACAGAAAAAAGAATAAAAATAAATGTTATCATATTTATCGCATTCGGGTGCCTCCGGGACGGGGCTCTCGGGGATCGGGGCCCTCAGGGAATAACCCGCTTCGCACAAGTGTTACAAATCTTTTAAAATTCTCGGCTTTTCTCAATTACTAATGTAAGTATTTAATGTAAACATCTAAAATTTTTTCGTTAATCATTCTGTCTATTGGTAAAAACCACATGAACATCATAGTACCCAACTTTTGCGGTAATCGCGAACAGACCAACATACAGACTCGGCAGTTAATAATATACTTATATTTAAGAATATTTTAAAAACTTAATGTTATGTGTAGAAATCCATTACGATGAAAAGATAAATGGCGGATGGCTTTTGAAGGCTCGATGAACTTTACGAAGGCGTAGGTACCTGCAATAACACGGAATTAATTTAGTAGTTTTATTTTCGCACTAGCCTTGTAACAATGGTTTATATCATAAAATCGCGTAGGTCGTGTGAGTAATGGTTTTATTATGGGCTGTCTGCGAAGGCACTTCGGGCTAACCTTGGTTTAACATTAAAATTTAAGATCATTAAAACTGATCTCTACTAAATCTTTATCTTATTCATAGTTCAGGTAACATGAGTAGTGAGTACGTGACGAAGGCGAGTCAAAAAATCAGGATCCAAAATTTGCTTTGATTTTCTTAACATTGATCAACATATAATTTATAAAGCTTTAAACCTATGATGCCATTGTATGTAATGAGAAAACTAGAGCGAAAAAATATTTTCAGTGGCCATTGCAAGGATTCTTTGTAGTTAATCATAGTCTATGTATACATACTTACATGAAGTCCCGACTTTGCTACATTGTTGAGAAACCAACAAGATACTTACCTTTCCTGTGCTGGGGATATATATGTGGACATCTGTCTGGACGCCCACGTCTTTTATTTAGCTTATCTTGTTTATAATTACGAGCAATATACGACTAGTATCTCCAGAATGCATTTCTCATTTTTGAATGCGGAAGTTGCTAAATGCAACCGTGGGCTCAAGCTTATAAATAACCAAACAAAACACCACAAAAATAACGTTATTTCCTTTCACAATTATAATGACTTAGTTCATTAGTTTCCTGCGGGAATCTAATAATATTCAAAGGCCAATTAATACAAACTTAATAATCGCAGCCGTCATCCGGGTTACACTGCGTCTATGAATACTCGACGTCCCGCGCTGTGATAAGCCGGTCGGCTGTCCGGTTAAACCTGTACCGTCGTCGTCTGCTACCCACCACATGCGCTGTTCCTATAACATTTTCTTTGAAATTTCGTAAGATTAACATCTGAATGGCTATTCTAGTCTATATTAGTGCGCCGAATAAAAACGGTAAAAAAACACAATTTATCTATGCATTTATGCTAGTACCGGATGCATATAAATTGTCATTGGCGCTTTTACGGATTGTTTTATTGTGAGCAATCAATGTCCGAAAAGTTGTTGGTCATCATGATATTCCAACGATCTTATTTTACAAGGAAAATATTACAAGAGTTCACGTTAAACGAAAACAGAATACCCAATCCAATACCAACTTGCAGTATTGCCGTTTTGTTCGATAAAGTAACTAAATCCTAATTAAAAAACAAATACAGTTATTACTAACTGAGAACAAGCTAAACATCTTACTCAACATGATGCAAAACACATCAACCAGTGTTTAAAATACGGTAGCTATGTCTAAAGCCATAAAGCCTGTAGACCAGAGATAGAAGCGAGTGAGATAAAGACACAAGTTAAGATGTCCATAGATTACAGCAACACCATCCATTGGCCCAGCTTTATTAGCTCAACTTACTAAACAGTTAATTTGTGACCGTTTTACTTGATGTGAGTTCGCAACTCAGTGTCTGCTCTGCAATGAATATGCATTTTCTGGGCATACTCTAGATGCTTTAATGTGTACTTGAGAATGTTTTATCTGTTGTCGGTAGTTTTTTGATGGGTCATATACTACTGACACATCAAAAACTACCGTAGTCATCACATCTTAAAATTGTTTACTGCTGGAAATAAACGACTTAATAGGTGCTTGTTACGATGAACAGACAAGCTCATTTACTTATATTATGTATACGTAATCCTAGTTAGTTCTGTATACATTGCTTTATGAAACAGTGTGACCACAGTATATTAGCATCCAAAACGCAGCTGCCCAAATTGTTTGCGAGACAGTTCATCGACATTGAAAGCAATATTCAAACGAGTTAACGTAAGACTATTCTAAATGATGACGAAATCATAATCTTCCAGGAGTTATGGAAGAACTGTGGAAGATTTTCATGGAAGATTTTAAAGAATTACCTACCCTAGCCAGAGAACGCAAAGGGCAAATGCCAGCCTATGTTCTTCAACCTATGTTCCTTAGGTTTTAGTCAGTAAATTACTGACACGCTCTTATTCTCCACCCAAAAAAGGAGTTCTGGAAGTAGGAACTCACAATTCCATGCCGAATACACATTAACAGCCAGAATACAAAAAACTTAAGGGACTTGATAACGTAAACATTGCACATAAAAGATCCTTAGATAAACACTATTTGACATGCGAGAGACGAACGTGGAATGTAAACAACAAACTAATAGACAATTAAGACTTACTTAGGCACTTGAGGTTTCTGAAGACGGTTCGTCCGAAGGTAAATGCGTAGTCATTAGCCCCGTTTAGTGCCAGAATAAGACTTTGTAAGCAGTTCGAGCTACGGTAAGATTGTTTGTCGAGTCTCCTTTCGAAATAGGTTGATTGTATGCAGCTTATTCAGGTCTGTGACCTTTGGAATGGAATCGATTCAGTCATTTCATTTTGAAGTTGATTGGTGAGAAGGAATAACAATTGCACAAGATTTAAATTCTAAATAAGTCCAATGGTGATGTCCCAACTTTTTATCTAGCTAAGATTTTTCCATTATCAGTACCTTGATACCAAGTACATCTTTAGTTCTGACCCGTTCATAGATCATTTTACCACCATGTCAGAATCAACCGGGCCCCATGGTTCAGGTCATGAAGCGCTCGCTTCCATCTGTGAAGTAGTAATGCTAGAGAAGTAGATGACCGCATGCGTGAGGAAACGGACCTCCTCACGCTTCAGTCGCCACAACCGGAGATGCCTTGGGCGTCAGGAGTCGTAAGGCGATCCCCGGCCACTGTAGGACCCATGCGGGCATCCGGTAATCGTCCGGACCGAGCTCGTGTCGTTGACGGCGCGTAGTGATCCACGTGTGCCTGAAAGAGATGTCAGCATAACCACAGGAGCTCAGTGCCGATGCTTATTAGGGACACGGGCAAATTCTGAAACTATGGAACGAAAGGTGTGGCTTTAGTCAGTAAAAGTCTGATACGCCTTCCCACGCCGCCCTAGAGCGAGAGAAGTCATTAGATGATTTCTCATCTCAAAACCAACAAAAAAGCACAGAAAACCATTAATTCTACACAACCTTTGACGACCTTGTGAACGAGTGGGCAGTGAAGAAGTTGTCCTCTTCTTTCCCACCCGTCCTTAAAAGTCTCGATTGTCTTTGTACCTACCACTAGTAACGATGTAGATATTTGGCGATAAGTACAGTTACTTATCGATTCGGCACTGTCTCGTCCTGGCATTCGAAGGCACCAAGTCGCACGTGCCTTGAATTTCGTTGCATCAGTCGTGAGAACCGTCGGTGAAGTAACGCATGTAATGGTAATGAGGATCTGCCCGCGAACTTCAATTTTAACCTCTACAATGTGCCTGAGTCACGCAATAAACTATTCTGTTTGAAACTATAATTCTGCCGTGTATTTAAATTTGGAAATACCGTGTCAACGGAGTCAATGCTCAGGATTGAAAGCATCAGCTACTAAGGCTTCTTCACGATAATAATGGTTATGTGAAGAAGCCAACAGCATGCTTTTAACAGAACTCCTTTTTTGATGTCGGCTTGTCGTACTATGCTTGTTGACCTAATAATCCTCCTAACTGGTGGCTAATCAAAACAGAGATTAGCCAGGTACGCAGGTATTACAGGGCACAATTGTAGGCGCAAACAACAGGTGTACTCTCTGTCCCCTTTTTACTCAAAGTCCGATGGGACGACAATCCGACACGACCGGAGGCAGATCCGGTACGGGATCAATGTCTACATGCTTTCCGAGAAACCTCAGGTGTCACACCACCGATTTTCAGCGCTGCTACAGTGTAATACTTAACAGAATAACTCAATAGCACTTTTTGCCCGACCTGAGAAGCGAACTCAAGACTCCATGCTCAACAGCCACGCTTTTTACCACGTGACCAACGAGGCAGTTAAAACTTTTTGCCCTATCTTAGTTCTATTAGTATCATCATAATTATGCATAATGTTAAAGAGGATGAATTCGTTTTCATTAATTCAGAACACTTTTACAGTTATCTAATTTACCTATATGTACTTATAAATTCACATTATTTAGTCTATCGTTTACATAATTGAAACGAATACATGATGTATGTATAATATTAACATAAAAACATGATGAAAAATTAATTGAAAATGCGAGTGTGTTCTAGAATCGGTAGAACTTCAGTATACGCCGAACAAGGACTTGACCTGAAAACATAGTTAGGTAGTGAAATACATGAATTTCAGTCTAGCTGTGGCACAAACAGCACTTGCACAGACACGAGTCAGCGCATGTCCAACGTGACCGCTCTCGCCACCCGCTGGCCATCCTTTCAAACAATACTGCAGGCCACGTGAACACCTTATTTTTAGTCTCTGACCTATTTCATTATCATTGCAGAGTTAGCAGCTCATTTGAACAATATAGAGATACCAAAGACATAAATCTTCTATGATTTTACAACCACATTAAGTCGTCAATCTTGATGTAGCGTGGCACACAAATTATGAGAGAACGTTGAACGTGATTAGAATTTTAAGCAAAAATATAAGTGAAACAGTAAAGGTGGCGAATAATAAAAAACCGGGCAAGTGCGAGTTAGACTCGTTCTCTGAGGGTTCCGTAAAAATTTACCTATGAAAAGAATTCAATTCCCGAATTAAGTTGTGAATATTTTTCCCAATCGCAAAAAAGGTTTTTTTGTGTCGTAACTACAAATTTACAATTTTCAGATTTATTCCTATATTTGTGCTATGAGACCATGTTTTATGCCAAATTTTAGGATTCTAGGTCAACGGAAAGTACCCTATGAATTTTGATTCCCTTGAGAGTGTCGAAATATATGATTTTTGCGACATAAACGGCGGTATATTTTTTTCGTTAACTCAGAAGTTTGATTTTTTCTCAGCTTCAAGGGACCAAACACTTGAGTGTATGGTTTAATTTCAACTCGATACCTCCACGTGTTCCTGAGATAAAGGGTCTTGATAGACAGACATACAGACAGATAGAAAGACGGACAACAAAGCGATCCTATAAGGGTTCCGTTTTTTCCTTTTGAGGTACGGAACCCTAAAAAAGCCAATGTTCGTGTAGTTATTTTTTTACCTAGCTATGAGGAACTACACACACTAGACGCGTAGCGGAAGCTGCGCTCGATCAGATTTAGTACGGACCTTTGTTGAAACTCATTCTCATGATTCTGTACTTTTTATACAATGTGTGAATGCTATCGCTTTTGAAGGTCGGTCAAAATTTTAGCATTTTATAACAATGGTCAATCACAATGGCACGAACGAATGCCATCATTCATTTGAATTCATTCATTGACATTGGCAATGATACCATCTTATCTAATACAGGTACCGCAGGTACAGATTTTGACTAGCATACAAAGGGTTAAAATATAATTCAGTTTTTATATTACTTCATTTTTACTGGTCCTTCTGATTTACGTTATTTGATGAAGGACGTATACAAAACTCAGGCAAATTTATAAATAAATCCTTGAGATGAATGAAAGAAACTTGTCCTAACGGATTTATTGTAGATATTGCAAATGAAACCTTTAAATTAAGGATTTTTTTAAAATAGGAATTGTGTAAAAATGCTGTCGATTAGCTCTTGCGGCGCTTATTAATACTCTCTCTACGTTCAGAATTTGAAAAATCTTCTTCGTATATTAACAGCTCTTTGCTGTTTCACTATAAGCTCAGTTTAAGATACTTTACTTGGGCCACGGGTAGTGTGAAAGTGAAACCCGGGGCCCTGGGACGAAGGCAAGGAAGGAACAGGAGTGGGTTTTTAGTCAGTAAAAGTCTGACACTATTTTCCGCTCCGCCCAAGAGCGAGATTTGTCATAAGATGATTTTCCCACCTAAAAAAAAAAAAAAACCTAAGTAAAGTATTACCTATTTTATTTAAGTACTGCCATTCGCAGAACCCATTGTACATGACAAGCGTTAACAGTAGACTTTTTGTTTTAAAACAATATCTAGGGAATATAAAACTGTAGCGCTGACTAACCGAAACCCCTTACTCAGAAATATGCAAAACTAAGTAAAACTACCGCAATTCGGTCTATTCTTAGTTTTGTTAGAAACAAACAGAAGGCCTTTTCGGTTTCTACTATTGTCCAACTTTCATTTGTTGTCCCTTGAAACAAAATGGAGAATTGAAAAGAAATATCTATTCCTTTAACTTTCTATTTCATTGCACCATATAATTTATTGCGTCTGAACTGTTACAAATATAGACAAAAGTGGTGCGGTTGTATTCACAATTTTACTGTTTACATTTAAAAAAAGAGGCTTTGTTTAGCCGTCAAAGGCATTCGTAACGTTGAAATTGTATCCAGAAAAATAAAGCAGATACGTAAGTTACCTTATTTTTTGTCTTTTGAAAAATAAATAACTTTACTTTTGTTAATTACTTTCCCCGTTTTATAATATATTGTGTTATGACTGCATAACAAAGATACACAGGTTTTGCTATGCCTCATTAGTAACTATACTAATGAGGCATGGGAAAACCTGTGTATCTAGAAAGGATCTCTCTGAAGCATATATTACAACTGAAACCTCGCCTTTATTAGTTAATTCTACTTGATTTATATTTAATATATTAAATTTTCGTGTCACAGTGTTTGTAACAAAACTTCTCCGAAACGGCTTGACTGATTCTTATGAAATGTTGAATTTATATTCAGTAGATCTGAGAATAGGACGTAAACAATTTTTTTACCCTCGTACCCTCCCATTTTTTTCTTTAATAATTTCTATGACAGAATTACGTTTGCCAAGTCAAATAAAATAAAATAATGCAATTAGTATAATCCATGTACTAATGACAACCCATTAACAGAGCCTTGTGGCTTATGGATTACAAAAAATTTGTAGAGATAAACCTCTCGCCAGCCATGTAGCTTCCCACGCAAGGAATGTTGCTAAACCAAAATAATATGCGAACATTTTTGAACTCGTATCATTACATAGAAAGATTCAAGTTTTGAGAGGCCCAGTAGGTATAATCACGTACACCTATATATAAGGGAATATCTTAAAGATAGCCGGCAGTCCATCCCTGTCTCGCTCATAGCACTCTCTGTGGGTGAAAGGAGATAGCCGATAGAGCGAGCTCTCACGTAAGTTGGCCAAAGTGAAATGACCGCTGTTGACCATTTTGGCAGTTGCGTCATCCATCGAGGCTTGAATTCAGAGTTTTTTATTACAATACATGACACGAATAAAATAGAGACAGCATGAAAGCATAATTATTATGTGGAGATATGCAAATGAGTTTTCAGCAAGCACTTGAATAATTAGTGGTGTTTGGGGAAAAACAACACGTGGCCAGTAGAAAAATTGTGTATTTTAAAGCTAGCTGAAAAGCTGATGAAATTCGTAAATCTATGTACTTTGATCACGTCTTGATCGAATCATAAACGTGAAAAAATTGTAGTTGAAGTTACACCAATACTGACTAAGGTAGGCTTTTCAACAGCCATGTTAAGAGACACAAAGATGTTTCAATAACAAAAGCGTTATGTAGGTAGTGCGAATTAGTCACATCAGAATTCTTTATCTCAAAAACCGTGTTTTTGCTCGTAACTACGAACGCGTTCAAGTTCAGCGACAACGCGCTCTAGACGTTGTTAAGGAAGGATGAAGCCGACCTACTTGTGGTTCCCTGACCTCCGCCGCAGCCTAGCACTGCGTTCTCTCTTGCTCTTACACATACATCAACACCTACTGTTATCTCTGTCACTCCCGGAATATTTTCGCAAACGCATTTGGAAAATGGCGCAGCGCAGAAGCGCGGAGGCAAGTTGACGAGCTGCGTGACAATGAGGTTTTATTGTGGCTGTTTTGTATTCGGAATAGATTTGAAGAATTTTAGTTTATTTAGATAACGACGAGCATGAACTAGAAGTTAGGTTGAATCATAACTCCATAAATTATTCAGATTACAATTATTTATGTCAAAGCCATTTCTCAGAAGTACCTATCATAACATGACATCACGCCTGTACCCAGGCATAGCTGTGCTAGTGCAACCGTATTCTGGTAGTTACGTTCGAGTATCATGTTTTAGGGGGCTTATCTTCTCTTTCTTCTAGGTTACTATTAGGAGAGTTTCCAAAGGACAACCCGATAAGCTGCAAAATGACCTTTGTCATTGTATTGTCGTTATTAGAGTACATTCTTTGCTTGATTGCATCGCTGCTTACCATCAGGTGGGATCGCAGTCAAGCACTGGTTTATATGAATTAAAAAAAAAAAAATTATGGTAAGTTAGGTTTTTAGGGCTGACAGGTTTTAGGGTCGTAGGAACCTACAAGGTCTTAGTAGGTTCTCCTAACTTATTATAGTTTCATGTGAATTACCACCGGTAACGTCATTGTGAATTTAGCTTAGGTGACTTAGTTCTAGGTGACTGTATACTCTCGTTAAATCTCTTAGAAGTTATACATAAGTTTTATTTGTTTATAAAATTGTTTTGAAGTTGAATAATCTATAAAATGATATTTACAAACATATCAGGTCAAGCTGACTACAAAACTATTCAAATATAGACTGGTAAAACCAGCTCGTGGAGCATCGTGTTAAACAACATTTGTACATTAAAGGTGCTTAGAATAACGTGATAGAATGCCAATAGAACAGAAAAATATTTTGTAAATCTCATCAAAAGGTCATTGACACTGCTTCGAAGATAGCGCGTTTTGCTAACTACCTACCGTCTGTATTCAGTCATTTGACAGCCAGCATCCGGATAAATCGATGAAAAGTATAAATATTTGAAATCAATAATGTATGTATACTAATTCGAATTTAAGAATTCCTTTTAAATTGCTAACCCATGCTGTTCCCGAATATGACTTTTCGTAGTGACTGAAAATTTACACTATCGACTGCAGTAGGTAGGTACTTTTCAATTAGATTTATTTATTGTGATTCTTATTTTCAGGTTTTCACAACCAAAAAAAAATCAAAGCTAGTTCACGTCACGCAGTAGATGATCTAAGAGGAACGAAAAACTTCAACGTTCTAAATACTTGTTTTCTCTTCTTTCGACAATGTTCTTGCCTTAAGAAACGTTTTCTTTCCAAATTCCAGAGAGAAAACCTAGAGATTGCGAATCAAACACAATCTCTACGAACAAAATCAAACCCCAGACGAAGGCACTCATATCAGGCAACAGACCTGTTGCATATCGGTTTCATATTTCCTAGTTAGCAGAGTATACCTACATGAGTTGGTATTTTATATTTACTCATAGTTTTAAAGGGTGATGTTACTATTTTTAATGCTATTCATAAGAAATGCTTTGGTCTTGACCAAAAAGACTTTATTAAAAATTTTGTACGTCCCAATAATTCTGGAGATAAAGTAGGTAATCAGCCATACTACACAAATTGCTATTTTTTAAAGTTTATAATTGAATAAAAAATAAACTCTGGATTTGTTTGTTGTGGGCATAAAGTGATATTTAAAGGATTGCACGTCATCCTAAATTATTTGGCAATAACAACTTGGTACGCCAAAAAAATACTCGCCAAGCGAAATTATTTATTCATTTGCGTCGTGTATCATCGAGTACTTCACAAGACATGAAGGATTGGAGGTGACGTAAACATTAACCCACCGGCGGCCACAGCAGCATCTACCGCAAACGGGACAAAGGCTAAAAGAACATAACTTAGCCATATAAAGAAGGACACGAGCGAACTGAATTTCATTTTCTAAAACCCGATTACACGGGCGAGGTGACGCAAGGCAGTGGAGGTCGGTCGCGACACAACACTCGAAAACGAAAGGTGTTCGAAACTGAAATCGAAGGGAGTGATCCCGTTATCCTGTGCCGGACCGCGGAGATGGAAAGCTCCCGTTAAAGCGTTAACGTCATGCGATGCAATCATGCAACAATGACTCATGGGCCACGCTGTGACTCCCGCGCTCGACTCTGCTAGGCACTCCTTAACTGCTCTAACTGTACTCCCTTGCGTCATTCTCAAGGACGCTTTGACTTAACCCACTTCCTACGTGGGCTGGTATGAAGTGGATTTGTAGAAACAAACTCATTTTCTGATGATCTTCGCGTTTTCGATTATAACGGTAGCTTCCTCGCTCGTACGTGTCTTGTAATTTGTTATTTTCTTGCGATTAGGTCACACGCTGCAGTAATTTATCTTGGAAATGCCAACTTCTACGTGTATTTACAGGATCTTCCTCGTGTAACCAACTACAGCTTGTTTCTCATGTATGCAAACGTTTTTAGTCAATTTTCCCACAATACCTACAGTAATTTATAGAGTATATTTCCCTATTTATTTTACTATCATAAGCAAAACGAGGATTTGATTTTGATTTAGGAGTTCTAAATCAAGATCAATTTCCCTTGAAATAAATAAAAATGGCAAACCTTGGAATAATCTGGCCCTGAACGTGTTGTTAAGTATTTTTGGAAAATTCAATTGATTCTAAAATAAAAGGGTGTATGTAACTACTGTGTATTTTTTATTTTCATTTTTACACGTATTTTGCAAAATTACCTAATGGCGGCGATTGTATTGCCTGAAAAACAAATAAGTAAGTATCTGTTTTTTAAGTTTTTAAAACAATATCTATAGTCGTTTTCTTGGTTTGTTAGTTGTTTGTGATTCATTAAAGTAACTTCTTGTCAGCATTTTCCAAACCAGGATTTTCATTTCATATACTTACTTATCCTAATTTGTAATACTATATTTTATATATTTTAGGTAAATATTTTTTTTTTTTGAGAGCAGTGGTAGCCGAGTGGTAACGGCTCCGACTTACGAGTTGTAGGTTGCGGGTTCAAACCCAGCCAGGTGCATTACTTTGTGTAATTTATTTCATCACCACTGCTCTCAAAACGGTGAAGGAAAACATCGAGAGGAAACCGGCATGTCCTAGAACCAAAAATTCGAAGACATGTGACATCCACCAACCCGCACTGGGCCCGCGTGGTGGATTACGGCCCATTCCCTCTCCTAGAGAGGAGGCCTGATTCCCAACAGTGGGAACACATATAAGGCCGACTATGCTATATGCTAAATATTTTATAGTAAAGCAAGAATTATATATATAAAACAGTCGAATTTGATGTAAAATATTGGATTCTGTTCAAGTTTTCCAGCTTTATCCCATCTTACCTACCTTACAAGGACTTCAACTTTACCACAACTACATGACTTAAAACTTAATCATTACATTCGACATTTCCTGTTGGACAAACAGAATCTAGCATAACACGTAAACCTCGACCTCAAATTTCGATTAGGAAAAGGATGATGATGGCATAGACCGCAATACAAAAACTCGAACACTCTAATAGAACATCTAAACAACGTCGAATAGATTTAGAATTGTCCACACAATTCTTTCACGACGGCAATGGCATTGAGTCGCGTGTCCCACTTTTATGTAACGGTACTCGACGAGTCCTGACCAAAACACTACGACGCGGCCGAACGCGAATATATCCGCTAATTAACCTGTTTCACACTCGGAAACTCATTATGAGGGCTTTAACCTTCATAGTTTTTCACATAATAGGTAATTAAATCGTGTAACAAACCGCTCGCATCTAGTTTGTTATTATCTTTAAGTGCCGAGGAGAACAATGAGAAGTTCTAGGTTATATTTTGCGGTGCAAGCATGACGGTATTTTAGGTTTGTTAATTGAGGAGCAATGAACTTCGCGGAAATAAAGAAAAGTTCTGAGTACCATAAGTAATGGTTCATATTTCGGTGACGATTCTTGACAATGAACTTCGCAGAAATAAAGAAAAGTTCTACGTACCTACCATAAAATTTCGTTGACGTTTCTTGGAACTGTTAAACGGCAATGCCAAAAGGAGTATTTGACACTAAAGCTAGGGTTTGCAAATTGCTGACTACCAGGTTTTTAAAACAAACCCCGTTTAAGTCAAATGGTGAAAATTACTTGAAAGCTAAATGCTTAACTTCTTAGTTTAAATTGTGCTTGTTCTGAAAACCATCAACGAATCGAAATTGAGAGTTTTTTTTTATAATCTAACTTCTATCGTGGGCTTCAATAGAAGTAGAACATCTTCAGTACCTAGATAGGTACCTACATAATAAAATGTTTTTAGATTCACTCATGGCGACAAGGTTTTCATTTATATTGACAAGTGTTTATTATCTATTTAAAAGGAGATTTCTTTCTTTTGGAATTCTAGCAGATTTAAGCAAAAGGGCCTACAAAATACTCGTAGGTCTTAAAAGCATAACGCATTTATTATAGTTTTAGACATAGTTTGAAGTTTCATTCTTATGTTATTGAAATCTACTGCAAAGTAGAGTTGAACAACCTCAATTTAGGAGGTATGGTATTGTATAAGTAAGTAGGTACCTATTGCTTTCTGAGAATACCTACCTGTTTCATGAGCGCCTGATGGTATATTCATTTCATTTCTGATTCCCATGTTGTGCTGCCAACAAAATAATGCTAGGCGCTAACATGACGTAATTCATAGCTGCTGAACTTTCAAGTAGAATGATGTTTAACACCTCAGGATTTGAAGCTATCCGACAACCATCATTGATTGATCATAACCAGCCCAAAAGTATCTAATTTAAAGTGAATCTAGCTTGTGGTTTACTTTATATCGAGAATTAGAATCAAACCAACTGGTGAATTTGAAAGAGAGAGCAGGAGAAGTTTCGTACTCTTTCAGTTGAAATTACATTTTTCTAAAATAGCTAATACTGTGAATAGGTTACTTCTAGATAATCGTGTTCCATCGTTGACAACATGATCACTTACCATAAGGTAAAATAAGTCGCCAACGCGAGCCGGTCAATAAAACAAAAACCAAACGAAAAATAATATATTTTTATTTGGGCGAAGATCGTCACTCACTGAACGCCTGGAGGACGACGGTGTCGATGTCGGCGAAGGTCCGCCGGCGAAGGTGGTGTGACGACCTCATCATGTTTGTGGGGAAAACTTAGCCAGAGATTGCTCAAAGCAGTGAGGCTTGGAAGAATAACGGTCTTTGCCCAGTAGTGAGACGCAATATAGAATCCACATGATTTGATTCAATGATGTTTCAAAAGCGCCATCTATATACACTTGCGTGTACTCTTGTCATAACTAGGTATGCAAACTTACGAAAAACGAAAATGGAACGTGGTCTAAGTGTAACTCGATAGATGTCGTTGCGAGGAACAACTCGTACGGTCATTGAGTCAACTCTTGAAATATATTTATTTTGTTTACACACAGGCCCCTCTTCCCCACTGGGCACATTGGGCACATGCCCAGGGCCCCGTGATGTATTGGCCCCTACTCCCTACTCGATTACCTACCAAACGATAACCGATAGCTACTTTACTCTCGCCTGAAAATCAGGCTTACCGATTGCAGCATGCTTTAATAAATTTCAATATACATATAAAATTAATCGTTTAGAATAGATATATAAATACACATATTTATAGTAAATTTTACGTTTTGAAAAAATCATCAGTGAATTATTTTTATTTTGTGTTTTTGACCAACAGTTACGGTAGTGGATCGCGGCACTCAAATAAAGCGAAAAACAAAGCATTAACTTAATTATTTTGAATTATGTTTGTCGCTAATGTCAATAGAATGTATATAATATATACATTCTATTGACATTTAGCGACAAACATGTGCTGTGTTTTCGAGCATAATATATATTATATATTATGTTCGAAAACACAGATTTTGAAGATGTGATTAATGATTTTGCTCAACTCATATCTAGAAGGGTACCTCTTCAATCAGCATAGATATACTTTTAAATAAAGACAAATCGTGGATGTTGGTTACTTAGTGTGGATCACATTATATTGTCTACTCATCATAATATCTCATGAACTGTAAAGAAATAAAAATAAAGCTAAAACTTTGCATATCTACGTTCTTTCTCTCTTTTAACTTAATAGTGCTTTATTATGGTCATAGGGGCCCCATTATCCTAATGTGTCCAGAGCCACTAATTGGTGAAAGACGGCCCTTTAAACACCCCTAGTTTTTAAATAGTACAAAAAAAAAATGGAGCTCTAGCCGTACCCGTTACTGATTATAATTTTGTAGTCAATAAAAGAAAAACGAAATCCCAAAATTGTCCACGAAAATTTGTTACAAATGGTAAATTCATAATTGAATCAATCATACATAACAATTGCTGCTAGAAAATACTAAGCGTAATGTTTATCCATTTTGATCGTCATTTATTCATTCATAATCTAGCCTGTACAATATTTCCATAAATTGAGTGATATTTTGGGATATAAACAAACGCTAATAACTTTTTTGTTTAAGAATATTATTTATTGAGACTTTACTTTAATACTAACAAGATTTTCTAATACGCTATATAAGTAGGTATTTGTACTAATTAAAATTAGTGTTGTATTATAATACATATCAACTAAATAGCTGGAGAAGTAATTGTAAAACATTTTTGGGCATTGGTTTGTGTTTAATTTTGAGGTTTATTCCGCTAGCAACCAGTTACAGAGGCTCAGAATCTATCATCGCTATCTTCAGAAGTCTTATTAGTGAGAGAAAAACAAATCTTAATGTATGAGCAATAACATAATAAATTAAGACGTCCGGTTCAAATACCTTTTCAAGAATCAAAGCATTTATTTCAAACAAAAATTTGCAGGCACTTTTGAACTGTCAAGAAGTCAGCCAGTCAAAAAAAAATTATGCTAATAGCATATTCCAAAACGTAAATCTCTATGGAGTAAAAGTAAAGTAAATCTCTACTTGCTCATTCTTCTCCATTGAGATATGGAGAAGAATGAGCAAGTAACTACATTAACATTCTTTTCACACAACACGAATAAAAAGAGTGTCCATGGAGTTATACTTAAATACCAAATATATTTTTAATAATTAGGTAGGTACGACAGAAATGCTGCCGACGACGCGATGTAGTAAGAGATAGGTAACTATGTAAGTAATACGACAAATACGTTCTTTATGCGTCTTGTATAATATAATGACCTCACGGATTTAGTTATTTTCCAGTAGCAGCCCATAATATGCACACAGGCACGTTAGGTATTGCATTTACATCGAACTCGTGTAAGTACAGGTTTTCCGAGCAGTCTTGAACTTTTAATGAGGGCATAAGACAACTAAACAAGCGGACAAGTGCGGCGCTTTCGATTTGTTTACGGTTCTGTAGCCCTTTTTATTTATTAGGTATATTCCTTATTTATAAACACATAGAACAAACATTTATGAAAACAAGTGCACAGTGGGCGGTCTTGTTGCACATAGTATCTCCTACAGACAATCTTTTGATAGACTGCAAAATAGGTTTAGGGCTGTCAGTATACAAACACTTGTATATGTATATACAAGGCAAAGTCCTGACTCGCTCACTGACTCCATCAACGCCCAGGCCAAGCCTTTGGATCTAGAACGCTGAAATTACCTTTTATGATGTCTATCAAAAATTAGGAAAGGATTTTCCAAAATTTACCCTCTAGGCACGCCATAATTATAGCGGTAAGTCCCCTCTTTGAGGAGTGGCTGGAATGACCTCACGGCGTCCTCATGCGTCTCGTCCTCGCCCAGGGACCAAGGTAAAGAAGGAACTGGGGTGGTTTTTTAGTCAGTAAAAGTCTGACACGCCCTCACGCTCCGCCCAAGAGCGGGGAAGTCATAGGATGATTTTCCCATCTAAAAAAAATCCTAAATAGGGCTTTTACGCGGGCGAAGACGCTGGCAGAAGCTAGTCAAAAATAATAGACATTGTTTATTTAAACTTCACTTCTTAGATAGGGATACACTGGCGGTCAACTTTTGAGATTAAAAAGACAACACTGTGGTAGGTTGTGGTGACATTATTATATAAAATACATACGATACCAAATAATCTAATAATAAATATTTGATATATCTAATAATTTAGAAAGAAGAAGAAAAAATAGAGTGACACGTGAAATGCTCCTTCACCATTTTTTTTTCTAATGTCTGTCGTGTTTTTATGGTCCATGTTTAAACTATAAACTCTACCAAGGTAGTGCTGATACAATTAGTCATGGAATCATGAAGTAAATATTCATATATCCTAGTACCAAATATTTCAGGAGTCAGACCTTGAAAAACTTTCTGCATCTCTACTCTCTAAAGGACCGGCCTGTTACCGGAATTGTCTTGATAATTACGATTAATTTCAAGTGTTTTAGATCTATATCTACATAACCCTAAGTGTAGGTTTTAGTTACGACTTAATTATACAATATCTAGTGCCTAGGTAATTATGTGACTATGTTATGTACTTAAGTATAGTTTTTTGTACTATTTGGGGTGAAACGCAGTTTTAAAACTTTCAAGGTAAACACGGAATAAATTATAGGTTTCGATTTGTTTACGCACTCTATACCGTTAGTTAACCTGCGGACAAGGTCGGTGTAAGATTCCACTTTACCATTGATTAAAAAACAAAAACAGTAAACAGAATCACAGTAGTTAATAATATATTTTTTACACCACCTGCTCGATAATGCCCTTTTATACGTCATACAACCATCACTTAAAGCAAGTCATTATGTCCCTAGGGAGATAATGCAGTATGGGCGATCCCTAGGGAATAATGAGATTTGAATTTGGAACGTGAAAAACCGTCAGCATTATGTGAATTAAAATATAGTGCATCAAACAAGTTTATTCAAAATTCAAACTGGCCACTAACAAAAAAAAAACAGAATACAAAAAGTTTCTAAAAAAAGTAATGAACAAGCGGGGCGTTATAGAAAATTTAAACTATAGAATCTTTGAGTAGTGAATTTTGTTTGTTTCAAATCTCAAAACATTTTGAGTGATAGTTAAGATTAACTCGTAAATAATACTTATATTTCTCTATTATATGATTTGTTTTACTAAATTGTCTTTTAATTATCTCACAGATGGTGTAAAAAGTAGAGTATCCAACACGGGGATAAAGCTGTCTTTGTCTTGGGCGGCTTGAATTCCTCACTTCACTCAGGTTTCTTTATTAACTCCCTCGCAGTGCTCGGGAGTTAATTATATAAATCCCTCACTGACGTTCGGGATTAAAATTAGCAACCTTCGTTTCGTTCGGAATTCAACATGCCGCCCGCGACTTAAAGACACTGCTTTATCCCCTAGTCACATAATCTACTATTTTTTCGGTTGTGAATCATCAAATGTCTTCTTTGGCAACTGAAAGAACACGGGTGGGTTGTAGTCAGTAAAAATCTGACACTTCTTCTCTCTCCTCCAGGAGCGAGGTGTTATTTGGTAAATTTCCACCCCCAAAAAAGGCGTGTCAGACTTTTACTGACTAAAACCATACCTATGTCCTTCAATTACCCTTTGCATTCTAAGGCGAAGGGTTTCCTTTTTTAGGAATTCCTCGCGGCCCTAGCGGGCATCGGCCCTGCTGGGCCCTTATGGTTTGCTTACATCTCTTAGAGGCGCGCGTAGAAGAGTACGCGCAGTAGACGACCCGGGCTCGGTCCGGACGATTACCAGGCGGCCGGACGGCGAGCTGCCCATTGCTCGTCGTCCGCAAGCCCGCGCCTGGGGTGGCTGATAGTCGACCGTCTCCTTCGCTACTGTTTCGCAGTAGGAGGCTACCAGCTCCCATTTCTTCTCTTTTTGGACCATGGTTAGACACAGGGCCCGGCGAAAATGGAGTAGACGTCCCGAGACTGTGTAGATGTCGAATTGGATATATTCTGAGAAGAAATAATTCTATTGATTGGACAGCTATATAGTTGACCCATGACCACTACGCTGGGCATCAAAGATTTTTGGCGTAAAACATTATTCTTCTTCTCAGTCGGTACAATCTTGCCAGAGTGGTCGTGGTCATCACTGTGAATCACGATGAGTGATCATCCTGGTAATACGGCGCCATTCATCGCGGACTGCAGCTTTCCGGGTACATTCATAAACCGAGCACTTAGTTGCAGCCTTGATTTGGTCTGTCCATCTCGTTGGTGATCTACCACGTGGCCTGGTGCCCTCAACTTTGCCCTGCACTACGAAATGCTCTATGGAGTCTACCACGACGAGATACATGGCCGAAGAAGGTCAAAATGCGCGACTGCACTGTGGATGATAGGCGCTGTCTGATGCCGAGTTCTTTTAATATGGAATCATTTGTACGAAACTCTGTCCAAGATACTTCCAGCATCCATCTGCAGCACCTCATCTCCAACGCGTCAACTTTCTTCTTCTCGGTTTCACGAAGAGTCCATGTCTCCGACGCATAGAGGAAAAAGGGGAATATTAGACAATAAACGAGCCTGGTTTTAGTAGTCTTGGTAATGTTCATATTACCCCAGATCTTTTTCATTTTATCCATAGCAGACCTAGTGATCGCCATTCGCCGTTTGTTTTCGTCTATGCACCCGCCTTCGTTGGATATTATGTAAATATATGATTGGACAACCTCGCAATTCCCTATGTGTGTGATCATGGTAAGTTGTTATTGGCGCGGTCGATAACCATCACTTTGGTTTTTGTGTGATTTATTTTCAATCCAAATTCATGGCTTGTAGCTTCCATCTTATGCAGCAGATCTTCCATATGACGAGCACTTGTTGCCAATAAGGTCGTGTCATCCGCATATCGTAAGTCGGAGATCCTTCTACGGCCAATTACGACCTCATCCTTCCAATCTTCCAAGGCAAAACATATAATTAATCACTATTAAACATAGGTAGGTTTTGCTTTTGCCACTCAGGAATATCGTAGTTTTCTACTGGTGAAAGAATTTTCAAAATTGTTTCTGAAATTCTAGAGATTACTTCCTACAAACAAACTTACAAAATTTGCCTCTTTATAATATTAGGTTAGATAGAGTTAAAGTTAAAGTTTCACACAAGCAAATATAAATCTTCACGCTTAATATAACTATATAAAAAAATATAATAATAGTTTAATCCATATTTTCTGACTGGACTTGGGGGCCTTTGCCCAGACAAAGGAGGTAATTAAAAATCAGCAAGGGCCAATCCCACTAATGGGCATCACGGTCAAGTTAAAATCAAAACATCTAAGTACTAATTCAGCTTCGAGCCTAAGTTAAAACTTAAAACCCGTCAGCAGACTGGGTGTCTTGACTGTTTCGTGAAGTTTCTTTGTAAGAGCCAAACTTGATCACGTTTCGCCTGCCGTACATCAATAACTTCATATTAAAGGATGGCAGCTAACTTTGACAAAACTTACTTAATAACTAAGAGAACGTTTCAGAAAATGATTGAACGTGCCTTCTAAACATAAAGTGGATTAAACTACACAGTTTAGCATGTTTTGAATTTCATTACTACCTAAAAAATTACAAGCAACTTTGGTCATTACTGTGGATTTATCTATAGGGATGGCTTTTCTCAAGAAATATTACCTTTCATTTTTGCGTTTGGTACCATAATTCTTTTTAGTATACTAGTCTCAACGCAACATTTATTTACTAAATTACAAATAAAAAAAACTCGAAAAAGGAACAAGAAAAATAATCTACCTTTAAACATATAATACATCTGTAGAAGTTTTTAGTTGTGCGCGCATCATATGAAATGTACGAAATCGATGTAGATAATTCTTATATATTAAAATTGCGTGTTACCTGATATTATTACTTAGGCTTTGTTTCATCGCAATCGGGTGACTATATCGAGAGATACATTCATTGATGGTTAGGCGGTAGGAAGTTCGCCGGGTCAGCTAGTAATAAATGAAAAAAACTGGGCAAGTGCGAGTCGGAATCGCGCCCTGAGGGTTTTCGTACAAACTATAATTCCCGAATGGAGTCTCAAAGATTTTTCCGAATTGCAAAAAAGTCTTTTTTGTGACGTAGGTAACAACAAATTTACTGTTTTCAATTTTATTCCTATACCTGTGCTATAAGGCCTTGCTTTATGCCAAATTTCAGGATTCTGGGTCCTACTATCAGGTCAGGATACTGGATACCCTATGAATTTTGATTCCATTGAGAGTATCGAAATATACGTTTTTTGCGACATAAACGGCGATATCTTTTTTATTCGTTAACTTAGAAGTTTGATTTTTTCACAGCTTCAAGAGACCGCCAATTTAAGTATATGGTTTTAATTTCAACTCGATACCTCCACGCGTTCTCAAAGACGGACCGACGGACAATAAAGTGATCCTATAAGGGTTCCGTTTTTTCCTTTTGAGGTACCCTAAAAATAAAATTATAACATAAATAAAAAAAAAAATTAACAATATAAATATATCTAGGTATATTTTTCATTTGCAATACAGTCCCCACTCATACTCTATCAATATCGAATACTATAGGGCTGAAATGAACTGGCAAACCCACACATTCATCTGATTCATATATGACAAGATTTATCTTCGTTCAAATACAGTCAATTCAGGATAAACATCTAACCATAAATAAATGTTGATATTATAATTGGTAATCGCGGGTTATGGAATAGAAACTTCTTGGAAAACCTCGACGACATTATCAAGGCGTATAGTACTTTAAACATCTGGCCGGAATTAAATGCACACATAATCTGTGCATCATCTGGCCAGAATACCTCTGGCTTGAAATCAGAAATCAAAAACGTTTATTTCAAATAGACCAATTACAGGCACTTTTGAATTGTCAAAATGTCAGTCAGTCAAAAAAAGAAAAGTGAAGCTAAATTGCACGTTCCAAAGCGTAGATCTCTATGGAGAAGAACGTGCAAGAAACTCCATGGACACTCTTTTAAAATCATATTATTGTTACATAAATCTTGGTTACATATTTCATGTCGCTTCTAATATGTGAGCACAATGTAGATAAATAAGAATAAAAACTAATTAAAAAGATAGAAATTGAATTAAGCCACTGGCAGCTAAGAGATGACCAGTCTCAACCGACGGCACCCGTTCACGAGCATGACGCGTGCGTCAGCGTCACTCAGCTCAACCATTTTGAAGGGAACTGAATGACCCAATAACACGTGCCACCATCAGCGAGACATTTGAGTGAGCATGACAAACTCTCACCTGCCATGCTCGTAATGTCAACAAGTTGTAACCTAATAAAAATGCTCCATGGTACTTCACATTCACAAAACTTGAAAGAAAAAAAAAAAAAAAGCTGGCACTCATACTCGTATCGTATAGTACGAGTGTACTACTGTGCATTTAACTCTGGCCAGCTGTGCCCGGATAGAGCCCCGATGACCATTTAAATTCATTTTCTTTGCAAAATATTAATTGATTGACAAATGCTATGTACACTCTCAAGAACACTTAACCAGCAATTTTTTGTGTAAACATATAATAATAATAAGGTCCCGTTTTTACCCTTTGGGCACGGAACCCTAAAAACAGACACTGAAAGCGACTTTGATTTAGGTATTAGTATTAAGATTGGTTGATGAAGAGGTCTAATTGTGCTTACTTTGTTTATAATACATATCTATACGTAGTAGTAGTAGTATTATAAACAAAGTAAGCACAATTAAATGTACGACGAGCTATTGGAATGCAATATTGTAGTCTTATTAGCCATACCTTCATTTATAAGCATACAAAGATAAATTCAAATAATGACTATAATTTACCCTACGAAGTCGAGTTCTACTAACATAACATGACGTCAATCGGAACGATCTCCTTCGCCATGCGTCATCTATACCAACTATATTTTGAGATGATCTTTTTGTTACCTTTTTTGTTTCATATTTGGCCTATCAATCATTTTTTAACACGATATTGTTTTTTATGCATAAATAAACTGATTTTCTATAAATAACTTGATACTTTATATATACAGTCGTGATGGCCCAGTGGTTAAGGCACCCGCCTCTCATGCATGAGGTTGCTGGTTTGCATCATCGCTTACCATCAGGTGATTGTGGAGGTTGATGGTGGTCAAACGTGAGCCTATCATTAATAAATAAAAAAAAATCGGTCAAGTACCTACCTACCAATGTGATTATTTCAATTCATGTGTACCTTGTGGGAGGCCTTTCAACGCTGCGTCTTCTGGTACGTGGTCGCCATTCCAGAACATTTCGTCCCCATCGACCATCTGTTCTGCGAGCAATGTGCCCTGCCCACTGCCACTTAAGTTTTGCGATTCTTCGGACTATGTCTGTAACCTTGGTTCTCTTGCGGATACCTTCATTTCTGACGCGATCACGCAAGGAAACTCCGAGCATAGCCCTTTCCATTGCCCTTTGAGTGACTTTAAGCCTTCTGATGAGGCGCATTGTAAGCGACCACGTTTCAGAGCTATATGTCATCACTGTCATCCCACAAGGTGAACCGATGACCTGGTGAGGGTTGCGGGAATCCGATGGATGTGAGACGCTTTCATTATAGCGACATTTGGGGGAGGCCTAAGTCCAACAGTAGACGTCTTTCGGCTGAAATGATGATGATGATAATGATATGTACATAGGTATCTACTTTTCTAAGTTAATCTAGGACATTACTGACACCCCGTGCCTCGGAAAGCACGTAAAGCTGTTGGTCCCGGTTGTCATTCGTAGATCTTTGTCAATCGTTACAGGTATTCAGACGCTAGAAAGTCTGAACATCAGTCTATTCAAGGAGTATCGTGTTCCACAGTAAGTGAGTTTGGAGGTCTGATAGGCAGTCGCTCCAGGTAAAACATGGATATTCAGCCGCATCCGATTAGACTGGAAGAAGACCCCAAGTTAGTTGGGAAAAGCCTTTTTTTTAATGGGAAAATCATCCAATGACATTTCCCGCTCTTTCGTGTCAGACTTTTCTTATTCCTTCTTTGCCTTCGTCCCAGGGCCTCGTGTTTCACTTTCACACTGCCCGTGGCCGCAGTAGGCTTCGACCCTATTGGGCCCCTACGGTTTGCTGCGCGCCGTCGACGACTTGGGCTCGGTCCGAACGGTTATCGGACGGTCGGACGGCGAGCTACAAAAGGTTAGGGAGATGATATACTATCATCTCTATAGCTGGGCTATTTTCTTCTCTTTTATCTCTGAGCAGTCAACTAAAATTCGTATCATAAACGTTAGTTTGAGAAAGTTAAATTCAGGCAATGATTCACTGTACGAGTAGCATTATTAAGATCTCTACGGTCCGGACTAAGCGTTTGTACTCTTCGTTTATACCGGTTACATCGAAAGACTAGAACAATTTGCCTGCTGCGGTATTCCTGTCCAATTATAATTTAGGTGTCCTTAAGGCTAGAGTGAATAGGTTCTTAATAAGCTAGTGCGCCTCACCATCAACAATTGCATCACTGCTTACCACCAAGTGGGATCGCAGTCAAGTACTAGTTTATATTATTGAAATAAAAAGAAAAGCATTGCTTTCCCATGTCCCTTAAATAATTCGTAGGTACCTAAGTAACCTACCTATATGGTCTAGTGTTACTATTATTCGTTAAGTTCCCAATCTTGACGCTCGTTCATGTGTGTCAGTCCTCCTTGTGAGGACATAATGAATTATTGTTATCCAGCAATTAACCTTGAAGAACCTTGACCTGGTATAGATACATATATACTTTTCATACTTACATATACAATGACATGCAAAGTACCTATACCACTACGTTCCCATTATTGGACCTTCTTGATTACACGTAATCTACATACATATAATCAATCTTGTGATTATTATCAAACTAACTGCTACCAGCGGCTTCGCCCGCGTAATAATAGAAAATTATCCGAAGGGAACATACTCCCGCCATAAAAAGTATTTTATGTGCTATTCAAGGACATGGTCTACCCGTGTGCCATAGCATAGCATAGTCGGCCTTGTAATGTTCCCACTGTTGGGACTCAGGCCTCCTCTCTAGGAGAGGGAATGGGCCGTAATCCACCACGCGGGTCCAGTGCGAGTTGGTGGATGTCACATGTCTTTGAATTTTTGGTTCTAAGGCATGCCGGTTTCCTCACGATGTTTTCCTTCACCGTTTTGAAAGCAGTGGTGATGAAATAAATTACACAAAGTAATGCGCCTGGCGGGGTTTGAACCCGCGACCTACAACTCGTAAGTCGGGGCCGTTACAACTGGGCTACCACTGCGCCTCCGTGTACCAAGTTTCATCGAAATCCATTCAGTAGTTTTTGCGACAAAAAATAACAAACCTCCATACATAAAAACTTTCGCGTTTATAATTCGAGTACTAGTAGAATAATCATGTAATTGGTCATACAAATAACAAATGTATGCCTATGCTGTATATAATAAAATACACAATTGAGTATAATCTGCTTATACATTTACCAGTAGATACTTTCAATACTTGTCTGTGTTAGGGAGGGCCTGTTGATAGAATCCTAACGACTTAGGTTGATTCCGGTTCAAAGGTTGGCTCGCATTTTCTTTTGGCACAGATGTAGAAACCTAAGTAAATATATGTGATTTTTTTGTGCACCTGCCATATGTCTCTCCACCACCTTATGGTGACTGCTAGAGACTGCCTAAGGTATTAAGTCCACCTTTGTACCTTTAAATGCAAGAAGATTAAATAAATAAATAAGTAGGTCAGTATTACACCTTCAGAGACGTAAATTTTCAAAATATTCTGAAACTCTCGATTTCTGTGGTATTTCTGACAAAATAACCTTCGAAATATTAAAAACCATTGTGAATGTATTGCTTTATGTCACACAATAAAAATCATCATATTTCATGAAATTAGCATAAATTACATTGTCGCGCTGTACCTACCAGTAAATTTTTATTAATCGTGGGGACACTTGAGGTCATGGTTAATCAAATCATGAAGTATTTTTCAAATGTTCATAGATGTGTCGCCAGTTATTTTAAAAGGCCCTACAATAAAGTATTTGCTTCATTCTTGAGTTAGCTGTTCGCCCAAGACTAGCTTACGAGCACATCGTATCGACTTTCGATATTAGGTACATTACAGGAAACTGCGAGCAATCAGAAGAGCCTTTTCTTCTCTTATATTATGTCACCGGAAAATTTAAGACTCCGTATGATTGTAATAAATCTTTGTAAGATTATAATTTCTCGATATATTATGAAAAAATCGTTTCGTATAGAATCGCAACCAAATTCATTAGTTTCCTAATAACCGTGTCTTATTTAGAAAAAATAGTTTAAAATTTCTCGCGATATTTTACAATCTTATGGCGTTTGTAATTTGCCGGTGACATGATACAGTCAAAACTCTTAACCGGTCAAAAGGGCTTTTAACTGAAGAAAATAAGTAAAAGTACTTTTGACAACACAGGTTGATTAATAGTAGTTTTGCCTGAAAACCTTTGGTTTAGGCCCCTCGCCCACGGCGACTTTTTGTAGCGATGCAGTAGTGATGCTGTCGCGCGTTCACGTCGATAAAGTCGCGAAGCGGTCGCTAGCTGTTTGCCCTCGCCCACACCACGATTCTCAGTCGCGATGCAAACGCGATACTGTCGCGCTTCTGTCGCGATGCAAACGCGATTCAGTTACGGCACAAAAATGTAGTTTTTGTATGTAGAATGTCTCTCACTCACGCGTCACTTGCCCTCCATTCTCTCTCCGATGTTGTCCGACACGGTCATGCATTTGCATCGATACAATCGCGATGCTGTAGCGCGTTGACATCGCTTCTGTAGCACTTTGCAAATGCGACTAACGCGCGTTAGTAGATATAAAAAGTTGCCGTGGGTGAGGGGTCTTTGGGCACTTTCAAATCAGCCGCAAAGTACCGCACGGTGGCAGCGCGGCTGCGGCGCTGCTTTGTTATTCCATATAAACAAAAAAGACGCGACTGCTGCGCTACACCCGCGCTGCGGCCGCGAATCAGTTCATCGATCGACTAAAGACGATGCCCACGTAGTTTCAACTTTAAACATGAACGAAAATCAGATTGAAGAATTTATTGATGAGATTGAGAGTCGTCCTGCGTAATATATGATAATGAATAACATGTAATTCTGAAATTTTTGGCCCCAGTAGCCTTTTACTTTATGAAATTCAGTTAATTCATACAGAAAATAACGGCAATCTGTTCTTAAGTTTATTTTTTCAAAATTTTTTTTTTCGTTTTATTAGTAACACTACATAGGCGTAGCGTAGACTAATTTTGACATGGACGATGGCGCATCGATGAGGCCTTTTTAACCGACTTCAAAAAAAGGAGGAGGTTATCAATTCGGTTGTATTTTTTTTTTTTTTTATGTTTGTTACCTCAGAACTCCGTCGTTTATGGACCGATTTGCAAAATTTTTTTTTCCCTTCATAGGATATGCTTCCAGATTGGTCCCATTTTTTTCAAAATCCAGTTCTGATGATGGAATCCATGAGGAATCGAGGAAACTCCTCAAAAATTATAGGCAACCCTATGGTAATTTTGGTATTTTCATCAAGAACTTAAGCATTTACAGTCAAAAAGTAACATTTGATGAAGTGGAACTGATGAAGAAGACCAGAAATGGTCAACGGAACTTCATACTCAAATAGATATCACAATGAAGATAGTTAAGCGACTATGACAATACAAATAAATGAATGATTCTGAATAGTTACGTTGAAAATGGTATCATCGAAGTGATCTGATGATGATGATGGAGCCGGAAGGTAGGCACTGGAACTCCGTAATTAATCAATGTAACCTAGCCGTGTTTGGACTTATTAGAATTGTCATGAGATGCACTTTGGCTATAAGGTACCACGGAATAAAGAAAAGTAGTAAGGTACTATCGAACTGATCTGATGATGGAGCCGGAAGGTAGGCACAGGAACTCCGTAATTAATCAATGTATCCTAGCCGTGTTTGGGCTTATTAGAATTGTCGTGAGATGCTCTTTGGCTATAAGGTACTATCGAACTGATCTGATGATGGAGCCGGAAGGAGGAAAGTCGACACAGGAACTTTATAATAAAACAATGTAACCTAGCAGTATTTGGGTTAATTGGAATTGTCATGAGAAATAGGCACTCTGTTTATAAGTCTATCGCAACTAAAAAGTGTGAAATAAAAACTTTTTACAAAAAAAAAATAACCGACTTCACTAAAAAAAAACACTAAAAGGATCAAAATAACTTTAATTTTGGAAGTCGGTGTTAAATAAGAAACAAACAATACCGAGAAACACCGACTTCCGAAATTAAAGTTATTTTGATCCTTTTAGTGTTTTTTTTTAGTGAAGTCGGTTATTTTTTTTTTGTAAAAAGTTTTTTCTTTCATAAATTCGAAAACGAGACAGCGACTGTCGCAACCCAGTGTTCGACCACTTCGTCGCTTTTCATCAGCTAGAATAGTGGTCAAGCGCAAGAATATCAGTAATAAAAATACAGTCCTTCTTAAAGAGTCCTCGCTTGCGCGGGGCCCCTTAGGATGCGGCCGTGGCAAAGAGACGCTTCGCCCATGCCTAGCTACGCTACTAGACAGCAGTGTTTCGTCGTCAGAGTCCATCGTGAAATTAAATTTACAACACTATGATGCTCGAACTTAGCGGTACTAGCGCGGCGCTTTGCAGCTAATACCTAGAAAGACCTACGACCCTAGTGGTTTTTATTGTATATTTCCGGTAAAAAGTGATTTCGACTGACTGTTTTAATCAAAACTACTTTAAATCGTTAAAATGATCAGAAGTATAACAACTACCTTAAAATTACTAACTTTTACTCAAAAACCTGTAAGGCTAGTAAGTTTTTTGTGACCATTTTAAACACATTTCTTTTTAAAAGAGTTATTCCAGCTACTATAGTCATCTAAAACGTTCCGTATTTTTTTAAAATAATAAAACAAACTCATTTTGAGTTAATAAGGATTTCGACCAAAACCTGTAAAAACAATTTTTGACCTGCTTCATTGGGCACTGATTTTATGTTACGCGTAATTTGGACTGGTTAAGAGTTTTGACTGTAACATATACATATTTATAAATGTGTCCATGGAATTTCTTTAAGTATCATAGAGATTTATGGTTTGAAATGTACAACTAGCTTCATTTTTCTGATTGACCGACTTCTTGTAATTAAAAAGTGCGTGTAAATGGTTTAATTTAAAATAAATGTTTTGAGTTTGAGCCACAGTCGAAAACAGTGCGAATTCCCCTGAGATGCGCACTAGTGCGCTCTTTAGTCCTGACTGATACTATAACTTGTGGTTGTGCAACTGCTGCACTAAATACAAAAATCGCTTGGGGCTATTAGATTTACGAGAAGCTTGGACAACAGCATTTGCCATGCAGCTATAAAATGTGTAGCATACCTGAATCATGTACCTACTATATATCTTCATCAATCAGACAACCCTCATGTATTTCACGCTTTAGAAATTAGAGTACAACACTGTCTCTCTGACGACACTGTCTTAATGACGATACTGTCTCACCAACGACACTGTCTCTTAGTACCTACTAAGACAGTGTCATCAGTAAGACAATGTCGTCAGTGAGACAGTGTCGTACTCTAATTTCTAAAGCGTGTAATGCGTGCAGGTTGTCCCATTGATGAAGACATGGTTAGCAACCTTTCGCCCGAAGGCTTACATTGGGGTACCTTGGAATAAGAAGCATTATGTAAATCTGTAGTGACTTTAATGATACAAAAAAACTTACAAGCAATATAGCTAATATAGTTGATATACCAGAATCATGGTGGGTAAATTAAAACAATAGCTACATTGTGTTTACTAAAATTAGAATCCCAAATTGCCATTTTACACGTAAATAACTTCATTACTTTTGATTCAGTCGAGTTTTTTGAACATAAATATCGAGTTCAATTTCACATATTTGGTAGCAAGGAGTGGTCGTTTTTCTAGAAGCAACAAATATCATTTTCGCATTACACGCCGGTTTTTCATTTACATCGTCGTACACAAATGCTAAGTCGAAGGAAAGGCCTGGAGGAATCCTCTTGCTTCGAGAGAGGGACAAGTTCGTAAACCTGATTTGCTCCAGATCAGGAATGACTTTGAACAGTCTTAAGAACACCGGCTCCAGAGTGGCATTGCAAAACCTAACGTGCTCTGTGGTGATAACCCCTCGCTTATATTCTAATCTGAACAGACTTGGGTAGGACACAAGGCGATTCTCACAAATGTACGATGCGGTTTTGTGAAGAGGACTGGAAAAATATTTGGATATTTCTATGAATCTTGAAACTTCAGCCTTGAAAGCTTCGCTCGAATCATATTTGTGTGGAGCTTCTTCAACGAGCTCAGCTTTAGTTTCCTCCTGAACTGGCTGTAGATTTGCGACCGCGATGACAGACTCCGATTGTATAAACGTTTCTAAACTTGGCATCTGTCGGCTTTTCGTGAATGGCGGAGACTTTTTCCTCCTATACGACTTTTGACTCATGGTTACTTATTCTAGATCCCAATTAATTTATATAAAATAATTTAATACACATTACACATAAAATTTTGTGTCATGACAAGTCCCCACTAGATTCTGTTTGAAAAAATAAAATTTAAGTAGCTACCGTTGCTACGTATCTACTGTATGTGACAGTGACAAACTATATTTTTTTTCTGTAAAATACACCGTATATTTCTGATTTATCTTAAATAATAAAAAAGGTAGTAACCAATTATATAATTTCTTAAAATAAGAATCGTTAGACCCTAAAACGTTAACACCTTGGCTGCGGAAAGTAAAATCATAAACTTTCATCTGGTGCGGCAGCGGGTCGAAATACGCCCCCAACGATATTTCTGCCAGTGCGTGGCAGGTCTTTCTCGACCCACCAGCAATAGGGTAAATTAAAATGCTATAATTTTGCAAAAACATGATGACATGTATACAATTTTTTTTTTGTACCGTTAGAATAACCTTAAACTCAACTTTTTTGGTTTCGATTCACCCCAGGATCTACCAAACAGGAAATGAGAAATAACCCAGGAAAAGCGACAGGCCGATATGAACGCACTAGAAAGTATTTTTAGTAGTGATGGGACAGACAAAAACAAGGGAATAACGAAAATAAAACAGAATTTTCGTAAAAAAATGATAAAGTTTTTTATTTACTTATGCCTGTCTTTAAAACATATCACGCAAAGGTTTTGGTTGCATTTCCTGTAGTTTTTTTTAAACTTTTTTTTTACTATTAAAGGTTCTCCACAGTCTCTCGTAGCATCCTGCACAATTTCTCCATTAAGCGCTCATCTCAAGGACATGATCATTGTCCTTGGGTTTTACTTGTTTTTCTCAAATATTTTTTTTTTAATTGCGTGTGATTTATTTGCCATATGAGTGGACTTACTGTTGGAAACTAATAAATAGGTTCTCAAATGAAATTAAAAAGTTAAGGAAGAAAATATTTCTTCACTGTTCTCACTATCACTATCAATATCTGCAGGACGAATTACTGTATTTTCCAAAATTTATATTTTTCTTTTATCGTTGATTATATGAAACGAACGCTACTTCAAATCAGCTAGATAGCATAGCACAACACTAAATGGTGGGGCGTAATCTCTGTGTAGGGTCGGGTCGCTTATTGCATGTTGGGACGGCGGGCTGAAATAGGCCCACTGCCGCGATGATCGGATGTATTTTACCGTCAGTGCGTGGTAGGCCGAAAAGGGCCGTGTTGTTTTGATGGGGAACACGTACAATTTTGACTTTAAGCTGAAATATATATTTGTCTCTGTAGAACTCTTACAAACATCTGAAATAGTCGTTCCGCACCAGCGAGAAGGACATGGTTTTCTTCTTCTGTATCAGCTGAAGTACAGCGGCGGGCCGAAAAGGACCTGTTCCGCAGTGAAGGTGTATTAATTTATGTCCATAGAATATGTGTAAAAAAAGCTTAAAATGGCTAATGATTCACCGGAATCCGATCAAAAGAAATATGAAATAAACAAAGATATCAATATCAGAAGACTGATTAATCTTTGTATTTGGTTCTCATTATGCGTTGAGTAAACATTAGAGGATTCGATCCCGAACCATTTTTATAATCCCGGGATTTCGGTTTTATCTATATTTAATCCCGGGATAGTCCTGGGATAGTATTGATACTGAAAAGTGGTAATAAAAAGTCAGTAAAACACGTCAAAAACAGTTTTCATTCGTCTTTTGGCAATAATAAGAAAAATTTGAAGTCTACTTCAACTTCTAATAGACTAACCAGGCAGTTCTATAAATGATCGACCAACTTTCAACTTAGTAGAGAAATAACACATAAAATGGTTTCATCTCTAAGTGTAAGATAAACAAATGTGCAACAAAATAAAAGACTTTCTTAATTTGTTGCACCTTTTTGTTTAAACAGAGGCTGAAAAACTTACTTATAAAACGTCAAATTAGAAGCTAGTACATACTCGGTGGATAATAAAGTTATTAGTGGAATTGACCTTAAAGAGATTAATTTCCTATTTAATTATTTTAGAAAAAAATTGTTTCTTTTTCTTTTTTTTATGGTTCTTGAGCAAATTTTTTCATGCTATATTCTATTTTGTGCTGAGACTTTCTTTCAATGGTAATTCAGTGTCGATAGTTTAAAACGTAGATTTAATCTACATATCTGATTGTTTATTATCATTTTTGTTTTTATTTTTTATCCTTTCAGTTACCCAAATAATCTATTTGTTTTTTGGTTGCCATCTTGCTTGGACTTCAAAACAAATCCTTTATAGACTCTGGCCACGAAAATGGCAAAACAAAAAGGAGGCCGTGTTAAAAAAAATTAAGCTGTACGCCGCTTAAACGGAGTTGATACTTTTGATTATTCATGAAAATAATAAGTATGCAATACGTCTATGATGCAAGCCGCGATATTCAACGTCGCCAAAACACAAGCGTGTCCGTCCACTGCCAAAAGGATCCCGTTCACCTTGTGGCTCCTGCTTTTTAGAATGTATCTTTGGAATGCATTGACCGCCTCTCTTGAGATTTAAAATTTCCTTAAACCTGAACTTTTTGCGGTTCATTGATTCCAAAGCTACGGTAGTTGCTAGGAAACTCGACATTCTTGCAAAGATTAGACGGCACTCAGTGGCGGATTAGCCATGTAGCAAGAGTAGCAAATGCTACAGGCCCTGCGCATTTGGGGGCCCCGTGCGTTCAGGAATCCCGCACTTGAACGTAAAAAAAACTAGTCAAAATATTTGTACTACTTGAAATCTAAATACAGCTGATTTCTTTGGATGTGATGTGAAAGTCACTTTACTTCAGACCTTCCTCCAAGTAAACTACAGAATAGATCTCTTAGAATTGCCCCATCATCGTACTATTTACGCAACTGATCTTAAAATCCATGGGATTATTGGTATCTAAAAGCCTTGTTCAAGCTAATTCTTAGAAGGGGTAGCTTTAGCCAGCGGATTCCCGCGCGCAAAGCCGCTGGCTAAAGCTACTTAATTGTAATATGTGTAGCTTCGGTTAAGCTCATTCTTAATAACCCTACTAAGAATAAACTTAAAGAACACTACACGGCAACAACTATTCTTCTCTGCATCACCCAAAGGTTGACTGGTAGAAAATGCCTAAGGCATTAAGTCCGCCTCTGTACCTTTATGTGCATGAAGTATTAAATAAATAAATAAACAAGGTTTTTAGGGAACTACATATTTTGTGTGTCTATGTGAATATTACATTGACAGTGCGTAGTGACATATGGCTCTGAAACGTGGTCGTTCACATTGCGCCTCATCAGATGGTTTTAAGTCACCTAAAGAGCAATGGAGATGGCTATGCTCGAAGTTTCCTTGCATGATCGAATTAGGAGTGAAGATAAGCTTAAGTGGCAGTGAGCTGGGTACATTACTCGCAGAACAGATAGTCGATGGGGTCGAAAGGTTCTGGAGTGACGATTGGATACCTGAAGACGCAGCGTTGAAAGGCCTCGCAACAAGGGTACCGATAACCTGGTAAGGTTCACGGGAATCCGATGGAGGCATGATAAACAGGACCGGGCGTTGTAGCGACACTTGGGAGAATCCTTTGTCTAGCAGTCGACATCTTTCAGCTGAAATGATGATGACGATCGATGTTGGCATGTTGATGAGATCAATCTCTTGGAAAGATTATTCCAATTAAAGAATGGCTGAATCTAACCTCTCCGAAGAAAAAGAAATTTTGCATCCTATTCCTAGTAAATCTTAACTGTTCAGCTTTAAGAAACGCCTGGGTGCCGCCATTGTGTGGACCGTCCGGAGGACACGGTGGAGCATACGGTAGAGGTGTGCCCTGGGCAGAGCAACGCCGTGTCCTCATGGGGGCGATCGGCGGCAGTGATCTCTCGCGCCGGGCATTGGTACAGGCCATGGTACGGAGTGAGGAGGAGTGGCAGGTCGCCTCCTTCTGCAAAGCAGTAATGCTAGCAAAGGAGGCGGCGGATCGCGTGAGGCAACGGTCCTCACGCCCTAACCGCCGCCGGGATTCCGATCCCGATTTCCGGCCACCGTAGTCGCGGGCTTGCGGACGGCGAGTAATGGGTGGCTCGCCGTCCGACCGTCCGGTAACTGTCCGGACCGAGCCCAAGTCGTCGACGGCATGTATTATTCCACGCGCGCCTCAGGGAGATGTCAGCAAATCGTAGGGGCCAGCAGGGCCGAAGCCTACTGGGGCCACGGGTAGTGTGAAAGCGAAGCCCGGGGCCCCGGGATGAAGGCAAAGAAGGAACAGGAGTAGGTTTTTAGTCAGTAAAAGTCTGACATTAATTAACAAAGTATAATTCACAAAGGCTTCGCCATCATCATCGAAAAGACTCTGTATTATTTATCAGAAGAAAACCTAAAATGTCCTAAGCATAATTTTCGAGATTAATTCGGTTTTTTAGAATTTCGCCTTTAAATTTCTAATCGTTCGGGGTATGCAAAACACGATCATCATCTAGGTTTTTCCAAAAGTACTAAATTAATTAGTAGGTATCCTACTAATAAATAAATTAGTAGTAGGCGCCCCTTGGCCGAATTTGCTAAAGGCCCCGCGCCGGCTTAATCCGGCACTGACGGCGCTTCACACCAGGATAACATCGAATGTTATACAAAGCACAGGTCCAATCATGTGTGGAGTAGTGCAGCCACTTGTGGGCGATGAAATAAAGGGTCTTTTAATAAGCACTTCCCTAGAATCATTAAATTTGAATAAAACAAATTGTGTGTTATCGATTGTTTTTATTCATTTGAATGGCCAATCGATGTCATTATGTATGGAATATAATATCGTTCAAATGTCCGCCGCAGTTTTGCTGGATAGCGCGCATCCGAAATATCCAATTTTCCATGTCCTTTACTGTTCTCATTATTAGGAGTTTCGTTTGCTCATTGTACTATTACTTATTCTGTGTCATTGTCGAAACCTCCTGAAAAGTATAATTCACTGTGTGAGTAATATTGAAATTTGTTAAAATAGTCAAAAAGTATCAAGCTTTTATAATAGAAATTAAAAAAACTGTCCTAGAAATGAAATTATTGAATCAAACCGTCGCATTTTCTCTGCATGTTTCTAATTTAATTCACTTTTTGCGTCTTTAAATTTGTCAATCATATTAAATAGAACCCTCTCCGTCGAACTAGTGATTTTTTGGGCACTATTCTAAGCAAAGCGAGTAAAATAAGATGTACGTATGTAAACATAAAATGAGTTTTGTACGAAACGTCAAGAACACAATTTTGACAATTCTTATATTTTTAAATGATGCCATACACAAAGTTTGATTAATAATACGGTGACATCTTTCGATGGCCAAACTCATCACTATCAATATTATTATTGCTTAATATATTTTACTTAAGATTGGTCGTCGATGATCTTTTATACGGTTCGATAAATATGTCTTTAATCTAGAAGCAAAGCAAAATTGTCGTTGAATTGTTGTTAAACAAAACTTAAAAAATACAGGGAGTTTGGTGCATCGTGTACCAAATTGAAATGGTCGACTGGAGGGGTCATCTGCTATCACTTCTGACCCCTAAAAATTTCTCATGCCCTGTGGATTTTTTTTCATCGACTTTTTATTGTTTTATGAAAATAAGACCCAAATTTTTCATTCAAATACAAATTTAAAAAAATATATAAGTCGTAGACTCTGAATTTTAATTTTATTTAGGTGTGTATTGTATTAGAGTACTTTTAAATTTAAAATTAGTGACATTAGCTATCTAGTTTTTTTTAATTTACTTGCAAAGTTTTGGACTTAAATTAAAGCAGTTCATGTTACAGCTATTTACATGGCTATAAAAAAAAAACTAGAAGCGACCGGAATAGAGAATTTTTGCTAGTGATGTGCCACATGCCAAAAAAATCTTTTTATAACTTTGTGAATTCGCTAGAATTGTGAATCGAGTCACATAAGACTAACAATCAAAATTATGATTTAAAAAATATTATTGCTTAAGTGATACCTGAAAAACCTATTAAAAATATTATCTCACTCTTATAAGGTAAAATTTGTCTCGTATCTCTCTTTTCGTGGATTTTATTAGAAAAAAAAAAATGAAATTGCATTTTTAACATTTCTTTCATCATTTTTACAAATCCTGCTCAAATTGTTGGCCTCTGTTGTAAAAGCAGGCCTAACACCTGATTCGTATTTCGACAATTGTTGTACTAAGTCGTATTTCCTCCTTAGTTGTATTGAAAGCCGTTTCAATGCGTTGTTTGCAAGTTAGTCTTATGTGAATCATTCACAATTCTAGCGAATTTACAAATTTGTAGCAGTTGTTGTGCAGTAATGATAGTTGGAAACTAGGGAAGTACTAGTTCAACACATTGAAACGGCGCAACAAAACAAAAAAGAATTTTATTATTAAAATTGGTCCAGCTGACCAAAACAGCCGTGTAAATTCGCTAGAATTGTGAATGATTCACATAAGACTAACTTGCAAACAACGCATTGACACGGCTCTCAATACAATTAAAGAGGAAATACGCATTCGTACAATAACTGTCGAAATACGAACCAGATGTTGGGCCTGCATTTACAATAGAGGCCAACAATTTGGGCAGGATTTGTAAAAATTAGGAAATAAATGTATTTTTTTTTATTTCTAGTAAAACCCACAAAAAGAGATATACGAGACAGAGTTTACCTTATAAAAGTGAGATAACATTTTTAATAGGTTTTTCAGGTATCATTTAAGCAAAAATAATTCTTAAATCATAATTTTGAATATTAGTCTTATGTGACTCGATTCACAATTCTAGCGAATCCACAAAGTTATAAAAAGATTTTTATGGCATGTGGCACATCACTAGCAAGAGGATAAACTAGAACATTTTTGAGGGAGTTGGAAGATTCCAGTCGCTTTTGGTTTTTTTTTTTTAGCCATGTAAATAGTTGAAACATGGACAGCTTTAATTTAAGTTCAAAACTTTACGAGTAAATAAAAATAAAAAAAAACTAGATAGCTAATGTCACTAATTTTAAATTTAAAAGTACTCTAATACAATACACATCTAAATAAGATTAAAATTCAGAGTCTACGACTTATATATTTTTTTAAATTTGTATTTGAATGAAAAATTTGGGTTTTATTTTCATAAAACAATAAAAAGTCGATGAAAAAAAATCCACAGGGCATGAGAAGTTTTTAAGGGTCAGAAATGATAGCAGATGACCCCTCCCGTCGACCATTTCAATTTGGCACACGATGCACCAAACACCCTGTATATTAATCATGATAATCCCGGGATTTGTGAAAATGAGTCCCGAAAAATTCGGATCTAGAATACGATCGGGATCCCGGTCCGATCCCCCAAATCCTTTAGTAAACATACACACATGAAAGTAAACAGATATGTAATTATTTTCCCTAAGGATATCGGAAACGAGATTGTGATCACAATTAAACAAGCATGCCATGCTTTATTCAATTATTTATGAAAATAACTAGTATATCCACTAAGACGCATTACTTTGTGTAATTTATTTCATCATCACTACTCTCATATAGTGAAAGAAAGAAACCATCGTGAATGTGAAGCCATTTGAAGAGTTATGGGGACATCTATCAACTCGCTCTGTGCGTGCTAGTTTTACAGCCTATTATCAGGGAGGACGCCTGTCTCAGAACGTTATAGGCTGTTTATTATAATATTTATAACTTGACCTCACACAGGTATTTTTTTTTATGTTACTATTTTATTATATAATAGCAATTCATTTTATTTTATTAGTCCTGTGCGAGCCACAAATATTTTGTTTCTTTCTCGAGTTTCTTCACACTAGGCGTTTGCTTTGTATAGAACCGGCGTATTAATTGCGTAGCAGCTACCTAGCAGCTACGTAGGAGCCGCATTGTAGCCGCGTAGCCACACTTCAACAGTAGCGTAGCAACACTACGTAGTCCACAGTTGCGTAACGATCTTATAAAGGTAACGTTTGGCTTCTAATAAATTAGGTATTTCGTTTTAAGTTTTATTGCAGCAGAGTTAAGTACTGAGTTGTTTTACTGTAACATGATCGATTTGCATAGATCACGTATAGGTCGCATTACTTCGATTTAATTATGTGCATTTTCTAAGAATATGAAGTAAAAAGATATTCATATATTAAAAATAAACTAGACACTTCCTGTGTTAACGCTAACTAATCTTAGAGGTCGTGGATTTGATTTCCTCGTCGGGACATAATTCATATGACCTCCAATATTTGTTCCAAATCTGGATGGTATGCATGTGACTTAGTTTAACAATGAGACTCTTTATAAAAAGATATTTTAGTTAAGACCGTATCTTCTAAATGCAGAAGAACAGTTTTTTAAGCTTATTTATATTATGTACTTCTGGAAAGAGCCCTTTAACAATCTATTTTAATGTTCAAAAAGGGTTGGTGACCGCATACATGTATAGCACCTCAGCTGTTCTCAGTATCATTTAGGTTAGGTTAATGACCTAAGTTTACATGGCAGGTAAGCATGCAAAACTTGGTCTGGCGTTGCGGAAATTAAAATAAGTAAGCTAGTTTATTATTATTATTTGGTAAGACACACTGTCTGCTTGGGATAATAAGATATACTGTACGCTATCTGATAACTAGAGGTATATATTTTAGTTATAATACTATACTTTCACCATTATTTTGAAAATGTATTTCAGAACTCGCTTTTTTCAGTTTTCGCTTAGATTTTAGGTGCTCTTAAGTATTGTAGGCTAAGAGAAGGGACATAGGTACTTTTTTTTGAGGTGGGAAATCATCCATTAATCTCGCTCTAGGGTGGAACGGGAGGGCGAATCCGACTTTTAGTGACTAAAACCAGACCTGTGTGCTTCAGTAGCCGTTTGCGTTCTAGGACCACGGGCTTCCTTTTTAGAAATTCCCCGTGGCCCTAGCGGGTATCGACCCTACTGGGCATCTACGGTTTTGCTGATCATAGAGATCTTCATCGACTTGGGCTTGATCCGGACGATTACCGGACGACCGGACGACGAGCTGCCCATTGCTCGTAGTGGCTGGGGAGCTGACTGCGACTCTTGATGCCCGGGGCGTTTCCTGTCACTAGGAAGCGAGGATGTCCGTTCCCCCACGCGTGCGGCCGTCTCCTGCGCTAGTATTACTGCTTTGCAGAAGGAGGCGAACATATCCCATTCCCTTTCGCTCTGAACCAGGGTCCGGCGTGAGAGGTTTTTTATATCGGTTACTATACTACGAATAAGTTCGAACTTTAACGCGCGTGTAACCCTGGCTAACATTAGCCAAGTGAAGTGAAGTAATTTAGTCAAAATGGTTATAATTAAATCAAAGTTTGGTACTGAACTTGCAATTCTAGGTACACATTTGATTGCATACTGAATGATCGCCAATATTGGAAATACAATCACACTTTGCAGACGGATTTTGATCCATTTATATTTTTACTAGTACGAAAGAAGACGAGCAGCACAATTTCTCTTGATATTGGGACCTTATCCTAAATTCGTTTTTTACCACACCCAAGAGCAAAGGGGTTATGTACCTGGTTTTATGGGAACTTCATGACCAAAGTTATTTACTGATGCCAACAAATAAAAATTGGTGTTCTGAAATATTTGATAAGTTTGTACGGAACCCTCAGTGTGTAAGGCCGACTCGCACTTGCCCAGTTTTAATTTTTTAAATTGGCTATTTAGGAAACTGTAAACGAAAAGCCTCTATGGGTGATCTAGTGTCCCAATGTACACTAGATAATTAATTATAAATAAATATCGGCTCGCTGGTTCACGCACTACGTCTTCGTTTTCTGACAGCTGTCCTACGACCTGCAGCGCTCAATCAGTAAACCGGGGACGACAGCAAATATATACAACTAATAATAATATATTGTAACGACAAATTGTTAAATACAGATAATATATTTTACTTTTTTTATTGTGTTTCTGGTTGTAGATATACATTAGCGGTGATAAAAAAATCCTAAGTCTCTTAAGCTCCCATTTATCCAGGTTCTACTGTGTTGTTTGTCGATTAGACTACCTCTGGCGAAAGGTATCATGTTTGTTTTTGTCTATTTCTTTGGCACGTTCCATTATAGCCTAAACAGCTTGATGGATTTCTTTGTTAGACACTTTGGATTCCGGTTGCCACAGCGTGTCAAACTGTCATAATTAAAACAAAACTTATTATAAATGGTTTAAGAGTCCGCGTAGGGTAAGATCCTCTTTAATATTTTTGATGACATTTTATTTATTTATTTAAACTTCATGTAGGTATAGTAGTGGTAGATAGGCGGACTTAATGCAACAAGGCTTTCTCTACCAGTCAACCTTTGGGTAAAAAGAGACTGTGGTAGGTGTGCACCAAAGACATTAAATATGCGTGCACAATAAATAAATAACAGATATATCAAGTAGAATGTAGTATCATTAGTATCATTTTGTTTTAGGATTTCAAAATATAGCGCTCAAGGAAATGATTTCTAACTATAGATACTTAATTCAGTAAAATGTATTATAAAGGTTAATAAAGTACCTACCTATTGGTTTTTTTTTTAGGGGGAAAATCATCTAATGACAAATCTCGCTCTTGGGCGGAGCGGGAGATAGTGTCAGACTTTTACTGACTAAAAACCCACTCCTGTTCCTTCTTTGCCTCACTACTCGTGGATAGTACCTATTGGTAATAAATAATTATACCACAAGGTATCGATTTGCGGGCGGGTTTTTTAGTGCTACTCAAAAACGAGATAGTAAAAAATAACTGAAAAGTACGAAACAAGACCACTTTTCAAGTAAGATGACGTAGGTATATCAAGTTTCTTGAAAAGTCATAATAGTTATATTTATCTCAAATTGTAACTACGTCAAATACGATAAAAAAAATCTTGTTTGGAACCTTTTGGTGGACTTTGCAGTGGGGTTTTTCTGCCCCATCTTGTTCTAAATATAGTTGTTATGTAATCCAAGTCAACTACAAAACCAGTTGCTAAGTCGTAGATATAATAACTGATTATGCAATATATATATCTGGCCTGAAACAATTAAAGTAGGCCTATTAGATCATAAAAAAATCAACCAGTTTACATCCTTAACCAGCAAAAAAAAACAGCGTAAGAAAATCTGCCAATTGGGCATTGTCTGTGTGCTCAAAATAGACTAATTTTATCTGCCAAGCTTACACATAAGGAAACCCCTTTGTGACCGCGACCTCTTTAATCTATGTTACGTTAGGTTATGGTTTAACGTCTGTGTGCGCTGGACCCGACGCAGACTCGTATGTTAGACTTGGCTATAATAGAATTCTGGACCGTACCGTATTGGATTGTGTCCATGTTTCTCGGTATTGTTTGTTTCTAATTTAAGACCGACTTCCGAAATTATAGTACATTATGATACAAGTGTGTAATGTTAGTGATTACCGTCGAGGCGGTATTGAGACCCGAGCCGTGGCGTGGGTCTTAAGAGAGCCAAGAACGGTAATCATTAATTGCTCACGTGTGTCATACGTTGTTTTTCAATACACTTGCGAAGAAAACAACAGTAAAACTAGTAAAATTTTCTGTAACATGGCGGTAAAAATCTGTTTTCATAAGGGCGCGCATCATTTTTTTTTATTTACCCCTAGAGGAAGGCTAAGGTATTTTGATCATACTGCCTAGTCTTACGTTTATGTTTTCTTGCGTGAAAAGTTTTTACAATAATGTCTTTCGTGGTGACAATAGAATACGGATGTAACATTTTCCAATGATTTTGTAGTATTTAATTTTATTTAATTAATACAGCCACTGAACTTCACTGGAATAAAAAAAAATCACGCCAAACGCCGCGCGCATCTTAAAATGGCGGCCATAGACCACAAAAAAAAAAAAAAAAACAAATATTTGAATGTACGATTTATTTACTAAATGTTTTTTATTAATTAAATCGTTTGTACAAGTTAAATTTGTCCATTTTAACTTTGAAATTGGATGAAATAAGTAGGTAAGTAAGACACTAATTTATATACTATTGAACGCATTCGAATTCAAAATTTGTTTTGCGAACAAAGAGGTTGAACAAAAAGGTTTTAACTACATTATAGCACTAGTGCGTAATGGTAATCAAAATGTCACAGTTTGGTAACGAGTGCCATTATATACCTAAGTGCACTGCAATAAGAATCACTTTCTGAGCAAGTGTGTTGAAAAAGTTATTTTGATCCTTTTAGTGTTTTTTTTAGTGAAGTCGGTTAATTTTTTTTTTTTGGAAAAAAGTTTTTATTTCACACTTGTTAGTTGCGATACACTTATAAACAGAGTGCCTATTTCTCATGACAATTCCAATTAACCCAAACACTGCTAGGTTACATTGCTTTATTATGAAGTTCCTGTGTCTACCTTCCACCTTCCGACTCCATCATCAGATCAGTTCGATAGTACCTTATAGCCAAAGTGCATCTCATGAGAATTCTAATAAGTCCAAACACGGCTAGGTTACATTGATTAATTACGGAGTTCCTGTGCCTACCTTCCGGCTCCATCATCAGATCAGTTCGATAGTACCTTATAGCCAAAGTGCATCTCATGACAATTCTAATTCAATGATGATGGCGCCGGAAGGTAGGCACTTCCGGCGCCATCATCATCATCAGATCACTTCGATGATACCATTTTCAACGTAACTATTCAGAGCCATTCATTTATTTGTATTGTCAGAGTCGCTTAACTATCTTCATTGTGATATATATGTGAGTATGAAGTTCCGTTGACCATTTCTGGTCTTCTTAATCAGTTCCACTTCATCAAATGTTACTTTTTGACTGTAAATACTTAAGTTCTCGATGAAAATACCAAAATCACCATATGGTTGCCTATAATATTTGAGGAGTTCCCTCAATTCCTCATGGATCCCATCATCAGAACTGGATTTTGAAAAAAATGGGACCAATCTGGAAGCATATCCTATAAGGCATGCCTAAGGTATTAAGTCCGCCTTTGTACAGTGTTTATTACTAGTGCATAAAGTTTTAATAAATAAATAAATAAGGGAAAAAAAAATTGCAGAACGGTCCATAAACGACGGAGTTTTGAGGTAACAAACATGAAAAAAAAAAACCGGATTGATAACCTTTTTTTGAAGCCGGTTAAAAAGGATAATTTTTGCAACTCAAGGGCAATGCACTGGGAATCCATCGAGTAAGATTCACGCTTCTCGAAGTCACTACAGAACATTCCGATGCCGCCTTCTGACGTCAGTTGCGTGGAAATGTACTCTATGAACACAAAAACATTAATTACGAGTATATCGATAAAAAGCGGTAAAGTTTAACTTCGGTTATTTATAAACCTTGTTCATCGACGTTACATCGGTGAGAAGCCGTCTAGTTTTGTCTAAACAAATGTTGATCATTATGAATTTGTGTGTCTTCGTTAACTTAAACTGTGGTTAGAAAGGTAGATGACCTCTCATAAAGTTCATGTTATTGTAGAACACACTTTCCTGTACCTGCCTGGAAATAAATTATAATTATTAGCTTTTATATTGTAGTATTTTTGCGTGGAGTTAAACTTACAGAAATATAAAAGATATTCGTAGAAATAAATTGTGTTTTGTGACATACAGCGTTACTGGAACTGTCATTTATCATTGTTTCCCATGTAAAAGTCAATTCAAATTTTAGATTAGATACCTACTTATTAAATGAATGAATGAAATTCGGTATTTAAAATTATTTTACAACAAAAAGGGTCATACAATTAGATCGCACATTCTTGTTTCTGAAATATTCCACAGGAACCCGACGGCTGTCCGACTCATGCGAATCGAAGAATTTTTTGCCAACAAAAAGTTCCGGAAATGTATCTCACAAGAAGTTATTTATAGTCATACTAATGTTTATGGCTATGGTAATTATGGTAGATTTTTGTATATACTGCCCCAAGCAACGCTCGATGAGGATTCGTAAGGGCAATGTTTAGCAGCTGTTGAAGTCAAGGATGTCTAATGACTAAGAAACGACAACGCTCAAATCACAACGAATTACAGAACCATATCAGTACAGTAGTACTGCATAAATATTATACTAAAAAATTGCAGAGAAGGATGAAAATTGTTAAACTGTAGGTACAATTTAACAATTTTCATACTTCTCTTAAGTGTGTTATTTTCTTTTATGTTCTCCTGGTTATTTTCTTTGCCATTTCAGTTTGTACTCATAGTTTAGTACAAGCTTTAGGGTAACTTAAAACGAAGAGGCTTTCGATGGTTTTGTTAGTAAAACTGCCTTCTAATAATTTTAATCTAGAATCAAATATTTCCATTGGTTTTGCAATCGAAACGATTTTATTAATTAGTGGAACAAACGGATTTAGAAACTACAAAAAAAAAAAAATATTAACTACAAAAAACTGGGATATACGAAAACATTGATTCTACACAAAAAATATTTTAGTAGCGCAAAAAAAAACATTGTTTGTGAAAATAGACGTGACGATTCCAAGAAAAAGGTCTCATCAGACATGATAATGATGATATTAACTTTCTTGAAGGCCTTTGTGTACATTAAGCATCACAACAACAGACATACAACATGAGAACTTTTAGTAACACGTGTATGTCACTTTAGATATTTTGCTGATGTACAAAGTGACACTGACATAGTCCGTGGTATTCGTTTACAACCCTGAATACTGGTAGTCAAGTTTGGTTTCTAGAGTCAAAATAATAAGTGCCATATTTTTGTGAAGTTTTTATCACATAAGTAGGTAAAAGAACTGAAATATGAAGACGCTTGCCAACTGGCAATCAATCAGACTAGTTACGACACCAATGATCGGAATATATGTACCTACTACCTGCATTCACAAGACTGAATGTAATAAATTCTTTTAGTCATTATTGCCTTAGAGTGGAAATTTGAAATTATATACACAATTCAACTTATAATAAAAATATTGAATAATTTAAAGTCTAAGCAGAACTTATCGAATATTTTATTTTTTTAAATAACAGTGGTAATGTTTTTACTTATATGTATATTATAAAAATAAACCTGCACTTTGTACAGGTAATGACCACGTTCCTTCTTACTTACTGTATAGATTTTAGTTTGTACCTACAGTAACTCTCCACCTTGACTCTGTTTAACCTGTGGAGCGGTAAACAGCTTCAGGAGCAGTAGCAGTCAAGACAAGGAATTGGGGTTACCACATGTGGAGGTCCACTTTAGAGCAGCAGAGATTGTTTTAGGGATAGTGTTGTTCGTGTGTCTGTAGATAGTCTGTAGTAGCCTTTTAAAAGTGCAATAACATGTGGTAACCCCAATTCCTTGTCTTGACTGCTACTGCTCCTGAAGCTGTTTACCGCGTGTCAAACTTTTACTGAATAAAACTTACCCCAATGTTCCTTCTTTGCCTTGCATCCCAGGACCCAGGGGTTCTTTTCGGATGCCCCATGAGCGACACAAAGGCCCTGGAAGACACATAGAGCAACTGAAGGAACACAAGAGTATATTCAGCCAGTAACAGTCTGACACAATGTCGCTCCACTTAGAGTGGCAAGATTTATTTGATAATTTCCCACCTCAACAAAACTGTTAAAACAATCTCTATGAACAAGATTTCGAATTATAGAGTATTAACTAGGTCGGTAGTTCTGTACAACGACGCTATAAAATTAATCTCTTGTTTTGTTCCCGTTGGTCTACATCCCTTATTTAAGTGTATTACAGACTTTTATTTAACCCGTTTAACTGTATTACAGACTTTTATTTTACCCATTAACTGTATTACAGACTTTTATTTAACCCATTTAAATGTATTACAGACTTTTATTTAACCAATTTAACTGTAATACAGACTTTTATTTAACCCATTTACCTGTATTTTAGACTTTTATTTAGCCCATTTGACTGTATTACAGACTTTTATTTAACCCATTTAATTGTATTACAGACTTTTATTTAACCCATTTACCTGTATTACAGACTTTTATTTAACCCATTTAACTATATTACACACTTTTATTTAACCCATTTTAGTTAGTACGTACGGTAAATTATTTTCCACCTTGACCCTCCGTTTAACCTGTGGAGTGACAATCTGTTTCTGAAACAGTTGATAATGAAAAAAAAACTGACAAAACTTTTTATTATTTAGATTATCTTGAAACACAACGAAATAATAATTTTCATGACCTTTGTTTTCAAAAATAAAATATTGTAAGATTTATTGTTTTCAAGTCCCTAGCGAGTAAGAATGTTGAAAGTTACGTTAGGGAAATTACCGTAAAAGTAAAAACTGAGAACCTTGTGAAAGTTTATGAAAATGATCTAAATGAGTTCATAACTCGAGTACTATATATATTTAGGGGATATTTATGATTAATTGTAATTTAACAGCGCAGGGTGTTCAAAGGACACGTCACAGCATATGCTGAAGGAGTGCTCAGCTAGGCTGCAGCAGCGCCATAGCATCGTTGCGGCACTTGGCGTAGGTGATCTCTCTCTGTCACCATGTTCTGAATCACTGTCGGAAGTGAGGATGCATGGGATGCCGTCGTCTTTTTGCTAGTAGGTCATGCATGCAAAGGAGGCGGCGAAGATGAAGAGGGAGGGTACCTCCTACTCTACCCGAACCAGCAGTAAGAGGCGTCGAAGTAAGCGTCGATCTGGGCGGCAAACTTGTACCTGAGTCGTCGCTTAACCAGTCAGCCCCAAAGAAGTAGCGCGCAGTTTTTCCATGCGCACCTTTATGGGAATATGTGCGGTCGTTGGATTGGCCTCATTAGATAATATATAATAAAAGTCGGGGGTGCACTTGAATTTAATTGAATCCCGGGCCCCTGACTCACGGTAGCGGTAGGAACTGTAATATTGTAATCGGTTAGAGTCCAACATAAGACTTCGACTTCTCCAGACGGAGAGTATTCCAAGTATAAACCGCTACCGTTAGTGTTATATATAGGTAAGTATATACGCTTTCCAACAGTCATATTGCGTATTTAAAAACGACGTATCATGCCTGTTTGCTTGTCGTGAAATTTAAAATGTATGCATATACCAAACGGTGTCGATCGAAGTCTGGCGGGTTCTCATAATCTATTAATAGGAAGTCAATTATACCAAAAAGTTTAAATTCTTGCAACCCCTGGCCTTACCTGCCTATAATTTAGATTGTATTGTAAATGATTATAATATGAGTAGACTCTACCTACGTGAATGCAAAATCGCTTTGTAAATAGGTTAGTTCAGACCTATAGATTAATGTATCAATCACATCTAAGCTATGTGGTGGACTTATTGAAATGCTTCAGGTCAGTGAACGTTTTAGGTCAAAGACCGTCTAAAAATATATAACAAATTTCATGCACACCTCATATACCAACTAAGGGTAACGGTTTAGCTACAAATAAGTTTACTAATATTTTTGTGTTTACTTGAATCATATCATTTGAATTCACATTTAATTTCACCTATTCGTAAGTAGTAAACATTTCAATAAAGTAATAAATAAATAAATAAATATTATTAAACATTACTTAAATTTAGAATAGCATTGCAATATAAACACTATTTAACTATTGACCGTCATTTGTGTATTATAAAATATAGTTGACCGTGATGCGGAAGAATGTTTTAATATCTTCTTCGACAAATTATTATAAAATTATTATTTACAACGTAACATTACGTTTACTTTTACATTTTAATACCACAGTTAAACATTTTAATAATAATGGAGCAGATTGTAAAGTCCCGCAAACCTCCATTGATATGGAAGGATCCTCAGGCCAGGGTGTTGTGTCTCGTCTGAGCAACTGCCCGATAGTTGATTTCGGGTTGCTGTATATTTGATATTTAGAAATTTGATACCGCGATTCATAAATTTCATTCTAAAAAGCATTTTAAAGCTGAAGAAGTTGAAATACAAAGCAGAGGATAATTTATTCTAGTAAATTTTGATAAAAAATAATTGAATACCAAGTACCTACTTACATATCACAAAATTCCTTAATCGACATATCCGATTATCAGGGATGATGATTTGATGAAGGTACAATTAATATGATAAGCTGAACGAGTGCACGATCATGTTTCTTTTACGAAAAGAAATGAAAAGATCCCAATTATGAAGGCATTTGGCGGGTAGTAGCATAATCAGCCTTTTTTTAATGTTCCCACTGCTGGGATTCAGGCCTCCTCTCTAGGAGAGGGAATGGGCCGTAATCCACCACGCGGGCCCAGTGCGGGTTGGTGAATGTCACATGTCTTCGAATTTTTTGGTTCTAGGACATGCCGGTTTCCTCACGATGTTTTCCTTCACCGTTTTGAGAGCAGTGGTGATGAAATAAATTACACAAAGTAATGCGCCTGGCTGGGTTTGAACCCGCGACCTACAACTCGTAAGTCGGGGCTGTTACCACTTGGCACGGGCTCGGCTCGGGTAGTATGTGTAAAGAAATCTAAAAAGTCCTCATCGATCCGTACGACATTTTTGTAGATAATTATCTAATCTACAATTTTTGTCTGAGCTAATTTTATGATAAAACTTACAGTTTTGCTGAAAATCGCTACAAACTCGTTTTTGTGACCTTATTTTATATATATTACCCCGAGTATTTTTTTTCCAGGTGTCGGATTGATGACGACTTTTTAGATTTCATTTATGATGGTGTTTTGAACAATCCTACCAATTTTCAGCTGGGTGCGAATTATTGTAACCTTTGTTCTAATTTGACTGGACTATATAAATAATATGAAATTGTTGAAACATAATTTACTTACTTTAAAACGTCTCGCCATCAAACTAAAAAGTTTAGCGAGGAAATAAATAAAAAAAACTGGGCAAGTGCGAGTCGGACTCGCGCCCCGAGGGTTCCGTACAAACTTATCCATGTAAAGAGTTCAATTCCTGATGGTCGGACGTTTTTTCCAAATCGCAAAAAATTTTTTTTTTTATTACGTAACAAAAAATTTACTGTTTTCAGATTTATTCCTATATTTGTGTTATAAGACCTTGCTTTATGCAAAATTTCAGGTTTCTGGGTCAACGGGAAGTACTCTAGAATTTTGATTCCCTTGAATGTCGAAATATACGTTTTTTGTGACATAAACGGCCATTTCTTTTTTTTTCCGTTAATTTAGAAGTTTGATTTTTTCACAGCTTCAAGGGACCGTAGACCTAAGTAAATGGTTTTAATTTCAAATCGATACGTTTACGCGTTCCTGAGATAAAGGGTCTTGGCTGACAGACGGACAGACAGACGGACGGACAACAAAGTGATCCTATAAGGGTTCCGTTTTTTCCTTTTGAGGTACCTGATCCCTAAAAACACGAAACTAGTTTAAAAAAAATTAAAAAAAATAAAAAATCGCTTTCCCACACCATAGACAAAAAATACAGAACAAATATGTTACGCTGAATTATTGTATGTAAAAACTTACCTACTTAGTATTCAGCAGCTCTAAAAATCTAAAAGGGAGGGTCCAAAATCCATGTGGGAGGCGTAACTCTGTTGGTAAAATCTATTGCCTGACTGAAAACGGAAGATGAATATTTTAGGGGAAGTAAATCAGAAATACTAAATGTACCTAATCGACATTGAAATAAAATACAAGAGGTTCAAAACCAATAAAATACCTCTTATTACTCCTTACCACCGAATACTCTTCACAAGACCAGATGGGTTTTCTTATTATTTTTTTCGTTGGTAAACCATCAAATTACCTCTGCCTCCCGGAAGGGTTAGAGCAAGAGGTAGTACTTTAACTGATTAAAACCCACCTGTATCCTTTCAATTTTCTTTTGCGTTTCAGGGACACGGTAACTCTTTCGAACAATACCGCAGATGACCACAGGGCTTTTTTTTTCGGTGGAAAAATCATCCAATGACATCCCCCGCTCTCGGGCGGAGCAAGAGGGTGTGTCACACTTTTACTGACTCAAAACCCACTGCTGTTCCTTTGTTGCCTTTCATACCAGGGCCGAGTCTTCCTTTCAGAAGCAGACCCTTGGCCCCAGTAGGTTTCGACCCCGCTGGGCTCCTACGGTTTGCTGACATCTGCTTGATGTGCGCGTGGTCGTAGTACACGCCGTCAACGACTTGGGCTCGGTCCGAACGGTTACCGGACGATCGGACAGCGAGCTACCCATTGCTCGCCGTCCGCAAGCCTGCGCCTACGGTAGATGACCAGAGGGCTTGTCTTTGGCCAACGAATCAGCATTGTATTCAACGTGACAATGCTATCAGCGCTCTGGGCACTTTCCCATAGGCAACTATGAGCATGATATTTTTTAAGCCCAAAAATTTTTTTTTTTTTCGTTATTACTTATATTCAGAGCTACCAGCGGCTTCGGCCGCGTGATAGTAGAAAATTATCCCAAGGGAACACACTTCCCGGATACGAAGTATCTAATATGCTATTCCAGGACATTACTACCCATGTACCAAGTTTCATCGACATCCGTTCTGCCGTTCGAGCGTAAAGAAGTAACAACATACACTTACAATCTTTCGCCTTTATAATATTAGTGTAATATATATTTATTTACTAGTCTATATTAATATTATAAAAAGTTATAATTTGTATGTGCTGAAATGGTTTCATTCATACTTTAGTGATCGTGTAGCATTCGTTGTATTGAATGGGTCGAGATCTGAAGACTTCCGTGTGACCTCTGGGGTACCACAAGGCTGGGACCTTTGTTGTTCAATATTTTCATTAATAGCATTATACATTGTTTTCATCATGCACAATCTTATTTATTTGCGGATGATCTCAAACTGACCTTGCCTATAAAATCTATAGAAGACTCGTATATGCTACAGGCCGACTTGGATAGACTAGTGGAGTGGTGCAACAATAATAGGATGAGCCTAAATTTTGACAAATGTTTACATATAAAATTTTGTCGAAATAAGAAAGCTCATAACACAAAATATACTATTTCAGGCAAAGCGCTTAGGGAGGTTGATAGTATCCGGGATCTGGGAGTAGTGATGGATAGTAAATTGAGTTACAATGCCCATTTAGACAAGATAATAGCTAACGCTAACAAAATGCTGGGCTTTGTATTAAGGACCTCCAAGCCTTTTAACAACCCAAAGACCAAAATTATTCTTTATGAGACGTTGGTCCGTAGCAATTTACAATACTGCTCACAGGTATGGTCACCTCATTACAATGTTCATAAGCAGCGAATTGAGCGAGTCCAAAGAAGATTTTTAAATCATTTATCCTTCCGGGATAAAACCGCGTATCAACTGAGATCTTATAAAGACCGTATTGTGTACTACAAATTTCAAAGCCTCACCAATCGTAGAAAAGTTCAGGATCTTTGCTTTCTTCATAAAGTGATGTCTTCCAAGCTTAATACTGATCTTTTGTCAAGAGTGAACATAAATGTCCCTAGTAGATTACCACGGTCCCATACCTACAACTTATTCAAACAAGTTCGGCGCAAAACGAACCTGGGTGACAACTCTCCTCTTGTACGAGCAACCAAACTGTACAACGCTATATGCCGCAAAGCTGACGTTGACATAAATCACGACACTCTGAAGTCGTTTAAAAGAAAACTGAATAAACACTTTCAGGCGGAATACCTTTAATTTATCACTTCAACATAAAATTAATCATTGAATTGGAAAAAATTGTAATATAGTTTAATATGTTATCTAATTTAATCTAGGATTTTAATCTAGAATTTATTTAATGTAATTTAATTCAGGACATTTTATTTTAATTTAATTTATTCGTAATTTGTTTGACATGCGCATTCCTATCAAAATTTAATTTTGACATTACTTTTATTTTATTATTTAACCTCTAATATTGTTTAATTTTTTTTTTTCTATGCGTCATGTCATGCTTAATACTTTTGTTTAAGCTGTTGATCCCCGCATTAACGCCGGCGTTCACGCTCCATTGTCTTACTATTGTGTCTCTAATTACGCACTCAAAAGGTTAATATTTTCATAAGTATTTAGAGCCATGTTCACTCGTTTATGCATAAGCTGTGGTTACCTATAATTGAGTGTGCATTAAAGGACAAGGTTACGTGTACCAATTTTAATTTCTAAGTTTTTTATTTTGTAACACTCGTTGGTGATCCTTAAATAAATAAATTTGTAAGTAATTTCTGGAACTATAGAACCGTATATAGGGTTCCGTAGCCAAATGACATAAAACGGAACCCTTATACATTCGACATGTCTGTCTGTCTATCCGTCCGTATGTCACAGCCACTTTTTTCCGAAACTATAAGAACTATACTGTTGAAAATTAGTAAGTATGTAGATAAGATGTATTCTGTGAACCGCATTAAGATTTTCACACAAAAATAGAAAAAAGAACAATAAATTTTGGGGGTTCCCCATACTTAGAACTGAAACATATTTTTTTTTTCATCGTACCCATACTTGTGGGCTAGGTATCTATAGATAGGTCTTCAAAAATTATATTAAGGTTTCTAATATCATTTTTTTCTATACTGAATAGTTTGCGCTTGAGGTCCCCCCCCCCCTCTGTAACTTCTAAAATATGAGAATGAAAAAAATAAAAAAAATAAGTGATGTACATTACCATGCTAACTTCCACCGAAAATTGGTTTGAACGAGATCTAGTAAGTAGTTTTTTTTTAATACGTCATATATCGTAAACCGCAATTTACCTTTCAAGTTTGTACGGAACCCTCAGTGCGCGAGTCCGACTCGCACTTGCCCGGTTTTTTTACACGGGCGAAGACGCTTATAGAAGTTAGTTATATAGATGCGTATTATTGATTATCCAGTAGTAGTATTTATAACTAAGTTAAGTCTATTTATATAGCATAGCATAATCAGCCTTTTAATGTTCCCACTGTTGGGACTCAGGCCTCCTCTCTCTAGGAGAGGGAATGGGCCGTAATCCACCACGCGGGCCCAGTGCGGATTGGTGAATGTCACATGTCTTCGAATTTTTCGTTCTAGTTTAGGCCGGTTTCCTCACGATGTTTTCCTTCACCGTTTTGAGAGCAGTGGTGATGAAATTAAATTACACAAAGTAATTCGCCTGGCTGGGTTTGAACCTGCGACCTACAAATCGTAAGTCGGGGCCGTTACCACTCGGCCACCACTGATCTAAGTCTATTTATCGCACACCAAAGCACCAGCAGGTAATTATCAAATTAATTGGTTATAAACCTAGAATATTCGGTAGATTAAAACATAACAGATAGTTAGATGGGATAAACCAGTAACATGTTATTGCGATTTAAGTTCATCGCAGTTTTTGCACTATTCGGCAATTCATTGCCAATTATTATGTTATTAACCACCAAGCAATAAGATTTTTTTTTTTGTTAATACCAAGAAGTACTTTTTGCTTGTCTACGTACCACTTTATTTATTTACAGTTTATAGACAAACTTAATACCCACATGGAAATCTCCATCAGACTACTATTAACTATATATTTATAGTTTTCTACTTACTGGAATTATGGCATCACTAACTTTGTTTGAAACAGACAAGTAAATGATCAAGAGGCCGAAATTTTGTATAGTTTTCTACGGAATCGGCCGAACTAACTTATGGTTCCTTGAGGCATGGCAGGCTGATTCCAGTCGGGGATACCCCGACCACCAGTGTCCAGAAAAATACACTACTAGCACTACTACTACTCTACTAGCTAGTTCTCGAGTCGTAATGCATGGTGGAATTTTATACTTTTATACCTTAGACCAAAGATTATCAGGATTTTGGTACACCAAAAACCAAAACTTAACACTCATATTAGTGATTTAATCATATGTATTAGTCACAGTTCATTATGTAAATGAACATAAATTTTATTGACTGCCTCGGCAACTAGACACAGTCAATTTCGACCAAATTAAACGAGGCAAACAATGAGTCTAGGTACAAGCACGCTGAATATTGCCAACGCCGCAAATACCCGCGTTGAATGCTAACATAATCGTGGCTATGCTTACTCCGAACTTCCAGCAAATAACACTCTCAGCATTTTTTCTTTAACCTTTCCTTTTGTTTGTAAACTACGAGAGAAACTCTTTTTAACCGACTTCAAAAAGGAGGAGGTTATATGTTCGGTTGAATGTATGTTTTTATTTTTTTTTATGTATGTTCACCGATTTCTCGGTCAATGGTGGACCGATTTTGAAATTTTTTTTTTTTGATTGAATAGTTATGCTTCCGGATTGGTCCCATAGAAATATTGTTATGATCTGATCATGAACTTCGAAGATATGGAACAGAACTCCTCATAGGATCACAGCAGAACCGTCGTAACAAGCAAAATTGCTTTGTTTATACGTGTAGCCGATGACTGACTGAAAGTAGAGGGGGAATATATCGAACTGATCTGATGATGAAGCCTGAAGTAAAAAAAAAAAATCTGTGTTTTTTTTTTTACTTTGAAGTCGGTTGTATTTTTTTTTTTAGTAAAAAGTTTTTTATCTAGGTAACTGTTAAGTTAAAAAGGCCATTGGGGGTTACTTTACTCCGTATAAAAAGTTTGAATGGAAAATATTTATACAACCAGGGATTTTACAAGCTACTGCTACTCAAAATAAATCGAAATAGCAATTCACTTTATATTATATGTATCTATCCAATTGAAAAATATCTGACTGATGGATGATATTTTATTGACTTTCCAATGAAGCTGAACATTAACTTAATCATTTTCAACCGTGTGAAAATACTTCTGGTAACAGTTGAAAATAATAGAGTAATAATAAAAGTTTAATAATAAACGATAGGAAATGGCTAAATACCATTTGAAAAAATTACAAATAAAGATTTCATACGGATTTCTTGTTAATAATTTTTTCGTTATCCACACGCACAAAAATATATAAATTCAAACAAAATAGGACGGCTTATGTACAATGGCAAGCTAACCTAAAAGTAAACACAAGATTAAGAGATTATTAAATTAGTAAGAATAGATACTTTTGCAACAAAAACTTAAAATGACTGAATATTACAATAAAATGAACAAATATCACACAATACATAATTAAATATAATATTTATACACTATAATATAATATTTATACTGTATGGTGTCGGACGTAAAGAATAGCACCATCCCATATCTTCCCGTGGGTGTCGTAAGAGGCGACTAAGGGATATTTAGATTCTGTGCATACTACAGCACCTTAGGTCACCCCGTGGTGGCGGGTAAACTACCAACAAAAGCATTCCCAAGGAGGGTGGGTGTCAGGCTGGCGGCCGACTTTAAAAAAAAACTAGCCAAATCCCATTTGCAACATGTTTGGTTTTAATAGAATGCGCGATAGGGTTAGGGCGTACCCCACAGGCGACGCGCAGGGGCAGCACCCGGCTCCTGTGGGAAATGGACCAGGGTTGTTGCACCACCTCGGGCGGGTGCAACGTAAGAAGCTAGCTCGGGAAACGAGATTGAGGTATGCAAGTTGGAATGTTGGGACTATGACTGGAAGGGCCAGAGAGTTAGCGGATGTATTGAAAAGAAGACGGATAAATATAGCATGCTTGCAGGAAACTAAATGGAGAGGAACAAAAGCGAGAGAAATTGGTGAGGGATACAAGTTCTACTACTGTGGAAGTGATGGAAAAAGAAATGGTGTAGGAATAGTGTTAGACAGTAAATTGAAAGAAAGTGTGATGGAAGTACAAAGGATTAGTGATAGATTTATAGTTGTGAAAGTTATGTTAGAGAATGTGATGTTGAATATAGTTAGTGTGTATGCACCACAAGTAGGATGTGATGAAACGGTAAAAGAGAAGTTCTGGGAGAATTTTGATACAGCTTTAATGAACATCCCTGTTCATGAAGAATTGATAGTTGGAGGTGATTTTAATGGCCATGTGGGAAGAATGAAAGGTGTTTATGAAAGAGTACATGGGGGATGGGGTTTCGGTAGTCCGAACAGTGAAGGAGAGACCCTGCTGCAATCCGCTACTGCATTTGACCTAGCAGTAGCCAATACGTGGTCCCAAAAAAGAGACGAACACATGATCACGTACAAAAGTGGTAATCATAAGACCCAAATCGACTACTTTCTAGTTCGGCGCAACCACTTAAAGCACGTCAAAGATTGCAAAGTACTGCCAGGAGAAGACCTAGTCTCACAACACAGACTCCTGGTTATGACATCAGTGGTTAAAATACTGTCTACCAAATACAAAGAGCGTCCTCCCCCTAAAATAAAATGGCATATGTTAGAGAGGAATGATTGTGCGAAGAAGTTCAGGGAGCGAGTGGTGGACAGAATGATAGAGATGGGAGATATGAATGATCGAAGTATAAATGAAAGCTGGAATGAGATGGCTGAGTGTATCAGGCATGCAGCGAAAGATATTTTGGGAGAGACGAGAGGAAAGGGCATAATAGATAGGGATACATGGTGGTGGTCGACAGAAGTTCAGACTGTATTGAAAGAAAAAAAGAGAAAATTCAAGGAATGGCAGCGTATGGAGCCTGGAAACGCTAGTTTAAAAGCTGAAAAAAAGAGTGAGTATGACGTTTTAAAGAAGAAAGCCAAGAAAGCCGTGGCAATAGCAAAATCAAAAGCCCAGGACAAACTATATGACGCACTGGACAGTCCTGCAGGCCAAAAAGAGCTATACCGGCTTACTAGAATAAGAGAGAGAAAGGCGAGGGATGTTTGTCATGTAAGATGTATAAGAGATGAAACTGGAATGGTTCTATCGGATGATGAAAAAATCAGAAAGAGGTGGAAGGAATATTTTGAAAGATTGATGAATGAGGAAAATAATTGGAGTGGGGTGTTAGAGAATAAACCAGTGAATGTGGGATTAGTGAGAATGGTTAGTATGGATGAAGTCAGATTAGCAGTAAATGGAATGAAGAATGGTAAAGCCATTGGTCCAGATGGAATACCAGTTGAAGTGTGGAAGTTATTGCGAGTGGATGGATGGACGTGGTTAGCTTTGTTCTTCAATAAGTTGTTGCTGGAAGAAGCCATACCTGATGAGTGGTGCAATAGCTCTTTGGTGCCGATTTTTAAAAACAAAGGTGATGTGCTTGAGTGCAACAATTATAGAGGAATAAAGCTAATGTCACATACTATGAAAGCCTGGGAGAAAGTTATTGAAAGGCGACTGAGAGAAGAGAGTGAAATTTCACAGAACCAATTCGGTTTTATGCCGGGTCGGGGTACAGTGGATGCCATTTTTGCTATACGCCAGCTGTGCGAGAAATACAGAGGTGCGCATAAAAACTTGCACATGGTATTCATTGACCTCGAAAAGGCATACGACCGGGTACCTCGTGAGGTTCTGTGGTGGGCCCTTAAGGAGAAAGGTGTGCCTGGGAAGTATGTGCAGTTGATCCGAGCGATGTACAGTCGATGCAGTACCCAAGTCCGGTCTACAGTGGGCACCACTGGCAGCTTCAATGTGGCTGTCGGCTTACATCAAGGGTCGGCTCTCAGCCCTTACCTCTTCCTGATGATAATGGATGCTCTGACGTCGGACATTCAGGAAGAGGCTCCCTGGTGTATGCTGTTTGCCGATGACATTGTGTTGGTTGCCGAGAGTAGCCTAGAGGTCCAGAACAGATTGGAGGTGTGGTGGCACAGACTGGAGAGTGTTGGCCTGAAATTGAGTAGAACCAAAACGGAATACTTATTCTGCGATTTCGGCGGTCTCTCCAATCCAGTGCCTTTATCTCTCGCTGGAACACCCATACCGATCTGCTCCGACTTTCGGTACCTCGGGTCACTAGTCCAAGGGGATTGTGAGGTAGACCGGGACGTAACACATCGGATCAACGCAGGATGGATGAAATGGCGACAGGCCACGGGAACAACTTGTGACCCACGGATGCCCCTCAAGTTGAAGGGTAAAATCTACAAGTCCGTGATAAGGCCTGTCATACTGTATGGATCAGAATGTTGGGCTGTGAAAAAGACGGATGAAAAAAGATTGCACGTAGCGGAGATGAGAATGTTAAGATGGATGTGTGGTGTGACAAGAATGGATAAAGTGAGAAATGAGTATATTAGGGGAAGTTTGAAAGTGGCGCCAGTGACTGAAAAGTTGAAAGGGAATCGTTTGTCTTGGTATGGTCATGTGAAGAGGAGAGATGAAACGCATGTTACTAAAAGAGTTATGAGTTTACATGTGGATGGATGGAGAGGGAGAGGGAGACCAAAGAAAAGATGGATGGATTGTGTGTAAAGTGATATGAAAGAAAAGGAAGTTAGTGATAGTATGACGAGTGACAGGGCAGAATGGAAGAAAAAAACGTGTTGCGCCGACCCCAAATAACACGGGACAAGGGCAAGAAGATGATGATGATGATGATGATTTATACACTATATAAATAAACAAAAAAAAAACCTTGGCTAAAATAAGGGAATAACTATTTCGTATGTTATATTCCAAACAATATCAGTTCTGTTGTAACTCCATCGGTATGTTGAGGGAAATGATGCAACGACGAACTAACCCTTTTTAACCGACTTCAAAAAGGAGGAGGTTCTATGTTCGGCTGAATGTATGTTTTTTGGAAAATTAATCAAATAACTTCTTCCGCTCTGAAACCCTTTGCCTTTGCTTTCCAAGGCTGAGATGACTGTGCCCTAGCAGGCACCGTCAATTAGGCTGACAGCTCGGTTTAGCTCTTTGAGACAATCGAACCACCCTGCTTGGTCTGCCTGCTCGGTGCTTGGATTACTTTTCTATATTCATGGATTTTTTCCCTGTAACCAGAACCAATAAAACGCTTAGGTACGTACATACGTAACACTGTGTTAGGTACCTTTTGCTTTCTTTGTATTTCATGAATGTCTGATGCAGTTCAAAGTATAATTCTGCATTTCTAATCAGTTTTTTTACGTAAAACAAACTTATACCTAAATGTTGGTTAACATTGTACTTTCCTATCTATCACTTTGTATAATTAAAAAAATATTTTACTTTTATTATTGTCAGATTCCCGCTTGACCACTATGTCCAACCATAATATGGTCGACGTTTTTTTTTTAGATGGGTAGATATCATCCAATGACTTCTCTCGCTCTAGGGCGGGGCGAGAGGGCGTGTCAGACTTTTACTGATTCCACTCCTATATTTCTTCTTTGCTTTGCGATTCCAATACCCCGGGTTTTCCTGTCAGAAGCGAACCCATGGCCCCCAGAAGATTTCGGCCCTGCTGGGCCCCTACGGTTTTACTGACATCTCTTTGAGCCGGCGAGCTACCCATTGCTCGCCATTCGCAAGCCCACGATGATATGGGCGACGATGGAGCACGCTTGCCCAGAAGTAGATATCCCATTCATCCTTGATCTAAGAAAATTCTTAGGTCAAACCAACCTCTTTTTCAATTACCTACACAGGATTTTGTAACTCGAAAAGATATTATTTAATTACGTAACATAACTAATGGCACGTTTATAAACAGTGATAACTTCTATTAGAATAAATTATATCCGTGGATATTAGAAGAGAGAAAGTATGTTCAGGATTATACCGGAATTTAATTAGCTGTGTTCTCATTAAGCCATTTTCATACTTTACAATTTGTATTTGTCTTTTTGTTCAATATCTGCTGTGTTAACAAAATAAGGAAAGTATATAAGAATTTCTTTCTCGTATACTTTTTTTTTTACTACAAAAGAAAATGCAGATCTAGTGTTCGATTAGGTACCTACTACAAATCAAAACAATAATTACTTTGTTTGTTGCATTAATTGCACGAACACTGTTTGTTTCAACTACGCAGGTACTCTTAACATATGGAATGAGCTCATCCACCTAAGGGATTGCCACGACATTTAATTATTTCTTTAAAATAAGGCTAGGCCAATGCCTGTGGAACCCCTGCCCCCCTAGCCAAGTTACAATCGTTTCGTTCGCACCAAACACCTCGAGTAGGCCACGCCTCCGATTCCTTTGTTCTGACCACGTGACTGAGCGTTGAGATGACGTCAGAACAAAGGAATCGGAGGCGTGGCCTACTCGAGGCGTTCGGCGCGAACGATACGATTGTAACTTGGCTAGGGGGGGCTGGTATTGCTGATAAGCCCATTCATTATTAGGTGGTCTCTTTGACATTCTATGGCACAAATAAGAACACTGAATCTCTGGATCTGAACATTTGGATGTAAACATGATTTTTGATAAAGTAACTCCTGACTTCTTCTATCAAGAACGCCAATAGGATGAATTCCTGCTTGTCCGGTTCACAATATTGCACTTTGTAGTTTACGTCTATTTGCCAAAAAAGTAACAAAAATATTGGTCGTCAAAACATAATATTAAAAAACGCAAACCACAATCATAAATAATCAATTAAGTATATTCTTAGATATGCAATATCATTTAGGTCGGATGGGGCAAGTGCATCATAAAGGAGAAACCCGTTTCTGGGCTTGAGCGTTTCACGAATGAAATATGTACCAAAAAAAAATCGTTTATTTTGTTTAATTAACCCATTTAAATCTTAGCTTCCTTAGCATTGGTCAAATGTAGAAAATAAATATATTTCTGTTTTTTAGTTTTAAATAAGCTTTGGTTACAACCTCCCTAGCCAAGTTACAACCGTTTCGTTTCGATTCTCTTTTCGTCGATCGCCTCGAGTCGGCCACGCCTCCTATTCCTTTGTTCTGACCACGTGACTGAGCGTTGAGATGACGTCAAAATAAAGGAATCGGAGGCGTGGCCTACTCGAGGCAATCGACAAAAAGAGAAACGAAACGAAACGGTTGTAACTTGGCTAGGGGGGCAGAACTTATTTCTTACGTTACTAATTTCACAAACGCCATCATTATGAAATTAGAGCGTATCCTAAGAATGTAATTGATTTAGTGGAAAACGATACTTTTTCAAATAATTAAATAGGTGGGATCGCAGTCAAGCACTGGTTTATATCAATTTAAAATAATAATAATACGGCTCCGTTTTGGTTTATCTGTTTATTAGATATTAAAAACGAAAAATAAGTAAACGTCAATCTCAACGCCTGTCATAGCTATGGCTTCGGCCTCACTTTTGGATTTTGGATATTGATGATGAGGCGATATGGTCTAAGACCTTAGCTTGCCCAAAAAGGGCGAAGGAAAAAAACGTTGTGATTATAAATCATGTATGGAGTTTGGGTTTGTCCTTTTTTTAACTGCAAATAAAAATATATATATCTATAAAAATTGTCAGTTTGTGCGGCTTCTAAAAATTAATATATTTATTAAACTGTGCAATTTAAATTAAAAAAAAAAATGTTATTAAACTTAGCATTTATACACGCTTCTTCATCAAAATTGGATTAGTGCATCTACTTAAAATAAATCTCTATTAGAGGCGTTTTACCTTTTAATCACCATTTTAACCCTTTTTTGAGGTGGGAAATCATAAAATAACTGCGGGGCTTTTCGTGTTCGAATTTTACTGACTAAAACCCATCCGTGTAAACGTAAATATAAACGTACGTTACGTAAACGTGCGGGGGGGCTAGAGGTGGCACTGCACAAGTCCGAGGTCGTGTGTTTTCACGGCCCTCAGAACGCGCCACCATCGGGTTCCCAAATAACTGTAGGAGAGGAGTTCACATCGGCGTCGAGTCGACGATGAAGTACCTGGGACTCGTCCTTGACAGCAGATGGAATTTCGAGGAGCACTTTCGACGTTTGGCTCCCAAACTGGATCGGGCTAGGGCTGCCCTCAAGCGGCTCCTGCCCAACCTGGTCCGGACGCCTTCTGTCAGAGGCTCTACGCTGGTATCGTTCGGTCCATGGCCCTTTATGAGACACCGGTATGGACGCCGTCGCTACGAAAGCGACCGGCGGCCAAGCTGAATGCATGCCAGAGGGTCATGGCCAAACGGATGGTGCGAGGGAGCTTCCTTGCCGGCGTGCCACCATGGGATCTGGAGTAAAATCTATGAAACCAATTTTTGTTACAACTGCGTTAAATTAAAATATAGAAATACCTCCTAATTAAACCAACGTGTCTATTTCACGATTACCTCCTAAACATAGGATACTAATAACTTCTGATTTAGTTATAAAACACAAGTGGTTAGAGAAAGTCCTAGCACGCATGCACGATTTGCGCGTGGAGATGCAAGGCTGGGGCGAAACTCCGCTGCCGCGATAAGTTGCGGCATGGCGGACAAAGTTCCGGCGGGATACCATGGTGGAATGACGAGAGTGACTGTTGCAACCCAGTGCTGGGGCACGCCACTATTATGGCGGTAAGTCCCCTCTTTGAGGAGTGGCTGGAAAGACCTCACGGCGTCCTTACCTTCCACATGATGCAGATCAAGTTCGGGAGGTTCCTACACCGGATCCGTGCAGAAGAAACGCCCGGGTGTCACCATTGTGTGGACCGCCCGGAGGACAGGGTGGAGCATACGGTAGAGGTGTGCCCCGCCTGGGCAGAGCACCGTCGTACCCTCGTGGGGGCGATCGGCGGCAGCGATCACTAGTGCCGGGCCTTGGCACAGACCATGGTCCGGAGCGAGGAGGAGTGGCAGGCGGTTGCCTCCTTCTGCAAAGCAGTAATTCTAGCAAAGGAGGCGGCCGCACACACGAGGGAACGCCCCTCACGCCCTTGCCGCCGGGATTCCGATCCCAATTTCCAGCCACTGTAGGCGCAGGCTTGCGGACGGCAAGCAATGGGTAGCTCGCCGTCCGACAGTCCAGTAACCGTCCGGACCGAGCTCAAGTCTTCGACGGCGCGTAGTGTTCCACGCGCGCCTCAAGGAGATGTCAGCAAATCGTAGGGGCTCAGCAGGGTCAAAGCCTACTGGGGTCATGGGTTAAATGAAAATGAACCCTGGGGCCCTGGAACGCAAGGCAAAGAAGGAACAAACGAGTGGGTTTTAGTCAGTAAAATTCTGACTCACCCTCCTGCTCCGCCCAGGCGGGAGATGTCATTAGATGATTTCCCGCCTTTAAAAAAAAGTAAACGTGCGGGGATGTTGGAAAGAGTTACGTATACATAACGCTTTCGAAGAATCCCATGAAAAACGTCTTTATCAATGAAAAAGACACTCACAGCTATATAATTATGAAAACAAAACAAAACATTGCACTAATATATACCGAAAATAAACATACTTTTTACATTAATTAATATCATTGTAATATTGTGTCCTTATGTGTTAAAAAAACAACAAAATTTATAAAAAAAACCTTTTACATTACGATTTTAAAAATTTCACAAAACTGTAAAATCTACTGAAAACAAGATACTCCAACAATAAATACATATCAAAATATTCCCGCTATGCACTCACATTACTTGTTCTTAAATCTGCAATTATAACAAAAACATAAAAATTTTATACTACCTGTTCAACTTTTATGCCGAGATTAAATGTCACTAGAAACCAACTAATTATTTTGAAACTGTTTAAAATACGTTCTTCATCGCTAGAGGGCTATTTTCTCAATTACAAGCGCAACAAATAAAATGAAGTACTTGCCCTATTGACGCACTTACCCTGTCTGACCTTATTGGAATTAACACCACTAGCATTTTATAAGCACTTTTATAATTGGTAAGTGATGATAGGCGGACCAATTTATTATTTTTCTTTTATCTAATCGTGACAATGCATAATCGTTTTTAATAACGTATAGTAAACAAAATATTGACGAAATTAGGTTTTAAATAATATTTCGAGATTTCAATTCATCATCGTCGAACACAAGTATCGAGTATTATATGAGTATCTATTTATAGTGATTTTAAAGAAATCATTTGAATTAAAACAATCCTGCAAAAAGTACGTCTTGCAATGGAATTTAAACTTTGTCACGTATGATATAAAGTATGTCATTCCAAAATTGTATAATTTCTCAAATTCTAAATTCATATATACTTAATTTCCATAAATAAACAATTAAGACTTCTGTCACTATTTTAATTTTTTCTAAAAGACAAAACTATTTCCTCAATATGATTGTCTTGAAAATTTTATACCATTAAAGAAAACGATTTTAGAAATGTCTACAATAAAACAAAAATTTTCTCTGTAGTTTTTTAAAATAAGATTTGCATAATAATGTAGCCTGTGAGTATCCTGACGTCACGCGCGTGTATATAGACAGTTGCGCAGGAGTTTCAAAGATAGTCTGTAGTGAGACACGTTGAGTGTCGTTTGGGGATAGGACAATTTGTTTACCCCGCAGTGGAGGTGATTCGTAACCAGAGGTAGGGAGCCATTTTTTTCGATATAGTGTAATTTAATACAGATAAAAAAAATCAGTTTGGTTGTATAAGTTCTAAGTTTAATTTAATTACAGGTAACTATAGTTAGCAATATTTTGTATTATTTTAAAACATTTTAGTGACTTTTTGAAGTGTTAAAAATAAGTTTTTCTTGCTTTTACAAAAGTGATCAATACTAATCTAATTGTACTTTATCTAAACTAGGTCCAAACTGGTTCACACTAAACCCTACAGTTAAACTTGTGAAACCAACTGTGCGTATTATTGTGATTGTTGCACAAGGCTAGACCAGTAATGTCTATTCCACTACTCTCTTAAATTGAGGATACGTCTACTTCTATCTATCGGTCTACTTTTATCTAATAACATACATATTTAAATAACGTTTACAATGACAATCGTAGACATTCTTATGGTACACTGCAAGGAAAGACTTTCTATACTTTGCTGTCGCGAGCCACACAAGTGGTAAAATCACCCGAGTAAATAACATATTCTAACAATTTTTTTTGTTCAATAAATCCTGTAACATACAACAACTGCTACTTTAGGTACCGCTAATGACAGTAAATTATCAAAATCATAGTCATCTCAGGATCTTTCACAATATGATCAATCCGTCCATCCATCTACAATTTAAGTGGGGGCCACTTGTCGGTGTAGTCATTCCCATCTTGTTCTAACCAGTGCCACTTGGCTATACGATTCCCTTTCATTTAGACTGTGTATAGTTTCTTATGTTTGCTTCTATTTACTCTTCCAGTGTTGGTTAAAAATGTATTTTGCTAAATCAATCAAGCTCCATTTTTAACTATATTTTTCAAGACTTCTTAAATCTATTTTTATCATTTATAATATTTAACCCTTTCATTTAATGCTAATTGATTCATGACCCTTTTGCAAAACAAATTCTAATACAAAACTGTTTGCATTAATTACAAGGCTTACCTTAGGTATAAACGGCATAATCTTGCTTAGCTAAAGGAATTTATCTTTACCTTTGCATACACATTAATGGTCAACTCAACATAAATTAGACTGTGTTTGCGGATTAAACTGTTTAATAGGTAAATTACGCAACTAGTGTAAATTTTGCATTTATATGAAAAATCACGGTCAAGTTCAAGGCCAATGCCAGAGGAAGTGGGTTATTGCGAAATACGATTATTACTCCTTATGTACGGATTTACTTTTACTTTCGATGAGTATATTACCCCTCAAGATAGAAGAATACTTGTACATTCGGTTCTTATCAAAAATAAGTTATGAAGTAAGTGTTAAGTATTTTAAGTAAGTGTTAAATATTTTATCAGTATTTATTATATTTAACGGACTCCTACGAATCATTGTTTCAGGTCTAGAATTCTTACCTTTACTTCCATTTGCCTTCGAGAGTATGCCGCGACCTAGATATTAGGTACTTACCTACCAAAGCTTATTTTTCGTATTAGATATACTATAGTACCTCGATATCCTCATCAATAATTTTAAATAAGAAAATAACTATGTCTGCCTCTTAATCCCGGTACAAAATATTTACGATATACACACGGGTGAAACCACGAGGAAAAACTGGTGGGAAAATTAATTAAGAAATAAGACCATTGCATTCCCGAAAAACAACTGATTGAATACATTTCCATTAAATATAACAAAAACCTAGACCATAGAATGCAAATAATTAAGCACTATTTTTATTACCAGAACAAATAGATAATTGATTGATTTTATCATTTTATATTGTTCGATGTTTTATTGCCTATAAATGTATTTTATCAGGCTTCAAGATTAAACTTTGAACTCTGCGTAAACGTATAAATAGTTTCCTACGCTTGAAAACCAATACATTCTTGCATAGGTCTATAGTATTGTGAAAACTTTACGTCTTTACAAACACAAGTTTTGACATTTCAACATACTTGAATAGGTTATTGAGCTTCACACACATAACCCTGTAAAAGGGTCGTAAATATATGCTTATGTTGCGGGATTGCTCGAAAGAGTCAACGTGGCCCTTGAATGCAAAGAGCAACTGAAGGAACACAGGTGGTTTCGAGTCAACAAAAGTCTGACACTCCCTCCCGCTCCACCCAGAACAAGAGGAGTTATTTGATAATTTCTCACGAAACGGTATGCTTTCTACGGCATACCATTATGGTCACACTATGCTATCTTTACATTATATTGACGTGAGATATTGAGGCACTAACGAAACATTTAAGAACTAGTACCTACTTAGAATTTTTGTAGCAGGGTTGATTTTGTAGTTGTGAAGCTGCCTAGTTCTTAAAGTTATCCGTAAAATTAAGCTCTAATATCTGTTTATTAATAACCACAGTGTCGCATCTACGCGATTATTAAGAAAGGAAATATTTTGATGTAATTCTGATCGCCATTCCAGAAAAAAAAAAATAGAGGACACTTTTACAATTTTTTATATGTACCTAGATAAACTTAATCGCACCAATTAAATGTAACTACTTAAAAATCCACGTGGACTTATAAACATTGCAGACAAATGTTACTAGGTAATCACATAATTGGTACTGTGATAGTTATTACTTATAGGTATAATCGAATATGTAGATAATCCGTAAGTCATTTGAAATTCAAAACACGTTTGCTATACAACAAATAACTAACACTCATCCATGTTGGTAGAAAATTTAATTATTAACGTATTCAAACTCTAATTGCTATGTCAGTTTGTTTATAGTTTACGCATACTGAAAAGTATTTGACTTGATTTTGAACTTATTTTATTATTAATGGGCAGTAGTCAGGCACGTGGCTTCACTCACGTAGGTAAGATTTACCTACGGTTATTTTCTTAAACCTTATGTAAATGGTACTAAACCATTTACATAAAGTTCATGAAAATTTCCACATATATAATTAACCTGAATTATGGTTTTGTTCATATTCTGAAGAAGCCACATTGACGATATATACCAACCTCGAGGACCACAGGATGTTAGCAGTATCAGAATCATAGTGCCTGGCGCCATTTAACTCTAAAAATAATTGTAATTTAGTTAATTTTCCCCAACTTCACCGAAAGACTGGCGTCGTCAAAAATAGACTCCGAGTTATTATTAGATTATTTTGACCTTGCAAAACTACATTACAATTAATTACATAATCTTTGCGGTGCTAACAAAACTTAGGAAGCCCCATGCAAAAAAATCCAGTTATTGTAAAAATAAAATAAAATCGAATAAATTGAAGCAAAAAAAGCTTCTTTTTGCTTAATACCGATTAGATACTATATTTAGATTGTCTAAAGTTCATGGAGATAACTTGTTTGTTTTTTATTAGTTGTGTTTTGTACATATACATAGTTCACAGCGTACTACCTGTGTATATTATATATTTTTTCCTTCTCTATTAAATCCATCTAAAGCATAAGATCGCTTTTAGGAATGACACTGCCTATTGTTGCTTCCTATTCATTTTAAGTTTCTACTGCATTTTTCTATAGCGTATAGTAGAGTATAACTAACTATCAATCACTCATTCTATATTTCTAAAAAGTGGTCTCTGAGAGTAGTCCAGCCGAATTACTAATATTCATTCATTGATAGAAACGCTGGACGTCGCATACTCGCTTTGTACCTGTGGGCTGTTTAATCTCATATCGACTCCTTCTCAACTCGGCACCAACAATGATTCATGACAGGATGTCGAGATGGAATTAAACCCTGTGGACTAGACTATGGGAGTAACACCCCTTTAAAAAAAGTAATTGTTCATATTATTTTCTAATTGCACCCTTTGTCTGCCTTGAGCAATTTAGCAAACAACATAATTTGCAGTAACTTAGTAGGTAATTAACAACCGTATTCTAAATTGATATCCGCGATTACGATATTGAGTAAATATAACAACAATATTATTAATATTATACAGAACTATGAACGTAAATAATAACTAGGGTTTTATACGAGTGCTCATGCATAATGTTATGAACTTAAATGATACTTATTCCAAGCCACAAACTTGTTCTAAGTTACGTCACAAACTTATGAACACGTTATCTGCCTACGTATCTTTTATAACTGATTGTTTAATCTAAGATTAGTCAGGAACCACGTTTTAGAAACAGTACTGTTAATCGATAAGAATCTATCAGCTGTGTTTAAATCGATAACAAGATTGTAATCAGTTTCACTTTTAACGTTGATATCATGCATCGTAGACACTGCGTCTAAGTTGGATACACAAAACGCAAATCATTTTTTGTTCGAGCCTCTAGAAACTTGGAACTTATTCCTGTCACAGTTTGTTAAATTCTCGAATTAATAACTCTTATTAATTTCTACAGCTGTAAAATCATCTCATCATGAGCTACACCGCTGCTGAAAGCGCGGTGCCCTCCAGCACCTGGGCTGCCACCAACCTGTTCTATGTTCTTCTGGTACCTGCCCTGATCCTCTGGTACGCCTACTGGCGTATGTCGAGAAGACACATGTATGAGCTCGCAGCCAAGCTGCATGGACCCCCTGGCATACCACTCCTCGGAAACGCACTGGAATTCACCGGCGGATCTCATGGTAAGTTAAACTTTAACTTCACAAGTACTTAAAGCACACACCGCCAGACATCCAAACAACAATTTCAACAAAAACAGTCATGTCGTGTATCACAAAGTTGTACCGTAATAAACAGAAACGTACCGTACGTTACTTTAGAATAAATCCTCCTGAAACACATTCTTTTACGCCAGGAAGTATAACACAAACTATAGTATAGTATAAACTAAATAACTTTTATTCTTTCTACAGATATCTTCAAAAACATTATCGATAAGAGTATTGCTTACGACGGAGAGTCTGTCGTGAGGATCTGGATCGGACCTCGTCTCCTGGTGTTCCTGTACGATCCTCGTGACGTAGAACTGATCCTCAGCAGTCACACTCACATCGACAAAGCTGATGAATACAAATTCTTCAAGCCCTGGCTCGGAGATGGTCTCCTCATCAGTACTGGTAAGTTTATATTTTGAAAAAGACAATCATTTTTTGCAAAAAATAGTTATTTCTTTACATAAGTTAGATATTTATTTATTTATTTAGTACATGGAGAACTTACAGCTAATAAAACCAGACAAAATATTCACATTAATTAGATATAGATATTCACTATTTTTTCTTTAAATAGGCACCGAAGTGAAAATAGCTTTGGAATGTCCGTTCAATTAACCTAAGCGCTAAAAATAACCTGATAAATATATATAAGTTAAGTACCTAGTAAACAAACAAAATATGACGTACCCTCATTGTTACCTTTACATTTACATAAAGTTATTGCCCAATTCTTACGTCAAAATGTAGATAATACATTTTGTCTACGATTATAGAATTTCAATTGGCTAAGTTTTATTAAGGAAAAGATTTTTATCTTAAACCTAAATTCCCGGAGGCAGCGTCTACGTACGCAAATAAGGTCGTTCCCTTAGTTCCACGTTATTTTTTTTTTTATCTTTATTTAAAGAGTTTTTTCGCTAGTGCGAATATGTCACCCTGTTGGTATACAAATAAAACGTTAAAAAAAAACTGTTAGGTTTTGGGTCGGTTTTTCAGAGCGAACTAATTATTATTCCTATAAATATTAATTATAGGGATTATTTTATCTGAAACAGGATTTGATAAATTAATATTGAGCGCGCCAATTTGTATTCCACGTTATACGTACAGGTTATACATCAACAAAGCAAAACCATAAACCGAGTTCAGGAAATACTTTACAGCCGCATAAAGAAGTCTCAATTAACTCTTTATAATTAATTATACGAACATTGATTAGATACTTCAAATGGTTAAATCTTGTGAATCATTCCGACATTTTTTTCTTGTCATCTCAGGCCAAAAATGGAGATCTCACCGCAAACTGATCGCTCCCACCTTCCACTTGAATGTACTGAAGAGTTTCATCGACCTGTTTAATGCCAACTCAAGGGCCGTTGTCAGCAAGCTGAAGAAGGAGGCTGGAGAGTTTGACTGCCACGATTACATGAGCGAATGCACCGTGGAAATCTTACTTGGTAAGTAGACTTCTATTTCGTCACGTTTGACATAAAACGCTATGTATTTTTTTGAAGAAAAGGTGGCTTTGCCAAAATATTAGTGCCAGTATATTAAATACAAAATGCGTTTATTCTACAAAACAGCCTTAATTATTGTTGGATAGCGATATTGGAATGTGCCTATCATCAGGAACTATTGGTTTCTATTCCCGTCAGTTTTGCGTGTAACACTGAAAACGTCATCAATTATATACTAATAGATGGAAATGAGGCGGAAAAATACATTCAAAACAACGTATTCAAAAAATATAAATACAAATAGAATTGTTTCCATTAGAGATAATAAATTACCCGATTTGAATAAAACATTCCAAATAGTTAATATAAAATTTCTTTCCATTCCAATGTTATGTCGCCTACATGCTACTAGACATGCGTAGGATCATTCAGTTTTTGTTACCAATGGTCGTGTGCGCGTGCGCCGAATAGTTTTATAATTTAAATATGCCTATTCCCTCTCAATGACTCGTCTACGTACTTGGTACAATTCACTTGAGTTGTACTTAGCCAGGTGTGTCTGGTTTGGAATGCTGAATGTCGACGACTACCGACTCTATGCAATTCTGAATATTCTCAATATCTAAAGAAGTATAACAAGCGAATGGTGTTCAATTTACTGCTAACCTTCACTTGACAATCTAATACCATCAGCAATGAGTTTGCCTACATTCGTAATGCACATTTAGGTATAAAACATAAATATATTTTACGTAAGCGAAGGGACTTTATATATGATCCAAGATAAGAAAACCAACAAAAACTTACAATCCACGAATAAAACCAGACTAACTTTAAACTAAAAGCATCCCAAAACTAGATTGAACGCGTTAAGTGGAAATGGTCTTAAATCTCAAGGTGTTTGCACAAAAATAAAGCAGGATAAAGAGCAATTTGTATGTAATGTCACGTAGGCAGGCACGCTGTGACAACACGGCGGCCCTCACATGGACAACAGACCGTGTTCTTGAAGCAAATGCCCCGAGAACCTATTAAACCGTTTGCGAAATCTACGAGACGAAAATTACCTACGTGTTGATTCAACTCATTTTTGTATAAATGCTAGGTGCCCAGCTTAATAATCGACATCATTCGCGTCAGACTCGTAAAACAGAATAATGCCATTTGGTCAAAAATGTAAGATTTTTTTTTGTATAGATCCCCAAATCTTTTTCTAAAAGCCTAAATTACTCCATACAATATCAGCTAATACACCAGTGAAAGTCCCGTCAAAATCAGTCGAAACAAACAGACTAGTAGAGACAAAATTAAAAAGAAATTGTAATAGGTATCGAATATTGTTTCATATGCATTTAGTAAAAAATGTTATTTTGTTATTACAAACAGACACTTTTTATTTTATTTATCTGTAGATTATGTTTAATGCACAATACTCGAGAGTAGTACCGCCGCAGCACAGTCTAACTCTTGCATATTGCATGATCGTATTATGCGGTTTTAAGAAGTAGTTCCATGCAACTGTAGGTAATTCCTAGATTTTCAAACTACGCAAATGTACACTTATCACGTAGCCAGTAATCGTCTTATTGCGTACAATAATAATAGTCATTAGAAGGAAGTTAAGATAAATGGAACACTATACAGGGTGTCCAAGAACCTGGCGTCCAACTGGATTCCCACGATGCCCCAAGTTCTAACAGTACTCAGAAAAATATTTTAAAAAATCCACCCCATGTACTTACAGAATTATACTGATTTCAAAAAAAAAGGGGGAAATGAGCACCCTGTGACATACTTTTGAATGCTGTGACTGCTAATGCTGATAATTTCGATATTTCTTGGAGGTTTTGTAATCTAGGGTATTGCTGTGTCTAAATAGAATGTAAAAATAAAGTACTTATTGTACCATTTTAAAATAAAATATTATTTTAACTAAAGGTGATATGGAAAACTATTGAATTTCGCAACTTTGACCGACTGTAGTGTAAAAAAAATGTACCAAAATAGTATGGCAAGTGACGTCAAATTTTGACGCGTTTATTCCTCTTTTTAAAAAGGTATAATACTTACACATTAATTTGAAAAAAAAAATTTTGATAATATTTTTACTCAACAACCCAATTTTTACGAAGTGCCTACCTACTAACGGTAACTGTCGGACCCTTTCTTATCTTAGAAACTGTTATGTTACTACTATTATTTACTTCGGTTCCAAGAGTGAGCAAGAAGGAAATACACACAGGTAGATGGGTTCCCAGTAGAATAAAAGCAAAGAATGTTAGTTTAAAGATATTTTATTACAATAAATGTTCAAAATGTTGACCACCCGCGGCAATACAAGCTCTCACTCTCCTTAAAAAGGACCGCTTTATGTTTCGCGAGTAACTTTTTTGACGTATCACCTGCACTGCTTGTGTTATCTTCTCACGAAGGTCAGCGATGTCATTAATGGGCTTCGCATAAACGAGCTCCTTCATAGTTCCCCAGAAAAAAAAAATCCAGCGGATTTAAGTCAGGTGAGCGGGCTGGCCACGGGATTTTTCCTGATCGCCCAATCCACCTGTTCGGGTATTGCTCGTCCAAAAACTCTCTAACGGATACGCGAAAATGTGCTGGACAGCCGTCGTGTTGGAACCACATATCTGGTGGGGTCTCTTCTAGTAAGTTTGGCAAATCATTTTGAAGAAAATTTAAATATGATTCGCCAGTCAAATTCTCGGGCATCTCAAATGGACCAATAATATTCCCACAGAGAATACCGGTCCACATGTTCACTTTGAACCGGTACTGGGATCTATCTTCTCGCATCAAGTGCGGATTTTCCACATGCCACTCGTGCAAGTTGTGTAGGTTCATGTAGCCATCCTTCTTAAATGTTGATTCATCTGACCACAAAATTTTGTCGATAAAGTTTTCGTCTTCTCGATGTTTTTGCAGGATTGTTTCACAAAACGCGACTCGGCTCGGATAGTCTCGAGGTAAAAGACTTTGCACTCGCTGTACGTGGTACGGATGATATTCTTCTTTTTGGAGAATACTGTGTGCTGTGCTCTTCGGTATCCCCGTATCAGCTTCTATTCCTCGCACAGAGATGCTTGGATTTGCCGACACCGCCTCTAAAACTTCATCGCGTATGAAGTCATTTACGGGTCGTCCTTCACCAGCTACTTGATTGGGGAACCGCCCGTCACATAGTGATCTGTGCACATTAATGAAAACTCGATGGTCGGGATATCGCGTAGCCCTCGGATACCTTTCTCTGTAAAGTCTCGCTGCAGCTCGTCCATTACCTCTACATTCTCCATAAATGTAGTGCATATTTGCGTATTCTTGCGGAGTATAGGTCGCCATGGTAGCACACACAAAACACAAACTGTCCAAACACAGGCAAAGGTCGTCGTAAAGAGTTCGTTTCAAAGTCCAGAGCACAAAGAGTAATCGAGTCCAATAAACAAAGCTTTAAATCGTAGTACGTGATCAATGGTAACAATAAGAGAGAGGTGCGTAGTAACGGCAGGAGGCAGTGACGCGTACTGACCGTACTGTTATCCTAAATAGCACGATCCCAGATAGCGTCACTATCTATCCCACTCGCACCTCTAACCTTTTTCTCCCTCACTCTTACCTGAATAATGGGGTACCATAAAGAAGAACCAGCAAATCGCAAAGATAGTTTCTGTCTTGCTCCCTCCTGTTGTAATAACGAATCACTATGGTGAGATGCATGCACATACCGTCCCTTACGGTCTAACCTGTTTTTTGAGAGGCCTGTTGTTATTTTTATGAGCATACAATAGTAATTCTTTAGAGGTTAGATTCAATTCGTCGTAAATTTTTCTTTCTAAGAATTCTGTAAGACATCGTAAAAATTGGGTTGTTGAGTAAAAATATTATCAAATTTTTTTTTTTCAAATTAATGTGTAGGTATTATACCTTTTTAAAAAGAGGAATAAACGCGTCAAAATTTGACGTCACTTGCCATACTATTTTCGTACATTTTTTTTACACTACAGTCGGTCAAAGTTGCGAAATTCAATAGTTTTCCATATCACCTTTAGTTAAAATAATATTTTATTTTAAAATGGTACAATAAGTACTTTATTTTTACATTCTATTTAGACACAGCAATACCCTAGATTACAAAACCTCCAAGAAATATCGAAATTATCAGCATTAGCAGTCACAGCATTCAAAAGTATGTCACAGGGTGCTCATTTCCCCTTTTTTTTTGAAATCAGTATAATTCTGTAAGTACATGGGGTGGATTTTTTAAAATATTTTTCTGAGTACTGTTAGAACTTGGGGCATCGTGGGAATCCAGTTGGACGCCAGGTTCTTGGACACCCTGTATAGTAATATGGATTGCATCCGTGATGTTTATGGTGGTAATTATGTAGTTAGCTTAGAACAATTTATCCGGTTTAGTGCAGACTCGCCTAAACTTGTGGTATAATACCTAACACAAGTTTTTCCTTAAGCGGAAAACGAAACTTCGAAAGGAAATAAAAGGCCTTAGCGTGTAGGATCAAAGCTAAACTACTAACCTTATAGGGGTTAATAAACTGTAACAAAAGCCATTAGACGAGTAGATTTTTGTTTCTATTGTTATTAGCTATAAACGTTGTCGCTATTATTTTTGCTAATTTACCAGTCACGCTATCAATAAAAAAAATATATAAATCGACCTCATAGTCGACTTGATTTTGTATTACAATTTGTGTCGATGTCCTGCATTCTCGTTATCTTTTATAACGGAAATAATCCCATAGCTAGATGCATCTCGGTGCGAGATTTCAATTGCTATCGAGAACAGTGTACCAGAGGTCATTATTTCATAAAGACGAATCTCTACTGTCGCTGGTCAGTGTTGATGGAAGTATGATTGAATCATTGGTACGTGCGTGGTACCACTCGGCACTCGGCACTGATTCACCGGCACGTAGTACTACCGGGCGGCAGGTTTGGCGACCCCCCATGTGCTCACGTGCTAATGGCCAATATTCGCCATTCCCGGCCACAATCGTTATGCTCCTTTATTGCTATCCTCCTTACGCAATTGTTTCAAATTCAATGGAGGTCAAAAACTCTTTCTTTTATTAATAGGAGTGATCGATAGCGTGTTCGGGTTTTCCGATAGATTTAATAATTTAAGCTCATGTTAAATTGGAGGTTTTTAAAATAAAATCAAGTTACTTTTATTTACATCCAGTTATTAGAAGTCTTTGTCCACAGTATATACACACTGTTACTGTGATTTTAAAACTACTATCATCATTTACTATTATTAATTTTAACTAAATATATCCGTAGAAAATACTTGTAAATATTAAAATTTGAACGTTTGCATTGTTATAATATTTTTATCAAACATCTCTTATTATATATATTTTATTTATTTATTCTAGAAACCGCTATGGGTGTAAGTAAATCTACACAAGATCAAAGTGGATTCGAATACGCTATGGCTGTGATGAAAATGTGCGACATCCTTCACTTGAGACAAACTAAAATCTGGCTGAGGCCAGACCTTCTCTTCAAACTCACCGACTACGCTAAGAAGCAGACCAAACTTCTTGACGTCATCCACGGCCTGACCAAGAAGGTAATACACAATGTTTTATAGTACATCTCAATAACTAGAATTACCCAGCCGTCCTAGACTCGGTGACCTATTGGACGCTACTGGGAACTTGTTATGTGACCATCAAAGGCGACGGAATGAACTAGCATTATAATGAACCGCATATAAATAACTATGATTTTAATTTTACCTGCTCAAGCATTTATTTCATTGCACTTGTGACTTTTAAGGTTATCCGAAGGAAGAAGGAGGAATTCAACTCCGGCAAGCGACCAACAATCTTGCAAGACTACAACACTGAGGAAGCCACCAAAACTACTTCCGTTGAAGGTCTGTCGTTCGGACAGTCTGCTGGTCTCAAGGACGACTTGGACGTCGATGACGTCGATGTAGGACAGAAGAAACGTCTGGCGTTCCTTGACCTCCTCCTCGAGAGTTCACAGAGCGGCGTTGTTATTTCCGACGAGGAAATTAAAGAACAAGTAGACACCATTATGTTTGAGGTAAATATTCTAAATTAATACAGTAGACAATAATCACAATTCCTTTTGTAGAATACATAATCATGCATTAAATTTATTTTTTTATTCAGGGTCACGACACAACTGCCGCTGGTAGCAGTTTCTTCCTATCAATGATGGGCATCCACCAGGACATTCAAGACAAAGTTATTGAAGAGCTTGACAAGATCTTTGGTGATTCAGATCGCCCAGCCACATTCCAGGATACTCTGGAGATGAAATACCTAGAAAGGTGCCTCATGGAAACTTTGAGGATGTTCCCTCCAGTGCCAATAATTGCGCGTCACCTTAACCAAGATATTACTCTTCGTAAGTAACTAGTTTTGATTTCCCCCGTATTTTGATAATATTTATAACAGGCATCTTTAAAACCTTATCTTTGTACAGCGTCCTGCGGGAAGAAAGTGCCCGCTGGTACCACCGTTGTTGTGGCGACGTACAAGCTGCACCGTCGCCCCGACGTGTACCCCAACCCTACAAAGTTCGACCCAGACAACTTCCTGCCTGAAAGATCCGCCAATCGTCATTATTACGCATTCGTACCTTTCTCCGCAGGACCCAGAAGTTGCGTCGGTGAGTTAATATAGAATAAATTTCAAATAAACCTATCAATGTATCATATTTTTGTACCTACTAAATCTGGTGTTTCTTCCAAAGGTCGTAAATACGCCATGTTGAAGCTGAAGATTATCCTGTCTACGATACTCAGGAACTTCCGCATCCACTCAGATCTTAAGGAGTCCGACTTCAAGTTGCAAGCCGACATCATCTTGAAGCGTGCTGAGGGTTTCAAGGTCCGCCTGGAACCACGTAAAGCTACCAAAGCATGCTGAATAGTTGCATAAGATTCCTAAATTAATTTTTATTTTATGTAAATATGGTCGCATGACTCTAGCATTTTTGTTATGCCTGTGCTGATTGCACAGAGTAAAACAATTTTGTCACATATTGTTATTGTCAAAAAAGATGTTATATCGGTGGCAGACCCTTTACAAACGGGAAGGTATTGAAGATGGTGCAACCATTTGCATGTTTTGCTCAATATTATAACTATGCGGTTAGTTTAAGCTCTTTGTAAATATACATTTAAATTATATCCTTTGTACGTTGAATGATGAATGAAACGAACTAATAAACTTTATATTAAATAAACTATTATATATTTTATTTCTATATCGCTAATTAGCAATACATAATACAGATGTAGATACGTATTATGAGGTCCCTTATTAAATTATTAAGAAAAAAAAATTAGTAATACATTTCAATATGGGTAAAATTAATATAACAGCAATACAGGTTGGTATTAATGATCATTGGTAAGAATACTAACTACACCACTCATTTTAGATTTCGATTTTATTACACGGTAGCTGCTGTGTCGCAGTCTGATGTCTTGGATGGTGGATGCCCTGTTGAGCCCTTCGTGCCCGAGCTCTATTTGTGATACGTCAGTGTCTGCAGCCTGCTTGGCTGCTAGTTGCAACCTATAAAAATAATAATGTTGTCAGTGGGTTCAGCAGCAATTCTTGTAACATAAAACCTTTTAGGTGCCACCTCCACGAACGAGTATCTTGACTAGGCGATATTATCGTCCTGCTACTTCATTCTTTAACAATCATCGTGGCGATTGGACGAATGACATTTACGAGCAAAGTGAGAATTCACGGCGATTAACTGGCTTGCGGAAGTGGCGCCTAATAGTACGAGATCCGGTAGAGGAAATACCTTCCCACATCTGTTATTTGATTATGATAAAATGCGAAGAGGCTGCCTAGCTAAATCTGGTGCCAATGATGTTAAACAATAAAGTTTGTTATTACATTTTTCTCATCAACTACCCTGCCCCCCTAGCCAAGTTGCAAACGATAAACGTGAACGCTTAGTAATCTCCAATAGATTTTCAACTTTATACCTAAGAACATAAAGTTGAAAATCTATTAAAGACTACTGAGCGTTAGCGACCGGAACGAACGAAAACATTATGTAATCTTCAATAGATTTTCAACTTTATATCCAATAACATAAAGTTGAAAATCTATTAAAGACTACTGAGAGTTTACGTTTATCGTTTGTGACTTGGCTAGGGGGGCTGATTTGTTATTTATGAAAGTCGACAATCAGTTAAAAGAATGTGCCCCAAGAAACCGGAAATATATAGGTTGCCTACTTTTTTTTGGTGCAACTGTGGGGGTTTTCTCGTATAAAGAGGTAAGCAAAAGGCCATAATATAATAATAATATTTATTTATTTAAGACAACTTTTGGTTCACATAATATGTTAGTGCCTACTTATTTTATACTTGTTTAATATACCCTCATCTGTTATTTAATCGAATTATATGTCAAATGAAAGGTAATTTTATTCCTAATACAACAGTCTTAGGTCGCCTTACCAAAAATGGTGTGAATCCATGGTTGCCTAGATTTAAGATGTAAAATTTTCTGCGCTAGACCTGGTATTAGAAATATATTCCCTCATCTGTTATTAAATGATAATAAAGATTATATGACAGAGAATTTATATATTGATACATCGCGAATAGGTTGCTTAGCTAAATCACATGCCGATGATATTAAAGAATAAAATTTGTAATTAATTTTTTTTTATCAACTTCCCTGACTTGTTATTTAAGAAAGTCGAGCATTATCTAGCAAATAATATTTATCATAATTAAATAACAGATGAAGGAAGGTATTTTCTTGTATCGAATCTTAGATCATAACCTAAACTTATATATAATTAAAAGGAGAAACTGACTGACTGACATATAAACGCACAGCTGAAACTACTGGGACTGGGATCGTGAGATTTTGTACAAGGCTTCCTTTTATGATGTAGGCGAGCACTAAAAGAGGATTTTCCAAAATTCACCCCCTAAAGCGATGAAACGGGGGTCCAAAGTTTATATGGAGTAACCTACTTTCACGCGGGCGAAGCTGCTGGCAAAAGCCAGTACGCCATAATTTTGAAGTATATGTACCATAGAACATCCAGAGGACTTCGGTTGTGTACAGGGCATAAACAAGGTATGAAGTCGTGGTGTTGTCTCTTGATCCACCAGCCCGTGTGCGACAGCTTCCACTCAATTGTTTTCATTTTAGCGACGGAACATTCGCCAGCCTCTTTCAACAAACAGAAGTAGGAGGCCATTAGTTCCTGACCTGAAACAAATTGTTTTTTTTTTTTATACTATATTTTGGTTTCTCAATAGTCATCGCCTGCTATGAAAACTGTTACAAACTATCTAACTATTATGTATATATTCTGAACTAAAACTGAACTGAACTGAAAACATGTTTCGAAAATCCAACAGGCTCAGCATTACCAAAAGAAATGCGAAAAATGATTTTTATGAAATATAAAAAGTCTTTTACCTGCCGAAATAGCCGTCATAAGTCTTGATTGTTCGGCTTCCTCTTCGAATATCTCATGCGTCTTGGCCCCGTATATTGCACTTACAGCTTCTTGTTTCGTATCCTTTATCTTTTCAAAATCAACGACGTTAGCATCATTTTGCCCCTTTAATAAATACATTAAAAATATTTTATTATAAATTAACTTTAGAATCGTATGGTTTTTATGTTTAACATCAATACCAAATTTTAAATAAACTTAGTATATTAATCTAATTTCTGAATATAATAAGATAAAGAACACTTGAAAATGAATAAAATATTTGTATTACGTACAGATTCAAATTGAAAACCCATGAAGCATAGAAATGCTTCAGCCAGATGCTGGGTGCCGAGTTCTGGCCGCTCCCGCCTCAGATGAAGTTCGCCTAGCAGATGCAGCGCCCGGCCGAGTTGCCTCCTCAATCCATGCTCCATGGCACTGGCTCCCATCTCCGTCAACAACTTCGCTGCAGCTTCATGTTCACCCAACCTGTCATAGCAGATGGGTTCTTTTGACGATATAATATATTTTGTGTATAATTTGACATGAGTTTAGAATTTTTTGCAACTTTAAAGAATAGGGAGAACTAAAAAGTATGAGTTTTGTAAAATTTTGAAAAAAATAGAAGAAAATAGAAAGTAGAAGAAGCGAGAATAGAAGTGTCCTAAAACGTTTTTAATGTAAACAAAAAACATTTTTAATGTAAACAATAAGGGGCCTTCCTTATTTATAAAACTTTCAACCTGCATGTTCAGGTTAAACATTCATTATAATAATAATCTCTGGTCCGACTAACGTGATACTGCACATTTGCATTTTGCATTTTTTTGACTGTGTATTTTTCTCCCTGATATTCCCGATTCTTTATTTGTTGTTGTGTTTGTTGTTGTCAGTAGATGGTTCTTATGAAAGAAAAATTTAGAAAATTCCAGGAACCTTCGATTATTTAATCTTTGCACGTTTGACAGAGACTTACGGCAAACTCGAGGTACATTTTTTTTTTATTATTCTTGATATGTTCTCGCTTGACCGCTATCTCACCTGATGGAAAGCGACGATGCGGTCGACGATGGAGCGCGCTTACCTAGAAGTAACCTATTCACTCTTGACTTACAAGACATTTTCATAAAACCGCTCTTACGTGATTATGGTGTTATTACACATCTTTCTCCAGATATTTTGGATACACAGATATTTTGTGGATAATTATCTAGGCTTCTATAGAAATCAAAACATGAAAATTAACTAACTAATCTTATATGTTTTAAAATCAAAATGTATTTATTTTATTTGTGGTCCTAAAATACTACTAAAAAAAAAGATTTTTAATAGGTGGAAGTTGGGACCACAGTCCCGGTCCAAAGAGCCCCACGACCCTAACGAGAGCCTCTGAAGGTTGTGGTCCAGACCCGTGGCTATTTAGCCATTGGCTGACACGACTATTGGTACAAAGCTCGCCGAATTCACATCCTACATGTCGAAAACCTCGCGAGCTAGAATACCTGATTTACTTATTTATCATATTCGGTTTTCATGAGCTTTTCGCTTCTGTTCATGCGAGACGGTTATGTCAACAATGAACGCACGCATGATTTGGTCCACCACCTCAATAATAGGCTTATTGGCTACAATAGTCTTGTCAGCGATGATGGACCGATCCCAACAAAATGTGGCTATTACCGAGATCTAAGTTAAGCAAATAGAAGAAGTACGGAACTTCTGATTCCACAAGAGAGTATTTCAGAAAAAATTGCTGGTAGATCATCCTGGCTACAAGGTTGTAAAGGTACCTGCAACCTAGTAAGCAAGTACTCTTCAATAGCTAAACAAGAACAACCAGCAACAATACGGCGGATTGATTTGACTGACAGATGTCAACAGTACCTGCCGTCCTTGACAATTAATCTATATTATGATAATTTCGTCCAAAATTGCTCAGCCAAACCTCTCCCCAATGAGTTCGCCGACACGTAGCCAGGCTACCATCGGTAATTAATAATAATTGGTACCACGTTCCATGAAAAGTTTCCAAGGGCCCTCTGCGAGTTGGCCTCGTACGCCTTCTAAGGGTCCAGGACCCCAGGGTCTTGAGATAAATCATACTAATATTATAAAGGCGAAAGTTAGTGAGTGTATGTGTACGTGTTTGTTACTTTTTTTCGCTCAAACGGCAGAACGGGTTTCGAAGAAACTTTATACACAGGTGGACCCTGTCTTGGAGTAACACATAGGATTCTATAGGATTTTTATCCCGAGTTTACCTTTCGCGTAATAGTAGAAAATTACCAATTATTACAATTTATAATTATAATAATACAACGATAAGTGTATAATTATAAAATGGGTCCGGAAAAAGCGTGAAGTTCTTTACTCAGTGTGGCAAGTCCTTTGTCTACCGTCATCAGTCCCCGAAAACGCCCGCCTTACAAAATGTATCATTTTAGGATGCCTGTTGCCCTCCCTGAAGAAGATAAGCTTGGCGATAAATGGTCTGGCAACACCGATACGGGGCTCGATCCTTTTTCGATTCGATTTTATAAGCATAATACACATTGATTACAAAATCTTTAGATATACCACTCAAGAGTTATAAAACTTATTTAATCTAATATGAAAGAATGAAAGCTTTTTATAAATCATAATGGCTTTTAACTTAATCTAATCCTATATTCACTAAGGTTAGAAGGGGATATTAAATGATCACTGTTCTAACCTAACCATACCCACATGATCGCTTCGTTCGCTCTTCATCGCGTTCTAATGGTCACTATTCTAACCTGACCTAATCCAGGCGCGATTTTCAACTTAACCTAACCCAAATGATTCACTAACATTAGAAGGGAATCTGACGCTCGGCGGCCGCTGCCCCGGCACGGTCGCTTCGCTCGATCGCCTTCACTCTTTAATGGTCACTGTTCTAACCTAACCTAACCTAACTCACATGATCGCTTTGTTCGCTCGCCATCACGTTCTAATGGTCACTATTCTGACCTGATCTAATCCAGCCGCGAGGCTCCACAGCCGCATTATATTACAGTAACGTTTTTCAATACGCCGCGCCAACTTGTAATACTAACAGTGTGTTAAACGATACAGCTGCGACCATCGAGATATAAGTACTAACGTACTAGAGAAGGCACCGTAAATTCCTACTTTGTCTCGTTCAACTGCGGCGATCGCGCCGCACTTTGTCGAAGAAAACGCGTAAGTGCCGTGATTTACATGGCGCTTAAGACCTTTTTGCCGAGAATAAATACACTTCCGCAGCAAATCTAGCGCTGTGGTAAATTAGTTACGGTTTAGACGAATTGTTATTATTTTAGCGCTGCAGCGAACTAAAGATTCAAATTACGAAAATAGGACAATTCAGTTATTTGACGTAGCTTCTCTAGTACGTTAGTACTTATATCTCGATGGCTGCGACAAATATATATTTTAAACGTTAAACCTAATGATTTTCGATGAAATAAACTTTATCCAATAACGTTATACGAAATAAGTTTTAATTTTATATGTAAAGAAATTATATCAACAGTTGGTATATCTCACGTTTATTATATCTTGTGAATGTTGTTATAATGAAAATATACAAAAGCTGGAGATTATAGTGAATGCGGTGCAGACAACAATAACTTTAGAGCCTAAGTATGATATTAAATGAGTAGCTAATTGAAATGCATAAAACAATGATTATAACACATTTAATTACCGTAGATTCAATAGAAACGGGATTGCAAATGTTATGTTCTTGTTAATTTGTAATTTATGAAAAGTGGAATATTACTTGTTTAAGAAGTCATTGCAAAACATGGAAAATAGCAGTGTATTGAGATAACGAAGTAGTTACATAGTGGTTATTTAATATTGTCATCATCATGAAATCCTACAAATTGCTTAAAGCACGTAAAGAAATAAGTTAACTTCAAAAATATAAATATATATTTTAAATTAATATAAACTAGTGCTTGACTGACCTGATGATAAACAGTGATGCAATCGTTGATTGTTGAGGCACACTAGTTTATTAAGAGCCTATTCATTCTAGCCTTGAAGAAACCTAAATTATAATCGGACAGGAAGACCGCAATAGGCAAATTGTTCCAGTCTTTCGATGTACGCGAATGTATAATCATGTAAGATGTATAAACGACGAGGCAAAACGAAGGCCGGATTCCCATTACGCCGGACCGGCAAATTTGCCAGAAACCGGACACAGGACAGAGGTGTTCACATTACACCAGATGCTACAAGAAAATCGGACAGTCAATTACTCAACTCAGTTGAATTTGGACCTGTGCGCACAATGGACGTCGAAATTGTTGTGTTGTGGTGGTATCTTAATAGAAGGCTAAATAGAGTAAAAGTTAAAGCTTCAAGTTTTTATCTTTATAGACGTCTTCGGTCTTATCCCACAGAACCATGAACCATGCTAAACGTCTACCTTTTATCAGTATGCGAAGCTGAATGACCCGAAGAGTGCACGGGCGGGGCGAGCGGGGGACAGATACCGGCGTAAAACCGTTCACATTACTCCGGTCCGGTGGGTTTACAGTGACAAAACGCTCGGGAAAAATGCCGGGCTCGGTATTTTTGCCGGACCCGGGATAATGTGAATAGCTTCATATAACATGTACAGCCACGCCCCCCGGCAGTTTTACCGCCCCGGGAAATTTGCCGGTCCGGTGTAGTGGGAACCCGGCCTAAAGGTGGATACTTGCCGTACGTAATTATAAAGCTGAAGAGTGTTTTTGTTTGTTTAAACACGTTAATCTCAGGAACTACCTAACTGGTTTGAATTAAAAAATATTTTAGTCTTTGATAGCCAATTTATCGAGAAAGACTATAGACTATATACCATCATGCTACGACCCACGGGAGCGGAGCAGTAACCAAACACGCTTGTGAAATCGCAGGAGACAGCTAGTCTATAATATATAATATTGAGAATAAGAAGAGATTACCTCTACCATGAGTTTAAAGCAATATAGTATTCGTCACTACTCGATATCGACGCCGTAAATATTTTGTTTAGCAAATTTTGCAGCGCTTCTAGCGGTCACATGCAGAACCAAAATTGGTTAGTATAAGTCATCAAGTACAAAACCTATCGAATAAGAACTCGCTAGCGACTAAAGTTTTTAGTAGTTTCCTATAGAAAATCGGTACATGAGTAACAAATTTTACAGGTGCTATCGAAGCAAACCGTTACTACAGTAGTAAAGTATCTCACTAGCATATTGAAGGGTGAAAATGTTGTAAAGCGTGTCATGTAAAACAATATTTTATTTATTTGTGCGTACATATGTCCGGTAAAACTTATTTGACTTAGAATATGTTAGGTACGGCTGCATATGAAGACGAACTACGCATCAAAGGAAATTTCCAAGCGACTATAATGTCATCAAAGAATATAGGCTCAATAAAGGGGCTTTCGAGTATTTGTGTGGTCTGCCAAGGGTTTATACAAATTTGAAATTTACACAAAGAGTAACACTTGAATCGAAGGTAAATTAGAAATAAGTATGTTATAATAACTTACTTTATACTCGTACATGACTTCATAATAGAAATACCACTTTTAAGTATGCGCATCGTTATTTTACGTATTACTGGCAAATCTCTCCATTTTTCCCAAGAATTCACAAACACAACAACACTGAACCATCAAAATATTTGTACAACTATAAGTTTGACTCCATGGTACGAGTTTAATTGTAATCTATTCGATGCACGTTTATTCGATATCGACTACGGTAAGATGGTGTAGTTTTTCAATAGTAACTCATGGTAAGGGTACTGTTCGAATATCTACAATCTAATGTCCAACAGTCTACGGGCTTTACCAATGAAATATTCTATGTGAGATAGTGCTGGCCCTTTATAGCCTCTCTCACAACGGTATAAGTAATTTTTTTTTATCATATATCATTCAATACAGTTTCGTGGTAGTTTTGTGGTAGTTACATGGTAGTTTCATAGTAGTTTCGTGATAATTTTGTGGTAGTTTCATGGTATTTTCGTGGTAGTTTCGTGGTAGTTTCGTGGTAGTTTCGTGGTAGTTTCGTGGTAGTTTCGTGGTAGTTTCGTGGTAGTTTCGTGGTAGTTTCGTGGTAGTTTCGTGGTAGTTTCGTGGTAGTTTCGTGATAGTTTCGTAGTAGTTTCGTGGTAATTTCGTAGTAGTTTCGTGATAGTTTAGTTTCGTGGTGTTCTCGTGGCGTATTTACATTCTGTATATGTCCAGAACGCATCCATAGGAAACTGCTCGCGTATACATTGTAGTGCAGTTTTTAAATTTGCGATTACAATGTATACAAGAGTAGTACGCAAATACTCGCGTATACTTTGTAGTAGCCAAAGTAACAAGCGTTGTTCCATAATATACAGTGCTAGTCCGCATGCAAACTAATCGTGTATACATCTGAATAGGCGCGAAAAACTCTAGATTCCAAACTATACGCGAGCAGTTGCATGCTCGCCATTTTGATTTGTTGACCTCTCTTTCTATTATTATATGGTAATCATATCTGCGTATTTATTCTAAACATTGCATCATCTTTCGGCAAGTGCTGTTTGCTTTGATTAGCGATTTTTTGTTGTCTCTGCATAATTTATTATAAAAAAAAGTGGTAAGTAAATACGTTTGTTTACTTTACAAATGTGAAAAATGATTACCAAAGACACTCTGAAAGAGTTTTTACAGAGTAAATGTGGTGAGTACAAAGAAAAACTGTTTGAATTTGAATCTTCGGAATAGTTAGAACTAATTATCAAGTGCAAGTTGGGAGCCCAAATGATTCACTAACATTAGAAGGGAATCTGGCATCTCTTTAATGGTCACTGTTCTAACCTAACCTAACCCACATGATCGCTTCCTTAGCTCGGCATCGTGTTCTAATGGTTACTATTCTAACATGACCTAATCCAGGCGCGATTATTCCGATCTACGCACGATTAGTCCATATTCGTACTGGCACTGTATATTATGGAATAAGGTTAGGTAGTTAGATCACTACGAAGTATACGCGAATATTTGCGTACTAGTCTTGTATCGCAAATTTAAAAACTGCACTACAATGTATACGCGAGCAGTTTCCTATGGATGCGTTCTGGCCATGTACAGAATGTAAATACGCGTTCTCGTGGTATTTTCTTGATAGTTTCGTGGTAGTTCCGTGGTAGTTTCGTGGTTGTTTCGTGGTAGTTTCGAGGTAGTTTCGTAGTAGTTTCGTTTCATGGTTTTCTCGTGGTAGTTGCATAGTAGTTTTGTGATAGTTTCGTGGTTGTTTCTGGTAGTTCCGTGGTAGTTTCGTGATAGTTTTGTGGTAGTTTCGTGGTAGTTTCATAGTATTTCCATGGTGGAGAAGTCAGCCTGGTCATCTCACCATCTCTAGCTGTACCAACTTCTACGGCGCTATCCAATTTTTAAGCAACTCTTTTGATTCTAAATTATAAAACGTAAGTCAAGTATCATACCTTTGCATTACAGCCGCCATATGCATTCTGACGTCACAAAGCCCTTCTATGTTCTGACTCCTCTCATGTATCTTGAACGCTCTCTCGAGAGTCTTCTGAGCGTTATTCAAGTTGTTCATCATTAACTGACAAATGCCGATTTCTATGATTGCCTCTGCTGTTTTATTTATTTCACCGGCTAAAATAATCAATTTGGTATAATAATGGTAATACATATGGTAAAAAAATGTAAGTTAAAAATCGGAATTACTTCCAGCTAAAACGGCAACCATTTGAAATAAGTTTTTTTTTTTTTAACTTTAAATAAACTATTTTTACTGTCCATTCAACCGATTTTGACTTCTATTCCATAAGCATAGGGATGGCATTAAAAGCAGAAAAGTAGTTACAATACCAACTATTAACTGCAGCCTCCATTTATCTTGCCACCAAAACAAAAAAAAAACAAAATCGGTTGAACGAACAGTCAAAAAGGTTAGTTTAAATGTTTAATCTTATATCGAGTATATATACAACTGCATTATAAATATATGGGTGTTAGTCATCTACATCAGCTTTTAGCAACAAACCCGATTCCAAAAAAAATAATCTATTGGTTGGACGTATATAAGATGGATGTGTGGTGTGACGAGAATGGATAAAGTAAGAAATGAGTATATTAGGGGAAGTTTGAAAGTGGCGCCAGTGACTGAAAAGTTGAAAGGGAATCGTTTGTCTTGGTATGGTCATGTGAAGAGGAGGGATGAAACGCATGTTACTAAAAGAGTTATGAGTCTACATGTGGATGGAGAGGGAGAGGGAGACCAAAGAAAAGATGGATGGATTGTGTGAAGAGTGATATAAAAGAAAAGGAAGTTAGTGATAGCATGACGAGTGACAGGGCAAAGTGGAAGAAAAAAGCACGTCGCGCCGACCCCAAATAACACGGGACAAGGGCAGGAAGATGATGATGATGGATGGACTTATCTAATTTCCAAAAAAGCTCTGTCAGGTCAGCTGCTAGTCTAGATACCCCAACCTACTTAACTATAGCCAAGTACATTCAAAGTACCTAACCTAAATTAAATAACATACAGAATGAATGACTCACTAACCATCTTTGGCTCTTCTCTCAGCCAAGCGAGCCAATCTCTCAGCTCTAGGAGTGTCCGATTTTCGCACCGCCCGTGCTTTGTTAAGGAGGACTCGAAAGAGTTGTAAAGCAGTGCTCCCGAAAACGGTGTCAGGAGGTACTGGCTCTCCTTTTTCAGATTCGTACAGGGGCCATTCCTAAATATGCGAACAAAAGTCGTAAATGTACTGTTTTGTATGAACACAATGTTGGAATATGTGTTTTGTTTTAAATGATATGGACCTATGCACTTTTGAAGTTATCCCACATGGTGCTACCGGGACAAGCAGAACATTATGTCCTTGTTTTAAACGTCTTCCAAACCTGATCAGTTGTTAAGGTATCATTGATTACCAATCATTCATTTGATAATTAACATTTAAAAAATTAGAAGCGACTACAAAGGCGCTTAAAAAAAAGTTGTGCTTCTCATTCAAGTAAACAAAACGATAATAAATAGGTACATGCAAATCTTGTAGTAATTTTGATCTAGAATAACAATTACATAACTCATGTGAAATAACGAGCACATATACGTATTGAGATTTTTTATTTTTTTTAGGTGGGAAATCATCCAATGACGGGCACGTCAGACTTTTACTGACTAAAACCCACTCCTGTTCCTTCTTTGCCTTCGTTCCAGGACACCGGGGTTCTCTTCCGCACAATCCATGGCCCCAGTAAGCTTCGACCCCGCTAGGTCCCTACGGTTTGTTGACATCTCTTTGAGGCGCGCGTGGAACACTACGCGCCGTCGACGACTCGAGTTCGGTCCGGACGGTTACCGGACGGCCGGAAGGCGAGCTACTCATTGCTCGCCGTCTGCAAGCGTATGCCATATTGAGATTAAGTAGTGTCGCACTGTTTAAAATTATTTGGTTTGTCATTCTTCACAATTTTTTTACTCGTTTAAAGTTATTAACCCAGTTTATTACTTCCTCGTCGTATACTTTAATTCGTAAACTTTATAGTTCGTATTTTTGTGCACAATAATACTGCTAGGGAAAAATCTTTAAACAGATTAAGTTTAATCAAATGAAAAACACTACCTTTCCGATAGCAGAATCTCTCACTTCTGTCAGTAGAGCAAATGGTTCCTCTGGGTCTGCACCTGGAACTAATATATAGATACCACCTTTTAAATCTTGGCATAAATCACTATGCTGGCAACATACGAACTACATCAGACGTATTATCGTACGTAGATCGAAATATCAAAGATATCTATCTGCGCGGAACATCTAAAGCTTGACACAATTTTACAGACTTTTCAATAAATACATATATATACATGAATTTAAACGAAGGATGAATGGAAGTTTGCACCTTATTTTTATGCCTTTAGAGACGATTTACTCGTAGATTAATCAGAGATCACTTACATTTATCCAGCAAAAACTTTCCAAAGTGGTATTTACAAATAGCTTTCAACCGGCCTCCATCAACAAGGTACTGACTGCCAACAGCAATCGATGCTTGAAAGAATTTTTCAGCTAACCATAGAATACCCTTTTCCTTTTCAGCATAGTAGAGCGCTAAATTGAGTAAGTGGAGGCACTCTTTCTTAGGATCGTCTGATGGTAGAATTATACGATTAGACACTTGTTTTTAAATATAAACCTACTCGTACGTAAATCTGATAATGCTTTTGATTAATTACAGTAGCCATCCTATGCCATACCTTGAAAAGCATAATCTATATATATATATATATATATACCAACTCCTGCCAGCAGCTTTGCCCACGTGAAAGTAAGTTTCCTAACGTAAACTTTAGACCCCCGTTTCACCCCCTTGAGCTGAATTTTGGAAAATCCTTTCTTAGTGCTCGCCTACGTCATAAAAGGAAGCCTTGTGCAAAACTCCACATTCCTAGTCCCACTAGTTTAGGCTGTGTGTTGATATGTCAGTCAGTATATGTTACCGGCCAAACCCAATTTTAGGATGAACTAGTTTCGCTTGGCCAACCCAGTTCTCCTTACACGGGCTTCTATTTCTGGGTGGTTAAAAAAAAAATAACCATGAAGGCTGTTCGTGTCGGGTGGCCCGACAAATTTGAATCCCGGGGACAAAAAAAGGATAAATAAATAAATAAAATAACAATGTAATTTGCTTACAATTACTCAGGTCCTATTTCTGTCTGCGGTATTTAAAATAAGGCTTCCATTTCCGGACAGTTTAAGAAAAAAATAACCACTAAGGAGCGGAGCTCCTACCATAGCTTTCTTAACCTAACCTGTGCCTGGGTGCCCTAAAATTACATCACCTCTTTCCCTGCTCTTGTTTTTTACACACATAACCGGCTACGCATTCGGTATTGTATAGAATATCTTGGCAAAGCACAAAATAAATAATATTTCATACATTACCTTCACGTTTTAGGTATTCAATACAAAAAAAAAGTATTCTATACAATACCTAGGTATTGTATAGAATACTTTTTTTTATATATATATAAAAGGAGAAACTGATTGAAAGCCGAAACTACTGAGAATTTTGCATGTTTCCTTATATGATATAGGCGAGTACTAAGAAGGAGTTTTTTAAGAAGTGAAAAGGAGGAATTTCGTCGTGTGCAAAATCTCATTCAGTGTGCCAAAATACTTGAAAGTTAGCATAAAAAGTAACTTAAGTAAATTATAACGGTTGTCACTATTTCACTATTTGTTTACAGATCTACCCCCAATAAAATAATTTTGGGAGTTTTATAGATTGTATGGAGGATTCTTATTTCTTGGGTTAACAAACTTGAAACTTGGCACAAATTCTAATCAAAATAAAGGCTATCATTGTTAGTTTTTCAAAACAACCCTCAAAACATGATTTAAAGGTTGTTAAATATTTTATAAAACATTCTCGCGATCGTTCGATTTTCGTATGACGATTCGATATCAATTACTTGACTATCAAACACAATTACCTACAACAACAACAACAACACAATAACCTAATTAGTTTTTATAATAATTCAATCGTTTCAACGTGACAAGTATTTCTATATTTTTATGGGGATTTTATTATTCTCGTCACACCACACATCCATCTCGCCAGTCTTGGGGTGCTACGACAGAAAACCTCCTCGAGTGCCCGTAGGCTGTAGTTCCCTTGAGGATACGTCCGGAGTGAAGGCCAGTCTGCGGGACGGTGCACCCTGGGAGGCGGCTAACGACTCCCCTTGGGTACTTTTGCCTAAGGGGTCTCGATGTCCGCCTGCGAATATTCTGTCCGAAGGAACACTTCAACGCGTGTCCCTCTGCAATAGCAGAGGGCACAGCGGCGAAGTAAGAGCGGGCTCGGTGAGCACTCACCCTGCCACCGGGTAGGCAGGAGGAAGACTTACTCCTCCTTCTGCCACCGTTAGTCTCGTAGCCCCAGAGATTGTCCAAGGTCATGTTTCTGACTTTTGATGGGGGTCGAGGGTCCTGGCTTAACTGCCCGGGCCGCGAGGAAGACAACCTCTATAAAAAATTACCCCAAATCTTCAAGCGGCGGCGCACCGTGAGGGAGGTTGTTAGCTTGACTAATGGGTAGCTAAATTAGTCTTTAGTGCGAACCACTATCTTGAGCAAGTACACAAAGTTTTTACTCGTGGGAACAGCAATGGAAACACAAATTTATAAAAAAAACAACGAACGGAGGGAGAGAGATGGGCGGTCGGAGTCCGATGCCGCATCGAAGGGGAGGAGCCCAGAGAGCTCGGAGTGCGAGGGAGAAGTGGTTTTCGGTGAAAACTCACGTTTTTACCGAAAACGCGGCAAATCGGGGGACGGATCGTCCTCCGAAGGAGAATTTGCGTCGGCCCGCAAGATCTCCACCAGCAGTCGGGGTGCGAGCCGAGCGAGAGGAAGAGGGAGGGGGCTTACCTCCCACGAGGCTGCTGAGAGAGCCGAGAGGCTCTCTGCGGAGGGGCGCTACCCCGCAGCGACCAGCATTAGGGCTGACCCCTCGGGGCCGTCTGGCAGCGAGCCAGACGCTAGAGAAGACTCCGCTGATGAGTCACGCAGGCTTCTTGGGGAGCTGGTGGTCGACGCCTTGACAGCCATGTCAAGGAAGAGGGAGAAGGGCTCCAAGAAAAGGGGCATCGCCCAGTTTGCGACCTCTATCTTGGAGGCTATGGACGCCTGCTTAGATAAGAGGGTCGCGAAGCTCCGAGCTGAGCTCTTAGGTGCCCGGAAAGTTGACCACCAGGAGGAGGCACAAAAAGGGGGGCGCATGCAGGAGCAGGGGCAAAACCAACCCCAGCCCCAACCCGAGCCGGAGGCCCAGCTACTGACACTGGTGCGCCAGGAGCTGGCTGCTCTCCAGCAGCAACAGCAGCAGCAGCAGGAGCAGTTCCAGCAAAGGATACAGCAGCAGCTGTCTGTGCTGGAAGGCATAGTGCTGCGTCCCCCGCTTTCGGCCTCCGGCCAGCGGAAGGCGGTGTCATATGCCGTCGCCACCGCGGTCACGGCTACTGCGCCCAAGGCGGGCCCGCCGGGGCAAGCCGGGCACGGGGTCGTGGCGTCGGAGCCTGCGAGGCTGGCCTCAGCGGCCAAACAGCAGCAGCAGCGACAGGGAGGGACGGCTCCACCCACAAAGCGTAAAGCAGCACCTGCCCCTAAAGCGGCGAGGGCTCCTGCCATGACGGCGACTAGGCCGCCCCTGCCGCCCCCCACCCCGCCTGCAGAATCCTCGGCCGAATGGACGGTTGTCGGGGCCAAGAAGAAGGCAGGCAAGGCGTCTAGGGCGGACAAAAAGCGCGCGAGGCGACAGCAGCGCAAGAAGCGGGCCTTGGCGGCCAGACTTCGCGCCCCGAATTCCGAGGCTGTAGTTATCACACTACAGCCAGACGCGGAAAAGAAGGGCGTGACGTATGACGCCGTCATGGAAAAGGCAAGGCAGGCGGTGTTGCCCCACCTTGGCGAGCTCGGAGCCTCTGGAGGCTTCCGCATGAGGCGCACCGTAACTGGGGCCCGAATGCTGGAGGTCCCTGGTGCGGCCAGTGGCCCTGCCGCGGATGCCCTGGCCGCAAGGATCAGGGCGTCCTTGGACGCGGAAGAGGCCCGAGTGTCCAGGCCCACCAAGTGCATTGATATGCGCATCATGGGCTTGGACGACTCCGTCAGGGTGGACGAGGTCGTGGCCGCGATCGTCAGGGCGGGAGGATGCGCTGCCGAGCAGGTTCGGGCGGGCACCATCCGTGCTGACAGCACGGGCATGCGAGCCGTGACGGTTAGCTGCCCCGTGTCGGCGGCCAAGACCATCACCGGGGAGGGCCGACGGCTTCTGGTAGGCTGGGTCTCCGCACAGGTGAAACTGCTGGAGCCCAGACCTCTGCGGTGCTATCGCTGCCACGTGGGGCACCATGTGGGGGCCTGTTGTGCCGCGGAGGTGGACCGCAGTGACCGCTGCTTCCAGTGCGGTCAGCCCGGTCACAAGGCGGTTGAATGCCGTGCAACGCCGCACTGCTACGCATGTGCGGCGGCAGGCAAGCCTGCCGATCACCGGGCTGGGAGCAGGTCCTGCGACCCCCCCACCAAAGCCAAGGGCAAGGTCCGGAGGCCCATCCACCCCGACGTCCTCACCGCCGCAGCCTCCTCTCTGGCTGCCGTTGCTGTCGCCGCCGCAACCACCGCGGCAGGGCCCTCACGAGGGGCTCGGGAGGAGACTGTAATGGACTGTTAAATACGGCTCCATTGCGTCTCCTCCAGGCGAATATCAACCACTGCGCCCCCGCTCAGGATCTGTTGCTCCAAAGCATGGCGCAGTGGTCGATCAATATCGCCGTGGTCTCCGAGCCGTACTATGTCCTGCCCAGGGGAGACTGGGTTCAGGACCTGAACGGCTCGGTTACCCTAATTTCGTCGGCCGCCGCTGGTACTCCGTCCCTCGAGGCCGTCACGAGGGGACGGGGTTGCGTGGCAGCACGGTTCGGGGACATTGCAGTGGTAGGCGTCTACCTGTCCCCGAACAGAACTCTCGCCGATCTCCACATCTCCCTTGTGGAGCTGAATGCCGTCGTCGCTAGGTTTGGTTCCCTCCCCGTGGTCGTTTGCGGGGACTTCAATGCCAAGAACTTGGCTTGCGGTTCTCGGTTCACGAACCAGCGGGGTCGGATGGTGGAGGACTGGGCCCTGGAGACAGGCCTGGTCGTCCTAAACCGGGGTTCTGTCCCCACGTGTGTGCGGATGCAGGGCGAGTCAGTGGTGGACATATCGTTCGCCAGCCCTGCTCTGTCGCCACGTGTTGTCGACTGGCGCGTCATGGAGGGGGTGGAGACGTACTCAGACCACCAGTACATTCGGTTTGACATCTCCACCCAGACCTCGATCGTGCCGGTCCAACAGACCCCGTGTGGTCCGCGTTGGGCGCTGAAGCAGCTGGACCGGGAGCTCCTCCTGGAAGCCGCGATGGTACAGGCCTGGGTGCAAGCACCGGACAGGCCTGTCGACATTGACGTCGAGGCAGAGTGGTTCCGGGAGGCCATGTCGCAAATTTGCGACGTGGCAATGCCCCGAGTTCGGCCAGGACGTGCCCGGCGCCAGGTGTATTGGTGGTCGCCGGAGATTGCGGCACTGCGTAATGCGTGCAATGCTGCGCGGCGCCGGTACGCCAGACACTGCAGTCACCGCATCCGCCCGCCGGATGCGGAGGCCAGAGAGGCGGAGCTGTACGAGGGATACAGAGTGGCAAAGCGCACCCTCCGAGCGGAAATAAAGCGGGCCAAGTTGGAGGCCCGCAACGTGTGGCTGGGGACTCTGAACGGAGACCCGTGGGGACGCCCCTACAAGTTGGTGCGGGAAAAACTACGCCCCTGGGCTCCCCCACTCACGCAGAGTCTCCGGCCCCAGATTGTGGAGGGTGTGGTAAGCACTCTGTTCCCTGCGCGAGGGGAACACTCTCCCCCGCTCATAGCTCCGCCACCAGCGGTGTCTAACGCGGATCACGATGGCGACGACGACGACAATGCTCCAGAGGTGACCGAGGCAGAGATGAGTGTGGCGGTACGAAGGCTGAGTGCCAAGAATACCGCCCCAGGACCCGACGGCTTGCCTGGGAAAGCCTGGGTCCTGGCCATGGAGGCTCTCGGGTCTCGATTAAGAGGGCTCTTCAGCGCATGCATGGAGAGGGGCCAATTCCCACTTCGCTGGAAGACGGGGAAACTGGTCCTTATCGCGAAGCCGGGGCGCCCTGCGGACTCTCCGTCCGCGTACCGGCCCATTATGCTGCTCGACGAGGTGGGCAAGCTCTTTGAAAGAGTAATTGCAGACCGCCTCGTCGCGCACCTAACACGGGTGGGGCCGGATCTGGCGGACGGCCAGTTCGGCTTTCGCAGGAGGCGCTCCACGGTGGACGCCATCATGCGCGTGCGAGCTCTTACGACGGGGGATGCGGTGTCCCAGGGCAGGTGTGTCGTGGCGGTGTCATTGGACATCGCTAACGCCTTCAACTCCCTGCCCTGGAGTAGCATTAGGAGGGCACTCCGGTATCACCGGGTGCCCGACTACCTCTGTCGTGTGATCGAGGCCTACCTTTCGGACAGGTACATCATCTACCCTGGTCACCAGGGAGAGTGGAAACGGCGAGAGATGTCGTGCGGTGTTCCGCAGGGATCGGTACTAGGACCGCCCTTGTGGAACATCGGCTACGACTACGTGCTGCGCGGCGACCTCCCTGACGGGGTCAGCGTGGTCTGCTACGCAGACGACACGCTGGTCCTGGCTCAGGGAGACTCGTACCAGGCGGCGGTCGAATTAGCGACACGCGGGGTTGCGATAGTCGTTGATAGGATCCAGCAGTTGGGACTCGAGGTGGCGCTGCAAAAGTCCGAGGCCATGTGTTTTCACGGCCCTCGGAGCGCGCCGCCTCGGCGCTCCCAATTAACGGTAGGAGGAGTTCACATCGGCGTCGGGTCGACGATGAAGTACCTGGGACTCGTCCTCGACAGCCGGTGGAATTTCGAGGAGCACTTCCGACGTCTGGCTCCCAAACTGAATCGGAATGGGGCTGCCCTCAAGCGGCTCCTGCCCAACCTCGGGGGTCCAGACGCCTCCTGCCGGAGGCTCTACGCAGGCATCGTCCAGTCCATGGCCCTTTATGGGGCGCCGGTGTGGGCGCCGTCACTGCGAAAGCGACCGGCGGCCCAGCTGAACGCGTGCCAGAGGGTCATGGCCATACGGATGGTGCGGGGATACCGCACGGTTTCCCGCGAAGCGGCGAGCCTCCTTGCTGGCCAGCCACCATGGGATCTGGTGGCAACAGGCCTTGCACGCATGCACGATCTGCGCGTGGAGATGCAACGTCGGGGCGAAACTCCGCTGCCACGACAAGTTGCGGCATGGCGGACAGAGCTCCGGCGGGGTCTCATGGTGGAATGGCGACAGCGACTATCGCAACCCAGTGCTGGGCACACCATAATTATGGCGGTAATTCCCCTCTTTGAGGAGTGGCTGGAAAGGCAACACGGCGTCCTTACCTACCGCATGACGCAGGTCCTCACCGGACATGGTAAGTTCGGGAGGTTCCTGCACCGGATTCGTGCGGAAGAAACGCCCGGGTGTCACCATTGTGCGGACCACCCGGAGGACACGGTGGAGCACACGGTGGAGGTGTGTCCCGCTTGGGCAGAGCAACGCCGTGTCCTCGTGGGGGCGATCGGCGGCGGCGATCTCTCGCGCCAGGCCTTGGTACAGGCCATAGTCCGAAGCGAGGAGGAGTGGCAGGCGGTCGCCTCCTTCTGCGAAGCAGTAATGCTAGCAAAGGAGGCGGCCGATCGCGTGAGGCAACGGTCCTCACGCCCCAATCGCCGCCGGGATTCCGATCCCGATTTCCGGCCATCGTAGGCGCAGGCTTGCGGACGGCGAGCAATGGGTGGCTCGCCGTCCGACCGTCCGGTAACCGTCCGGACCGAGCCCAAGTCGTCGACGGCGCGTGCTGTTCCACGCGCGCCTCAAGGAGATGTCAGCAACTGTAGGGGCCTAGCAGGGTCGAAGCCTACTGGGGCCAAGGGTCTGATTCTGAAAGGAAGACTCGGCCCTGGTACGAAAGGCAACGAGGGAACGGGAGTGGGTTTTTAGTCAGTAAAAGTCTGACACTATCTCCCGCCCCGCCCAAGGGCGGGGGATGTCATAAGATGATTTTCCCACCGAAAAAAAAAAAAAAAAAAAATCTCGCCAGTCTTATATCATGCCAGTCATACAGTCTTTTTTATCCGTCTTTTTCACAGCCCAAAATTCTTACTACAACTGTAAGAATTTTGGGCTGAAGGAGACGTTACGACGGATTTTGAGTTGAAGGAGATGTTAAATAAATATGAATATACACACCATTTTCGTGTGCTTCTTCAGCTTTTTGGAGAATATCTGAGATATGACCCAAGTAATCTTCCCTCTTTCTGAGATCCACTACAATACCAATATCGTCTTCATTGACAAGCTGTACATTATCGTAAATAAGGTCTTGTAGATATCCTGCCGCATCGGAAAAGCCATTTTCTCTGAGCTCCAAAATGAGGCATTCGTGTAAAGCATATTTTTTCCTTGAAAAATGTAAAATTTTGCTATAAAAATCGTTTGACATCCTTACGACAACTTTCTCTTTCTAACAAAAGTTTCGGTCGTTTTAACTAAATGTAGGGTCACAAACGCTACTAATAGAATTGAAAAACTTATTTTGAGCATAAACTCTTTTACAGGTGTAGTAAAAATATTCTTTACGTGATTTCTGGTAAGAAGTAAATAAATCAAAGCATAAAAATTAAATGTAAGACTCAAGTTATGTTACTGGTTAATAAAAATTCATCCACAGAAACCAACGCGCAGTTAATAGTTTATAACATTAATAGTGCTGTAATTTTCGCTGTAGAAACCAGATCTAAGCGTTAGCAAACAAGAATGCAAACTGATACAGGTAACTGACAGTAGTGAACTAAACATGGGCTTTGTCTAGGCGGGCATGACTCATTCTACCATCGATAATAATTATTGTACGCTTGCAACAGAAAAACCATCCTTATGCGCTGTTGCAAACATCCCCGATGCACTGCAACGCCATGACATACCCACCGATTTGCGAAACGTTTTAGACACAAAAGGCTCCACACGCCGATATTTCTTATACGTACAAGCTGCACAAAGTTGTACGGAATGCTCTAAAGAGTACCCATCCCCTTTACGTTTGCGGGCTATTATATCTACAACTGTCTGTAAAGATAGAATAAGTAGGTACTCCGCTTCCTTCCAATATCAGCATTGTCTATGTCAATGCTGACCTGAGTAACAGAGGTTTTTGTAATTGTTCCAACCGCTCAAGAAGAACGCGATTAAAATCAGTAAATTTAGTTAAATATTTGTTAACATATACAATATAGTACCAAACGTACCTTCGTACACCATTAGAATCAAGGAATGACATAGAAAACAAAGCTTTGTTTCGAAATGTCTCCAAACTGTTTTTGGTCATACATGCCATTAGTTTAGGCAGTGTTCGTTTCTTTGGGAACCCACTACCACTGGAATCCATTTTTGATGATTGAAACCTCTAGTTTAATGAAAAATATATAAATTAAAAGCGTTTTCAAAACTGACAAGATTAGACAGTAAACTGTAAGTCAAAAATAAAATATTTTTTTAAACTTTTTTTCTGATGCTGACATTTGTTTCTTATCTTGTGTGCAAGGAGTTTGGTACATAAAATAATGCACAAAAAAATAATACAAACACATTTAATTATTATTTTTTTTTTGTTCATTTCACTCTTTAAAATTTGTATTAGGTACTATACCTTATTAATTTGATTGATAAAGAATTATATGTACCTGTGTCTGCATGCCCGTCTAACAAGCAAGCTATAATAATATATCTTCATTGTGACGATGTGGTATTTTCAAAACAAAGTGGAATATTTTAGGAAGACCCCAAATAACATGATACAATAAAAAAGCCTTGTTATTTTTTATGAGTGATCTCGTTAAATCTTATGAAGAATTCGGCAAATATAAGTCTGAACCCACACATAATATTTCATTGTGACCTGAGATTTTCCACATTCTGAATAAATAGGTGCGTCAAATAAAGTTTCGTAGTTCATTTTATGTTTTGATATTATTCTTTACGTGCCAAGCCACCCCACCCCAGATTAGCATGGGTGTTACGAATATTTGACATTCTCGTTTTTCCTCTATTATACATTCATTCTTAACTAGCTGTTGCCCGCGACTTCGTACGCGTTAAGTTCGTAAAACTGTACAATCATTCTGTGCTTGCAATTCATTCTGAAAGCATCGTAATTATTTATTGTACTTTCACATAAAACTGTTAAAGGTAAAAACGCAAATTACCTTCAGGATACATGTTATGTACTCGTCCAGATCCAGATGTATGAACGTCAATGAATAGAAAGAGTATGTAAGGGTCGTAGCAGTTGGCATTTCTGCCTACCCCAAGGGAAAAGGCACTAGTTTATGTATATTTCTGGTTTATGTTCTGGTAAAACAACATTGTCACAGTGAGCACGTCACAATCGCAGCGGTAATGCCTATCTTTGAGGAGTGGCTACAGAGGCGTCACGGCATCCTCTCTTTGTGCAGGACTCACCGGATGTGGGTGTTTCGGGAGGTATCTGTATTGAATTCAGCGAAAAGAAACACTCGAGTCTCACCATTGTGCGGATCGCCCGGAGAATACGATGGAACTTACGGTGGAAGTCAGTCCCGCTTGGTAGGAGCGCCGGCGCCGCCGTGTCCTCATGGAGGCGATTAGTGGAAAAAATGCCAACCAGTAGCCTCCTTCAGTGAAGCACTATGATCGAAGAAGGTGACTGAAACTATGAAGGATGATGAGGGAAGTGATGCTCCAGGTGTTGAAAGCCGCAGGGCGATTGCGGTGGAGCCGTCCGGTCATCTAGTCAAAGCAATCCTGAATCGACGGCGCGTAGTAGTCTACGCGCGACTCATAATGATGTCAGGGCTAGGACTAGGGCCCTCTAGGGCCAATTTCTGCTAAGGCTGAGAGATTGTTCGAAAGAGTTACCTCCTGGAAATTTCCGCCTCAATAATGTTTCACTGAAGAGTTTAAGCCGTCAGACAGCTTTGATAGAGGTAAACGAAGGAACATAATCGGGACACCGACCTTCAGCTGGATAACGTTTGCACTGATGGTGCAAAGCCAAAAAGCCAGTGAATCCAAAAATTACCATCATCATCAACTATCTTCCTCCACAACAGTACTTATGAAGAATTTGCGAGAGCATGCTTGAATTGATTGTTGCAGCTTGATCATTTGGGGCGTAAAAATTACTTGTTCATTTACCTAGGATTTTTTGGTGTTAAATGTTAATCCATAGTGGGAACTACCCTATGAAGAGTCTCCAACTTTTGAATGAATTTCGGTGAAATCTTGAACGCGTGTATCCCTGTCCAATCGAACTCGCATATTGATGGCCAAACCGAGAGGTCACTGACGCCGATTGCCTCTAGGAAGACACGGCGGTTCACCCAAGCAGGATAGATCTCCACCGCATGCTACAACGGGTCCTCCGGGCGATTTGTAACATGGTAATATCAGGGTACTTCCAACCGAATCTGGAACAGAAACCGCGTGAAACACCCTCAACACTCCTGAGCTTGTGTATCCATAAAACAATGAAATTCCGGTAAACAAATGTAGCAGCCGATTAGTGTTATCCCTGAGACTGGCCTCCCTTAGAGGGTGGTTCCAGTGTTGGTCACCACTCACTGCAAGGAGGTAACGTACGGATGTCGACGTAAGGCTGCAAGGAATCTGAGATACATCATACGTTGTCGAACTGTGATCAGGAACGCAAACCTTTCGACCCAGTTTTATATGTAGCAGTGACTGCTAATAATAAAACACACCATTATTAGGCCGCAAGGTGCCATCATCCCGGAGGACACAGTGGAGCACACAGAGGTGAGTGTTGTCCTCGTGGAGGCCATCGGCGTCAGTCACCTCTCGCGCCGGGCCTTGTGACTTTGGGCTATGTTCCAGAGCGAGGAGGAATGGCAGGCGGTCGCCTCCTTCTGCAAAGCCGTAATGCTAGTGAAGGAGGAGGCCGCACGCGTGAGGGAACGAACGTCCCGGCCTCACGCCGAGCCGAGATTCTGACCTCGACGACCAGCCACGGTAGACGCGGGCTCGCGGACATCCAGCAATCGGTCGTCCACAGCCGTCCGGCCGTCCGGTAATTGACCGGACCGAGCCCAGTCGTCAACAGCGCGTAATGATCCACGCGCTTCTCAAAGAGATGTCGCAAAGGGCAATTGAAGGACACAGGTGTGGTTTTAGTCAGTAAAAGTTTGACACGCCTTCCCGCTCCAACCAGAGTGGGAGAAGTCATTGGATGACTTCCACCCTTAAAAAAAGAAAAATAAAGGTGCCATCATTATCATTATCATTTCAGCTGAAAGACGTCCACTGTTGGACATAGGCCTCCCCAAGTGTCACCATAATTACCGGTCCTGTGCGTCTCGCATCCATCGGATTCCCGCGATCCTCACCAGGTCATCGGTCCACCTGGGGGCCTTCCGTCTGTCCGAATGTCTCCGTCTAACTCCAGTTTAACCATAACGGTTTTCGTCCAATTTTAAACAATAAAACTTTCTGCAAACTTGGGCGATGGTCATTCTTCCGCCACTCAGAAAATTACGTAAAATACACAATGCCATCTATCAAATATGACGTTCAACTATCATTGTCATCATTATTTCTACTTTCAGTCTTTAGATGGCGTTGCGAGTATCTGAATTGCGTGTGGTGCCATATTTACAACATTTTAGTACGTGATTTTACTCGCCGCTTTGATTTTATTATGTGTTTTGATTAGTTTTTACAAAATATTTAGAAGATATCGAATAGAAATGTCAATTTTATTTTGAAAAAATGGTAAAAGTTATTTTATTACAAAAAAGAAGATAAAATAATGACAAAATTTTTAACTGTAGCTGAGGATCGAACTCGTGGCAAATGTCGTTCAATGTCGACATTTTGGATTATTGCTCACCCCCCATAGCAAATAGCGTGATAATATGTAGCCTAACAGTTGACCCGGCCTATAAGGATTATGTATGCAAAATTTGAACAGGATTGGTTCAGTAGTTTTTTCGCCAACTAATACCAACGCTCCACCATTTTACTGTTTTATTATATGTATATATAGATTATTCATTCTGCCTATTGGTGAAAACCGCATGTAAATTCGTTCAGTAGTTTTAAGAGTTTATCGTTAATATACAGACAGACGGCCAGCCAAACAGTCTTAGTTTTATGATATGTATAAGGGACTTAATTGTGCAATAAGTGCTCTTGATTCGATATTATCTGATGAAAAGCAAAAGACGAGGTGAGAATGTGGAACGAGCGTGCCCAGAAGATGTCACACTGTTCCTTTAAAGACGAACAGGTTGCAGGTAGGAGGAATGGAACACAGACACTGGTAAAGATTAGATTGTATAATAATGAGAACAATATAACCCCAGGTTCAAAATGTTGACTCCAAAAAATGTCCAGGTTGAAAACATCATGTTAGTCCCTTTTTAAAATCATCATTTCAGTGTGTCAAATAATTTCAGTGTAAGAGAGAGACAACGCTATACTTTCTCACAACAGTCGTTATATTAGGGCTTGCTAGAGCTGCGGGCTTATTCGAAACAGTTACCGTGGCCCTGGAACGCTAAGTGTAACTGAAAAATCCACTGGTAGGGTTTTTAGTTACTAAAATTGTTCCACTCCCTCTCGCTCCAACCAGAGTGGGAAGAGTATTTTTCGATGCACACTTCCAAAAAAAAAATTAACTCCATGTTTTGGTTATCTCTTTCATTCTAATGCTGATGATAAAACGCCGTCAATGATAATATAACGACATCTTCGTCACGTACGATGCACGAATGTGTTGCAACATGGCTCATTACATTCTACATGATCGTATCTATCGTAGTTATAAGGCAATAATACACGTTCACCATTTGCTATAGTTAACTTGCTCAGCATATTGCCGAATTGGGTAGGTACAAAATACCTCATTAAAATACTTCATCTAGTAGGATCATTTATTACAAAAGGTTGGATAGGTAGTATATGACAGTATATTGAATAATTATAATCTTGCCAGTCCTTGATTTTTAACTCAGCTTGTTTGATTTTTTTTTTCTATTTCAACTATCTTTATTACGATTAATTCTGCAATGTTCGACATTTTATCTTGGTCACTTTTTACTCTTACTTCCCAAATCGCAATCTTACTTTCCAAAGAAATGATTTGGTAAAATAGTTCGTTTCATTACTAATTTAGTTAAAGCTTAACATAACAAAACTTAAATTAATAATAACACGAAAAAAACCTAAATTTAAAAAAAAAAACCGCATCCAAATCGGTCAATGGTGCCACATACAGAGACACACACATATGCATTGTTCTATTTATAAAACTCGTTTTGCGTCGGGGACCAAAAACTGAAGATATTTTTAAGAAATATACGGGTTTTATTTAAGTTAGAAATATATATTTATGTACCTACGTTGTATACTGCTTTGATTTGATTAGGTTTAGGTCAAACGGAGACTTTTGTACTGAAACTCTTTGGGAGAGGCCTATCAAGCACTGAGGAACGATTAATTAAGTTGATGCATTTGTACAATGCACGAGTAAGGCTGTCAACTCAATTCACATTAGAACGTCGAAACTCTAATTTTTTTACACAAGTCTTGAGTACCACAGTTAATTGTAATGCCTCAGATCTTTTTTATCTACTAATTGTAGACTTTTAGTATAATTATGTTTTTTTTTTCGGGTTGGAAAATCATCTAATGACATCCCCCGCTCTTGGGCGGAGCGAGAGATAGTGTCAGACTTTTACTGACTAAAAACCCACTCCTGTTCCTTCTTTGCCATTTTTCTTTCCAGGGCCCCGGGGATCTCTTTCGCATCACCCATGGCCCCAGTAGGCTTCGACCCTGCTGGGCCCCTACGGTTGCTGACATCTCCTTGAGGCGCGCGTGGAACACTACGCGCCGTCGACGACTTGGGCTCGGTCCGGACGGTTACCGGACGATCGGACGGCGAGCCACCCATTGCTCACCGTCCGCAAGCCCGCGCCTACGGTGGCCGGAAATCGGGATCGGAATCCCGGCGGCGGTTGGGGCGTGAGGACCGTTGCCTCACGCGATCGGCCGCCTCCTTTGCTAGCATTACTGCTTCGCAGAAGGAGGCAACTGCCTGCCACTCCTCCTCGCTCCGGATCATGGCCTGTACCAAGGCCCAGCTCGAGAGATCGCTGCCACCGATCGCCCCCACGAGGACACGGCGGTGCTCTGCCCAAGCGCTGCACACCTCTACCGTATGCTCCACCGTGTCCTCCGGGCGGTCCACACAATGTTGGCACCCGGGAGTATAATTATGTTGTTAACGGATAAAGTAAAATAAGGTACAGTTCTTGATTTTCATGCTCCTCGCAATACACCCATGAAAAAGGGGTTTTGTAACAACATAAGACTTCTTAAACTATTTTAAAATTTATGTGTTACCTTAGTTGCTCTTTTTAACCGACTTCTAAAAGGAGGAGGTTCTATGTTCGGCTGAATGTATATTTTTTTTTATGTATGTTCACCGAATTCTCGGTCAATTGTGAACCAATTTTGAAAATATTTTTTTTTATTGAAATGTCATGCTTCCAAGTTGGTTCCATAGAAATATTGTTATGATCTGATCATGAACTTCGAAGATATGGAACAGAACTCCACATAGGATAACAGAAGAACTGTCGTAACAGGTAAAATTGCTTTATTTACACGTTTAGTCGATGACTGACTGAAAGAAGAAGGGGAATATATCGAACTGATCTGATGATAAAGCCTGAAGTTAGGCACCGGAAATCTGTAATAAATTAATTTCATCTAACTGTGTTTGGTATTATTAGAATTGTCATGAGATGCGCTCTGGCTGTAAGGTATTTTAATATGGCTGAGGGGGACTTTTTAGTGGTGGTACCATAACTAAAAAGTGTAAAATAAAATAATGTTTCTATAATAGTTTGGTCTCTTGGTTTTTTAACACCGACTTTCGAAATTAAAGTTATTTTGCACTTTTCAGTGTTTTTTTCACATTGAAGTCGGTTGTTTTTTCGCAAAGAGTTTTTTATTTATTCAACATATTAATGGTAAACATGGGTTTACGGTTGAAATCCTCCAAACCAAGTCTACTTAAGGTTAATAGAGGAAGAAGTATCCTATCAGCCCGCTTTGGCTGCGGCAACGTTGCAAACATATATATAATATAATATGTTACTGTTACTAGCTAGACGTCGTAAAATTTTTATTCAATTATTACGATACCAAGTTTCGAAATATTTTGCCCTTATACAATTTACTTCGTTTGTAACAAGTGACGTATCGATGTTTCTGAAAATCGAGTAGGCTAAGTTGGCACTGAATGATGGCTCACTATGCGTCTAGAGCCTATTGAGCCCTATATATACAAGAAACACATTTAAAACGGGATCTACTTACGTTGACATGTAGCAGATGTCCTTGTGGCGTCTAGCGTGACGCTCTAAACTAGGATCTAAGCGAAGTAGGTACACGACAGAAAAAACCAAAGACATTTATTTCATCCTAACTTCTGCCAACGGCTTCACCCGCGAGAAAGTACAAAACCATCTCAATCGGACCTACTCTTGGAAAAAGAGTAGACTATATCATAGTCTACTTGTGAGCCAAATTTTATCCAAATCTATTCAGCCGTTTGAGTGTGAAGTAACAAACAAACATAATAACAAACAAACATACACACACAGTCACAAATACATACAAACGTTCGTCTTAATAATATTACTAGCTGACTCCGCAAACGTTGTTCTGGCATATAAATAATCAAAGAAAAAAATGGTGGGTGGGGGTAGGAGGGCTAAAAATAACCTGCGACCAATTCTCGGACCTACTAAATACACAAGAAATTTTATAAAATTCGGTCAAGACGTTTCGGAGGAGTTCGATAACAAACACTGTGACACGAAAATTTTATATATTAGAGGATATTAAATGATTAATTAAAAATAACTGCTAATCAGCTAGTTTAAATTGACAAAATTTACGTGTTTTTTTTTAAAACCTATTTGCAAAATATAATTTAACAAAAATAATGTAAATTAAACAATCTAATCTAGGCTTCAGGAATATAAGCTTATTAATTGTAAATCATTAATATTGCAATGTCTACAACAGCTGAGGCAACAGTGTTCAAAATAAGCCAAATGAAAGCAAATAGGCTCTTTATAGTTGATCGAGGAGTGACCTTGAAATGAGGTTACATTATCACGCCGGCGCCGGCGACACACGACCCACGACACAAATGAAACAAATTACGGATGTTAGGACGCCGCCACACACTTTTTGTAGAATATTACATAATTGGGATCTTGTTGCTCCAATTTTATAGGGTAAGAAAGAAAATTATGAACGGACCTCAGTCCGTTCATAATTTTCTCACTACTACTACTTACGCGGTAAAAACGACGAGGCGAAATGTAAGCATTTCGCCTCGTCGTTTTTACCGCGTACATCGAAGGACTGGAACAGTTTGCCTACTGCCCGTCCGATTATAATTTAGGTATCTTCAAAGCTAGAGTGAATAGGCTCTTAATAAACTAGTGCGCCTCACCATCAACTATTACATCACTGAGTACCGTCAGATGAGATCGCAGTCAAGCGCTTTCTTCCAATTAAAAATAAAACTAACTAAGGCAAATTCTGTAACAGGAAACAGGAATAAATTAAGGAACAGTTAAATAAAATTGCGGAACATTTAAATACTTCCCTTTAATTTTGATACTAGTTGCCTAAATTACATTGATATTAGTTTTCTCTATGGGTAAACATATTAATTTTAAGTGTTTTATCAATCAAGTTTGGTAATCATGGCTCGTTTTGCATTGGAAAAAAAATTTAAACAATAATGAATGAATAATTGCAGCGCAAACGGAGACATTGTAATGTCTTGTGTTTGATACAATGTACTAGTGAATATTATAATTTCATATAATCAATATGAAATCAAGTTTTCCATACGCAGATACAAACAACATCAAGTTTCTAAACAATTGTACCATATATGACTTTATTTAGTTATCTGGTTTAGGTTGAGTATTTGGGTAATGCTAACTGATTAATAAAATGCTTGCTTGCTATTTTGTTCAATTTCGTAAATTCTATACCCTTCTAATAATTATTTCATTAGGTTAGAAAAAAATGATATCGGAAAGAAATCTTAAAATTCGCAGCATAATGCAGTGACATCAATAGCAAATCGAATCCTAAAACTCGTAAAGCAGGCAGTATGTTTTCAAGTTAACCTTTTTCAGGGACGTTTCAGGCTGGCGCCGAAAGGTCGCGCGTCGCGCCGCCTCACCGAGTCGCCAAACTATTCCGATCAATTCCACCCTTGTCTCTCTAATCACCACCAAAACGATTTACAGTCGATACAGATACTCGTAAATGGCAAATAAAACAATGATTGCGTAACTTATCAGTTTTTTTTAGCCTAAATTTAGACTACTCATTTGATGGCAAGCGATGATGGTCGTCATAAGAGTTGACTCGCCTAAAATTATTATAATTACTATAAATTATTCACTTTAGACTAAAAAAGCTCTACGTTACATGTTTGTTAAATAAATAGGAACAATTTTATGAGCATGAAATTTGTAACGAAAAAAAGATTAATCTTTTTTTTTCATAACGTAGAATGTAATGTCAAGAAGAAGGTCATGTTATATTATTATTGGTCAAATGTGCGTATACCAGAGAAGATATATGGCGTACTAGCCAGTGGGTAATTTTGGCTGGGGAGAAAAAACATTAATATTGGCGTCTGTAATATAAATATTGTAGCGCTCCTGTAAAACAGAATTTTGCTTTATTTCTCTAAATAACTTATTGGCTTATTAATTCTAGTAAAGTGAAACTTGATATTGTTTGGTTATTACGTAATAACTAGTATATTTAAAATTACGCTTTAAAACCGCAACATATTGCACTTTTATTTATTGAGTCTTTAGATGTTGGTTATTTACGGAGATACGTGACTAGTCTTTGGGAATAGTATTAGTTTTACTAGTATTAGTTTCAGGTTTCTTGGTAGAGTCGAAATCTTCGAATGAAACAGCAGGTGTCACTTCTAGTCTAGTAGTGCTTTCACTGGTGGCACCTCCGTCGTCGCTTTCATCTCTTACTTTCCGTCCATCTTTGTTCTTCTTTGCATTCTTTAATGCTGTAAGCATTTCTAAAACAAAACAATTTATATGTGGCATACGATAATTATCAATTCCGTCGCTTTGCTCAATTTCAGACTTATTCAAGAGCTCAACCCAATCATAATAACAAAAATTTTCTATACCGTTTTTTCATAAATTCATTGAGCCAGTATTGTAGTAAACTGACTAACCAAAGATTTTCTGATAAATGCTGACTTAAAAATGCAATAGGTAGGTATGTATAATAAAATTACATTAACAAATTAGAGACGCTGTCAGTTTTATTTATTGATAAAAAATGATTAAAATAACGTAAATTAATACGTGAAATTCCAAGGCACGGTAAGTCCCCTCTTTGAGGCGTGATTGGAAAGACCTCACGGCGTCCTCACCTTCCGTATGACGCAGGTTCTCAACGAACTCAGTAAGTTCGGGAAGTTCCGCCACTGTGTGGACCGCCTGGAGGACACGGTGGAGGTATGCCCCGCTTGGGCCGAGCAACGCCGTGTCCTCGTGGGGGTGATCGGCGGCGGCGATCTCTCGCGCCGGGCCTGTGTGAGTGGCATGCAGTCGCCTCCTCGACCTCGCCTGTCGAGGCGGCCGATCGCGTGAAGCAACGGTCCTCACGCCCCAACCGCCGCCGGGATTCCGATCCCGATTTCCGGCCACCGTAGGCGCGGGCTTGCGGACGGTAAGCAATGGGTAGCTCGCCGTCCGACCGTCCGGTAACCGTCCGGACCGAGCCCAAGTCGTCGACGTTGCGTACTGTTCCACGCGCGCCTCAGGAAGATGTCAGTAAATCGTAGGGGCCCAGCAGGGTCGAAGCCTACTGGTGTTAGGGGTAGTGTGAAAGTGAAATCCGGGGCCCTGGGACGAAGGCAAAGAAGGAACAGGAATGGGTTTTTAGTCAGTAAAAGTCTGACACTATCTCCCGCTCCGCCCAAGAGCGCGATTTGTCATTAGATGATTTTCCCACCTACAAAAAAAAGGCACGCTGCCTTCTAATCTCTGTCAGAGACCCTTTACCGTTTGAACTTGAAAGCCACGTATTAGTCAAACTAATCTAAGCCCACTCAGGCCTAATTTATTCGAGCGGCTTTAGCTCTTAAACAATGACGATTTATACCTAGTCTTATCGGCGAAACATATTATCCTACATTTTCTTGTGACCTTCTAAAAACTTCCTGTAAAAAGGTGCCTTGACTTACCTGAAACTCGTTGTAGTCTAACTACTCTCTACTAAATAAATTTGGGCAAACTGATTTAGTATTCATCATCGTCTTTCTGCCCATGTCCTATGGGATATAGGCGCTGATCCCAAGTAATATGTTACTTTTTTTCTTTCATTCTATTCTGTCAACCATCACGCTATCACTTTTCTTTCATGTCAGTCATATCCTCGCAAAATCTTTCCATCTTTTCCTTGACCTTTCCCTCTTTATTTCCAAGACATTTAGTATTTTTTCTACTGTATCTCGGGGTTTATTTGTTACAAAATCTATTAGGTAAAAAGCAGTGACTCTATTTACAATCTCATTATTTCTTTGCCATCACTCACAGTCTTACAGCATGTTTGCTCCCTTTTACAAATTATGCTCACTTCTAATTATTATATGCTCGTCTGTTTTCGAAATGAATGCGTAGATGCCATTCTGTCGCCGTTATGTGAAAACCTTCATTTCCCCAAACCATTTGGGGCAATGGGGTTGAACTTTTCATTTAGCACCTCCATGAGGGTAACTGTTATGGACCAGCAGTAAGAAGCTTACCTCGTCGAAAGTTCGCAGAAAGCGGCATGATCTTACAAGCTTTCGTCACTTTTTAATTTATGAAGTCATGTCGAAACCAATTGAAAATTCTCGTCTTTTTGCATTTTCATTTTATTTAATGCTTTGTTTGTTTGACACAATGATGTTTGACAAGACAGGTATTAAAAAAGTGATGACTTTAAAAATGAACATGATATTGTCAAGAAATTGTGTACATTTTACAGAGAGCATGGAATTAATTAGTACTGTAAACACCTACCAGTCTTTTGAGCTGAGTGTTCACGGCAAAAAATCAAAAAGCGATTGACTCGACTTTTTTTGTTATGCATGTCTTATCTCAGGTCAACCTATGAGGTTGTAGCCTGCTTGTTTTTTAGGTGGGAAAGCATCAATAACTTCTTCCGCTCTGGGTTGAGCGAGAAAGAGAGTCAGACTTTTACAGACTGAAACCCACCCGTGTTCCTTTAGTAGCCCTTTGAGTTCCAGGGCTGCGGTGATTCTTTCGAACCATCCCGCAGACCTAGCAGGTATAGGCTCTAGCGGGCCTCGTCATTAATGCTGACATCTCTTTAAGGCGCAACCGAAACACAATGCGCCGTCGACGTAGTCGTCTACTTACCCAAACTTGCCTGTGGTGACCTTAATAAAATGAAAGCCTCCAGTCAGGACGCGTAAAAAACTTAACACTAAACTATAAACTAAGTGACTGCTTTAAGGCCTAAGAGCCTCCTTGAGACTCCTTAAGCCGAGATCACAGTACGGACCTCGGCTTAAGGTGTCGGTGGGAGAAGACAGCTATGGACAGGCTTGACCGAATCTTGAAACTTATTGAGGGATATTTTTTATCCATGGCAAAAATCAACCTACCGAGTGTCACTTCATAAGTCACTGAAAAATAAGTATCGCCACAAAATGGCGACACGGCGTTATTGTGAATACGTAAGATCATAACAGGGGCTTTACCATGACTTTTTAAAATGACAGACGCGCGAGCGAGAGAGAGGGATGAAGCTAACACCCTATAAGTATAGCTCCATCCCTTTAACTGCAGTTTAGGTCCCCAAATGGTTCGCGTTAAGAGCTCGTATAGGGCCTCTGGTGGCAATTTGTAGTTTTTATTTTAAGGTTTTTTTTTTTTATTTACTTTTGGAAAAAAATTACTAATAAAATTATTTTTTAAAGTTAGCACTCTAATAGGTTAATCAAGTTTCATTGACCATCGGTTTTTTAATTGTTAAATAATTCATAATTCTCTTCTTTCTTATTTCGAGGTCTGCGAACAATAAGTCGGTAATTGTAATATATATATTTGTAAATTGTATATATGTTACTTATATGTATTCATTTCAAATAAGCAGTACCTTTGTGCTCTTCTATGGTCTGCTTTTGTTCTTTTCATTTTTAAGTGTTTGTGTATACATAAATAAATAAATAAGTATAAACTTTACAGGAGAAATGTTTTTCTTTTTTGTGGAATATCTCTACAATGAATAGGAGTATTGTGATCACTGATACATCAAAAGTAAGTTATTTTTAATGTATCTTAGTTTTGACGATTACATTAAATTTGTGGAGGTATGCGGAACAGAGAGTATAGTCCCGCAAACCTCCGTTGAAAAGGGAGGATCCTCCAACCAGACGGGATGTTATGTCTGGCGGGCTACTGCCCGATAGATGATTTCGGGCTGTTCTACGAGTATATGTTCCAATCGCGCGGAGAACTCTGATTGCGCGATGCAGGATTAGTTCTTATGTGACGCCATAGATGTCGCTACATCACTCCCCTCCGGAGATCGGAGATCGATGGTTCTTGATGCTTCTTGATGCGTGCCAGACCAGTGGTAGGTTGGTTCCAGTGGGTCGGAAACGAATGCCGCAAGTTCTCGGTGAGTCGGAACTGTCTGCGGTGATGCCCCAGTGAGTCGGGGTGCTGCTGTCCTAGTGAGTCGGGATGATGCCCCAGTGAGTCGGGGTGATGATGTCCCAGTGAGTCGGGATGATACTGCAGGCTCCAGTGAGTCGGAGTAGTGCTGCTGGCTCCAGTGAGTCGGAGCGGTGCTGTACGATGTAGTGGCTTGACTGCTTGCGTCGACCAGGAGAGATTCTTCATAGCTCTTCATGTGACTGGCCGAAGGTGCGGTGTGATTAGCCAAGGTCGCTGATGAGGCTGAGGGTGATGACCAGGTATGACCAGGTAGGCATACTGGTGGTCATGATACCCTTTACAGCCGTGGGTGCTGGCTGTATGGCCCGCTGCTCGAAAGCTTGAGGAAGTGATGATGACGTCACGAAGTATTAGCTGCACGAAGGCTGCGCTGATGTTCTTTGTCGAGGGTCACCAGTGTGGAGGTATGCGGAACACACACAGAGAGTAAAGTCCCGCAAACCTCCGTTGAAAAGGGAGGATCCTCCGGCCAGACGGGATGTTATGTCTGGCGGGCTACTGCCCGATAGATGATTTCGGGCTGTTCTATATGTTCCAATCGCGCGGAGAACTTTGATTGCGCGATGCAGGATTAGTTCTTATGTGACGCCATAGATGTCGCTACAAATTATTTTGTTAAAAAAATCAACAACTTAAGTAAATTTTATCAGAAAGAGAAACTTACGGCGTTATTCCGCTAATTTTGATAAAAATATTAATTTATTACGTTACATTACGGACTTTTCCAACGAAATTTTTTATCATAAAAATAATGCGTTGTTGTTACGGTATTACGATGATAATTTTAGAGTCTGTGCGATAAGAGAATGGTCGTAGTGTACAAACTTACTCGTACCTATCTAAATACATAGTGCAATTCCCGAATGGAGTCTCGAAGATTTTTCTGAATATTAAAAAAAATTTAGGTACTGCTAGAAGACTTGCTTTATACCAAATTTCATAATTCTGGTTCAACGGGAAGTACCCTATGAATTTTAATTCCCTTGAAAGTGTCGAAATATACGTTTTTTTGCGACAAAAACGGCCATGTCTTTTTTTACCCGACTGCGCGACGCAAAGGAGGGTAATGTGTTTATCAGTCTATGTATGTATGTATGTATGTATGTATGTATGTATGTTTGTTTCTATGTGGCGTTCTAGAGACCAAATGCGTAGGCCGATTTTGATAATTTTTACGTCAATCGATTCGTCTTAACCTTGCGAGTGTCACTAAAGACATGACAGTAATTAAAATTCACCACAGCTACAACCAGACGCCATATTGTCAAAATGAAAAAAAAAAGTCTATGAACTATGTCAAGTGGGGTGTCGTTGAATAGGTATTTTAAAATCATCTTTAGGTTCCTTTTATCATTTTTCAGTTTAAATAATAGTTTAGGATATATAACGATTTAAAGTTGTTTAACAAAACAATCATTCTCGCTAATTTTCTTACATATTGATTTAAGTTTTCATTTCAAGTATAAACGATACACAAATAAAAAGAAACAGTGAAAAAGCATGAAGAACAAATATTTTTAGTAAAAAAAAGTTTACCACCAAACTCGATAGATGGCGTTGTTCATTTGATGCACGTTTGTAAATCAAATCATTCGAGTTTTCCCATCTACTAGACAGGTCGATGAACATAAGCAAAAGATGACAACTCTATTGGCAAAAACTACTAGGTTGTATAAATTACATGCAGTTGATAATCAGTAGAATCGAAAACATATGGTCAAAAACCGAAAGATGTAGGTATATGTTTCTGATGATCCTAACAAAACTGGAGGAATCGTTAAATATTTAACAATCGGTTTAGGATCACGAGTTATGTTACGAAGAAATTTGAATGTTACCCATGGTCTTGTTAACGGAGAAATGGGTGTTATAAGGACAATTGAGTGGCCAGCTCTTCGGAGGGACCAATTGGAACCCGGAGAATTGCCACAAGCTGTTTATATAGAATTTGACGACAAAGCAATTAAAAACAATCTTCCTGGAGTAGGACTCAGAATCGAACCATCGACGACAGAATTCGATGCACTTCGCGGACAGGGTAAAATAGAGCGAAAAATGTTGCTATTGATATTGTGCTGGGGTGTAACTGTACACAAGCTCCAAGGAACTACTTTGGACTTTTTGACCGAGCTGTGGTTGACTTAAGTTCACGCATTTTTGCTAAAGGTCAAGCATATGAAGCTTTGAGCCGAGTTAGGTCTCTAGAGGGACTAATCATCAGTAGTTTAGACCACCGCAAGTTACTTAATAATCCCCACGATATTAACTCCCTCAATGAAATGACTAGATTGCGAAATTTACCATCTTATAACGAAGTCAATGAATCGTAACTAAAAAGTATAAAATAAAATAAAAATATTTAAAGAAAAACAAAAAACCCGACTGCGTCGAAACTAATTTTAAAAAATACGTAAAAAAATTAACTTAAATAAAAACTAAAAAGAAACAAACAAGCCCAGTAGTTTAGAATTCTGTTATGTAATACTAAATAACTACACAATTTAAATAGTTTTATAATCGATACACACATAAAACAAATCATACATTCTAATGCAGAACAGAACGACTCACAGTCGGGGCCCCTTGGGAAGATTTGATTGGTAAAATTTGAATGGGCCCCGACTGTGAGTCGTTCTGTTCTGCAGTATTACATAACAGAATTCTAAACTACTGGGCTTGTTTGTATCTTTTTAGTTTTTATTTAAGTTATTTTTTTTACGTATTTTTTAAAATTAGTTTCGACGCAGTCGGGTTTTTTGTTTTTCTTTAAATATTTTTATTTTATTTCATTAACTTAGAAGTTTTTTTTTGCACAGTTTCAAGGGACCACAGACCTCACTATGTGACTTTAATTTCAACTTGTTACCTCCACGCCTTCCCGAGATAAAGGGTCTTGATAGATAGAGAGACAGACGGACTACAAAGTGGTTCTGTAAGGGTTCCGTTTTTTCCTTTTGAGGTTAGGAACCCTAAAAGGAAAGCCTAAAAACAACATTCTTGTATTGATACGTAATAGTATTACCTTCGTTTTTTTCCCTACAATAAAATGATTTTTATGAAAAATATGAACAAAAAAAAAACTGATGTATTCTGATTCGTGGGTGCCGATTTCGACGTAGTTCTTATTAGCGCTTTTTTTTTGATGCACTGCTTGGAGGCATTTATTTATAATTAATGCCCTCTTCACTTATCGTCTGTAAACCAAGATATCACCAAATATACTACAAAGTCAAACAAAAAAGATCATGAAAAATATTTGATATTGTTACACAAAAGAAAAATTTTAGGTAATTGGATCGTCTGTCACTCAACTTCAGAGCCTTACATAATTTAATCATGAATTACTTGAAGAAAGTAAGCAATGGAAACACTTACAACAGTACCTATCTACAATTACCTACTCTACGTAGTCTTCCATAGCTACCTATCCAATAACAATTTGATAACTTAGAGGTGCCACAATTTTTTTTCAGTATCGTCCTGCGGTATTAATTAAATCAGCTCGCGTAGAGACGGCGGTTAGGAATCCGAAGGAATATTAATGTCGATAAGTAATTGAAGCTTGGTCCTAAAGATGTCGATATCAGTAGATAGTTGGAGAATAACAACCGTTCCACTACCATTAGAGGACACAAACACATTAGGTTTTTGACAGGGGTATTGCCTTAATAACCAATCACCACACTTATTCTTTACCAAGTGTTTTATTTTATTTTTTTGTGTGGAAAATCATCCAAGGACTTTTCGCGCTCCAGGGTAGAGTTAGGGAGGGCGTGTCAGACTTACACTGACTTAAACCACTCCTGTGTTTTTCAGTTGCCCTTTATGCTCTAGGACCACGGTGTCTCTTTCAGAAAATCCCTATGGCTATAGCGGGCATCGGCCCTTCTAGGCCCCTACGGTTTTGCTGATACGCCCCAGCCGCCGGGATCCCGATCAAGATTATCGGCTACCGTAGGCGCGCGCTTGCGGACCGACCGTCCGGTAACCATCCGGACCGAACCCAAGTCATCGACGGCGTGTAACAGTACGCGCCGTCGACGACTTGGGCAGGTGCGCTTCAAGGAGGTGTTAGCAAATCGTAGGGGCCCAGCAGGGTCGAAGCCTACTATGGGGCCAAGGGTTTGTTTCTGAAAGGAAAACTTGGCCCTGGGACGAAGACAAAGAAGGAGTGGATTTTCAGTCAGTAAAATTCTGACACGACCTCCCGCTTTGCCCAAGAGCGCGGGATGTCATTGGATGATTTTTCCACCTACAAAAAAAAATCCCTTGTGTGGGACAACGTTCATTAAAAAAAAAAAGATAAGAATGAATTTTAGTTCATACACAATTTTGCAGTACAATAGGTAGGTACTCCACTCGCATGTCATAGAAGATGAGATAATGTGCTTCACAAAACCGGCGACATAATTAAAACCGTTCAGCCCACATTTCGTAGAACGTTATTTTCGGTGGAATGTCGTCATAATTTGTCACCTTCAGTTTTCTCCCAGTCGGCCCAGTCCTTACTCGTTGCAATTTGTCTTCATTACCATTTTCTAAATCACCCGGAACATCAATCTTCTTGTATACGGTTCTCATAAGCTGTAAGACTTTATATTTGGTATGTTTGATGTTTTTACGTGAATCTCTAACGATGCACAGGGAATTGTGTATAATAATTTCATCGCATACGGTCGTTTACTGTGTTCGTCAACACAAGAACACATTATGATAAGTTAATCTTTCGTTTTTGGATGTTTGTTTAGACTTCATCGTTATTTACAACGTATAGCAATCTGTCTTCATTAGTGGTGGGTAAAAATTTTAATAATGATATTAAATTTAGTTTTATAGTTAAGTTTGAATTTTTAAAGAAACCTAATGAAATAATTTAAATGCTATAATGGCAGATAAAAGAGTTAAACATCCTTTATATTTATGACATTTATGCCAATAAAGAGACTTACAGTACACGTTTAATAACATCAAACAGGCGGAAACGTTTAAAATCCTTAAATAATTCCACTGCACGTCGTCGCCCACATCCTACTTTATCCCTGAAAAGTGTCGGATATGGATCCCCTTCGCCTGCTATCCGTAATCCCATCGATGACAGGTAATAAGAACACACACGCTTCGTGTATTTCTGATGAAACTCTATCGACAGGACTTATGATGTCTGATAAGAAATCCCCCACAACTGAGTAGGTTGAATGTAGTTGTAGTTGGATTAGATAGAGCATTTAATAAAAAAAATCAAATATTCCCTGTATTTGAATTTTTTTTTATTAAATGCTGTAACTTCCTAAACAGCTGAAATCTAATATTCAAACTTATGTGGCAATGGGCAGCGCCAATTGCACGCAGAACAGATGGTCGATGGGGACGAAAAGTTCTGGAGTGGCTAAACCTAACCAAAGTTTTGTTCCTATTCACCCCTGCGTTCCTATTTACCCCGTTTGACGGTATTATATTTATTCAAGGAGTAATGCCAATAATTAGTCGTATATTTTTTCGAACTATATCGAACTGATCATACTTTTTACTGGCCTCGTGAAAAAACAATGAGTCAGAAACACCAGGCTAGTACTAGTAACACAGTAGCTGTGTACTGCTGTTTCCTATGCAAACCTAGTAGTGAGAACATGTCAGGAAAGTGACAGTACCGTAGAGACAGCAGAATGTACAGTTGCTGACAGTAATCACGCAGTAGGGTGGGCAGAAACTGGGCCGTTTGCCCTGTGCTCATTATAGGTCAGGTGCACAAAAAAGTACATAATAAATAAGTATATAGACTCTGTGCGATTAAAGAATTGTCGTGGCGTAAAGTGAAACTAACATTAAAGTTTTTATATGGTAACCCAACGCAGCCATCCGTCAAATGACAAAATAATGTAAAGTGTTGACACAGCTTTGTTTATCATGTTATTTTATTGTGATTTTTATTCGAAATCAATTCACGCTAAATACTCTCCAGCGTTTGATAGTCTATTAACAAGTTTGCACGTGTTATTGGCAAAATTGTGGTGTCTTTTCCGCAAATGCCATTAATGAAGAGTTGAAGTTGAAGTTATTCGAAATCATGTAGAACTGTGACAAAATTTTACACAGTTCCACAAGGGAAATAATATTTAATATAATATAGTTTTACCAAAGAGAAAAACTGGGCAAGTACGAGTCGGACTCGCGCAAAGCGGCAGTGGGCTGAGCACATTGCTCGCAGAACAGATGGTCGATGGGACCACAAGGTTCTGGAGTGGCGACCGCATACCGAAGAACGCAAAATTTCAATGCCTTTCACATGGTAAACCGGTGACCTAGTGAGAGTCGAGGGAACCTGATGGATGCGAGACGCACAGGGCCGATCGTTGTGGCGACACTTGGGGGAAGCGTATGTCAAACATTGGACTTTTTCAGCTGAAACGATAATAAATGATGATGAACTAAGTAGGTGAAGTAAACACATATCGTCTGTGCTCTGGCGTGAAATTGACAGTCATTTTAAATCTGGTCTTTACAATAAAATAAACATATTATTGTCTCCATTAATAGAGCTTTCAGTCGGGCAGTGACACAGTGCCGTCTGCCGGCACACAGGCGCGGTGCGTGTCGGTGAACCAGTCACAAAGTCACAACTGCATTGCGAAACAACGTTATTTAGAGCTATAAAGCTGTTAGTACATTATCTTGGTAGTTGATATTCTTTTCTGACGTCTTTCCTGGAGAGACGATCAAGATTTAGGTCAAAAGTGACACAAATTAGTTAAGTTATGGATGTACCCAATATTGGAAAAAAGGCTTGCAAGAGACAAGAAGCAAAACCAAGGATCCAGGAATAATCAGCAAAATAAGCATTTTTACTAACAAAAGTTACAGATACGACAGATTCTTTTATTTTTATTGGTTTGTTAAATAATAACATACCTACATGAGAATGTCCTTAACTTTATACTATATACCAAAAAGTGGGTTTTCTTTGTTCTCTAAAAGCATATAATAACACATGAAAGGTAGTCCCCCGATAACTTTTAAAATAAAATTGAGTGGCATGTGCATCCTGCCCGTCCTAACTTACGGTGGAGGCAATGGAGTGCAGCATTCTAGGTAACAAGCGAACTGATCGCGTCAGAAACATCACCCTGCGCCTCATAACTCAAGCAGCATATGTTGAGAAAGAGCAGCCAGACTGAGGTGGGAGTGGGCTGTTCACATCGCACGAATGCGTCTGGGTGCTTTCGTGCAATGTGACCAGCCTTCCAGCTCCACCCAAGAGCGAAAGAAGTCATTGGATGATTTCTCACCTCAAAAAAACCAGATGGGTGAAAATCATCACTCACTGAACGCCTGAAGAAGGATGTATCCACCAAGGTCGACTGCATCGAAGGTGGTGGGTCGATCTGATCATGTTCGCGGTGCAAACTCGGCCAGAAATCACCCAAGACTTAGAAAGTTAGTAGTTAGTTTGGAAGGAGAAAGGAGTCTTTGCCCACAAAGAAGGTTAACATAAAAAAATAAAGTAAAACCGTATTCATTTTAATGTCCACAATAGATACACTCAAACACAAAAGAAAGTTTCCTTTACATTTACTCCGGAGTATCAACTTCTTGTGACGTCCCTTTGTATCGCGTGGTCAATGTCCCGGATAAAACCACAATTACCGCGCTCATTGCTGGTTTAAGAGGGTACTTTTCCACTCGCCTATCGCCAACATCGAGCATGGTTTATAAGCTTGTTGGTTCATCTAACGCAATCCAACGCGATGTTTGATGAAGAGGCAATGCAAAAAAAGAGAGATTACGCCTGAAAACTCTGTTGGCATTCGGTAATTCCGTGATTCACTCGAATATTTCACAAAACTTGCCCAGAAAATACGAGTTTTTTTTAAACTCTTAAAAGTTTATCAGAAATATTGTCGTCATTCAGAGTCTTGGTTAAATGTGCAAGGCTTCTATTGATGTACTTTTTTATATTTTTAATATACGAATACATTATGGAGGGCCAAAGTTCACGTAAAATAGTAGATTTTCAGAGGTCTTTACTACTAACTAGATTATTTTTACACAAATTTATGTTTTGATTTCTATAGAAGCCTATTTAATATCCACAAGATAGCTGTGTATCCAAAATATCTAGAGAAAGATGTGTAATAACATCACAATCACGTAAGAGCGGTTGTATGAAAATGAACCTCGAAAAGGACGCTCTTAATGCAGTACATTAGGGACAAAGTAGCTACAGTTGAGGGTAACAGCAGAGAATATAGTGACACTTAGCTTTAACTAACTTTAGATCTAATTGAACTTTAGAAGTAGTACAATTAAAATTCAATTGCATTTCTAGTGTTAATTGAAATAGTTTTACCGTAGCTCCAGGCGTTTTCTTTTTTTTTAATGTTGTCAACCCAACTCTGTTGTGATTTCCATTTGAAACTAAAAAAACTAAACTTTTTTTGCGATTCGGAAAAATCTTCGTAACTAAATTCGGGAATTGAATTGTATTCATAGGTAAGTTTGTACGGAACCCTCAGTGCGCGAGTCCGACTCGCACTTGCCCTTTTTTTTTAATGTTGCTTTGTGCCGTTTGTAGTAGATATAGTACAAATGTGTTTTTATGTTAGGATCAACATAAATTCCCGGTTTATATTGGCTATAGATTCAAAGTGTGTGTAGGTAAACAAAAAATTGTCGTAAACTCCGAAGATTAGATATTTTCTGTTTCGTTTAATCCAAAAACGTGCCGAACACAGTACTTACGTGCACACTAGCTTTTAACGCGGAATAAAGTCTACGTGCTCTACGTTACGTGTTTACGTAATTTCACGTTGAAGCAAAATTTACGTGGTATCACGATCGCATATCCGTAGCAAACTTGCTACAGAAGGTGTGCAATTTGAAAAGCTAAAGATTCTATAACGATAGCAAAATTAACATTCTGCAGTGTTATCGAGTGTTAAGTTACTACGGTTTTGTGAAACTATTCGTATCAGTTTGGTTAGATTATTTTTAGGGTTCCGTACCTCAAAAGGAAAAAACGGAAACCTTATTAGGATCACTTTGTTGTCCATCTGTCTGTCAAGTCCCTTTATCTCGGAATCGTGTGGAGGTATGGAGTTGAAATTAAAACCATATACTCAAGTTTGCGGTCCTTTGAAACTGTGAAAAAATGAAATTTCTGAGTTAACGAATAAAATAGATACGGCCGTTCATGTCGCAAAAAAACGTGTATTTCGAAACTCGCAAGGGAATCAAAATTCATAGACACTTCCCGTTGACCTAGGATCCTGAAAATTAGCTTGAAGCAAGGTCTCATAGCACAAGTATAAGAAAAATCTGAAAACTGTGAATTTGTAGGTACATCAGAAAAAAAAATCTTTTTTGCAATTCGGAAACATATTTGTAACTCTTCGTAATTCGGGAATTGAACTGTTTTCATAGGTAAGTTTTTACGGAACCCTCAGTGCGCGAGTCCGATTATTCCGTGGACTCACACTTGCCCGGTTTTTTTTGCTTATTCATACAATTTTTATTAATAGACTCGCACTTGACCTCCATTATAACTAACGATCTTACTTAATATTATAAACGCGAAAGTTTGTAGGTATGGTGATATGGATGTTTGTTAAACTCAAAACGTTCACGAAAAAAACTTGGTACACAGGTAGACCATCCCTTAGAATAGCATATAGAATGCCTTTTATCCCGAGAGTATGTTCCCTTAGGATAATTTTCTACAATTACGCGGGCGAAGCCGCGGGCAGCAGCTAGTAAACGATGATGTGGTCAACGATGGAACATGCTTGCCTTGAAGTGACCTTAACTTAAAGACCACTTTTTTGGAGGTGGGAAATCATCTAATGACTTCTTTCGCTCTTTTCGCGAGAGAGCGTGTTAGACTTTTACTGACTAAAACCTATATACCTATGTCCTTCAGTAGCTGTTCGCGTTCTAGGGCCACGGTCACCCATTTAAGAAACCACATACTCCGGCAAGGAACTCTACTCTCCTTAGCTGTATGCACAATGAATGTGTTCCCAAAACGTTTCGTGTGTATTACTTATACAACGGGTATCTGCTGTATATGTATGTAAATACCTACACAATCGACTAGTCCTTTTACGAAGTAATTATTTTCAGAAAGGTTATCAGTTCAAATAGCTACTAGGTGTTACTCACCCGACTGTTCTTTACATGTTCCTTGATTATTTATAGCTATACTCCATTTGTTTAGGTAGTTAACTAAACATAAACAATCTTGATATGTCTTTTATTTAAAAAAATCGTATAAAAGACACATAAAGATTATTTAAATTTAGTTAATTACCAAACATCGGTATAGGTAAATAACCAATTGTAAACATTTTTAGATACAATTTTTAAACAACTTTTAGGGTCTGTGCATACCACGTTTTTTAAACGCGCCGGTGACGCGCGTTTGTAGCGATACAGCTGGAGGGAGTTCTGTACAAGGCAATACCGAGAGAGCATGTGGGATGGCGTCTACAGCCCCCCTAGCCAAGTTGCAAACGATAAACGTGAACGCATAATAATCTCCAATAGATTTTCAACTTTATGTTATTGGATATAAAGTTGAAAATCTATTGAAGATTACATAGTGTTTTCGTTCGTTCCGGTCGCTAACGCTCAGTAGTCTTTAATAGATTTTCAACTTTATGCTATTAGGTATAAAGTTGAAAATCTATTGGAGATTACTAAGCGTTCACGTTTATCGTTTGCAACTTGGCTAGGGGGGCAGACGCGATACGCACGCGAGTCAGACGCAACCTGTAGACCTTTAATAGGATAAAAGCGCGCCGTCGACGCATGTTTCTGAAACGCGCATCAACGGCGCGTTTAAAAAACGTGGTGTGCACAGGCCCTTAGATAAAAGACATGTCAAGATGGTTTACATTTAGTTAATTACCTAAACAGGTGGAGTATAGGTGGACTTTGACGTCATAGTAAGGCCTGATCTGGGCTTCACACGTCATTGGGATATTCCGTAAATATTCAAATGACGCCTGCTAAGCAACAAAAGCAGTAAAAGTTGATTCGACAAGATCCTGTTCCAGCGCGACAACATTCAATCTTTATTTTTTTTTTAGTGCCAACTTAATGAATAATCTTAGTTTTACTGCTTTGACGCCATAGTAGCCTACTCGGGAATCTTTCTTATTTTTATTAATTAGGAAAGTGTCTAGACTCACCTATTATAATTATTATGACACTAGGTAAAGAGCAATGGTACTGGCCTCGACTTGCGAGTTGTAGGACGTGAGTTCAAATCCAGCCAGACGTATTACTTTGTGTAATTTATTTCATCACCACTGCTCTCAAAACGGTGAAGGAAAACATCGTGAGGAAACCGTCATGTCCTAGAACCAAAAGTTCTAAGACATGTGTATCCATCAACCCGCACTAGGCCCGCGAGATGGATTACGGCCCATTCCCTCTTCTAGAGAGTAGGCCTGAATCCCAGCAGTGGGAACATTTATAACGCTGATTATGCTATGCTTTTGCTAAGTAAAATTTCACTCGCCACGTATAGAGAAAAACTTTTGATTGTCCAAACAAACAAGCCAATTTACAGGAATCAAAATTGTGAGAAGGGTAGACAGACACCTTATTTTTTGTCCTTTCATTTGACAAGCTAAAATACATCCATTTCCATACATATTACTAAATTATCATTTATATGAATTCATATAATTGGACGATTTTTCGCAAAAATAGGTCTTGGACCTCGATAAGAGTCGTAAATACGGCTCAGTTAGGAATGAGGACGGTAGAGCGAACTCTGTATTGTGTTGGCAGGAAGATGCGCATAAATTGTTTATGTTGAAACTCTTGTAGGTATGAATTATCGAATGCAGTAGACATAAATATACTAGCAGTTATGTAAGAAGCAGGTACGATGTTCTTCTTTTACTTGACCTTTTTTTAAGGTTGTAAATCATCGCATAATTTCTCCCGCTCTATGTAGAATAAGGGGAAGTGTCAGACTTTTACGGACTAAAAGCCGCTTTTTTTAACCGACTTCAAAAAATGGAGGAGGTTCTTGATTCCGTTGTATTTTTTTTAATGTTTGTTATCTCAGAACTCCGTCGTGTATGGACCGATTTGCAAAAATTTTTTCCCTTAAAGGATATGCTTCCAAATTGGTCCCATTTCTGATGGTCATCAAAATCCAGTTCTGATGATGGGATCCATGAGAAATGGAGGGAACTCGGCAAGTAAATGATAATTTTGGTATTTTCATCGAGAACATAAGCATTTACAGTCAAAAAATAACATTTGATGAAGTGGAACTGATGAAGAAGACCAGAAATGGCCAACGGAACTTCATACTCACATAGATATCACAATGAAGATAGTTAAGCGACTATGACAATACAAATAAATAAATGGTTTTGAGTAGTTATGTTGAAAATGGTATCATCAAAGTGACCTGATGATGATGATGGAGCCGGAAAATAGGCACAGGAACTCCATAAATTATCAATGTATCCTAGCCGTGTTTGAGCTTATTAGAATTGTCATGGGATGCACTTTGCCTATAAGGTACTATCGAACTGATCTGATGATGGAGCCGGAAGGACACTGGAACTTCATAATAAAACAATGTATCCTAGCAGTGTTTGGGTTAATTGGAATGGTAATGAGAAATAGGCACTCTGGTAATAATAAAGCGTTTTATTCGGACATAAGATAAACAATTGCTTTCCTTATACTAAAACAACATTTTACTTAATTAACTTATTCACGTATTTGGTTCTTCTTTATTTTTTGTAAATCCGTTTACCAGTTGGCAAAGGCCTCCTCCAACCTATTCCATTCTGATCTCTCTCTGGCCACTCTACTCCATGTTATGCCTGCTACTTGCCTGATATCATCGTCCCATCTTTTTGCTGTCTCCCTCTTTTCCTCTTGGATACCATTCTGTAACTATCTCACAACTAAAATGTGTGAAAAAAAAAACTTTTTACAAATAAAAATAACCGACTTCATTAAAAAAACACTAAAACGATCAAAATAACTTTAATTTCGGATTTCTTTTTTTTAAAGAAGTCCGTTTTTCTTTTAAAGGTTTTTATTATTGATAGGCCCATGCTTGACCACTATCTCACCTGATGATGTGATCGACGATGGAGCACGCTTCAGTAGAAGTTACCTATTTACTCTTGACTTAAAGACCCCTACGTTATTGCTATCAGAAAACACAGACTCCGGCAGACCCGTGCCTTTCAGATCTGTGTTTTTTACTTATCATTTGCGTGGCAGGGCCGTGGTGACTATTACGAACAATAGCAGGCATCGACCCTGGAGGAGCCCGTCAGTCCTGCTGACACCTCTTGGAGGCACCCCAGCAAATAGTAGCTACTTATTTACTATTCAATTTAATACTCTGTGGACTCGGTATTCGATTATTTTTCATGTAACCAATATTGACACCAGAGAATATAATAAAACGTTCTAGGAGTCAATGACATTCCCACTCAGTAACTCGATCCGATATTCCGCCGAGACTGTACCCTAATTTATACAATATGACGAAGAGAACAAGTAAACCCTTTCGCAGTCCAATATTGAGTCCTATCAACACGTAGCACTTTCCCTGAATAGAACTCTGTACTTTCGTTTTCTTAAGAAAATCTCTAAGACAATAGGAACCATCTATTTTGCAGGCCCTAGAGGATATTGATATAAAGGGATCCTTTTTGTTCAAATCGTCAAGCCAGATTAGGGTACGGCAATAAATCGTAACGTACTTATCGTACAGGACTTGAGTCGACACTAACAGTAATACGTGTCACAGATTTCGGTGAAGACAGAATTCTGTTCACGTAACGTCTGATATATTTCTTAGGATTTTACTCGAAGTTTTGAATTGATGCCATATGGCTCCAATATGGGTTCACGCACCACCATAAACTACTCTTGAACAACAAAGAAACTCGCAAACACACAGTGTGGTACCTTTCATATTGTAATAACATGTCATACGCTCGTTATTCTCGAAGAAGAACAAACGATCACACATATTGTGTTGAAATCTGACTGTGTTACCAAAACGATTCTTGTAGGAAAAGTTAGAATTCACTCACAAATTATGTTTGAAAATAACTCTGCCTGTCTACCTTTTCGCTTACATAAAAAAGAAAGAAACAGATATAGACTTGCCTATAGACGATTTACTCGTTTTAGGGTTCCGTACCTCAAAAAGAAAAAACCCTTATAGGATCACTTTGTTGTCCTTGTGTCTGTCTGTCTTTCTGTCAAGACCATTTATTTAGGGAACGCGTAGAGGTATCGAATTGAAATTAAAACCATATTCTCAAGTCTGCGGTCCCTTGAAGCTGTGAAAAAATCAAATTTCTAAATTAACCAAAAAAAAAAGATACTTACGGCCGTTTATGTCGCAAAAAAACGTATATTTCGACACTCTCAAGGGAATCAAAATTCCTAGTGTACTTCCCGTTGACCCAGAATCCTGAAATTTGGCATAGGTAAAGCAAGCTCATACAGCACAGATAGAGGAATAAATCTGAATACAGTAAAGTTGTTCTTACGTCACAAAAAAAAAAATTTTTTTGCGATTCGGAAAAATCTTCGAGACTCAATTCGGGAAATGAACTATTTACATAGGAAGGTTTATATGGAACCCTCAGTACGACTCGCACTTGCCCAGATTTTTTTTTTGCCTCGACGAAAAGCATCGAAAAAGTTACCGTCACCCGGAACACAGGGCAACTGAACAACACAGGTGAGTTTAGTCAGTATAAAAACTGTTTGACATTCCCTCTCGCCCAGAGCAAAAGGAGGCATTTGGTGATTTCCCCCTCAAAAAAATTGGTAACTCTTTCAAACAATACCGGAGCCCTAGCAGGCATCGGCGTTAGTGGGCCCCATCCATTTTGCTGACATCTTTATGAGACGCGCTTGGAATTCAACGCGCCGTTAGCCCGAGCTTGATCGGACAGCCAGCTACCCATAGCTCGCCATCCGCAAACCCTGGATCTGAATAAAGACTACGATACATTTTATCAACATACGACACTGGCGAAGCCACGGTTAAGAACTAGTTAGACTTTAGAGCTTAAGTTGAACTATTCTCAAATATTTTATTTATACAATAAGCCACCTACTAAATGAACGATGAATTAGTCTTATCCACGACATTCATTACCTTACTCTATATCAATGTAAATGAGTCGTGGCTATAATCTAAGTTGTGAATACGTGCTTGTATTACCAACAGTCTTCCTCAAAACTTAGCTAACTTCATGCGGCTGGGAAGTACCTACTCACGAATAGGTAACTTAGCGGAAAACCAAATCAAAATGTCAAATCGATTACTTGTCATACTCATATGTTTCAAGGAACTAATATGATACATGAATAAATTAGCTGCTTTTGGACAAAGATACATGAATTGGACCACTGGCAAAGAACTTTTTTTCCATAAAGGAAAATAGGCTTGAGAAGACCGCAGGTCGTCAGACGTCAATTAAACTGTACTATGACTAACCTGACAATATCTGGATAGAGTCCGACTCCAGAGTTTCCAGTAAAATTTAGTTAGTTACTTCCTTGAAGGAGTTGAGCCAGGATCCAAAAGTGCCTCAAATCACCACGGTTAGACTGAGGAAGGTAACGGAAAATGTTATATCGGAACCGATTTTTTTAAATTTGTTTTATCGGAATCGGTACTTAAATTGGAGGCTGAGGCAGAAGCGTCAAATGAAAGGCTACTAAAACTAATAAATATAAATGAAATGCGAATTCACAACGTTCCAAATAAAAAACAAAACAACAAGTGAAAGAGTAATCGACAGAAAGCATGAGAGGACCGAGGCTCCCCGCGTGAATCAATCGGAAGTTACGAACTTTCGGAATCGGAATCGAACATCCGTTAACGTCCCTTTCGTGATTTCAGAGGAAACAAAATATAAGTTACAATTTAATGGTAGGTCAGCAATAAATTGTAACTTATATATCATTTCCTCTGCCAGTTATTCACTGTGGTCTACGTCTGCTTAAATGAAATTCCAACACATGCCAATTTATTTCACAGTCGGTGCAAAAAATGCATTATTCTGGTAGCCTCCATTTTAAAAGAACGGAGTGTAATTTACCTATATAAGAAGTAGTAATGTAATCGTACTGAAGTCGGGTTAGCCCATAAATGTAACCTGAAGAAGTAACAGCAATAAAATTGAAACAAAGACGCGAATTGGGAATTTATATCGAAAGTTTTAAGCTCCCAAACATACGTTACGTAAACTATTTTGTTAAAAAGACAACACATTACGGTCGCGGTTGTAAATCTCTATTACCTACATGTTAACAGTAAAGTAGGATCGAAATAGAGATAGAAAGATTCATCTTTGTTTTAGGATAGGTAACATCAATTTCAAGAGATAAAGATTTTGGTTCGTGTATGCATCCCTAACCTATATGTACTTAAGTATGTTGCTATTTTACCAGAATTTAATTTTAAGCAAAAAGAAGGTTAAATAAGTAAGTTTAAGTATAGTTGAGGCAATATTACACATATATCACACTAAAATTACGCACTTTTTTTCATTATTAAAAAAATAATTAAGGCGTTAGTTTGTGAGTGTGTATATTTGTTAATTCCTCACGCTAGAATGGCTGAATAGATTTCAATGAAACTTGATGCACGGGTAGACCATGTCCTGGAATAGCACATAGATACTTTTTATCCCGGGAGTATGTCCCTTTACGATAATTTTCTAATATCATGCTGGAGAAGCCGCTGCTGGCAGCAGAGTATTTTATAAAGGTTCAGTTGGTACTATATGTTTGTTACTTATTTACGCTCCATCTCAACTGAACGGATTAGGACAAAAATAATCACACGGGAATACAATACGGGAAATACGGAACAGGACAATACACGGGAACTAGAGAATAGGACCCATTGTCATATTCCCCAATATCACCTTCATGACCTCGTCTTCAGTATGCTAAACCAGCTCATAGCTGTAATCAGAGCTCGAGGAGGTGATACCAGTTATTAAAATGTAAATAAGGCATAGGGTTTTTGCCAGTATAAGACAAAACATGTGTTATATTTCTGGTTTTTACGTTTTACATACGTTACTAATGTTTAAATAACCACAGCTTATAAAAAAAGTTAATAAAATTTGCTATAAAACGTTTTTTATTACAAAACTTCAACAGTTTGGGACAAATTGCAATTTCAAAAGTGTGGTACTAATTTTTGACGGCCAGTGTAACCTTTGTATTAGAAACAATAACAGAATATCCGTTAAAACAAAACATGTGTAATTAATATAATTAAGTAAATACAACTGTGTATGTTACGTGACCAACGCGCAGAATACACGTAACCAAAAAGATTAAGCTCATGTATAAACGGGCTGGTCCCACATTTTATTCTACGCAAAGATAAATGTCCTTGTAATAGATAATATTGTAGGGGATGAAGTTTAATTGGAGTAAGTCACGACAAATGTCCGTTTTAATGTGTATCTGCTATCTGGTGATTTACTTATTTCTACGTATTTACATCTGAACATAAAGCATAAATCAGTCTTATAATGGTCCCACTGCTAAGACTCAGGCGTCCTCTCTTGGAGAGGGAATGGGCTGTAATCTAACGCGCGTACCCAGTGGGAATTGATGAATGACACATATATCTTCGAATTTTTGGTTCTAGGACATGATTTTCTTACAATGTATTACTTCAAGTATTTTAAGAGCAGTGGTGATGAAGAGGATACGGTGGAACACACAGTGGAGGTTTTTTTTTTTTTTTTTTTCGGTGGGAAAATCATCTAATGACAAATCTCGCTCTTGGGCGGAGCGAGAGATAGTGTCAGACTTTTACTGACTAAAAACCCACTCCTGTTCCTTCGTTGCCTTCGTCCCAGGGCCCTGGGTTTCGTTTTCACACTACCCATGGCCCCAGTAGGCTTCGACCCTGCTGGGCCCCTACGATTTGCTGACATCTCCCTGAGGCGCGCGTGGAACAATACGCGCCGTCGACGACTTGGCTCGGTCCGGACGGTTACCGGACGGTCCGACGGCGAGCCACCCATTGCTCGCCGTCCGCAAGCCCGCGCCTACGGTGGCCGGAAATCGGGATCGGAATCCCGGCGGCGGTAAGGGCGTGAGGACCGTTGCCTCACGCGATCGGCCGCCTCCTTTGCTAGCATTACTGCTTCACAGAAGGAGGCGACCGCCTGCCACTCTTCCTCGCTCCGGACCATGGCCTGTACCAGGGCCCGGCGCGAGAGATCGCCGCCGCCGATCGCCCCCACAAGGACACGGCGTTGCTCTGCCCAAGCGGGGCACACCTGAACCGTGTGCTCCACCGTGTCCTCCGGGCGGTCCATACAGTGGCGACACCCGGGCGTTGCTTCCGCACGAATCCGGTGCAGGAACTTCCCGAACTTACCGTGTTCGGTGAGAACCTGCGTCATGCGAAAGGTGAGGACGCCGTGAGGTCTTTCCAACCACGCCTCAAAGAGGGGACTTACCGCCATAAACACAGTGGAGGTGTGCCCCGCCTGGGCAGAGCAACGCCGTGTCCTTGTGGGGGCGATCGGCGGCGGCGATCTCTCGCGCCGGGCCTTGGTACATGTCATGGTCCGGAGCGAGGAGGAGTGGCAGGCGGTCACCTCCTTCTGCGAAGCAGTAATGCTAGCAAAGGAGGAGGCTGCACGCGTGAGGCAACGGACCTCACGCCCCAACCGCCGCCGGGATTCCAATCCCGATTTCCGGCCATCGTAGGCACGGGCTTGCGGATGGCGAGCAATGAGTAGCTCGCCGTCCAACCGTCCAGTAACTGTCCGGGCTGAGCCGTTGACGGTGCGTAGTGTTCCACGCGCGCCTCAAGGAGATGTCAGCAACCATAGGGACCCAGCAGGGTTGAAGCCTACTGGGGCCAAGGGTCCGATTCTGAAAGGAAGACTCGGCCCTGGTATGAAAGGCAACGAAGGAACAGGAGTGGGTTTTTAGTCAGTAAAAGTCTGACACTATCGCCCGCTTCGCCCAAGAGCAGGGGATGTCATTAGATGATTTGCCCCCCCCTCGCTGACATAGTAGCGAACGGTCGTGTTTTTGTGTGCTCCGCATAAATAATTTAAAAAAAAGTGTTATAATCAATCTTGCGTACCTATAAATCACTCACAATTAAAGAATACCGAAAATCTGTGGTGCTTACGCAAAATCTCGTGTAAAAAATCTGTGTAAGTGGTTAATTATTGCTAATTTAGAGCAAAGAAAAAGTGCAAAAAGTGATAATCATATTTGTAAATCTGTGTAGTACCCACCTATTATTGACTAATTATCACTGTCGCTAAGTCAAAAATCATTAAGTTTATTAATACAGAACAATAATTTCACCTACTCCCACGCAAACGCAGATAGCACGTTGCGAATCTCTCTGGCTGCCGTGTCGGGTGGTCCGAGTTCGAATCCGACTATCGTTTTCTTCTTTTTGTATTTTTGGATTTTTCTGAAATTGATTTTTGTGGCAAGTATGGCTGTACAACGATCCCCACAAAGTTCTCTGCCGATGAAAACCGCTGCTTTGGTGCATTACGGTTCGGATTCTGCGATAAATAAAACAACGATGGAAGAAACCATGGGTAGCGAATTTTTACGCGACAACCCAAAGAAAGGAGTTATATCAACCATCACATACCGTAACAATAAACGGAAATGTACAGAAGCTGGTATTGCCCAGGATCAGCAATCAATTTTGATGAACAGTACAGATGCTGGTATTGAACAGGATCAACTATCAATTTTTATGTCTGAAATGAAATCCATGCTCCTAGAATTCAAGGAGCAACAGAACACCAAAATAGAGAAAATTTGTGAATCTATTGAGGAGATAAAATTGCAAAACGCAAAGATTCAGGACTCTGTTACCTCTCTATCACTATATTACGATGGTTTGAAATCACAGATCGACCAGCTAGAAGCCAAACTTGATGCAGAACGGAAAACCAACTTACAATACTGTACCACATTAGAAGACAAGCTCGAACGATTTGAGCGTAGTGCGAGATCGACATGCGTGGAAATAAGAAATGTGCCTGTAACTAAACCAGAGACAAAGGAATACTTATTAAATACCGTGATGAGGGTCGGCTCTGTCCTGGGTGCTCCTATACAGGCTCAGGAAGTAAAAGATTTGTATCGAATAGGACCAAATGATTCAAATACCAGAACTATTATAGTGGACTTTACTACCAACCTTCTTAAGGAAAAATTTATTCATATGTTCAAAAATTATAATAAAAAACATAATAAACTTACTACTGAACATCTTAATGTAAGTGGACCGGCAAAACCCATATTTGTGTCCGAAAATCTCACACCGAAAATGAAGCGACTCCTGTTCTTGGCCAAAGACTTTGCCAGTAGCAACGAGTATCGTTTCTGCTGGGTTACTAACGGGAAAATTTTCCTACGTAAAAAAGAGGGTGCTCCACATATTCTGATCAAGAACGAATTGAACCTACCAAAACCTGCTAACACCAATTGACTAGTCGACTTTACTACTCATTGGGTCTTTGATTCTCACGTTTTTACCTTCTTGGTTATCGTTTGTCTGAAGATTGCTAACAGCTTCCGCATCTTGTATTTTTCTTTTGTGTCTATTATGTTATTTTATGTACAGCAGTCATTTAAACTATTATTTGTACTTTCTTTACTTAAGTTATTTTATGTCATGTTTTTATGTATGATAATCCTTGTTCTACATCTAGTGCTCCTACATATAGTACATACACACAAATACACAATAATACTTTCACACACATTCAGATTTTTGTACAGAAGTAATTTAGTACTTAGTAAAATCCCTTCGGATCAGATTAGTCTGTTCTGTCCAGTCCTGTGCGTTAAACATCAACTCATAGTTTATTTGTTTGTTTTTAGGATCGCCAAATGAATACTGACAATTTGGTAATTACCGACGATATAGATAATATAGTAAATCTTTCGGTCTCAAAATCTTACATTTGTGCCCCGGAACAATGTGCCTCATACCTTAGTGATACCACAAATGGTCTTAGATTTTTCCATCTAAATATAAGAAGTCTGGGTAATACCGCAAACTTCAATAACCTCCTAATCTTATTAGATAGAATTAGAGTACAATTTGATGTTATTGTGTTGTCGGAATGCTGGTTAAGCAAGTGTCCCCATCTACCTGAAATTCCTGGATTTGAGTCGTTCCAGTCCGAATATGCTAACCAAAATGAAGGTATTGTCGTTTATTCTAGACGTGGTGAATCATTTACTGTTGAGAAACCAGTATTCCATGGTGCTTACTGCGTAATTCTTAAATTTCGCTCAGATGTAGCATTAGTAGCAATTTATCGATCTCCATCACAAAGAAACATCCAAAACTTTATCGACAGCCTAGACCTTACACTAGACTCACTTAAAAGTTTTAAAACTGTCCTAGTTCTAGGGGATATCAACATTAATATATCACCCAATAATGCTGACGTGAATTCGGATAGTTACCTGAACACAGTTGCATCGCATGGAATGCTGCCCGGTCATCTCTTCGCCACTCGCAAGACCAGCTGCTTAGATCACGCAATTATCAGGACCAACAAACCTGCTATTACTCTGGTAGTCGACTCATTTATTACAGACCACGCTCCAGTAATAGTTTTCTGCCAACTTAAAATAAATGTACCTAAAACAGTGGTAACCTCTCACCGCGTTGATGTGGATGCTTGCGTGGTCGAACTTGAAAGAAACAATTTTTCATGTGTCTTTGACAGTATCGATGCTAACGAAGCTGCAACCAAATTAGTGACTTTAATTTCCACTGTGGTGAATAGAAATACTTGTTCTGTTATAATCTCTAATAAAAACCGAATCATTAAACCTTGGATAACGGCTGGGCTTTTGAGATGCATCCGTAACCGGGACACTATGTACCGGAAATCAAAAAGAGACCCCGAGAACTACATCCTTAAAGTGACTTATACACGCTATAGAAATTTCTGTAACAACCTACTAAGAAAAATAAAAAGACAATACGAATCCTCAGAATTCCGGAGGCACCACAATAATCCAAAGGCTACCTGGAAACTAATTAAAAGTATTTCTAATCTTAAAGATAACAAACCGTCAACTGGTGAGCTCTTGTCCCTAGAGGCTAACCCTTCTCTGTCACTTAATGCCGTAAACCACTTCTTCGCAAATGTAGGGAAAACACTGGCATCTAAAATTACACCTGAGCTTAGCGAACCATCAAATGTTTCTTACCCTATTACAAGTGTCAATCCCAGCTCAATGGCCATCTTCAGTACCGACATTGAAGAACTAGAACAAATAGTTCTAGGTCTTAAACTTAATAGTGCTGTGGGTTGGGATGGTATATCTGCTGTTCTTATAAGGGCCGCTAGGCATATCCTTATTCCAGTTATGTGCCATGTTTTTAACCTTGCCCTCATGTCAGGTGTCTTTCCCTCTGCTTTCAAAAAGGCAATTGTACACCCTATATACAAGAGCGGAGACAAAGGCAGTGTCAATAACTATAGACCTATATCAGTTTTGACCACCTTGTCAAAAATCTTTGAAAAAGTTCTTAACAAAAGACTTTTAAATTATTTAAATTCCCAAAATATACTCGCCTCAAATCAGTACGGCTTTAGGGCAGGAAAAAGTACCGAAGACGCTGTCTTGGAATTAACTGGTACTATTGCAAAAAAGGTGAAAGAAAAACTCAAAACTATAGCAATCTTTCTTGACCTTTCTAAGGCTTTTGACACTGTCTCTGTCCCCATTCTACTCACTAAACTGCAAAAGATTGGCATTAGAGGTTTGTCTCTTGATATCTTTAAGAGTTATTTGACGGACCGCTCTCAAGCCGTTAAGATAGGTGACTTTACCAGTGAGAATGAGTTCATTAATTACGGAGTTCCACAGGGTAGTGTTCTTGGACCTACCCTATTTTTAATATACATAAATGACCTCTGCAAATTATCTTTAAGAAACGCAAACATGATAATGTACGCTGATGACACAGTAATACTTGTCCATGGCAACGATTGGCAAAAAACTCGCTTGTATGCAGAATCTGCTCTTCAAGCTGTCTGGAATGGTTAAATAGGAATCTGCTTACTTTGAACCTAGAGAAAACAAAATTTATCACGTTTGCGCCCCTTCAATCATCTCAACCAGCTTTCAATCTAACTGCACACAAGTGCTATTCGATAATAAACACTATTTGTAGTTGTAACGTTATTACGCAAGTCAACAATATAAAATATCTTGGTGTTATTATTGATAGTACTATGTCTTGGAATGAACACATAAGATCGCTGGTGTCACGGGTCAGGAAGTTAATATTTGTTTTTAAAAATTTGAGGTCTTCTGCCGACTTCCATACTTTGAAAATTGTTTATTCTGCTTTGGCGCACTCTATCATAACTTATTGTATAGTGGCTTGGGGTGGCTCTGGTAAATGTTTGATACTGAGACTGGAGAGGGCACAGAGGGCGGTTCTTAAAGTCATGGCACACAAACCTATTCGCTTCCCTACAAACGAACTCTATGCCCTTTGTAAAGTACCCACAGTAAGGCACGCATTTTTCCAAAGTACCATACTCCGAAAACATTCTGAACTCACATTCGACCCCAATATCGGATCTAATAAACGTAGGGCGGGCTTAGTTTGTCAGACAGAAAAGGCCAACGTTATGATGGTGAAACGCCATTACCATTTCTTTAGCCCTGTTTTATACAATAAAGTTAACAAAATTTTAAATATCTATCCACTTACCTTTCGTGAGTGTAAGGTAGTCATCAACAAGTGGCTCCATAGCCGAACATATGAGGAACTAGAAAATCTAACAAATAGGTAGATATTATTTGTCTAGATTTAATGCAAGACAAAATCTGCTTTTGATTCCACTTCCATGTAACGTATCAACGGAGTAAAATCTACTCAATTTTCTGTATATCTACTTAATATTAACCTACACACACACACACACACACACCATCACACACACACATCCCACAAACACTCACACTAAGTGAACTAGAGCACCTGGATCTCACTTTTGTTTTAGATTATTAAATGATTTTATTTAATTAATTGTAATAATATAAATAAATTGTAATAATATAAATGAATTGTAATTATAATTCAAATTAATAGGTAGTTGCTTAACCTTTTATAATTCTAGATTAAGAGTAATTAAGTCTAACTACGAATATAGATTAATTGTAAATTTATTATCATACATTTTGGAACGCCGACGTCTCCCTCTTGGAGGTGGGCGCTAATGGCTACAACACAGTTTTAAACTAATGTAGTTGTTAACGAACACTTAAAATTTTGTAAACAAGTTTATTGTTCCAATAAAAATATTATTATTATTATATTATTATTATATTATTTTCCAACCGAAAAAAAAAGCAGTAGTGATGAAATAAATTGAACCCACTACTTCAAACTCGTAAGGCCACCAGTCCTCCGCATCCGCACATTCTTAAACAATCATCTGCACATTGTCCTTTTGTCCCTCCTTTAGGGCCTGTGCATACCACGTTTTTTGTTTGTAGCGATACAGACGCGATACGCACGCGAGTCAGACGCGGCCTGTAGGCCTTTAATATGATAAAAGCGCGCCTTCGACACACGTCTCTAAAACGCGCGTCAACGGCGCGTTTTAAAAATGTGGTGTGCACAGGCCCGATGTTTTGCGCTCTATTATAAACATGACCGAAATTCTCTGGCCATTATCTATCGTCCCCTTTACTCTACAAGTGATACTAATAAAGATTGCCCATACGTTCCTAATCATCATTTCAGCCGAAAGACGTCTACTGTTGGACATAGGTCTCCACCAAAATCGCCATAACGACCGATCCTGTGCGTCTCGCATCTATCGGATTCCCGCGACCTTCACCAGGTCATCGATCCACCTTGTGGGAGGCCTTCCAGCATTCCTAATACAATCTCTATAATATTACCTATTACTTCTTTTATTTAATTTATATCATTTAGCAGTCATGTACATACGACCATATCTTCTGATAACACACGCACAGGTAACTACCGATAAATCCAACCCCAAAACATCGGAGACAGTGATAGGATTTTATTACTAGTTAACAAACATTGCTGATCGATATTAGCCCATAACGCTACAATTATTAAGTATACAATCGTTTAACCACAATATACTACTGCATAATGGCGTGTGTGCCAATAATTAAGGGAGCTTGGCTTTCATAACACTATTTCATAAACATCCGCTACAGCAAAAAGCTTTATAAACTTTAAACCGTCAGTACGCGACATAATAACAAACCAGAGTAAAGTTATGAGCATAAAACACTGCAAATGGAAAGCACTAACATAAACAATGATCGGTATTTTAGAATAATAATACAATAGAGTCATAATGGCTATATTTGAAGCTTAATATCATAAACCCGCATAAAATATTGAGCTGACCTGGCATGAGCTTTAGTTAACGCGAAAAGGCAGATATTTTAAGTGCCCGATAAGTTAGCAAATGGCTTTCATTTGATTGAAATGCATAACTTGGGCACTTGGCGTCGATTTTCATTTTTATTCATTGAGGTTTTCGTCCTATTACATTACTCTTACTTGAACAGCGAATCAAAAATGCGGTAGGTATTCTTTTTGTTATTAAGTCATGGAATGAAAGTTCATTTTTACGCGCAAAATGATTAATGGTCTAAAAGTATGAGATATGTATAAGAAGTGGTTTTGTATTTACCTACCGAAAAAAATTGGAAGTTATAAATCACGCTTTTCATATTGAAGACAGATACATCGTGTATGTGGGTTCATTGACCAAGTTCCTTATCACAACGCCTAAAATTATATTTCATGAAAATTAGAAATGTGACTAGGCACTATTTCAAGCTTTATTTTCTCTTGACGCCTGTAAAAATGCCCGTCACGATGTGATTGGAATTTTTCAATATTTTCCCGGTATTTTTTGTATGAAACGTGTAATCTCTACAGGGTCTGAAATTGATACGAAAGGAAATAAAATGTAGAAAATTTATTGTAATGCTTAGGTTTATCAAGCATCAAAGATAATAATAATATAATTGTGATTATTCAATGAAAATCAAGTTATGCTACTTCTGCTATGCAAGATATTTAACTTACAATGTATATTGCCTTGGTTTTAATACTTTTGATTCATGTTTAATAATATAGTCTCCATGGAAATATTAATTAAAATATTCAAAGGATATTTCTAGGTCTTCCTTCATTACGTTAGATGTCAAATTAAATTCCTTTGTTGCAAAATATGGGTTCTCATTATTTATGAAAACAAGAAAATACTCGTTTTCAAGCGGGGAGTTCGCTAGAGGAAATGAATATTTCCTTTGACAAACAAATGCGAAATATTTTCAAGTTGAACCCTGTACAGCATACAAATGTGCTTTAGTAAATAGTTGTTCCACATTCAAAAGATGTTTTTGTTTCTTAAATTCTATTTATATTTTTACACTAATGAAATAGGTAGGTATTATTTCCAAACAATATACCTATTGCGATAAAATTTATCCAATTAAAAAAAATGACTCAATACACCAATTAATTACTTATTTTATCACGGAAAATCCCAATGATTCGTAAATTCTATGCACGAATCATAATTCGTTGCAGTATTTTGACCTGTACAAAAACGATGCACAAATGCTTAATTGCAAAAAAACATTCCACCAATAACGTACGAGCGTCCATACCATAACTGTTAACATTCAATTAAAGTTTTTACACTAGTTTCAAAATAGATTTTATTTTTATACAAGGATTTTTTGTTGCGTAGCTACTTTTTTTTCTATCAGACAGGTATCTACGGTCTGATGCCACAACGCATCAAAATACAAGTTTAGTTATAAAGCTATGTAAAGAGGGAGGTTAGGAGGTTAGGACTCCTCCGTAGCATACGACGAAAATAAAAGTCCCAGGATATTAATTTGTAGGTGAATAATGTTTTTTATTCTGCTCCTTGTTAAGAGGAGCAATGACTATAAGCAGATATGTTGCCAGATTGATTGAGAGTCATGCAAAGTCAGAGCCTATCGAGATTGACTTGCTATGTCCAGTATCTCATTATAAGTTATCCTTAGGTTGAATATTTTGTGTGTTTTTGGGCAATTCAGTACACCTAGATTAGTAAACTGAACCATTTGCGGATGGGTGAAGTTAGAGACGCTTTTTGTATACTTTTGCTTAGTTGCGTAGATTCTTATTTTATTCTTCACTATGATCAATTTAAAATGGATAATTATGTTAAGTCCATTTCTCTTGTATCTTATGCGGTATCTCCAAGTCAGTTATCGGTCAATGTACATCCCCAGTTACTTAACACAGTTGTGGTGCGGAAGCAATTGTTTGCAAAGTTTTATGGTGTAGCACAGTTTTCTCGTCTGAGGGCCTTTACCCGTTATCAGTTACATTAAAAGTTTTATGCAGTTTACGACCTCTTCAAAAGATAATGCAGAGGACGAGAAATGTGCGCTGTGGAAGCAGAAACACCCAACTCCTCCACACATAATCACCCTATCAGAACATCTCCCCCCTGGACGCGAACTGCAGTAGCCCATCCGGCAAAAATTATTTACCCAAATGGGCTTCCTCGACCCATCTCTAACACAGTGTCAATGTGGAGCCGCTGCACAGGACGTGCGTATGCTGCCCATCCTGCACAACCACCTGCACATTTCAGAATTTATACGAGGCCAATAACAGAGCTGAACCAGTTGCCAAATACTGATCAGGAAAAAAATAATTTGAGTCCGTCCGACACGAAAAGAAGAAAAAGATAAATGGACTGACTGGAACACACTAGCTCTAATCCCCCATTTTTCCTCCTCATCTTGGTTTTACAAAAGGCTTTTTTTTAATTGGTCTGGATGCGGCTACAGGATCCTCACTGGTGTTGAAAAGCAAACGAGGATTAGCCTGGAACTCGGCTTCTGTCGTGGTAAATCAAGTTTAAATATAGTACATATTTACGGGCCCTATACTGGGAAAAACCCATACAGAACCCTGAGGCACACTGGCATCAAAATAATGAAGCGCTGTCACCATCTCACACTGGAAAAGCTATACAACTTAACATTGCTCACATGATTATTTTACGAGTATTTCTATGTTTGTAGTAAATATCGCCGCAGATATATTGCGTGTGTTTTTATGTTTATGTAATTTCTATATAACTGAGATTGACGTTTAGAATTCAACCTTTTTCTGCATTAAACCCCGGCAATAACTACCTTTGTACAGTTTTGGACCTTTGGAAACCGACCCCCCCCCCCCTTCAACCCCTGCACGAAAAAGCTATAGCTATTTCCGTGTAGATATAAGCAAAAATACCTTTCGAATACCGTAATTAGAGACACAATAAAAAGACATTGAGAGAGCGAACGCCGGCATTCTCTTGGGGTATAATGAATCAAAATTACCGAAAGAATGTAGGTACTTAATCACCTATAAATAAATCAATATTTAAGTTTAATACTTAAATATTGATTCAGTCAGTGGGTCGTCTTAGGAATTATCTTGATCTATCGCTGGTTCATATTTATATTTAACATTATATTTTATATACCATTTGGTTCTTATCTACATATTAACTAAACTCTGTACTTACCTATATTTTCTAGTATACATATTCTACACGATAATAAATGTACCTACCCAATATATATATTTACCAAAACAATTGTACCATCATGCGTGTCTATGATACGTAATCATTGGATATCAAAATAGCAACAACGCACATGAAAACATATTGCTAGCATTAATAGGGTAGTAGGCACGTATTCATAACATGCAATTAATGCCTACAGCTTTTTCAAATCAGGCTATTAACTAAGTTAAACTTACGTTTTGTTATCCAAATTCAGGAAATTTTGTTGTAAGCTCCTACTTCTTCATTTACCTGTATACTTATAGAAACTGAGCATTTAGCGCCTACTTTAAAATTGTTTCTTCAATTCGCAATCTATCATTGTATCTTACACTGTCTGTAAGTACGATATTTCTCCACACAAATGTTAGAATTTTTAATTTTAAAATCAGAACGTTAGAGTTATTTTTTTCTTTTTATCCCTTAGGGAAGGCCATAGTCGTTCGACCATATCGCCTAGTCTTTCGTCCATGTTTTCTTGCGTAATAAGTCTTCCGTATTCGAATATCATAGTTGTTTCTTTTTGTTTTACATTAAAATACGAGTGTAACACATTCTAATGTTTTTGAAGTATTTGGCAGCAAATGTATCGAGCTGTGTTGTTATTTGGCAGCAAATGTATCGATTCAATAACTTCACTCGAAGAAATCCCGCCAAAAACTCAACAGAACGTTAGAGACTGTTTTAATTATTCGCAAATTGATTCCTAGTGCATACTGTAATGTAAAATTGGTGTAGTTAATACATACCTAATGTTTGACTTTTACACTTGAAATCGTTCTACAGTTTTTTTCCGTGATGGTTATTTAAATCTGCCTCTACCTAAGAGGCAGATTTTAAATTCGTTTTCCGAATAGGTTCTTAGAAGGTAATTCTTTCCACTTTTAATAATATGAGAGAATTTTATAGTTCTTTTATCACCGATGTGCTTACCGAATGATGAAATGAAAGGATTTTATAGTTCTTTCACCACCGATGTGTCTGTTGAATGATGAAATGAGAGAATTTTATAGTTCTTTTACCACCGATGTGCCTATTGAATGATGAATAACTTGACGCATTGATAAACGATCAATGTAAAAGAGATTTCATACACAAATACCCCAAACATAAGTCTCCGTTCTATATTTCCCTAATGACCGTAACGCTTAGTTCAAATATTTAACTATCAACTCCTTATTTAGAATCTACACTAATATTTTAAAGAAATAAAGTTTGTTTTTTGTTCGTAGCAGGTAATCTCTGAAAGTACTGGTCTGATTGCTAAAAATTTTTCACCGATAGAAAGCTGCTTTATTCCTAAGTGATATATAGGCTATATTTTAAGTACGCGGGCGAAGCCGTGGGCACAAGCTAGTAAATAAAACTAATTGATCGTTACTTCAAATTTCTATTTTATATATAATATTTCAAACTAGTTTGTTCCCGCGGGCCGCGGCTATAGTCAAGCAGGAAGCAAGCACGGAGCAGAACTTAGATATAGGTAGATACTCTTACTCTATCTCAGGATCAAAAGTGACAGAGTGAGTACCTAAGTGCCGTAATTCAACAATAGTGTAGGTGTGGTAATAGAAAAATAGGATAATACCTACTCTTAGAATTCCCTTCTACAAACAATAAATTTTAGTCATAACGAAATTCGGATACCGCCATATTAATTAATTGCCTAAGTAGTGTAATTAGTGTCTTAGAAGTAGCGGTAAGTATATTGTTTTCTACGAATATTAACAAATAAAGAAGCCCATGTTTCTTTCACTTGGGTGAAGACTATCGTTTATTACAGCGACCCCATTTAGTGTTCTGTCTAAATGATAAATTGAGACAGTACCCATGAATCATCCTTAAAGTATTCTTTATGTTTACCTATTTATTTTAGAGTAGACAATAATAAACATTATAACTCTCATAAATATTTTTCGTAAAGTAGGTATAATATCAACCTAATTTATATCTATATTGTTGTGTTCCATTTCTAAATTCTGTTATTTTCCTACAAAAAAAAACTTTATTTATACTTAATTCATTTTAATAATACCTACAATTAAATGTTTTTATTAATATTCCAAATAAAACCTATTTTGTAACAAAATATAACTTAAATACTCTGTACTGGCAGTATGCAGTCAAAATGTTATTGAATGCCATTAATGTTTTCTTCTTTTTTAGTTTAGTTTTCTGTAAAGAAATGGCTTGTAATATTTTTCATCTATTCAGGCCAATATTTTTACTAGAGTAACACCTCTTTAGTATTTTTATTTATAGCCCTTTTTAGTATTCTTAGTCGATTTTATTTACCTTGTTTTTTTTTTATCATGACATGCAAACCCTATAAATTTCAAGACCAAAAATATTGTTTTTTTTTTCTTTTGGTTTCACATCATTTCACCACACGTTTTGTACATTTAGCCCGTGTCAGGTTCAGAAAGTATTTTGATAAAATCCTCAACTCCATTTTACCAAATCCGAACCTTTCAATGATTCCACATATATTGTTTTCATACTAAAACACTAGAAACACAAAAATTATTGACACTAAGAAAATCAATAGGTTAGTTTCAACGGATAAGACAACTTTTGTGAAAAGTTAACGCCACTGTCACCAAAAATATTAAAGAATAGGTACATTATCGGCAGTAACAATTGACATTCATGGCTGAAATCCCTGTAAAACTGTGTGTAAGACTTTATTAGTTATTTATTTAAGTAAGTAAGTACTCTTTTCTTTCGCCTAACCTCATTATTCAAACAAAAATATTAAATTAAAATTAACTTAAAAAATTACTCGACCCAACAATAAATTCAAAGAATGCAGGACGTTCGCATGTTTTTAATAGTCCATTAAAGCTGCTAATCAATTTGCACACTTAAATAAGTCTTATTTGTTTCTTAGATCATTCCGTGAGATTAGAGCCTAACATAAGGAGGCTAAACAGTAACCTTCACTCGCTAATTGAAATAACTTGGCAGCGAGCTGGTATTTCTATAGAACAAGGACTAGACGAAATGGGTCAGACAGCCTCCGTAGCTCATAAGACATTTATTAGCATAAGTGACTTGTGTTAGTTAAAGCGAGAGCTTAGATGTTTTCTTAGGGGCGGAATTCACCAATAAAACTAATCGCGTTTTAACGTTTGGCTTGCATAATCGCGTTTAGTCGCTGTCACTAGTGTCACTTGTCTGTATTTTTCTTTTGTATTTTTTTTTTAATACAACACAAGAAAAATACAGACAAGAGACACTAGTGACAGCGACTAAACGCGATTATGCGAGCCAAACGTTAAAACGCGATTAGTTTTATTAGTGAATTCAGCCCTTAAATAACTACCTATAATAATAAGCATAATACGGCTTATAATGTTCACACTGGGACTGGGACTCAAGCCTCGTCGGTTTGGTGCACGCGAGCCTATAATAATAATAGCCTACCTATTTAATCAAAAATAACTACTTAAAACATTTAGTTAACGTCATAATCAAAATTATCACTGTTTAAAGAATTTGGGATTAGGTTCAATTTAAACCGCAATCTAAATTAAGTAACGTGTGGTAAGTCACGTCAGCCGACATGTATCTAGCCGCTAATGACACTTGCTTGTAGCCATGCCCGCCAATGACACTTTTCTACAACCATGCCCGCCAATTCATCAATATAATTATGACACTTCATACAGCCATGCCAAGAAGCCAGCGATAAGAGCGGGAAAGTGTTGCCATAAGCTATAGCCATGCATAGCCATCTATGTTTATGTTTTATCTAGTCCGTAGGGTATACAAGATCCTTCGTTTTATCATTTTTGTATGAGCAATCTCATTAAAAAATTACAAAACATAATATATAGACGGTAGGTATCTTGGAACAATTACAGGATACAATGAAACTGCCCGATTTTTATTTACTTCGTTTCAATTATGTTTACACTAATTCCAGTTACCAATCGAACAACGACATGAATTATATATGAAACTTTTAATGTAAGTAGTCCAAACTGCTCCAATACAGTTAATAATCAAATTCTTATTTTATTAAATGTTTTAAAATAAAAACACGGCCTATGACCTACTTATTTGCATATGTACAGTAGTAAGCTTTATCTTTTATTTTATTCCCCCGAATAATCGTAAGAGAACAAAACCGAACTTTATTATGCCTGTTTGCTCTGACGAAGGACAAATTAGTAATGAATTCGAGTAAATATATGATTGGCCTTAAAATTTTGTTTTATCTGGTACCTATCTATTATTTTAATGAATAAAATAAACACATAATAAGTACGTATTCCTTAAAGGTTGAACTGTGACAGGTGACCTATGGTATAGGTAAGTACCTCCGGATATATTTAAACCCCTGTCATAGAAGATACATACCTACCAAACCACAAAAGCAATAACTAAAAGAATATATACTCTCTAGGAAGTTAGATAAGGTATTGTTAAATGAAATACTGGCAAGAAAGCAGATTACTGTCTAAGAAAATAAATGGGTCGTGTAGTTAAGCTCAGAAGATGGTTTTCTTATAAACATAAATATTAAGAAAAAGCCATATTAGCGGAGCACCCTGTGCGGCCATTATAATAGTGTAACTTTAACCGAGGTAAGAACAAAGTTTCCACAATCTTAGCATGATAGTTGTCAGCGTTTACAACTTCGTAATTAAATTGCGAACTGGAGCTTTCGACCTATTGTATAAAATTGTACAAGAAAATTACATTGCACACCAAGGGAGCGAATAAATGTCTTATAATCAAGCTTTAAATGCAGAGTGGGAGCTAAGACCACAAGAGCCTCTCAGGCTGCGAATAATAAAAACTAATTTTCATTCCGTCTACGACTTGGCATGTTTTAAAACTTGCATTAAGTAATGCGTCGGGACCTACTTAATTAAGTCTTACGTAATTAAAAAGCGGACTTCCTGGTTCATTACAATTTACTTATTTTTTGTAGAATCATTCTGCCATGGGTAGAGTGGATTAGATGAGTATTATCATAGCACAGATTTCCCAAAAATGTTACCGGCCATTTTCCTTAACGGAGTCAATGGTCCGGTTAGTAGACATTCTGCGTTGCCAAGAGCTAACACAATAATACTGCAGCAATAACAATTCCCTAGTTCAACGACGGGGGTTTTGACTGCCGATCGAAAGGTCACGGGGTCGAATCCTGCCCCATTTTATCATGAAGCGTGTTACACCAGCATATATTCAGCTTAATCGACCGGGACCTATGAAAACGTAAAGAAGCAAAATATTGGAAGAACGTAGATCTATTTAGAATTCAATTCAGCACACGATTACAATTTCAAAGTTTGGAAAATGTTTTACATTTTATGCGAAGAGTGGAAAAGCATAACATTCATTTCAGCATTTAAAAACGACTTTGAAAATACAACTAAACCATTATTTTAAGTAGCATGGAATCAACCGAACGCTGCAATCGTATTTCGTTGTTTATTTCGTAGTGTGATATTCTAGCTTTGTTCATGACGTCACTTGTTGGGTATTTATCTTATTGAATGCTTATTGATCTGTGGAATATATGGAATATGTTAGCTAGATTTTGTACTGTTTTTCTCGATACAAGGCAGAAAAAACAACTTTTCCCAAGCTGTCGTTAGTAAGTTATGTTTTGTTGTGAGGAAAAACATTCTCATATTTGACGAATTAACACTTTGAACCCGCCACATATTGCAAATTATCTTTTGATAGATTTGTTTTTAGTTACTTTTTGGGAGAAAAAATTTGCCGAAAGCTTTAACTATACAGGCTGTAGGAACAAAAGAGAGGACTTAATTTTGTGCGAGGATTAACTCGTTGAGTAGTGTAATTAGAGACACAATAGTAAGACAATGGCGCCCGAAAGCCGGCGTTCGTGCGGGGATCAACAGCTTAAACCCGACCACATTTGGCTAAGCGCTTACACAAAATGACATTCACGTCAGCTCCAATGTTGTAGCTATTTAATCTTTCTTTTAGCCACAACACATGTGTTACTACGACAACAAACACGGCCCGGCCATAAATTTTTAATTAACTTTGCCAACGTTTTTTTTATCATTTTACGACAAGTTCGCAAACGTGATGTTTATGCGAATATTTATTTATATAAAATGGAAGATTATGGCTTTCCGAGGAATGCGGAATTTGTATCGTTAATTTTTTTGCTGCTGAAGTTTCGTACTGAATTTCTTCCGGTATAGATGCGGTTTCTTTAGAAAACTTTCTTATTGCAACAGATGGATACAACGCTGACATTTAGTGCAGCACCAAGGTTATCTTCAAACTCAAGCTACCTACTCACACATGACTCGGTATTTCCAAAATAATAGATAGAGATAAAGTCATATTATTATCAAATGCATGGTATTAAAAACTTAAACCTCAAAATGTTTAGTAAATCTGGGAATCAAACTGGTTGTTACTTTCTTCTTCTTTAATAATAAGGGTGAGACATTAAATCTTTAATTAAAGAAAAATCTAGTCTACTAAAACACGACATCAACAAAGTGTCGATGTTATGAACAAACCAGTAACAAAATTCCATTGTACAAACGTTTCCGGACATATGGTTTAATTACAAATCCCGTGTGGTGTGTGCTCGGCGACAATTACGGCAATTTAGTCGCACCCTTGTTAATTACGGTCACACCTATCTATCACACACGAGTTAATCGATGTACATCATCGCTGGCTGGTTGGACACTGACCAAAACCAAAACTGAGACTCCAGGGGAAATGTCCATGATTGCATTTACATATATCCAGAAAAGTGTTTGGCATAGTTAAGGTACCAGGTTTTGAAGGTTGTAGATTGTAGATTATAATTAATGAAAAAGTACCATGACCAAACTGCAAGACACAATTCGTCCTAATATTGAACCTAATTTATTTTTTTGTCTAAGAACCGCTACTGCGCTGCTTAAACTATATAAAAAAAAGAATTCAGTGCCATGTCAATCATTCTTCTCAATTCATTTTCCTATTTGACGCCTTTGTTCAATGTGCTGCCAAATTGCGTTTACGGCAGACAAGACATGTTTCAGTGCCTGAAAGATATGCAATGTATGCGTAGATATATATCCTCGATGTACGATATAGCTACTTCACAAGTAATTTCACTTTTTTACGAACGTGTTATTTATTTTCTTTAAATAGGTACATATAATTTGCATTTATAAAATACTTAACTAACTATAATTAGAGTAAAACTAAAAAATAATAATAATAAAAAACCTAAACTAATTAAAACTCCTCCACATCGCTGTCGACTGGTAATGTGACCAAAAGACTGGCGGCTATGCCACGCTGTATGGCAAAGCCTATCCTCTGTCCAAGATAAAAGCCAGCCCTTGGGTCACGCGAAATGTCAACAAGACGATTCGACAGATCTTTATATACAATTTATGAGCACTCAGACTCACAATCCAATTTTACTAATAATTTTATTTGGATTGTATGTTGGGCTAATATCCGCAACACCACATCGAAAGCACGTATTATGCGTAATTTAACTTGCAGACACAATATTGTCTTATGAATTTATCATAAAGAAAATAGAAATCACATAAACGACACTTTCATTAAGTCCTATTTCTTAAACTGTTTACGATGTCTCGGACATCTGTTGATAGTGTCCCATAAATCACAAGTTTTACTGCTTTTCACAATGGTCATTTAGCTAATTTTATGTAACTATTACTTTAGTGCTGTCTGACTGAGGAGACGGCGTGCCTACTTCAGGATTCTTCGCTATTTGGCGCACCGGTAACTACTGCCGCATTCATGACCTACTTAAGAATTGAGGATACCTTGTTCTGCTGCTCCCAGAATAAACGAAAGGTATCAAGTGTACGACTGAATTATTTTAAAAAAGAAATAAGGCGAGAGATATGGTTCTCTTAAGACTGATGAATAAGAATGTCAAAATAATGGAATAGAACAAAACGATGCTTTAGTGTAAAGTATAACTTCCTTATTTCTGCAAAGGTTATCGTTCTGGTAAATTAATATAAAAATGGCAGTTAAAGGGATTCACAATGGTTCTGCGGAAAAGGTTTACGGCTTTGACTTTGACTGGCATGAAACTGTACAGGCTAAACGACGTGTTTCAGAAGATTTAGATAAGTCAAGCGCTGTTTTGCGCGGAGTTTCTAAAAGCGTTTAGCGAACTTCGTAAAGTTGTGAAACAAACAAAGTTGTTGAGAACATTAAAATAAAATATAATATCATCATCTACAACGTTTATTCTCTTATTCATATAACTATGCGTGCTTTTCTATAAATATTAAACAAATTAGAAATTGCAAGTATTATGAAGAAGCTGTTCCTATGTTGATCATTATCCAGATTTTCATTCAGGATGATACATTGTTTTCAACAGAGCGAAATATGACCAGGATGTGCTTAGTATCTGAAAAATGAAATATATCAATTAATATCTTCAGCTAATTAATAATAAGTCCTTGAATTATATTTTAATGAACCACGTACACTCGTAAAAGCATGCAAATTAATTTTGAAGAATCCATTCGCAGTTAGTTCACAGGGCTTTTGGGCTCTGGAATTCAAACAAAAAGCTTTAAGTAAGTATACTTCTATTTATCAGAGATGACAACAATATTACCATTATATATATACAGATGACAAGTAACAACACCTTATCAAGACTATGAGAAAACTTTTCCTTTCTAATGCTCCTATGTTGTACCAATGACTGTTGTAAATAGCATCGCTTATTTGTATACTCTGAAAAAGTACGAAAATATGTTATTTAAAAATATACTTTATGCTTACTTCTTCCTAATGTTCACACAAACTAACCTAACCTTACTCAACATAAACGCAACACATTTTTCTACGCAGGTGATTGGCTTTAGCCGCTCAGATATCAACTTTCAAGGAAGCAGATAAAACAAAAAATCTCTGACACTTTGAAAATGCACTAAAGTCAACCCCTTCCAAGATCGAGTCCCGTGTTTCCAAATTCGCAACCGTCAGTTACATACTTCAGTTTTAAGTGTATCGTGGTAAGATTATTACAGAGCATTGCTCTCAACCTCGATACTTGACGATTAATCACTCTGGATATATATCTGACATTTAAGTTTCACTGCCTAAAAACTAAACAAAAAGTCGGGACTAGAAACATATTCCTTCGCCGCCTTAAATCCACTGACAGTGGAACATTACCACAGATTCTCCGCACAAGCCTATGTCTTTTTTTTTTAGCTGGACAATTCGTATGCCCAGTATGGCATCGTCCCACCCACGCTAAAGAAGTGAGCATAGCGTTGAATTTCACATTTTTTTTTGTTTGCAGTGATAAATTATCAAGTAATTTCTCTCATTCTGAGTGGAGCGAGAAAGACTTTTACTGACTAAAACCCACCAATGTTCTTTCAGTTTCACTTTGCGTTCCAGCGCCACGGTAACTCTTTCGAACACTTTCGCAACCCCACTGAGCCTATTGCATCGTAACGAGGTGCCTCCTTCTTAAAAAATTTTACCCTCTAGCAGGTATAACTCCTTCAAACGTTCGCCACCAAATAGCCAGCCGCATTTAGAAGGGGAAACAGAAACGATACGATCTACAACCCTTTACACTTCATCCCCCCAGCAGAATATCTTCCCCTGGGAGCGAACTACAGTGGCCAATCTATAAAACTCTACACAAATAATCTAGCGGAATAGGGCTTCCTCAATTTACCTTAAACACTGTGCCAGTGTGGAACCCACCACAGTACATGCGTGACATAATATGCTTAGCTACCCACTCTGGACAACAAACTTCACAATATGAGGTCAATGATATAGCTGAACAGATTGCTAAATATTAGTCGAATAATAATTAATTTAAGTTCACCAACACGAGAGATGAAGTTTAAGAATATATCTTATGCCTTGAAAGTTGAAACTGGTCAGTAATAGCTTCAAAAATTCGACGGTATCTCTAATTGTAAAAATCCTTTACCCGGAACATTAGTAGATATTTATGATGAAAATTAAACATGGTTTATATTTATTATTAATTTTACTTAGGAAGTATTTATGTACAGCAAAACGTACTCACTGATCTCATAATAGTATCTCCATAATAACAGTACAGAAATATTTGCATTAAACCGAAAATTAAGAACGCTGTGAAAGACGCCATCATAACAATATTGTCGACCACCTGAAATTAGTTAAGTAAATATTTAAATATTTATTTTACAAATAAAAAAAACGTAAAATAAATATGTATTCATATAAATTATTTAAAATCTATTACCAAAACGTTAAATCCAGTTACACAAATAATTACTGAACTAGTTAAAGCGTTGAATAACATTGATTTCGAAAATATTTCCTCCAATAATTTAACACATCTGAAAGTAAAATGAGAAATGCTAATTGTGTATACATAAATAATACATGTATAATATTTAAAACATGATATATATAGTAAAGCGTTATAGTAATCTTGTACATTATGAATATTATTTAAGTATAACATTATACTCTTACCTCATCAATTCGATATGACGAACAGCCAACATTTTGAATTTCAATCTATCACATGTATGCGAGTTTTCGTTTACTATTCTCTCCATGTCATAGATCAGGAAAGAAAATTGGATATGAAGAAAGGTACAGCAAGTAAAGAAGAAACAATCGGGGCCGTATACCATGATCATGGCGCATATTGCTGAAAAATGAATAATGGTTTTCTTTTTAATAAAATATTACACACTAGGGATTACTTTTGTAGATATTGTAGTACTTTCACAAATACGTATATAAACTGTCATACACAGGACAACTATCTGTAGGTCCTAATTTTTTTTCTTCTGTGCGAGAATCGAACTCGCGACAATCGAAACAATCAATTAACCACTACGCTAACCGTGCCAGAAATGATTAGATCAACGTATTTGCATTGGAGGGACCATGTCTTCCTGGTGTAATACTTCTGCCGGGGTACCACAGGGTGGCGTTTTATCTCCTTTACTTTTCGCAGTTTTTATTAACTCAATCTCCAACGAATTCATTTCTTCCTACCACCTTTATGCCGATGACCTCTTGGAAAGCAACGAGCACCTCTTGGAAAGCTATCTTGACTATTATCTTTGACCTGGCTCGTATATGCGACTGGAGCAAGAGGTACGGACTTATGGTGAAACCCTTAAAGGTGCAGGTTATAGTGGTGGGTAGTTCTAGCATGGCCTCGAGGATCGATTGGATGACTCTTCCTCAAGTTTCTTTTGACAACTCAGTAATTCCTTTTAGTGAGAAAGTTAAGAACTTGAGGATATTCATCGACAAGAATTTCACTTGGACTGCCCAGCTACAGGAAGTCAGCCGCAAGTTATTCGAATCTGCTGGATCTTTGAGAAGACTACGTAATTTTCTGCCGACTGCCACCAAGATCATGCTTGCACAATTTCTTCTTCTACCCATCCTTGATTATGCTGATGCCAGCTGTCTTGACCTCACTGAAGTACAACTGAATAAACTAGAGCGTCTTCAAAACTTCTGTTCATATTCGGTTTGCGTAAATATGACCATGTTTCTGAATTTCGTGTTAAACTCAAGCGATTGTCAATTCACCTTCGCCGTAATGCTCATATTCTTTCCCTTTTGTATAATGTGCTTTTTTCCCCTTCTACCCCTCGTTACCTCAAAAAACGGTTCCAATTTCTTTGCGACACCCACGTGAAAATTTTTAGGTCATCAGATAACTTAAAATGACAAAGCATTCAACTATTTTCCTGGATAAGTCTTTTACTATCCAGGTCGCTCGTATATGGAACGCATTGCCTGTGACAGTAAAATGTGCGCAAACACTGCCTGTGTTTAAAAGGCTTGTGAGGGAACATTACTTGTCACTGTGATCTTCTTTTTGTCTTACCACTTATTCTCTTGCCTATATATTGTATGTATGTATATATGTATCTATTTTAGTATTAAGTACCTTTATAACTTTTACATTTGCACCAAGTGCATCCCCATTTTGTGTCCAGGCAAACTCTATCCATTCTAGGTTGCCTGGAAGAAATCGCCGCGTGCGATAATACGCCGATTTCCGAAGGTCTCCTTTTATAAATATTGTAATCTTGGTGTACAATAAAGTGTAAATAAATAAATAAATAACTTTCTATAAAACAAATTAAACTAACCTTTAAGTGTAAATTAATAACAGAAAAGATCGGACACAAATAAATGTGGCAAGATAATTTAGACGTTGATGTTATAGAAAGTATAAGTAATATCACCCACTTACCTCCACGTCCATACAAGATGAATATAAACGCAAGGATATATCCATCCATTAAATTCATTGAACGGATAAGCTATAAATGGCATTTCAAGCTTGTCTTCTTCAAATAATACGGGTAAATTATAAACAAAGGTGCCGATTCCTGGTGCAAATTATACAAAAAAGTGATCAAGATCATTTAGATCTTGAGGTGTTATAGAAACTACAACTAATATCACCCGCTTACCTGTCCACACCTGATGAATATAAACGCAAGGATATATCCAACCATCAAATTCATTGAATGGATAGTACGCTATAAATGGCATTTCAAGTTTGACTTCATGGGTCTTCAAATAATTCGGGACAATTATAAAAAAAGGTGCAATCGCAAACATTCCCAAACCTATTATTATTAAATAGATTATCTTCTTTGTAATGCTTGTTAGCATTAATACATGTGTGTCGATGACTTCCTTTTTGTAACGACTTCCTTCTTCTTCAGTATCCATATTCAAAAGCAAGCCTCTCATAGTTTCAATGAACTCATTATTATAATGCGCATAGTATAGAATAGAAATCGTCTTAAAGTTGCTTATAAAGCAAAGAATCAGGCAGGGAATTAAACGTGTTATTTCCACAAAACTCTTCCCTGCTATAATGGCTTCCAAAACCCATAATATCTGTGCAACTACCTCTATATTTAATGAAAAGAAGTGCAGGGTATAAAGACGGTGACTTCGGATAAGTTCTAAAATACTTTTATTCTTATCCCTGCTGTCGAGACTCAAACCAAGAAACCTCAAATAAAAATTAACTCTTTTTAAACATTTTTTAAATTGTTCGAGCATTTTTGAAGCACTGTTAGTTTTAAAACTTCGAAATAAAGTGTTAAAAAATTTTTCATCACACACAACGAAACGCTTTTCTTTTGAAATATCGAATTAAGTTTAATGCTACAGCTGTATGTATAATATAATTTACCCTACAAGGTGTGTTCAAAGGCTTATATTCAATTGGAGTTATAACTTATAATAACAAAACGTTTTAATTTACAGTAAGTAATAAATGTTTGTTCTTTATTAGGAACTGGAAGTGTTTATCTTGTTATAGTAAACGAGTAGGTTTAACTCCATGTGGTATATATACTCGTATTATAATACAGAAGAAAAGAATAATATTTAAATTCAAAAGAAAAGCACAGTTGCTAACCAAAGAATGTCAATTAAATGTTAATTTCGCAAATTTACCAATACGAGGACTATTTGAACAGTCTTCGGAAATATTTGTAGGTAGAAATATCTACATATATGATTCATACTGTAGCAACAAACAATTAAAATGGAGGTATCAACCTGCATTTAAAAATGTAGAATACCTCACGGGATAATTACTCACAACCGACAGTAAAAGAAAGAAATATATAATTTTAAGTCAACATTAAATAGGGGTTTCTAAGATTGATGTGTACAGAACTAAAGTAATTATCACCTACATATATTCCTACTAGATGTTTGAAAGGGGTAATTTATAAAGCTTTTGAAACCAGTCTAGGCCTAACCTGACTGTTTTTTTTATGAATTACTGTAATACCAAAATATTACCTTAAATTTGTCACCCTAGGTTTTAGTTCGATCTATTTGATATTTATTATCAGTAGTTGGTTAATTTTCTATGGCAAAGCCTATCCTCTGTCCAAGATAAAAGCCAGCCCTTGGATCACGCGAAATGTCAACAAGACGTTTCGACAGATCTTTATAGAATTTATGAGCACTCGGACTCACAATCCAATTTTACTAGTAATTTTATTTGGATTGTATGTCGGGCTAATATCCGCAACACCACATCAAAAGCGTAGGTATTATGCGCAATTTCAATTGCAGACACAATATTATCTTATGAATTTATCATAAAGAAAATAGAAATCACATAAACGACACTTTCATTAAGTCCTATTTCTTAAACTGTTTACGATGTCTCGGACATCTGTTGATAGTGTCCCATAAATCACAAGTTTTACTGCTTTTCACAATGGTCATTTAGCTAATTTTATGTAACTATTACTTTAGTGCTGTCTGACTGAGGAGACGGTGTGCCTACTTCAGGATTCTTCGCTATTTGCCGCACCGGTAACTACTGCCGCATTCATGACCTACTTAAGAATTGAGGATACCTTGTTCTGCTGCTCCCAGAATAAACGAAAGGTATCAAGTGTACGACTGAATTATTTTAAAAAAGAAATAAGGCGAGAGATATTGGTTCTCTTGAGACTGATGAATAAGAATGTCAAAATAATGGAATAGAACAAAACAATGCTTTAGTATAACTTCCTTATTTTTGCATAGGTTATCGTTCTGGTAAATTAATATAAAAATGGCAGTTAAAGGGATTCACAATGGTTCTGCGGAAAAGGTTTACGGCTTTGACTTTGACTGGCATGAAACTGTACAGGCTAAACGACGTGTTTTAGAAGGTTTAGATAAGTCAAGCGGTGTTTTGCACGGAGTTTCTAAAAGCGTTTAGCGAACTTCGTAAAGTTGTGAGACAAACAAAGTTGTTGAGAACATTAAAATAAAATATAATATCATCATCTACAACGTTTATTTTCTTATTCATATAACAATGCGTGCTTTTCTATAAATATTAAACACATAGAAATTGCAAGTTTTTTGAAGAAGCTGTTCCTATTATGATCATAATTCAGATTTTCATTCAGGATGATACATTGTTTTCAACAGAGCGAAATATGACCAGGATGTGCTTAGTATCTGAAAAATGAAATATATCAATTAATATCTTCAGCTAATTAATAATAAGTCCTTGAATTATATTTTAATGAACCACGTACCCTCGTAAAAGCATGCAAATTAATTTTGAAGAATCCGTTCGCTGTTAGTTCACAGGGCTTTTGGGCTCTGAAATTTAAACAAAAAGCCTTAAGTAAGTATACTTCTATTTATCAGAGATGACAACAATATTATCATTATATATATCGTCGTGTCCTACGAAAAGAGGCGTAACTACATAATAGCTTTTCAGGAGACACTTTTTTGTGTTTAATTAAATTAAATATTATCAAATATGTATTAGTGATTTCATATAATATGTATTGATATCTTAAGATTCGGCTAGGATTATTTTCAATAAATTATATTTTAAACGCATTTTGTGTTAATCAATTTTCAATATTGAGTACATGGAAAAAAACCATAATGGTGATTGTGGCCATGTTCTATGGAATGGCTATATTGCAAGACGAAGCTCTAATTACGTTTGTGTCTTTCTTCTATGTTTCAAATTATGTTTTTGTCTTTTATTCTTTCGCAGATAAAAGGCATAATGTAACTTATTGCTTAAGTCCAACACTACTTCGCATTATGTAATTAGAATGACTTAAATACAAACTCGTTGATGTTATGATATTTGAACTTATTCAAATACTACAATTTAACAAAACGCGTTCCGCCGACTAGTGGCCGAGCGGCGCTAGTACGCTGTCTCCGCGCCCGCGAACTCCCACTAGGTACTCGCGAAGAAAGAAGGCGCGACGGCGATTGTAGCTTTTTTCTTCGATGAAAACGTAGTGCTTAAAATTGTGGCTTTTTAGAAATCCACCTATACCGTTTTTAATTGTTTTGTTGAACTGGTTATAAGTGGTAGGATGAGCAGAATAGAATTATGCAATAAAAAAGAAAGCCCCTATGTTCGTTAGGGCACCATTCGTGGGATACGACGATATACAAATGACAAGTAACAACACCTTATCAAGACGATGAGAAAACTTTTCCTGTCTGATGCTCCTATGTTGTACCAATGACTGTTGTAAATAGCATCGCTTATTTCCATACTCTGAAAAAGTACAAAAATATGTTATTTAAAAATATATTTTATGCTTACTTCTTCCTAATGTTCACACAAACTAACCTAACCTAACTCAACACAAAAGCAACAAATTTTTCAATGCAGCTGATTGGCTTTAGCCGCTCAGATACCAACTTTCAAGGAAGCCGATAAAACAAAAAATCTCTGACACTGAAAATGCACTAAAGTCAACCCCTTCCAAGATCGAGTCCCGTGTTTCCAAATTCGCAACCGTCAGTTACATACTTAAGTTTTAAGTGTATCGTGGTAAGATTATTACAGAGCATTGCTCTCAACCTCGATACTTGACGATTAATCACTCTGGATATATATCTGACATTTAAGTTTCACTGCCTAAAAACTAAACAAAAAGTCGGGACTAGAAACATATTCCTTCGCCGCCTTAAATCCACTGACAGTGGAACATTACCACAGATTCTCCGCACAAGCCTATGTCTTTTTTTTTTAGCTGGACAATTCGTATGCCCAGTATGGCATCGTCCCACCCACGCTAAAGAAGTGAGCATAGCGTTGAATTTCACATTTTTTTTGTTTGCAGTGATAAATTATCAAGTAATTTCTCTCATTCTGAGTGGAGCGAGAAGGACTGTCAGACTTTTACTGACTAAAACCCACCAATGTTCTTTCAGTTTCCCTTTGCGTTTCAGCGCCACGGTAACTCTTTCGAACACTTTCGCAACCCCACTGGGCCTATTGCATCGTAACGAGGTGCCTCCTTCTTAAAAAATTTTACCCTCTAGCAGGTATAACTCCTTCAAAAGTTCGCCACCAAATAGCCAGCCGCATTTATAAGGGGAAACAGAAACGATACGATCTACAACCCTTTACACTTCATCCCCCCAGCAGAATATCTTCCCCTGAGAGCGAACTACAGTGGCCAATCTATAAAACTCTACACAAATAATCTAGCGGAATAGGGCTTCCTCAATTTACCTTAAACACTGTGCCAGTGTGGAACCCACCACAGTACATGCGTGACATAATATGCTTAGCTACCCACTCTGGACAACAAACTTCACAATATGAGGTCAATGATATAGCTGCACAGATAGCTAAATATTAGTCGAATAAAAATTAATTTAAGTTCACCAACACGAGAGATGAAGTTTAAGAATATATCTATGCCTTGAAAGTTGAAACTGGTCAGTAATAGCTTCAAAAATTCGACGGTATCTCTAACTCTTAAAATCCTTTTTACACCACCTGCTCGATAATGGCCATGTCATACAACCATCACTTAAAACAAGTCATTCTGTTCCTAGGGAGATAATGCAGTATGGGCGATTCATAGGGAATTATGAGATTTGAATTTGGAACGTCAATTTGGTTTGAAATAATAAAAAAAAACAATATAAGTGAATTAAAATGTACGTGCATGAAATAAGTTTATTCAAAAATCAAACTGGCCAGTAACAATAAAAAAAATGTAGCTACTGATGAGTCTCTAAAAAAAGTAATGAAAGCGCGGGAGCGTTACAGAAAATTAAATCTATAGATCATAAAGAAGTGAATTTTGTTTATTTCAAATCTCAAAACATGTCGAGTGATAGTTAAGATTAACTTTTAAATAATACTTATATTTCTTTAATAGGTTATAATTTGTTTTAGTAAATTTTCTTTTAATTATCTCACAGATGGTGTAAAAAGTAGAGTATCCAACACGGGGATAAAGCAGTCTTTGCCTTGGGCGGCTTGAATTCCTCACTTCACTCAGGTTTCTATATTAACTCCCTTGCGATGCTCGGGAGTTTATTATATAAATCCCTCATTAACATTCGGGATTAAAACTTAGCAACCTTCGTTTCCTTCGGAATTCAACATGCCGTCCGCGACTTAAAGACACTGCTTTATCCCCTAGTCACATAATCTACTATTATCGTTTACCCGGAACATTAGTAGATATTTATGATGAAAATGAAACATGGTTTATGGTTATTATTAATTGTACTTAGGAAGTTTCTATGTACAGAAAACGTACTCACTGATCTCATAATAGTATCTCCATAATAACAGTACAGAAATATTTCAATTAAACCGAAAATTAATAACGCTGTGAAAGACGCCATTATAACAATATTGTCGACCACCTGAAATTAGTTAAGTAAATATTTAAATATTTATTTTACAAATTAAAAAAAAAACGTAAAATAAATATGTATTCATATAAATTATTTAAAATCTATTACCAAAACGTTAAATCCAGTTACACAAATAATTACTGAACTAGTTAAAGCGTTGAATAACATTGATTTCGAAAATATTTCCTCCAATAATTTAACACATCTGAAAGTAAAATGAGAAATGCTAATTGTGTATACATATATAATACATGTATAATATTCAAAACATGATATACTTACTATAGTAAAGCGTTATAGTAATCTTGTACATTATTAATATTATTTATAACATTATACTCTTACCTCATCAATTCGATATGACGAACAGCCAACATTTTGAATTTCAATCTATCACATGTATGCGAATCTTCGTTTACTATTCTCTCCATGTCATAGATCAGGAAAGAAAATTGGATATGAAGAAAGGTACAACAAGTAAAGAAGAAACAATCGGGGCCGTATACCATGAGAATGGCGCATATTGCTGAAAAATGAATAATGGTTTTTCTTTTTAATAAAATATTACACACTAGGGATTACTTTTGTAGATATTGTAGTACTTTCACATATACGTTCATAAACAGCCATACACAGGACAACTATCTGTAGGTCCTAATGTTTTTTCTTCTGTGCGAGAATCGAACTCACGACAATCGAAACAATTACCTCAAAAAACGGTTCCAATTTCTTTGTGACACCCACATGAAAATTCTTAGGTCATCAGATAAATTGAAACTTAAAATGACAATGCATTCAACTATTTTCCTGGATGAGTTTTACTACCCAGGCCCCTCGTATATGGAACGCATTGCCTGTGACAGTAAAATGTGCGCAAACACTGCCTGTGTTTAAAAGGCTTGTGAGGGAACATTACTTGTCACTGTGATCTTGTTTTCATCTTACCACTTATTCTCTTGCCTATATATTGTATGTATGTATATATATGTATCTATTTCAGTACCTTTATAACTTTTTTTCAACTTTTACATTTGCACCAAGTGCAACCCTATTTTGTGTCTAGGCAAACTCTAGCCATTCTAGGTTGCCTGGAAGAAATCGTCGAGTGCGATAAACCGTCGATTTCCGAAGGTTTCCTTTTATAAATATTGTAATCTTGGTGTACAATAAAGTGTATAAAAATAAATAAACTTTCTATAAAACTAATTAATCTAACCTTTAAGTGTAAATTAATAACAGAAAAGATCAGACACAAATAAATGTGGCAAGATAATTTAGACGTTGATGTTATAGAAAGTATAATTAATATCACCCACTTACCTCCACGTCCACACAAGATGAATAAAAACGCAAGGATATATCCATCCATAAAATTCATTGAATGGATCATCATCATCATCATTTCAGCCGAAAGACGTCCACTGTTGGACATAGGCCTCCCCCAAAGCGTCTTGAATTGAATAGATAATAAGCTATAAATTGCATTTCAAGCTTGTCTTCATGAGTCTTCAAATAATACGGGACAATTATAAACAAAGTTCCCGATTCCTGGTGCAAATTATAAAAAAATGTGGCAAGATAATTTAGATCTTGAGATGTTATAGAAACTACAACTAATATCACCCGCTTACCTGCCCACACCTGATGAATATAAACGCAAGGATATATCCAACCATCAAATTCATTGAATGGATAGTACGCTATAAATGGCATTTCAAGTTTGACTTCATTGGTCTTCAAATAATTCGGGACAATTATAAAAAAAGGTGCAAACGCAAACATTCCCAAACCTATTATTATTAAATAGATTATCTTCTTTGTAATGCTTGTTAGCATTAATACATGCGTGTCGATGACTTCCTTTTTGTAACGACTTCCTTCTTCTTCAGTATCCATATTCAAAAGCAATCCTCTCATAGTTTCAATGAACTCATTATTATAATGCGCATAGTATAGAATAGAAATCGTCTTAAAGTTGCTTATAAAGCAAAGAATCAGGCAGGGAATTAAACGTGTTATTTCCACAAAACTCTTCCCTGCTTTAATGGCTTCCAAAACCCATAATATTTGAGCAACTACCTCTATATTTAATGAAAAGAAGTGCAGGGTATAAAGGCGGTGACTTCGGATAAGTTCTAACATACTTTTATTCTTATCCCTGCTGTCGAGACTCAAACCAAGAAACCTCAAATAAAAATTAACTCTTTTTAAACATTTTTTAAATTGTTCGAGCATTTTTAAAGCACTGTTAGTTTTAAAACTTCGAAATAAAGTGTTAAAAAATTTTTCACCACACAAAACGAAACATTTTTCTTTTGAAATATCGATTTAAGTTTAATGCTACAGCCGTATGAATAATATAATTTACCCTAAAAGGTATTCAAAGGCTTATATTCAATTAGAGTTATAACTTATAATAACAAAACGTTTTAAATCGGTACTCATCTTGTTTTTGGTGCGAACTCATCAAATAACTTCTTCCGGTCTAAGTACAGCAAGAGGGAGTGTCAGACTTTTACTGACTTTTACACAAAAATAAAACACTACACCACTTTGTTCGTTCCAGGGCCGAGAAGTTAATTTACAGTAAGAAATAAATGTTTGTTCTTTATTAGGAACTGGAAGTGTTTATCTTGTTATAGTAAATATAATTTTAAGTCAAATAGGGGTTTCTAAGATTGTTGTGTACAGAACTAAAGTAATTATCACCTACATATATTCCTGCTAGATGTTTGAAAGGGGTAAATCTTATAAAGCTTTTGAAACTAATCTAGGCCTAACCTGACTGTTTTTTTTTTATGAATTACTGTAATACCAAAATATTACCTTTAATTTGTCACCCTAGGTTTTAGCTCGATCTATTTGATATTTATTATCAGTAGTTGGTTAATTTTCTATTATTGTAATTAGTAGGTAATTTGCATGACTAAGTTTAATATTATTCAAACTACAATAATGTTATTCAGTGTGACGTGAAACAATTTCTATTAATGAGACATTTGTTTTAGAAGCGCAAATAAGACCAAGAAATATCTAAAAATAAATAACATGTTGTTTAGTTAGAAGTTAGTACTTGTATATGTAAATACTAAACCAAATTATTTGTTAGCTTACCCAAATATACACTGTTAATGTTAGTTATTGTCTGTTTAAACAGAATAACAAGGTACCGGTCGAAGTTACTGCTTTCAATTGCTGCTTATACAAGACTCAATCAGGTGGTAATTATATTAAGTAGGTAATGACATCAATCTAAACACGTAACATGTTATTAGAGGACGTAGGTACAGGATGTTCTAAAACTTTCTTTAACCTCACCCCAGAAACATACACTAAAGGCATTGGAATCATTATACGAACTATTTATGTCGTAAAATATGTATATCGGTTTTTCAGTAAAACGTTGCGCAAGGTTTGCCTTAGCACATGTCAGATTCATTTCCGAGATAAAAATACAGTTTCCGGTTACCTTTTCTTAAAGCAAACCTGTGTTTTTACTCGTTCGAAACTCAAAATTGTTTAAGACTATTGCGTGGCAGTGTATTTTTGAAGGCAAGGAACGGAATTCGTGGAATTTAAATAACATACTGAATTTCCTCGTAACTTTTACATCAAGATATTTATAATTTTAAATCGAGTCCACCTGTATACAAAACAAAGGGTAATAAACAATTTAAACACAAATAACTTCATTACGTCGTATGAGTAAGTTATTAGTTATCAACCCATTAACGTAATTATGGGTTAAGCCACTGCTTAACTATATCCATAGTATCTGTACTTACTATTATGTATACTCATACTATCCGTTCATATTATGACAATTGTGAAAGTAACTCTGTCAGTTTGTCTATTACCTCTCCACATCTTAAGAGCTTTGAACGAAACTTGGCTCACAGGTAGAACATGTCGTGGACATTTTTTTTAGCGACAAAAATCATCCAATGACATCTCTAGCTCTTGGGCGGAGCGGGTGTGGGGTGTGTCAGACTTTTGCTGACTAAAAACCCACTCCTGTTCCTTTTTTGCCTGCACGGTTTGCTGGCATCTCCTTGATGCGCGCGTGGAACAATACGCGCCGTCGACGACTTGTGCTACCGCATGTCGTGGATATAAGATACTTTTTATCTCAAGGTTTTGTCCCATTGGGATAATTTTTATGACCTTCATGCTGGCGAAGGCGCTGGCTAAAGCTAGTAAAAATAGAAATCAATCCCTAACAATAAGTCACTCACATTAGCAAACAAAATTGGTGACCTGAAATCGCACGACGGGGTCGCGGCAGACCACGAAGGACAGCTTAGATGGATTCCTTAGGAATTGCCAAGAAGTGACTCAGAATGGAAGGAATGGAGGGAGGCCGTTGCCCAGAAAGACAATATGGGCTAGACATAATAACAAAATAGTATATAGCAAACGAGTAAACAGATTGAATTTTAACATTTATGGCCAACTAATTGGTAATTCTGGCAATGAATACATAATACAAAGGTTTGAAATAATTTTCGTATTTTAAAAATGTTTAGCTACTCGTTAGTTACCTACAAACTTCATCATTACTAGGTATCCTTATTATTTTAATTAGTAGGCAATTGCCATGCTTATTTTTAATTTACTAATTAGTTTTACTATAAAAAAATATGTGTGTTGTTGAGTCTGATCAAAATAATTGCTGAAATATTAATCGTACATTTGTTTCAGAAGTGCAAAATAAGACCAAGATGTACTCAGTATCTGAAAATAAATAAAATATTATTTTGATAAAAAGTGTTTTCATTAACTATTTATAAACAAAATTTATTTGTTAGCTTACCCGTGTAAATGCAGTTAAATTAATGTCAGTAAAACCATAAGCTGTTAACCTGCACGGTTTTTGAGACCTGAAAGCAAACACATAAAAACAAATAGAACTAATCTAGCAGGTAATATTGAAGTTTTTCTTTGTTCAGTAGTAACTTGGGAGCACTGAGCCAACGAGGCAGTCATCAAATAATTAACATCTGCTAATGGCTTTTGCTTGGTTAACAAGTATTCACCCTAATATCTCATAAAAGTTTATTACATTCCCTAATGTTTACTCGTTGGCTTATAGTTAACTATTCCCATTAAACTAGAGCAGATATTACCTCTCATTTCGTTATTTATTTCTAAAATTCCTAATAATGTAACACTAACCGAAGTAAAACAATCAGAAGATATTTCCTCTCGGCCGTTCCTGCTTCATACCAACGACTTTTGTAAACAGCATCGCCTACTCCCATACTCTGGAATAAAAACAAAACATTGCCATTGAAACTAGAACAAATAATACCCCAAAACAAGTTATGTTCACTTACAGATCTCATCACGTAATCACTGTAGTAACAATAAAAAAATATTTGGAGCAAGCCAAATATGAGGAAGGCGGTGAAAGGTGCCATTAGCGCTAGATTTTTGATAGCCTGGAACAAAGTGATTTTCAATTTATTAGTACGAGGTGTAGAATAAAAACATATTTTAAATATTTCAGTATATAGCTTTACCATTAGGTTAAATCCAGCAGCGCATATGATTAAAGAGCTGGTCATAACATTGAATAACGTTGACTTGGAATAAACGATTTCTAACAAGTTTATACAACTGAAAGTATTCAATGAATGTTAGTAGGTTATAAAACTATACGTAGCTCACATTGTCCTTAATTTGCACCATAAAAGTAGACAACAAAGACAAAGAAGTTTGAGCTGAAAAAAACTTTTGATCAATATAAATAAATTAGCCAAAGCGGCGACGAGCTTCTGACTCGTTTTGGCAATGTTCCACAGTGACTCAAAAAAGGAGGATTTAAATAAAAGTCCGAACGCTGGGAATATCCATTTTTACTGTCAACAGGAATGAAAAAAATATTTTGAACTGTATTCATAAAAGTATTGTGAAATATTCGAGTTTTTATTGTGTTTTGATATCACACAAGCATAGCTGCAGCTTTACCGAATATAATGGAAATTCCTTCAGAAGCAACTATGGAACGTCATACCAAAATAGCTGATCTAACAAAACAAAGCGATGTCGAACGGAATTGACTTTCAGAAATGTGGAATCCATTAATCCACCAATGCTATGCACTATTATCGTTCATAGAACAGCTACATTTATGTACATACTGTATCAGTTCACGATGTTTGTTGACAAGTTGCACGAGCTCTACTTTTAAAGTATCAAGTGTCATTTCAGGTCGATTCCATGCATCTTCTTTCACAATTCGCTCCATGTCATGTTGCAGTACCAGAAATTGAATATGAATAAACGTGCAGCAAGTTAAGAAAAAACAATCTGGTCCATACACAGAAAATACTGCCACCCATGCTGAAAATAAATAATAGTATGATTTGAATTCCTGTAAACAATGATCAATAAAATGATGTAGGTAAATAATCAATTTTCCACCAGCTCGATATCATTTCAACACTTCTATGTGGAACGGCTGCCAATAACAAAGCCGTAAGAACGATTTATATGAGGTCGCGGTTTCGCTATAAATCCACCATTATGGCAGCTCATATAAACCACTGATCACACGATCGAAATGCAATCACTACCCGAGAAGAGTAAAGTATAAATATTATTCAAAATGGAGATGCCAAATCCGTGCATTATTTCAAGGAACTGGACTATTTATATTTTCCGTATCTTATCGTGCTATGGTTTATTTAAAACCGGCCAAGTCTGTGTCGGACCACGCGGAACGTAAGGTTCCGTAGTGGTCCGTTACGACTTGCAGACTTAGAAGATGGCTTTATGTTTTTGACTATGAAAATTTGGTGCTAATATTCGCGTCATGTCCGTGAACGGGCGCTGTCAGTTGAGACTGGTCATCTCTTAGCTGAAATTTGCTATTTTAATATCTATATTTAGTTTTTATTTTTACTTTATTTACATCATTCGCAGGAGAACCAAGGTTACAGCCTGAAGAATCGCGAAAACTTTAATGGAAAATACTGTTCACAACCCTTCAATGATTTTGAAAGACTTATTCATCGATAACCTATACTGATGCCCGTTGGTGTCGAAAACCATCTGCTTTTTTAATGCAGGCCACCATACGTTATCGAAGGCCTCCTCTATGTCCAATGATACCAAAAGCACTATCTTCGTTGCTTTGATTTCGGCACGTATGTGCCCCATTAGGTCATAGAAGGCATCCTCGGTACCACGCTGTGGCATGAACCCGTGCTGGTTTTTATGGAGTGTTGGATAGAAGTGCCACTGGAATCTGCCTACAAGGAATTTTAATTACAGATAGGAGACCTATTGGCCGGTAATGGTCTAGTCGTCCTTGCCTGGCTTGCGGAGGATGCACACGTGGGCGACCTTCCACTGCTTCGGAAAGTGTGACAGCGACAGGCATCTGTTTGCTGAACACTTTCCTGTCGCAGTTTATTGCCGCTATGCAGATGTCCGCCGTTAATCCATCGGGGCCGGGGGCCTTCTTCGGATTTTGTTCTTGCAGGACCATATCCAGCTCTGTGATTGTAAAGGGTAGATCGTCAGCGGACACTCCCTATGGATTTTCCTCCCTCGCAAGTTGTCTCAGTGCACTGTGGTACGGTCTTTTGCCATCTGTCGAGATCTGGGTAAAAGGTTTTTGCCAGTAGGTCCGCAGATTGCTGTGGGCTAAGAGTTTCCCCTGCGGTATTTCTCAGGAGGGTGTCGTCCTGCCTTCTGGCTGTCTTCCTTAGTACCCTGTAGACACCGTCCCACATGCTCTCTCGGTCTTGCCTTGTACAGAACGCCCTTTAGCTTACAGTGGCAGCTTCCGTCGCTCTTGAGAAGCACTTATTTCTGTGCCGTGACGTAAATTTTTATGGTGTCTTCCCGCCGGTGAGCGGCTGCGTTCCGAATCCTTCTCTTCTTCGTCATTGTGTCTTTCTTGAGACGGTCTGTCGTAGAATTCTACCAAGGGGGTTTTGTGCTGTGTTTTGGGGATCCCAGTTTTGGGATCGCCTCGTCACACGAACGGTGGATGGCGTTTACATCTTCTGTGAGGATTTTTTCCAGATCTTCTGAGCCCGGGGCGATCGAGATCCTGGCATTTGTTATTTCTTTTTCGGCCAGGTTGGTCTTGAAGTGCGTGCAGAAATCGGACCACTTTGCCTTCTTGGTGTTATAGATGCGCATCGAGACTGGCCTTAGGGGTTCCAAAGCTTTCTCTAAGCGCATCGAGAAGATGATTGCATTGTGGTCGGATCAGGTCAGACCTCTTTCTACTCGCCACTCTTCCATTTTTCCCAGCAGCGACAGACTACACGCAGTTACATCTACTATGCTTGTGCACCACCTGTCGCCCCTGTAGATCTCGAAAGTCGATGTTTGAACCGAGTTTAGGATTTGGGAATCCCGTTGGCGTTTGGCGTTCCTGGCTGGCAGTCTTCGCTGAACGCGGTGTGTGCCAGGTCGCTTCCTTTTTTCTGTGCCCCCTTGCAGTTTATACACGTGGGCTCCTTGCCTTCGGCTCTGACAGTCCCTGCCATCATGCACACTGCTGCAAAAGAAGCATGACTCCTTTGCCGCCCCGCATATGGACCTATTGTGTCCGTATCCGAGGCACTTTGTGCACTGAACGAGTGGGAACTGATCTACGACAGAGCACCGCTTGATGCCCACGTGCACTCTCTGAGCTTGGGTGAAGATAAGCTACATTTTTGGTGAGAGTTCCAATACCGGGTGACCGTGACACTCGTGGGGATTGCCTGTTCTTCACAGTGACGTCTTGCCGAAGATGCTTATTCTGCGCTAATAGGAGATCGACGATCTCCCCATCGCTATAGCTGGACAGTACGACCTTCACACAGACCAGGGGGTTTTGGGGCTTTGACTCCTGGACCTTGAGCCCTCCGTTTTTCTTGAACTGGTCCCTGATCAGATTCAAGTCGGCTTTGCTGGCGAACCTCAGGTTCTGATCGGGTTCTGATTTCGGGCCTTCCTGACAGCGTCCACTTTGGCTCCGGTCGTTTTGAGATCCAGGGCGGTCCTGATCCTCTCGATAACGTTGTCCCCAGTGTGTTTGGGGTCCGTCGATGAGACGATCAGGGTGTGATTCGGCTGTAATTGGTTTGGCTTAGGGGGGTTTTGGAGTACTTGCAACCTGGGCAAAGGTTTTTGGGCCTGGGCGGGGGGTTCTTTATCCCGCAGGACTCGGATATCCGCCGAGACCAGGTCCAGCCTTTCCGCAATGGGTTTCAGGTATTTGTGGAAATCTTCTCGTGATTATGTTGGTGGTGGGGGGCACGGGTTTACTCAACATCTCTTGGATCTGAGCCCGCATTCTTCCCATCTCTTCGTCAAACTGGGTGTTTATCAAGATGTCTTTTCCCGCCTCAGATGCCTGGCTTAGGTCCGGTCCTGGCTGGATAGGGTCAGGCTTCAATTTCTCCATTCCCCACTCAGAAACTCCCCTTTAGGATCCCCAGGTGTCTACACAATGTCCAGCCTGGTCTGTTCGTGCTCCTTGGAGTTCTTCAAGCTCGCCAGCTTGACTTCCAGGTTCCCGTTCCCTTACCTCCATTAGACTCTTGAAAGCTTCAAGAGTCTCTTGGCCCAGCCAGTCGCGGATACCCTTTGCCTCTTTCTTTGTCTCGGTCAGGTCAGTTCGCATGAGCAAGAGTTCCGCTTTTAAGGTCATAACATCTCAATGTCACAACGAGATGTAACATCTCAGTGTGAGCTCTCTCGACCCGCACGAGCTCTTGTGCATGTCGAGAGCGCTCCTTCTCGAGGTTGAATTTATGACGTACCCGCTAATCTGTCAGAGACAGAACTGTCTCGTAGAGACCCTAGAGGCACTCATGGGCGGTGACTTTACATTCCCGCTTCATATTCCCTGCCGACTCTAAGACGTCTTTCCCCCTCTGAAGCAGGTCGTTTGCTTCTCTCGTGGCCAACTCCATCTGTACACCTGTACCCCTTGGAGTTCGGCACAGAAGACTCTGACGCTCGGGCCTGTTTGAGCGACCTGCCGAAGAAACCACCGAGCTCTCGTCGTTTGAGATGATTTGGCAGGGGGGGAGGGGATTTTCACACTGCTCCCAGTTGATTTCCGTCTCCGAAACTCTGCAAAGAATTACCTCTCGCACCTCGGGGCCCGATGGTGTCATATCCGAGATGTGTATCATACATGCCGACACATCTGAGCCCGCTGCCTATGGCTCCGACGACGCCTTTGAGATCGGGGTAGAAAACTGGGGTGGCTCCGATGGATGCGCCGCCTTTTCGGACACCGCAGATTTGGCAGTGTTCCTCAATAATTTAGTGAGGATAATAATAATAACTAACGGAGGTTAGTGGAGACTCCCGCGATTGTTTTACGGGAGGCAGATATGGTGGACTGCTGTGACGACATTTTGTTTTATTTTATTGTTATTGTGGTGCCAATAATTATACCTATCCAGGGATTATGTAGCTAAGTATAATTATTGGAAACAAAGTAAATGAAATGATAAGATTTTGTAAATAATAAGGGGAAAAAATTACTAATTTACACCTTATTTCTACTTTTATGTCCAGTTACGAGTATAATGGTTAGTTGTAAGAAAACATATATATATGTATTTTTTTTTCTGAGGTGGACTCACGGAATTTTCCGTCACTGGTGGTTGACGACTGCTGTCTGATGAAGAGCCCGACAACTGCTAGAGCTCAATGTTATGAGCCCTGGGTGCTCACTGGTGGTAGTCTCCAACAAAATCCTGAAGTGCTGCTGGATGCAGAATCCCAAAACTCGTGCTCCATACACTGCGTGTATGGAGCACGAGTTTTGGGATTCTGTTGGGGCCAAATTGAAGAACTTTCTGAGCTCTTTCAAATGAGCCCGAATTGGGCTACCCAAGCTCCAACAGGAATGAAGTTAGGCCACGGGGGGGTGATTTCACCCTGAGGGGGGTTGGGGGTTTGAGTCTTGTGGGGAGACTACTAAGGGGGGATCAGTTGGGGGGTATAAGGTAGGGGATACGGAGTTGGGAGAGAGAGTTTAGTGGAGAAGTATGACGTACTGAGAGAAGTAAGATTCTAAGGGGGGTAAGTTAGCGAGGGAGGGTGAAGTTATGATGGGATGGGGATGGGGAAGAGATCCCTGTGTAAAGGTCCTGGAGTTCCAAGTCAGATAAGTCCAAAGTCGGGGAGGATAGGACCAGTCGTTAAGGAGTTCCCTCGGGCTAACCTGATGATGAACCGCGGAGTCGTCAGACTGATGGCTGGTCTGCAGGCAGATTCCTCGTCCGGGAACCGATCACTTTTCCGAAATTTTTTTGTTCAAATTTCATTTTACCGAAATTTTTTTTTTAATTAAATTGTATCATAAAAAGTCAATATGTTGTGTTACAAAATTTAGTGACAGAAACGAATCGCTGCAAAACCGACTTCACACAGTCTTGACTGCCCTACCCCTAGAGTGTAATTAAAACCCACGTAGGCGCGGAGGGGTAGGGCGGCCCGCGAGCTGAGGAGCAGGTGGTGTCAAGGCCCGCCGCCGCGGCTGAGACTGGCCGGCAGCCGAAGCTGCGGTGGTGAGCGTTAAAACCATCTGCGACGATAAGCTCGCGTGGGGCCACCCACACCCCGCAGCGCCGGAGCCGTGACAGAAATAATGCTTGCTGCATGTTGCATGCCTGCTTCCATGCTGCATGCCTGCTTGCATGCTACATGCCTGCTTGCATGCTACATGCCTGCTTGCATGCTGCTTGCCTGCTGCATGTTGCATGCCTGCTTGCATGTTGCATACCTGCTTGCATGTTGCATGCCTGCTTGCATGCTAACTGCCTGCTGCATTTTGCATGCCTGCTTGCATGCTACATGCCTGCTTGCATGCTGCATGCCTGCTGCATGTTGTATGCCTGCTTGCATGTCGCATGTCTGCTTGCATGCTACATGCCTGCTTGCATGCTATATGCCTGCTTGCATGCTACATGCCTGCTTACATACTGCATGCCTGCTTGCATGCTACATGCCTGCTTGCATGCTGCATGCTTAAAGCAAGCATCCTTGTTTGCATGCTTCTTACTGGGACCAATTAAAACCACTTTTGTTCATAATCAACTATATTATGAAGTGCCTTTACTTTTGAATATATATACTTCGAACAAATGTTGTTTCGGCTAAGTGTAACATCGGTGAAAAAAATCGAATTGATAATAGGTCAACTGTTACAGTGGCAGACGTGACTTCGATGAAATAAAAAAAACTAAACGAAAATAGTTAAAAAGTTTTAGGTGAAATGAAATTCAGTCAAATATTTTTCGAACTTATGATAGGTAACCTCCTCGTCCGGCAACGGAGTCTTCAATAAGGGCTTAATTGGCTGTTTTGACATCACGCCTCGTGTTGCGAAAAACACGTGGGGCCAAAGTGAGGTTAATTTGGCCAAAAAACCACGTGTTTTGACGATTTTTACGTACTAATAGCTCCCAAGCCCGTGCTCCGATTTTTCTGTTCTTGGTGTCTCTGGATCGGTCTCTGCCACGTCTCTCAGGTATAATGTTTGCACAATAATGGCACTGACCTTGGCTAAGAAGATATTCCCCACAGAAGTTTCAGGCGTACTGCTCCGCAACCAGAAGGCGGAGGCAACTCTATCGGCGTGATTAATATAATGTAAGTCTATACCTGTGCAAAATTACAGCTTTCTGGAACCAATAGTCTATAACTTAAGTTGCGGACGGACGGACGGACAGACAGGTATGTCTAAACTTGGGCACGCCATAATTATGGCGTCCTTACCTTCCGCATGACGCAGGTCTTCACCGGACATGGTAAGTTCGGGAGGTTCCTGCACTGGATTCGTGCGGAAGAAACGCCCGGGAGACACGGTGGAGCATATGGTAGGTGTGCCCCGCATGGGCAGAGCACCGCCGTGTCCTCGTGGGGGCGATCGACGGCAGCGATTTCTCGCGCCGGGCCTTGGTACAGGTCATGGTTCGGAGCGAGGAGGAGTGGCAGGCAGGCTCCTTCTGCGAAGCAGTAATGCTAGCAAAGGAGGAGGCCGCACGTGCACGCGCGATGCAATGGCCCCCGCGCCCCAGCCGCCGGGATTCCGATCCCGATTTCCGACCATCGTAGGCACGGGCTTGCGGACGGCGATGAATGGGTAGCTCAACGTCCGACAGTCCGGTAAACGTCCGGACCGAGCATAAGTCGTAGTGTTCCACGCGCGCCCCAAGATGTCAGCAACCATAGGGGCCCAGCAGGGCCGAAGCCTACTAGGGCCAAGGGTCTAATTCCGAAAGGAAGACTCGGCCCTGGTATGAAAGGCAACAAAGGAACAGGAGTGGGTTTTTAGTCAGTAAAAGTCTGACACTGGGCGGAGCGAGAGATATCTCGCTCCGCCCAAGAGCGGGGGATGTCATTGGATGATTTTCCCACCGAAAAAAAGGTATGTCTAAACTTTTATAGTTTCCTTGTTAGGAATACGGAATCTTAAAAACTGAGTTATCTTGTGTCTTGGGGTGTGTCTTGTGTATATGAGAATAATATTTACGAAGAACTCACCTGACCAAAGTTGATCAAGATATATGAACGGCCAAATTCGTATATTCAACTCATCAAACGGGTACCATACAATGAATGGTAGGACGAGTTCGATTTCACCAGTTCTTGAATAATTTGAACCAATTAGCAAAAATGGTCCCAGTGCAAACGCTAATATACCAAGAATAGTTAGACTCAATAGTAACTTGGATATTGAAGACAAAAACGTTAGCCATATCTTTGTTTGCTCTGCAATTTCTTCATCATTATCTATTCTCTTACTCAGTAAGTTTCTCAACACCTTGACAAGCTCATTGACGTGGTGCATGTGATGAATGAAGTAGTAAACTTTGAAATCTCCAAGTACGCATAAGGTAAGGCAGGGTAGTAAATAAGTAATTTTCCACAAAGTAGCGCCAATGACCAGCCCTTGTATTAACCATACAATTTGACCAATGACGGACAAGTTGAAGGAGAACATGTGAATTGAGAAGATATAATATTTTCTCAAACGTTGCAACGTAGTTTTATTACTATCATCACTGTCTATACTAAGACCAATAAATTTCAGGAAAATGTTTATTCTTTCTAAACATGATTCGAACTGCAACAGCATGCCTAATAATTTTTGTCTGTACAAACAGATTAACAGGATACCGTTACTACTTTCAATTGCTGCTTAACAAAACATACAAGACTAATCCAGTCCAATGGTATATATATAATAGTAGATAATGAAATCAACCTAAACACGAAACATGTTATTACAGAACATAGCCTAGGTGTACAAGGTGTTCTAAAACTCTTCGAAGTCTGTGAAACTTAGATACAATTAAAAAGTATTGTAAAATATTATAGAACCTATTTATATCGTAAAATATGCGTATCGGCATTTCAGAAAAACATTGCGTAAGGTTTTTCTTCACACATGTCAGATTTGTTTCCGAGATAATACAGTTTCCGGTTACCTTTTGTTAAACCAAACCTGTGTTTTTACTCGTTCGAAACTCTAAATCTTGGGTGACTATCGCGTGGCAGTGTATTTTTGAATGCAAATGATGGAATTCGTCGAATTTAATTAACATCTGGATTTCTTTGTAACTTTTACATCAAGTTATTTATAATTTTAAATCGACCATCTGTATATAAAACAAAAGGTAATAAATAATTTAAACACAAATTACTTCATTACATCGTATGAGTAAGTTTATAATTATTCAACCCATTAACGTAATTATGGGTTCAAGCCATTGTTCAACTACATCAATACTTAATATATACTGTAGGTATACTAGTTACACTTATACTATGCGTAGTGAATTTCGGAAATCCTCTCTTAGTGCTCGCCTATGTCATAAAAGGAAACCTTGTGCAAATTTATACACTCCTAGTCCCAGTAGTTTCAGCTATGCGTTGATGTCAGTCATTCAGTTTCTCCTTATAAATATAAATATTAAAAAAAAATATATACACCGTTTCTTTGAGATCGACGCACAAACGAATACCATGGATACAGTACTTAAGTCTGAACTCCCAGTAGTGGAAGTTTTCGTCGGCTTCTACCTAATTTAAAAAAAAATCTTTATTTTTTTTAATATATTAAGTATTTATAAAAAAAAAAAAAATTAACTAAATTTTTTTTTTTTAGTAAAAATATCATCAGGGTTGGTTAGAATAACGATTTTATACAGTTTAAATTTAAAAAAAATGAAAATATATTTTTTTTCATTAGAAAAAAAAACCGACGAAAAATTTCACCTCTGGGGGGTCCAGAATCATGTACTGGATCCATGTTATTCGTTTGTACGTCGATTTCAAAGATACCCTGTATTATTATGTTCCCTTGTAACAATTTTCAGGACGCTGGCAGAAGCTAGTAAAATATAAATGAATGCCTAACAATACATATAAACTGTTACTGTACCCACATAAACAAATAAATAAACTGATTTAATTTTTATACCAAACAAAATCTAGCAATCAGTGCCTAGTACCTACAAAGTTTTGAAATAATTTTCCTTTTTTTTAAATATTTAGTAGCTCCTCATTTGTTACACTTCAACATTTGTAGAAGGTATCATAACAAACGCTTTATCTTCTTCAATCTTTTTTTATAATTCATCAAGAGCGTCGTTAATCACGTTGTTATTGTTATCTAAATGGTGTTGAATGCTTGTTTTGAGCTCAAACACTTTGATGTAACACCTGGGTCTTTAAACATTTACAGTAAACACGATTCGACGATCACTCCCTAAACGTAGATGAGGCCAATATATCACAAGTGTCACGAAATAGTATAAATCGACACATTTACAGAATGGGGTCATAAACCAAGCAAATCGCAAGGGCGCGGCGACAAATCGTAACATCAAATCTGAATGCGAGCATTGTAGTTATGACAAATTGTGTCGCACCCCTGCAACGAACTAGAGTCAACGTAGATTTAGTAAATGGAAGCGTCCCATTTGTCAGCTATTGTGGCGAGATAGAAAGTTGAAACCGGATATAACAAACGAACGTTGTGAAACACTGAAAGGAAAAGAATAGTCGTTACGCAATAACACTGAGTTGGGAAACTTTTATATAAATAAATAAGTTGGTATCTAAGTGTAAAACGAAACAATTTATCAAAGTCAAACTTGTCAGAGTTGAAGATTACACAAAATTCCGGGCAATCATTCCGCGCTATTTGTTCATTGTCGTTTGGCGCCATCGATACTCGTATTTTAAGTTTATTTCAGCGCGAGAAACTTGTGCTATTTTTCATCAGAAAGAGTTCAAAGTCTTTTGTTGTAGGTAGAGCTAGGTAATTTATTTACATTCCAAATATTTCACGTAACACTACACTCAACGCTTCGTCAATTCGTTTGCCAAGTCATTCTTCAGTTTCCTCAAATGATGTCAAGTCAGACGTTAAAAATACAAGGACACATCAATATTAATTTAGTTCAGAAAGATGAAACTGAGTCATTTTCGATTTTCAAACATAAAGCATAGATCTAAATAAAACATTACACAGGTATTAATTAGCTAAACCTTAGATATCAAAATACGTTCTCCTATTCGATTGTAATTTTATTTACTAACTAACAAAATACAATAAATCTACGAATCATAATAAATAGAAATAGATGTTTCCGACAAATTCGAGAGAAGTGCATCATAAAGTTTATATATTTTCCCATTATTCCATAGAGGTTTCCGGTAGTGAATAATACTAATATGATTTATTTTCTGTTCTCAGTAATCGTAAGTGCGTAAGCGCTAGTTTCGATACCGATATATTTATGAATCAATATTGAAACGACTTGAATGAAGCACCGACAAGGAACTGAGTCAGAGACATGCACGAACAGTGGCATTATCCAGAAATAGAATATAGAATGGCTGATTACCAAATATAACATTCGCGCAATAAATTGTTAAAATTATTCATGAACAAACTCGTTATTCAGTACCGGCTTTTGAAATCCCCGACGCAATAACGAAACGTATGAGTGGTTATTTATTCAAAACAAAGGATTTACTGTCGAAACATGTATTTTTCATTATCACTTGAGTTTAATATTAGTAGAAAAATCTACGGAATCTTACTTTGTTTTGTCTACAGATATGAATTAATCCACTGAAATATAGCTGTCTACTTAGCTTTCAGAGATGGCAGAGATCAAACATTCTGCAAACTCCTTGTGCGTAGTGTGTTTTAACTTATATATATATGATTATAGGTTTTCCTCAGAAGCTTAGAGATAGCATTGTTTATTAGTTTCGGTTAGATGTTTCGAAAGATCAAGAGAAGCTTTATTATATAAAAAAGATATGCTATCTTTTCTGGCTTTGAAAGCATATTACACAATTCACATTGGATAAATAAATCTCATAAATGAAGGCTCATAATAAAGCTCAGACAATTCAAATAAAAGGATTATGATGAATGAAAGCTGCGCCGTCGGTAATGTTGTTTTATGAACTACCGCTCAAAAAAACATAAACATTCATTATGAATTATAATGGCGATAAAACACGAGTGTTCGTTAGTATCTCAACGCTAAGCGCTCTAATAAAGAACACTATTATTAACAAGATGTTTTATTACAGACTTTGTATAACATATCGAGCTATCGACACTGTTTGATACAAAATAAAGAAATGTTTACATAATAAATTATAATTCACTACAAATAGAGGGATATATTTCATAGGACTATAAAGATAGAGGAAAATACAAATAATTCCGCTTACGCCAGAAATACGTACCATGCACTGATACAAGATGGTTGAACACCAAGAAGAATAAGTATATATCATCACATGAGCGAATGGTTCCGAGTAAATACATGTGGTTCGCGTTAGGTTTTATTAATGAGTTGTATACAAGATTTATCATGCGGATATCCGAGAAGTGGGTGTTCCGAGTATGGACGACCTACGAGCAGCTAGCAAAACGTTTTATGTTGATTGCAAGTATTCATGAAATTCTTTATTCAAAGTGTGTTAACATAAATATGTATATACATAAATATGTATAGTAAATAAGTTATTGGTTTACTTAATGACATAACTTTTTTGAAACAATGATTTTATTGTAGTAAATAATTGATCAGCCCACTAAAGGCGTACTTGTAGTTAGTAATCATAATTAGTATCATAGCACACTGTTACTTCTACTTACTGGTGGACATAGGCATTTTAAATTGCACGCTACCTAGGGCCCTCCTAGGTTGTAGAACCAAGGTAGATCCTCCTAGGTTGTAGAACCAAGCTAGATCCTCCTTGGTTGTAAAACCAAGCTAGATCCTCCTAGGTTGTAGAACCAAGCTAGATCCTCCTTGGTTGTAGAACCAAGCCAGAGCCTCCTATGTTGTAGAACCAAGTCAGAGCCTCCTAGGTTATAGAACCAAGCTAGATCCTCCTAGGTTGTAAAACCAAGCTAGATCCTCCTTGGTTGTAGAACGAAGCTAGATCCTCCTAGGTTGTAGAACCAAGCCAGAGCCTCCTAGGTTGTAGAACCAAGCTAGATCCTCCTAGGATGTATAACCAAGCTAGATCCTCCTTGGTTGTAGAACCAAGCCAGAGCCTCCTAGGTTGTAGAACCAAGCTAGATCCTCCTAGGTTGTATAACCAAGCTAGATCCTCCTTGGTTGTAGAACCAAGCTAGATCTTTCTAGGTTATAGGACCGAGCTAGATCCTCCTGGGTTGTAGAACCAAGCCAGGGCCTCCTAGGTTGTAGAACCAAGCCAGAGCCTCCTAGGTTGTAGAACCAAGCTAGATCCTTCTAGGTTGTAGGACCGAGCTAGATCCTCCTTGGTTGTAGAACCAAGCTAGATCCTCCTAGGTTGTAGAACCAAGCCAGAGCCTCCTAGGTTGTAGAACTAAGCTAGATCCACCTAGGTTGTAGATCCAAGCTAAATCCTAATAGGTTGTAGAACTAAGCCAGAGCCTCCTAGGTTGTAAAACCAAGCTAGATCCTTCTAGGTTAAAGGCCTGAGCTAGATCCTCCTTGGTTGTAAAACCAAAACTAGATCTTCCTTGGTTGCAGAACTACACTAGATCCTGCAAGGTTGCAGAACCAAACTAGAACCACCAAGGTTGTAGAACCAAACTAACTCCTTAGTTGCAGAACGAAGATAGATACTACAAGGTGGCAAGTTGTTAGGTAAGAATCTGTGGGTTTTCTGGCAAAAGTTATATTAGATTAATACTGAATTGCATTTGGAATCTACAGAGTACAGATCATGTTTGTGTTTTCACAATGTCTAGCCTGTTTTATTAATGTAGTGTTAGTAAATAAAACACATTTAAGAACGCAAATAATGTATTGAACAATCATTTATTTAAACTCCAACTTCAATTCATATTGTGTATGTAAAGTAACAAACTGCATTAAAAACACGATCGTTATTCCTCCGTCTAGTATAGACTATAACCTACATGTTCGATGAAATTACAACATCTGCCAAAATGCTTACACTATTGCAAGATTTGATGTGAATATATGATATTAGTTACAGCTAGATATGTTGCCTGGTGAAAATTTTTATACAATTGATGTCTTTTTAAACGATTCTGAAATGTATAAGAGAAGCGGACATACATATATTCATTTCACTCATTCAAGCCAATATTAGGACCGACGCTGCGTTACTAAAGAGCACCGTCGTCGCGGCTCGCCGCACGGGCATCCTTCGAGAGCAGTCGCGTCCCGTACCCGTTTTGCTACGCAATAATAGATTAAAGTTCTCCATGGACACGACTACATGCACACCGTTATAGTTGAACTAGCGACACTGCGCAGGTAATAATTCGGTTTCCGCTACTTGGACCGCCGCACACGACATACGCGCATAGTCACGCGACGGGTGCCCGCGCGGGGGCGCGGAAATCCGCGCGTGCTCCCGCTTAACGCAGCGTTGGTCCTTAGAGCTGTACAAGTTGCCAAATACTGGTCAGAAAAAGTCTAGTTTGAGAACATCGACACGAAAAGAAGAAGAAGAAGAATGCTTAGTGAAAACATCCTTCACTATTGCTTTCATCATTTCACTTGGCATAGAACTAGGATGATTCTGATAACGATGAGTCGGCTTAACGACTTCAAAGAAAATGAAAAACACATCTTATATTGCTTAATCTCAATTTGAAAAGGCATTAATATAATACAATTCCATAAAGGTTAATTTCATTAAGACTTTCAAAATGCTAATGCAAATGCTATGGAAGGCATACCAAATAAAAACTTAAATCTAATTCACACACTTAACTATCGTTTTACAGTAAAGCTATTTTAATTATAAAATTATTACAGATAACTTACTAAAATAATTCCTTTTCAATTTGTATCTCGTTTAATAAGCAAAAGATAACTGTACTTATGAATAAATTAATGGTAACTTAAAACACAAATGCCTACATTAAATATGATGTATTCACTCCTACATACATGACACATTTCCTTACCAATGTTAGTACCTATTCTCTATAAACTTGGTCTGATACAATTAAACACACGTCTTGTCATATTTTCCACACACCTCTTAGCTTTGAAGATAAAAAATCTTTATATTAAACCAATTCTTTTTCTGTAAAATGCAATATGATTGTATGTTACATTGTAATAAAAAGTGTGGTTGGTAAAGATGATAAAGGTAACCATGTTCCAGACATAGCCGAGTTAAGAATATCACGTCACGATTCGGCAATGCTACACCGATACAAAAACTGTTTTTACATTAACCCCTATATTCGTAGAACCATTCCTATGAGAGTGTTGTCCCATTATAACGTCGCCCCGTCGCCCCTGTCTGCAAGTTGAAGACTACAGTCGAAGTATGTAGGCACTTGCTTCTAACCGTTTATTTCGCCTTTCAAATATATCGTACACATTGTAATATAAATTGAACTACTTACATATATAATTTATTCTTTTAATATGTTTCAAATTAAATTATCCTAAACAAATAATTCAAATCTATATTATAGGAATATAATATTCATAACTCTGTAACATGTAACATAATAAATGCACATCCTGAAAGTAGTTAGTTAGTTACCTAGTTCAAGCTACTGAATCGATTTCAGTTGTTTTTAAAAAAGGTAATTTTTTTATCGGGAATATTTATAGGATAACAAATGGGAAATAATAATGGTTCCGAAAAACAAATTAATCTCCAGCGATCTGTGGCCGACTATTATTCTAATTAACCAGCGTTATAATGAATTACCGACAAAAAAACCCAAAACATAAACGAAAAAAAATATCCAATTTAACAACAGATAAGAGCATGTTCAAATTACATTTTCTCCTTTAAAAAAAATGGATCTTCGAATAACAAAACTAAACTTCCGAATATAATACTGAACCTCCGACAAAATTACTAAGTTACCGACAACAGAGGTTTTGTCAAAATAATCATATTTTTACAACTTGCATGAACCGTTTTAATTTCTATTGTTGGTTATCAAATTTATTTTTTAACTCTCAATAATGAGGAAAATACCTCAACTGTGCGGCTCGCGCGATCGGGTTCGAGTCGCTTTCGGCTGTTTTCGGGTCGGTTTTGTCTGTTTATGTTACAAAATTAAATAGTTTTTGTTGCTACTGGTTTAATATTATCATTTCAACGAACTAATAAATCTACTAAGGAAACTACTAACTTACTATCTATAAACTTAGTATTGTTACGAAATATGGATGAGGTACCCGTGTACCATTCTGAGTCGGAGGAGGAAGAGGAGGGAGCTGGCTCATCAGTACCGGTGAAGAAGAATCGTCGTAATAAAAGTTGGGTGTTGATCAAACGGTGCTATAATGTGCAAGAAGCAGAGGAGTTTGTAAGTAATGAAAAGACTTGGTCAAGAAACTATAAGCGGGACAGTGATGCAGGCCAAAAACGTTTCTATCGTTGTAACAAGGAACCCCCTCTAATGTTAGTGAATCATTTGGGTTAGGTTAGGTTAGAACTGTGACCATCAACGGGCGAAGGCGAGCGAGCGGAGCGAGCGTGCCGCGACAGCGGCCGCCGAGCGCCAAATCCTCTTCTAATGTTAAAAGCCATTATGATTTAGGCCCCAAACCGCCCCATAAATCGATGGAAATTAGTGTTCTAACTTAACCTCAAACTTTAAAAATGGATATCTCCATAACCATGGGGTTCTGCGGGGTGGGGATGGTACAGGGGGGTAGCCCTAAGCCCTTCTACTACCTATTAAAACTACATTTTCATAATAAACTGAGTTTTGTTTTTTTTATCTTTGTTCTCGCTGACATTATAAAAACTAGGAAAGTTGTCGAATAATTAGTAAATAACTAAGTATATTCTAGGAAACCAAAGTCTACTTGGTTTTAGATTAAAGCATGAATACGACTGTTCTAACTTTTTAACGCCTGAAATAGGTACCGCTATCGAAGCATACCCGTGGTAAGTAAAATTCATGATATATGATGCAAGTAAAAGTTATTGTTACAAGTACATTTTTATATTTTTTATAAGTTTCTGTATAACCACTCAGAATAATATTTTCAGTATAATGTTACAGTTAAAATAGCACCACAGTCTATGAAATATGAAAGGTAATTTATGAATTAATAGTAGGCAAGTAAAGATAAAAATTACAAAGCATAGTTTTCAGTAGAACGTAATTTATGCTGGTAGAAAAGTATTATAGCAATAAACAGTCATGTTTATTTTTCGAAGATTTCAGTATCTCATTCGGTCGTTTCGTCATTTTTATTCGGACAAAAATAGTCGGAAAGTTAGTATTTTAGGCAGTAGATTTAATATTTTGAGTAAGGACAATTCTTCTTTTTTTGTCGGAGCTTTTATTACTACCCATAAAAAATTACTTATTTTGATAAGTCTTGATTATGTCACTAGTACCGATGCGCCGCTCTCCCGCCCCACCCAAGGACGGGAGGTGTCATTAGATAATTTCCAACCTATGCGCTGACAATATTGTGCAATAAACCCATATGATTTACCTACAATTATGATAACTAATTTCATTAAAGTAAACTTTTAGTGCTTGAATTATGATTGTTACTTAATTTTCTAACTGGTTTATGTACGAGTGTGCATTATTCCAGTTACATGTTGTATATTAAGAACGTAGTTAACCTAAGTACGTAAATAACTAATTAAATTATTAGACTTATACATAAATATTTTGTGGTTAGGCTAGATTTTTCTGCATTTCAACTACCTACTATAATATATATTACCTACATATACCTACGGCTTAGTTTGAGAATACCTTCACTTCAGTAATATATTTGGTGCTCAAAGTTCAGAATGTCTAACTGTTAAGATTCAATTCTATCCAACTTACATTAAACTAACCTATCCACCCAATACAAAACTGTTCAGTGACCTAATAAAACGATTACGAATCAAATAGAATATTTTGGTTTTTTTTATACACCTCATACAGGGGCCTTATACCTCATACAGGGGCCTTATACCTTATATACAGGGGCTTCCAATAGATACGCTCGTACTTGAAAAGTGACTATCTTAGTTTAGTTACGACTGTCCATTTGGTGGGTATACTTACATATTTATTATTTAGAATTTGGAACGATACATGAGTGCTAAACGCGTTAAAATTGACAAAAGTTAGTTTCAAATCAATCCGTGTTCTGTTCTGTCTGTTCGCCTTTATATTTGAATGGGAAATCATCAAATACAGTTTTGTATCCCTCACACTAGGTGAAACGAAAGGGAGTGTCAGAGTTTTACTAACTAAAACCCACCTGTTCCTTCAGTTGCAGTTACTTTTCCAAATAATGCCGCAGTCCAGACTGTCATCCGACTATTCGCGTAATCAAATGTTCAATTGCACTGCCTATACCTGTTTCACTGTTTATCGAGATGGTGTGGCTTAAGGCCGCTTCACTATTTTTATTTAATATATGATTTGAAATGTCTGTTCTCTTCCGTCAAACCACACACGATTGTCGCCTTGAATGCCTACTTAACTTCATTGATACACATTGAGCCCAATTATACTAAGATGATATCCAAAATTGTTCCACGCGCGATTACAGCATAGCCGCGGCGGCGTTTTGCGCGAAATTATATTCCGCAGGAAATGTCATCGAATGCCTATCAAAATTTAAAAAAAAAACAATTGTGGCTATATCACTTAAACTTTATTTTATTTTATTTCAAAGTTCGAGCGCTTTTAATAAAAAAGCTACATTGGATTGAAAAAAAATCAAATTAGTTAATTATCGGCTTTGAATACTGCTCTTATTAAAATCAATCATTTTATCCTTTGTCCACCGAAAAAAAAATACAGCAAACAAATTAAAGTTGTATTCATTTTACGATTATATTGTCATGTTGTGTTTGTATAGGAATTATATATTATCTAAACTTGTAATAAATCACGTTAATGATCGCTACACTACCGAGTACCAACACAGCAGTGTGTCGGACTGTATCATTTATTATTTCAAGACATACACAAATTCAAAAACGTTGCAAATGCAAAATTAATTACAAAATACAAATTCATAATGTTACAGAACACATGCATCACACAAACACTTTTAGACACTAGACTATTAGCGAGAGTAACCATCAAAAATAACTGCGTTCATTACACTTGTCTAGACAATACGCCGCCGGTCATAGCGTCTTCACAAAAAACATCAAACAAATATTTCAATGCGTATAAACATCCAGTCACTTCTTTATCTGAGATTGGAACGCGAACAGAACCACATGCTCTACATAGTTTCGCATTACTTCCCCACTGCCCTAACAGTGCTCATAACGAGCCACTGTTTTAACGATTATGTATTGACTGCTTTAATTCGAGCGAACAAGGGTGCTAGCCTTGAACTTTGACGCATAATGTCTAAATATCACGCGGAACGAGAGGCCGTGATCAAGCCTCGTATTATAATTGAACATAATGGCATCAGCAGTGGCAATAATGGGAACATTTCTTTATTAAGCGGTGATTGAACTTGTGCCAATGATGCCCAAAGTATTCAGACTGTAACTTCAAGCCACTTTGAAATATTAAGCTATTCTACACTGATGATTCGTAAATGACGATCTGAACTATGGGAGGTTTCTGAGTAGGCACTGGTGCTGTGATGTCCCTGATGACGGCTTCCACGGCCGCCTCCCACTCCAGTCTTCGTTTGTCAGTGAGACCATTCCCACCGGCACTGCTTAATCGTGGCATAGTCACCTATAACAAACAGTCTAGAATTAGATACTGAAAATACGTGTTTGAAGTTAAAGACTACTTAGAATACAAGCTTGAATACTTAATTATTATTTCTTTTGTTGAAGCAGCAGTAGAACTAAATAAAACTTCGGAATTGGACTTGGCAACTCTTCCGTTCAAAGAATTCAAAGAGCAATGCTTAATTGGCACTAAAAGAAAATAACTTGACGGCTGGCTCCATTTGTTACCCTTTGGAACAAATGCTTTTCAGAACATAGAGTTTAAAAAAAAATTGCAATTGGTACTGAACCTACAAAACGTTTTTTTTGTAAAGATTTTTGCTGAACAGTTTCTGTTACTTTTTATCGTCTTTCATTTTTGACTATCATAAAGATCATATATTTAATAGACAGTAGGTAACACAAATAACAATACGTGCTACAGAAGAACACTTTTCTAACGAATAAATTCGTATATGTCTGCATGATTTAAGCAACTTTACGACTTCACTACTATTCGTGTACCACAAAGTGTTTTGTATCCACAATGTTAGTAGCCGCATGTGTTGCATGAAAGCTTTATGTGTTATATTGGTTACATTTAACCAACAAGGAACACTTAAATTCAACACGTTAAGTCATTGGTCCCGGCTGTCATTTGTAGTCAGTCGTTATGGATAGTCAGAAGTCAGAAAATCAAACACTAGTTTTGCCAAGGGATATCTTATTACCTTATTACTGGGTTGTATATCAGATAGGTAGTCACTCCATGTAAACTACTGCGCCTAGTTAGACTAGAAAACGACAACAACACAGTTCGGAAAAGACTAAACAGACATACAGAACCCTAGAATTCAATTTCACTTCTAGACCGCTGTAATGTAGGATGCACCTGATATGATCTGATATCTAATACAATGTGTATTTGGGCGGAACATGCAAACGGAGGGTAAGTATAATAAATTGTCCATAATTTAATATGTACTTACAAAACTTCCTCGGATGTAACATCAATATCGTTCATCCTATCGAGACCGGGTAAAGGAAAAACCCGTATCAAGTTGGAAAACAAAATCGGTCAACAGCGACGAAACTGTCGGTTCTTTTGAATGAAGGTCGCAACGCTGACGCACTTTTATAATAGTTCCCAGTTTTATGACCACTAGATCGGAAACTATAAAAATACGCTAAGACATTCATCTTATGGATTGTAAAATTCGATACTGATATTTATGCCGCGATCGTATCGGATCCATATATTTTATATAAAGCACTACAGAGAATGCCTATAACAATTTGTAACAACTCCTATTTTTATTTGATCTACATTTAATGGTAAAAACGAACAGCCAGCATTATCAATTTAGAAAAGCAGTATTTTTTCTCCCGCAGTGAAAAAGCATTAGAAAATAAGGCAAGCATTACTGCACGAAACGTGAATTTTATTGGGCACTAAAGCTAAAAGGGTGTATGTATCTTGCGACATTGAAGCGGCCTCGATGTGGCGGTACGCAAGCTCTAACACATCATTACTAGCGAAGTAAGTATCGATTGATTCTCTCGTACTGCGCTGGAAATGATAATTAATTATTTTATAAGCATCAGGATCCTAAGAAATAAATTAAACTTATTTCAAATAATAATATTGCAGATTTGGCGTATGGACTATGCAAGATCGTGCCTCGTTTTGTGTTCATTCCGCATAATGATGCGGTGGTAAATACAACAGCATAAAAATTTTAAGCTGCAAAATAAGAGAACTATGTACATATGTATATTTAACTGTGAATGATCCCAAAGCCAGAAATATAATTACTTTGTCGAAATCTGGCAAAATACCTTGGGAGGTGAGGTCCGAGGTTTTACCATAGTATCGGGACCGGTATAGCTTTTCTGTAAAATATATATTTTGTAATATATACTGTCTAGTATGTCTTTTCTGCTGGTACAAATCAATATGCAGCTAATTAACATCCTTTAGTAACCTTGTACAAAACAAATTCTACATTCATTTGTAAACAAGAACTTGGTTATTCACAAATCCCAACTGGAGTTCACGTTCCATGAAAAACAAGTAAAACTAAAGGATGGAGTTGACCTAAATAAACATGACACACAATCGCAGCAGTAAGAGATTAAGGAAATTATTACATCACTTGGTTAGCAAAACATTTTTATATCGTTGAATCATTGAAAACTCATAAAAATGTATCTTGTACAGCTCAAATATTTATTACATTAAATATCTTAACTACACACTACAACTGGATGTATGTTTACAGGTTTAAACATTTACACTGTGAGTACTCTTTTCCTTCTTTAAACAAGGTATCAATCACGGAGTCGCGCAAGTAGTTCATGTTTATACTATCAACGAACATCTGTCATCACAAACCTCTGATCTCCCGGCTCAAAGCTTTGAATGCATTTCACTGCAATTTTGTATAACAACATTGAAATAACTTAAGATTAATTTGAGTGACCCCATTTCTCGTCAAACTGAACATAAATATCTACTTACCACAGTGAGTACTTTGCGGAGGTCGCTGTGGAGCGCGGAGACATCGACCCCTCTGCCGGCGTCGCCCAGCCTTCTCAGCGTGTCTGCCAGCGGGCCGGACAGCGCTCGCAGCTGCTGCCAAGACTGGGCATACTGCCGCCGCACCAGCTCGATAATCGTTGAAGTAAGTGCCAAGCCGATTAAAATGTATACCGTACATATCAACATGTACTTTGGTCTTTCTGGGGAAATATAAAGTATTTTTGAACCGGTCCATTCATTTTACAACATAAAGTAAAACTAATAACTAACAAACAAATAATTGCTAACTTGCAAATAATTTTACCCATGGTAATTAATAGGTCAATAATCAATATGCTTACTCGGGACGATATCTCCGAATCCGATAGTAGTCATAGTGATGAAGCAGAAGTAGAATCCATCATAGAAAGTCCAGTCGTCTTCCCACATCTTGAACAAACCTGCCCCAGCCGACAGGTACAGGAACAGAAAGCCTACAGCCCCAAAGGCATATAAGGATCTTTGTCCAGCTGGGTTTGCTTCGGAAACTCGAATGCAGCATTCTGAAGTTAACAAAGATGCCAAATTCAAAAGAATAGAGGCCAACGTGCATGGAACTTGAAATAAAACATGCATAATGTACTAAACCTTATAGAAAATAATGTTGCCAATACATTCTTAATATATCATACACGGTATCACTAAGATTTCGGCCAAAAATCCCTCAAGGCTCTTTCAAGTGTTGCAATATCTTCCAATGTATTGTTTATGTTGCTTTGACATATATTTTAAGTTACTTAGTTCAATAGTAGTATAGAGTATAGAGCAGTATAGAGTAGTATAGAGCAGTGGTGGCCGAGTGGTAACGGCCTCGACTTAAGAGTTATAGGTCGCGGGTTCAAACCCAGCCAGGCGCTTTACATTATTTTGTGTAATTTATTTCATCACAACTGCTCTCAAAACGGTGAAAGAAAATATCGTGAGGAAACCGGCATGTCCTAGAACCAAAAAATTCGAAGACATGTGACATTCACCAACCCGCATTAGGCCCGCGTGGTGAATTACGGCCCATTCCCTCTCCTAGAGAGGAGGCCTGAGTCCCAGCAGTGGGAACATTAAAAAAGCTGATTAAGCTTATGATTTATGCTAGCTAAATAGTACTTACTAGGCATTGTAGGTAGTTGTTTAGCGATGATAGACACTACTGTCGCAAACACTCGTCCCAAATCAGCGATAACAGTCAGCGTCAGAGGAATTCCAATGAGTGCATATGCGATACAAAATAACCTGCCCCAGAAGGTTTCCGGGACTATGTTACCGTAACCTGAAAGCAGTATTATAGATTAACAATATAATCTTGATAATAGTAGTAGTGATAAAGATAATAGCCTAATTTCGAGCATTGTCTTTTGTAGTTTTAGAAATTTATAAGTTTTTTTTTGCAGCAGTGAATAAAGGCTTTGCATTTCGGTACCTATTTAGTTTGTTGTACTTGTACTTGGTAGATATGTACACTTAAATGCAAAATTCCACTTAATTTTCAAGATTTAATTAATATTGTATTTTTAATTATGAATTACAAAATATACAGTATTAATCAAATCATTGCTTGCACAAAGACTTAAATACCATTTTCACACACTTTACTTGCTCACAAAATGACTCTAATTGCACCGCACTTAGGTAGGTATATATAATATGCCTGTAACCAAACTCTGACATTTTGGTTCTTTCTTCTTTTTTTTTATTTTTTGATTTTTTTCGCACGAATGCGATAAAGTAGCAAAACCTTTTTGTTAAACTTCTTTGTTATCGAAAATGTTTCAATACGAAAAAAAACACATTATGTTATTGCGTTCAATTGTATAAATAACTGTCTTACTTGCTTATTTCATGCAATTTAGTGTTTAAATAAACATTGTTAACTTGTACATGTTTAATAAATAAATCGTTCATTCAAATAATATTTTTTTTTTCTTTGTTGATAAGCAACCTCATTCTTATTTTTATTTAGTAAGGTCGCCATTTTTAGATGCGTAAAAAAAAAACAGATTTAATTTTTTACCGCCATATCACAAGAAAAATCACACAGTTGTACTTGTTGAAGTAATACTCGTAGTTAATTAAATTATAAAAATGTCTTCAACTACTATTCTCTTCACAACCGTGTTGAAAAACGTCGAATGATACACGTGAGTATTCACGATGCCATCCTCGGTTCTCTTAAGGCCCTCACCTTCGGCTCGGTTCTAAATACCGCCTCAGCAGCAATCACCAACATTACACATGTTATAATGTACTATTATCAAATGGTGATTAGACGTGAAAGGCCTTAAAACGTTACGCCTTCTGGTACACGGTAGCAAGGCTTTTCGGCACCAAAAAAATTAATGAATGATGGTTTTTTTTTCTCTTTTTTTCTTTTGCGTTATATGAGCAATGTGTCTAGTGTGGTACCACTTAAGTTTGGCAATTATTCGTGCAATGTCAATAACAATGGTTCTAATATTTATTTTATTAATTTGCAGTACACCACAGACTACACCCTTTTTATTACCCGACTACAGAGAGTTATGATTTTGACAAGCAATATATGTATGTGAGTATGTTCATCTGTTCCCTCATAGCTCCTAATCTACCAATCGGAACTCGACATATGAGGTATCGTTAGAACCGTCTTCATTGTCCGCTGAACATAGGCTACGTGACGTGTCACAAAACTCGACATGGCGCCCTCTACCGGACAAAAAGTAAGTGTTAAAAAATAAAAATGGATATAAATACGCCGTGTTTGGTATCATTTGAAAGGGCTACATTTGTAAATTTCGAAAATATTGCTCAAATTTTAAGTGACGCCCTCTAGCGGACAAAAAGTCATGTGTTAAGTTTAACACCAAAATTGTTTAAATAAAAATAAAGTAAAAAACTAAAACCCGACTACGACAAAAAAAAAACGACGCTGAAAAAGTATGAAACAAGATTTTCATACTTCGAACAGAACAAAAAGAAAAACCGTAGTCACACGTTATTAAAGTGTTTCGGTTGGTACCTATAACGTGTGACTGCGGCTTTTCTTTTTGTTCTGTTCGAAGTATGAAAATCTTGTTTCATACTTTTTCAGCGTCGTTTTTTTTTTGTCGTAGTCGGGTTTTAGTTTTTTACTTTATTTTTCTATTTCTAGTTCTTACAGTCCATCCTAATTGTTGTCTGGTAGATATCGCTGTCAGCGATAAGACCGCCTTTGTACCCATAGAATTAAGTTACCTGGTGTAAAAGTTTTGTTACTATTTTGGTGTACAATAAATTTTATTATATTCTATTCTATTCTCACTTCTCAAGCTTTCTCTAAATTTCTGATTCGATTATGCGCAAAATAAATAATAGGTACAATCAGCGGCTTCTGTGGCCGAAGCTTTTCTATCCAAGATTACACTGACAATAGAATTGTATAAAGAAAGTTAGTTTCTATTTATCAAAACATTCACGTGATTATTCAAAAGTCCTTGTTCAGATTCCAAATAAATAATATGCTTACATCGTCGTACACACCTATTGTGGTGAGCACAGTCGAAGAGAAAAACACAGCTTGTAGTATACTCCATTTTTCTTCTAGTGGTGGAAAATTATTCTCCACTTCCAATGCCAACCCGCTCGAGGATGCTTCTTCCAGCACCTTTATAAAATAATCAAAGAATAATTGAAAAATAAATATACAGGCTGTTTGGTGCATCGTTATCGGTCATCGGTTACAGCTATTTACATGGCTATAAAAAAAAAACCAAAAGCGACCAGATTCTTCCAACTCCCTCAAAAATTCTCTAGTTTATTCTCTTGCTAGTGATGGCCAACAGTTTGAGCAGGATTTATAAAAATTATGAAATAAATGAAAAATGCGATTTCTTTTTTTTATATCTAGTAAAGCCCACGAAAATTGAGATATGATACAGATTTTACCTTATAAGAGTGAGATAACATTTTTAAAAGATTTTTCAGGTATCATTTAAACAAAAATATTTTTTAAATCATAATTTTGAATATTAGTCATAAGTGACTTAATTTAAAATTCTAGGGAATTCACAAAGTTATAAAAAGATTTCTATGACATGTGGCACATCACTAGCAAGAGGATAAACCAGAGAATTTTTGAGGGAGTTGGAAGAATCTGATCGCTTTTGGTTTTTTTTTATATCCATATAAATAGCTGTAACATGAACAGTTTTAATTTAAGTCAAAACTTTGCGAGTAAATTTCCTTACGTTGTTGAAACTTCTACGGTTCGGACTAAGCGTTTCGCTTTGTCGTTTATACCGCGTACATCGAAGGACTGGAACAATTTGCCTGCTGCTGTCTTCCCGTCCAATTATAATTTAGGTGTCTTCAAGGCTAGAGTGAATGCTCTTAATAAACTAGTGCGCCTCACCATCAACGATTACATAACTGCTTACAATCAGGTGGGATCGCAGTCAAGCACTGGTTTAAATCAAATAATAAAAAAAAACATTGTTAGGAAACCAGCATGTCCTGGAACCAAAAATTCGAAGACATGATACATCCACCAACCCGCACTCAAAACCCTCACCTATAGAGGAGGTACGATTCCCAGTGGTGAAAAGATTATAAGGCTAGTAAAGCACAGTATTAACAAGTTCAAAAATAATTCGTAAGAGTAATTAAATGGAATCAAAAGTATTCTTAAGAGAATCAAATTAAGTTACAAACACGCAACTTGAATACCTGCTACAATGCTCATATTGCGTAGGCTATTCTTATTGCATTGACACGAGGAACTTACCCTCTCATATACAGCTAAATATTCGCTGAGTAGTTTTTCAGCGCCGTCAAGGTCCGTGCCATTACTGCGCTCCGACACGAAGCGGATTAGGTTCCACCTCTCAGTAAGAAGCCTCTCTCTGTGAAACTCCTGCTTGGCCATTTCTGCAGGATATTCCAATGCTCGGAAAACCTACAAAAAAAAAAAACAAAAGAAGAACTTAAGAAGATTTTCTGAAAAGTAATAATAACTTTTTACAAAAAAAAATACAAGCGACTTCAATGTAAAAAAAAAACACTGAAAAGTGCAAAATAACTTTAATTTCGGAAGTCGGTGTTTCTTTAATAGTTTGATCTCTTCGTTATTTAAAACCGACTTCCAAAATTAAAGTTATTTTGCACTTTTCAGTGTATTTTTTTACATTGAAGTCGGTTGTATTTTGTTTTGTAAAAAGTTTTTATTTTACACTTTTTAGTTATGGTACCAAAACTCAGTCTTTCACTCAGTCATCGACTACACGCATAAATAAAGCAATTTTACTTGTTATGACAGTTCTGCTGTGATCCTTTGAGGAGTTCTGTTCCATATCTTCGAAGTTCAGATCAGATCATAACAATATTTCTACAGGACCAACTTGGAATGGAAGCATAGGTTATGCTTCCATTCAATCAAAAAAAGTAATTAAAATAGGTCCACAATTGACTGAGAAATCGGTGAACATACATAAAAAAAACATGCATTCAGCCGAAAATAGAACCTCCTCCTATTTGAAGTCAGTACTATATTTGACCCCGGACTGTACAAATAAATAGATATGCTGAACCCAATGCTTAAAAAAAAAAAAACCATACATTCTGTTTTAGGGGAACTTATGTATCTGTTTCTATTCAAACTAGTTTTTCCTAAGCAAAATCGGTACATCCAATGTTTTTTACAATTTTCAGTAAAGACCAGGCAGTCACAAAAGTCCAGTCCTATTGGGCTTGGGATTTTACTACAAACCAATTTTGGGAGATAGATTTTACCTTGTAGCAAGAAATCGCACTTTCAACCGCACAGGTCGAACCTTACGCCCCATCCGCCGGAATGCCGACTCTGATTTCCAGCCACCGTAGGCGTGGGCTAGCGGACGGCAAGCAATGGGTAGCTCGCTGTCCAGCCGTCCGGTAACCGTCTGGACCGAGCCCGAGTCGTGGACGGCGCGTAATGTTCCACGCGCGCCTCAAGGAGATGTCAGTGAAACCGTAGCGTTCCAGTAGGGTCGAAGCCTACTGGGGTCATGGGTTGTGCGAAAGAGAACCTCGGGGTCCCAGAAAAAAGGTAAAGAAGGAACATAGAAGTGGGTTTTAACCAGTAAAAGTCTGACACGCCTTGTCGCTCCGCCCTAGGGTGGGATAGTTATATTATTATAGAATATATAGAATTATTTAAAGATCATTATGGTTAATTTCCCAACTAAAAAAACGGGTCAATATTCTAGGTTAAACAACGCTTACCGATGGACTCTGCTACTCCAGACTCTAGCAGACTAATGAAACAGCAAGGTTGGAGTTTCGATTGAGCAATTGGTTACTGCGCTGCATGTCGTGGGTTCAATCCGCAAGGAACAAATATTTGTAAATCCTTACTGGTAGTATGTTCCGGGTCTGGGTGTCTCGTATACAGGTTGACTGGCAATTAGTGTACAATACTTAAACACGTGATTGTGCTGCTCATGATAACAAACAATTTTTATTATGGGAGCAAAGCCGAAATCGCGAAAAAAATATCAGCTGTTCAGTACATTAGGCAAACATAAATGTACTGAACAGCTGATTTTTTTTCGCGATTTCAGGTTTGCTCCCGTAATAAAAATTGTTTGTTATCATGAGCACAATCACGTGTTTAAGTATCGTACACTAATTACCAGTCACCCTATATATATGTGAGATAACATGTTTGTGAACGCACCCACGATACAGGAGTACCTAATTCCTCGCCCTCACATATGAATTTATTTTTTGGCCATTAGATGATTTCCCATATAAAAAAGGGGTTGGGGCGACGTTTTTATAAAAGAAAAAGAAGTAAAAGAACCTGTCCTGTATTAAATTTTTGCGAAATTACTTACAATATTAACTTTTTAGTTTAAAAAAAGGTTCTCCTATATACATACTGACATATGCGTAATTGCATAGCGATCATTTCTCTAACTGCAAATGTACGATTGTAATCGCATTTTTAATGTGATAAATACATTAAAAAATGCGATTACACCATATCATTTTCTTCTGTTACTAAATACCTAGTTTCTTGTCAAATGTCATATTCTAGGTCAACGAGAAGTACCAAATTAGCATAAAAGGACGTATTTCTTAATTGCGTTTTTTTTACAGCTCTTAGAGACCATAGACTTACGAATTTTGATGATTGTGAAGACCCTTATTAGGAACGCGTAGGTTTCTAAGAAAAAGGATCTTGGCAGTCAGACAAATAGACAACGAAGTAAAACTAGAAGGCTTTCTTTTTCCATTTGAGATAGGGAACTCCAAAATTATGAGCATTATTAGATGAACCTAAACTACTAGCTAGAATCTTTTTAAAAGAAGAGTCCACCCACATTAACCTGAGGATTTCCGAGGGACTTTCCACAATTTATGGTAGCCCAAAAAAAATAAGATTTACTGCCACAGTTTAGGGCTAAAGTAATACATAAAAACGTGTTTAATACAGATTTTGCGTATATTTCACAGAATGATCTACATTAACTATTTGCTTAAAGCGGACATGATTTATTAAATTGTAAACAATATCATTAAAACTTGTCTTAACATCATTACAAGTAAATGATTTGCAAAACACAGCTTTAAAAGTCCTTGAATTCCTCTTCAAAAAGACATGTCGTAATCTTTCTTAGTTTTGTTTGAGGTATTTCGGGAAAATTTGAGGTTTCTCCTGGACCCTGGGCATCAGGCACAAACGGAGGTTCTGCTTTTTTCTGAAGAACAAGCGTCCAGTCTATTTCAGTGAACCATACGTGACTCTTAATGGCAAATGTTCCATTTTTATGAGAGCCCAAACGTTTCGTTGGTTCCACTTGAAGAAAACCCTTGATTAAAGTCTTACAGTCCTGGCTCATAGTTTTTGGACATTTATATTGACCGTCTAACACTTTTTCATAAAGTTTGCTAGGATCTGATGCAAAAAACGGCGGGATTCCCACAACCATTTCGTATATCAGAACACCGACCGCCCACCAATCGACAGCGAAGTCGTACCCCCTGGACATAATTAACTCTGGTGCCAAATATTCAGGTGTTCCACATAATGTCCAAGTCTTTTTCTTTATTATTTTGGCGAATCCAAAGTCACACAGTTTAATGTACCCAGTGTTGTCTATTAATATATTTTCTGGTTTAATATCTCTGTGAATTATGCGACAGTAATGCATGTATTCTAATGCCAACACTACTTGACTGCAATAGAATTTTGCCAAGTTCTCAGTAAAACTTCCAAATTTCTGTAAATAAGTGAACATTTCCCCACCAGAGACGTAAGGCAAGACGAAGTACAGGTACAAGTTGTCTTTAAACGCAGCGTCCAGGCCTACTATAAACGGAAATTGAATACAACGAAGGATTTCCTTTTCAAGTATTAAATGTTTTACGTGTTTTCTTTCAACTACTATGGTCTTTTCGACAACTTTCATGGCATGGTAGTTGAACGTACATTTATCTCGAACTAAAAATACTTCCCCATAAGCTCCGTTACCGATTGCTTTGAGTCTGTCATAACTGTCTGGTGTCTTTTCACTACCAGGGGGATCTTTGGATTTTTTTTGAAAATCCTCCTTTAGCATTTCTAAATATCGTACGTGTTCTTCATGACATTGTTGAGAGTATTTAGGCATACCTCATTACATTTAATTGAATATTCCATTTAAAAATTCAATCCAAATAACTAAATCGTCTCGAAAATATAAATAAATAATACAAATATATAACATACAACTTTATATGAAATGTCATGCGACTAAGTCATAATGACATGACTAAATGTTGTGTGAAATGTTGTACCCAAGAATCTTGTATACAATCTGGATTGATTACGGCAACCTTAAAAACGTACCGAAGAATACGATACAAAAGGGTACGTTATCTCTTTCTACTAGTGTGTCCATAGACTAGTTCGAACTACGAGACATTCTGTTCTAAAGAAGTTCAAGATATTATTAATACATTATACAGGGTGTTTGGTACATCGTGTGCCAAATTGAAATGGTCGACGGGAGGGGTCATCTGCTATCCTTTCAGACCCCTAAACACTTCTCATGCCCTGAAGAACTTTTTTCATCGACTTTTTATTGTTTTATGAAAATAAAACCCAAATTTTTCATTCAAATATTTTTTTTTAAATATATAAGGTGTAGACTCTGAATTTTATTTTATTTAGGTGTGTAGGTACTGTATTAGAGTACAAATATTTTTTTAAAATCATAATTTTGAATATTAGTCTTATGTGACTCGATTCACAATTCTAGCGAATTCACAAAGTTATAAAAAGATTTTTATAGCATGTGGCACATCACAAGCAAGAGGATAAACTATAGAATTTTTGAGGGAGTTGGCAGATTCCGGTCGCTTTTCTTTTTTTTTTATAGCCATAGAAAAAGCTGTAACATGGACAGTTTTAATTTAAATCCAAAATTTTGCGAGTAAATAAATAAAAAAACTAGATATCTAATTCAAAATTAAAAAAAAAAAACATTTATTGGTGTAATTTTTGGTACATTTAACATGAGATCTTAATAATAAATTAGTTAGTTCTTCAAAAATCTACCTTAAAAGTGAACACTCTTTCTCGTAGTAATAATAATAATATGTCCTAATTTCACTAATTTTAAATTTAAAAGTACTCTAATATAATACAAATCTAAATAAAATTAAAATTCAGAGTCTACGCCTTAAATATTTTTTTAAATTTGCATTTGAATGAAAAATTTGGGTCTTATTTTCATAAAACAAAAAATAAGTCGATGAAAAAAGATCCACAGGGCATGAGAAGTGTTTAGGGGTCTGAAAGGAAAGCAGATGACCCCTCCCGTCAACCATTTCAATTTGGCACACGATGCACCAAACATCCTGTATTATAAGACTTGTACGTTCAAAAACTAATATGTATATAATAGAGGTATATATTGTAAGTACATGGCTTTAAGGGTATTGGAATAATAAACATGTGCTATGAGTGATAAAATAAAGTTTTTATTTTAGTTTTACATTTGCACTAAAAACACAAATTATCTTTGCTAGGGAAAATTCACCGAATTGACAGACACACTCTTTCTGCTTTTCTGTCTAACATAAATTCAAACATTCGTCAATCTCTCAGACTGCTAGTACTCACGATACGATTACAACCTCTTTTGATAATATATCGACCGTGAAGTACCAATATCACCTAAAAATATTTTTTCGAGAAAATCTTAATTTTAATTTACCGCTATGAATTTAAAAGTGTTTTTCCGCATGTTTTAGTAAAATCTACGAAGCCATTTTTTTTGTTACAACTGCATTAAATTAAAATATAGAGAGAGATACCTCCTAATTAAACCAACGTGTCTATTTCACGATTACCTCCTAAACATAGGATACTAATAACTTCTGATTTAGTTATAAAACACAAGTGGTTAGAGAAACACTATAACAAAATATATTAAAGCAGTATAATAACTAAACCAGAAGTTATTATTACTGTAAATTAATTAAATACAAATTTATGACTTCTCAATAAATCAAACTATTTTTCAGGTTTCACAGAGAGTTAGGAGTTACTGGTACTTTGCCGTCGATATATAAAAATCTACAGCATCAATTAATATAAAATGCTGCAATGACAAAAATAATAACAATTAATTTAGTAAATTTATGGTTAACCTAGTTAGAATAGAGGTAAGAAAGGGACACACAACCTCTTTGTCGTTGTCTTGTTCGGTACATTTTTCCCCTTTTGGTTGTACCAGTGATACAGACTATCATGGTACTTTTTTTTTAATTTTCACTATGGTTTTGTCGGTTTATCGTAAAGACTGCGTCTCGACTCGTCTAGTGATCGCAACTAAAGTAGCTAACTTGATCACGGGGTGAGAATAAAATGTTATTGAGTTTTCCATGTGGAATTCCTCAATAGCAATTCATGCACGATTTTCGCGAAACTCCGCTACCCCGACAAGTCGCGGCATGGCGAACAGAGTTCTGGCGAGATTTAATGGTGAAATGGAGACAGTGACTGTCGCGACCCAGTGCTGGGTACGCCATAATTATGGCGGTAAGTCCCCTCTTTGAGGCGTGGCTGGAAAGACCTCACGGCGTCCTTACCTTCCGCAAGACGCAGGTCCTCACCGGACATGGTAAGTTCGGGAGGTTCCTGCACCGGATTCGTGCGAAAGAAGCGCCCAGGGGTCACCATTGTGTGAACCGCTCAGATGACAAGGTGGAGCATACGGTGAAGGTGTGCCCCGCCTGGGCAGAGCACCGCCGCGCCGTATCCTCGTGGGAGCGATCGGTAATGGCCCTCGCGCCCCAGCCTGCGTTCGAGGGGTTGAGCCACTATACACTACTAGTTTTTAATTAGTACAAATACTTAAAGTGCTTAATAGAAAAGGTATTGTTATTATTTAAGTAAAGTCTCAATAAATAATATTCATAAACAGAAAAATTATTAGCGTTTGTTTATATCCCAAAATGTCACTCAATTTATGGAAATATTGTACAGGCTATTGATTTATGAATGAAAAACAATGGAAGAACACTGCGCGTAGTATTTTCTAGTAGCAATTGTTACGCATAATTGATTCGATTATGAATTTGCAACGGTCTTGGCATTGCTTGATTTCAGTAATGCCTTTAATACTGTTGATTACGATGTTTTGCTTGGTATTCTATGCTCTCTTAATATATCTCCATCAGTAATTGACTGGTTTCGTAGTTACCTGCTCGGTCGCCGGCAACGTATTTGCATCGGAGAGATCTTGTCTTCCGGGTGTAGTACTTCTGCCGGAGTTCCGCACGGTGGCGTGTTATCCCCATTACTTTTCCAAACTCAATTTCCAACGAACTAACTTCTTCCTACCATCTGTATGCAGACGATCTACAAATTTACTCGCGAGCACCTCTTGGAAATCTGTCTGAGGCTATTATCACCATCAGCCTTGATCTGGCCCGCATATGTCATTAGAACAAGAAGTATGGTCTTACGGTAAACCCCATAAAGATGCAGGTTATAGTAGTGGGCAGTTCTAGGATGGTTTCAAGGATCGACTGGACGACTCTTCCCCAAGTCTCTTTTGACAATTCCGTAATTCCCTTTAGTGATAAAGTTAAGAACTTAGGGATATTCTTTGACAAGAACTTTTCCTGGACTGCCCAGCTACAAGAAGTCAGCCGTAAGTTATTCTTTTCTGCTGCATCTTTGAGAAGAATCCGCAATTTCCACCAAGATTGCGCTTGCACAGTCTCTTCTTCTTCCACTCCTTGATTTTGTTGATGCCAGCTATCTAGACCTTATTCAAGAACAACTGGATAAACTTGAGCGGCTTCAAACTGTTTGTATAAGACTCATATTTGGTTTTTGCAAATATGATCACGTTTCCGAATTCCGTGTAAAGCTCAAGTGGTTGCCAATTCGCCTTCGGAATGCTCATATTCTTTCCCTTTCATTTATTATCCTCTTTTCCCCCTTCACGCCTTTTTACCTTAAAAAACGTTTTGTTTTCTTTCTCTGCAACTCACATACAAAATTGCTAAGATCATCTGAGAACTTGCGACTTAAATTGCCAATCCATACCACGACTTTCACCTATATAGAAAAAACCGGTAAGTGCAAGTCCGACTCTGCACCGAGGCTGAGGGTTCCGTACAAACTTACCTATGTAAATAGTTCAATTCCCGAATCGAGTCTTGAATATTTTTACGAATCGCAAGAAAAGTATTTTTTGTGTTGTAACTACTTTACAATTTTTAGAGTGTTTCTTTTTCCTATATTTATGCAATGAAGCCTAGCTTATACCTTCCTAGCGAGTTTCAAAATATGCGCCTAAACGAAGCATAAACGGCCTTATCTTTAGATTGCGTTGACATAGAACTTTGTTTTTTCTCTACCGCTAGGGGTAGTAGACCTGAGTATTTGTTATTAATTTCAGAGTGGAGGTATGTATGAACATAGTATACCTCCATGCGTTCCTGAGAAAAAAGGTCTTAACAGACGTACAGACGAACAACAAAGAGATCCTATAATTTACCTTTCTTTTTGACGTGGGCAATTCTGTTATGATTTATCCTATGGAACCGTAGGAACAGTAGATGGTCAAGTGTGAGTCGGAAACGCACACGAAGAGTATCGTACCATTGTCAAAAAAACATGTTTCGTGTATAATAATATATATCTGTATTCTATTTTCATTATTTGTCGTTATAGCGGCATTAAAAATACATACTCTGTGACAATTCACCTGTCTACGTATTACGGTTCGTGAGATACAGCCAGCTCACAGACAGGCGCACAAACGTGTAGACAGTGGAGACTTAATAACAGTATCTGAAGCTTACCCGAACCCTGATGAATAAATTATTACAGTAACATCTATGACTGAAAGCCGAATTTATTACGCTGCATACGTTATGTTGTATACGGAACACAAGTACGGTATATACATTAATTATTGATTTCATTTAGGTAAGTGAAACATCTCGTGCGAATAAAAAAATCTCTTTTAACAGATTTCAATCAAAATCGATGAAACAGTAAGGAAACCGCTCTAGTTTAAGGGCCGTCGCCCACGGCGACTTTTTGTAGCGATGCTGTCGCGCGTTCGCATCGACACAGTCGTGATGCTGTAGCGCGTTGGCATCTTTTCTATAGCGCTTGCAAATGCGACTAACGCACGTTAATAGCGATGCTGTCGCACGCTTTCGAAACGCGCGACAGCATCGCTACAAAAAGTCGCCGTGGGTGAGGGCCCTTAGTCAGTGGAATTTCCAAATATTGGAAAATTTAAGTAGTAGTTCCAATTTTAACCACGAGGGAAAATATTGTATTGTGAGCGCACAATCTTTTCGCTACATGATAGAGCAGCAAAGGAGGTAAAACGCATTGACATTGAAACCTCACCTATATGTTGCCAACTTAGCAAAAAGAAGAATTACTCACTTTACCGTTTCAGTTTACCGTTGGACAATGTCATAGGCATTATTTTACAGAAAACTTCAGAATAAGAAATATTCATTTGTTACATGTTTGGTGCATGCTGTTTCAGTGTATATATTTGATTGATCGTAGCTTTAAAATAGATCTCTTCTTGTTTTAACAAGCCAATCGTTATTGGTTTTTTTTAGTATATCTGACTTTCAAACAGGCAGACGCGCTGGCAGTATGAGCGAATTAAGCTTTGAATCTGGATATTCACGAGCAAAACAAGAACATTACACACAATATTTACGTAAGTTGCAGCTTGATTTTATAGACTCATGGAATGAAAAATCGCCTGTAAATGCAATACTGAATGACTTTGAAATATACAGAGTTCTCGGCACTGGAGCCTTTGGTGTAGTATATCTCGTGAAGCATATCAATTCTAGCAAATTTTATGCTATGAAAGCATTAGAAAAGGACAAAATTATAAAATTAAAGCAAGTGGAACACAGTTATTACGAAATGAAGATTCTGTGCGGTCTCAACTTCCCTTTTGTTGTTTACATGAAGTATTATTTTAAGGATAACGTATATATTTATTTTGTATTGCCATTCATATCTGGAGGTGAAATGTTTACTCATCTGCGTAGAACCGGAAAATATGAGGAAACCACGTCAAAATTTTATGGTGCACAAGTAATTCTCGCTTTAGAATACCTTCATTCTTGCGAGCTGGTTTACCGTGATGTGAAACCAGAAAATATTCTAATTGACAGAACAGGATACATCAAAATTACAGATTTCGGGTTCTGTAAGTTGATACGCGGCCGGACGTGGACGCTCTGTGGAACTCCAGAATATTTGGCACCTGAAATTATACTCAGTAAGGGTTACGGGATGTCGGTGGACTGGTGGTCACTTGGCATCCTACTGTATGAGATGAGCGCTGGGCATCCACCATTCTTTGCTTCAGACCCCATGAGAATTTACGAGAAAATTGTAGCTGGCAAATATAAGTGCCCGGCGCATTTTACTTCAGAATTAAAAGATTTACTTGGGCGTGTTCTTCAAACAGATACAACTAGGCGTCTCGGCGTACTTAGAGATGGTGTTCTGGATTTTAAGAACCATAAATGGTTTAAAGAAATTGATTGGGACAATCTTTTGAATAGTCGGACAATACCTCCATATATACCGAAAGTAAAACATCCCGGAGATTCAACAAATTATGAATTTATTCCAGAAGAAAAACTAAAAGAAAGTTCAATATGCCTTTACGAAGAAGATTTTGCTGATTTTTAATACACCCAATGTTTTCAAACAAGATATTATGTTCGAGTGACTAAGAGGAACTGTAAAACTGAGGAAGTAATTAGGTTTTGGCTTTTATGTGATTTATTATTTTAATTTAATAATAAACCGTGTGCTTACGATGCGATGTGAAGAAAACATCCTTTAATAAATGATATAAATGAATTCCGGGCTGTTTAAACTGAGATTAATTTAATTTTTTCACTATACTATAGCGTGCGACAACAACAAACACTTGGTTATTGGCTACTCACCCCTTTTAATTGATTTAATAAAAACATACCTAATATATTTTATAGGTAGATACATAATCTAAATATGACTTAATGCATGTTGAGTGTCTCGAATTGTCACAGAACAAGTCATCCGTGGCTAGCTAACATTTTCCTCTCAAGCCTAGTATTTGTTGGAAATAAGATTATTATTTGACGAAGATATTTATTTGACGCAAACCCCTCTAATTTATCTACATACTTGTATCTGATATTATCTATCTAAATTTTTTACAAACTTTTTAAATGTAAGTTTTTTTTGTTATTATTAATTGATAGGCTCGCACTTGACCACTACCTCACCTGATGAAAAGGGTCGAAATGGTCGTCGATGGAGCACGGTTGCCTAGAAGTGGCCTATTCTCTCTTGATTTAAAGACCCCCAGGTTGAAGCTATCAGGAAACACAGACTCCGGCAGGTAATTCTATTCCTTTGCTGTAGGTAGGTACAATGAATGTGTTCCCAAAACGTTATGTGCGTATGGGTGGGATGTCCCATGATCCCGATGCAAAATTGTGCCAGTCCAGTCATTTGACACAAGTAGGTAGTACTACCTACTTGTGTCAAATGACTATGAAAGCGCACCGATATTGATGCCAACAACTTCAAATATTACTTGGGATGATTCGCAACTTTTGGTTTACCTTTTTAACACGCTTTTATTTAACACGCTTTTATTAGCTTCTATGTAGGTACGAGTATGTAAGAAAATCTTGGAATCTTAATTTGACCTACTTCCCGGTCTTCGATTAGGATGAAATTTTGCACACGCTCTGAGTTCTGATGACAATACATGACTAGCTAAGAAACGTCATTACAAATCCAATATGGCGGCCTCCCCAAGATGGCGGACTGGCTGTTTGAAATCCAACCCCATGATATGGGTATCAAATGAAAGGGTTTGCTGTCAGGAAAACGAAAAAAATAGCCACGTGACTTAAATCCAATATGGCGGACGTCCAAGATGGCGGACAGGCTATTTGAAATGCACCCCCATGATATGGGTATCAAATAAAAGGGTTTGCTGTCAGGAATACGAAAAAAATTGTCACGTGACTTAAATCCAACATGGCGGACATCCAAGATGTCCGATTGGCTATTTGAAATGCACCCCCATGATATGGGTATTAAATGAAAGGGTTTGCTGAATGGGATACGAAAAAAATCGTTTTGTAATTTTTAGTGCGTGCTAAAAGCGTGTTTTTTAGTTTTTTAAACTATTATTTTTTTTAAGGTGGGATATCATCAAACTATCATTGCTCTCGCCCTAAGGTGGCGTGAGAGGGCATGTCTTCAGTTACCCTTTGCGTTCCAGGGCCATGGTAAACTCCTTCGGACTGCCCTTACGGTGGCTGGAAATTAGCCTGCTACTCCCGATGCCCGGAGTCCCGACGCGTGAGGATATCCGCTCACTCATGGTTGCGGCCACTTCCTTCGCTTGCATAATTACTGCTGAGAAAATGGAGAAGTCCGCTTTCCATTCTCGCTTTGTCGCTTTGGACCATGGTCTGAATGTGGTCGGAACCAGGGCCGGACGTGAGACGTCAAGAGGTCGCCGCCGCCGCTAGTCTCCATGAGGATAGGGCGGTCCTCCACCATGTCCTCCAGACGATCCGCACAATATTGACACCCAGGCGTTTCGTCTGCCTAAATCCGAAACAGAAATCTCCCAAAGTTCCCATGTCCAGTGAGGACCTACGTCAGGCGGATAGTGATGACACTGTAGTCCCAGTTACCCAAAGAAGGGACTTACTACCGCGATTATGGCCCCACCTGGGTAGAGCACCACCGTGTCCTCGTGGGGGCGATCGGCGGCAGCGATCTCTCGCGCCGGGCCTTGGTACAGGCCATGGTCCGGAACGACGAGGAGTGGCAGGCGGTCGCCTCCTTCTGCGAAGCAGTAATGCTAGCAAAGTAGGTGGCTGCACATGTACGCGCCAGGCAATGGCCCCTGCGCCCCAGCCAGGATTCCGATTCCGATTTCCGGCCACCGTAGGCACGGGCTTGTGGACGGCGAGCGATGGGTAGCTCGCCGTCCGACCGTCCGGTAACCGTCTGGACCGAGACCAAGTCGTCGGGGCGCAATGTGCCACGCGCGCCTGAAGGAGATGTCAGCAATCGTAGGGGCCCAGCAGGGTCGAAGCCGACTGGGGCCAAGGGTCTGATTCTGAAAGGAAGACTCGGCCCTGGTATGAAAGGCAACGAAGGAACAGGAGTGGGGTTTTAGTCAGTAAAAGTCTGACACGATCTCTCGCTCCGCCCAAGAGCGGGGGATGTCATTGGATGATTTCTCACTGAAAAAAAAAAATGCCTAGTTACCCAAAGAGGGGACTTACCACCGCGATTATGGCGTTCCCAAACTTATGTTTACCTTGAATGTGAAGAAAATAAATAGGGTATTTACTCGTATATATATCATTCTTTAACACCGATTCTCCTTGACACCATCATATCACCTCAGTGTCTTGGGTACAGTTGCCGGTATGGCATTCCGTATTCTGACGTCCTCCAAAAGGAAAGTCGAGTGCTGTACCCCTTTCTAAACTCACAACTGCTCATCTGGAAACCCTTATCCTATATTTGAGAAAAGGTGTGTGCACTTTTTCTTGTATCCTACTAGTTTAAGCTATTATGAAGTCATATTGAATGCGTCCACTAAAGGAAAGCGATGTTCAGAAAAAAGCGTCTCGTTAACTGATATTTCAAGTACTTTTTGGCTCCTACAAAATTCACGAGTTAGTAGGTATGTACTCTTCAATGGCCACCGAAAAGTTCATACCCAACACTGGCTATCCAGTGCAGTCGGTTCATAAGAAAAGAAGGTTAAAAAAAATACAATTAAGGCTGTACTTACCAATCCTCCTCCGCCCGTGTACAGCATGAGCGCTACGAACAGCCCCACATGGGATAGCGCAGCCCTGGGCTCGAAGCTCCCCCACTTGGACTTGGGAGGGGTGCCCATCAGGGTCTCCGTCTCCCATGACACGTTCTTCACGTTTTTACACATATTGTCAGGTCCTTTTCACTTTCACAAATAACTTCACCATTTCTTGTCTGCGTAGAATTTAATAGCTTTCAGTTACCTAATAGTCATTTTGGGAACTGTAAGTGAGCAAAATAACGTAAAGAAATCTTTATTGAAATTCATCATTATATTGATGAAGGCTTCACAACTCTTGAAATATAATTACTGTACATATTTCACCAAAACATGATTCGGTTTTCAGTTAGGTACAAAGCTCTAGACTGACCTAAAATCGTGTCGCATTGCAGTATATAATTTATATAATTTAAATAAAAACAGTGAGTAAGAGGTACCTATCACCGTCAAACCCTACTCAAATATTGAAGAAATCGGTCGGAGTCAGATCTTTTGGTCCTAAATCTTGTTACAGTTTCACGAAAGCTCTACATTTGTGGCTCAAAGTCAGGACAAAGTTAGACACATGCTAACTTTCTTCTAATCCAAGACTACGAACTGTAGGTACGTTACGACAAAAGATAAGTGGTTATACATATACCTAAAATCAAGATGTACGAAAATAAAACATGATGCAAGTGGCGGATTTCTAGTTATATTCTCATCCACCGTAACTGTAAAAGTCTTATTTCATGAGTCCTAAATCAAATACTTTTATATGCGTGTATAAAGCTTGTAAAAGTACCAACGTCTTATTGGTAATCGTTACTAGAGCATATTCGAAGTTCAACTAGAGTGAAGTTAGGTTCTGCCAGCGACTTCATCCGCATGATAAAATAGAAAATATAGCCTGTGTCACCTAGTGAGAAAGTAGCATTCTACTGGTAAAATTAATTATTAAATTTGATCCAGCAGTTTTTGAGTCTAACAATTGTAAACAAAAATATAAACATACAAATCTTTCCTGTATATTAGAATATTAGAATCGATATAAGATTTATATGGAAAAAGTAATGATAATCAAAAAATGGATTTTTGCCCACCATCTGGTAGTCATCATCATCATTTCAGCCGAAAGACGTCCACTGTTGGACACAGGCCTCCCCCAATGTCGCCACAATGAACGGTCCTGTGCATCTCGCATCCATCGGATTCCCGCAACCCTTACCAGGTCATCGGTCCACTTTGTAGGAGGCCTACGCTACGTCTTCCGATACGTGGTCGCCATTCCAGAACATTTCGGCCATCCGTTCTGCGAGCAATGTGCCCTGCTCATTGCCACTTGAGTTTGGCCATTCTTCGTACTATGTCAGTAACCTTGGTTTTCCAACCATCCATCTGGTAGTACATCAAACAAAAACCCAACTCTAGAGTAATACCTAAATAGAGTTCCAAGATTGTTCGTAAGACTACGGTAACACCGGCCCTGGAAAGCAAAAGGCAACCCACGCCCACCTGTTACACAGGTTGGATAATTTAGTCAATTTTATTTGACACTGTCTCTCGCTATATCCCAGAGCGACAAAAGTTACAATTAATTAGAGCACTCATTCGTAGTCAAACAGACAGGTATTGAACTGCTGGCCGTCGTCAGGTACTAAAATTACCTATAGGAAAAATCATCACCAATTTTTTAAATTGTGTACAATAAGTACCTACCTACATGGTCACGATGGCGTCACTCACACCTACGCTTCTAGATACCCCTTAGGGAAACATAGACATGACGTGTTTTATCAATAAGAGCAAACCTACGAAAAACATTTCACAAAGATATCTACAAAGCAATATATTCAGTGCGTCTTGAACGAACTGCGGACGTGCCTTACTAACTGAAATAATGTGAACAAATTGTCTGTAGCAAGAACTATGGAAGCACGTGACTGTATTACTTAAAATTGCTTCTAATTATTTTCCAACGCCGCGGTAAAAGTTAAGATGTGGTCCTAATAACCAGTTTTGCTCATTTAGTTAACATTTCAAAATGTGTTGTCAACCCAAGAAATTAATATGATAACCAGATGATAGTTGGATCCAAAGAGAATTGACTTGTCCGCTACTGCAAAACTCGCGAGTTCGCGCGAGCTGGCACCTACCAATTTTACCTTCTTTTTTCTGTCGTCAACTCGCTCGAACGTAAATATCTAACGTATTTATGTACTGTCAACTACAAAAACTTATAAAATGTGTGATGTAGTAAAGAAATTTTTTTACGATTGGACCACACCACTTATTAAAATAAAACAAATATCGTTAATGTGATAACGATGTATATTAAATTATTAATAAGGCGAGAGACATTTAATCATAAGGCGAGATAGTGGTCAAACGGAATTCTAACAAAAATAAAAACATGAAAATTTTTAACTTTTTTTATTATGGACTAGCTTCTGCCAGCGGCTTCGCACGCGTGAAAGTAGGTTTCTCCATACAAACATTGGACCCCCGTTTCATCCCTTTAAAAAGTGAATTATGGAAAATCCTCCTTTAGTGCTCGCCTACGTCTTAAAACGAGTAGTTTTGGCTGAGCGTTGATATGTCAGTCAGTCAGTTTCTCCTTTTATATATATAGATTTATTATCTTCGTCGTGTCTGATAGTCCATTGAATTGTATGGCGAGCGATATTGTATCTTAAGATAAAATATTATAGTATCTTAGCCGTGTGCAGCGCCCCTTAGTGAACTCCACTGCGGGTGACGTAACCAACGACAAACTTATTATTTGCGGTTGGTACAGTAATCGGGTCTAGGGATCGAACCGCAAAATTAAGTTTGCTATTATTGTATATACTTTTCCGGGATAAAAAGTACCCAGTGTGGTGCCCAGGATATTAAAGAATAATTATATTTACCAAGTTTCATCGTAATCGAACCGGTAGTTTTTGCGTGATGTCTGAACAAACAGACAGACAGACAATTTTTTTTTAATCACATTTTTTTGATATTTTCAATGTACTTACAGAATTTTCACTTCTACAGATTTATTATAAGTACAGATAGGCTTCCGTTTGACCATTATATCTCACCTAATGGTAAGTGATGATGTGGTCGACGATGGAGCACGCTTACCTAAAAGTAACCTATTCACTCTTGACTTAAAGACCCCTAGGTTGTAGCTAACAGGAAACACAGACTCCGGCAGGGAATTCCACCTGCTTAGTGCGTATGGGTGGGATGTCCTCCATACATGTAGGTAGGTACCGGTAGCACAACGCCATACATCTCGTGGTCCGAAGATGGAACGGACTTGGCGGAATTAAATTGTGCAATTCCAATGCACACTCCCCGAAATGTAAACGATAGAAAACCGAAAGTCTAGCAACTCGGCGTCAAAGCTCAAGACTTTAGAGTTTTGGCTCGACAAGTGCATCATTACCAATGATCTTCTTGGCTCGTTTCTTAATCGACTCTAGTGCATCAAGCTGGTATTTGGCATACCCATCCCAAATATGAGAACAGTACTCCATACACGATGGAACTTGCGCTTGATAAAGTCGAGCAGCTGTTTCGGAAAATACCGTCTCACCTTTGCTAAAATCCCCAATTTTTTGGCAGCCAGTTGAATTAAAATTCGAAATCCTGCTTCGCGGTATTAGAGTTCTCCGCATGATTAGAACATAGCCTGAATTCAATTATCGGGCCCGGATCTGACAAAAAACCCGTCTGGTCGGAGGACCTTTCCTTTTCAAAGAGGTTTGCGACTGTACACTCCTTTAAAAAGTAACATTCTGGCAAAAACTGGATAGCGTGCTTGGGTATCATGCGTCGTCGGCCGCATCCCACTCGCCTCATCAAAGTGTGGACACTTTAAACGTTTCCCGAAATTGAAGTAGAATAGTTAGTACTTAACCGAATCAGCCAGCGTGGTCAAAGCCTCGGGCAATAGCTAGATATTGATTTCGAACGGTCGCGAGTTTTGCAGTAGCGAGTTGACGAACAAGTCAAAGAATGACTAGAGAATTCTGTAAGGGACGGAATTATTTTTGCTTGGATAAAGTCTTAGTTACGGATAGATTTACACAAGTCCGAGGTAATACTTTGACCTTGAGATGGTCTAAGGTAGATATTCAGAGTTTTAATAGAACAGGATGCCACTTCAGAGGTATCTCCTGGGTTTATTACCACTGGTACAACATTTAGTTTTACCAGTTGATTGAGTTTGACTCATTAGTAAATTCCTACATTCATTAGCATTGACCAACTTCTAAATCCACAATAGCTAGATAACTCATTCACCTCTGAAATATACCCCACCAGACTTGGCAATTCTAACCGAGGAAATCAGGTAGCTGCCAAAAGTAGACGATCGACCTATTCAAAATATTCATGAAATCTTCTGTGTTCAATATCTACCAGTCTATTTATTATTTATTGTTTTGTTTATCTACCTGTATATACAAGTACTTAAATACAATTGAATGAGAGTGTTTGTAATATCAAAATAAATAGCTTATTACTAAATCCATAAAAGAAAGTATTCATAAAAATTCGTTCTGCCTGTCTTGCTGCTGATCTCCGAAATGCCTGGGCCGATTTTGATGGGTCTTTCACTAACAGAGAGAGAGAGAGAGAGAGAGAGGGTTACCTACTAAAGGTATTTTTATTTTAGAATTAAAGCTACGCAAAAATACCAATATAATTGTCATTCGTGCGGCTGTACGATTTTAACACGGACGAATAATTTTACTAAACAAACAAGCGCAAGGTTTAAGTATAGTATATTTGTTGATACGGAATCGTTACCGCTTGGTAAATTAGTTGTAGTGTTTATCCGACTTGTATAAATGAGTGCGATACGTTCGAAGGTATGAGTAGAACCTTTTATCTCCGACCTGGCATGGACTGTGATAAATAGAGCGGTTAATGTAGTTGAATTCCCTACAAATAAGGAGAATCGCTGAGACATAGTTTATGGTATGTTTACGTGACTTGCTTAGTAAGCTTCTACCAATCTGTTTGGTTTTGAAGTTAAAATGGTTCTCTGGGAATCAGGTTACTTAGATTTAGATATTATGCGGATAGGAAACGAAATGAACAAAAGGTAAAAATCTGCCTGGCAACATTGCTGAAATAAACCTCTTTAGCTCAGCTATGAGGCACACACAATGTTGTTGTTTTTTTATTAACTGTAAATTTTTATTTTATTGCTTTTATGTGGTCTTAGTGAATTCGCCAAATAAATATTTTTTCTGACTAGATACAAATTAATATGGTGAGCCTAAATCTGATTAACTGATAAATTATTTTTGCAAAAGATTATTTATGAATTCATGACAAAACGTAACAGATTGAAAGTGTTGTAAAATATTAGTGAATAATGTTTAAAAAAAGATTACATCACGTTTTAGGATAAATACATGTTTTTGATATTTCTAATAATATTATTTTCAGTTAATTTCGATAATTTGGAAGAAGAAAATGAGAAATAACTTATTAGATAGCTGCCATACCTACCATGATATCTACTAAAATTAAAACTAGGTACTTACAAGCACAATAAAGTTTTTGAAGCAAAAATAGAGCTAATAACTTTAGATAAATAACCTGCAATGCCGTAGAGTTACATAAGTAGAACCAGATTTCCAGTACGTCTAGGAAAAGCCATGAAAATGGGCGAGTGGCGGTGGCGTGGTGTTTATCCTACCACTACACTGAAAGTACTCGCTTAATGTACCTAATAAAGTACCACTTCAACACGAATACCTACGTTTTTCTCAAGGAAAAGATCGTTATGTCTGATATATGGACGGTCCTGGATGGCCAGAGTTGCTCCCCTTCTCCAATATTCAAATGATTAATTTGCTTACTTACACAAGTTGAAATACTATTTTCTATATACAGACGAACAATTTTTTAAACAATTTTAGAATTTCAGTATCAATATTTCACAATCACAAGTTGTCACAAAGTTAGGAAGTTCCGAACGATCGTTTGCTCGGCCAAGCGGGAACGGCGAGCATCCTTGTCCGCCAACGACTCGCGAATAACTGAAATTGTTCAAGCTTTCACATCTCTGAACATAGCGAGCGCACACAGGATGGCTTTCGCGCTCCGTATCATATCGCTGTAAGCCTGGCTGAAAGGTTTTAGTGGACAAGTTCTGTATGGATTTGTTGTAAGAACGACGGGGAAAATAATTACGATATACATTAATACAAATATTTGGTGCTCATAAAGGGGATTACCTCCAGAGTACGATAGTTACGATCGTTTTTAGTAGTTTTATGGTTTTGAGTGTTTTTTCTAGACATTCCAGACATGCTTATATCAAAATATTACGGCCATGAACCATAGAAATTATTCTGTATGTATCCCATCCTGTCTAAGTATACCTAGGTACCTATGTAAACCTAGTCGACTAAAGCTTTTAAAGATTCTACGTAGAACGCTAATAACATTACACCTTCATTAAGGCCAGCTATATATTAGGAATATTCGATAATATATAGCTAATTAAGACGACAAGGCCATGACCACCCCCAAAAGAAAACTTTATTAACTGCACGCAAGCGCCTGATCGTTTACTCTGATTCAAAACGCACCTCATTAAATATTCGTGCGTTTTCCGGCAGGCTTCGAACCACAGAACTTATTGTGATAAATATGAATAGTTTTAATGGGATTATGTAACTATGTGGTCAAACAGTCAACTCAGAAGGGCCCAACGTTTCCGAATCATTCCGTAGTTTGCAGAATATTTACATATTATAATGCCTTTGACATTCTGAGTTCTGGCCCTTTACTTAATCGTATTCCTGAGTTAACTACTGCCTTACTTAAACTTAGTCCAATTTAGAAACAACAATTTAATTTAAACCTACTAGCCAATTTTAATTACTTTACTTCTGCACAATGTAGGTTGCTTTTAAATTATAATTAATCTATATAGAAGTGGTTGGAATAAAATTCATAAGCATTGAAGACAGACTCAGAATATCAATGTCCACAGCTGCAGGATTGTTCGAAAGAGTTACCATGGCCCTCACAAAGGGTAACTAAATAAACTCAGTTCTGTGGAAGAAACACAGGTGGGTTTTAGTCAATATAAGTCTGATACTCCCTCTCGTTCCATTCAGAGCGGGGGAAAATATATTGATTTTCCACGTATAAAAAGGTCAATTATAGGTATTCATTTAATGAATATATCCCTTCTCTTAACCTACAATACTTAAGAGCACCGAAAATCTAAGCGAACTCTATTCGACCATTATTGAGGTTGAGGGAGATACGGTCTACCTACGTGCCTCATTGTAACAATACTGTTAATTGATGTTACAGTTAATATTGTTAATTAGTAAAAAAATAGTTTTTATTTAAGTAATTCAGTTGCAGCTCCTACAAAGTTTAAACACGTTTCTTGACTATTTAAAATATACACAACGTTTTAGCTACCTATAAATACCTAGAATTACTATAAAAAATGTTTTTACAATGGTCATATTTTAGAGGTATGCGAAAAAGAGTGTAAAGCTAACCTCCATTGAAAAGAGAGGATTCTCTGACCAGACGGGTGTTTTTGTCTGATCCGGGCAACTGCCCGATCGATAATTTCGGGCTATTGTATAAACAACACATACATAACATATGTTCGAATCGCGCGGAGAACTCTAATTGCGAAACAGGATTTAGTATATTTTTAGTTCTTATGTGGTGCCATAGATGTCGCTACACTACCAAGCTCATACTTTTTTTTTTAGTAAATTTCAAAGTACAATGCGTTCCAAATAAGATTAGAATCCATGGCCATGTTGTGACGTCACGTCATACTGTCAGATCGCAAGAAATTGGGCAAATTTGAAGAGAACTCAGAGATGAGCAAAATTGAAGAACTGGATTCTGATTAAACTTTTTTCATTCACAGTTCGTAAATAAATTAAATTTTAAAACATTTCTTGTTTTGCTCACCATAATAATTCTTCGATTTGACAGTATGACGTGACGTCACAACATGGCAATCGATCCTATTCTTCTTTGGAACACATTGTACTCGTAGTTTTACCTTGTCACAGTTAATAGTGATTTTAACCAATCAACAGTTTTGACTGTGACATGATATGTACCTACTTAATTATGAGGCATACTTGTTAACAAAGCGGTCTCTGTAGCCTTTAGGATCAGGTGTCCACTTGCAAATGATGACACTCCAGGGTAATACTTACCTACCTATGTACCTTACATGTTACAGAGGGTATACTTGTGATATAAAGAAAATTCTGTGCTTGTAAATTCGTCGCGTTTGTATTTTTCTTTTCTTTTGACTATTTTCATGCATTCTCTGCCACATGATATATTGTTTACATCGTGTGTCCACGTATTGTTGACTTTTTGAAACCTTACCCAGGTCAAAAATAAATATTTGTAAATTGATCTGCAAAACCTATACTGGTCTTATAAGTAGGTACCTACTAGATATGCTAAATATAACCATAAACATATTTTTTTCTTTCATACACTTTTTATCTTACGAATTTTTAGACAAAACTGTTTTCCTGGGGATAACGCTTGACTCAAGGCTACAATGGGGTCCTCATTTAACATCTCTTGCAGGACGGCTTAGCTCAGCTGCATATGCTGTTAGAAAAATCCGCCAATTCACGGATATTGATACCGCTAGACTAGTCTATTTTAGTTATTTTCATAGTATCATGTCATACGGTATCTTACTATGGGGACGGGCTGCAGACATCGACTCAATCTTTATACTACAGAAAAGAGCCATCAGAGCTATTTACAATCTTCGCCGGTGCGATTCTCTAAGGGAACTGTTTAAGGATATTAATATCATGACGGTGCCTTGTCAATATATTTATGAAAACATCATGTACGTTAGAAAAAATCTTCATCTTTTTAGCAAAAGAGGCGATAGACATAATTATGTTACAAGAAATAGGGACCAATTAGTTCAACCAGGTTTCAGACTGGCTAAAGTGGCGTCTTCTTTCATGGGGTACTGTTTGAAATGTTATAATAAAATACCTCCACAAATATTAGAACTCAATGAAACAAAATTTAAATCTTGTATTAAACGCACACTATGCAGGTAGGCATATTATAAGTTGGAGGATTATATTCAAGATAAAAATGCTTGGCTCAATGCTGGTCCAGCTCCACTACCACCGGGGTGAACAAATTGATTAGTTTGGAAATTATTGTTATTATTTTTAAATGTTTTTTTTTTTTTAATTTTTAAATAATAAAAGTATTGTATAATGTAGAAGCATTTTTTTCAAAGTTTGTAAATGTGAGTACCATGGAGCTATTTTATGGTTTTTTATGTTACTATTGGACTTGTTTGACATAAATCAGCATGGCAGTTGAGAGTTTATCATGCTCACTCAAATGTCTCACTGATGGTGGCGCATGTGTTGGATCATTCGGTTCCCTTCAAAATGTTTGAGCTGAGTGGTGCTAATATTGGCGTCATGTTCGTGAACGGGCGCTGTCAGTTGAGACTGGTCATCTCTTAGCTGCCAGTTGCTATTTTAATATCTATATTTAGTTTGTATTTTTACTTTATTTACATTGTTCTCACATGATAGCGACAAGAAACATGTAACAGAGATATTTGTAATTACAAAACATGATTGAAAAGAGTGTCCATGGAGTTTCTTGCACATTCTTCTCCATAGAGATCTACGCTTTGGAATGTGCAATTAGCATCATTTTTTTTTCTGACTGACTGACTTCATGACATTTCAAAAGTGCCTGTAAATGGTTTATTTGAAATAAAATGCTTTGAATCTTTGAATATTAAATGGGGGTTTAAAAAAAAATTCTATTTTTCTTACTTTATGTTGGTAATTATCGATGCATACAAGCCTAGGATACCCTAAATTATTTGCAAAATGTAATATGACGACGTCAAAGAACCCTGTTCGCTCACAATGCCTGTGCAATGACTTGAACAAAAAAAAAATACCTTGGTGACTGCTGTATTAATTTGCGTTACCAAAACGTTAAAAAAACATTAGCTAGATTTAAACTCGGCTAGTAAACCCAAACCACATTCAGCGATCGTATCTATTCCAAAATTTTGTTCCATCTGAGAAGCAGCATTTGAAGAAATCTCCAACAAAATGTTACTCTGTATGATAATAATAATGATATATGCTCGAGAACTTGAAAATCTTATGATGAAACATGTCCGTCAAAGTATACTACCTTAGCAATCATCTTGACAGATTACCAAAGAATATTGAATTCTATAAAGAAGAACAAAAGGAGCTGTTTCACCACGGCATAAAAAGTATGGAATACAGGCCGTCAGGGCGAATGGAATCAACATATGATGGCTGACTACTGTTGGGGGATGCAACGTTAATGTCGTACTTACTCATCAAGAAGAAGGTTTTTATGCATAAATTATTATATTTATGCATAAAATATTGCATGCCTGCTTCATGTTGCATGTCTGCTTCCATGCTGCATGCCTGCTTCCATGCTGCATGCCTGCTTCCATGCTGCATGCCGATATCTTCTTGAACTTGAATTCTACGTGTGATACTTACTGTTAATCATACAATGTTGCTTGCTAAAATAGAAAATTACAGTGCAAGAGACAGGTTCTGGCGCTTTTACGCTCGGACTTAACGTATAGGAAAATGTGTGTAGAGCTAAAAGATTTAAATCAAGACAATTTTCCAAGTCTACCATTCAAAATTATGAAGGGTTCTGATAGGTATCCCACAAGGTACTTTACTAGGTTCAAACCTATTTTAATGTTTACAAATGACTTTAATTAACCTAGCAACAAAAATAAGTCCAAATATACAACTAGTAGCATTTTCAGACGATACAAATGCTGTTGTTATTGAAGATGCAGAGTCATTAAACAAGACTATTAAAACGATTCTTGAGTCTTTTCAATTACGGTTTACGTCAAATAAATTATAAATACAAAAAACAACTTATTGTTTAAGTCTACATCACGTGGTGGTGATAATTTAGCCGTTAAGGAAAATGGAAAAAAACAAAATAGATATTGTAGACTCAATAAATTTTTTAGGGCTTCATATTGATCATTTATTAAATTTGGAAAATAAACTAAAAGCATCGATATATATGTACTACGCACTAGATTACGCGTGCCGTACACTCACTTCAATCAACTCAGGTGCAGTGTCTTCTATGCACCTTGATAATGATGACATTAGTGCAGTTTTGACGTTCATGCAGTGTGAGAGCGGCGCTTATAAATTCAAATCAAAGTGAATCTGGATGTAAATAATAATTCTGTAGTCATGTAAGTAAAATTACTGGTTGTTCGAGCAATTTAATAGCTTCTAATATCATAATAGTACCTATGTTAGAAAATATATTATTTTATTTAAAAGCCTTCTATTCTACAATCATAGACTAAAACATGCAGATGTTCCCCCGTACGAAAACCAGTTGTAGGTTTTTACCTACAACTGGTTTACTGAACACAGACTTCGTGTGGTGTTTTATAACCAGTTCCATATTTTTTAATATTTTATTATGTTCTTTCTTTTCTTGTATAAATAATATATCAACGATTTTTATCGAAGTTTAGAAATTATGACGACGTGCGTTTTTCAATACCCGATAAAACTCATCAAGAAATGTCAGCGAAGCGAATTTACACTAACGAAGACTATTATTACATTTTGAAATAGAGTATTATTGTAATGAAGTATTGTAGGCAAAAAACTGTATCACTTCTGCGGTATAAAACTCTATATGGATGAAATGTCATTACACTATGTTGAATGAAACGCGTAAGTGCCATGAAATTCATGGCGCTTCAGACGTTTTGGTTGCGAAAAAAGTATCTATCTAGCGCTGTACGTTTTAGTAGTTTTGTTAGACGACATAATGCCAATTTAGCGCTGCAGCGAACTTTTGTTTTAACTTTTCAGTATTTTAACAAACAGTTTCCATGAACGTGCTTGTCTATCGCTAGAATATAGGTCGATGACTAAAAGCTATAGACGGAATATCAACAGCATGCTATGCCCTCATGAGCCTACGAGATGATATTAGCATTAATATTTAAAAAATCAGTTTACTAGGCAGTAATGGAGTCAAACCTTAAATACTGTATCTCAAATACAGCACTGAAGGGGGAAAAGTTAAAAGTATAATTCTGATAGAGCATTTGTGCTACAAAAGTGAGCAATCAGAACAATGATTCGTATTCCCCAAATGGATTACTGTCAGAAGTATTTACAAAGTCTGTCAATACCTACTTACAGTACCTAGCCTTTACAAACTAAACATCTTGATTAGTCCGGCAAAATACCTAAATGATTATAAAACGCAGAACGAAAGGCAGCAAAGGGAAAGCACACTGAAGCATACTTGAAACTAAAAATTAACACCAAAAGAACATTGTGGTGTTACCAACAGTCCCAACAGAACTAAAAGAAATACTATATAAAACATTTTATTAAAAAATAAACTTAAAGATTTCTTACTGGAACAATGTGTCTATTCCGTTGAGGAATTCATGACTCAAGTTAGTGTACTGAAAATTATTTCATTTTTTGTCTTGAGGTTGTACTATTTCTTATTATTTATTTATTATATTCTTTATTATACACCACATAAACAATTATATATTTTATTATTTATTTTTTATTTTCTTATTCTGTGCTTGAGGATTTAATTTATTTCATATTTTGTTTTTTTTTTTTCATTATTTACTAGCTGATGCTTAGTGGTTTTGTCCACGCTCCGTGAAATTAGAAAAATGTCCCAACTTCTCAAGGGAAGGTACTCCCGGGATAAAAAGTATGTAGTTTAACCGTACCAGGTTCACAGAAACTGTTTAGCGAGTCCAAGCGTGAAGAATTAACGAGCATACACACACACTCACAAACTTTCGACTTTATAATATTAAGTGTGATGTTTTTTATTTTGTCAATTTTGCAATGACATGTGTGCCCACCAGAACTTTATTCCGTGTGTGTGCCTAACTATTTTAATGAATTCATTAAAACAGTTACAGTTTATAAATGAAAATGATTTCTGACAACAGATTAATTTCATTTTTCTACCCGTTTGTAAATATTATTATTTTTTGTTTGTATTTGATTTTTATAAGCAAATAAAGCAACATATTAGTGAAAAAAATACTATGCTTTTTTTTAGAAATTATAATTAAGCTTTGTTGTTTATTATTTTTAAAGTTACTGATGATTAATGTAATGAATATATGATATTATTACCTATTGTGTTGATAATCTATTAATATTTATTATGATTTTTATTTAATTTATTTTGATGTATAAATTATTGTGATGGTTTTTATCAATTAATGTTTTTAACTTTATATTTCTCAGGATCCTGGGGTCCCGGACGTTTGGATAGTATACGAAGAGCCAAAGTCAACTCGCAGAGGTACCTTAGACACTTTTCATGAAACTTTTTTATTATGTATGGAAGAGAAAACCCATCGTGTAGAGGTATACCGCGGCTATCAGGACAATCCCGTACAGTCGAGAATCCAACCAGCATCACCAGCAGAATACTGGATTATAAATCCCTTTCCCGAGCACGTTTGCTTTTGCGAATCTCCACTTAAACCAGCCAATAAAGGCAAGAGAGAGGTGGGAGCTCTGTTCCTCCTCAGTGTTCTAGTCCTCATAAATCTGCTGCAGACATAATTAAAAGCTATATCTCACTAGGTGTCATGCCAGGGATAACTGTTAGCACTGTGCAATATAATATTATTAGGTTGAGGCTGATTTATCTTCATTGGTATAGCGGTATAGCAGGGCATGTGTGTGTCGAAGCCAAATTGTATAGCCAGTAGTTAGTAAAAGTCTGACACGCCGTCTCCCCCCATCCTAGAGCGAGAGAAGGCATTTGTTATTGTTACCTGCCAGGGCTGCGGGATTATTTGAAAAAGTTACCGTGGCCCTGGAACGCCAAGAACACAGTTGGGTTTTTAGGCAGTTAAAGTCTGACACTCCCCACCACCCAGACCAGGAGGAGTTAATCTATATATATAAAAGGAGAAACTGACTGACTGATATATCAACGCACAGCCAAAACTACTGGGACTAGGAGCGTGAAATTTGGCATAAGGTTTCCTTTTATAAGGTAAGCGAGCACTAAGAAAGGATTTTCCAAAATTCAGCGCCTAAGGAGATGAAATGGAGGTCTAAAGTTTGTATGGAGAAATCTACTTTTACGCGTGCGAAGCCGCTGCGCTGGCAGAAGCTAATCTATATATATAAAAGGAGAAACTGATTGACTGACATATCAACGCACAGCCGAAACTACTGCGACTAGGAGCTTGAAATTTTGCCTATGGTTTCCTTTTATGACCTAGGCGAGCACTAAGAGAGGATTTTCCAAAATTCTCCCCTTCTTCTTCTTATCGATTCGATGGTAAACTCGTCAAACTGTTTGGGCCCAATAGGTGGCTACATTAATAGCAGCATCAGTAGCACTCATCAAATCCTCCAAAGTGCAGGTGTATGGGCACTTGGGGCATTCTAGTATGTGGCTCATGTTTTGAACAGGAGCACCGCACTCACATTGAGTATCCGACGGGTCTATAAAACCCCATTTTGCCAAGTTGTGTTTGCAGCGGCCTACCTGGGTTCGCAACCGATTTAGTGCTCTCCATACTGACCACTGCAAATCGCGTCCAGACGGGAGATGTTCTTGGGGTTTCAAGAAGTCGGGTGGTGGTAGGTGATGCTCTTCCCAAAGCTTTATTCTTTCTTTCGGTGGCGGCTCATCGATGGCCCGTGTGCTACGCAAGAAGCTCTTCCGGCTCTTAAGCCTACTTGGGGCTGTTTTGTGTTCGAAGAGGGGATGTCGGGAATCGGATTCTTGAATTTTCCTTTCAATCGCGCATGCGACATCCCTACGTTCTCCCCTTAAGGGAATGAAACGTAGGTTCAATGTTTGTATGTAGAAACCTACATTCATGCGGGCGAAGCCGCTGGCAGAAGCTAGTATCAAATAAATGCTACCATTAAAAAAGAATTATTCATTTTATTTAGGGTAGGTGAGCTAGTTTTTATATTTTGTATTATTATTATTGACAGCCTCACGTTTATCCACCATCCCAACCAACGGTAAACAAGGATAATAGTTGTTAACGATGGAGCTCGCTTACCTAGAAGTAACCTATTCAATCTTGATTTTAAAAACCCCTAGGTCGTACCTAATTATCAAGAAAACAGACTTCTGTCCGCTCAATTGAAGTGTTAAAAACTAAAATTCAACCAAAGGCCTTAGTACGGGTCAACTAAAACTCATTCTTAAGTGTTACTGAATGTTAGTAGGTATACCTAACCTGTAAATGTTTTTTACTGGATTAATTTTTTATCGATATCAGTTTCCATGTTTAAAAATGAGTCTACAATCTTATTATTAATACCTATCCATACAAGTTCAAAAGACTACAAAAGTAGGTATTGACTTATAAGTTCAATGGGCAAACTCATTAGGTATTTCAAGAAATCTTAGCAATGCATTTAAATTGCTTTTGACGAAGCGGAAACAGATTCCGTTTCATAAACCTTCTGTGTCAAATGTCAATGGCGATAATGGAAACGACTCGCACCGAAATAAAATTTCTTGTAAACCCTGACATACACGATAGGAAATACCGACTTACAGATTCATTATGATGCGTAGGTACTTACTTACCTACTTACTTGATTTTATCTCGAAAGAATACTTAACTAAAGCATGAGATGTAAAAGAGAATGCGCGTTTAGGACCCTGAGCTGTATCAAGTTGTAACATACCCATGTCATTTGCAGGTCATAGGAATAGCTTGAAGGGACAGAATTATGACTAATTTTAATTTAATAAGAAATCTTTCATGTTGACTTTGTTTTAATTCCATAAACCCAATTTAAGGTCGTTGTTGTGGCAATTCTTGGGAGAGGCCTTTAACCAGCTAGAAAATAAATCAACTCTCTTCAGCTGATAATATATATGGTAGTCGATCGCATACCTACACCCTCGTACCTCTTTACACCACCGTATAATAGGTTATCTTTTATGCTAAACTTACACATGATTGCTTTTAGCTCTAAAACCTGTATCATAGTGACTTATAAACAGTTTATCCGTTTAATAAAAAAAAATATATAGCTAGATCAGGTTAAAACTAGCTACTTTTACCTGTTTATGTAATAATTACGGGTACAAAATAAATACTTATCTGAGAAAGACAGTCATAGTGCTTTCATTGCAGTTCAAGTCATGTGCGTGAGGTCTCCATTTTGATGCCCACTTCGACTTAACTAAATTGTTGACAATTCGTTACGAATTTCTCGATAGGAGCCCAGAGTTTGGATTAGTGTCGAATTGTTGGCAGTAAACCTGCTTGCCCTTTTATATAGGGACTAAACGAAACTGACGAAACGAGGGTATTATACAACAGGGTCTTCCGCGAATACGGGGATAGAGATATGTAAAAATCTACGTATAAATAAATGTATGAGGAAGTCATCCATTGGTTAGACATGAAGAGATGTCATCTCAAGTATTTGATGCTGTTTTTGAATTGATTTTAGTATGAGAACAGATGGGCGATCTTTCTTTTTGTAGGTCACTGGTAAGTTAGAACCTCAAAAAGTGATCGGATTGGCATGTATCTCATGCAGGGTACGGAGTCTATATAAAAGTGTCCATTGTCTTTTTTTATATGTTCTGGTGGCACCGGCAGTGCCCCCGCCAAGGCGAGCAAAAAAGCGGCACGGCCGTACCATCTTTTTTTCAAAACAGTTCAGGCCATTTTCGACCCAAAACTAGAATCCTGAATTTTCAGCAACCGAGCAGGCATTGTATAAACACGGTATATTTTAAATATCATTTAATTTGAATCAGTACCTAGTTTAAGAATTATAACTGGTCAATTTCTTAATTTTGTCACTCACTGACTGACCTATAATCAATACACTAAGGCACTTCTAGCAGAGATATAGAAGCTTCATATTAAGAATACAATAAGTGTTTAGTGTATCTATAAATCAATGAAAAACTAAAATATTTTGCAATATCGGTACAGTTTTCTAGATACACCAACTGCATAAATAACTTTGTAATCCCATATAGGATTACAAAGTTATATTTGCAGTGAATGAATCAGAGTACCTGTATATTTATAATATAAAGAAATCTACAAAAAGAAATGAGAAGCCATCAAAAACATAACTTGTAAAAAAAAACAATTCTCGCAAGCCAAGTCAATATATTTATTTAAAACCTAAAAGATTTGTAATATAGATAATATATGGTCACTTTAAGATGTTGCAGAAGGTTCCTTATGTAGGGACTGAATAAATTAACCTACTTGGTATTACATGGATCTCACAAATTTTTACGGTAGAAGAACTGAGTTGCGAGACTTGGTTTTGTTACAAGTTATGTGTTTGATGACTTCTCTTTTTAACCGACTTCAAAAAGGAGGAGGTTCTATGTTCGGCTGAATGTATGTTTATTTTTTATTTTATTTATATATGTTCACCGATTTCTCGGTCAATTGTGGACCGATTTTGAAAATTTATTATTTATAAAATCAGAATGCTTTGATTATAAAAGTGCAAAATAACTTTAATTTCGGAAGTCGGTGTTAAATAACGAAGAGACAAAACTATTATACACCGACTTCCGAAATTAAAGTTATTTTGCACTTTTCAGTGTTCTTTTTACATTGAAGTCGGTTGTATTTGTTTTTGTAAAAAGTTTTTTTTTATCTTTAAAACTTATCGAAATCGGTCTCACCAATCGAAATTTCAAATTAGGATCGGGAAAAACAAATAAAGTTTCCTGACCAGAGTATTCTAACTCATACATAAAATATTTAAAGGTAAGAGGAGACTTGAGCTTTACGAGTGACCTACAAAAGATAATTGAACAAGAAATGTAGATATATCCTCGGTGACCTACAAAATTCTCGAGTAAAGTTAATCAAATGTTTAGTAGATCAATATCTGTACTTCTTTATGTCACGACAATGAGTAGTCTACCTTCATCACTTAATGTAAATTCAATATAAATATGATAAATACCAACATTCCAATTAATGTTCCTTACAGTACCTATTGTGATATGATCATATCGGTGGAAGAATTTGCAATGGTTTATGACTTCAAGCAGGTTTATCCGTGTTACCAGTCGGGGATACGCAAGATTATATCCCTGGCCACCGACTCATGGTAGAGTGGTAGGAACTTTAAATAGGCCTTCCCCAAGTCTCGCCACAATGACCGGTCTTGTGCGTCTCGCATACATCGGATTCCCGCGACCCTCACCAGATATAACGTCAAATTAAAAAAACTAGTGAAATCCCGTTGACATGATGAGATACCGCTACCTAGTATATACTTCTGGTCAGCCTCGTCAGCCGATGACCATTTTGACATTAGGCGATAACGATAACGACACGATGTCATGGAGTTGGTATATTTATTTATCTGATGATGTCGAGTTGACACTAATCAACAGCTGGTATGCATTATTTTACTGAGCAGTCTTGAGTACCTAGTCGTACGAACAATTTACATTGTTCGTTAGAATATGTATGAAACTACCAGTCAGACGATATCGTGCCGTTATCGACATCGCCTAATTTGAAATTGGCCTATATCCTACCGTGAATGTCTTTTGGCTGAAATGATGATGATAATATGACGACGTCTGCTTAGTTTCCAGCTAATTTAATTAGACCCGTGCTAAAATTTCTTTCAAGCAGCCTAATTCACAGAACGCTTATGAATCAGAATACTTTATTATACGAGTAGTTACCTTACTCTCTTCGGCCAATTCATTGAACTCTTACAAGAACATCAGTTCATTCACTTCTCCATTTACAAGTTGACGGCCGCAACCGACTTACACTGCGGAAACGTTCGCAACTTGAACTTGATCTGAGTTTTAACAACCCGACACCCGGTAGGTATCTAGAAATAAATTATAAAGGATATTTCAAACTGCATCAAAAATCTTATTCTTCTCTAAAAATACTAATAATTATTATGGGACTTGGGGCATCCCGACTTGGACAGGTTAAGTTAGAAGGAGATCCCGTTCGAGGTATTTTTAACTGACTTCAAAAAAAGGGAGGGGTTTATCAGTTTGGTTGAATTTTTAGGGTTTCGTACCTCAAAAGGAAAAAACGGAACCCTTACAGGATAATTTTGTTGTCCGATCAGTTTGTCTGTCTGTCATAACCATTTATCTCGAGAACGGGTTTTTTTTTGTTATCATTATTATTTTTATGTTTGTTAGGTACCTCAGAACTCCGTCGTTTATAGACCGATTTGCAAATTATTTTTTTTCCCCCTTAAATGACAGTACGGTACCATTTTTTTCAAAACTCCAGTTCTTATCATGAGATCTATGAGGAATTGAGGGAACTCCTCAAATATTATAGGCAACCATATGGTGATTTTGGTACTTTCATCGAGGACTTAAGCATTTACAATCAAAAAGTAACATTTGATGAAGTGGAAATGATGAAGAAGACCAGAAATGGCCAACGGAACTTCGTACTCACATAGATATCACAATGAAGATAGTTAAGCGACTATGACAATACAAATAAATAAATGGTTCTGAATAGTTATGTTGAAAATGTTATCATCGAAATGACCTGATGATGATGATGGAGCCGGAAGATAGGCACCGGAACTCCGTAATTAATCATAGTATCCTAGCCGTGTTTGGGCTTATTAGAATTGTCATGAGATGCACTTTGGCTATAAGGTACTATCGAAATGATCTGATGATGGAGCCGGAAGGTGGAAGATAGACACGGGAACTTCATAATAAAACAATTTATCCTAGCAGTGGTTAATTGGAATTGTCATGAGAAATAGGCAGTCTGGTTATAAGCTTTTACACTTTTTAGTTATGGTACCACCACTAAAAAGTACCCCTCAGCAAAATTTAAATACCTTTTAGCCAAAGTGCATCCCATGACAATTCTAATAATCCCAAACACGGTTAGATTACATTAATTTATCACAGAGTTCCGGTGCCTAACTTTACGTCGGTTCTGCAGTGATCCTATGAGAAGTTCAGTTCCATATCTTCGAAGTTCATGATCAGATCATAACAATATTTGTATGGGATCAACTCGGTATTTACATTTCAATAAAAATAAAAAAAATAAAAAATCGGTCCACAATTGACCGAGAAATCGATGAACTTACATTTAAAAAAATACATTCAGCCGAACATAGAACCACCTCCTTTTTGAAGTCGGTGTTGAATAAAAATCAAACAATACCGAGAAACAACGATTTCCGAAATTAAAGTTATTTTGATCGTTTTAGTGGTTTTTTTTTTAGTGAAATCGGTTATTTATTTTTTTGTAAAAAGTTTATTTTTAAACCACCCTGAAGATCATATTTTATTGCACAATTCGTAATTTTTGCAGAACAAAAGTATATCTTGTAGTAGAAAACCAGGAATAAATTGAGGAACAGTTAAATAAATTTGAGCAATAATTAAATAGAAACACAAATACAAACCGTGTCTTTGGTATATACTTACGTAAAACCAGGATAAAAAATTGTGATTAAATAAAATCATCTAGTATTATCGATAATCGTCAAGTGATTAGCTATTATAAAATAATTCAACCAATCATAGGAAGTAACGCGCTTAATAGATAACAATTTGTCACATAAATTCTGCGATAATTACCGTTTCAGAAACTGAGCTCAAAAATACAAACAGTTAACTATCAGAAGTAAACTTTCAAGAAGACATTACAAAAAAAAACATTGATGACAAATTGCTGATTACACATCGATATACGTTCTTAAAAGAATTTATTCTCACTCAGAAAAAATCACGTCTTTCGTATCGAAATGTAGCATAACATGGTCATAATAATTATCTTCATCATAATCACGGCGTACACTTTAATTCTGTAGATTAGATTAGTAGATAGGTAACTATTTACTCGTATTTAACTAAAGGAGAGTCGTTGCAAAAAATGTTGCTTCAGTCGATCATTCTTTTCATCAAGTTGTTGCCCATTTATAAAAAAAATCTCATTACTAGTCCAATGGTACAAATTCGACAGTAACTGTTATGAAAAAAATACTCTATCGCCATTCAAATTACAAAGGGGTACAAAGATTTATCCCAACGTATACATTCAGTGACGGATTAAGACTACTTAATGCCCTAAGCAATCTACGCCTGTGGGCCCCCCTATCCGTATGCCAACTAGAATCGGTCTTTAAACCGCCTAAAAACATTGATGAGATATAACGTACGTTAGAAGTGGAGTAGGTGCGACAACAATAAAAACCAAAGCATAATTTATTTATTAGGGGTTAAAGTATGAAATTGCCGATTTGTACTGAAAAATTGAAATTCGTTTTTTTTTTTTCATTTATCATATTTATTTAATCAAAATAATTACCATTATTATTTATACATTGCTTCCATCTAATAAGAAGGACATTTATGCCTTTGCGATAGAACTCTGGTGATCTAGATTCGACAAATTGTGTGAAAGCATTTTGTACTGCCTCCTGCGAAGAAAACTTTTTATCAAGTAGAAAATTGTCCAAAGCACGAAAAAAATGGTAGTCCGTTGGAGCAAGGTCTGGCGAATACGGAGGGTGACGAATGGTTTCTAATTGCAGTTCCTGTAGAGTTAAAACGGTTTCTCGTGCTGTATGAGGTCTCGCGTTATCATGGAGCAATAATGGTGAAGATTGATTCATTAGTTTTGCTATTATTGGTCGGAGTCCGGCACAGTAGACATCTACCGTTATTGCTTGACCAGATCGGAGAAAGCTATAGTGAATAACACCATGCTGAGACCACCAAACAGTTACCATTACCTTTTTATTGGTAAGCTTTGCCTTAAGACACTGTTGCGGCGTTTGACCTGGGTTCAGCTATTGCATTTTTCGCTTACCTACAGTTATCGTAAAGAATCCACTTTTCATCACATGTCACAATTCGATCATCAATATTCGTTCAATTCTGTATCGATTCAACAAGGCAACACAAGTTTCAACACGCGTTTCTTTCTGCAGATCAATCAAATCATGAGGCACCCATTTTTCATATTTTTTTATTGTTGGTACGGTAACGTTAAACCGTTAGACAAGAACTCCTAACTGTCCAAGTCAAAAATTTTTGTCTTAAAAACGTTAGGAGGTAATACTAAAAATTGATATGTTGGTTTAGTTAGGAAGTGTTTCCACAATTTAATTTGGTACAGTTGCAACTAAATATTCGCTTCAGAGATTTCACAAAAACATGCGGAAACACACATTTGAACAAAAAGCGCTAAAAAAAATTTTTCTCGAAAAATGTTAGTTAGAAGGTATTGGCACTTCACCGTCGAAACCATGCCGCTAATTCCTGGGTAGTTTGGCTTGGATCGGCTTCCACCATCTCTTTCAATTCATTGTTATTCACCTGTGTAGGCGGTCTTCCACGTGGTTCGTTCTTCAAATCAAAGTTTCCATCACGAAAGCGTTTAAACCAAAATTGCACGGTGCGTTCATTAGCAGTCTTCTCTCCAAACGCAACATTGATATTGTGAGCTGTTTCTGCCGCGTTAGTTCCGCGTCGGAACTCGTATTCAAAAATCACTCTAATTTTCGAAAAATCCATCTTTCTTGTCTAAGCTGAATAAAAAACCACTGAAAGTCGATAATCAAATGTTGCACATTTTTTAAAAGAAGAACTTCATAGGTACCATGTGAAAAAACTTTCACTCTAAAATCTCAAACCATGAAGGTTTTATGTCAATTCGAAGTACCTATTACAATAAAACGGCAATTTCATACTTTAATCCCTATTATTACGTATGCATAGAAGGCGGCCGGCACAATTACTCAAAAACAAAACATTTGATTGACACAGATTTGCGGGGTCGCCAGGCGGGGGGGCCGCGGGGTAGGTGTGGTTTGTGATTGGCTGATCGCAATTCCGGTGCATTTGAATTGCCGAATGCACTAGCGGGCAGCGAGTGGGCAAGCGGGAGCAGGGCTATGACTCTAGGCCGGACTCTATGTCAACTTAAGACGCGCGAATTTTCAAATTAGTCCTAGAAACTTTTTTTGGTGTGGTTTTTGGTGACGTGGAATTCTGAGACGTGTTGCCCTAAGGACGGATTTTTTTTGTGCTTTTTCTGGTGCCCCCCAGACGTGATGCCCTAGGCACTTGCTTAATTTGATCAAGGGTTAATCCGTCGTCAAGATTTTTGATGGTCAATGGTTCTGTCCCTTTCTTCCCTTTGGCCCCCCGCGCACTAGGCAGCCACGTGTTCCACGGGCCCACAAGGGGCGATGCATTCCAGGGCTACGGGAATATTCGAAAGCGTTATAGTGCCCTGGAACGCAAAGGGTAACTGGAGGAACACAGTTGGAATTTAGTCAGTAAAAGTCTTACACTCCCATCTCACTCTACTTAACAACAGAAAAAAAATAGCCTGGAGCCTAATCAACGTATATGATTTAAGCAATTTTTCAAAAAAGTCAAATTTGATAACAAGAGGTTTCCTAGATCAAAAAAATGACAGGTTGCAGTCTGGGAGTGCCGGCAGAAGTGAAAACTTAAGTATTAACGTTGTGCGTTTTGGATATTTTGGAATGGTTATGGAATAATTTTGCACGAATTGCTTTTTTTTTGCACACAATTTTGCACGACATCCGTCTTACGAATTTTCGATCAGGTCACGTGTCCTGACGCGAGTTTAACATTTTTTACCCATTACAAAATTTTTTGCACACAATTTTGCACGACATCCGTCTTACGAATTTTCGATCAGGGTCACGTGACCCTGACGCGAGTTTAACATTTTTTACCCATTACAAAAAAAAAAAGGTGTACAACGCCGCTAAAGAAGTTTTCACTTCAAAAAGTCGGTTTAGGATTGAAAGACAAGATCTAATTTTTTTGTAGTATTATTGGAACCAGGAAATGACTTTTACAAATATTAAATAATGTACCTATACAATCTTTATTTATTTGCATTTTATTGAACACTGAATTGATTTTCTAAATATCTCGTTTATTGTTTTTATAATGCTACCTACTTTATAATTAATAGAACAAGTTATTTTAGTAAAGCTCTAGTATTATTATTTTCTGTCTCAGTTATTTTGCGGTTATATAACATCATGCATTAGTAGCACATGTGTGAGTACTAGTTTCTTAAAACCATATAATGGAAATGTCTTTAACTTAATGTGCCCTGGCAGTTGGGCGTGTCATTCTGTACTTGGATATCTTGCGGACTGCGGTGCATGTGCTGGATGTTTCGGTTCCCTGCGAAATGTTAGAGCTGAATAGAGCTAGCTCATGAGTCATATCTGTGAACGAGTCCCATCAGTTGGGACTGGTCATCTCTCAGCTGCCACGGTTTTTCCCCACCAACTGTGTTCCCACGTTGTCGTCGAGGTGGGGCTTGCGTGTCTCTGTGATCTTGAGGGCTATGCTGGTAGAGCTACTAATGCCGAAAGGCCTCAAGTGAGAGACCAGACCAAGAGGAACACACAAGGCGGAGTCCAGACGGACCGCCACTGAGGGTGCGCTGTCCAGAAGTGTTTATTGGAGACCCCACCCCATTGACAAAAAGGCAAAGCTGTGGCCAGCACCAATATAAGCGCGAGTAGTGGCTCACCTGCCGGCGACGTGGAGTCCTTAGGACCCGTTTCTAGCACGTCCGTGGCGCCGCCGGCAGGTACTGAATAGGCCGGCAGGAGCTTCGGCCTTAGGGAGGTGAGCGGAGATACGGTGTCGGATTCCAATACCGCATCTTCACTCGCTTCGGAGAAAATGGAGGTTGAACTAGGAATCTTATCCAGGAGGGATCAGTTCCTCCGAAAGCGCCCCATGTCGGGAGAAGGCCAGAGGTCGTCTTCCGACGAAGTTTCGGCCCGCTTCGCCCCTCTACCACTAGCCGGGGGACGGGCCGCAAGACGGGGAAGGGGAGGGGGCTCACTGCTCAGAAGGCGGCCTGCTGATCCCTAGAAATCGCTAGGGAGGGGCGCCATCCCAGGGCGATCAGTGGTAGGGCTGGCCCCTTGGAGCCAGAGCCTTCTGGCAGCGAGTCAGACGGCATGAAGGAAGCAATGGCCAACTTCACAGAGGTCGTAGCAGACGCCTTAATAAGCGTCGCACAAAAGAGGGAGAAGTCTTCCAAGGGGAGGGCCAAATCCCAAGCCACGATCTCAATCGCGAAGGCCCTTGAGACCCTCAAAAAGTCCCTCAACAAGAAGATTGAGGTGCTCGAGGCGAACCCGGCCGGTCTCCGAAGCGCTGGTCCCGAGGTAGCGTCAAAAGGGTGTTTTTTTTTTACAGTGGACGATTTTAACGTGCACGTCTTTCTCTCACAAATATGTGTTAGAGAGTTATGTAGAAGAACCGGCAAGAAACACGAGTAGTGGTTCTTGCCGGTTCTAAAAAAGGAGTTGATGTTACAATATTTCCATATTACAGTATGTAAGAACAGTGTAGACCAGTTAATATGAATATATATTAATCTATTTGTAATTATCAAAAAGTAAGTGAAATAGTATTGTAATAAAAATAGAAATTGTATTGTAGTAATAATAAATGATTATTAATAAATATGTCAATGTTGGATATGGTAGAATAAAGGCTATTTTGACTTATTCTTTTCAGAACATGAACACACAAAGCGATCTATTTTTTGAGTATTTCATCTATGTAGGTGTCATAGAGACGTGTGCTTTGAAACGTGCAAATAGCTGCACCTTTTCTGGTGAATGACCGACCTTGATAATTCAAAAGAAACAGGAAATAATTTATTTAAAACTAGCACTTTGCCTGCGACTTCATTCGCGAGAATATTTTCATAAAAACTTTAATACCCATTTAAACCGTATTTTTAAGGGTAGTTTTGAAAAACTTAAAAGCAATAGATAGCTCGCCATCCAGTCGTCCGGTAAAGACCAATAGACAGCTCGCCATCCAGTCGTCCGGTAAAGACCAATAGATAGCTCGCCATCCAGTCGTCCGGTAAAGACCAATACATAGCTCGCCATCCAGTCGTCCGGTAAAGACCAATAGATAGCTCGCCATCCAGTCGTCCGGTAAAGACCAATAGATAACTCGCCATCCAGTCGTCCGGTAAAGACCAATAGATAGCTCGCCATCCAGTCGTCCGGTAAAGACCAATACATAGCTCGCCATCCAGTCGTCCGGTAAAGACCAATAGATAGCTCGCCATCCAGTCGTCCGGTAAAGACCAATAGATAGCTCGCCATCCAGTCGTCCGGTAAAGACCAATAGATAGCTCGCCATCCAGTCGTCCGGTAAAGACCAATAGATAGCTCGCCATCCAGTCGTCCGATAAAGACCAATAGATAGCTCGCCATCCAGTCGTCCGGTAAAGACCAATAGATAGCTCGCCATCCAGTCGTCCGGTAAAGACCAATAGATAGCTCGCCATCCAGTCGTCCGGTAAAGACCAATAGACAGCTCGCCATCCAGTCGTCCGGTAAAGACCAATAGATAGCTCGCCATCCAGTCGTCCGATAAAGACCAATAGATAGCTCGCCATCCAGTCGTCCGGTAAAGACCAATAGATAGCTCGCCATCCAGTCGTCCGGTAAAGACCAATAGATAGCTCGCCATCCAGTCGTCCGGTAAAGACCAATAGACAGCTCGCCATCCAGTCGTCCGGTAAAGACCAATAGATAGCTCGCCATCCAGTCGTCCGATAAAGACCAATAGATAGCTCGCCATCCAGTCGTCCGGTAAAGACCAATAGACAGCTCGCCATCCAGTCGTCCGGTAAAGACCAATAGATAGCTCGCCATCCAGTCGTCCGGTAAAGACCAATACATAGCTCGCCATCCAGTCGTCCGGTAAAGACCAATAGATAACTCGCCATCCAGTCGTCCGGTAAAGACCAATAGATAGCTCGCCATCCAGTCGTCCGGTAAAGACCAATAGATAGCTCGCCATCCAGTCGTCCGGTAAAGACCAATAGACAGCTCGCCATCCAGTCGTCCGGTAAAGACCAATAGATAGCTCGCCATCCAGTCGTCCGGTAAAGACCAATAGTTAACTCGCCATCCAGTCGTCCGGTAAAGACCAATAGACAGCTCGCCATCCAGTCGTCCGGTAAAGACCAATAGATAGCTCGCCATCCAGTCGTCCGGTAAAGACCAATCACGATTCGACGGCGTGTTGTGTTCCATGTGTGCCTCAAAGAGATCAGCAAAATAGACGGGGCCCACGAGGGCCGATAAGTTCTAGAACTAGGGCCCCAGGGCTGCGAGAATGTTGGAACGTACGGTAACTGAAGGAGCACAGGTGAGATTTAGTCAGTAAAAGTCTGATGCGGAAGTTGCGAGGGAGCGAGAGGGATCTCGCTCTACTTACCCAGAGCGGGAGTAGCTATTTGATGACTTTTTAACCGACTTCAAAAAAAGGAGGAGGTTATTCAATTCGGTTGTATTTTTTTTTATCATTTTTTTTTTTTATGTTTGTTACCTCAGAACTTCGTCGTTTATGGAGCGTTTTGCAAAATTTTTTTTTCCCTTTACAGGATATGCTTCCAGATTAGTTCCATTTTTTTCAAAATCCAGTTCTGATGATGGGATCCATGAGGAATCGAGGGAACTCCTCAAATATTATAGGCAACTATATAGTGATTTTGGTATTTTCATCGAGAACTTAAGCATTTACAGTCAAAAAGTAACATTTGATGAAATGGAACTGATGAAGAAGACCAGAAATGGTAACGGAACTTCATACTCACTTTGATATCACAATGAAGATAGTTAAGCGACTATGACAATACAAATAAATGAATGGTTCTGAATAGTTACGTCACGTTGAAAGTGGTATCATTGAAGTGATCTGATGATGATGATGGAGCCGGAAGGTAGGCACTGGAACTCCGTAATTAATCAATGTAACCTAGCCTTGTTTGGACTTATTAGAATCGTCATGAGATGCACTTTGGCTATAAGGTACTATCGAACTGATCTGATGATGGAGCCGGAAGGTAGGCATAGGAACTCCGTAATTAATCAATGTATCCTAGCCGTGTTTGGGCTTATTAGAATTGTCATGAGATGCACTTTGGCTATAAGGTACTATCGAATTGATCTGGTGATGAAGCCGGAAGGTGAAAGGACACACAGGACATTTCTAATAAAACAATGTAACCTTGCAGTGTTTTGGGTTAATTGGAATCGTCATGAGAAATAGGCACTCTGTTTATAAGTGGTTCGCAACTAAAAAGCGTAAAATAAAAACTTTTTACAAAAAAAAAAATAACCGACTTCAATAAAAAAAACACTAAAAGGATCAAAATAACTTTAATTTCGGAAGTCGGTGTTAAATAAGAAACAAACAATACCGAGAAACACCGACTTCCGAAATAAAAGTTATTTTGATCCTTTTAGTGTTTTTTTTTATTGAAGTCGGTTATTTTTTTTTTTGTAAAAAGTTTTTTTACTTAATAATGTCTATCTTTATTATTCAGTTTTGATTAGAATTTGTGCTAAGTTTCCCATACAAGTTTTAACACCCCTTATATCGTTTTATAGGGATAATTTGAAAAAACGAATAAAAGACTTTTTTTATTTACTTGGGTCACTATTTATGCTAAGTTTTAAGTTTGTGTTCTCAAGGAATAATTTTACATACAAACGAATTTCCCTCTTTCACCCCCATAAAAGTTGAATTTTCAAAAACCCCTTCTTAGTTCTTCCGGACCCAGCCCAATTCATCGACGCGTAGGGTTCCATGCGCGCCTCATGGAGATGTCAGCTTACCTACTGGGGCCATTGGTTCGCTTCTGAAAGGAAAACCTGGGGCTCTGGAACGGAAGGCAAAGATGGAACATAAAAGTGAATTTTAGTCAGTAAAAGTCTGACACGCCCTCCCGCACCGCCCATTGGCGAGAAAAGTCATCGGATGAATTCCCACCTAAAAAAAAGCAGCGATGAAGAAATTTGCTCTGTCTGGGTTCGAACTACCTACAACACGAAAGTCTGGTTTGTTATCCCACCGTCACTACTGCTCTTCTGGACGCGGACCTTAAACACAGTCATCATCATCTTCTTTGTATAGAAATAATATTACCTAATAGTATTTCATTTTTCCTGTTGATCCATATGAACAACCTTCTCGTACACTCAGGATATACAGCAATTCTTCACCTCAAACTTCTGGCCATTGTATTTCTTTTAATTAACACGCTGACTACGCACGTTCAATTGTTCTAATAAAGGTAGAATCACAATTAAATCAACAAAGATGATTTTGCAAAACATACTACTTATGACTTAAAATAAATTAACAAGTTAGTTTAACCTTTCGCTATTTAACGTGGAATCTGATTTACGATCTCAATAAAAAAAGGAATATTATTTAAACATACGAGTTAAAATTGTGTTACCTACTACTGTTACTACTGTTTTTCGTTTAGATAAAAATAAATTGTAACACAAGTTTAGATTTATATAATACATATTATCATCATATAAAAAATAAAAAAAATAAAACTTGTTATTTGGCATTTTGAGACGTGAAATTGTTATTAATTGTTATTATAAATAAATAATTTAGTATAAATGTCCGACCAGCCACTAATAAACGACGCCGACGCGCGACGTGTAAGTTTTACCCACCAAGCACTCCAAAGGTGTAAAAGGGTTTAATGTAATGTATTATCCAAGTAAGTACTTATTATGACAAACTACCTTTTGTTGCATACAGAATGACCTTGAGATAGAATACCCCAGAGAACTTTGGATGTGGGTATCTGATTGCATTTGCGAAAATAAAGAATAAACTTCATTTCACAGAAAATCGTTTCGCATACACTCATTTGTCATACATACATTCAAAACTCATAATTTTGTTAGTCAGAATCATCTTTAGGCATAAATTTCATATCCATAATAATTAAAAAGCAAAACCATCACATCGCAGAAAATTCACAGTCAGAATCGTCTTTTGGCTATATGCCAAAAGACGATTCTGACTGTGAATTTTATACCGATAGTCATTAGTTGCGATGGAAGTAATATCGCGCGTCCTCCTATTTCTGGGTGGTTTAAAAAATAACCACGGTGGCTATGGCGGGTATTCAAGCAGGCATGTAACACGCAAGCAGACATGCAGCATGCAAGAAGGCATGCAGCATGCAAGCAGGCATGCAGTATGCAATCAGGTATGCAGCTTGGAAGCAGGCATGCAACATGCAGCAGGCACGCAACATGCAAGCGGGCATGCAGTATGCAAGCAAGCTTGCAGCATGGAATCAGGCATGCAACATGCAGCATGCACGCAGGCATGCAGCATGGAAGCAGGCATGCAACATGCAGATGGTTTTAACGCTCACCACCGCAGCTTTGGCTCGCCGGCCTGCCTCAGCCGCGGCTGTGGGCCCCGGGCGGAGGAGCAGGCTCGCTGGGCGCCCTACCCCTCCGCACCTACGCGAGCTTAAATTATACTCTAGAGGTAGGGCAGATGTAAGACTGTGTGAAGTTGGTTTTGTTGCAACCAATAAAGGCAAGAGATTTGTGGGAGCTATGTTCGCTCCCACCAATCTCTTGCCTTTATTGGTTGGCTTTTAACTTCGCAGCAATCTCATATACAAATGATAAATTATATTTAATTTGCAAATTGTTTCTAAATAGGTAACACTTTTACACGTCAATTTTTTCATCAATTTAAACTAGATACGGAAGGTTTCCTAGCTGACTTTATACAATTTTATTTAAAACATTATTCTCAAACACGGGTCACAAATCAGGTTTTTTAGAAATATTAAACCAATGTTCACTGATGGCAACACATAATGTTGCAACACGTGGACGCCACGGCGTGGAATCGGAACGCTTGCACACGTCACAGCAACGGCTATGTCGCTGACGCTCCGATGCCGGCACGGGCACGGACATGTGTGATCGTGTTCATAGACAATGTATGCACCGATATTTTTTTAGAATCCTGACTAAATACGTTCCTGTCCCGTCCCTGACACGGCACTGATGTGTGGGGATGTCTATCCCCACACAAAAAAATGCTTAATGCTTGTATCATACATAAATTCGAAACTGTAAACGCTCCCAGAGAATACGAGATATTCCAAGCTATTATATATAAGTTAGCCTGCTGTTGCTAACTAGGCTACTGGTACTCACCTGCCTTTGGTTGGACTAGAAGCCGATTCTAAAATGGTTGGGAGAAGGCTAGGAAGATTTGATCAATGCGTATATTCATGGGGCTGGTATTACCTGTATCGAGTAGCCAGCTTGCGGGCCAGATTTAAATCCCTTGCACATGCATTTTTTTTAAGTTGGTACATTGTCAAATAACTCCTCTCGCTCTGGGTCGAGAGAAAGGGAGTTTCGGAATTTACTGACTGAAACCCACCTGTGTTTCTGTAGTTGCCCTTTGCGTCCAAGGCCGCAGCAATTCTTTTGAACAATCCCACACACCAAAACATCAAGATCCTGAGGCTTTCAAGGTGTGAGACTGGCCGCTTATGAACTGATCACGGACGATAGACGCGATCCACATTGTTTTCAAGACCTAGATGGTCATACGGCAAACTGTGTCGCGGCGGGATCTAATGGCGATATAGTGGCAATTAGAGAGGAGTGGCTGGAGAGACGTCACGACGTCCTCACCTTGGATGATTTCCCACCTTGAAAGAATAACCGCAAACTGTGTACCTATATCAGTTGCGTGCTGTAATTTTGTTCAATTTACATAGGTCGTGTTGTCAATGAACATCCATGGGACGAGCTCGGAAGATGCATCAGACAACGCTCTATCAAAACGATAGTAAAAGTTTTTTTTAGGATGAATTGCGTTGTGTAGTTAGAAGTGTTTTTTTGTATTCAATTAAAAATTTAATAGTGTACAAAACGTATATTTTCTAATGTGTACCTATTTATTAATCATCTACAACATACTACAGTTTCACGAATTCATCTCATGTATAAAATTTAAGAAACTCACACTTTTTGTCAGCAACCCGGAATTTCTGCAGATTCGTTTCAGCAAAAAAAACATTGCTAATATTTCAAGGTTACAGATAAAATTAAGTAAATAGGTATTCACTATAACAATTGTAATAATAATAGGTAGTCATGAGCCGAGTACCACGGTATCCTTGGATTAAAAATAAAGCCTACAAGCATACCTGAAGATCAACGACCATACACTGACCCATTAAGGCCCTTGCTCCCATTAAAGCTTCATTCAAACTGAAGCGCGCGCTACGCGGGACGCGATTCGCTCGCGTCGATTGCGCCTACTAACTTGAATGAACGTGTTCAAATTGGCGCGACTAGTCGCACGAGTTGCAGCGAAATTGAAGCGGGACGCATATTTTGTCCTAGATTCGCAATGCCCTTGAAAATGGAATTGTTTTTAGAAAAAATTAAAGAAAATAAGATCCTTTACGACCTAAGTCATGAGGACTATAAAAATCATTTTCTTTGACTGACTGATCTGACTTTTTCTATCGTAGATATTAAAGTGAAACTCTCCTGATAGTAGACGTTGAGTGTTAAGCTCATGTACCCATTTTCTCCTTTTCTTGGTCCTAAAAACACAAAGTTTTAAAAACAATATATTTTTTAGTTTAACACTAGTCAAACACAGATAAAAGTTTAACAGAAAAGGCATCAAATGCACTCTACTTACTTAAAATCTTATGATTCTTCTTCGGCCACGGCCAACAATAGCAAAACTTCTTCTTCAAAATTAAAAGACATCTTTCTTCAATGAGAGTCAGACATTAATGGCACGCGGGAAGTCGCGTCAGTTTGAGAGGCTAAGCGAGCGAGCGAATCGCACGAGGTCGCGTCCCGCGTACCGCGCGGGATTCGCTTCAGTTTGAATGAAGCTTTAGTGCCATAAAATAGTGATTTTCTTAAACCTACTCCTTGGTAACGGCTGGGTTAATAGATTTCTTTTAGTATAATTAATACTTTTGCAAGTTTTTTTTTTTAGTTTTAGATTAGAACATTATAATTTATCGCTTGTTTTCCCTACTCCTTTCAAACGGCTTTGATCTTTAGAAATATGTTTACAAAAAAAAATTGCTGGTTAAGTGTTCTTCAGAATGTACATATCACATGTAAATTAATAATACATTTAATATTTCGCAAAGAAAATGGTTTTAAAGCGCAGCGGGGCTCTGCGGGCGCTGGCACTACGAGTATGTGTACATTTAACTCCGACCAGATGTTCAAGGGACTATACGCCTTAACTGCGTAGTTCAGTATTTTTCTCGATTTATATACGTATACGTTTTACTTAAAACATTATAATATTAATTTCGCCAAGCAAAATAAATGCGAAATCATTCGTATTGTCGATTAGTACCATAATGATACAATGGACTTCTCTGAACTCTGTATCCTGAAGTAGGTACCTACCTACCTAAAAATGACAGATTCATTCTTTATCAAAACGGCAACAAACGATTTATGATTTATCCTTGAGAACAAAAGAAAATGACACTGCCTTTTTCAAAAAGTCAAATAAAAGTGTTTAATTTACCCATTAACGATCAAATAAGATAGTGCTAAAACTAATATAAACAAAGTACCTAATCAACACAAACCTACAGGCACTGTTTATAAAAATGATTTCTTTATATTGATTTTTACAAATTCAACATAATATACACAGACTTTAGTCAGATAGTGCATACATACTGCCATACATGCAGTAGGAACTGCATGTATGGCAGTATGACACAACTCGGAAATACCACGTAAGTATTAACTTATTCGCAAAATAAGACCGCTAAGTGTGACTTGAGTTTCAAAGGTAACTTATGATTTAAATTATTTATTACACATACATTAGATGCTATGCTTCATTATCACTATATCTACCTACACGTTTTGTTTCCTCTTTCTTATAGTTCAATCAATATCGTAATTATGAAGATGTCAATTATAAAGTAGGGACTGCTTTTTATGGCTGATAAACGTCTATAGCACTGTGAACTCTATAACCACACAATACACGACAATGTTTCAGAAATAATAACAATTATAGACGTTTTACGTGTACTTTTTACAACGATGCATGCTTCTAGCTAATTAGGGTTGTCTAAAGACACTAACAGCAATTTCCTTCAATTCCTGGAGTTGTAGGTGTATAATTCCAATCCGGTTTTATGCTAGGTTCAAGGACATGATGCAACGAATTAAATTAAATATATCATTAGGTACATTAATAAATGTTTTGATATTACATTAATTGCAAAATTTTATGAATGCACCTACTTAAGTAAAAAAAAGACATTTCTCTAGTTAGAAATATTAAGTTGTCTGGAATTTAATATTTCTGAATATTTGTGACAAAAACTACGCATTACGTTTGTGTACCACTTGGTTTTTGTCTAAATTATTTATTGCAAACAAAACCCGTAGTGATTTATTGTTGCTGAAATTTACAAAAATAATCCTTAATCTGTAAACAGAGAGGGACCAAAGAAATAAATCACAAAATCTTTTGGAAAACCCAAGTTTCTTCATGAAATATACCATCAATAAACGATTTACAAAGGATTTTCTTTTTGGTAACCCTAGTTCAAGCTCAGAAAAGGCAAGTGCAAAGTATAATCGCCCTTATGAGAGAGAGTCATCGTATATAATTGCGTACACTATTTTGACGAATAATTACAATGGTCATGATATTATATCGGACGGAAAAGAGAATCGACGAGTTCACATAAATAAGTTGACCCGATCCTGGCGAGACACAGTATGTGCCGAGCTCTTGTGCCAAAAACTAATAGGTTACTCGTTACCAGTAGCATTGTTTAATTTATTTAACACTAATTTAAACGAGACAAAAAATGTATGCAGTAAATAGTTTTGTGATTCTTCTCCTCGTGTACGTCGCTAGTTGCGAAGATACGTCCCTACGTAAGTCAAAAACGTGTGACAGCTTTATTTATTTATTTAAAATAAATGAATTACTGTAATGAGTAATAAATTACTTATATTAATATTTTTTTATTGGATAAATTCCAATTAATTTTAATAATTCTTTCTGATTGAGTTTTCCACAAGGAAAATCTCAACAACAGCCTGGTCAGTCTGGCCTTTTATATTATTGTTTTTTTTTTTTTAAATATCGGCGGTAAAATAAGTTACTAGACACCTTTAATAAAAACAGGCGAGATGTTATGTTATAAAGAATTTTATTTACCTCTTTCCAGTAAACGTTCAATTTCTCATCGACAATAGATTAATATCATAACAGAAAATTATAAACACATTCACGTAATGTAACTAGTATGCATTATTAAATTCTTTGACCTGAGTTACTACCCATAGTTTTGCAACAACGTTATAATTATGGGATCACGTGTATCTTAAGAATTAGTCATTAAGTATAAAACATTTTAAAACAATGTTCGAAACCTTTTATAGCATTTATTTAAATTTTAATCTTATATCTACTATAAATATCTTTATACTACAATATGGATTCTCGAAAAACTTTAACACCTTGCCAACCTTTAATCGCGTAGACTTCCGAAATGCATTGCTGAACTTGGACCTCCTAATAACAGCCCACACAAATAGTCATTTCTGATATAATGGTATGGTAATAAATGATGAATGTGTTATTATAAGGTTTCCTTTTATAAATTGTAATCTTGGTGTACATTAAAGTATAAAAAAAAACAGGTTTTGACCATCTTTTCCAATCCCAATCGTGATCTGGGGGCACGGAATTGCCCCCGCCAAGGCGAGCAAAAAAGCAGCACGGCCGTACCATCCTTTTCACGACACAATTCAGGCCATTTTCGACCCCTATAACTTCGTTGTGTATAAAACTAGATGCCTAATTTTTCAGTAACCAAGCAGGAATTGTATAAACACATATTACAAATTTAATTTATTTTGAACGAGTATTTTAAGAATTATATCTGGTCAAAGTTTCTTAATTTTGTCACTCACTGACTGACCGATCATCAAAGTATAAAGCACTAAGCTTCAAATTTAGAATACGATTAGTATTTAGTGTGTAAATCAATGGAAAAACTAAAATATTTTGCAATTTCGATACAGTTTTCTAGATACATCAATAACTTTGTAATCCTATATAAATATATAGGATTACAAAGTTACATTTGCAGTGAATGAATCAGTGTACCTGAATATTTGTAATGTAAAGGAATCTACAAAATGAAATGAGATGCCATCAAAAACATAACTTGTAAAAAAACCAACTCTCGCAACTCAGTTCTTCTACCGTAAAAAGTGAGATCCATATAATACTAAGCCGGTTAATTTATTCAGTCCCTACTTAGGAGACCTTCTGTAATATCTTATAGTATATAAGTAATAGATTGACTTGGCAATCGGGCTAAACAATCCAACGTATTACTTGTGAGATACATTTTGTTTTCATGCGATTGCCAAGTCAATCTATTTATAATATACTTAAAAGATTTGTAATATTGATATGGTCACTATAAGATATTGCAGAAGGTCCCTTATGTAGGGACTGAATAAATTAACCGACTTGGTATTACATGGATCTCACAACTTTTTACGGTAGAAGAACTGAGTTGCGATACTAGTTTTCTTTTTTACAAATTATATGTTTGATGGCATAATGTTTTACGTCAAATAACGGAAATAAACGAACTCAATTTGACTCTGCTGCAGTTATTACGTTTAGTAGACCGACAAATTATAAAACAGCAATGCAAGGCTTAGTGAAATTAGAATGAAATTAATAACCAGCAGGTTTTACTCATTTTTTACAAAATTGGGTACGTAGAAATTGCTATTTAATTTCAGCGTGTACCATGTACATTAATATGTCAAAATGCTTTTTGTAAAAGGTCAATGCCACCAAATATCCTCTGAATCACATCATAACAGTTACAGTTACTGTGAACTAAATAAAAAATCGCTGATTCGGATCTGTGATATCGCAACTGCGCGTCGCTCGATCTTTGATAAAAATAATTTATAGTGACACATCCCGGGTGTGCCCGTACAGTTTCTCAAGTTCTCTCTATTGATCTAAAGAAAAATATCCCGGTTTGAAGTCTCAGAAGCGAAACTTCTAACAAGACACAAGAAAACCAGTCTTTCTTTTACAAACTAATTATTTTATACAATCTGTGAATTATATGTATTAAGATTTGGGGTGTACGATTGAAATTGTTAAATAAAAAAAAACTTACGTATTGATCTACTTTATTGCAAAATAACTACTAAAAACCAGAAGCTGCATGGTCGCTCGATACAGCCTACTCAGTACTCAGGTTCACAATAAGTTCAAGTTCAAATGTGTTGTCAACACATAAAATATTTACAAGGTCGCGCAGTATATTAAAATCTGCGAGTGCAGTAAACACTACGCGGTTAAACTATTAATATTAAAAGGAGAAAAAATATTCTGAATAATAGATATGTCTTAAGCAAAAAACCTAACAGGATGATTTTTAGTAAATTTTATGACAGCACTAAATCCATTAAAAATTTAAAACCTTCAACATTTTAGAAGGCTTTTGGAAGAGTTCTCCGCAAACCAAGAAAAAAGCAATAATGGTTTTTTTTCTTATAACAGCTTGAGACACCAAGTACCTACTTTAATCTTTAAAGAACTTAAATTTTCTGAGAGTCTCTCAAGGTAGCATTCTCGAATCTTTATATTTTTTTTATTTCTTCTTAGAAATTCTACATATACCTAACGTGTGTGTTGCAAAAAAATGGTTTAGATTTTGGTTTCGTATCACTTCATTACTTCCCAATCACAGGGCAAAGGCCACATCTCATACAGAAGCGTACGCAATAGATAATTAATGTTTTTATCTTAGCTAATCACAATCAATATTTTTTATTGATCAGTTGATTGATTGATCTTAGACAGATCAGATAAAAATAAAGTGCATAATATTTATTAATATGTAGATAGGTACTTGTCCACACTTTTCTTCGAGCAGACACTCACAACGGGTTTCTGAATAGAGTATTTTGAATTAAGAACGTCTCAAAACCTATTTTAACGTCAAATGTTGACAGGTTTTCGGGGTAAAGTAGAGTTTGAGAAATACTCAACTTCAAATGGAGAAAACGGGGGTCAAGGTCCAAAGAGATTACTAAACTTTCCAATAAACAATTTAAACTGTATGAGCACAAAATATTTTTGCAAAACCAGTTTATGACATTTTAATATAAATCTAGACTACAAATGAACGAGGTATCTACGTAGTTAAAATAAGAAGAAGCAACGTTTGGTATGTAGCTTTGGCTAGTTTTGAAATTCTTTGCACTTAATTCTAATTAATGCATAGTTGAATTCTTTACTGTTTTTGTTACTACTCGGCTTCCCAATTACCAAATTCTTATGTTGGTATTTTGTTAACCTAAAATAATTTCGTGTTGATAAAAGACATCCACTGCTGAACATAGGGCTACCCTAAGCTACATCAAAACAGTTTACTGAGACTCGAAATAAAAAGACAAACAGATAAGGAACAGTAAGTTAGATTCACTGCCAATTAACACATATTGTCTTCACTTACAAAATACAAAACAATACTAAATTCTATGGACTCTAGGTACAGTTACCTTCAGGAACGAACAAAAAGTTACAAAATTATTAGTACACTACAGCTTATCTACAATTTTGCTAGCAATTATTAGTACACTACAGCTTAACTACAATTTTGCTAGCATTGCATAACAATATTAATATTATACCTATGGAACCAGATGAAAAAAGAACAGCTTTAGCACTTTTATAGAAATATAGTACCGTCAGCAGAAACGTGCTAAAAGCGGGTAAACAGATAGATGCACTGAGCAAAGAAAGCGACGACACGACAGCAAAAATGTAATCGATAACTCAATCGATTGCATGTCTTGGTACACTAGTAACGATAAGGTATCTGACATATCAACGCACAGCCGACACACACACATGCACAAGGTTTTCTTTTATGATGTAGGCGAGCACTAAGGAGTTTTTGGAAATTCAACTTTGAATTTCCAAAAACTTTCAAAATTGGGGTGAAAGGGGGAAATTCGTTTGTATGCAAAATTTTATTCCTTGGGCCCATACAACGTACTTGAAACTTAGCATTAATAGTAACCCAAGTAAATGAAAAAGGTCATTATTCGTTTTTCAAAACTACCCCTATAAAACGATTTAGGGGGTGTTAATGGTTGTATGGGAGATTCTTATTTCTTTGGTTAATGAACTTAAATTTTGGTATAAAAGCTAATCAAGACGAATAATAAAAACTGTCGAACGAAGTCACAAAATGCTAGACACAAAGTGCTAGTGAGCAGAATTTTTATTTTTTTGTATAAAAAAAGGGAAAATCATCCAATGACATCCCCCGCTCTTGGGCGGAGCGGTTTAACAAGGGTTAAATAAACTTAGCTTTTGTCTGTTTTGAAAATTATTTCCCGGGTGGACGCAACACTATTTTATTTCTGCATGCCAAAGGCTTTATTTCCCGTAAAAATTCCATGTTTCTGTGGGATACGTCCCACGAGTCGTGGGAAAAGTTACCTAGTTATTGAACGTTACCTATATAATTTTGAATCAACGCCCATATTGCTCACTAAGCATACTGGGGCCAAGGGTCTGCTTCTGAAAGGAAGACTCTGCCCTCGTATGAAAAGCAACGAAGGAACAAGAGTGGGTTGTTAGTCAGTAAAATTATTATGCGCCCTTTCGCTCCACTTAGAAAGGAACAAGTTATTTGATAACGTATCATCTCAAAAAACATTGTTAATATAAATTAAAACATAAGTTCCAGAGCTTACCTTTTACAAAATAAACTAAAATTTACTGCATCGCTTTTCTAAAGATTATCAGTTATCTAACGATAATACAAATATCCTACCAATACGATTTCAACTAAAACCGTCAACTTATAAAGCCGCATAATTATCATCTATCATACGTCTGTATTGTGACGTAAACGCTAACGCCAAAGCCTGACTGTAAATGTTACATATTTACATAAATATAATAATTATATCTAACATTTAGGCTGGTCATTACATTAATAAAACAATGAAGACTGCCCTAAACAGCATAGCTGAAACTTAAACGTCGGTAGGTGTCTTTAAGGATACCTAATTGATTAATTGTTTTATACGTAACGTGTAACTTACTATTAATTAAATAGTAATACTTACTATTAATTATAAATTTTATTATATTAAATTTTTATGTATGTTTATTTTATATATGTATATATTTGATCCCTTGTGTTCCTATTAATCTTTTCTTTTTTTTTATGCCCCTACCATGTTTTCTCATCACTACCCTTGGTTGACTGGTTGAGAATGCCTATGGCATTAAGTCCGCGTTTGTGCCTTTGTGTTGCATGAAGTTTTAATAAATAAATAACTTATTCGGGTAACATCTATCCTAGTAACCAATGCATCTTCCACTCACTCATAAGGCGATTGGTCTCTAGAAACCTCGAAAATGTATTGTATAAAAACCTAGCCTATCCGTGAAAATTCACTGGGCGTTAAACTTTTTGGCGTAAAAAAAATATTATTAATCACAATCAAATAAATTTCAACCTTTATCACTAAGAAATAATGTAGCCTTTTACTGGTGAAAGAATTTTCAATATCGGATCAGTAGCTCTTAAAAACTACCTCTTTATATTATTAGTGTAGAATTTACTTCTACATTACTGCTAAAAATTATATTTTTGACTAGGTATTAAATATTACTAAACTAGCTTCTGCCAGCAGTTTCACCCGCGTAAAAGTAGGTTTCTCCATACAAACTTCCAACCCTCGTTTTAACCCCTTAAGGGTGGAGTTTCGTAAAATCCGTTCTTAGCGGATGTCTACTGCCTATAAGGAACCTACCTGCTAAATTTTAAGTTTGTAAGTATTATAGTTTCTGAGATTTCGTGATTAATCATTGAGTGGTATTTCGCTTTTATATACATACCTATAGATTATTGATTACTATTATTATAGTACTAAGGTGGGTCATAGATACACTTTACTAAATAAACTGTAACACCATATTTTTACCTGTGTACAATAAGCAATTTTGATTTTGAAAAAATAACTATCTATAATTTAAGCTACCTACGGCACAAGTTTTGCAATGATAAGGTACCTTCCTATCGATATCTCAAAACCCATCAATCAAATCAAAGCTAAGCGTAATGATTTCGTTTGTTTAATCGGAAATCGACAAGGTAAACGATACGTGATCGGTTTGGCAATCAATCATCGAGGTCCGTCATGGTTGATGTGGACACGCAGCGTGTGTTGAATGTCCTAATATGAGTTATTGAGTAATTAAAATGGTGATATTAATATGTGTACCTATGTAAATAAGGAAGGCGCCCTTATATTTAACTAAACAAACCAGAAAAGTCTGCCCGAGTTACTATGGCATCAACATAGTCGTTGTTTATGAAACAACCATTAAAACTAAAATAGGTGCTTTAAAACGTATAGTCCCTTGAACATCTCTGGCCGGAGTTAAATGCACACATACTTGTACTGCCACCTCCCCGCTGACCTTTAAAACCATTTTCTTTGCGAAATATTGATTGGTTTACCTATGCTATGTACATTCTAAAGGACACATAACCAGCAATTTTTTTGTGTAAACATATTTCTAAATATCAAAGCCGTTTGAAAGGAGTAGGGAAAATAAGCGAAAAAATTATCATCTTTTTAATTTATTTATTTTTTTGGCAAAAGTATTAGTTATACGGAAAAATCATAAAGTTGATAATGTTGTACATGAATCTATAATAAACTTTTTTTTTTCAAACTATTTGACCTCGCCGTTACCGAGAAGTAGGCTATAGAAAGTCACTGTGCGTGAGCTAGAATCTTAATATGTGTACCTACCTATATTCATAAGGAAGGCGCCCTTATACCCAAATCAAACCAGAAGTGTCTGCCAGAGTTACCATGGCATCAACATAGTCGTGGTTTGTGAAACAACCATTAAAACTACAATAGGTACTTTAAAACACTTCGTAATTTTCCATGTTTATGAAGTATTCCAAGTAATTTGAACACAACTTGAGACGTGCTCGCGTTACACAATTTTATGGCAACAATCCTACAACCCACAACAATTGTCTTCGATTGATCATATTATAAATCAATATAGTAACGGAGGTACTTATTAACGAAACGTCTGAGGTCTACTATAATTAATTGAATATCTGGTCTAGTCCGCCATAACTGTAAAGAAAACTATTGACTACTTTGGATTTTCCAATTCGTCGCTCCACCTAGTCTGAGGACGCGGGCACACTTCTCCCCATAGATATAAGAAAGGAGGAGATATGTTAAGTAGTAAAAAATGTACCGGAACACGATGTCTCCAGTTTCCCTACCACCGACGACACTACTACACATGCAGCAATAGTTACGCAGTCGCGCACACATCCGCAATTCATAAATCAGTCCATACTACACAGTCAATTATAAACCTTATCTCTTTGACCACAGCGTGTATTTTCCATGCACCATACAAATTACACACAAATAAAAATCGATGTGCTGTGCAAAAGCAATTTATTTTACATTTACGCTAGTGATTGACTAAATAGAAAAGTTATCGAAATTCCATTTTTTGTTATGCTATTTTTTTTTTTGAGTCACAAATATAAATGAAATAAAAATCAATATGTCCAGAAAATAATATATTAATAATAGAACAATGAAAATTGTTTTCATAAAACTCAAAAACCTTTATTTTACTTTGTAACTAATTAGGCTTTTTTAAATTAATTTTATTTTATAATTAATTATACTAATTAGGCCATTATACAGAATTTTAGAACCTCAATGTCCAACACTAAAAATTTCACACGTGAGGCCTATTTTTCGCACATTTTAAGTTCCGTACCAAATTTTCAAATAAATTATTTGGTTTACTAATATTTTAGTAAAACTTAAGTAATAACAAACATTATCACCAAATTTCAAGCTCATAGCTCGTTTATCGTGCTTTTTTTATAATATACCTAAACTAGTGCTTGACTGCGATCCCACCTAATGGTAAGCAGTGATGCAATCGTTGATGGTGATACGCATTAGTTTATTAAGAGCCTATTCAATCTAGCCTTGAAGACATCCAAAATATAATCAGACCGCAATAAGCAAATTCTTCCAGTCGTTCGATGTACGCGGTATAAACGACGAGGCGAAACGCTTAGTCTGGACTGTAGAAGTTTCAACAATGTAAGGGCCACCCTTACGTTGTCGAAACTCGCCGTACATCGGATTGTCCGATAGTAGAAAGATGATGGCGGAGTTAAGCCATGCGATTCCCGCGCATACTCTTCAAAATGCATCCTGTAAAATACCGACAGGCTGGCTACTCTACCAGGCTTTGCAGCTTTGACTTAACCAAATCTTATCACCAATTAGCCTCTTCGCACGCCTTCCCACTGAGTCCAAAGCTACTAGATGGCAGTTTGCAGCACCAACCCATATACGGTTGAAGTAGTACTCCAGACAGGACCTTTGCTTTGTATAACCTTAGAAGCTGTTCCGTCGCGTACGAAAATTGCGTCTTTCGGGAAACATAAAATAACATTTAGTTATCATTCTTACCTAGGTTACTGCTAAACCTGACCATGTAAAAGGCTTTTGTTACAAAAAAAATAGTACAGAGCTTGTTAAATATATGAAATACAACACACACCCATGCATAACATATATTTATATACATGTATTTTGTTTTGTTGTGTAAATGCTGTATGTGTTACCTATGGACGGAGAGGTTTTTTTTTTTTTTTTTAATGGTTTATTCAAGAAAATTTACACAAATAGTTTCACATTATCTTCTGCCAAACTGCAGTACAGTTTGTCGGCAGAGAGAGAGGTCCGAAATAAATGTTTATTATTATTATTATTATAACAAATAAAGTCGTTAATATATTCTGCCAGAATCATTCCCATTATTATAGAGCATTCGAAGCTTTTGAAGACTAAGAAGGAAGTGAAAATATCAAAATCAGAAAAAGCAAGGAAATAAAACGATATCTTATGATAACCCAAACCAAATAATTGTCCTCCGTCTATTAACTTACAATTTAACCAACTTACTTTACGACAGTTGCTTACGTATTTCTCTACTACTCTGTAAAATAATCAAAATAAATAAAAACATTTACATTATTTTACTTCGGATATCCAACCAATCGATATTATTGTCGATAATCTACATTAGTAGATCATACAGGCACATCATTAACTCACCGCTACTAACAGCGGCCGTATTATGAAATACACCGCACTGATAAAGTATCGTTATGTTATTATTACATTGCTTGTTCAGTTACTGAGCGTTGAAATTAGGTAGTGGTAAAAGAGCGATGTATTTACTGTATGAGTAATACAGTCGCCTTGACATTTGAAAACAAAAATAACGTAGTAGCAGCAAGGGATATAAGAAGATTTGTTGTTTTTACTGATTTTAAAGATAAATATAGTATTAAACTTGTACTTACATATGGTAAGAGATTCCGTGATGACCCAGGCTTCTCTTATCGCTTCGGTTCTTGCAAGAAACCACTGCACAACACGGCATTTTAAATTTGTTTACGATCACGTATCGCGAATCTCCCAAGTTTATAACTGACGGCCATTTGCCCGTGTATGCCTTTTTTGCGCAAGTCGCGCGGACATGCACACGCCCCCTTGCCACTTCTCCTGTTTTTTATATTTCTATGCTTCTCCCTCACGATTTTCAATACACAGTCACCATTAAGATATCACATAATACCGAGCTGTTATTACATTAACTTACTATGCAAATGAGTTGTTTCCTACAGGCTGGTTATGTCATAAAAATACAATTAATAACTATTGACTTAACGGCTAAGATTTTTAGAAAATGAGTCATTCTGTCTTTGCTTACTGGTAGTCACAAACAACTAACAATAATTTACCATTAATGTCTTCACATATTTATTCAAAATAGATTATTACTTTTTCCTTCATCATCATCTATGTAATTCAATGAAATTCTTGGAGTAAAATCTCTGAATTCGAAAATTTGGCATTGTACCTAATACTTAGTAGGTGCATAAATATATAACATGTAACTGGAATAATGACATCCCAAATTAAGTTACAATCACAATTAAAGCACTGAAATTTTACTTAAATGCGCTTAGGTAGTGTTTTTTTTTTAAGAAATTAACTATCCTAATTGTGGGTAAATAATATGGGAATCTACTGGTATCTCTTACGTACAGATATAGGTACACTCTAGTAATTTATCAAGAATTTATGAAAATAGGTATTTTTAGCCTAAAATAATCAAGTATTATTTTACAATTAAAAAATACCTATTTAAATGGATTCAGTAGCCAATTCTGAATATACTACTTTCAGGATGTGATATTATTTAGTTACATGCTGTATATACATTTTTACCCGACTACGGCAAAGTCAAAGGAGGGTTATGATTTTGCCTGTTTTTTTTTTTAGTTTTCTTTTTAAGAACCCTGATATAGAGACAAATTCTCATAAGTTGGGCTTAAATCTAGACTAACCACTCATCGAAACTCAATTCTACATTTCATACTTACACCCGAAATCACGCTACAGTTTGCATAACAAAAAAACAGACGCCTAAGACATTTATTTTCTATTTCAGCTTCCTACATCACGCCGTGTGACATCAAGAGTGATAAATTCACCGACTGTGTCAAAGAACAAATTGAGATCGCACTCCCGAAATTCACGAATGGCATCCCTGAGTTGGGCGTGCCATCCATAGATCCTGTACACTTAAAAAACATCGAAGTACTGGGCAACGGGCTGAATCTCACCTTCTCCGAAGCTGCCATGCATGGAATTAGCCAATGCAAATTGACAGAGTTGAAGTAAATTGAACTAAGTATATTTAACTAACCCTTAATTTAGCGTTATTGTTGTTTTATGGGCCTTTATTTTTCTGCACAAAGTTTTATAAGAACTTAACACATAAAGAGACTCATTGTGGTCCACGTTCCAGTATTACAATGTTCTTTGTTCGCTTTTCTTCAGATTTATTCATCCTACATAGCTATTTTTATTTCTGTTCACGTACTTATTTCCACATGCAAGACCTTGTATACCGAAGGGCCAAGTACGGAAGTATTTTTCTATCCTGCATCATATAATCGATAAACAACAAACACCGAGACCACGCTACACATTGTATGCAAATTTTCGAACTCCTCGATACCTGTGGACTACACTGAGGTGATTGTCTAGGTATGAGTAACGCAGAATCAATACAATAGGCACGATGCAAAAATTCCATGCCACAAATCATACACGTGTATAAATATGTAATTGCTTTTAAACGGGTTTCGCGATATTTTGCCCCGACAATTTGTCGAAGACTGCGTTTTTCTACTAATTATGGGTAATTTGTTATCGTACCTACAATAATAAACTATGGACATCGACTTTTGCCCTGATTAAGTAGCTATTAGTATACTTATACCATCTTACTGCCATAATTACACGTTTCTGAGATGATTTTTTGTGGAGACTATCAAGTATTACCTAACTTTCAGTCTAGAAGTTTCTGATACTAAAAAAATGGCTCCATTAATCATATCAAATAGTAGCCAGCTTTTAAATATTTCTTGGTATATCATCTCTTATTATACCTTATTATTTTATTAATGTCTTACTCTTAAACATTGGACATAACATTAATTCAGCAAGAGTCAGACAATAAGTCTTTGACCAAACCAGTAAATGTCTACGTCTGGTTTTTGACCTTATCTTTTTCCTCGTTTCAGAGCAGTGTTCAGTAAAGCCGAGGGATCATTTTCATTGTCGTTCAAAGGCAACTTGAGTTTAACCGCTCAGTACGTTGCTGATGGCAGAATCCTAATTCTACCAATCAAAGGAAGTGGTGACGCATTTGTTGAAGCACGTAAGTACAACCTACGTCATATAAAATTCTTTTGAATATTGCATAGGTATTTTGTTTCATTCTTTCCGTGCAATGCATTGTAATTATTAATCATTTTAGTCTCGTAGATAGTGTTTGATACATCTTTGGTTCATGACACGTACTTATAATGCAGTAGAGGTTAACCTAACTGCCGTCTCATCATTTTCATGAATGCTTCCGTAATTTGTACTTGCTTGTCCAGTTTTTACATTTATATCGACTAATTCGATTACAATTAATTCTTGCAATTAATCCAGCTTCAAACTTGGCCAAACAAGTACCTACCTAGTTAACATTATAACATATAAAAAATAAACTGTAAAGTACATGTGTAACTACTGTCATTCACAGAGGGTGTCGAGGTGCACATAGACAGCAAATTAGTTCACGATAAGGATAGCACTGGCGATCACTTTAAGTTGGCTACACCAAAGTACAAATATACTATCGAACGCACCACATTCGACCTCAAGAACTTATTTAACGGGAACAAGCAACTTGGTGAGTGATAATTAATTTTAATAATGAAAAAATATGAGTATAACCGCCTGGACCGGTCCCGAAGGTTTTTAAATTCTTCAGTTACAAAGCAAGACTATGAATGGAGGCATGGAGCCCATACTAAAGACAGACAGAAATTATACAATCCGAAGATAGGATCCATGCTACTGAAACATAAAAAGCTCTAACTTATTGCAACGCTCGTTTTTGAATCGAGGGTTAAAACCAAAGGCTGGCAAAAAAACAAATAAATAAATAATGATATCGTTCCTCAGTTTATAGATACGTAACAAGCGACACAGCAGAAATGCAGCAAACGATAAAGTAAATAATTTAGTATGATTATGTACCCTCCGCATAGTAAATTATGCATGTATTATACTAGCAATAGCTACCCTCCAAACGTTATAGGAGGGACCTTTTGTACCAAAAGGAAAAACCACAAAATATATAGGTTATTTTAGTCTGCAGCTTCCCAGTATGTTTCTAAAGCAACCGCATTACTTATATATTCTATTCGAAAGACATTCTTAGCCTAGAAAAAATAGGGTCATGCATTTTAGTCTACGTTTTATGTAGGGTGGTGCTTACCGTGTACCAATCAATCTAACCAGCTTTTTCTCAACTGAGTGAGAGTCGGCTTTCAGTCAAACCTGGTGCTGCTGGATATCAGTATTTTAAAAGGAGTCTACCTAACCTGCACAAACCAGTAATTGGGTAACACGACGGCCGACAAGACTTGTGTCAGATTTTCTAGCTTCTGACTATCCAGTCTGTCATTCTTGTATGATGTATGATGGTATTGGAAGATATACCATTATCATCTTTTATCAAATGAAAGAAAGAAAATAATAATATTTATTTGTAGCTCTCACAGAACAACAGTTGCTATTTCCCCTCTGGATAACTTTTCTAGCCGTTCTATTCGCATATTTTAACAATCTTAGTATAATCACAATCCCTATACTTTTCTTCAGCGGAAACAACTCTTCAGTTCGCCAATGAGAACTGGCAACAATTGATGGACGAGCTGTCTCCCCCGGCCATCAAGCAGATCGTGCGCACCGTTGTCAAAGCCATCAATAAGTTCTTCTCCAAAGTTACCATCAAACAGATGATCAAAGGATATGGTGACGAATAAACTATATTTGAATTAAGAATTCGAGACAGTTTTCTTTCAAAAGAACAAACTCTATGTCGTATGTAAATAAGTTCAAATTGTATTGCAACTCAAACTATTTGAAGACCTTTTTATTGCAAATAAATTTAAATTACACAACTCTGTGATGGATTGTAATAATCTCGAATTATAAATTCAAGTAGGTATAAGCTGTGATTTTAGAATTAAAGAGGTGTTAAGCTCGTCATTTATCAAATTAGCGATTAAGATTGCGATTTTGAGTTATCAAACGAACCATGATAAGATAAACGTGATGTGATGAATGACCAGTTTCTATTCTAGTTCGTTATTATTTAAATATAATTCGTGTTAATGTTACCTTCCTTTATTATAAGATCTATTTAAAAACAGGATTCCTGCTGCAAAGTTTTGTGGTTATGTCATGTGACTTCTTCGTTATGTTAATAAGATCCACGAAACAAACGATTGCTAAATACAACCACAAATTGTACCTGTATGCACAAATAAACTATTTGTATTTGTACGGGATAATCTATCGTCCAACTCTTAATTTATGAGAAGTTTTTAGTGTTTAAAACGGTGATGTTAATTTGTAAATAGGTATATGATTACATTAAATTAATAAATACTTTTTGAACAAACGATGTATTTTTATTTTATTTATTTATAACCGACTTTAAAAAGGAGGAAGCAGGTTCTATGGCTGTATGCACTCTTTTGTATTTTCATTGATTTCTCGGTCAATTGTGGATCGATTTTGTTTAATTTTTTGTTTCGAAATTGTTTCCTTTGAATTGATCCCATAAAAATATTGTCATGATCTGATAATAAACATCAAAGATATGGAACGGAACTCCTCATAGGATCAGAGAAGAACTGTTGTAACAAGTATTATTGCTTAATTGATACGTGTAGTCGATAACTGACTAAAGGAAGAGGGGAGGGGGTAAAACGAAATGATCTGATGATGAAGCCGGAAGGTAAGGCACCGGAACTCCGTAATAAATCAATGTATACTAGCTGTGTTTGGGCTTATTAGAATTGTCATGAGATGCGCATTGGCTATAAAGTACCATCAAACTGTTCTGATGATGGAGCCAGAAAGTGGAAGGTATATGGAAACTCTCGGTTATAAAACAATGTATCTTAGTCGTGTTTTAGCTAAATATAATTATTATGGGATATAGGTACTTAAACTAGCTATGTACTTAAGTATAAGTAGTTTTAGTGGTTTATTCTGTAGTTCCTGCAATCCTGCCTTATTATAGAACTTGCACACTATTTAGGTAGGTCTAGCTGAAGAGGACCACAACAAAAAGCAAAATTAAGCTGTTGATCCCCGCATTAACGCCGGCGTTCACGCGCCATTGTCTTACTATTGTGTCTCTAATTACGCACTCAAAAGGTTAAGACCTTTTTCAAAAAAATATATAAGCCAGTTCAATACAAAAAGACCGGCCAAGCGTGAGTCCGACTCGCACGTCGAGGGTTCCGTATAAGTTAGATAGTGATACCTATTGTGAAATCCTCTCTTAGTGCTCGCTTTTATCATAAAAGGAAACCTTGTGCAAAATTTCACGCTCCCTAGTCCCAGTAGTTTAGGCTGTGCGTTGATATGTCAGTCAGTCAGTTTCTCCTTTTATATATTTAGATGGAACTACGAAACGGTTTCAGACTTTTCCTTTACTTGTGCTGTGAGACCTTGCTCCTTGCTGAATTTGAAGATTCTGGGCAGTGGCGGATTAGCCATGTAGCAAGAGTAGCAAATGCTACAGGCCCCGCACATAATTATGAGGGCCCCGCACTTTGATGTAAAAAATGTTAAAGTATTTAATTAAACCACATGACATCTAAACTCGTGATAGTCAATTTGCTACAGACTTTCTTCCAAGTAAAAGTCTATTGAATAGAAGTTCTCTTAGAATTCCCTCATTATCGTACTTTTCATGTAACGAAGACTGAAGTGCATAATCTGTCTCCTGCTTAGAGTTTGTAGACTACGAGAAAGCCTTCAATTCGATTGAGCCTTGGGCTGTACTACAGTCTCTTTAATAATACCGGATTGATTATCGCTACATCGATGTGCTGAAGTGTTTGTTTCTATTCTAAAACTCCATCATGCCAGCCGACTTCAGGACCAGACCTCGAAACCTATCCTCCTACAGCGGGGTGTGAGGTAAAGAGACGTCATTTCTTCGAAACTATTCACAGCCGCAATACAGGATGATTCATGGGTCTGGACTGGAGAGAGTTAGGCATTAATTTCAATATATATCACTCATTTCCGATTTGCCGACAATACAGTACCTAGTCATGACTGAGATTATGAAGGAACTCATAACAATGCTCGATAATCTCATCAGAGCTTCCGAAAGAGTGGATTCTAAAAATGAACATGGATAAAACCAATGTGGTATGGTAAATACCCATATAGTACAAACTCCTATGAAGATCGAAGGCTATCGAAATTGTAGACGATCACACAAACGGTCAGTAGGTCTATCTTTTAGAAAGAGGTTAATCGGCGAATTCGACTTGACTGGGCAGCGTTCAGGAAGCTGTGCGGTATTTTCTCGTCCGATAAACCAGTGCGTCAAGTGCGTGTTGCCAGTGATAGCTCTGAAACGTGGTCGTTCATAATGGGCCTCATCAGATGGCTTTAAGTTACCCTAAAGACAATGAAGAGGGTTATGCTCAGAGTTTCCTTGCGTGATCGAATCAAGCTTAAGTGACAGTGAGCTGGGTACATTGCTCGCTAAACAGATGGTCAATAGGGCCGAAAGATTCTGGAGTGGCGACCACGTACTGGAAGACGAAGCGTTGGAAGGCCTCCATCTCCAACAAGGTGAACCGATAATTTTATGAGAGTCGCGAGAATCCGATGGATGCGAGACGCACAGGACCGGGCGTTGTGGTGAAACTTTGGCATTTGTCCAGCAGTGGACGTGTTTTGGCCTAAACGATGACAATAATGTTGACATGTTAATGAGATCATTTCTCTCGGAAAGATTCTAATTAAAGGATGCCTGAATCCCCTCCGAGGAAAATGCTAAAATTTTGCATCCTGTTTCTAAGGGACCTAAACTCTGTGAATTTATAATTCACAAAGACTTCCTACTTATTTCTGTATTACTTGTCAAACGAAAACCTAAAATGTCCTATGCATCAGTTTCCAGTTCGAGAACATTTCGGTTCTTTAGAATTTTATTTTTAATTTATGTTTACACGGGGTATGAAAAAATACCATCATCATCTAAGTTTTTTCAAAAGTACCATACACCAAGCGTATAATGATGAATACGCGTCTATGAAGCTACGCGGCCGTTGACAAATAGGTCTACACAGGGGCCCCTGCTACAGGCCCCGCAGTGGCTTAATCCGGCACTGATTCTAGGTCAAAGAAAAGCAGACCTGTCGTATTTGATAGATTATAGATATTAATTTCAGCTTTAATAACTCCACACGTTTTTATGCAAAAGAGTCTTGACAGACAGACAGACAGACGGGCAAAAAAGTGATCCTCTAAGGTTTCCGTTTTTGCCGTCTGAGATACGAAACCTTAAAAAACACTAAAAGGTGCAAAATAAATTCAATTTCGGAAGTCGGTCTAAAATAATGAAGAATCATAACTAGAAACGGATGAATTTTTTGTAAAAAGTTTTAATAGACCTAAATAATAAGCATAATCAGCCTTTTAATGTTCCCACTGGTGGGACTCAGGCCTCCTATCTAGGACAGGTAAAACCTAGACCTAAAATGACTAGGTACCTAATTTAAACCTATTTATCATTATCTCATCAAACGAAGTAAAACTTACACAAGTATAAACATTTTTCACATTGAAACAAATACATATCTACTTACGGGCCCAAACCAAATGAAAATAAATCATAGCATTAAATAATAACATCGTTTAATAATATTATGATGTTTATTTACAATTTTTCATAAAATAATATCATACTTGGTCCATTAAATTTCTATTTCCATTGTTACTGTCTTGTTCAGGCCTAACGACTGGTCGTATTTCTAACTCGTTGCTACTAGTCGTACTGTCACTAGATCTTCGCTCTTCCTCGTCGACGCGCACGCCCATTCCTAAGGAATCGTTATCACTTCGATGACTAAACCGTTGCAAAGGATTAGACCAAGTCCAGGGTAATGTGGGTACAGGCCTTCCTTTCTTGTACCACATAACGACAGCTAACACTGCAGCTAAGAATGCAATACCTACTCCTGCCCCAACTAAACCAGCCCGGAGATGAGGCGTCCGCGCTGCGCCTGAAAATAGACACAAAGATAAATTTACTGCAATAAATAGCTCTCAAGACCCTGGCAATAAAAGCTAAGACCTAACCGGGTTCAATAATTATAATTTTATCTCTATGTTCTTTTTACTAACGAAAAAACTTAATTCAATATGCATCGTCACAGAGCCTTGACAAAATTTTTAATTAACTAGTTTATCACGTGAATGTGCAATTATGATTGAACACTGAATGTTATTTATGATAAGATCTCCATAATCTCGTATAATTATTTATTATTATCTGTTATCAATCTTGGTTCTACAAAAACTGCAATATAAATTGATTAATGCAATCCAAACTCGTCTGTACAAAATCACTAACTCTGGTAGGGGAGTAAATCTTTGTTGATTTTTTTTTTTTGCAATTTTTAAATCATATCACAAATGTGTAACCAATTTCAACAATGCTTACTGGCGTTAAGTCGAATCGTGTCCCTTGATTCAACGACATGATCGTGCAACAAAGCAGCGCATGTCCATTCACCAATATCTTCATGTGAAACTTTGCTTATGGTCAATGAACAGTCGCCGTAGTCCAGGCTCCTCCCAGGGGTGAAGTAAAAACGATCTAGAATAGCACTAGAAAAGGATTTAGTACGTTAAAACACTTATTAGAAGTTAAAACATTTTGGGGTAGTACGTGTGTTGCCTTGAAATGGAATTTAATTAGCATAAAAGTTTCACTTAGAAACAAAAGCACATAAAAGGTACTCATGTAGTTAACTCGGCTTCTTTAAATTTATAAGTAATCAATTAAAATATAATACTTACTTCTGCGCATCCACCGTAGAATCCAGACTTATACCAATATTATTAGGAGATAAGAACCTACAATAATCGAGCGGTTTAGGCCCGTTCGAGGTGTGACAGTACAAAGTAACTGTACCACCAGCCTCAGCACCAACTTCTTGTTTATTGGCAGCCAAAGGTCCCGTGACCCGAACTTCTACTTGATCCATGATTTCTACGCCCAGTTTGTACTTGTAACCCATGTGGCATGTCCATATGCCTGAATCTTCACTGGAAACGTTGGCAAAGGTAATGCCACAGTCACCGAATTGGAGATTTTCACCTGTGTACCTGTAGGAAAATTGACACTCTGATGATGTATACAGGGTGTCCAAGAACCTGGCGTCCAACTGGATTCCCACGATGCCCCAAGTTCTAACAGTACTCAGAAAAATATTTTAAAAAATCCACCCCATGTACTTACAGAATTATACTGATTTCAAAAAAAAAGGGGAAATGAGCACCCTGTGACATACTTTTGAATGCTGTGACTGCTAATGCTGATAATTTCGATATTTCTTGGAGGTTTTGTAATCTAGGGTATTGCTGTGTCTAAATAGAATGTAAAAATAAAGTACTTATTGTACCATTTTAAAATAAAATATTATTTTAACTAAAGGTGATATGGAAAACTATTGAATTTCGCAACTTTGACCGACTGTAGTGTAAAAAAAATGTACCAAAATAGTATGGCAAGTGACGTCAAATTTTGACGCGTTTATTCCTCTTTTTAAAAAGGTATAATACTTACACATTAATTTGAAAAAAAAAAATTTGATAATATTTTTACTCAACAACCCAATTTTTACGATGTCTTACAGAATTCTTAGAAAGAAAAATTTACGACGAATTGAATCTAACCTCTAAAGAATTACTATTGTATGCTCATAAAAATAACAACAGGCCTCTCAAAAAACAGGTTAGACCGTAAGGGACGGTATGTGCATGCATCTCACCATAGTGATTCGTTATTACAACAGGAGGGAGCAAGACAGAAACTATCTTTGCGATTTGCTGGTTCTTCTTTATGGTACCCCATTATTCAGGTAAGAGTGAGGGAGAAAAAGGTTAGAGGTGCGAGTGGGATAGATAGTGACGCTATCTGGGATCGTGCTATTTAAGATAACAGTACGGTCAGTACGCGTCACTGCCTCCTGCCGTTACTACGCACCTCTCTCTTATTGTTACCATTGATCACGTACTACGATTTAAAGCTTTGTTTATTGGACTCGATTACTCTTTGTGCTCTGGACTTTGAAACGAACTCTTTACGACGACCTTTGCCTGTGTGTTTTTTTTTTTTTTTTTTTTTTTAATTGATATAAACCAGTGCTTGACTGCGATCCCACCTGATGGTAAGCAGTGATGCAATCATTGATGGTGAGGCGCACTAGTTTATTAAGAGCCTATTCACTCTAGTCTTGAAGGCACCTAAATTATAGTTGGACGGGAAGACCGCAGCAGGCAAATTGTTCCAGTCCTTCGATGTACGCGGTATAAACGACGAAGCGAAACGCTTAGTCCGGACCGTTGAAGTTTCAACAACGTAAGGGTGGATACTCGCCGTACGTCGGGTTGTCCGATGGTAGAAATGAGATGGCGGAATCAAGTCATGCAATTCCCGCGCACACTCTCCAAAATGCAACCTGTAGAATACCGATAGGCTGGCTACCCTGCGCCTGTGCTCGAGGCTTTGTAGATTGGACTTAACCAAATCTGGATCCCCAATTAGCCTCTTCGCACGCTTTTCCACTGAGTCCAAAGCTGCTAGATGGCATTTTGCAGCACCAGCCCATATGTGACTGCAGTACTCCACACACGATCGGACCTGTGCTTTGTATAACATTAGAAGCTGTCCCGGTGTGAAGTACCGTCGGACCTTTGCAAGAACGCCTAGTTTTCTAGCAGCTACCTTGGCTTTGGACTCAATGAACTGCCCAAAATTTAGGTCAGAGGTAATTTCAACTCCCAAGAGCTGAAGGCGGTCGGTGCACTCCAAGGATACATTCCGAAAAGCAGGAGCCAAGGTGAACGGGCTCCTTTTGGCGGTGAACAGACACGCTTGTGTTTTGGTGGCGTTGAATTCTACCAGATTGGTTTCGCCCCACTTGGAGACTGCCTGAAGTGAGACATTCGTACGCTCTACCATAGCCTCTCGTTCGGACCGGATTAGTTCCTTACTAGCCCGAGTACCTGGAAGGTATCTCTCTACAACTGTGCTATCATCTGCATACCCATATATACCGGGCATCAGCAGATCGTTAATATGCAGCAGAAAAAGAGTTGCAGAGAGAACTGACCCCTGAGGAACTCCGGCATTAGTGGTCATGGGCTCTGATGAGCATCCATCGACAACAACTCGGAGAGACCGTTCACTCAGGAAGTCTTTTACCCAGTTAATCAGACCAGGGGAAATGCCGTACGCTGGAAGCTTACTCAGAAGGCTGGCGTGCCATACCCTGTCGAAGGCCTTCGAGACGTCTAAGGAGACAGCAATCGCTTCGTGTGTTTGGACAGTTTGTGTTTTGTGTGTGCTACCATGGCGACCTACACTCCGCAAGAATACGCAAATATGCACTACATTTATGGAGAATGTAGAGGTAATGGACGAGCTGCAGCGAGACTTTACAGAGAAAGGTATCCGAGGGCTACGCGATATCCCGACCATCGAGTTTTCATTAATGTGCACAGATCACTATGTGACGGGCGGTTCCCCAATCAAGTAGCTGGTGAAGGACGACCCGTAAATGACTTCATACGCGATGAAGTTTTAGAGGCGGTGTCGGCAAATCCAAGCATCTCTGTGCGAGGAATAGAAGCTGATACGGGGATACCGAAGAGCACAGCACACAGTATTCTCCAAAAAGAAGAATATCATCCGTACCACGTACAGCGAGTGCAAAGTCTTTTACCTCGAGACTATCCGAGCCGAGTCGCGTTTTGTGAAACAATCCTGCAAAAACATCGAGAAGACGAAAACTTTATCGACAAAATTTTGTGGTCAGATGAATCAACATTTAAGAAGGATGGCTACATGAACCTACACAACTTGCACGAGTGGCATGTGGAAAATCCGCACTTGATGCGAGAAGATAGATCCCAGTACCGGTTCAAAGTGAACATGTGGACCGGTATTCTCTGTGGGAATATTATTGGTCCATTTGAGATGCCCGAGAATTTGACTGGCGAATCATATTTAAATTTTCTTCAAAATGATTTGCCAAACTTACTAGAAGAGACCCCACCAGATATGTGGTTCCAACACGACGGCTGTCCAGCACATTTTCGCGTATCCGTTAGAGAGTTTTTGGACGAGCAATACCCGAACAGGTGGATTGGGCGATCAGGAACAATCCCGTGGCCAGCCCGCTCACCTGACTTAAATCCGCTGGATTTTTTTTTCTGGGGAACTATGAAGGAGCTCGTTTATGCGAAGCCCATTAATGACATCGCTGACCTTCGTGAGAAGATAACACAAGCAGTGCAGGTGATACGTCAAAAAAGTTACTCGCGAAACATAAAGCGGTCCTTTTTAAGGAGAGTGAGAGCTTGTATTGCCGCGGGTGGTCAACATTTTGAACATTTATTGTAATAAAATATCTTTAAACTAACATTCTTTGCTTTTATTCTACTGGGAACCCATCTACCTGTGTGTATTTCCTTCTTGCTCACTCTTGGAACCGAAGTAAATAATAGTAGTAACATAACAGTTTCTAAGATAAGAAAGGGTCCGACAGTTACCGTTAGTAGGTAGGCACTTCGTAAAAATTGGGTTGTTGAGTAAAAATATTATCAAAATTTTTTTTTTCAAATTAATGTGTAAGTATTATACCTTTTTAAAAAGAGGAATAAACGCGTCAAAATTTGACGTCACTTGCCATACTATTTTGGTACATTTTTTTTACACTACAGTCGGTCAAAGTTGCGAAATTCAATAGTTTTCCATATCACCTTTAGTTAAAATAATATTTTATTTTAAAATGGTACAATAAGTACTTTATTTTTACATTCTATTTAGACACAGCAATACCCTAGATTACAAAACCTCCAAGAAATATCGAAATTATCAGCATTAGCAGTCACAGCATTCAAAAGTATGTCACAGGGTGCTCATTTCCCCCTTTTTTTTTGAAATCAGTATAATTCTGTAAGTACATGGGGTGGATTTTTTAAAATATTTTTCTGAGTACTGTTAGAACTTGGGGCATCGTGGGAATCCAGTTGGACGCCAGGTTCTTGGACACCCTGTATAATAGTACGTTTTTTGACTAGTATGTCTGAAATAATTGCATTTATAATAGATTTACGGACTAAATCTAAAGAGGTTACCAGAAGGCCTGGCTATCGTCAACTTGTCGCGGCACCGGGGTGAACTGAGAGCCATTAGGATGCTGGTACCAACAATACACGAGAGACGCATCCGCGCGGAACATTATCGTTAGATTGGAATTCTTCTGAACAAAAATCCTTCTCATTTCGTATTCTTTTGGTAATCTTTGGATATCTCGCCTTATCTTTTTCCCTGGGAAAGAAACAAGCGGCATTGAATATTTGATTGTTTGCAGAATAAACTTTTTACAAGACTAGTCAAAACATTCATTTTAGAAAGTCAGATAGTCATTAATTTTAGTCAGTCAGATGCTTGTTGATACAGTCTGAAAAATATATGTACCTACCTAAAGGAGAGGTCAAAAATGGGCTGTTAATCCGAAGAAATTTCAACACCAATGTGATGAAACCTTACAAGAAAGCTTACTTATTACGCTACTCGATTATGATTAAATATGATTTTTTCAGTCCTCCGTTTTTGTAATAAGCTGAAAAAAGTTTCAGTAAAAATAAAACGCACTTGTTTTTTTCAAAATGCAGCTAAAATTATCGTATTATTAAATAGACTCCGCGCACGTTAAAGCGCCTATTACACTACGCGATATTCAGCACACGATATTCAGTCTTATTTTTTGTCCGAGCTTACTCGGACAAAAAATAAGACGGGTAAAAGGGGTTAGACCGGTCTTAACCGGTCTAACCCCTTTTACACTACGCGACATCGACAAGACTGTCTGAATATCGAGTAGTGTAATAAGCCCTTAAGGGCCTATTACACCATTTGATATTCAGACAATTTTAGTCTATGATTCGACATATCGCGTAGTGTAATAAGAGTTAGACCGGTCTTAAGGGCCTATTACACCATTCGATATTCAGACAGTTTTAGTCTATGATTCGACATAACGCGTAGTGTAATAAGAGTTAGACCGGTCTTACTCGGAACAAAAAATAAGACAGTCTGAATATCGTGTGCTGAATATCGCGTAGTGTAATAGGCCCTTTAAGGCCGGTTTTAGACAGTGCTCGACAGACCGCGCGTCGCGTCGGTGCATACCATGGTTCCTGACGATACGCATAGCACCGCTCGAGTACAGTGTGTAACATGCGAGCGAGCGGGAGCGCGGGCGTCGCGGCGTCGCAGAGGCTTCGTACAAACATGAAATGCAGGATTAGGCGCACAATGCCACATTCGCAAAATGACACATTAGATTTTCGCAAAATGTCATATTCTCAAAATGTCACATTCTCAAAACGCCATATCGCAAATCGTCACATTAGCAAAATGCCATATTCGCAAAATGCCACTTTCGCAAAACTGACTTTTCGCAAAATGCCACTTTCGCACAATGCCAAAATGTCACTTCGAACTCGGTATTTTTTAAAATTTGGACGTTAGTATGTTTTTGTCCAAGGGGATGGTGAGGTAGACCAGGACGTAACAAATTGGATCAACACAGGATGGATGAAATGGCGACGGGAACAACTTGTGACCCACGGATGCCCCTCAAGTTGAAGGGTAAAATCTACAAGTCCGTGATAAGGCCTGTCATACTGATCAGAATGTTGGGCTGCGAAAAAGAAGGATGAAGAAAGATTGCACGTCACTACGTGAGACAATGACGACGAGACGTGACGAGCGCGACGCTACGTGTGAGATGAGAATGTTAAGATGGATGTGTGGTGTGACGAGAATCGATAAAGTGTCAATCCAATCAATCAATCAATCAATCAATCAACCAATCAATCAATCTATCAGTCAATCAATCAGTCAATCAATCTATCAGTCAATCTATCAGTCAATCTATCAATCTATCATTCTATCAATCTATCAATCTATCAATCTATCAATCTATCAATCTATCAATCTATCAATCTATCAATCTATCAATCTATCAATCTATCAATCTATCAATCTATCAATCCATCAATCTATCAATCTATCAATCTATCAATCTATCAATCTGTCAATCTGTCAATCTATCAATCTATCAATCTATCACTCTATCAATCTGTCAATCTATCAATCTATCAATCTATCAATCTATCAATCTATCATTCTATCAATCTATCAATCTATCAATCTATCAATCTATCAATCTATCAATCCATCAATCTATCAATCTATCAATCTGTCAATCTATCAATCTATCAATCTATCAATCTATCAATCTATTAATCTATCAATCTATCAATCTATCAATCTATCAATCTATCAATCTATCAATCTATCAATCTATCAATCTATCAATCTATCAATCCATCAATCTATCAATCTGTCAAAAGTGTGTGAAAAGTGTGTGTGTGTGTGTGTGTGAAAAGTTGAAGCTGTCAATCAATCAATCAATCTATCAATCTATCAATCTGTCAATCTATCAATCTATCAATCTGTCAACCTATCAATCTATCAATCTAGCAATATATCAATCTATCAATCTGTCAATCTATCAATCTATCAATCTGTCAACCTATCAATCTATCAATCTAACTATCTATCAATCTATCAATCTATCAGTATTGACTGATAGATTGATAAATTGCTATCCGAGTCGCCAGTAGTCACTGGCGACTCGGATAGCAATCTTCACGACTTTTCAGTCGAAAAGTTGAAAGGGAGTTGGTATGGTCATGTCTTCACATGACCATACCAAGACAAACAATTCCCAACCCTCTTCAGGAGGGTTGGGAATTGTTGGAGGAGGATGGAACGCATGTTACTAAAAGAGTTATGATGGATGGAGAGAGAGACCAAAGAAAAGATGGATGGATTGTGTGAAGAATGATATGAAAGAAAAAGAAGTTAGTGATAGCATGACGAGTGACAGGGCAGAATGGAAGAAAAAAACGTGTTGCGCCGACCCCAAATAACACGGGACAAGGGCAGAAAGATGATGGACCTTAGTATGTTTTTATGGAAAGCCATCTAGCTAAAACTTAATAACTGCTAGATTACAAGTACAGCATTTTTATTTTATATTAAAATAAATGAAAATGTGTAAATGTGATTAAATACTGGAAAGATTAAATTGGTATTATTTTTTATTCATAATTTTAATAAAAAACCCACTGCAAGAAGTAAATAAGTCATTTTAACAATTTTTATTGTCATTTACGTAAATCGTACATTATGTGATAATTATGATTTTTTTAGAATGTGTCATTTTGAGAATTTGTCATTTTGAGAATGTGTCATTTTGATAATGTGGCATTTTGCTAATGTGGTATTTTGAGAAAAGACATTTTGCGAATGTGTCATTTTGCTAATGTGGCATTTTGCTAGTGTGGCATTTTGCGAAATGTCATTTTGCGAATGTGGCATTTTGCGTCAATATGTCATTTTGCGAATGTGGCATTGTGCACCTAATCCGAAATGCATGGCAGTTCGCAAGCGGCTCATTCGTCAGGTCTGGACACACATTAAGAGAGCCCTTCCCCCCCCACTCGTCTATCGTCAAACTGAGAATGGTTTAAAAGCTTGCCGGTTCATCCAACGCAATCCAATGCAATGTTTAATAAAAAGGCAATGCGGAAACAGAGAGTTTTGGAGTACATTATGAAGGGTCAAAGTTCATACCAAATAGAGATTAGTTTTACCCAAATTTAAAAATTGATTTCAGTAGAAGCCTAGATAATATCCACAAGATACCTATCTGTGTTTCCAAAATATCTAATGAAAAATGTGTAATAACGTCATAATCGCGTAAGTGCGGTTGTATGAAAAACAGTGAAAATGTATGTCAGGTTGGCTGCTCCTAGGTCAAATCTGTAAATGTCAGATTGACGTTTTGTCAACTCTCATAAAAAAAGGAAGTAAAATGAAATCAAGATGATTATGTTCTTTTAGCCTATATTGTAAGTCGGATTGCTGTTCAATTTTTTGATTATTTTTAGCCCAAGCTCCATCCATTTATTGAACGTCTCCTTTACTTAAAACTTATCTACAGTTAAATAGTTCACCTCCATCTACAGGAACAGTAACAAGGGCTTGCATTGGTGTCAGCTGATGGACGGTATTGCCAACTCTTTCAATAACTCCTAGTGTGCATCTCCAAGTTCCATAGTCCTCGGCAGTCACCGACTCTATTGTCAATCCACATTGTCTTTTGAAGAAACCGTGGCCGTAGTAGCTGAAATAATCATTTTATGGATTATTATATCTAGCCTATACTGTCCCACTGCTGGGCAAAGGCATCCCTGCATTCCTTCCATTGTTCCATATGTGCGTAATGTCGTCGACCCACCGAGCGAGTGGTCTACACTTCCTTCTATGACCTGCAGGTCCTAGCCACTCCGTCGTTCTGAATGTCCATCTGCCGTATGTATGTATTATTATACATAATAAAACACACGTGAATACGTAATAAAATACACTTCGTCTAATTTTTCTATAAGATTTTGTTGTTGGGGCCCGTCGACATTTATGGAGAAAATTAAGGTAAGGTTAGCAGTAACACCGGTGCATAATTCAAACAAAAAGACATTCGGCCTAAGCTACCAACCTGTAACGACCATCACTCAAACCGTCCATAACATTAAAACCAGATTCTTCCGAAGATTTTTGGAACCGACAAAAAGTAATATTCTTTGCCGTGTGTAGAATATTACAGTACAAGTGAAGCTTATTAGTGTCGGCTTCTCGAACGTAGCCCACATCGAGACGCTCGGCTGAAAGAAATGCATAAATAAATAGGTTAAAAAATTCAGGTAGGTTCGTATAAACCATCAAGCATGGCGATAGGTTTAAACTTCCTTCTGATTTACACATCTTATCTACTTAATAGCTATCTTTTATATATCCACTTGGTAATTATACCTACATAACTGATAACATATCCCGGCTTCGCGGGTGCAATACATATATATATATCATCCTCGTTTTTAAAAAACACTTATTAAACTATAATAACATATACTAGGTATATACCTATACACTAAATAAAAAATAAAATAAAAATTCGTAAGAACCAACTAAAAGCAATCTAAAGCATGGCGTCGAAAAATTTCCTCAGCGTCGGTTTCGAAGGGTACTTAATGTTCCCAAAAGACTGACGGCATTGCAGTTATACCTAGTTTGTTAAGAGGACTACAGTAGGTACTTATAACGCGATCACTCTCGGAATGCATGTCGTGGCTAGATCTAAAATATCTTACTCGTTTATTGTCCTTTCTATCAGTAGATAGGAAACCACATCAAAATTCATTGTATGATTTAGGGGGAGTTAGCAGTAATCAATTAATTAAAGCATTTATTTCAAATAAACCATTCACAGACACTTCTGAATAGTCAATAAATCAGTCAATCAGAAAAAAAACGCTAATTGCACATAATATGACTTGCGTAGATAGGAACAGACAGACGCGGAAAACAACTTTCGTTCTATTCTAATAAAGAGTTAAATAACTCATATATTTTTTTTTCTCTTTATTTTGAATTAGGGACTTACATGCCAGTCCCATCGGACCTTATACAGTAAATACCTACCTTACCTATTTTTATTACCCGACTACGGAGGGTTATGATTTTGACAGGCTATGTATGTATGTGAGTTTGTTCATCTGTTCCCTCATCGCTCCTAATCTACCAATCGGAACTCGACATATGAGGTATCGTTAGAACCGTCTTCATTGTCCGCTGAACATAGGCTACGTGACGTGTCACAAAACTCGACATGGCGCCCTCTAGCGGACAAAAAGTATGTGTTAAAAAATAAAAATGGTGATAAATACGCCGTGTTTAGTATCATTTGAAAGGGCTTCACTTCTACATTTCCAATATATTGCTCAAATTCAAAGTGACGCCCTCTAGCGGACAAAAAGTCATGTTTCAAAAAAATGTTAAGATAAATATGCCGTGTTTGATATCATTTGAAAGGGCTTCGCTGGTACTTATCGAAAAATATCATCAAAATTCAATGTGGGCGCCCTCTAGTAGACAAAAAGTATTGTGTTAAAAAAAATAAGATAAATACGTCGTGTTTCGTATCATTTGAAAGGGCTTCGCTAGTACTTATCAAAAAATATCATCAAAATTCAATGTGGCGCCCTCTAGCAGACAAAAAGTATTGTGTTAAAAAAAATACGATAAATATGTCGTGTTTCGTATCATTTGTAAGGGCTTTACTTGTTGTACATACCAAAATAAATAGTAAAGAAGCACAGTGATTTAACACCAAAATCTTTTAAATAAAAAAAAAGTAAAAAAACTAAAACCAGTCGGGTTTTAGTTTTTTTACTTTTTTTTTAGAAAGAAAAGCCGTAGTCACACGTTATTAAAGTGTTTCGATTATTACCTACCTATAACGAGTGACTACGGCTTTTCTTTTTGTTCTATTCTTGTTTTTCCAGTTACCTTGTCTATTTCAGCATCTTGAAAATCTTGTTCCATACTTTTTCAGCGTCATTTTTTTTTGTCGTAGTCGGGTTTTAGTTTTTTACTTTTTTTTATCTTATATAGTAAAACGTAACAGCACAAATTTAATTAAGCTATGAGCAGCCTCGTAGTAGATACATATATATCGATGGCAGCCTCTGAGTTAAGTGTCGACAAAATATGATGAAAAATTCCAACATCGTAGGTACATGTTTGTATCTAGCTCTCTATACAATTCTTCTCTTGCTGTTGCAGATTTAAATCTGACACATTCCGTCAACAGATGTATAACATCTTCTACTGTGCCACACTCCTCACAATTTGGTGAATTAGTTTTTTTTATTAAAAATGCAAACTCTCGTCGTCTGTGAGCCGTTACTATCAACTTTCTGCTAAACCTGGTGTTACAAAATCATGGTATATGAGTCGTATAATTATAAAAAAAAAACAGTATAGTAACGTTGCATGTCCACATGTCGTGGCTATCGAACTGAGACAGATTGATGTCGCCAAAAGCCTTTGTGTCTAGACATAGAAGAGGCTCGGTCTCCAAAATATACCGTTGCGAATCACGACACTAATGTCAAGATCACTTTCCACATATAAGGCAATGTCGAGGACACGACCTAGTCGGGAAACAGGTACAATATTCTTATTGTCCACGCAGCTGTGCCCTTTATCGGACATCGCATTTATGTCCAGGCGTCACTACCGGCTGATACGATCACAAGCAATCGCCAACTGATTACATTCCGACCCTACCTTAAAATGACGACATAATTAATCAATGCACGTGAAGTGCATTGATTTATTAATAGAATGCGCCGAATATTCGTTTTACATTCGGCAGAATTTTGAGGTACCTATTCGTATTCGGCCGAATCATTCGGTGGAAATGCCGAATGTATTTATTCGGTTTAATGGATCATTGTCTGAATTTCATCGATTAAACCGAACCGACCTTTAGGGCAAAATAAATTAAAGGAATTCCATTTTCTTACAATCATATTGTAATAGGAAAGGTTTACTTATGCGTAATGAATGAACTACAACATAGTTCATTCATTATGCATAAGTAAACCTTTCTTTTCTTAACTATGGCACTAATAAATTTGATCGTAGAGAATCAAGAATATTTGCAATTAAAATTTCCAGACCAATTTTAAGACCAAGCTTTCAGCTCTATCTGGCAAAAGCTTATTTCTTTTCTTCTCATACACATGTTCTGCCTCGGAAAACAAACGTTGTTTGCACGACTAAACTATGGAACGGGAAACCGAAGAAGAACCGAATTATCCGGCAGCATATTCGGTTCGGTAAGCACTTAACCGAATATTATTCGGTGAAACCACTATTCGGCGCAACTCTAATTATTAAGCATCATATTTATTCATGCCATTATACTCTTCTATTTTTCCTTTGTTGACTTTCTCTGCTAAACATTATTAGAGAAAGTATTAAAGAAAGGATTTGAAGATTGTCAACATCAACATGTTAAAATAATCAAAATATTTTAATGCATAGGCAGCGTGGCATACAGAGCAAGATCGGATATCTAATTAGAGAGAGAAATATATGCAAACCTTTACCATCCAAAATATAAGGCAATGCAATTCATTAACACCTGTATATTCTATTCTAAAAAAAGAGGATCACGTCATTAAAGCTTAGAAGCTTTCTTCATTCCCTGTGCAATGCAACATTTTCAGCTCTCGTAGGAATCTATTTCACGAACCATGTAGGAATTTCTCTGCCATTTAAATCCTGAAATACCTGCCAGAATCCGTTTATAGTTAAATCGTAAATCGTGCTTTGAATCCGAATTTTAGCCGTCCGACTGTCTGCGTGTTTGTGACACTGACACTTGATGTATTTAGTGTGTAAGCCTCGTGCTGTATTGTTTGTATATTACTGTGAAATACTGATAGCATGCAGAAACGTTTACTTACGTACACGTTCTTATCTACGAGGTATCTACTTCTTCTATGGTGACTGGATAAGAAACTGGATTAATGCATAAATTGACACGTAAACGATACCTATGGATTACATTACCTTGAAACTATTTATAGCACAACAGCCAGATATTTGTTTAAATCAAATGGAGACAGTAGCCCCAAATAACTATTTTTTGAAGTGGAGAAATCATAACAGCTCTGGTGAGATTTTTACTGACTAAAACCAAACAGTGTTCCTTCAATGGCCAGGGAACGCAAAGGGCCACAGAAGTAAGGTGGGCCGAGGTCCTGACCGGGCCCCTTCAGTTTTTCTAAAGCCGGGTACAGACTGCTGTAACGTAACATGTAATGTTACACGCAATGAAAGAATTTGCCGTCCACATTGTCGCAATGTATCATGGAATGTAACAGAATTCCCGTAGTGTGGATGCCTTGCATGCGCGAACCGTGCATACTACGCACGCGAACAGAACATTTCAACTAGTGAGTAGGTACAGGCTCGGTTCGTGCGGGCGCTGCGTCCACACTTATAAAAAGCTCCTTTCATGTTACCTTGCCTGTTACGTTACAACAGTCTGTACCCGGCTTCATATATCTTTGTGTACTCGGTCCTTACCGGACGGCCAGTCGGCGAGCTAGCCTAGTAGTAGTAGTAGATAAACCTACCTACCTAAAAATATCACCGTAGGATTATGCAAACAAAATACTCGTACAATGCGTTCCAAATAAGAATAGGTTCGTTTTTTACGCCATGTTGTGACGACATAGCTGTCAAACCGAAAAATTGGATAGGGTGAGCAAAACAAGAAGTTTTTCAAATAATATTTACGAATCTAAGTCAACGGAAAGTACCCTATGAATTTTGATTCCCTTGAGAGTGTCGAAATATACGTTTTTTGCTACATAAACGGCCGTATCTTTTTTTTTCGTTAACTTGAGAAGTTTGATTTTTTCACAGCTTCAAGGGACCGCAGACCTGAGTAGGTATATGGTTTTTATTTCAACTCGATACCTCCACGCGTACCCGAAATAAAGGGTTTTGACAGACAGACAGACACACGCACAACAAAGTGATCCTATAAGGGTTTCGTTTTTCCTTTTGAGGTACACTAAAAATAACCAATACTAACATCTAAAAATGTCTAATGTAATACTCACCTTCTACAACAACCGTTGTATCAACGTGCAACTCAGTCACTCGCCCAGGAATACCAAGTAAGACACTCCACCTTCCCTGCACCGCCCTAGTCGTTCGGTCCAGAGTCACTCGACAGTGCCCCGCTACCAAGGAGCTCTCGGTAAACGGCTGAGTGACCAAACAGTAGGAGTTGTTTAAAGATGAGAGGTCTACCAGCGTCTTCATCTGACCGTCTATCAGAGATATGGTATCCGGTGTGTAACTTGTTATCTGCTCTGAAATAAAGGTTTGAATAATAAGTGACTGATATGATGTGCAACAACAACCAAATACGTAAAGGTGGGCCTGGTTTATAGGATCCGAGCACGACTGGAGCACAAGCCGAGCACGACTGGAGCACAAGCCGGGCACGACTGGAGCACAAGCCGAGCACGACTGGAGCACAAGCCGAGCACGACTGGAGCACAAGCCGAGCACGACTGGAGCACAAGCTGAGCTCAAACTCGTGTAGTGTCGCTCGGCCGCGGCTCCTCTAGCGTAGAGCCACCTTCGTGAGTTATTTTCTGAATTGGATTATATACGAGGCATGCCTTTTAAGTTTTGACTTTTGAAGAAAAAAACACAACTAGAACCTTATAGTACTTTTTATTGTTTTTCAAAGTATTCACCACGTAGCTTAATACACTTTTCCATTCGCTCAAACCGGTTATTATAACATTTATTCCACTCTAAAGTGGGGGTGTTCAAAATGGCTGACTTGAAAGCGTCGACTGCTTCTTCACCGGACTGGAACCTTTGACCACGAAGACTTTTCTTAATTTTAGGAAATGGAAAGAAATCGTTAGGGCTCAGGTCAGGACTGTATGGAGGATGGTCAAGAATTTCTACTTTTTCCTGCTTCAAATACTCAATCGTTTGACGAGCACTGTGTGAGCTTGCGTTGTCGTGGTGCAGGATGATGCGTCGCTTTGAGTTAGATTTTCGAAGTTCGGCGATGACTTGTGGTAAACAAACTGTGGTATACCTACCACTCTGCGTTAACCGTTCTACGATCTTCAAGTGCAATAGTCGCAACATGGCCGGTTTTTCCAACGAACGTGGCCACCATCTTCTTTGAAGTGCTTCGAGAACGAACAACTTTAGTCGGCTTTGGCTCGTCTTGAAAGACCCAGATTGTAGATTATTGTTTGGAATCAGGATCGTAGGCATAGACCACTGATGATGTCGTAGACGTGATTTGACTCTCCTCGGTTGAACCTTTGCAGAGTTTTCTTACACCATCTGACGAGGGCCGCCTTGTGATCGTCGGAAAGCAGATGCGGTATCCAACGGCAAACTAGCTTTCTCACACCAAGCGCTTCATGCAAGATCTTCTGAATGGTTATCCCTGAGATGCCTAATAGAGCCTCTATCTCTTGATACGTCACATGACGATCTTCGAGAATTAGTTGTCTCACAGCAATGATGTTATCTTCAGTAAAGGCGGATTTTGGGCGTCCTTCGCGAGATTTGTCACTAACACTAGTATGTCCACGTTGGAATTCTAAATACCAGCGTTCGACAGTCCGCAGACATGGGGCTTCATTACTGAACACGGATGTTAGCTCTTCAAAATACTGAAGCCGTGTCAGGCCTCTTCTAAAGTTGTAGAAAATTATTGCACGAACATTTTCCTTAGAAATATTCATTTTCGTACGTAACCTGACAGGTTCCAATCGACGCTGTGACTAAACAATAGCATTAATCCTAATACTTTCAACTGCTTTGAGATTCAAAATTTAAACACATTCGAATATAGAACAGTTCCAAATTCAAAATTGCGGGAAAATATGGAAACGACAGAACTTAAAAGGCATGCCTAGTAGTGTCGCAACTTAGATATCATCCGTCGCATAAGATTTGCATAGGTTTCATATACATTTCGCATAAGCTTCACTAATCGATTTCTAATTACTAACATTCGCATTCCAAATCAGAATAGGCAATTTCCTCATGTGAAACTTAAAAGCAACAATATTAGAAAACTTCAGGACTTCCTAACACTTTACTGGAGGTTCTGTTTTCAAGTTTGCACAAATAAAATATTTGGTAGAATTTTTAATTCTTTCGATGGTATTCATAAGGTATCTAATAATGCTTCTTGTTTAAACGACTTATAGATAGAATTATTTCAATAGATACATATACAATATTAGTCTTAGTATATGCGAAACCCGAAACGCGTGTCTAGTATTTTTATGTCAAGAATCTGTGTACAAAATTTCATAACTGTACGATGAAAAATCACAAAGTTATAAGCTTGTTGACCTGGTTGGCCGCACAAATACATGATCACCGGGCCACCAGGGCGACTAAGGGATTGTTTTACTCCCGCATCCAGCTGTGCGCTAGTGTCTAAAGCCCGCTATAACCGGCCGGGACCTGTGTTGTACTTAGTGTCGGTGGTGTCCAACTTGTGACCTTTTTTAAATATTTTTGGAAAGAAATATAACATGGGGTAAAAATGATTAGAATCGATTCAGTTACTGATTCTGAACAAACTATATTCAGGTTTCGCATATACTAGAAATAATGTTGTATATTTCGATACATGCACGACAAGCAGCGGGCACCTAGATAAACGAAATTATAATCCTGAGAACAAAGGCCGACCTGCTCAGTTCATGTTGCCGAGCAGATATCGATCAAATTTTCGACCCCTAATACCTGGTCACCCTAAGCCCTGGCTTAGTTAGTCTTAAGACAAAGTGCCTTAAGAAAACCCTGAACCGGGATCAAACCGCAATAAGAATGATATAAACATATTTTATAATAAATTATCTAGGTACCTATAGCTATACCTCTATAAACATGTAAATAAAATTAAAGTGTCTGTTTGCAATATTTATATATTATATTAACGTGTTTTATTTAAATAATAGGGGTTAAAGTATGAAATTGCCGTTTTTTAAACGGGTTGCTTTGAAGTGTTATATCTTTGGATTGACTTGGAATTATAAGTTCAAATAAACTTTATATTAAAGGTACGTTATTCTTTTTTCGAAATTAGGTATTTATTGGTTTCTTTATCTTTTGTATTTTCTGTAATATCGCAGTACTTATAACCATGAAAGTTAATAAAAAAAAACATTTTTTCATATTAAGAGTTAAAACGTAGAATCTATGCATTTCAAAGAGGAAGCAATATCAATAACGTATCTATATCTACGACTTTCTTTTAACAAAAGGACTTTTTGTTCTTGGTTTGATAGCTTTCGTTTTGGAAATTTTGTCTTGTAGCCGCCCTGAGAAGAAAAGTTATTCGTGAGATAAAATTTCCCACGTAAAGGTGATTGAAACAAAATAGACATCCCGTTCATTAACAGTTTTAAGTCCGTATACATCATCAATATTGCATACCGCTTGAGACACGTTGTTTCCGCGGTAGAACTCGTATTACAAAAAAAAATGCGAATTTTCTTAGATTTCATACAAAAATGGTTATAAATACAATATACAATATACAATATACAATATTCACACAACTATCACACAACGCCGTCTAGTCCCAAGCTAAGCAGAGCTTGTGTTATGAGTACTAGACAACTGATAAACATACTTAAATATATCTAAATACATACATATTATAGATAAATTACACCCAGACACAGAACAAATGATTGTGCTCATCACACAAACATTTGTCCTGGGTGGGAATCGAACCCACGACCTCCGGCATAGCAGTCAGGGTCACTAACCACTAGACTAGTGGTTCTTAACCGGTGGTCTGCGGACCACTGGTGGTCCGTGGAAGCATCCCAAGTGGTCCGCGGAGCCATCCTGATAAATAAGAATAGTCTAGTCGGGAATAAATCTTGAGGAAATTTCAAGCCAAAAGGCAATTTCTTTACAAAACTTCGAGACCTTGATATTCGTTACCTACCTTTATTTTCATCGACATATATATGTGAGCAGCGGTTCTCGGCGCTTCTGATTATTAAAAAATGCGTTTGGCTTTGGGTAGCACTGAACCAAGGATTCAGAAGTTAGTAAAGAGTATGTAGTCACAAAAATTGCATTAAAATTGTAACTGTATTGTAGATAATTTACCGTACAGAAAATTAAAATACTGAGGGCTTTAAATAATTTTATGCGTGTTTTATTTATACATGAATTGGAACATTTATTTACATTTAGGTACTTTATATTAACTACAAACTAATTAACCAACTTGGTGGTCCATGGCAAGACCAAAATTTTGTCATATGGTCCCTCATGCCTATAAGGTTAAGAACCACTGCACTAGACCAACAGGCCAGTCGCGAAATCCAGCGATATTATATAAAATACAAACCACAAAGAAACCAATAAATACCTGCTTTCGAAAAAAGAAATACGTAACTTTAATATACAGTTTATTTGAACTTATAATTCCAAGGCAATCCAAAGATATAACGCTACAAAGCAACCCGTTTTAAAAAACGGCAATTTCATAGTTAAAGACCTAATATATTATATGAAAGTATATTCGACACTTACACCAAAAATGCAAGTTTTAAATTTTTGTTTGTCTACCTATGTGTTTGTTCCAGCTAATCCCCGAAAGCAGATGTTATAAGGAGTAACTTAGGCTAGTTTTATTTTAGAAAAAAAAGGGTTATACGCAAAAAAAAGCTTCTTGAAATTATAACCAAATGGCATTGTACTGGTTTACGAGTCTGGTACAGACGAAGTCACGGGCATCAGCTAGTAACGATAATCATGAACCACTATCTCAAAGGCTACAATGTATGCACATTCGTAAGATATTGAAATTGATCTTGTCAACGTATTTAATCAATTAAATACGTCGTTAAGATCCTATTAATGATTATAGTGATGTAATGTATATACCTATACTTACTACAATTAAGTAATAATTATTTGTATCGTACTAATTAGTCACTCAAATTAATCGGATAAATGACAGATTTCCGCCTCTGATGGTATGAACAAGTAATGAGGCGTAGCGAAGACCATTGTGGTAAAAACAGCTCTAAAACCCGAAGAAAAGAGTAAGTTAAGGTGTGCAATAAAGAAAAAAATAAATAAAAGAGAGGTAGAGACCATCCCATTAACCTGGTGGTATAACATCGAGAGAGACCTCAAGAAAGCCCAATTGCCGAAATCGCCTAACCTGGACAGACTTTCCTGGCGCAGAATTGTGAGGAGATCCGGCCCCAGATAATGGGAGCAGGGACGGACAAAGAAGAAGATTTTATCAATTATTATCGCTACATATTTGATAGAATTTTGTGTTTTTACAAGCTTTTATTCAACTTGCAATATTTGTATGTATGCATCATCATCTTCCTGCCCTTGTCCCGTTTTATTTGGGGTCGGCGCAAAACCGTTTTTTTCTTCCATTCTGTCCTGTCATTCGTCACGCTATCACTAACTCCCTTTTCTTTCATATCACTTCTCACACAATCCATCCATCTTTTCTTCGGCCTCCCTCTCCCTCTCTATCCATTCACATGTAAATTCATAACTCTTTTAGTAACATATGTTTCATCCCTTCTCTTCACATGACCATACCAAGACAAACGATTAAACGAAAAACGACGAAACAGTCGCTGGCGCCACTTTCAAACTTCCCCTAAAATACTAATTCCTCACTCATCCATTCTCGTCACACCACAAATCTATCTTAATAATCTCATCTTTGCTACGTGCAATCTTTTTTCATCCGTCTTTTTCACAGCCCAACATTCTGATCCATACAGTATGGCAAGCCTTATTACAGACTTGTAGATTTTACCCTTCAACTTGAGGGGTATCCGTGGGTCACAAGTTGTTCCAGTGACCTGTCGCCATTTCATCCATCCTGCGTTGATCCGATGTGTTACGTCCCGGTCTACCTCACCATCCCCTTGGACGAGCGACCCGAGGTACCAAAAGTCGGAGCAGATCGGTATGGGCGTTCCAGCTAGAGCTAAAAGCACTGGATTGGAGAGACCGCTGAAATCGCAGATACTTGTTCTTCTCCGTTTTGGTTCTACTCAATTTCAGGCCAAAACTCGCCAATCTGTTCTGGGCCTCTAGACCACTCTCGGCAACCAACACAATGACATCGGCAAATAGCATACACCAGGGAGCCTCTTCCCGAATATCCAACGTCAGAGCGTCCATTATCATCAGGAAGAAGTAAGGGCTGAGAGCCGACTCTTGATGTAAGCCGACAGCCACATTGAAGCTGCCAGTGGTGCCCACTGTAGATCAGACTTGGGTACTGCATCGACTGTACATCGCTCGGATCACCTGCACATACTTCCCAGGCACACCGTTCTCCTTAAGGGCCCACCACAGAAGCTCACGAGGTACCTGGTCGTATGCCTTTTTGAGGTCAACGCAAGTTTTTATGCGCACCTCTGTATTTCTCGCACAGCTGGCGTATAGCAAAAATGGCATCCGCTGTACCCCGACCCGGCATAATACCGAATTGGTTCTGTGAAATTTCAGTCTCTTCTCTCAGTCGCCTTTCAATAACTTTCTCCCAGGCTTTCATAGTATGTGACATTAGCTTTATTCCTCTATAATTATTACACTCAAGCACACCACCTTTGTTTTTAAAAATCTGCACTAAAGAGCTATTGCACCACTCATCAGGTATGGCTTCTTCCCGCTTGTATGTATGCATATACTTACTTAAGCAAATGAATTTGAAAACATTCAAGGTAGAACTACACTGCACACACGTGTGCTACGTAGGTACGCTGATCTGGGCGCGTCTGTCTCCATACATTTTATATGGCAACTAGAATATTTGTATGCCCAGCAAGGCAACACATAGTAAGTCGATATTTTATAATTAACACCATGTACTGTACCTACATACATTATACCTATGTGCAACAAATAGACATATTTGACTTTGACTTTAGAACGACGTCGCGCATTCTACGTACAAATCAGACGTGGTCCACGTGTGCGTCGCCGTCGTTCTAATGTAGTTCTACTTTACTCCTAACCGATTGATCTGATATTTTGCAGAATGTTCAGTTTGGATGACAATGCTTTAATAATATGTACTTATGTACATTGTCATTATTTTATTTGCTAAGTGACGTCATTCTAAATCCAATATGGCGGACTCCTGAACATGGCTGACCAGTAATTTTTTATGCACCTCCATAATATGGGTACCTATCAATTAAAAGGGTTTGTTGAGAAGATCACGAAAAATAAATCTACGTCACAATAAATGCAATATGGCGGAGAATTTTATAAAAGCTATTTTTTTAATTTACATTATCTTACTTGTTACTTTATAAGTTAAGCCTAATACACTACGCGTTATTCAGACAGTGTTAGTCTATGTAGCGTCTCACAAGAAAAAGAGCAACTTACGCCAATGTCGTGTAGTAAAGAATGAAACAGAACGATGAGATTCATAGATAAACATAGACTGTCTGAATATCGAGTAGTGTAATAGGCCCTTTAAGCCTAAATATATTAGCTAGATAGAAAGATCATTATACATAATTAGTGGGCAGGTAGCACTTACCTATGCAATGATAGGTACGTCTACTTCTATACCTAATAGGTTCGTCAAAAAAAAAAAATTACTAACTTAAAGGTGTTGTTCTGACAGCATCATAATACTGATAGGTACCTATCAGCAACTGACCACAGCAAAAAAACTGCAGCAACAGACTATTTTAAGCATGCACAAGTGACCCTCATTGCAGCGCTGAATTACCACCGCGACAGCCGATAGCGATTGCTTAATAAAATAACTAAGTACCTATTGATCTACGGCTTTAGTCTCCAGTATACAGTCGGCATCGACATAGCACCTTTGCCAAGAATACAGTCATAATAACTTTCATACCTGTGACATGTACTTCTGACCAACCAGTGATGGAGTTGTTTCCTCTGGTAGCAGTCATGCGCCACCGCCCCACGTCCAAGGGGACCACGTTCTTGATTCTCACGCCGCAGCCGTCACTCCAAGGCTCGTATCTTCAAACAAACACTTCTTTTTGTAGAGTAGGTATGTGGCAATTAAGTAGGTTGTTGGCTTCTTTTTGTATTAATTATTTATTTACTGAACTCATATCTAAACCTTTTAAATATATTTTAGCTACATACTCAGTATACTGCACTTACGCAGTCATAAACTATTTGCCCTGCATCATCATCTTCTTGCCCTTGTCCCATGTAACTTGAGGTCGGCGCAATACTACCTTTTTAACCGACTTCAAAAAAATAGAAGGAGGTTCTCAATTCGGTGGTTTTTTTTATGTTTGCTACCTCTGAACTCCGTCGTTTATGGACCGATTTCCAATATTTTTTTTTTCCCTAAAAGGATATGCTTCCAGATAGGTCCCATTTTTTTCAAAATCCAGCTCTGATCATGGGATTCGTGAGGAATCGAGAGAACTCTTCAAATATTATAGGCAACCATATAGTGATTTTGGTATTTTCATCGAGAAGTCAAGCATTTACAGTCAAAAAGTAACAGTTCATGAAGTGGACCTGGAGAAGAAGACCAGAAATGGCCAAAGGAACTTCATCCTCTTATAGATATCACAATGAATAGAAGAAGCAACTATGACAGTACAAATTAATAAATAGTTCTAAATAGTAATGTTGAAAATGGTAAACCGACTTCCGAAATTAAAGTTATTATGATCCTTTTAGTGTTTTTTTAGTGAAGTCGGTTATTTTTTTTTATTTTTTTTTTTTGTAGTGTTTTTATTTTTTTATTTCACTTCAGACTCCAAAAAATACTTGGCTGTACTTAGGTAGGGTACATTTTACACAAAATGGTAAATAGTAAAAATAAGAAACTCGCATCTGGTGGTATTATTTACAGTGTAATAGAGGAGCTACACGGCATGCTTAATTAAAAGCATTTAAAAATCATGTCACTTCTAAAGGGTGAACTGAAGTATAGAGTTGAGTTAGAGCACCGTTGGGAACACCTGTTACTTTAATATTACCTAACTAAATTTCTCGAGAGCTCCACTATTTTCAGAACACTGCTCTCACATGCTAATTATTATAGTCTAAACAGCTTTATTGTTACCCGTCTACACCAGAAAGAAGGTAACCGAAGTGTTTCTATGCAGTATTATTCGTTAAAATTACTAACCTATTGCCAGGTGGGTGGTGGACGTTGAAAGTGACTCCACCGGGAGTGGTCACCTCACAAGTCTGTTGGTTCTCCAAACGTTCAGACAGTTTCATCAAGGCTTCATGACCTTTAGCCACGTAAAGGTGTATCGGCCATCCAATGCCTTGCTGCATGTGAAGTAGATTCGCTAACCGCACATCGTACGACGGTATCTGAGTACGTCCATTATGCAAGCAAAGTAACACTGCAATTTAAATATGAAAAAACACCAGTTGTTAATTTTCTATGTTAAATGAACAGCTTTCAATGGTAAAAATGATAATTAAAGAATTTAACTACAAACCTAATAAGATTACCAGCCATGGGAAATATTTCACCGACATTATTAAAAAAAAAATGCTTTTTAAAAATAAATAAGCCTACAACTTGAGACAGTCTTGAGAAGTTGAGACACTCGTTATACGAAATATTTCACCGACATTATTTACAAAAAAAATGCTTTTTAAAAATAAATAAGTCTACAACTTGAGACAGTCTTGAGACACTCGTTAAAATGAACTGCAATCGCAATATTTCAGTTGCAGATAAAACTTAGCACTATCTGCTTCAGCCATCAATTATTATTATTGTAGGTATCCGTTTAATTATTGAGATAAAAATCATTCAACTTCAAATTCTAGATATATCAACGGATTTTGAAGTGGCAATTGTCTGCCTTTTTAGTCATTGACAATTTTCATCCGCCACCCATTAACATTGCCACGCACCTTAGCCCACATTTATCTACCTGGCGAACTAACACGCGAGGGATTAATTGTCAGGTCTATTTACCTATTTGTATTGCAAACAATGTCAACAACAATGCAATGCAACAACATAATTTCTTTAATAGATTGTATTTTGATTAGGATAGATAAGATGTACTTACCTACCTTTCTGTTAATAAATTTATTATTATTCTTATATAATGTGAACAAATCGCAACATTTAGGAAACGTAGCTAACAAAATAAGAATTGTTAAGTACCTATTATATTTAAAACTATAAGCATAAGTAACCATAACCAGCCTTATAATGTTACCACTGCTGAGTGCTGGGACTCACGCCTCATCTTTATTACCTAATCCACGACGCGGGTCCAGTGCGGGGCGGGTTAGTGGATAAAAAAGAAACTTAAAAACTTACTACAGGGTGTTATCACTAAATTATTCGGGCTTCGCCCGTGTGATAGTAACAAATTATCCCAAGGGAACATACCTACTACCGGGATAAAAATTGGTAGACCATGTCCTGAAATATAACATAGGATATTTTTTCTCCCAGGAGTATGTTCCCTTGCAATATTTTTTTTTTTTATTATTTATTCCATTCTCAAAGGAGCCATCATAGCGGCTGGATATAAATAATAATATAGGTAATAATAATAAATAATAAATTTATTCAATCATTGTTACAAATGGTACCTTAAATTAAATAATCTTAATGTATTAATAGGTCTGTAACTAATTGTGGGCTTCAGTTGTGTAGTATACGGTGGTCCCCAAACTTGTACTATTTCTTATTCTGTGCCCAAACTAGGCGGCGCGGCGGCGCCTGTATCTTGGGGACCAGAGTTGGATATGGTGAAAATAAAATTGCTTTTTGCCACTGGAGAATGTAACAAAATGTACATAAAAAGAATATATATATTAAAAAAAAAATCTAAAATTAAGACAAGATAAAAGGAGATCAAAGTAACATAAAAACTTAAAATATATGACGCGGAGTAGGTACAAAGAAGAAAAACAGAAAAGTCAATACCTTTCTGTTTTTCTTCTTTGTACCTTGACAGGGTTGAGACGAGGTACTCAAAGCGTTCACGAAGATATTGAGGAGCATTAGGATCGTGCAGGGTAGTATTGAGAAATTATATGTTTATCTCGCCAACGCCGAATCGGCAGCCACTTTATTTTGGTCCGAAACTCTGGCACATGGTCGTATTTGCGGAGGTCAAAAATAAAACGGATGTACAAATTCTGCAGTCGTTCAAGTTTGTTAACAAGTACCTCCATATCATCTAGAAAACTGCAGACATCCGCATAGTCTATGAGCGATAGAAGAAAAGATTGAGCAAGACTAACCTTAGTGTGAAATGGTAGGAATTTTTGGAGACATTTAAGACAAGAGCTGAAGACCGCCTCACATCAGCAACATGAACCTCCCAAAAGAGGTTAATTTCTACTTTCACACGGGCGAAGCCGCTGATAGAAACTACCTTAAATAGCTATGTAACGTAAAATTATATAGCTATTATCAAATTCAAATAACAGCGCCTGCGCAGGAAATAGCTCTACAGTTCTGATCCCATAGTGAAACAATAATAGAATAACATTCTTCCAGTTAAGCCCAAAATTTTTCCTGTCACTATTGCGCCCGAAATGAATTAAGTAAGTCTTTTGGAAAGTTTGGAAACCGTATGTCTTTTTTGTCGAATATTTTCATTGTTAGCGCACCCAGTTCGACGCCCCAGCTAATAATCTGCTGCCCGCACTTCAGGAATATACGAGTGAGAAAAGAACGGAACTGAGGAAAAAAAACATTTTCAGTTGCGTATATGTAGCTGGCAAAGAGAGCCTTGGCTCAGGGCGATAGGCCACAAGAAGAGGCCAGCCGTTCCTAATCACCTGCCGTATTACTACTTCATAAACTACTATGCTCATAGAATCCGACTATGCTCTTGTTACCTGCCGCCCCGTAACATTTTGATTTTCCAAAGAAAATCGGACCTATCCGAGGCGCCTGCGGAGGCGCATAAAATTGTTGCGCTCCCTTCATTCGTCGTCCTAAGCTGTTTTAAAACTTAGGACGACAAAGAGAAGTTTTAATCTATAGGAATGGTTAGGTAGGTATATAAGAAAATAAGAAAGGAAGATCTGAGGCTAAGATCTTCGAGCTCATTTCGCTTATAAGAGCAGTTTACATTCTACTTTTCTGAGCAGGTAAATTGCCAATGCAAGAATGTTAATGAAAATTCTTTTCATCAACAATTCTTTAATAGGTAAGTACTATAGTAGGTAACATTTTTTCTAAGATTATCTAATGATTTTAATCTAGCTTTGAACATGTCGTGAATTTCAGGTAGTCTTAGTACTTACTCCGACGCACACGTGGACTAGGTACGCCTGATTTGTAGGTAGAACGAATCGGAATCTAGTGTAGCTCTACAAGTCTAGTTTCAATATAAAATGAATGGAGACCGACGCGCCCGCTTGATGAACGGCAAAGACAGCATGGCTGATTCTGCACAAGACGAATATGATTTAAGGTGGTCACCATTTCACACCTGCAGCACCTAAGCATGTAGATTACTTACTACCTACTTAGATAATACATGTGTATAGCTACGATTAGCATGAAACTTGTAGTTGTCATTTCGTGCGGGTCGACAAGTACCTATCCACTCAGTGTTTCCCAAGGTAGCATGTTTTTATTATACAACTTTTTTTTATTAAATACACAGTTAACTACTAGGTATCTATCCTGCTTAATTATCAGTCTTGAATTACTTATCGTTTTTTTTTTTTCTCAATTTTTAGTTCCAGTTTGAGTTGCTTTAGTTATCCAGCCACTTCCTGCAATTCTTTTATTTCATCCTCCCATCTCTCCAGTAGTCTACCTCTTTGCCTTTTCCCTTTAGATCCACTCCATACTGTGACAGTGTTTTTCATTTCTGGACTCTATCCGTAGCATGTATCAGTCATGAATTAGGTACGATAAGGTAGCAAGGGTCACGAGAACTAACCTATCAATAGCAAATCAAAGGTTAGCCAAAATCAGCCTTATCAGCTATCAGTATTGTGATAATCACAAAAATAATCATAACACGAAAATAAATTATTAATTAGCGAACGATAAAAAATATGTCTACTAATTCTGTCTGAAAATTATTAGACACTATTCTACTCTTCAATTCAATTCAATTCTTTAATTCAACTCTACCCTACTCCACCTACCTTACGCTACCTACCTACCCTACGCTACTTACCTACCTACCTACCCTACCCTAATATTTTTTTTCTGCTTTTAAACCTTCCCATACAGGGAAGGTTTAAAAGAAATCAACATTAACACCTCCTCGAAAATAAACCTAAGTTTAGCCGGCTAATCTTAAGTTTATGTTCACACCCACCTTTAGCCGTAACATATCCACAAGATACCGTGTTTCCAAAATATCTAATGAAAAATGTGTAATAACGTCTTAATCGCGTCAGAGCGGTTATATGAAAAGCAGTGAAAATGTATGGTCGAGTTGGATACCCTTAGGATATCTACGTTAGACAGTATTGTGTCGTGACGCAGTAGCGGCGTCGACGTACGACCTCGCGCTTGATAAGGCCTCGCAAGAAAGTTTTTAAAATGACGATGATTATTTAGCTAAAATAGCGACATGTCTACAGCTTTTCGAAATAACCAGCTTAATTTACAAGACACAACATTTAAGAAAAAACATTAACCAACTTCCAAAAAAAAGAAGAGATTCTCAAGTCGTCTCATTTTTTTTCTTTTGTATCTTCTTCAGCGATATATTCGCCAACAGCCACGGATCTTGAATTTTTGTGGGGCAAAAACTGAAAAATGCCGCCTGCCTATATTTTTACCTTTTTCTTTAATGATATAAATTAGTGCTAGGAAGCGATCCCACCTGATGGTAAGCAGTGATGCAATCGTTGATGGTGAATCGCACTAGTTTATTAAAAGCCTACCTATTATTCACTCTAGCCCTAAAGACATCTAAATTATAATCGGACGGGAAGACCGCGGTAGGCAAATTATTGTTGTAGCTACTTGGTATAAATGACCGTTAGGCTGGCAACTCTACCCTTTGTAGATTGGTGTTAACCAAATCTGGATCACCAATTAGCTTCTTCGCAAACCTTTCCACTTAGTCCAAAGCTGCCAGATGTCATTTTGAAGCACCAGCTCATATAGGTACATGGGCGCCGTCGCTTCGAAAGCGACCGGCGGCAAGCTGAACGCAAGCCAGAGGGTCATGGCCATCCGGATGGTGCGGGGATACCGCACGATTTCCCGCGAAGCAGCGAGCCTCCTTGCTAGCCAACCACCGTGGGATTTGGAGGCAAAAGACCTTGCACGCATGCACGATCTGCGCATGGAGATGCAACGCCGGGGTGAAACTCCGCTGCCGCGCCAAGTCGCGGCATGGCGGAAAGACTTCCGGCGGGATCTCATGGTGGAATGGCGACAGCGACTGTCGCAACCCAGTGCTGGGCACGCCATAATTATGGCGATAAGTCCCCTCTTTGAGGAGTGGCTGGAAAGACCTCACGGCGTCCTTACCTACCGCACGACGCAGGTCCTCACCGGACATGGTAAGTTCGGGAGGTTCCTGCACCGGATTCGTGCAGAAGAGACGCCCGGGTGCCACCATTGTGTGGACCGCCCGGAGGACACGGTGGAGCATACGGTAGAGGTGTGCCCTGCTTGGGCAGAGCACCGCCGTATCCTCGTGGGAGCGATCGGCGGCAGCGATCTCTCGCGCCGTGCCTTGGTACAGGCCATGGTCCGGAGTGAGGAGGAGTGGCAGGCGGTTGCCTCCTTCTGCGAAGCAGTAATGCTAGCATAGGAGGCGGACGATCGCGTGAGGCAACGGTCCTCACGCCCCAACCGCCGCCGGGATTCCGATCCCGATTTCCGGCCACCGTAGGCGCGGGCTTGCGGACGGCGAGCAATGGGTGGCTCGCCGTCCGATCGTCCGGTAACTGTCCGGACCGAGCCTAAGTCGTCGACGGCGCGTAGTGTTCCACGCGCCTCAAGGAGATGTCAGCAACCGTAGGGGCCCAGCAGGGTCGAGGCCTACTGGGGCCATGGGTGATGCGAAAGTGATCCCCGGGGCCCTGGAAAAATGGCAAAGAAGGAACAGGAGTGGGTTTTTAGTCAGTAAAAGTCTGACACTATCTCCCGCTCCGCCCAAGAGCGGGGGATGTCATTAGATGATTTTCCTATCCGAAAAAAAAAAAAGCTCATATAGGTATGCTTAATATTATACATATTAGAAGCTGTCCCGGTTTGAAGTACCGATCACCGTATGCTCCACACCCCTTGCGCCGGGCCCCGGTTCAGGCTATGGTCTGAAGCAAGAGGGAATAGGATGCAGTCGCCGCTAGGCCGCTACCGCCCACGGTAGCGGCCTAGCGGCGACTGCATCCCATTACCCCAGTAACGGACATCCTCACGCCCCAGTCACCGCCACAGGAGATGCCCCGGGCGTCGGGAGTCGCAGGCCAATTCCCAGTCACCATGACTGCGACCTTGCGGACGACAAGCAATGGGTAGCTCGCCGCCTGGCCGTCCGGTAAAGACCGAGCCCGACTCGTCGACGGCACGTAGTGTTCCATGCGCCTCAAAGAAACGTCAGCAAAACCATAGGGGCCCGGCAGGGGAATTTCTGAAAATGAAACCATGATCCTACAACGCAAAGACGCTGGTGGGTTTTAGTCAGTTATAGTCTGACACGCCATCCTACAGCGAAGTCATTGGATGATTTCACACCTCATAAAAAAAGACGCACACTGATGGACATGGGCTTCCCGGAGGACCCGGTAAGAACGCCAGAACGACCGGTTCCCACGGGCGAGCGCGGTAGTAACATATAGGTAGGAATAAGCTCCCTACGCGCCCCGCAAAAAAAAAAAGCTTGAAGTACTCGACGTTGTTGTCAAAGTTGCGTTAACGATGAGTTGTGTCTGTGTCTGCCAAGTTTGAGGGAACCGATTTTGACGATTTTCTTTTTTTTTAAGAGTTTGTCTACCAGGTGATCCTATTCAAATTTAGGGAAGATCTGATGAAGAACTTCGGAGATAGACCATGGAACACTTCCATAAATAATAGCAAATCTTCTGATTGCTGCAATCAGTACGCTCTGTACCGCAGATTTTTAACGCAAATTTCTTAAAGTGGTGGTGTATTGGTGGTGGTGTTCAAATTCTATGTTATTGGTTATTAATTCGTGCAAAACTTATTGGTTTATAGACCAATCTTGACGATTATTTTTCATTGGGTTAAGTAATAAGTCAGTAGATACCTAATAATAGTAATCCCATTATTTAGGTATATTTTATGCGCCAAAAAAGAGATATCACCAAATCTGAAGGGGCCCAGTAGGTACGGCTGATGCCTGCTGTAACTGTGGGAATGTTTCAACCTAGTGCCTTAGAATTCAAAAGGTAACTCAAGGAACATGGTGGATTTTAGTCAGTAAAAGTTCGACATATCGCTCCATCCAAGAGCGAGAGAAGTCATTTAATGATTTCCCATCACAAAAAACGGTACCTTACCAGAGAACTTTCTATTTAGTTTTAGCTGTGGCATACAACTGAAAAGTGAAAAAGACTTTTTCGAGAGGAAACCGGCATGTCCTATAGAATCAAAAATTCGAAGAAATGTGACATCCACCAACCCGCACTAGGTCCGCGGGATTTACTACGGCCTATTCCCTCTCCTAGAGAGAAGGCCTGAGTAGACCTTATACACGATGGCCTTATAAGTACTATTGTGCTATGTATAATTAATAAAACATGACTAAAAGGGGCTGACTACTGAGACACAGTATAGATATATGGAACAGTACGGAAACTACCTACAAATATTCGAAACGGCACACTCACACAAACATACGCATCGACGAGACTCCTAAGCGTTTCTCGCGGTCCTGTCAGTAGCGAATGCCGCTTAGGAGTCTCGTCGATGCGTATGTTTGTGTGTGAGCCGTTTCGAACATTTGTAGGTAGTTTCCGTACTGTTCCATATATCTATACTGTGACTGAGATGACGACTAACAGAGAAGTACCTATAGAAGGTAGTAGAGGACATGCTGCGCCGAATCCAAATAAATCGGAATAAGATAAGTAGGTTGGAAGAGTAAGAGAAGCACGATGAGAAAAAAAAGCCTGAAAAGTTGATGATCAGTCTTGCCAATGGAGTCTCAGTGACTAAGGGCGGAATTCACCAATAAAACTAATCGCGTTTTAACGTTTGGCTCGCATAATCGTGTTTAGCCGCTGTCACTAGTGTCACTTGTCTGTATTTTTCTTTTAATGTATTTTTACTAGTGACACTAGTGACAGCGGCTAAACGCGATTATACGAGCCAAACGTTAAAACGCGATTAGTTTTATTGGTGAATTCCGCCCTTAGTTGTTGAGTTGTGATAGCCAGCCACTCCATGTGAAACGCCGACAATGAGCTACATTCGGTTAGAAGTCGACCGCAACATAGTGGGAAATGTCTAGGCGGATTGATTGGTGTTTAATAAGAAACACTTTTAAATAAATATATTATTTATTGCCGCATCATGCAAACGCAGTACAACACTAAAGCTAGAACTACACTGCGCACACGCGTGCTACACACGCCGATCTAGGCGCGTCCGTCTCCATACATATTATAATGGAAACTAGACTTGTAGAGCTACACTAGATCCACGCCACGCCACGCCTCGTGACGTCGATCTACGTACAAATCAGGCGTGTTACACGTGTGCGTCGGTCTAATGTAGTTCTAGCTTTATCCTGATTGGCAGTAATGCAGTTACAGTAAAAAAGTACTTGAGTAAGCTTTCTAAAATATATTTGGAATCAAAAGACTTGTACTCAAATATTCTCTAATTCAGCTGCAGCCTTCTTTTTACCACAATCTCCTCAGAATAAAATCATGTAGTCTTATAGCATCTGAGCAAATATAGCAGTCTTTTATCACAGGCTTAAAAATCTGTACTTTTTACACCCAGTGTATTTAATACTTTTCTTGTCATCTGAGTATTAAGATAAGCTTTATCAATCTTGAATGATTTCCGTTCACTGACCTTTATATTTTTAATTCTTATCTGATCCCATGTATTTTCATTTAGATGTGAATTCCTTTTTGTTTGTCATGTGTAGTTTTCTACCAGTTTCCCAGACATAATGAACTTCCAATATAATATAGCATTATATTAAAATTATTTGAGTATCTTATTTTCATCAAATTAGTCAACAGGAACATGTTTCCGAAATTTCATATTTGTGTACTTTAATTCTTTTGCTAAAATAGCACCACTATTTTCTTATTTAAAGGCTGTTAATTAAAATATTTGTATACTATCCAATATGAACTTGCACTTTATTACAATATTTAAAATTCTTAAGTTATATTATTTTATTTCATAATTATTGGAGATCAAAGCACTACAGCCTAATTTGGTGTTCTATTCACAAACAGTTTGTGCAATGTTTTTTCTTTCACTGGCAGGATTGGTATCACATCATCTGCGTCTTTCATGTGTGATGTAGGCATCTGTAAAAGAAAACCAATTAAAATAAACTAAAAAAACATCCGATTCTTCTTCAAAAACTGTAAAAAAATATATTAGTAAATAATTAACAATAATAATTATTTATAATATTAATAATAATTGTCGTTGAGCGGCTGGATCAAGGGCCTGATACAGAAGGCAGTACTCCTTGATACGGCTTGCAGTGTGAGGAGGTTCCTGTCTCTGGAGCCCTAACCACCGGTAGCTTGGACCCTGCTCCCGACACCGGCGGAATACTGTTTTATATTTTTGTATATGTGTACCTTTAATGTGTTCAATTTACATTTAGATATCCAATTTAGCACTCATACTTACATTTAAATCCTTTGCTTGAGCTTCCTTCACCATGTACTCTCTGAGAACATAGTCAGAGTTGAGCATGTGGAACATCCTGGTTTCATTGGATCTCACCAACACATCATCCACTCTAAGGAAATATCTTAACAGCACATACCAATATGAAGGCATAACTCTCTGAAAAAGATTGTGTATTGTGTGACCAAAAAAACAGCTTATCATAAGAAATCTTAACAGTAATTATTGACTATGCATTACATTGTAAAACATAACATTGCATTAAAAAGGACACAGGTTAACTGCCTGTTTAACTACAATATAATTATCACCGTGCTTGGTGTCCCATGCACAAAATGCAGTGTATTTGATAAATTACATATTTATCTTTTAATGAAGACATGGTGTGCAGGGCAAGAAAATATTTGTCTCCTATAGAAAAATAAAACAGTTGAATGCTTAGGCTTAGGGCTTAACATTTTTCTTAATTCTCAAATGGCTATATCAATACATCCTATGCATGTTATTAAAAATTACGACTTTATAGTCGTAACATATTTTTTGAGTAACATTGTATTATAAAAACATAAAATAAATGTATATATAATTCTTCTGTATGTGTGTTTTTATCACCTAACTCCTAAACAGCTTGTTCGAATTGGATGAAATTTGTGTGCAGATTTGAATGGGTCACAGTTTGAAAATACAATTAAACCTGGTAGATGGTGCAGCAAACAGGCTCTCAATTTTCTTTTCATATGGAAAGCCTTTTTCGCATTTCGTTTTTCTGCTTTGATCACCAGTTTATTATAAAAACATAATATAAATATTATGATTTTTTATTACATCCAGTGTCTGGTACTGTTATCTTAAACTGATTATTGATTACATAATGCAAATTATTGGTTAAAAGTGTTTCAGTAAATTACTAATCATTAACAATTACGAAAATGAACTCTCATGAAAGAAGGCATTTTTTGCCCTACAACCTTATGCTTATGCTTATTGATATAGTGGAGCTTAATTTTTTTTTATAATGAATAATACAGATTACTTACTATTTTTACAGACAACTTAGACACACCATGGTCATGCAGTTCATCCTCAAATAGAGTCAAATCATGATAGAAGAGGATTTGTTCTTTTTGTTTCAGCAAATTGAAATCAATTGTTTCATCAGTTGGCTCTATGACAATATTATCTGTGAGTGTGCCTTTGTAATCTGTTGAAAATGTCCAGTCGAATGGTCGTTTTGGTTTTGCTGCACCAGGTCTTAAAACAGTAAATAGGATTTTAAAAAAAATCTCATAGTAATTCTAATAGTAATCAAAACTATAGTCTCTCCCAGGTTTCAAATCTACTTGTAGCATACAAATTATGAATACATATAATTACCGAGCTTCCTGCCAAGCCTCTGCACATGACACTTCAATTGCCTCCATTCTGCTTGCCACACATCGCAGAGAATCAAGAGGATTGAAGCAAATATTTGCACCACTGTCATGAGTCAACATCAGAATATTTTTAGGAAACACCATGTCTGGGAAATGTGGTATTTTCAGTTCTCTGCAGTATCTGGAAATTGGTTTTCAAACCAATGATTAAAATCACAGTTAAAAGTACAATAAAAGGTAAGATGAATTATTATCAAGAGTGTACTAAGAGATTGGGTGTACATAAATAGAATACAATTGAAAATTTAGATTCGGCACGGTAAAATTTTATTCTGCATAAAATAAATAGGTACTGCTAATACTCACATACAAAACTGGCAAAATTGATCATCGTCACGTTCGCAAACGACCTTTGTAGAACACACACTAGGCAGTATGCAGCTCACATCGTATGATATATGCCACGGTCCAAACTGAATAGATTTCGAATTACTCGCATATCTTCCGGCATCCACACTGTTTACCTGTAAATATAGAACATTGCATCTTCAAAGCGTCGTAAAGCATCTCCCGGCATTTTGTAAGGTTACGCCTACAATATTTTAGTTACCTCAGCGTTGAACATGTTTTAATACATCTAAGATTAGTAACTGTGAATCTTGGCTGCGGTTTTATCATAAACTCTCAGAAAAATCGAAATTAAATGTAATTAATTCCCCAACCCCCGACAAAATAAAACCTACTAGGGATGGATCTTCTGAGATCGATGAATCATAGAATCGATTTTGTAAGTCATGAAAATCGATTTTAAACTATGAATCGATTCTGCGAATTGATCTCTGAAACTTGAAATCGAGATCTGAAATTTTTCCTGTGGAATGCAACCAAATTATTGTTTTATAGCGTCTATTTTCCTTAAGATAATTCTTATGTGAATGTTGTAAGCAGTAAGTAAATCCCATTAATCACCAGTCACGAAACACAATAAGCATGCTTTTTAGGATTCAGTAGGCAGTACCTGTACCTACACGGTAACCAATGGATCGATCTTTTATGTAGACCTCGATTTATTATTGAACCAATTATTTAGACTTCAATTTGAGTCATTCTAAAATCGATATTCTTGAAGAAGAAGAATCGCCATCCCTAAAAACGGTGACGGGCTGACCATAGATTATAAACGCGCTGACAAGACTTTGACTGTTTGACATTTTTTTTTTTTAAATGTTTTTGCCTTTGAGTACTAAATCTTTTAAGCAAAGTCTTAATCTTCTTAATGCGAATATAACACACCTTAAAGTGTTTGCAGTATTTGACAGCAAATGTATCAAATCGATCTTGTCAGCAAGCTAGCAAGGCTGTAATCAATACTAAAATAAAATTCTCAGTTCCATTTCACAGAAATCACGCCTATTTCAATAATTATTTTCATCATCGTCCTGCACTCCAGCCCAGGGGGGCTATTGGCTAACTTTTTCAATAACAGTTGACAACTAGCATTCGTTGCACACTAAACTTAGTTGTCAACTGACAATTTCATAAAATTGGTATTATGTATCACACAAGTGACTAACAAATTACGGTGGAAATGTGGTGAATTATAAAAATTTACGGTGCCTATTGTGACCACTCTAAAATTTTATCAACTATTATACAGCTTCAAAAGCTTACACAATCGCAATTTTAAAAGTATCGATACAATAACATCTGTCAAAACGTGTTACGGTGGCTATCAAAAGCACCAGTGGCTAATGACGTCACTGCAGTTGGTCACTGAAGATAGGCAATACGAAACTAGCTGTTTGACAGTTCAATGATGCAAATTGTAAACAAGTGATCATCACTTGAACTGTCAACAGAGTTACGCAATAGCCCCGCTTGTCTCGTTTTATTTGGCATCGGCGCAATCATACCTATTTCAATGATTCCACATAATATTGTCCAGTTGTGTAGTCAACACCATAGACTATACACTATAAACAGATCGACACTTGAGATACAAAACTTCTCCAATTTGAAATCACAATTGATTCCTAGTGGATACTAAGAATCAATCTGCTAATAATTGATCTTGAGTTGACCTTCACTCGACTAAATCCACTGTGCTGTCAGAAATAATTAATGTAATTCTTGCAAATATTTGAATGTATTATTTTATTACGTGATAATCAAGCTTAATTTTTACAAATCACAAACCTATATAGAGTAGTCTACTAAATACATCTGTGTTACAAATACACCTCATTGCGTGGTCTAAAAGCGTGTAAGACTAATTGCTTTCTTTTACTGTGTTCAGTTAAAGACTTCAAATCCCTTTTTCATTCAATCACAGTATAATTGTCATTAATATGCTCAATAGCGTTCAACAAAAACGTTCTTCCTTTAATGTTAATTTCTATAATCGACTAAAATATAGAATAAAATTTCGAATAGTAATTGACATCCCTATAATATTAACGACCGGTGGCGGGGCGCGGGCGGTCAATCAATATGGCCGACTTTCACCGGTTGGTTCGTCTGTTTTGATATTTTATAAAAATAATCTTTTCGTATTACATAAAACTGTCGTGGATTATTGAATTATAATTTGTGTGTACGGTAGATCCTGTAACTAACCATGGAAGCGCTTATACCAGTTATTAATAAGTTGCAAGACGTTTTTAACACAGTCGGAGCTGATGCCATCCAATTACCTCAAATCGTAGTTTTAGGAAATCAGGTAACCATTTTCTTTGAATATTAGTAAATAATTTGAAACTACCAGGCACGATGAGAATAGAATATACACATGGTGTATTTCCTGTTGATATATATCTGTAATGGTTATGTAAAGGTGTCAGTGGAGTTCTTTGTCCCCATTCTATTCAATTGGACTACGCTGTCATTGACCAAGACCGAATTCACTTCCGAATTCCCGATTTACAGATGCTAAAGTCTTAAGGTTCGGTGGTATAATATAACGATAATACTTGCGCTGTCACGCTTCTAGTTTACAATCAATAAAAACACTAGTGACCTGCAGTTTCATATATAATTTTGATGTAAACCAAGAAGGAAAGAATCATATTTTTATCCTAGAAATTATATCTATTAATGTTGTCATTCGCTAAATCATATTCTCGCACAATATCTATAGTATAGCATTTATTTTAAAATTAACTAAAAATCTTTTTTGTTTTTCTAACAGAGCTCTGGAAAAAGTTCTGTTATTGAAAGTTTAGTGGGGCGTTCTTTTTTGCCTCGAGGCCCAGGGATTGTGACCAGGCGTCCTCTTGTTTTACAATTAGTCTACAGCCCTAAGGACAGTAAGGAACATCGTTCAGCCGAAGAAGGTGAGTCAAAATATTAAAGTCACAAAATTTTGCCCTAAAGCTTTTTATTTAATTTGTATTAAGGTATTCCGTTGTTGAGTCTTTATAAAATAACTAAATATTCTAAAACAATTTTATAGGCATGCTAGAAAAATCTTGTAAATTCCAATAACATAAATTATTTCCTTATGTTCAACTGGTTTCAATTCATAATATACCTACTATTGTTTAATTCATTAAACCTCAAGCAAATGCCAGCATTCACTCTCTCATTGTCTTTCAATTGTGGAAAGGTTAAATCGTTATGTTATGCAGTCTAGGAATTGTAACAAGTCTGTGTTGTTAGATGTTGTCAATGTCAAATAAGTATAATAGAGCATTGATCTTATTGCTATTTATATTGATTGCACATACAATTGATAATTGAGTTGCTTCCAATGTCATTTTGATGTATTACAATTTTTTTTGTATTATATTGTGCCACACTAGGAATGCCTTATGCATCATAGGTGTGTTCACGAACATGTAAAGTCACATACACAAGACACCCACACCCGGAGCAACTATTCGAAGGCCATACAAATATTTCCACTGTCCCAAGGTAAATAGAAAAAGCTTACTTTACAGGAGAGCCATTTGAAGTTTATTTTATGGATAACTTTGTCATTAGTGACTATATTTGTATATAAATTTGGTTTCATATTTAGGTTTGGATTAAGAATCATTAGTCGAAAATGATTTGTATTAATTATTTATAGTTTTTGAGAAAAATTAGTTACTTTAATGTACTATGTAACTGCACTGACATTATCAATCAAAACTGGCACTTTCGATTATTTACAAGGAAACGTACATACCAAAACAAATCGAAACTGCCAAAATCGATAGCTTTCGTCACTTAAAATTCCACGTGCTCAATCGGAAACAGCAGTTTCGATTTGTTTTGGTATGTAACCAAAACAAATCGAAACTGCCAAAATCGATAGCTTTCGTCACTTAAAATTCCACGTGCTCAATCGGAAACAGCATTTTCGATATTATTCTGAAAACGTACCGCGTCGAAAAATATCGAAACTACCAGATACGATTTGTTACCTAGGAAACACTTTGAGAAAAGACCAAAACAATGTTTTAATGCCATAACTTATTGTCAAATTAAATAAAACCGCGATTAGACTGCAGCGGCATGCGTCGATATGAGGCGAACACTCGCGAAACTGGTAGTTTCGTCTCATTCAGGCCACTCGCCGCTACCGCGTATTGAGGCCATAATTAACTTTCGTTCATATACGACGACTTAACTGTTACATTCCGATGTTATTCGAAAAAAAAAAAAGCAATAAGCACTGAAAATTATCGTTTTTTTAGTACGCACATTAAAAAATACCTCTAAACTAAGCTGATTTTACCTAGGGACAATTGATTTGTCCCATCTCGCTGATCCACTGTGCCAGCTGTGATTTGGCTCTGTGTACCAATTATTCTATTTATTGATTGTTATTCTATCTGAAATGAAAAACCTTCTCTATTAACAAATGTATGAACAAATTAAGTAAACTCATTGCTTTTTGTTCTGTGGTACAGATCTAGATCTATTTTTATTATTATTATTATTACTTTGCTTATGCAATATTTGCATTTGCAATTTTCTATGTGAATGTGGCACTGTATTTAGTAGCCTAATAAGTTTTATTTGAATGTATTGCTAGCACTAAGAATCCAGAACACAGAGAAATCATGGAATCCATTAGCTCAACTTTCCCAAAAACTAAATACAGGTTTGTTATTGACTGTATTCATTTGAATGGGCTTGTCTCTGTTTTTTTACTTTAGACCCCTACCACTTTAACTTTTAAACATCTTGTTTTACTAAGTAAGTGTCCAACTTAATTATGACTGCTGAGAGCTTTGTTATCGCACAAGTTTCAGTAATTTAACAGAGATCACTAACTATACATAATGTGTTTTACTTTTCATTACGTTATTATATCTTTCTATCAATTAAAGAATGTGTGTAGCATGTCAAACAATCTATGTAATAAATAGGTATGTAGCATGACTTCCTTGTTATTGTATATAGTACTGAACATAAGTTATTGAATAGTCAATGATTTAATAAAACCACCTTACCATGCTTAGACAATACCTCTCTATTGTTACAGGTACTGTAAATTTAGACGAATGGGGCAAATTCCTCCACACCAAAGATAAGATCTACTCAGATTTCGATCAGATGAGACAAGAGATAGAGCGGGAAACAGAACGCATGGCGGGCAACAACAAAGGCATCTGCCCCGAACCCATCAGCCTCAAGATATTCTCAACAAGAGTTGTAAATCTCACATTGGTGGATCTCCCTGGTATCACAAAGGTAAACATAATTGGCACTCTGTATTGTTTTGTTTAAACTGCTACTGTTATTTTGGCATAATGTTTATTCAGTTTATATTTTTAACTAGGTACCAATAGGTGATCAGCCTGAAGATATTGAAAACCAAATTAGGATTCTTATTTTAAAGTACATTTCCAACCCAAACTCAATAATTCTGGCAGTGACAGCTGCTAACACAGACATGGCTACTAGTGAAGCTATCAAAATGTCTAAAGAGGTAGATCCAGATGGCAGGAGGACATTAGCTGTGGTAACTAAACTGGATCTCATGGATGCAGGTAATTGAACTCACCAACTGTTTTTATTATACCATCTATGGGATGGGATAATAAAAGATTCAAGTTCATAAAATATTTTGGCAGGTCTTCTTAGTCAAGTTATTTCATGTGTATGCCAAATACCCCTTTGAATAGGTATATTATCTTTTTTATAGGTAAGGACTTACAAAATGGATAGTATAGCTCTAAAGTAATTTTTGACCAGCTATCTATAACATTTGTACCAATTTTAACTTATCTCTTGAATTAGATTACATGATAAGTTTTGATAAAAATAATGTAGGAAGACAATTTGGCTTAAGTTTCAAAATAAAATTAGTCTTCCTCGGAGCAAAAATAGTTACTAAAATAGTGGTTTATTTCAGGAACTGATGCCATAGACATCCTATGCGGGCGCGTCATTCCCGTAAAACTTGGCATAATCGGAGTAGTAAACAGATCGCAACAAGATATTATTGATAATAAGTCGATTGGGGTAAATTATCTACATTATTATTATGAAATCGAAATGTTTGTTGCAATAATTTATTATTTGGCTATTAAAAAGGTCTACATTATTTTTTATCAATAACATTTGCCTTGATATTTATGTGATAATCAATGCGTTTCGCTACAATTGCATTTACATTGTAGGTACTTGACCAACAAACTAAGTGACATTGCACTATTTAAAAAAATATTTCATCACGAAAAAACATGCACTTTTGGCGCTTTATCAAGTTTTTTTTTTATTTCTTGATCATGTATCCATTTTTACTGCGCAAAAAATGCTTAATAACAACAGGATAGTTTTGTTGTCGCCTACTGATCGTAGTTTCAAATCACAATATTATATCGATTGATTGTAATTATGTTAATCAGGACGCGCTCAAAGACGAAGCAACGTATCTCCAAAGGAAATATCCTACGATCGCTACACGCAATGGCACGCCGCACTTGGCAAAAACCTTGAACAGACTACTGATGCACCATATTAGGGATTGTCTTCCGGAATTAAAGGTAATTTACGTGATTGCATTTAAACACAGTCATGAACAAACATCTTTTAATAATTGTTGGAACAAACACGAACGCGTGCATTATAATAAAAGTGAACCATTAATTTATATTTAAGTCACAGGAAGCATACTCGTTAAATGTACCATAAACTGCGACATCAAAAATCTTTGCCAATTCAATAAACTGTGACCAACATATTGGCTTGTAATCTGACTGATAGTGCAGACAAAAATGTGGTTATGTGGGATATCTGATTCAAATTCGCATTATCTTAAAACTGCTGTGGTCAAGATAATTCTAAGCCTATTTGATTATGCTTTATTTTATGTGAATTTTAGAAAATTATTGATTAATACTACTTGAATCTATGACTTGCTGAATTTTCTTCTTCATTATGACAGGTTCGCGTCAATGTAATGATCTCACAATTCCAATCTCTTCTCAACTCTTATGGGGAAGATGTGTCGGATAAGTCGCAGACCCTCCTGCAGATTATCACAAAGTTTGCGAGCGCATACTGCTCTACCATAGAGGGTACCGCAAGGAATATAGAAACTACGGAACTCTGTGGGGGTGCTAGAATATGCTACATATTCCATGAGACGTTCGGACGCACCTTGGATTCTATACATCCTTTAGTCGGTAAGTTGTTTTTCAATTTCAATTTGTAAAATGAATTCCTTAGAATAGGCGGAAATAACGTCATTTTGGTTCCGCGTAGCGTCTTTCTTTGTATAAGTACTTGAATTAAATTTTCTCTTTCAGCATTCTTGATAACAGGATATGAATATACTATATAATGTTAATACACAATCCGAGTATGACAGACACTGATAAATAATCAGTGTCTAATCGTGACTCATCTGAAAATTTCAATATACATAGTTGCATGATCGTTGTAATATGAACTTTTTGTCATTGTCATTAAAGTCTTAAGTTGCATCATCGCGAAATGCAAGGACTCGATAGAAAACGTCTTTGTTGTGTAGATGTATGATCTTTAAAGTGGTGCAGGAGTTCCCTTGCGTCACATCTCGACTATGAAAGGAATACCTAGTTTTAATGAGTAATTTTAGCTAAAAGATACGATCATCAGTCACATACGATTATACGATCTGACAACAGTAGTCAACACGAACTCACAATTTAAAAACAGAACGGTAGTTTGATGGTCATTCAATCACGCCGTAAAAATCTAATGATAAGTAGGTAGTTGATCGGAAGAACATTATCTACATTATCTGAATTCTTAGTAGGAAAATCTAAAACCACCTATAACTCTGTGCGTGTACGCAGTAAGGTCATTTGTATTTCGGGCTGGTGTCCGCAACTCCAGATCTAAAACTCTGTATTTTGCTTACGGGTGGGACAAATATGTCATTCGATCCACCCCAACTCCTCAAGAAAGGCCTGCAGCGCCTTGGTGTTACTGACCATTTCGCGGATAGGTTCACGAAGTACTTTGCCCTGTATCCAGCGACCACTGGGCAGCTTAAATGAAGATGAGCTGTCGTCTCGCAATAAGGTCATAATATATACACATTAGTTGAATTTATTTTCCATCAGGTTTGACCCGCATGGACATTTTGACCGCAATCCGTAACGCGACGGGTCCAAGGCCAGCTCTGTTTGTTCCCGAAGTGTCGTTTGAGCTCCTAGTAAAGCGGCAGATCAGGAGGCTCGAAGATCCATCACTTCGTTGTGTTGAGCTGGTAAAAACTGTTTTCGAATTTAAGGGCTTTATACAAATAAATATAATGTTAGTCCAGATAAGATTATTATTGATATTGCTTTATTACCAATCAACTAATTCTGTGAAATATTTCTGTATAGTTCAGTCACAGGAGCATAATATTTCGTATGTTAACACGACATTGATCCTGAGAGATACTGTTCACGTAATGTTTGTATTTAGGTGCACGAAGAGATGCAGCGTATAGTGCAACACTGCGGCACGGAGGTGCAACAAGAAATGCTTCGTTTCCCGCGGCTGCACCAACGCATTGTCGATGTGGTCACTCAGCTACTTCGTACGCGACTTCCGGCTACAAACGCTATGGTAAGTACAGCTGTGAAATTCTGTGTAGATCCTGGCTTATTGTCTTTCATCTTGTTTACTATGCGTTCCAAATAAGAATAGGAAAGTCAATAACCTCGATCGGTCAAATGTTGAGTGAAAAGTACGGTTTGCAAAGAAAACTTATTTGTATATCATTAAAGGGTATTTTATTTTGCTTTGTTTTCTTAAATCTTAGTTAAATCTAGTTGAAGTAAAAATGTTATTGTTTAATATAAATTAGCTAAATATATTGTTTGAAGTCGTAATTAGTAAAAAAAAAACTATTTTCTTTCTTATTTTTATTGTTAGGAACAATTCGCCTTCTTCTTCCATTTTCCAATACTCAGACACTTCATACAGTGACGCTGAGATAAGCAAAATTAAAGAACTGGATTCTGATTAAACTTTTTTCGTTCACGATTCGTAAATAAATTGAATTTTTAAAGAAGAATGCCCATACCCCGTACCATATTGCGTCACAAGTATATTATTACCAAAAATAATGTTTTATTTATATGTACAATGTACTGATTTTTCACCACTTTTTTAACCACATTAAAAAATATCGTAAAAATGATATTAAATGATTAACAATTCCTACTTCCGAAAAAAATAACGTCATTTCAGAAATCTTTACGTTCCGATTACAGTTGTCAGTTATTTTCGTAATCTGACCAAAGAGTATGTAAAGCTAACGCTTTTAATCTGACAATTCTCATAAATAAATGGTTCGCCTAATTAATTTTATCTGCTATCTAAGTAAATAAGATCTTATAGTACAAAATAATTAAACTGCTAAAAATGAATTCTGTTAAATTATTTTATTTTAGCTCACCATTTTATAAAGTAAACATTGCGTATATTAGAACTGAAAACTTGACACTGTCAATTTGGTTATGACATTTTGGTATTTTGTTGTTATACTAACGTTTATATCGTTTGATGTTTTTGTACTGCATTTGAGTAATTCTGGTAGTTTTATTGAATAATAATTAATTCAATACGTCTATAATAACTATTGACAGTATTGAGATAGTGACTCATAGTGTTGCAAGTGGCAAGGTTTGTAAGATGGGCGCGCGCAGCGCACGTTAGGGGCGCGCAATTCGCGCGCATGCATTTCCATTTGCTTTCTGCGGGCGCGAGGAGAAGCGCGCGGGCCGCTTGCGCGCGGTTTGGCACCGTTCGCGCATGGCGCAAAACTGGCGTGCGAAGGGCACGATGATGGCATGGGAACGGCGCGTTAACTTGAAATGCACGCACGCAGCTCGCTAGCGGCGTATTCGCCAGATGTGAACACGCCCAAAGAGTTATACATAGAATTTACCCAAAGAATAAACACGTGAATAGATGGAATGGAAGGCTATAGAAAAGTCGGATAAATCTATCACAATCGTGTGAAGTAAACGGAGTCAGTGATTACGTGACGGTTGACAGGATACAATGGAAGAAAAAAATGTTTTGGGCGTACCTCAAGTAACATGGGCCTAGGGCAGGAAGATCACGATGATTTGATACTATATACCCTAAAAGTAAATGTTTTATCTGACTAACACTTTCTTTATTTGTGTTACCTTGTTAAGTACCTACGAGTATGTTCACGCGAGAAAGTGGCAGTGAAGCCGGATTGACGTCAATATTAGTTATTTGTCACTAAAATAATTCGACTAGGTACATCAATTTTTTCACACAAATGCATTAATAACTAATGTAAATAGATTAATATAAATACTATGTAAATATGTGATAAAGTACGCTACGAGCAACGCTGTTTCATTACGACGAGACCACCGACTCCTCTCACTGTTACTGCGCCTATAAATGGTTGCCGATAGCTCTGGCCTTATCCGGCCTTAGTTATTGGTCGGTCCGTGAGATTGCGGATCGGCAATGGTAAAATCCCGTCCTATACACCCTTCATTCTTCCCACCTTCCGTCTGTTGCCTTAGGTCTCAGGCAACAGGCTTCCCGCACTATTATTTATATACGTATATATTGTGGCTATATAGTTAGGGTTAGGTTGTTAGGTGCAGCTAAGGGTGATGATAGGCTATTACAGTCAACCCCTTTACTGTACATTTCGGTAGCTGAATGTAGAACCCACATCCTGTAAGGGAAGTATTGCGTTTTTTGATTTGAGAAATCAAACTAAAACACGTAGTAAGTTTGTTTAGGTCTTGATAACTTTATAAATAAATAAGTAATTATAAGACTAAACCATTACGACTTTTAACAGTCTTAGGCCTAGGTATAGCGTAAAGATATTTTCCATGCGCGACAAAAGCCTGAGCGTAGGTAAATAACGCCAGGAGCGAAGGAATCCGGGCCCTAACTTATCGCATATATATCAATAATAATGCAATACACTACACAGCAATTTGGCCTAAAACGCATAGCTATAGTATAGAATGCAAATTATAATAATCACTACGGTTAAAAATTGCTATGAAATATGATCAGGCGTTTTCGAACTATTTTTAATATCTCAAAAATGTGGTTAAATATTAACAAAAAAATTTTAGATAGTGAAAATTTAAATAATAACTATACTCTTGAGAGTAAATTTGGTTTGACGCAAGTTGGTACGGATCCACATACAAATTTGGGCAATCTCTTTTCTTATTTTGCTTTTACGTGACGTCACAACATGGCAATCAATCCTATTCTTATTTGGAACGCATTGTACATCCTTTAATGATCAATTCTGTAAAGTACCTAATGTAATAATTTAGTCACGTCAGCGTCAGGATAATTAATTTATTATCCTCTGGGAAATATAATAGGTAAAACATTTTCGTCCTTATATTGTCACGAATTCTTTTTTTTTTAACTAGTTTGACTTAAGCAGGGTCGAAGCCTACTGGGGCCATGGGTAGTGTGAAAACGAAACCCGGGGCCCTGGGAGGAAGGCAACGAAGGAACAGGAGTGGGTTTTTAGTCAGTAAAAGTCTGACACTATCTCTCGCTCCACCTAAGAGCTAGATTTGTCATTAGATGACTTTCCCACCTAAAAAAAAACTAGTTTGACTTATATTTGTTTTTTTTTTTTTTAAAGAAAACTACCCTACACTAGTAATGACTTCTGTATCGTGGATGCATTCACAAACATGTAAACTCAATTAAACAAGACACCCAGATCCGGAACACTTATCTGTAGGTAATACAAAAATTGGTTCCGTGCGGTGATCGAACCCACAACACACAACGCAGTAGCCAATCGCTCAACCATTGTGCTAATCATACCGTCAAACATCATATTATATATATATCGTCCGTACATCATGTCATGAGTAAGAGTGGTATCAAATACCACCGAAAGTTATCAAGATAAGCCTACACACTGATAATGTCGAGAAAATTGTTTTATGATATGCATGGAGATGTATTGTCATATATTATGATTTCAATATGCGCTCACCGCGAGTGGCCTTGACTCGGTCATTGTCAATGCGGTCTTTTTGCAGGAAACGAGAATTATTACTATTCTACAGGACACTGTGGTTAAGTTTTGTCCTAATTATATTTATATTTTGATAACAAAACAGGGTTTTCCTCTGTATCGTATATTGATTAGGTAATCATAACATGCAGCACCCGATAGAAATATGACTATCAATGAAAGTATCTGTGTTAGAATTAAACTTGTGATATTAAAGCAATTCATTCAGCCATTTATCCAATCACACGTCTTATTTATTTGTTAATATTCGCTCGCTTAGAAGACGCCTAAATGTATTTACATAAAATTATCGTAAGCACAATATGTAATAAATGCTCCTACCTAATTTCACATTCTACAGTAAGTTACATTATCTACAGGTGGAGAACCTAGTCCAAATAGAACTAGCGTACATCAACACGAAGCACCCTGACTTCCATCGCGAGGCTGCACTGGTGTCCGGTCTCCTGAAGAGCACCGACAGCTTGATGGACGAGCACAGCCCCGTGTACCGCCAGAAGGCGCAGCGTCCCGCTTCCTCACCGGTATTCGCCATGTTCAAAGTATATATAAGCTTAAGTTATTATGTCGCGTGTCTTGTGGGAACTAATGGCACTAACATGAGGTAAGTAGTGTCGTCGTCTAACTCCTTACAGTTGGCCATTGTGGGTACATTGCGATTTATTAAGGGCTGAGTGGGAGTGAGTTAAAGTCTCGATCAGCCTTACGTACTGTTGACATTTATAGGACAACGGAAACTTCTTACCTTGAAACCCGTCTGAAGGCTCGCGGACAGTGCCATGTGGATTGTTTATTTTTGTTTTATATTATTTATATTAGTAAAATGCTATAATTTTCTATCGTGAATTTAATAGATACCGATTATCTGCTAGTTCGACCTGGCGCCTTATATTTATCATGTTGAGATGTTACAATACATCAAAATTATTCTTTAGGCGATGAACCACTGTATGGAGTAGATAGCTGATGTAGTGCAGTAGTTGTTTGTCAGTCCTGTGTTGCTTGTGCTGTAGAATTAAATTATTTAATAGTTTTAGTTGAAGTTTCATATTATGTTAGTATTTAGAAACTAAAAGATTTGTTTGTATGTGTAACTCAATAACTGATTAACTTTTTCGTATTTTTTTTTGAATAGCAAAAGATGCCAGTATGCAGGCATTTGTTGTTTCATTTTGGTGAATATTGCCATTACTCGGATTCCACGACTAAATACCTGCATGTTGTAACTCTTTTGCTGAGTGTACCTAAATTAACTATTGGTTTACCTAATATTTTTTTTTTGTGATAAAAATAACTATAACCGATTATTTTGTAGCTATTCCTTCAACAAATGGGTGAAAGGGGGTCCACCCTAGTATTCTTGGCAAGTGTTTGGGAAGAGCACAATAAGGTAAAATAAAACTCGCACCCTAGTGAGGGCTAGTGCCGTAATACCAGTCTCATGTTAGCCACATTGTCCTACTAAATCATGTGACGACGTCATGTTGGTGAAGCTTTGAATACTATGTGGGCTCTCTCTCAGAATGAGTGCACACAAAGACTGAGCTCGTGAGCTATTCAACTAACGCATTCTGCGTTTTGATTGAGTACCTTTACGATCAAATCTTCAAAGATACTTCACATGCACAAAGGCTTTGTGTACACTCTTACATGTCGAAAGTTTAGATGACAAGTTCTTGAAGTATATTAAAAAAAATACTATTGATAATGCACTTACGGGTAAGTCTCAGTGCGTGTTTTCACTGGGTTTTGTCAAGGTATTGTCATATGAACTTAGCTTTATTGTTGCTGACTAATTTTTTACCATTAGTAAACATTTTCACTAACAAACTAATTTTAATATAAAATGTCTGACCTCTTGTACAATAACAATGAATTCAACTATTCACACACATAAATATAAGCAAAATTAACATATTTTTGGTAACAATGATGACAAAAATGTTAGCTAATACCAATATTTTAGCAAGTTGTTATTGTACAAGACGTCAATGAATGCATGTTAATCTAGTTTATATTTAAAATTTTGATATGTTTCTATTTCGGGCACGTTCACGCAGACTTCACTGAACGAAGCTCGCCTAAAACATTGTATATTCTCTTTTTAGCATGTACCAGCGATCACGGATGGTCAGGAAAACAGGTCTCCAACCAGCAATAACAGTGAATCTCCAGCTACTCCTCAGGTAACAGAAATGGTTTCTTGACGGTAGATAGAATAACTATGTATGCAAATACGCATTGATATTTGTACGTCTGCAAGTATCCCATTTGTATATACTATATTGCACTGCACAACTACAAACTCCTTATATTGGATCATCGCCCTACATATACGTTAGCCTTGCACCTATCGGTCCCCAACACAATACCTACTACAAAAATCGTCCCAAGCTCCGGACATAAAAGTGTCCTCCTTCAACATCCTTGCACGATTTCATTGTAGTTTTGCTTCAAAGGTAAACAATGCCCCAATTCCATAAATTTCAGATGAATGGCACACCTGAGAACAAAGTACTGACCCCGCAAAAACCAGTGAATCTGCTCCCAGAAGTGCCGAATCAGACCTCGCGCAAGCTTTCCGATCGGGAACAACATGACTGTGACGTCATCGGTAAGTGCAGTGTGGCCAAGTTTGATATTTTTGTATGTTCAGTCCCTTTTATTAATGGACAATAATGGGAATTTGATAATAATCAATACATTTACCCACATTAACCTATAATAAGTTTGGTTTGGAGTTGATTGCAAATAACACCTAGTGGTTTCATAACAATTTAAATCAATATACTCATAACTTCAGTTGAAAGCTTCACTATATCACAATTAATACTTTATTTGTTTTAACTCAACATTGTATCATTCAACAGTATTTTCTTGTGATGCTAGGTGGGCGGAGCCATGAGCCATCAATCCTATTACCTAACTCTGAGACAGTAGACGGCATCAACGTGATGCAATTGAATCAAATGGGTGACTTAGTGGGTGAGGATAGCGGAGCGGTGTACTGAATGCTTTACTCATTTTGCTCACTGTTAAACTTCCGACCACCTACCATCGAACTATTTTGCTTGCTGCTTCTTTATGTTGAATTTACTTATTATCATTAAATTTTACCATCTTTTTACTAACCCCTAATCAATGTTCTAATTTTAAATTAGTTTATTTTATAGTTGTATTTATTCATGTGTAGATATTTCTTTAGTTTTTAGCGTGTTATGACGTGATAGTAGTATATTTGATATGGGGATGTTTCGCTAGTGCATATGTAACATGTTCTGTGATTTAACAACGTTATTTTCTACTAACACTTCATACATCACGAGACATTAGCATTGCATTTTAAAAACGAACTTTTTTGCACCTTTAACTAACAATAAGATAAACAGTTGGTTTGTATCAGGATTTGAGTCTGTTAACGACCATTTCCTTTTAGAAACCAACATTCTATGGTGAGAACTAACCAAGCTTTCTTTTACAGAACGGTTGATCAAGTCTTATTTCTACATTGTGCGCAAGTCGATCCAGGATTCAGTACCGAAGGCTGTGATGCATTTCTTAGTGAACTATGTTCAGGATAACCTGCAGTCGGAGCTTGTGACTCACCTGTACAAGTCGGACCAGGCGGAGAGCATGCTCAACGAGTCGGAACACATTGCGCAGAGGAGGAAGGAGGCCGCTGACATGCTCAAGGTTAGCGGCTGACCGTTATTATTGTTTCTTTTTAGAACAGAAGCGAATTAATATTCATTTGATCGCGGCTGAAACGAGTTAAGTGCTACACACTTAAAAATGTTATTAAAATCTTTACTCATTAAATGCGCAATGAATTCGTGTCTATTTGTTACTTCTTTAGGGTTAAGCAACTTCTGTCAGCACCAAATTGCATTTTCATAAGCTTCTATCCTTTGCCGATCGCGTCGTGAATTCCACCGCGTGCGATCGCATTCCCGCTCTCTTTCTCGCTCTAATAAATTACGGTTCTAATTGACAGAAAAGGATAGAAATATACGAAAGTGTAATTCGGTGCTGACATGTAGCTCAAATCTTATGTCTTAACAGTTGAACGGATTTGGACGAAACTTAGCACACGGGTAGCTCATGTCTTGGAATAAGACATATAATAACTTTTTAACCTGAATCTATGTACGTATGGGATAGTTTTAGACTTTTGGCAAAAGCTACTTATCATTAAATGTATTGGACAGATAAAATACTAGGTTAGGTAGTAAGGTAAGGAAGGTTTCTTTAGGTTGATGTTTTCTTCATATGGAATAGAGGAATTTTCTAAACTATTACGCCAACTCATCATTTTCGCATAATTCCAGGCTCTGCAGCGCGCCGGCCAGATCATCGGTGAAATACGAGAGACGCACATGTGGTGATGCGCGCTCGACGGCGAAGACTCTAGTCTGTGAATTAGTGAATTTGAGCCCAGAGCTCTGTACATACTGCTCTTACGTAGGTAAATTATGTGCATTAGGCTTTTTACTTACGATTGACATACATTTGCTTTTATCATTTTAACTCTGCAGCTCTCTTTGCTATAAATTAGATATATTTATTCATGACATTTTGTCGTAAACCAAAAATTCTGAGTAAAAGCAGAAAATGTAGAAGCAAATGCATGTTAGCTATAGATGGACATTTTAAAAATGGCACCGCAAACAGGTAAAACTGTGTTAAATTAAGTATTCAGTCATTTTGCAAGGTTTATTGTAGAAAGTACTTATTGTTGTCGTTTTATGATTGTCATAATTTTTCATTAACATAAATTTCATGTAGCAAGCTCTATTTGTATCATTGTGCATTAATTGTTTTAATTACTCGAGCTCAGATCTGTGTTTTTTATGTTCACTGAACCTTGTTATATGTATAAATGCTCCTGATTGATATTTTTTTATTTAATACATTGAGCATGAGTGTTTTAAAACTTCAAAAGATCACTTAGGAATCAGTTTGCCATTCAATTATTTATTTTCTAAATTGGCTTGAGGTTGGGTATCATGAACATAAGGAACAAATCTGATTGTTCTTACTGGGCACCTCATAATTGACATGTCCTAGTACAAAACGGTAACAGACATGTCTTAGCCACTGCAAATCTAGCTGCACACGACTGTGAACCACATGCAATGAAAAAACTTTAATACTGACACTACTCAAGGACCGTATGCATGATGATATAATTAGTAGTTGATACATAAATTATTATTTTTGTATTTTGGTTACGTAAAATTGTGCCAATAAATTTTATACAATGGTGCGCCGGTGGCTTATATTCAATGCAGTGTTTCAGTTGTATTTTAGAAAATTTTGCACAAACTTTATGCTGTTGACTTCAGTTACCATTCACTATTGTTAAATGTGAAACATGCACATAATGGTAAGCGTACATTAAAGTGTATTCATATAAACATTGTAGGTATTAATGCAGTGATATTACTTGTAATGTCTGCTATGAAGACATTTCCATAAAAGTTGGCTGTCCTTAGTTGTTTTACTGTATCTTATAAATAAAATTGTTTTGCTTGTTTTATGAATGGTGTATTAGTCAGGTAATATGATTTGATTAGTTGTATATTCTGTTTATCCCCTATTTACAGGGTTGGTTGGATATTTTTTTAAATTACATTTCTGTGACCAATAACAAGGCTTTTATCATTGTTTATGTCGTAAGTTTATATAGAGCTCTTATTTTTAAAATAGTTCCTTGTTCATTAGATATAATTCGCATGCTGTGTTATACAATTTCATTCACGATTTCAAGTCATTTTGTGTCATGTCCATGCTAAAATAATTTATTTGTTTTTATCCTGAACTAGCATAGTGAGTATTCCACTGTTACATGATGTATTTATTGTTGAAGTCCAAAAAGTGGTTTGCTTTATGTATCAAACGAAACCAATTGAATGTTACATAAATAAGATTGTATTTAAAAGTCTGTTAAATATTAAAATAGATAAATTGTCATGGTCACCATGTCTTTGATTTCTGCATCCTTAAAACGATTCCTTCAATGTCAGCATTGTGAAGCGTGATTTTACACTCGGTGAGAAATAGACGTACAGAAATATAAGTTTTTTATTCCTTATTCAAAAACCTCGACAACTACTGCTCAGGGTCAGTTCACACCGAGACGCAACGCAACGCGAATAGAGACGTAAAATGAGACTTTATTTACTACACGAAAAGATACACATTTCATTGTTAGAATTCAGAATACGTTGCCCTACGCGGCGCAGCGACGCGATGGTACACACACACACCGCCGGTACTCGGAAGGATAAGGATCAAAATAACTTTAATTTCGGAAGTCTGTGTTTTAACACAGACTAGTTTATTGTTTGTTTCTTATTTATAAGAAACAAACAATAACGAGAGACATCGACTTCCGAAATTAAAGTTATTTTGATCCATTTAGTGTTTTTTTTTTTAGTGAAGTAGGTTAATTTTTTTTTTTGTAGTTTTTTGTTTTTATTAAAGAAATTCCCGATGTAATCAATGCATTTTTGCCAACGTAGTGGTAGCTTATTAATTCCCTTTTTGAAAAAATCTGCTGGACGGAAGGCAACTAATTCTTCAAAGGCATTTTGAACTGCCTCTCGGTTATTGAATTTTTTCTCCGCCAAGCAGTTATCCAAATTCTGGAAAAGTAGAAGTGTGTAAGGGCAAGGTCTGGTAAGACGGTGAATGACGGAGTACTTCCAACCCCAGCTCTTGTAACTTGGATGCCGTCTGCTGTGCAGTATGAGGTCGCGCGTTGTCATGCAGGATCAGCGGAGCCGAACGATTGAACAAATCTGGTTGGAGATGTGCGAGCTTCTCCATCATTAATTCTTCACGGTATACATCTGCAGTAATGCTCATCCCGTGTGATGAATGACACCGGCGCCGGCGCTAGATCACCAGTGACCATCACTTTTTAACCGACTTCAAAAAGGTGGAGGTTATGTAAGATTAACTCCTACTAGTGCCACATGCATAGATAATATTTATACGGATGTTGTACCAACTCACAAAGAAATTATAAATTTATTAGATTCTGATCATTGTGGGCAGTTAATTACTTTTCAAAACCAAAAAAACATAGTGGCTAAAAAGAATATCACTGTTAACCCTAAAACTGCAAGTCGTTTAGAAACTTTTAAAACTAAACTCATTAATAATTTACCAGACTTGTCTACATATATCAGATCTCAATAACCAATATGAAGGTTTCTTTAACATGTACTGTAATCAATTTAATTCTACTTTTATACCTAAGACTATTTCGGTCAATAGTAACGTTTCGTTCTGTGAATGGGCTACCACTGGTATTCATAAAAGTAGAACTCGGCTTTACGAATTGTATGATGAAAGGGTTCTTGTTTATACTGCTGAATTTAGTTCATATAGTGCGAAATTATTCAAAATTATTTTAAAAAATTTGTTCTATAGCGAAATCGCGTTATTTGAGTTCCAAAATTAAAAACAGTAATAATATAATTAAAACTACTTGGAATGTTATAAATAGTGAAACTGGAAAGTCTACAAGACCATCTAGTGACTATAAACTTGTAATTAATGACAATGTGATCACATCGGACTCACAGGTTGCCGCGGCTTTTGAGAACTTCTTTTCAGAGATCCCCATATCAACAAAAAAATCTCTGAACTCGTCACCCACTGCTGCAGAGTCTCTGCTTAAAGAAAATGTTAAAGTTTGAGATTCTGATTTTAATTTCGAACATGTGACTTATGTACCTAGATATTATTAAGACGTTTAACTCCTTGAATGTAAAAAAGACTGCAGATTTATGGGGTAATTCTGTGGACGTTGTTAAGTCTATAATCCACATTATAACTCCTTCTTTAGCTTTTATTTTTAATAATTGTATTGATCGCGGTGAGTTTCCTGATCTAATGAAGAATAGTAAAATAATTCCATTGTTCAAAACGGGTAGTACATCTGACCCCACGAATTACAGACCCATTTCAGTGCTACCCACTTTTAGTAAAATATTTGAGAAACTTATTTTAGAGCAACTACAAAGATTTTTTAACAGACATAAATTATTGCATACCAAACAATTTGGTTTTACAAGGGGTCGTTCAACAACCGATGCCGGTGTTGAACTTTTAGGACATATTTATAATGCATGGGAAGACAAATGCGATGCCCTGGGCATTTTTTGCGATTTGTCAAAGGCCTTCGATTGCGTTCTCCATGAAACATTAATCAGGAAACTACACCATTACGGAATCCGGAACTCCTCCCTGGATCTTCTTACATCTTATCTGAGTGAAAGGATTCAGAGAGTTGATGTAAACGGAAAAAGATCTCCTGGATCTGTAGTAAAAATGGGTGTCCCTCAGGGTTGAATTCTTGGCCCATTTTTGTTTCTTATATATATAAACGATTTACCTTACCTCATAAAGGATAACCATAACATAGTGTTGTTTGCAGACGACACTTCACTTTTGTTTAAACTTAAACGTCAGCAGCCGGTTACTGACGATATAAATATAGCACTTTCAAAAATAGTACACTGGTTTGATGTAAATAACCTTCTTCTTAATAAAAAAAAAAACTAAATGTATAAAGTTTACCATGCCTCATGTTAGGCAAGTAGAAACTAGTGTGCTAATAAAAGGTAAAGAGTTGAGTCCTGAAGATAATACAGTGTTCTTGGGCATAACTCTAGATGCTAAGCTGCAGTGGGGCCCACATATAGACAAATTATCAAAAAAACTTAGCTCTGCAGCATACGCTGTTAGACAGATTCGAAATTTAACTGATGTAGAGACTGCCCGTTTAGTTTACTTTAGCTATTTCCATAGTGTCATGTCGTACGGTATTCTACTGTGGGGAAATGCCGCCGAAATACAGTCAATTTTTGTATTGCAAAAAAGGGCTATTCGTTCAATTTATAAATTAAGTCCCAGATACTCCCTCAGAGATAAATTTAAAGAAATCAATATAATGACTGTACCTTCACAGTATATTTACGAGAACATTTTGTATGTACATAAAAATATAAACATGTTTAAAAAATACAGTGATGTTCATAATTTTAATACTAGGAACAAAAACAAATTTGTGGTTCCTACAACCAGGCTGAAAAAAATAGGGGGCTCATTTAGATGCCAATGTATACACTTCTATAATAAACTTCCTAGTCATATTCAACAACTAAGCCTTAATAAATTCAAATTATTTGTAAAGCGAAAACTTTGCCAAAAGGCTTTTTACACTATAAAGGACTATGTTGAGGACCAAAAGGCTTGGGATTGACCTGCTCCAGTACGCACTGCAACTGTTGTCTTATTATTATTATTTTTTCTTTTGTTTTTATTTTTAATTGTGTTTTTTATTATTTATTACAATTCGATATTGTAGATTATTTTTATTTTGCAATTTGACTTTTTTTTTCTATTAATTTTTGACAAAAATGTTTACTTTGTTATAGTATTACATTTTGTAAACTATATTTTTCCTTTTATTATTGTGAACGTGAGGACTATGTTGATTGTTTTTTTTTTTTCCTTTTCAGTAATTTTAATGTATGTCTGGCAATTTGAGTAATTTCTGCGGCCTACCCAAATGTCCTTTCCATTGTTCGTCAAGTCGTTGAGCTCCTTAGTAGTCCTGAGTTGAGCTTTACGAATACTGACAAATGCTTGCACTGACTGGACAGGTCCACTCAAATATGTATGGTTCTTTCTTCAAAAGACCATTTCAGACAAATCTGCATGGTTCTCATGTGATTTGACCATTACATATTAATTTACTGTATGGACTTTAAAAGAGACTTTGACCCCTGAGTTTGTTTCGGTGTTTCTTCTCAGGGTAGTCAGCTAGGAAACACCGGCCTCATCTAGTTTAAAAATGACGAAAAAAAAATTGACGTGTAAAAGTGTTTTTTAAACCTATTTATAAAATAAATATCATTTATGTATGTTCACCGATTTCTCGGTCAATTGTGGACGGATTTTGAATTTTTTTTTTGTTTGAAAGGTTCTTCTTCCGAATTGGTCCCATAGAAATATTGTTATGATCTGATCATGAACTTCGAAGATATGGAACAGAACTCCTCATAGGATCACAGCAGAACCGTCGTAACAAGTAAAATTGCTTTGTTTATACGTTTAGTCGATGACTGACTGAAAGTAGAGGGGGAATATATCGAACTGATCTGATGATGAAGCCTGAAGTTGGGCACCGGAACTCTGTAATAAATTAATGTAATCTTACCGTGTTTGGGATTATTAGAATTGTCATGAGATGCACTCTGGCTATAAGGTATTTAAGTTTGGCTGAGGGGTACTTTTTAGTGGTGGTACCATAACTAAAAAGTGTAAAATAAAAACTTTTTACAAAAAAAATACAACCGAATTCAAAGTAAAAAAAAACACTGAAAAGTGCAAAATAACTTTAATTTCGGAAGTCGGTGTTAAATAACGAAGAGACAAAACTATTATAGAAACACCGACTTCCGAAATTAAAGTTATTTTGCACTTTTCAGTGTTTTTTTTTACTTTGAAGTCGGTTGTATTTTTTTTGTAAAAAGTATTTTTTAGGGGTCAGTTTTCGTTTGGGGCATTGTTTAGGTGCTGAACCAGGATCTAACCAACTTACTGAGCGCTTGCGATTGTCGAACCGAATCCATTTTTCATCGCAAGTAACAATGCGATTCAATATGCCTTCGTTTATACGCCTGTTGAGCAGTGCAAGGCTCGACTCGACGCGTGCTTCGCGCTGGCGATCATTCAATTCGTGTGGCACCCATTTGTCAAGCTTTTACCTTACCTTGCCAATTCGACGCAAATGGACCAATATTGTTTTGATGCTAGCATCGAAAGCTGCTGCTAATTCAGCTGTAGATTGAGAATCATCAGCTTCCACACACCTTTAATTAGTCATTGTCGACTAAAGTTTTCGGTCGACCACGGGGTTCATTGCTTAGGTCGAAATTTTCAGAACGGAAGCGGTCAAACGAACAACGGGTGGTGCGATCGTTAGCTCCGTATACGTCGTTGTTGTTGCGTGCCACTTCTGCCGCTTTGCTGCCACGACGGTAGGTAGGTACTCGTACTCCATAATCATAATCACTCGAATTTTTAACGTATCCATGATGACGAAAAACGTACAAATGCGATGAAAACAGAACGCTAACCATTAAACAAATGACTAATTTTCAAAAAAGAATTGACCACTAGACGTACGGCGTTGCGCCACCGGTACATGGTAGACATCCCACCCATACGTACAAAGTGTTTTGGGAACACATTTATTGTGCGTACAGCTAAGGAGTGGAATTCCCTGCCAGTCTGTGTTTCCTGATGGCTACAACCCGGGAGTCGTAAGTCAAGAGTGAATAGGTTACTTCTAGGTAAGCGCGCTCCATCGTCGACCGCATCGTCGCTTTCCATCAGGTGAGAGCGGTCAAGCGCAAACCTATCAACCATAAAAAAAGAGTGTGTTTCCTAATAGCTAAGTATAACTTAAAGTGAATAGGTTACTTCTAGGCAAGTGTGCTCCATCGTTGGCCACATCATCGCTTACCATCAGGTGAGATGGGGGTCAAGAGCGAATAATAAAAAAAAAACAATAAAGTTAAAAATAAAAACATGAATTAATGAAAAAAAAATTATTTAATATGTAAAAGTTTTGAGTACTTATTAAGTTATCCAAAGAAAGTACAAATAGTCAATCTTTTTTATTTTGACAGTCATTTTTAATAGGTACATTTACCTACGCATTAAAATACATTTGCACACATTTACAAGGAATCAACTGTTCGGACCTCTGGTTCGGACAATGGGCGCTTAGTCAGTTGTCGTCGATACAATTAACCGTCTTTTTGTCATAGCCTATTAGATGTACCTTACTTACCATACTTTTTCTCTATGAATCACTCGCATTACACTCGTGGAGCGACTCTTTAGAAGTAGGTACATGTTATGAAGAGAGGAATGCTGTCAATCATACGAACGGAAGGTTTTAATGCATCGAGTCCCGACTTACCATTAAAGCAGTTTCAGAAGCCATCTTCAGCAGGATTGGTTTCAATTTATTAAAAGTAATTTGCATTTCAGATGCTCATTTACCTATATTTGTTAAGAGCTTCTGCGCAATACATATGTATGGATAAACTGCTGACCAAATACTACTACGGCCTATTGATTATACCTTATTAGTCTATGAAATTAAAGATTTATTTATTTTATTTGGTTCTTCAACAATGAGTACACTATTGCATATGTAGGAAAATATTTCAATCTTATGTCTAAATGCCCCATCATTTAAACAAGAGCACTAAATTTACTATTTTATACGCCTTAACAGACTAAACAACAGAAAAAAAACCATAACAGAATGAAAACGACAGATATTATATAGGGTGACTGGCAATTAGTGTACGATACTTAAACACGTGATTGTGCGCATCATAATCAGCTGTTCAGTACATTTATGTTTGCCTAATGTACTGAACAGCTGATATTTTTTTCGCGATTTCGGCTTTGCTCCCATAGTAAAAATTGTTGGTTATCATGAGCACAATCACGTGTTTAAGTATCGTACACTAATTACCAGTCACCCTATATAGAATATTAAGACGGTAAATTGTATCCACGACAACTACGAGTAACTTGGCGTCGATTGCCAGAACTGTTGATTCAGCCTTGAAAATGTGCATCTAATTGTAAAACAAAGGCTTGTTATTTTCAAAAATTACAGTTAAATTGTATTTTGATGTGCAAATCTGTTAATAATGACTTTCTAAATAAAAAAAATATACTATTTATATTTTATTTGGCTAACATAATTATGATCAAAACTTAAAAAAAAGAAGTAAAAATCTAAAACCCGACTACGACAAAAAAAAATGACGCTGAAAAAGTATGAAACAAGATTTTCAAGATGCTGAAATAGACAAGGTAACTGGAAAAACAAGAATAGAACAAAAAGAAAAGCCGTAGTCACACGTTATAGGTAGGTAATAATCGAAACACTAATAACGTGTGACCACGGCTTTTCTTTTTGTTCTATTCTTGTTTTTCCAGTTACCTTGTCTATTTCAGCATCTTGAAAATCTTGTTTCATACTTTTTCAGCGTCATTTTTTTTTGTCGTAGTCGGGTTTTAGTTTTTTACTTCTTTTTTATTTAAAAGATTTTGGTGTTAAATCACTGTGCTTCTTTACTATTTATTTTGGTATGTACAAGTAAAGCCTTTTCAAATGATACGAAACACGACATATTTATCGTATTTTTTTTAATACAATACTTTTTGTCTGCTAGAGGGCGCCACATTGAATTTTGATGATACTTTTTGATAAGTACTAGCGAAGCCCTTTCAAATGATATCAAACACGGTATATTTATCTTAACTTTTTTTTTAAACATGACCTTTTGTCCGCTAGAGGGCGTCACTTTAAATTTGAGCAATATATTGGAAATGTACAAGTGAAGCCCTTTCAAATGTTACCAAACACGGCGTATTTTACTCCATATTTATTTTTAACACATTACTTTTTGTCCGCTAGAGGGCGCCATATCAATTTTTGTGACACGTCACGTAGCCTATGTTCAGCAGACAATTAGGACGGTTCTAACGATACCTCATACGTCAAGTTCCGATAAGTAGATTAGGAGCTATGAGGGAACAGATGAACAAACTCACATACATACATAGCCTGTCAAAATCATAACCCTCCGTAGTCGGGTAAAAATTAAAAGAACACAGTTTTTTATAAAAAAAATATTTTTAACTTTAATAGTTTTTTTTTAGTTGTCGACATAAAATAGTATCTTTAATCATAAGAAATAATAGGTATTTACCTATGAAATTGGCGTTTTTTAAAACTGGTTGCTTTGACGTGTTATATCTTTGGAAGGTAGGAAAATCATCCAAAGACATCTCGCGCCCTTGGGCGGAGCGAAAGGGTGTGTCAGACTTTTACTGACTAAAAATGCACTCCTGTTCCTTCTTTGCATTTCATACCAGACTTGGAATTTTATATTTTGAATGAAATTAAGAAAACTCGCATTATTTTGTAATATGAACTCATACAGTTACAGAGTTTCTACCGTGGAAACCATAGTGGAAACAATGTGTCTCAAGCGGTATGCAATATTGATGATGTATACGGACTGATGATGTATAGTGATACTAAATAATTAATTGTTTTGTAGTGCACATTATTGTTATATTGTCCGTCGGAAATTATTGATTTGGGCTTCTGCGTGGTTTTAATGGATGAATGCTCTTAGAACTGCTAATGAATGGGATGTCTATTTTTGCTTCAATCACTTTCACATGGGAAAAGAGATTGCCCAAATTTGTATGTGGATCCGTACCAACTTGCGTCAAACCAAATTTACTCTCAAGAGTATAGTTATTACTTAAATTTTCACTATCTAAAATTTTTTTGTTAATATTTAACCACATTTTTGAGATATTAAAAATAGTTCGAAAACGCCTGATCATATTTCATAGCATTTTTTAACCGTAGTGATTATTATCATTTGCATTCTAGTAATAGGTATGCGTTTTAGTTTAGGCCAAATTGCTGTGTAGTGTATTGCATTATTATTGATATATATGCGATAAGTTAGGGCCCGGATTCCTTCGCTCCTGGCGTTACTTACCTACGCTCAGGCTTTTGTCGCGCATGGGAAATATCTTTACGCTATACCTAGGCCTAAGACTGTTAAAAGTCGTAATGGTTTAGTCTTATAATTACTTATTTATTTATAAAGTTATCAAGACCTAAACAAACTTACTACGTGTTTTAGTTTGATTTCTCAAATCAAAAAACGCAATACTTCCCTTACAGGATGTGGGTTCTACATTCAGCTACCGAAATGTAAAGGGGTTGACTGTAATAGCCTATCATCACCCTTAGCTGCACCTAACAACCTAACCATAACCATATAGCCACAATATATACGTATATAAATAATAGTGCGGGAAGCCTGTTGCCTGAGACCTAAGGCAACAGACGGAAGGTGGGAAGAATGAAGGGTGTATAGGACGGGATTTTATCATTGCCGATCCGCAATCTCACGGACTGACCAATAACTAAGGCCGGATAAGGCCAGAGCTATCGGCAACCATTTATAGGCGCAGTAACAGTGAGAGGAGTCGGTGGTCTCGTCGTAATGAAACAGCGTTGCTCGTAGCGTACTTTATTACATATTTACATAGTATTTATATTAATCTATTTACATTAGTTATTAATGCATTTGTGTGAAAAAACTGATGTACCTAGTCGAATTATTTTAGTGACAAATAACTAATATTGACGTCAATCCGGCTTCACTGCCACTTTCTCGCGTGAACATATTCGTAGGTACTTAACAAGGTAACACAAATAAAGAATTTGTAAGTGTTAGTCAGATAAAACATTTACTTTTAGGGTACATAGTATCAAATCATCGTGATCTTCCTGCCCTTGGCCCATGTTACTTGAGGTACTACGCCCAAAATATTTTTTTCTTCCATTGTATCCTGTCAACCGTCACGTAATCACTGACTCCGTTTACTTCACACGATTGTGATAGATTTATCCGACTTTTCTTTAGCCTTCCTTTCCATCTATTCACGTGTTTATTCTTTGGGTATATTCTATGTATAACTCTTTGGGCGTGTTCACATCTGGCGAATACGCTGCTAGCGAGCTGCGTGCGTGCATTTCAAGTTAACGCGCCGTTCCCATGCCATCATCGTGCCCTTCGCACGCCAGTTTTGCGCCATGCGCGAACGGTGCCAAACCGCGCGCAAGCGGCACGCGCGCTTGTCCTCGCGCCCGCAGAAAGCAAATGGAAATGCATGCGCGCGAATTGCGCGCCCCTAACGTGCGCTGCGCGCGCCCATCTTACAAACCTTACCACTTGCAACACTATGAGTCACTATCTCAACACTGTCAATAGTTATTATAGACGTATTGAATTAATTATTATTCAATAAAAGTACCAGAACTACTGAAATGCAGTACAAAAACATCAAACGATATAAACGTTAGTATAACAACAAAATACCAAAATGTCATAACCAAATTGACAGTGTCAAGTTTTCAGTTCTAATATACGCAATGTTTACTTTATAAAATGGTGAGCTAAAATAAAATAATTTAACAGAATTAATTTTTAGCAGTTTAATTATTTTCTACTATAAGATCTTATTTACTTAAATAGCAGATAAAATTAATTAGGCGAACCATTTATTTATGAGAATTGTCAGATTAAAAGCGTTAGCTTTACATACTCTTTGGTCAGATTACGAAAATAACTGACAACTGTAATCGGAACGTAAAGATTTCTGAAATGACGTTATTTTTTTCGGAAGTAGGAATTGTTAATCATTTAATATCATTTTACGATATTTTTTAATGTGGTTAAAAAAAGTGGTGAAAAATCAGTACATTGTACATATAAATAAAACATTATTTTTGGTATTAATATACTTGTGACGCAATATGGTACGGGGTATGGGCATTCTTCTTTATCTCACGAATAACTTTTCTTCTCAGGGGCGGCTACAAGATAAAATTTCCAAAACGAAAGCTATTAAACCAAGAACAGAGTTCTTTTGTTAGAAGAAAGTCGTAGGCATAGGTCATTGATATTGCGTCATAGAAGTCTGTAGTTTTTTTTTTTTTTAAGTAGATTTGAATTTGTCAAAGTTTGTAATACACAATAAACACTCCTAGGTTTATACGACGCAAAAGAAATATTGTTTATAAGGTTCGTAGCAAGTAGCGTTCTGTAGTTTCAGCCTGCCTCCATGAGAAAAAGAATAGAATAGAATAAACTTTTAGTCCAGTCAAATTAGACCAAAAAAACCGGCCAAGTGCGAGTCAGACTCGCGCACCGAGGGTTCCGTACAAACCTGTAGGTATATATAAGTAAAAGTTATGGTATTTTTATTGCTAAATGAAATCCATAACATAACAATGTGGAAAGCTGACGGTACCTTGTCAATACATATATGAAAACATTATGTATGTTCGGAAAAATCTTCATCTCTTTAAGAAGAGAAGTGATAGACATAATTTTAATACTAGAAATAGGCACAATACGATAACATTGACTTGACGCAACGCAGTAAGCCATTGTGATAACGCGAAGACTCTTGGATGAAATAGCGAGCGATACATCAACGTACCACTCCATCGATACAGTCATGTCATTCGAAGATTGTACGAGCTACCCCGTGGAGTTTCTAAACTCTTTAGAGCTATCATCCCGTATGCTGGAATTAAAAGAGGCTGGCATTAAGTCCGCCTCTGTACTTGTGTGCATGAAGTGTTAAATAAATAAATAAATAAATAAAAGTAGGTCTACCCGTTTTCACCATTGCGGCGGTAGTGCCCCTCTTTGAGGAGTGACCGTGAGTTCCGCCTGACGCAGGTCCTCACCGGACACGGGTGTTTCGGGAGGTTCCCGTTCAGGATCAGGCGGGAGGACACGCCAGGGTGTCACCACTGTGCGGATCGCCCAGAGGACACGGTGGAGCATACGGTGGAGGTCTGCCCCGCTTGGGCGGAGCATCGCCGTGTCCTCGTGGAGGCGATCGGCGGCAGCGACCTCTCGTAGGGCCGGGCCCCTGGTTCAGACCATGGTGTGGAGCGAGAGGGAATGGGAAGCAAAATTCTCGTGTCGCGGTGTTTGTTTCCAAACTCCTCCGAAATGGCTGAACCAATTTGCATGAAATTTTGTGTGCATATCGGGTAGGTCTGAGAATCGGCCAAAATCTATTTTTTTATTTTTTTTTTGTTATTCGCATAACAACGTTTGCTGGGTCAGCAAGTCTAATATATAAAATTCTCGTGTTGCGGTGTTTGTTTCCAAACTCCTCCGAAACGGCTGAACCGATTTGCATGAAATTTTGTGTGCATATCGGGTAGGTCTGAGAATCGGCCAACATCTGTTTTTTTTTTTTAATCGCTGAACAACGTTTGCTGGGTCAGCTAGTAAGTTTATGATTATTAAAAAAAATATACTATGTGATGTAACTAAAAATTTAAGATTTTCGGAATTTTTCCTATATGTGTACTTTATAACGTTGCTTCATGCCAAATTTCAAGATTCCAGGTCGTCTGGAAGTATCCTTTAGGTTTTGATTCCCTTGCGAGTAGTTGCGAGTTTCAAAATATGCGGCTTTAATTGCTGTATCTTTTGATTGCGTTGACGTAGAAGTTTGATTTTGTTACAGCTTAAAGATATTATAGACTTGAGTATTTGTTAAGAATTTCAATATAATACCACTACGCGTTCATGAGTAAAGGGGTAATAAGTTTAAAATTATTAAAAATATTTTTATTATATGATGTAACTAAAAATTTATGCTTTTCGCAATTTTTCCTTTATCTGTGTTATAAGACGTTGCTTCGTACCAAATTTCAAGATTCTGAGTTCACGGGAAGTACCCTGTAGGTTTTGATTCCCTTGCGAGTAGTGGCGAGTTTCAAAATATGCGGTTTTAATTCCTGTTTCTTTTGATTGCGTTGACATAGAAGTTTGATTTTGTTACAGCTTAAAGGTATTATAGATTTGAGTATTTGATATGAATTTCAATATAATACCACTACGCGTTCATGAGGAAAGGGGTAGTAAGTTTAAAATTATTAAAAATATTTTTATTATATGATATAACTAAAAATGTATACTTTTCGCAATTTTTCCTATATCTCTGCTATAAGACGTTGCTTCATACCAAATTTCAAGATTCTGAGTTCACGGGAAGTACCCTGTAGGTTTTGATTCCCTTGCGAGTGTCGAAAATTTGCGGCATAAACGGGAGTATCTTTTGATCGCGTTGACTTAGAAGTTTGATTTTTTCACAGCTCCAAGAGACCATAGACTTGAGTATTTGATATGAATTTCAGCTTGATACCTCCACGCGTTCCTGAGAAAAAAGGTCTTGACAGACAGACAGACAGACAGACAGACGGACAACAAAGTGATCCTATAAGGGTTCCGTTTTTACCTTTTGAGGTACGGAACCCTAAAAATAGGTGTAAGGTTACGATCATTCGCACCCAGCTGAAAATTGGTAGGATTGTTGAAAACACCATCATAAATGAAATCTATAAAGTCCTCATCGATCCGACACCTGGAAAAAAAAAATACTCGGGTCAAAGGTCACAAAAACGAGTTTTTCGCGATTTTCAGCAAAACGGTAAGTTTAAGCATAAAATTAATTATCTACAAAAATGTCTAAATACTTTTTTCCCAAAAGCCACCGTTTTTGAGATATAATGATTCAAAAAGTTGAAACAGGTAATCGTCATATTACGAGCGATTGCACGTTTTGAGGTCACCTTTGAGGAAGTGTACTTAGCGCGTTTTTAGGGTTCCGTACCTCAAAAGGAAAAACGGAACCCATATAGGATCACTTTGTTGTCCGTTTGTCTGAATCCGAGTATTTTTTTTCCAGGTGTCGGATCGATGAGGACTTTTTAGATTTCATTTATGATACAATTCTACTAATTTTCAGCTGGGTGCGAATTTTTGTAACCTCGGATGTCTAAATTGATCGGACTATTTATTCTACAGTAAAATAGTAAAAGCAAATGGTGTGTTTTATGTATGTATCTATGTTTTTTTTTTTTTATTGGGTGGGAAAATCATCTTATGACAAATCCCGCTCTTGGGCGGAGCGGGAGATAGTGTCAGACTTTTACTGACTAAAACCCCACTCCTGTTCCTTCGTTGCCTTCGTCCCAGGGCCCCGGGTTTCGGTATCTATGTTGTTGACATTTTATAGTTTTATGTACTCGTAAGGAGTAAAGATTGTGCAAATACACTGTTTAATGAATATTATGTTACGGACCAAGTGATTATTAGGACATTATAAAAAATGCTCGCGCAGCTTGAAAATACCCAATATTAGAGGGCTTAAAATAAAAAAATAATAATTGAGTTATTGCTTTTATTAAATGATATTATTAATGATGGTATTTACATGTAACATACTGAGATTTTTTTTATAATTATGAGTTTTAAAATGTCATTATTAACATAGATGTGCAGTGCCCACTCTTAGAATGATCAATTTATTGCAGTTATTAATTGTTATCACTATTTAACATTGAGATAGTATATTGAATTTGTATTGATTAATAAAATGAGTAAACATTAATCAAAAATGAATTCAACAAGTTGATTAACAAAACTGTTAAATAAAAGCAATGGCACGTCCTATTTAACAACAGAAATCTAATTATTTACATAAATGTAACAATTAGGCGTTTTTTGAATGACAAGCCAGTAACAACAACACATGTAAAATTCTTACTATAAATATATTTTGTGTTATATCGACATGTAAGTAAAACTTTAATGATGCAAAGATAGGATATTACAAGGACTACGAGTATTTTTGTGATTCTTCGTTTTATTTACACAAAGCTAGTCTACGGCTAATGTAAATACTTTGTCATGGCTTAATTTTATCACTTGTGGCAAGGAATCAGAAACTTTGTGACATTCGGTTAGTAGAATTTTATAAATTATTGCTATATTAATGAGAACTTTTCTATCAAAAATATTTTTGTGATATAGGGTATCGTGACGAAACTTTGTGTTTACATTTAATTACGAGTCTATTATCTGTGCCTTCGCTTCAGTGAGTCAGCTGAAGTCCCATCGTAATGACCCTACAAATATTTCAAATAAAATCTGCATTATTAATTATTACGCTATCTACTATTTTAGGGCCTATATTTTGTTTTGACTCTGAGATTGAGAAAACTTCGATTTTAGTCTATCTAAATACTGTTACATTACTAAAGATGCATTCAACTTGTTTGTACTTCTTATTCGTAATTTTGAAAAACATTTTTTTTTAATATTACCTAAAACATACATGCGAAGGAGGAGTCTATAACTATTGCCTATTTTCTAAGAATATCAGTTACAATGTATTACTAAAATTAATTCAATTTTGAGATTATTAGAGATTGTTATATTCGAGTAGTAAAATACGTGTCTTTGAAATTTGCATTGTACTTTGAGAAGTGTGGCAGGAGAGTATCGTTTTAGACATTTTTATTGGCGACGGCGTAATTACTATTTAACTAAGTAGACCCAATTTCATTAAATTAACCTTCAACCGCTTGCGTCGGTTTGGTCCGACAATTGTTATCGTGCTCTATTCGCCAGGGTCGTGTGTTTGCGACTGGCTACTCCATCTTGTTTAGCTCTTCAATCCCCATAGGTGACAGAAGAGTCGTCGAGATGGAGTATTTGGTCGTGGATGTGCGACCCTGGCGGAGTAAAGGCGTGAGTATTTGTCGCATATTTCCGACGCATGCGGTTTAAAAGTTAAACGAAAAGTGTTAATTACTTATATTAACGTTTTATTATGAAACGAGAATCCATCATTCTCTGTATCGTAGTTACAGTTAGTGTACTTCATATATGGCGTATTATTATTGTAGCTATAAGGGTGAGTTCACACGGAGGTGACGAGATTGGTGCGCCTGCGCGCGGTCCTGTGCTAGGACACGGTTTGCTTCCTCTCGCCCTCGAGCAGCTTGTCATCCGAACAGAACTTCTCCAGCTGCTTTACGTAGTACGTGTTGAAATTTAATCTGAAAATGTTTATAAAATGTCATTTCTTATGTCAGATTGTCTTGCAGGAAGGCAGGAATAAAGGGAAACTTTTATACCCAAAGTTTATATTGGTAAAATGAGCCTATAATATTTTTATCAAGTGTTTACTATTGTAAATATATTTTTATAACCCTTCTTAATCATCCACGCGCGCCTCAGGGAGATGTCAGCAAATTGTAGGAGCCCAGCCCAGCAGAGTCGAAGCTTACGGGGGCCAAGGGTAGAGTGAAAGCGAAATCCGGGGCCCTGGGACGAATGCAAAGAAGGAACAGGAGTGGGTTTTTAGTCAGTAAAAGTCTTACACTATCTTCCGCACCACCCAAGAGCGAGATTTGTCATTAGATGATTTTCTTAAAAAAAACCCTTCTTAATCAACAAGGGTATTAAATTATAAATTAAGGATAGAAAATGAATGACCACGATAAATATCTTTCCTATTTTTCTTCTTACATTCTGTGCAAGACAGAACAAGAAAGGTATGCTCTCGACCAGAGGACTCCAAACTACGGCCTGCGGACCAAATCCCGGCCCGCGACAGCTTTAAGACTAGTGTCATCAATCTGACCCGCGACAGTCATGTCTTATTGTTGTTAAGGACAGAAAAATTAAAACTGTTTTGGCCCTTGGAACAAACTGAAAAAATATTTGTGGCCCTAAGGCTTCAAAGTTTGGAGACTCCTGCTCTAGACTGACTAAAAGACGCATTAAGTCCGACCCAACTCACATCGACTCAATGAGTCAACCTGCGCGTATGCGCGTTTTTTGACGTCGACTCAATGAGTCAGTGTTCCAGTTCATAGGGATGATGGCTGTGTAATGAGCTGGACATGTTTGCAGGGCTATACTTGGGAAAAATCGCAAAAGATAGATGAGAGGTTTGGGAAGAGAAAGGGAAGGTATTTTCAAATTAGTAGTACCTAGGCTGACAAAGAACCTAAACAGTTACTAAGACAACTGTAGCTTAATATTTAATCTACAATTTACAATAATTGTGCATGGCGTCTTTGTTATTAGGTGGGAAATCATCAATTAACTTCTCCCGCTCTGGGTGAAGCAAGAAGGCGTTTCAGACTTTTACAGAGTAAAACCGTCTTGTTTCTTCATCCCTTTGCTTTCTAGGGTAACTCTTTCGAACAAGGCCGCAGCCTTAGCTGGAATTCAGACCGTCTAAGGAGGAAGAATAAAAAAATAAATGATGAAATGTAAAATTACCTAGCTGATATATTCAGCAACTTGTTGGTATTATTGTCCCTGGCCATCCTGTCGATGATGGCGAGTACGGAGAGCAGCGCCGCAGTGAAACGCAGGCCGTAGCGCGACACCGAGCGAGAGAACGAGTCCGCCGAGCCGCTCGTTGCTGTCCCTCCTCCACAACCTGCGTCCTATACATACAATGACACGTTTTAGAACAAAATGTATTACAGAAAATGGAGTTTTGGATTAAACTAATTCAGAATCTTAGGTGATTTTCGAATTTTTGGAACCAGTAACTCCATGTCATACGTCAGTTTAAAGGAACTAATAATTCAATATAAGTACCTGATACTTACATGAAAAGGTATGTATGTCCGACATTTTTAATTTTGAATAGTCAGTCAATCAATATAAGACTAAGGCCTACTGTTCACAGACGCGTAGCTTCATAGACGCGTATTCGTCATTATACGCACGGTGCGGTGTACGCCTGCGTGAAGCTTATATACAAACAAAACACACAGGCCTTAATAATGTAACAGTGTAAATGGAAAGTCAAAATCTAAAATTCGGAATTGGTAATAAATCCAGTATAATTTGTTAGCATACATATAACTATGATAGTCTCCTAGGTTCTAAATAAATAGAAGAAGATTTATGCTAGGAAGACAAATAGAGAAATTAATATACAAAGCTTCAAAATTCTTTATCAATGTCTTATTGCGTGTTGGGTTAGGATGAGTGTAAGGAGTTCTAAATATAAAGCAGATATTGTAATAATACATAATATACTTACTGTAAAAGTCTATAACAGAAAAGTCATGAAAGAATGATAAGAAAATATAGGTTAATGATTTTGATATATCACAAATACTACATGGAAGCAAGGTGTTTCATCAAATTTATTAGTTTTTAGTACAACATTATGTAAACGTTTTTACCGTTTAGAAGCGATGTGAAATGTATTTACCCAATCATATTACACGATTTAGTGAGCGCGATTTGTGGTTGGCTGAAAGTTTGACGTTTAATAAGTCGCCATGTTGCCAAAGGTCAGTTCAGAGTGAAATTCTATGATAATCGTGATATTATTTACTTTGCATCAGTGCACTAGTGTTACAGTTGATCTACTCTGTATATACCTCGCTATAGTCTGTATTGTCATACGTCGATCCAAGCATACTGTTAAGCTCTGCGTCCACGAAGTACTTGTGCATCTCCTTTTGCCAATTAACGTGATTTGGTAGCGTTAAAAGAAAAAATACAATAATAAATTAATGTTAGAAATCATATAGGTATACTAACCACTGGAAAGCCTTGCTAAACATCAATAACAAAGTATAATATAAAACATAGATAATTGCAGCGGAAGAAAATATATAACAAAATATTATGTAAGTATAGTCCATTTCTTTTGAAAGAATAAAAATATAGGAACCTTCACCAGATTTTGATACGTACATAATATTGGATACATATTTAATTTCTTTATATCATTGGGTTAACTATGACGAAGCCATTTCGTATATAATATTACAGCGAAGTTTTTCAATTCAGCGCGCCAGTTTGTAATACGGTGTGTTATACGAAACGGCTGCGACCACTACACCAATATTACAAGGCAACATACTGACACTAAAGTTACAAATAGCCTGCAAGTGCATTTCTACGTGAAAAGGCACTTTTACTCCCTCTTCCCCTCCGTCAACCGCAAGTCCGCCGTAGTAACACCAGAAGCGCGAAAACCCCCCTTTACTGCACCAATGTAAAACGCTGTCACAGTGTTAACACACCATGGACGTACGGATGACTACACAACTCTGAATATTTTTTTCTACAAAGTTACTCGACTATAAAAGAAGCAAATCGCATCAGTTGTCTACCTGTAAATTCTAAAAATTGTTCATTAAAAGTCATCAGACAAAGTATGTATTTGCGTGTCACCTGTATGAATGTACAAAACTGTACGCAGACGAGGCAAAGCGTAGTCACAGCCTTCAGCAGCTGCGGACTGGTGAGCATGCAGTCACCGAGGCACGACTCCAAGAAGTCGTTGTGACGCTCCAGCACCTCATCCACATTGTGCACCTGAAGAAGATAAAAGTTTCAGAAACCTCCTGTTTGATTTCTCATACATTTCTCGTATGATATTTCGCCTATCCCGTAAACTCTCGAATCTGAATTTTTTTTTTGTTGTTTTAAGCTTAGCTTAGAGATATCTTTTAATGTGCGTACTAAAAAAAACGATATTATCAGTGATTATTGCTTTTTTGAAATCGAATAGGTAATATCGGAACGCAACAGTTTGGCCGTCGTATATGAACGAATGTCAAGTATCGCATGCATACGCGGTAGTGGCAAGTGGCCCGAATGAGACGGAACTGTCGGTTTCGCGAGTGTTCGCCGCACACCGACGCATACCGCTGCAGTCTGATCGCAGTTTTATTTAAGTTATGGCATTAAAAACATTGTTTTGGTCTTTTCTCAGTGTTTCCTAGGCAATAAATCGTGTCTGGTAGTTTCGATACTTTTCGGCGCCGTACGTATTCAAAATAATATCGAAAATGCCGTTTCCGATTGTGTACGTAGAGTTTTGAGTGACGTAAACTATCGATTACGGCAGTTTTGATATGTTTTGGTGAGTGCGTTTCCTTGTAAATAATCGAAAGTGCCAGTATCGATCGATTTTGTCAGTGCAGTTACGTAGTATATTATAGTAACTCATTTTTCTCAAAAACTATTCATAATTAATAAAAAACATTTTTGACTAATGATTCTTAAACCCAACTTAAATATGAAACCAAATTTATATACAGATATAGTCATTAATGACAAAGTTATCCATAAAATAAACTTCAAAACGCTCTCTTTCAAAGTAAGCTTTTTCAATTCCGATAGTTTACCTTGGGACAGTCGTTAGCTAGGGAACAGAAATAGTATCACAAAAGTTTTAGTTACTTCTTATAAAAGAACGTGATTAGGGAAAGAATAATGTTCTCAAAAGTCGGGAGGAAATCTTCGAAGCGACTGAAAACAAAATAATGCAAAAGATCTAATTGAACGGCCTTGTTTCATAGAAAGAGTAGAGCCTTTAAAACTTGACATTCATTTTGTATTTAGCTGTGAACTCAACTTTTAGACATTAGAATGTTCCACCCCAAAAAATTTGATCTAAAGGCTTGATTTAGCTTGCATAAACGGCGTCGAACCAAAACAGTGAGTAATACAACCTTGTGTTGTGACGCGACCACTGGTAAGGAGTAACGCCTACAAATTATCGCGAATCCGCTCCGCCCACAGAAAAAACGGAGGCTTTGTAAAAAAACTATAACAATATGGCTGACCAAGCTTTTCACCTTGCGACCTATTCACTATTTATTAGTTAATTTATCTTGTAACGTTACACCTAGGATGATCGAGGATGTTTCTTTAATAAGGACATAAGAGGACATGATTCATGATTGGTTTACTTTACATGCCTCCACTATGGTAAGACAGGTATTTAGATGCAAATGAGTCATATATGAAGAATATCTAAAAGATAAAATAACTCGAAGCGACTCGGACTCAGATATTTGACCCTTCGATCTTCAAACAAGAATGAATAGAATCTAACCGCAACCTTCGATTCTCTCGTAAAACCAATATTCAACAGTTTAAGTTTGGTACGTGATGTGTTATGTGAGTAATTAAAAACGTTTATACACATCAGTGATCTGTACGATCTTTATGGTCAGTAATTGCGTTTGGTCAGCAGCGTTGCAGGATAAGCGAGCAACTATCGCCTCCCACACGAGCGGCGCGCGCGCAACGCCTCACTCCGATCACAGGGCCGAGTGGCGCGGCCGTCAGCCGACATGCGAACAACAACCAATAGTCAGTGAAGTGCTTGTGAAGTGTGAACTTTCAGTTGTGCTATTGTGATATTCAGGTTGGTTTGGGAAACAGTCAATTCTTATTTACACATTATCATAATTATCGCTACAGTGCATCAAAATGGTCAATACCTACGTATCAAATTAATAAGTCGCAATTCGAGATCCTCGTATTTCATATCCATGTTTTCGAAGAGTTCCGGTAGTGTCAGACTGTGGTGTGGTGCAATCAGATACTTGGAAATTGCAATAAGTGCATTGCAATTCTTACAAGTAGGGAAACCTGTAGCCCGGTAAAAACACAATAAATTTCAACAATGAAAGTGCTTATCAAGTGCAAAATAGGCAAATAGAAGGGAACACCTACGTCACTCCTGCAAGAGCGTTTTTAAGTTATAAATTCTAGTTTGTTAATAAAGCAGATACTTGTGGTCAGAAATTGTTAAAGTTTTTCTTTGTTATCTAGGCAATTAACCAAAATTAGGGACGAACGATACATTAGTTATCTAATGGCAATTTAAAAGTTTCTCTACCCTTCAAGAAATCAAACTATATAAGATCACAAATGGTCCAAACGATTCGTTCAGCCTACATGCAACAATTTGTTGATAACCGTAACACAAAGTTTTATGAACTGTACAAAACATATGTGGGTGTAAACATAGGAACGAAATCATCACATATATGCTGATAGTCTGAGCCCTCGGCAAGGTCGGCAGGGGTGACGTCATTATTATTATGATGACGCGGGACATGTGGGTCGGTGAGCCTATACAGAGTGCGGGAAGTTGTGCCATGTCGCCTGTAATTGATTAAGTGGTAGACAAATGCAGGCGACGAGCGCACCAGAGTAATGACTGTGAAACGGACGTAGCCGCCATCCGGTGATAGTGTAAAAAATATATTTTTAAGCATACATGCTAAACAAATACTGTGTACGAAACTTTTTGCCAAGAGAAATCAAACCCTTTTAGCAGCACAAATAGGTAGCCTGTTACTCTGGTTATAGGTCGAGACTGTTGAGACTAAGTGGAAGGAATAGGGATGATTTTGTCCAGCAAGTTGAAAAAGCAAGACAATGAGACCGTTAAATTGCAAACTGCATCGTACTGGGACGTGAAGGTTTACGAACGGTCGATAAGTACTTCGGAAAACTAGTTAGTCCAGGTTTGCTGTGCGGTGTATCGATGACTGTCTTAGTTATATAAATTCTCGTGCATTGTGCTTTGAAGGGGAATTGAAAAAATAAGAATACTGCAAATTGAAGCGTCCTAATTATGTATGCGGCAAACAGCCCGTATATTGGGTACGTTTTAGTGACTCATTAAACTAGGACAAGAGTCCTTATAAGACAGGAGACAGGCTAGTAATGAATAATCAGGCAGATATCGGTGCAGGTATATATACGACGACAGAATAATGTGTTCATAATAATATTATAAAGGCGTAAGTTTCGAGTGTGTGCGCATGTTTCTTACTCCTACACGGTTAAACAGCTAAAGGATTCGAATTCATTTGGCACACAGGTAGATCATGTCCTGGAATAGCACATGGGATACTTTTTATTCCGGGAGTATTCATCATCATCATCATCATTTCAGCCGAAAGACGTCCACTGTTAGACTTTCGTTTCTACTTTCGTACTGCGTGAAATATTTATAACTAGCTATTATAAATATTTCTCGCCACTTGTTTGAGCAGAACTGAAGAAGAAAGCCAGTGATGATTACATTAAGTAGGCAAAGTTACAAAAGATGATTTGATGTGAAGACAAGACTAATGACTTGAAAGACAAGCTGTGACCTCACACCGATCTATTGCTGAACCTCTATTAAACAGTTGCAAAGTAAGTAGGTACTCATTGGAAAGTCATTTACGTAGCGGATGGTCCACTGATAAGTTTTATAAGTACCTAAGGAAATAAACACTCAAGTTTAGTAAATAACACTACATAGTTACTTAAGTAGATTATCAAAAAGCTGTTTGATTGCAAGATTTTAAATTCTTCACATTATCAAATTATACGGACAAAATCCAGTTACTTTTGAAAATTAGGCGTCTCAGTAACTGAATACATATTTCGTATGACGAATACTACAAACCGCGCGTGTTAAAACTCACTATAACAGTAACGTAAAATTTTATTTGTTAGCTTAAACCAACATTTTGATTTTTATTTGCGGAACCGAGATTTAAACCAATTGCTTAGATTGTTTGTTCGAAAAAGATGAGCTTTTGAATCGGAGAGAAGAGAAAAGATGAAGAATCGTACTTCAAAACATAACTCTACGTGGGTGCGGTATCTTCAAAAAATATATTGACATTGGCGACACAACTCTGACCTAAATAAATTATAATATTGACGAACTTGACCGGTCATCGGGCTTAAACGTTGATGCAATCATTGACTAATGATGACGGCAGTTCGCCTACATAACTACCATGTTACCAAATACAGAACATACACAGGTCTCGTCAGACCATCAGCATAATTAAATTCATATTGATTCAGCGCTTCCGAGTTCGACACAGAAGTCAACAAACGGTACTTCCATATAAGAGAACTATTTACAATAGAAATTAATTTATATGGCGAGTGACACTATTTGTTATGGCCAAATATAGGATCCAATATATGGAAGTGTTAATAGTGAAGTACACTTATTAGAGCCAGCGCACTTGGTGAACTAGGTTCCAATGTCCCCATACAAATTTTGAAACATGTAAAAAATTATTAAAAGGGACAAAAGTACACAGTAAATAAAATAGGAAGCATGCCATTAAGTCTCTACCTTATTCATTTCTTAACCACAATTGACACAATAAAATGTAATTTGTGCAGGTATAAAAACTCTCATTACTTTGCATAATACTTCAACATAAGAATGTACCTACTTCATTAGAGTGAAAGACAAACTTTGTCTACGTACTAGCTAGCAAGAAGAAACAGGGAAATTAGAAACACTACTTGTATTATTTGGGTTGAAGCATATTAAAACGATGCAAATACTTTAGGCGATTCATAAAATATTCCATTTTCGTTGCTTACATTTGCATTTTTGCATTACGATATCGACGTCGACGTGTGTCGGCTTTTTGCTATATTATCACACAAGTTATCAAAGAAACTCTTGAACGCTGGAAAACATCTCAAGTGGTCATGGGCTTATCATAGATAACAAATTACAAACATACGAGTAGGTGTGTATCTATTGAATATTGAAGAACGTTTCCATTTTGCACTGCAAAACGGATGAATGACCAACTAGATTCATCTCAGTGCAAAGAAAGTTAACTGCAAAGCGTAACTGCAAAAAGAGGAAATAAGAGGAAACGAAACAGTTTTAAAAACAAGACCATGATGAGAACAAATCTATCAGATATAACTAAAGCGCAACAAGCGGAAAGTATTCAAGCCAAGTGCGAAGCTGTGGCTGTGGAGATCTTTGTAAAAACTGTTAATCGGCGGACGCGGGTCGCACCGCTCCATCGAACTGAAATAGAAGCACGAAATGATCTTTTCAAGTACATCAGGGTGTCGTAAATGATCGATGTTGATTTAATCTTTAGTAGTCAAGCACTTGATACAGAGTTCATAGCCTCCTTGCAACCGCGTCCACATTGCCAATTTTATGCGTACTTATCTCAAAATAAATCCAGTCGGTTGTTTTATAGCTAACTCTTGAACGCCTTTAAGATGTAGTCATGAACCCTCCGTCATGCCTTTGCCTGTTGCATAGGTATTATGCAAAGTACATTGTAAATATAAGGAAGAAAGCGAGGCGAAAAGAAACGCGTCTTGTTTTTAGGGCGAAGCAAATTAGGCACAAAGTTGACAAAAAGCGTCGTTCAACCGACCGACTCGCTGTTGTAAGTTGGAACGCGCGTCCAAATTGAAATGTTATGTGCGGAACGGAAGACTTTTCAATGTTTAGTTGGTCAAGTACCGGATGTGTGGTAATACTGCCTGAGATTACTGCCAATTCTCCTCACTTATTTTGACCACATATCTGTGGGTGCATCGACATTACGATACGCATCATCTTCCTCTCATGAGAGAATTGGTCACGTTCGTCCGTAAGCAATCTTTATGGAGATGCGTACTTGAACATTGTACGTGGAACACAATTTGAAATTCTATGTTTGTAGCTATGCGTACATTTGCGTGTTTATATTTGATCGTCAAATCTAAGTTGGAGTTTGTAATAAAAGTAAACAAGTTCTTGATGAGACTAGTTAAAATTCATAAGAGCTCAAGGAACCGTTACCGCGATGAGGAGAGTAATCTGGTATTTCACAGAAACCTGTTTATATAGGTGGGTTAATGTTTATTTGTTATGTAAAACCATATAAGGGAACATAATTAATTCTTACGAATAAGGAATTTACTGATTAGAATGTGGACATAAGGTTATTAAGTCATAGACTCATGGCGAAGACTTAATACAATAATTGTATGACAAATTAACACCATAAAAAGCTTTAAGAACATTCGTAATTTCTAAAAATAAGCTTGATCAATACAAAGGATGAAAGGACCGATGGCGATTGAGTTACAGACAGACTGCTATTATGGTGGGTCAGGGTGATTATGTCACGTCCAAGGCAGTCTGGTTGCAGGTAACACTGCACAAGCACTGCACATAGCTTTCGTGTCTACTCCTACGTGCTATATAATATTTTAAGTGTCTACCGAATGTTTCATTCTCTACCTATATAAAATTTAAAAGGCAACCGTTAATGAATGACAGATCTATCAACACACAGCTCAAAACACTGAACGGATTGAGCAGAAATTTAGTAAGCAGATAGTTATTATGACGTAGGCATGCGCTAAGGAAGATTTTTTCAAAATTCACTCCCTATGGAGATTTTGTTATTTTCAAAGTTTGTATGGAGAAACCATACTTTCACACGGGCGCAGCCGCTGGCAAAAGCTAGCACAAATAAATATCACATGTCTTATAGTGTGTTTACCACGAACTACCTGCGTATCTTTTTTTCCTTTTCTGTCAAATATAAATATATAAATTCCTTTTGTGTTAAATAAAGAGTATATCAATTAATCAATTAACATAGCTCTAGAGAAATTTCTTTTTTGAAACAAAGCAATATTATCAGTTATTTCAGCTTTAGTAATAAATGTCGATCTTCAAAATATTATTTAGTGCTTTATTAATTAAACTATTCAATTATTATAATAACCAGTTCGAAATTACTCCAATGGGCTTGTGAATGATTTCTCATTTTTCAATGCATAATAAGTAGATTCGTAGGTGTAAATGAGTTCATATATTATCTATTATGTATTACTTGCATCACCAATTCCACACTAACCACAGTATAAATGTATACGACTTGACCATAATACTACTAGATCTCTTAAACTGTTTAATATTGGATCACGTATTCGATTTAGTGACGCCATTCAATTTCAAGTTTTATTTAATCCAATGCTCGTGATTTCTTCTGTGAGTACCTACCTACTTACATAATCTAAATTTTTGCCCTTTCATACTGATACATTGTATACAGGATTGACTCAAGATCTGGATTTTATACCTGTGACAAATGAACAAAATTATTTATTAGACTTACGGGGGTAAGTTGTTCCGTTTGTAACATTTGATTGGATGAATATCACTAAGTATTACATATTCTATACTAATATAAGTAGAAAATTATCCCAAGAGAATATAATTAGCGGGATAAAAAGTTCTATGTGCCATTCTAAGCCATGGTCTACCCGTCTAACAAATTACACCCAAATTCGTTAAAGCGTGAAGGAATAACAAACATACATAATAAACACACCAACTTTCGCCTTTATAATAATAAGGTCAAAGTGTGATGCGATTAAAATATTCGGACTAGTAAAAAAACTGCAAAAAGGGGATTGTCTTCGGTATTTTCTATATCAGTCGACCCTAGGGTGGTTAGTGATTCTACATTTGTTTATTTATTTATTTAAACTTCATGTACAGTAGTGGTACATAAGCGGACTTGATGCAACAAGGCATTCTCTACCAGTCAACCTATGGGTTAAAAAGACAATACTAAACACAACACATATATGTAACTGTACTGTCTGTGTGTTTATGTATTATGTAATTTGTACATAATATGTACATAATGAAGAGCATTCTATCTCTCTGTCATTACTAGATATTAAAGCAAGCGGAACCCAATCTAAATAAATAAATCCAGAAACGCGTGCGCAGCATTTAATCGTAATATTTTTTTTTTTATAAAGCAGTAATTTTCTCCATAAACTAAGGCGTGCCCGACAATTAGACCGAAGCGCTCGGCACCGCGCACCGGTAGCGTGCAGATAAAACATATAACTATAGTTATATTATTGAGAAACAGCGGATACGGCTAATTGCTAACCTCATTAGAGTGGACTTTTGTAGTTTAGAATAACTTTCTTACGAGTTCATTTTTTCTACTTTAGGTAGGGATAACTTAAAGTTATGGTAGACGCCAGATAAACCCCAAACTACATCGACCTTTTCCTAAATTCCTAATATCTCCGCGTAGGTAACCGAAAAACAAACAATGAATTACTGATTTACATTATTAGAAAATTTAAAGGATCACGATAGATGTCGATTCAAGACAGCTTTATGTCTTTATTTCCGTTTTTTAGACCTTTTAAGACCGTAATTAGAGACACAATAGAAAGACAATGAGAGAGCCCGCGTTCGCTTGGGGTTTAATGAATTAATATAAAAAGAAGTAAGAAAGAAAAGAAGGATAAGGTTTGATACGAATGCTATTTTTCACATTTCATGCAAAAGAAGTTGGTCCTAATAATGCTGTTTTCCATGATACATGATGCATTAATGGTCCAGTTTATAATAAATGATCTAACTTGCTCATCAGGCAGTATATGTTTTACTGACTTCTATCGTGGGAAAATCGCCTATCGCTCGTTAACCGATGCGACTACCGCAAACCGGTAGAGTTAACAAAACAATCAAACTCGTGTGCATTCTGTACCGTGTTGTGTGTTCGAGCAATTTTTACAGAAATATTGAATAAAAAATCGTGGATTACAAAATGTACACAAGGAAATATACTTATATTTACAATTGAAATGAAACAATATTCGTGTATGTATGACCTCAACTGTACGCTTACATTAGCACAAGAACCACACTGACATTTAACACAAATACTCTCCGATCTCCATATGCAAAGCATCCGATGGGGGTTACTGATAAATAAATGTGAGTAAGTGATTATTGACGTTACGTACTGACTCAAGGCCTACGTAGAGTAACGTTGGAGACTGGAGTTATGGGTAAGATTATGAGAAATTGATTACGGAATAAAGATATTGCTAATATAAATTGTCAAGTTGCCACATCCAGGGAGCCGTGTGACAAATTCCATCTAAATCCCTTCAGCAGTTACAGCGTGAAGTAGTAACAAACATGCACGCTTACAAACTTCCACCTTTATAATATGTACTAGCTTTTGTCCGCGGCTTCGCTCCCGTCAACTGACTACTATATCCTACTCTACAATACTCTACCCTACTCTACAGTACTCTACCCTACTCTACAATACTCTACCCTACTCTACAATACTCTACCCTACTCTACAATACTCTACCCTACTCTACAATACTCTACCTACCCTACTCAAAAAAAAAAAAAAGTATCCTATGTCCGTCTCCTGGTTCTAAGCTACCTACCTCCCCACCAACTTTCAGCCAAATCTGTTCAGCCGTTCTTGAGTTATTAATAGTGTAACTAACACGACTTTCTTTTATATATATAGACTAGCTTTTGCCCGCGGCTTCGCTCCCGTCAACTGACTACTATATCCTACTCTACCCAACTCTATCCTACTCTACCTTACTCTACCCTACTCAAAAAAAAAAAAGTATCCTATGTCCGTCTCCTGGTTCTAAGCTACCTCCCCACCAACTTTCAGCCAAATCGGTTCAGCCGTTCTTGAGTTATAAATAGTGTAACTAACATGACACTTATATATATATAGATAGTGTGATTATGTTAACCTGGGGATAAAGATACCTTTATTCTTACAACTGCTTCTTATGACACACATTTTGTAAAACAAGAACTTCAGGCAACCTTTTTTTTAAGAATATATTTCGATATAGTTATGGAACGCTGTCTTTTTTCAATAACATTCATGCAGTTATACGCAAACAGTAGTCTCAGACAATGAATAAGTAGAAGCTAAGAAGCATAGCATCTCATATAAAATAAACAATATGTTACCGAGAGAAGTTATGTAGCTGTTATTTGCCTACTCATAATTATATATATATATATCGATGACTACCTAAAGTAGGTTTTGTTAGTTAAAACAATAATAGGCATAAGCAATGTTTTCTTCAACAATATTGCGGATGATAAACAGTTTGTTATTGCGGTTAGTGGACTACAAAATAATAAGGGCCAAATAAAATTAATTAAAATCTGTGGAAACCACAACATGTACAGGCATTAGGCATCATTAAGTGTTAACAAAGATTGCGGTACTATTCAATTTATATTATTTATAAAGATGACATATACGTTTTTGTTTTCGTTAGAATATAATATTGCAAATGATACAGTTTTTTGATGTGGTCAGCATACCACATTAGGTTTTTACCTGACTTTAAACAAAAGGAGGAGGTTCTCAATTCGGTAGTATTTTTTTAATGTTTGTTACCTCAGAACTCCGTCGTTTATGGACCAATTTCCAAAAAATTTTTTCCTTAAAAGGGTGTGCTTTCAGATTGGTCCCATTTTTTTTCAAAATCCTGTTCTGATGATGGGATCCATGAGGTATCGAGAGAAATCTTTAAATATTATAGGCGACCATATAGTGATTTTGGTATTTTCATCGAGAACTCGAGCATTTACAGTCAAAAAGTAACATTTGATGTAGTGGACCTAGTGAAGAAGACTAGAAATGTCAACGGAACTTCCTCTTATGAAGATAGTTAAGCACCTGTGACAGTACAAATTAATAAATGGTTCTGAATAGTTATGTTGAAAATGGTATCATCGAAGTGATCTGATGATGATGATGGAGCCGAAAGATAGGCACCGGAACTCTGTAATTAATCAATGTATCCTAGCCGTGTTTGGGCTTATTATATATTTTGGCTATAAGGTACTATCGAACTGATCTGATGATGGAACCGAAAGGTAGAAGGTAGACACTGGAACTTCATAATAAAACAATATAATTATCCTAGCAGTGTTAGGGTTAATTGGAATTGTCATGAGAAATCGGTACTCTGGCTATAAGTGTATCACAACTAAAAAGTTTGAAATAAAAAAAAAAAAAAACAAACAATATCAGAAACACCGACTTCCGAAATTAAAGTTATGTTGATCGTTTTAGTGTTCGTCTATCGTGTATCGTGTAGTGAAGTCGGTTAATTTTTATTGTAAAAGGTTGTGTGTATACTAACCGATTATGGACTTTGTCCGAAATATAAGATGTTCTTTTTTTTATTATTTTTAAAAGGGTCAAACAAAACTAATTCAAATACATACTGTAAAATCACGAACAACCTAATTCTGTAAGTTATCTATGCGAATAGGCACTCAATAAGGAAATTCATTTATTTATTTAAACTTCATGTACAGTTCTAGTACATAGGCGGACTTAATGCAACAAAGCATTCTCTACCAGTCAACCTTTGGGTTAAAAAGACAACACTGTGGTAGGTTTGCACAGTAAACAAATAACAGATCAAGTATATCAATTAATTAAAATAATTAATTGTAATTTAACTCATGACGTCATTACCATTTAATCAGACAAAAAAGGTGTGTATGCACCTATTTGTAATAAAAATATTTATTTAAATGGTAAATGTACAGTACAAGAGAAACGCCATTAAAGTTTAAACAATAAGAAAGGTCATCAGTGCTTTATGTCACGGGACACGCCCATGGCTATTTATTTTTCGTGTACATATTAAATGCCAAGGATTTTTTGAAGGGTGTGCTTTAATTTTGTCAAATAAAAAGACAAAGGGCACGGTAAGGAGATTGTTATCTCAGCCTGAGCTCACGGTTTATGTGAGCTAAAGTGAATTTGGCTTATCAAATTGGGTAGCTTTTAATCCAAAGATAACATCACATATTTGTTCGTGCAAACCAGCGATTCGTTTTCGCAATGGTCAGTAAACAAAAACCATCTAAACTATAACACAGTACGTTAAGAAACAGTACAAGAATACAATACTGTTTAAAATATCCAAACAAAATTGTTTAACGAGCGGTGCTGGCAGTGCTGGCACATTTGTAGATCAATCAATAGCGCACTGAGCCATCGGTTATTCGCCTCTGAACAGGTGATCCCGATGTGGAACACAATAGCAAACCTATTCTGTGCCCAAAAGCGACGGGCATGAAAGCCGTGATATATTGTATAGTTCAGTGTTGTACAATATAGCCGGTGAACATGTGGAGTATCTCATAGTCGTTCCGATGGGCGCACACACCTATTGTTTGGTGAAAACGCTTTGTTAGTTTCATCTTTATTTTGGACGTACGATGTGGCAAATGATTCCGTTAAAACGTGTTACTTAAATAGCAAGATTTCACGAATTCTCAGTTGTAAGCTTACACTAAGAGTGTTTACGTTGTTTTCCCCATTTACTAACACCGTTTGAAAATTATAACATAATGCTCAAAACACTGCATTCCATTGTATTTACAGCGTTGCATTAGAGAAACAGCTTAGAATTTGTGGAGTCAACTAATATAGTTTTTTTTTTTAAGTACACAGAAGCCACGTTCTCTAATAGGATTATAATATGAGCAATGCCCAAGGCGTGATTTAGTCATGGTGTATTCAGAGCAAATCCGAAGATAAATATTGTCCCAACCAGTCAGACTAGTGTAACAAATACAGACGTAGTACTTAGCGGCTTTATTCACGATTTAAAGATTTAATAGAAAAATGGTAAGTGGATTATGTCTCCAATAAAAATGTACGAATCACGACACTCAAACAATCGAATCAATAGTGTATATAGGAAGAGTAAATAACCTAACATGCGGGTGCTCAGTATGTTAATTGTGAAACAACAAAGCAAACACAGTATTGTACTCGAACTTCATTAGTTCATTAATGCTCCAAAAATCAATTATATAGCAATAAAAAGTCACAAATTGGGAAATTACGGCATTCAGATACGTATTTCAAATTTACCATCTCTGCTTTCCACACAAGGTGTTTTTTAGAGAACTCGGGTGCTAAGTTTTACAATCAAGTATAACATAACAGACAGCGCAAATCAATCCAATTACTCGATTGTAGAGGCATGGGCATACTGCACGCGCACAGCATTAATTTTATGGCAGTGAGAGAAATTCAGAATAATTGCCCCTTCATTATGGTAGCCATTTAAGTAAACTGGACTGATTTTGGTATAAAGTAGCTCATTTAAAACTATGACAGGCATTTCACTGTTACAGTACGGTTTTATACTCGAATCGAAATTTGGGATCAGAAATAAAAGATAATATTTTTTTAAAACAGTAAACAATAGCCGTTTACGGTTACAGCTACAGCATTTAAACAGTATCTGTTACGTTTTATCTTAGATCAATGAGAACTCTCAAAATAGGGCACGACTCACTTAAATGGATTGATTTGTAGTTAACGGAACATACGAGGCAACGATTATCACGTTTTCACAAAAGAGTTTGTGGATGCACTTAGCGTAGTTAATCAAATAAACGCGCGAATTTAGGGTATCTTCATTCATTTACACATCCACATCTTTGGTAAAGGTTTTAAGGTTTATAAACAAGCACGTGAAAGTCTCCAGATGTTCAATGGCCAATCCATTTCAATTGATCCAATTGTCCTTAACCACTAGTTTTGGAGTACTACACATGAGTTTCATAACAATTTACTTCAATGAGAAAATTGTAGTGTGTGATAAAAACAATCATTTTACGTTACAGATGCCAGTGCTGTGCGCGACATGACGCGGGACACTTACGAGATGAAGCCCAACCGGCTGTCACGAGGGAGCTCCCTCTTCGGTACGGACCCTCAAGTCCAGCTGAGGACGGCGCTACAAACCAACGACTTCGCCACATTTAAAAAACTTGTCAGCTATGGTTCAGTGAATCTTGAGCATGTGTATCAATATCCAGATTACAAGACATGTTTGGAAATAGCAGTGTCCGAGCCAAATAAACAAGAATTCGTGAAGCTTTTACTGCAACATGAAGTGGAAGTCAATAAAATGAATGAAACACATGCCGCGGCTCCTATACACTTCGCCGTTGAAAATGGAAATATCGAAGCATTAGCAGCGCTACTGGAGGACGACAGAATTGACGTGAATATTAAAAGCAAAGGTAACACCGCTTTATTAATGGCCATCAAAAAAATAGAAGACTTGGATGATGACCGAGAGCGTGATTTGGCCACTTATGAGGATATGGTTGAAATGCTCCTAAAAGCGGGTTGCAATGCTAATAGCCCCGATTTAAAGGGTATAACACCTGCTTATTCTGCTGCTAAACAAGGCTTGGAAAGAATTGTAACTTTGATGTTAGACTACGCTAAGGAACCTATTCATTTAGACACCTACACAGACAGACGGGGAAAAACGGCACGTGACTATCTTAAAGAAGCATTCCCTCATTTATTGACTAAATTCGAAACTGAAGAGTTAGCACCAGAAATAATTGACGTCGATAAATTATTTTCGTATCTTAGCAGACATGAAGAAGATAATTTTATCCGCGATTACACTAAGCTTGTTCAAAGAAATGACCATCGTCCTGCTTTAGCAGCTAACAATGGCATGAATACTATGCTGCAGATGGCTACTGAAAAGGGATTACAGAGAGTAGTTGGAACTTTACTGATATCCGGGGCAGATCCAAATGCTACTTGTTCAGGTAATACTAGCAGACCTATAGCAATCGCTTGCCAAAATGGATACCCAAAAATACTTAAAATGTTTGTGGACAACGAATCTACTCTACTTGACACAGTGAATTGTGAATCTCTTCTCCAAATAACTGTGAAAGGTATGCGTTCTTATACCAAAACACCAAAAGAACATTTCAATGAGTGTTTAGAAATATTGCTAAAGCATCCTAAAATTAACATTAATGTTAACCATGCTGATGTCAAAGACAATACTGCTCTGCACTACGCTGCCAGGAATGGTGATCAAGAAACTGTTTTGGAGTTGTTAAGGAACGGAGCTTGTGTGAGTCTTCGTAATAAATTCTGTGAACCTCCTTTAGCAGATATAAATGCTAAAACATTGGAAACATTTTTGGACGAATGTATAACGACTAATGGTGAACGACCAAGTGACGACGATTATGAGATTCACATGAAATATAGCTTTCTTGTTTACCCAAACAATTCGCTTGAAAACGAGCTCTGTAAGGTGCCTCTAATGGATAATTCTATCAACAAAGAAAAGGAATTAGATTCCCTTTTAGCTCCCGAAACCGATGCTTTACTATACATGACAAGAAACGAAGAGTTGCGGCCACTTTTGAAACATCCAGTTATAACCAGTTTCTTGTATTTAAAATGGCAAAGAATAAGTTGTCTTTTCTACGCAAATATAACATTTTATTCTCTCTTTTGGCTGTGCTTGATCCTTTACATAATTTTGGGTTATGTAGAGGAGAAAAAGCCTCCAGGCTCAATAGAAGCGTTGAATGTTGTTACTCATACTGGTGCGGTAATTGGGTTAATCCTATTAATGTTTCGAGAGCTGTTTCAATTACTTGTGTCACCGATACGATATTTACAAAGCTTGGAGAATTGGATGGAAATCGTATTGATATTTGTCACCGCGCTGATAGTAAGTAACGACTCAGCGGAAGAGTCTACTAAACAACAATTGTCCGCAGTCGCCATATTACTATCATCCGCTGAATTAGTTCTACTTATTGGTCAGTTTCCAACTCTATCAACAAATATTGTTATGTTGAAAACTGTCTCGTGGAATTTCTTTAAATTCTTGCTCTGGTATTGTATCTTAATAATAGCGTTTGCTTTGAGTTTTTATACATTGTTTCGGCAAGAAGAACCAGACGAAGAACAAAAACCACCAAACCCTAATAATGCAGAAAAAGAAGGGGATGAAGAAGAAGATTTCTTCGAGAATCCAGGCGGATCGTTATTTAAGACGATAGTCATGTTGACAGGAGAATTCGACGCCGGATCAATTAAGTTCAGTACATTCCCAGTAACGAGTCACTTAATATTTATTGTATTTGTTTTTATGATTCCAATCGTATTATTTAATTTACTTAACGGTTTAGCTGTAAGCGATACACAAGAAATCCGAGCTGATGCAGAGCTTGTAGGGCACATAACCAGAGTAAAACTTATATCATATTTCGAGAGCGTGCTGATCGGTAATGCTAGATCTTATTCCCGACCGAGTACTTGCTTTTCATGGCTGCCTTCCAGTTTTGAAAAACTGAATATCATAAAGCCAAAAATGTTTTGTATTAAACCATTTGCAAAGCGTATAAGTCTGTTCCCACATTTTCTGCCAAAATATAGGATTATTGTGAAACCTAATCAGGATAACAAGATCGAAGTCCCTCATGCAGAGCCACTGGGTAAATTCGGGGATGACTATGAAGACATTGAAGGTGGCACAGGCACTTGTTGTTTCGAACGCTGTCAAAACTACAGATTAGATCGTAAAATTGTAAAGAATGCAAAAATTGTTGTTAGCAAGAAGACGAACGTAACAGAATTTGACGAAATAAAGAAACAGCTAACGAAATACGAAATGAAAATAGAAAGTCTCGAAAGCACGATGAAGAAGGTTTTACAGGCTTTGGAATACCGTAAATAATTTATTTTAAGCGACGTTTTATAACATTTTATATTTAAAGCTTCTAACAAACAATTGTCTATGTCCGCTTTGTTGTATGTATGATTATTTTATTTTAAATAACTGTAGAAATGAGTACTAAAGGTTACATCTCTGCTTAACCCTAAGGGGACAAGGGCGAAATGTTGTGTTATTTTATTTATTATATGTTAACGTAGTCGTTAATTACAGTTTTAACTTTGAAGGCATTTATGTTGAGTGAGAGTAAAGAACGAAATAATTATTTTATCGCGTCCGATATTTTCTTCATGTGAATCTAATTTTTATAAATAAAAAATAAATCCTTTTATAAATCCGGCCATATTTTTTGTTTTATCCAAAACACCATCATTAAACAAATATGTAGTTTATAATATTTACACAAAGGACTATCGGAAAATATACGGGGTGGCGCCATTATTTACTGAAGGTGCTTTACAACCACACAGAATCTTAACATTAGTAAATTTATCTCAACATCAAATTAAATAGTCCTAAAAAATATAATATTAAATATATTGATATTTTTCTTTGGTACCTCTTTTTTATAAGTTGTTTTTCTTTTCTTTTGTTTGTTTTTTTTTTCTGTTTTGTCTTTTTTTATATTTGCCTTTATGTTTTTTTTTTCCTTTGGTTCTTTTTTTGCTGATGTTTTTATTCTGTACGCTTAATATGAAAATATGAAACGCTGGTGCAAATCTGGGGGTCTATGGTATAATAATGCAGCAACTACCGTGGGGGTGTCATTTCAAACTTGCGGTATGAAAAAAGGCTGGGGTGACGTTTCGTGGGACTGAGTTGGACGAAAACCTTCGAAAAGTCAACAAATGTCCTTGAGTTATCAACTAAAATGATCAGGACTAGTTAATACACACCCTACACTCGATGTGCTTACTTAAAGCCATTCGAGGGTTCTGTTAACTGCTTTTCAGGCCACGCAACAGCATAGCTGTTCACAACCAATCGATTCCATTTTACAACGACTGGATAAGTTCTATAAAGTTCGTTTTTTGAGGTGGAAAATCATCAAATAACTTCTCCCGATCCTCCCGCTTCGGGAGGAGCGAGAGGGAATATCAGACTTTAACTGACTAACCTGTGTTCCTTCAGTTGCCCTTTGCGTTCCAGTGCGATGAGTGCAAGTTGTTTTTACGTTAAGGGGGATGCTGTAAGGTAGCCCGCGAAATTCCTATTCTTATCTAGACGAACTGAGAAGGTTGTATTAATGATTATGATTCAATAAATAAATGCGTCTTACGGCCGCCAATCATAATTTAATCAACATACAACTTGACAATGACCTGCAAAATGCAAGCTTGAAGCGGGTCAATCGGAGCGCCTAAAATCATATGTGTCGATCGAACTCACAATAGGCACTCTGCAGATGCGTAGCGTAGACTAATCTAGGTGTGGGCGAAGGTTCATCAGCGAGGCCCTTTTTTCAGTACCTACCTATTATTCTCAAGATCAATGCAGAAATCCTACCATTTTATTGTGAATACAAAAGCAAATCCAGAATAAATTCATGATAATAAAGAATAATTATGCGGGAAACATTGTTGGACGAAGTTGGACTCACGCACCGAGGATTCCATACAAACTTACCTTAAATAATTTGATTCCCGAATAGTCTCTAAGATTTTTCCGATTCGCAAAAAAAAAAATGTTTTGTGAAACAACTACAAAGTTCCGTTTATTTACTTGTGTTCAATGGCATTGCTTGCCAAATTTCATGATTCTCAACAACCTTGAGGTCAACGGGAAGTCCCCGATAGTTTTAGGTTTCCTTGCGAGCATCAAAATATGCACCAGAAACAGACATGAACAGCCTTAACTTTAGATTGCGTTGACTGAGAAGTTTGATTTTGTCACTGCTCTAAGGGGTAGCAGATTTGAGTATAGCATAGCATAGTCGGCCTTATAATGTTCCTGACTGTTGGGACTCAGGTCTCCTCTCTAGGAGAGGGAATGGACCGTAATCCACCACGCGGAACCAGTGCGGGTTGGTGGATGTCACATGTCTTCGAATTTTTGGTTCTAGGACATTTGAGTATTTGATATTAATTTTAGCTTGGTAATTACACACATTCCCGAGAAAAAGAGTTTTGACAGACGGACGACAAAGTGATCCTGTAAGGGCTCCGTTTTTGCCAACTGGGGTACTGTTTTTATTTCCTAACGTGTATGATTTAATCTTTCCCAAAAAATGCCCTTTTTAGGGTTCCGTACCTCAAAAGGAAAAAACGGAACCCTTATAGGATCACCTTATTGTCCGTCTGTCTGTCAAGACCCTTTATCTTGGGAACGCGTGGAAGTATCGAGTTGAAATTAAAACCATATACTCAGGTCTGCGGTCCCTTGAAGCTGTGAAAAAATTAAACTTCTTTAGTTACGAAAAAAAAAGATACGGCCGTTTATGTCGCATAAAAGTGTATTTCGACACTCTCAAGGGAAATTTGTAGTTACGACACAAAAAAAAAACTTTTTGCGATTTGGAAAAATCTTAACTCAAATTGGGAATTGAACTGTTTTCATAGGTAAGTTTATACAGAACCCTCAGTGCGCGAGTCCGACTCGCACTTGCCCGGTTTTTATTATTGATAGGCTCACGTTTGACCACTATCCCACCTGATACTATGCGATGATGTGATCGACGATGGAGCGATGTGAGCTACCTATGGCTCACGGCCCGCAAACCCGCGCCTATGGTCGACGGTAGTCGTCTTGCGACTTCCATCGCCGGTCGGGGGAGTTTCAAGCGGGGAGCAGGGCGTGAGGCTTGTTTCCGCCTCTCGGTTTCGACCACCTTCTTTGCTTACATTACTACAGTTCTTGTACGTATGAGTGGGATGTCCGTTATAGTGGCGTAACGCCTTAGTGTTTGTTTAGTGATTGTGCAATTCCGATGCTCCCTCCCCGAAATTTAAATGATAGTTCGGTTACAGAGGATGGAATAAAACTAACTCCGTTAATATTAACAGTCAGGTTATAAATATATACCTACTAATTTATAATAAAATATATTAAATGATAGGTGGTTACACGAAATTTAACCCTTGCATTGAAAGGGGCCTCGTGCGAGTGGCTTTTAATTTTTTAGTAATAGTTGGATACACGAAATTTAATCCTCGCACTTTAAGAGCCCTGGCTGGCCTGAGGCCCCTTTAAGGGGCGAGGGGCCGCTTCACCCACGCCTAACTACGCTACTGATCCCACAGCTCGTTTAGGGATTACTAAGCATATTATAAAGTCGCTAGCAGTGAAAAAGTAATATAGTCTTTAGGTTGCACTAACCTTATCAAGGCTCTGAATGAGCTGGCACCAGGAAGGTTCAATAACCTCGACGCACATGTAGTACTGCAGGTGCTGGATACAGCTCAGCATGCGCTGGCGCAAGGCGAACGCGTCCGCGTACAGGCGCGCCTCGGAGAAACGCTTCACCACCTTGTTGTACAGCCACACTCTAAATGAAGACATTGGTGTTATTTCATATTATAATGGAAAAACCAAAATAACATTGCCCCACCTGGGAAGCAAGCGAAACGTTAGCGCAGTGGTTGAGCGATTGGTTGCTGCACTGCGTGTTGCGGATTCGATTCCCGAACAAATATTTGTATAGCCTAAAGATAGTTGTTCCGGGTTTTGGGTGTCAGTGTATATGTTGGTGAACACACCCACGATAAAGAAGTAATTCCTAGTTAGGCGGCGTTTATTTAAAAATATACATACATAACTAGAGGAGGCGACAGACGCGTAGACGCCGTCCTGTCCGTATGCTGGCCTTTTGTCAGAAAAAAAATTGAGAACCCGATTACAACGCCATCATTGGTCCAATTGTATTTTAAACCTTCCAAGAACCTACTCATATATAACATGTAACATATTAAATGCACTCCTAAAAGTAGTATGTTCAGGATCCTAGTAACTGAAACGAATTCAGCTGGTTTTAAAATAGTTAATGTTTCTGTAGCGACATCTATGGCGTCACATAAGAACTAATCCTGCATCGCGCAATTAGAGTTCTCCGCGCGTTTAGAACTTATACAACAGCCCGAAATCATCTATCGGACAGTAGCCCACCAGACATAACATCCCGTCTTGCCGGAGGATCCTCCCTTTTCAACGGAGGTTTGCGGGACTTTACTCTCCTCCAAATTTCCTATTTTGATTTAAAAAAATTGTCAAAAAGTCAAAATATCTTATTTTGATAAATTTTTGACAAATCTTGATTTTATCACTAGAGTTTTTATATGTGCTTGCGTAAATAAAAATGCAGTTGCGCTACCTGTGTAGTGCGTCGATTCCAATTAGGGTAGCTAATTTCTTAAAAAAAAAAACACTACCTGCATTTGATTTTCTAATTGAGATGTATTCCAGTTACATGTTGTATACACACAAAGTAATTGTAATCGGTCAAGCTATTTAGGAAAAGTTAGGTGATAAACACTCATGCAGAAAAATTATATATATAAAGATATATTGTTGATAAAATACCAAAAAACAATGTCATTCATTTTATGCCGTCGACAAAAAACTTTTCTTTTACAAATGAACTTATAACATCAACAACTAACCTGCAAAGTAGTCTCTCAACATGTTTACAGTAGAACAGGTGCCTGAATATCATCTGGTAGCAAGCGATGGCCTTATGGTTGAGTATGAGCGAGACCGGCCACTTCACCTCCATGCCGAAGGAGAATGTCTCGATGCCAGTCAGAGGTGGACAGTCTTTATTCTGCTTGTATTCTGAAATGCAAGAACAGATTCACAGCTTGTCTTGAAAAAAAAAAACAACTCAAGTTATAGCTAACTCAAGGGCTTGGGTGTCCCCTAGCAAACTAAATCATTTACATGAACTTGACTTGTCAAGAAGTCATTCAGAACGATAAAGTGAATTGCACATTCCAAAACTCTCTATTGAGAAAAAATTGGAAAAGTGCGAGTCGGACTCGCGCACTGAGGGTTCCGTACAAACTTGAAAGGTAAATTAAGTTTAAGATTTATGACGTATTAAAAAAAAACTACTTACTAGATCTCGTTCAAACCAATTTTCGGTGGAAGTTTATAAGGTAATGTACATCATGTATTTTTTTTTGTTTTATCATTCTCTTATTTTAGAAGTTACGGGGGGGGGGACACATTTTACCACTTTGGAAGTGTCTCTCGCGCAAACTATTCAGTATATAAAAAAATGATATTAGAAACCTCAATATGATTTTTGAAGACCTATCCATAGATACCCCACACGTATGGGTTTGATGAAAAAAAAAAATTTGGGTTTCAGTTCTAAGTATGAGGAACCCCCAAAATTTATTGTTTTTTTTTCTATTTTTTGTGAATATCTTAATGCGGTTCACAGAATACATCTACTTACCAAGTTTCAACAGTATAGCTCTTATAGTTTCGGAAAAAAGTGGCTGTGACATACGGACGGACGGACAGACACATGACGAATCTATAAGGTCGCTAGGTGGCGCTAGATGTGACAACTGGCTTAACTTAACTCTCGGCGTTATTTATTTCCCGAAAATTCGAAACATATTCAAAGTTCCGTAAATTGTGTATTGTGTGTGAGAAAAAGACATAAATTTTGGTGGTTGATGTGGTCAACGTGAACAATTGACTAAAAACTGTGTTATTGTGAGAACAAAATATGTTGTGTTTATATCGCATCATAAACATTTCATTAGTGTAAAAGTGTCATAAATCGGTGGACGAGGTCTGTGATAACCCATTTTACTATATACAACATTGACTGTGAGTTGTTTTATTAGTAATATTGACATTCATTAGTTGAAATTTGTGCCTAACTGATTGTTCAATTTTGCTTGGTCATCTGACCTACCGTAAGCAACGCCATCTATTGAATACACAGTTTACCAGTATAGAAAGCAGTTGACTAAGTTCGACGCTGCACTTTTGAACGGACGATTGATCTTCACTGATCGCCACAAGATAGGTGGCGCTAGGTGTGCCGTTGAATAACCGATCTATCAATAAGTTTTCTCGTCTCTCCATCAGGTTGCGCTACTCTCTCCGTTCTGACTTCTAAATTTGTTTGTTTACATTTGGTTCAAGAATTTTCAATATTTGCGATGAACTGTAACGGTTGTAACCAGGCCCTGGAGTCTGATGCTGGTTACCTGATGTGTAACTTGTGTGAGGGGAGATACCATCATGAGTGTTTAAACATAACTCTGCAACATTATTTAGCGTTGACGCACGAGTTTAAGACTGCCTGGAAATGCCCCCCGTGCTGTAATATAACACGTCGCACCCGTCCTAACTTGGACACGCCTGTACGTTCCACGCAGCTTCCTACATATGAAGACAACAGCATGAATATGTCTTGCGATAACTTGGATCAGCGTCCACCGTCGCCACCACGGAATAAAGAAAAGTAGGGGAAGTGCCCCTCAGATATCGCACGCGTGTCAACATTAAGCACAGCTGTGCAAGAATTAGCTTATTCGCCGTCAGATACTTGTCGCGATTGGTTGTCTCAGAAATACCCGAAAAATTACAAATTATGCCTTATTGTGCGGATTTGACCTGCAAAAACGAAAGCAGAAAAAAAATGTATCTTGTGGAGGTGTATCATATCATCGGTAAATACTAAACTTTGTTAATTTTTAATATAGTTGATTTAATGACAATACCACATTTTATGACTTCAATGCAAACTATAAACAACCTTATGTTCATTGTCACAAAATCTAAATGCACTTGGTCGTCATGTGGAAAATCATAACATAAATTCTAGTAACTTCGACGCTACTTAATTAGGGATGGGACACATCCGTAAAGTAGATCGGTATCGATAATTTTTATTTATTTCTAACTCTTCATTTCATGGCTGGCACCATCATCCAAAATTTGTGTCGGACGGTTCATGTGTATAATTTATAAATATTTAACTAAGATTGCACAGAAATCTCGAGGTTTTAACAACACTTAACCTGCATCCGTCCGAAGCAGGGTTGTTGCTGATGCAGGATTTTGTCACATCAGCGGATGCGGATGCTGATGCTGATGCTGATTTTTTGAAATTAACATCAGCTGATGCTGATTTTAAGTTTTTTTTTTAAATACTGAATTTCATAGTTTTTAGGTAAATATTATAATAAAAGATATATTTTAATGATTCTGTCTGTAAAATATTTTCTTCATTTCTGTTTTTGAGTAATGCAGGTACGTAAACCGCTAACAGATTTTGCGCCATTAAATTAAGTTCAATAGCCAACGAGAAAAATTACTGTGACAAACAGACTGATAGACGGGAAACGGAGACACAAACAAATACGTGTATCGAACCCTAAAAAACTACAGTAAAATTTACTAAAACAAAACAATGCGCTCTGCATACACTTTGCTTGCAATATTGACTATGACTAAATCACAGAGCATAATATTAACGATTTGTTTTGAAATGTACGTATTTTGATTGGCCAAAACTCGGAAGCGACAACGGCACGTGCCATTAACTCCTCCCTCCGTCGGTCATGTCGCGACACGAACTTTGAACATCAGCATCTAAAGGGTCTATTACACTACGCGATATTCAGCACACGATATTCAGACTGTCTTATTTTTTGTTCCGAGTAAGACCGGTCTAACTCTTATTACACTACGCGATATGTCGAATCATAGACTAAAACTGTCTGAATATCGAATGGTGTAATAGGCCCTTAACATCAGCAACAATCAATGCGGATGCTGATGCGAAAAATAATGCTGATGTTCCGCTGATGCTGATGCTGATATTCGCAACAACCCTGGTCCGAAGTAGGTGCGGGTTGCTAATCACTTTCTTTTACTTCTTCACGTTCGAAAGGCTGAACGGATTTCAATAAAACTTGGTACATGGGTAGACCACGTCACAAAAGTATGTTCCCTCGGGATAACTTTCTACTTTCAGGTGGGTGAAGTCGCTGGCAGCAGTTAATAATTAATGAAGATAATATTACATAATATTAATCGTAATACATTAACTTCTGTATAGATAGACCTCAAAAAAATAAATTAGCTGCGAAATAAATATATTGTTTTAAGTCATCATTAGTTAAAAAAAAACTGTTTTCTTTCTTATTTTCATTGTTAGGAATAATTCGCCTTCTTCCATTTTCCACTACTCAGACACTTCACACAGGGACGCAGAGATGAGCAAAATTGAAGGACTGGATTCTGATTAAACTTTTTTCGTTCACAATTCGTAAATAAATTAAATTTTAAATAATTCTTGTTTTGCTCACCCTACCCAATTTCTTCGATTTGACAGTATGACGTGACGTCACAAAATGGCAATCGATCCTATTCTTATTTGGAACGCATTGTACTTGATTATATGAAATTAAGATTACCCCCTAGCCCTACATACAAACATACAATTACCTCTTTAACATTGATATTTTAAAGATAATCAACCTTTTCCATTATTAATTTGTATGATTTTAAGAAATTTTTACATTGCTCTCCCGAATAAATTACGTAACATCAATATTAAAATATCGATACACACATACATCTCTAATTGAGTAGCAAATGAGATTACATGTGCATGGGAATATGGCATCTATTTCAAACATCCTAGCGTTCTGAATAGCATGAATTGGTTACGGTGCCATCTAGCGTTGAGTAGCTGAACTTGTTGTAAATTTGACTATTTAAAGATTTTAGACGAAAAACGTCTTTATTGTTTGTGTCATATCAAATAATAACAACTTTCACTCGTTGTAATAAGACTTAATTTTTGAAAGCAATAAGAAGATGATTTGTAAAAGTTGCGTTTGTAATTTCTAGCCAATCAAATCACTGTTTTTTATGTGTGTTATAGATAATTTGATATGCAAATGTGTGAGTTTGACGACACTGGTTCCCGTGCTTAGCCAGTTTAAGGGCACTTCTATGTATTTTTTGTTCTGTGGTCGCCACGAACTCCGCTGATGTACACATCACGTGCTGCAAGAGCTGACGAGAACTCATCGGTCCTTTTTGACAACCAATTCCAGTCTTTTTCGCAAGAATTGAACAAGGATATACAGGGATGGCGCTCTGACATCGACCGTACTATGGCTTTGTTCAAGGAGGACATTAAAAACACTTTGCAAGAATGGCGAGGTGAGTTGGAGTCGAGCATGCTGAGTTGTCACGAAAGTCTCAAAAGCAGTTTGTCGGATATGAAGCAGGAGCTGGGCACTGTTCGCGCTGCTCAAGCAGAACTCAGAAAGGAAGTGAAGGGGTTGAGCGATGAGATGTTGTGTGTCAAACACTCGCTCCAGTTTCACGCAGATGAACAAATTGACCTCAAAAAGTGTGTCGAAAGCATGTCACGTCTGCAGACAGAACAATCAGCCACTTCGACGACCTATTTGGAATCCAGAATGGGGGCTCTTGAGCAACAGGCGAGGCAGTGCAATCTTGAGATTTGCAACATACCTGATAAGCGTGGTGAGAATCTGTTGCAACTGCTGGGTTCGATTGGAGAAGCCATTAACTTTCCCATACCTCAAAAGGACGTCATTTCCATCCACAGAGTGCCGCACGCCCACCAACAAACAAACAGGCCAAAGAACATAGTTGTAAAGTTCTCCACGCGCATATTACGCGATAATGTTCTTAGTGCTTATCGGCTGGCTAGGTCATTGAAAACTGATCAAGTAGGAATACCCGGGTCGTTAACAAATATTTACATAAATGAACACTTAACTTTAAAGAATAAGATTTTATTTCGCAAATGTAAGGAAGCAGCAAAACTTCATCAGTTTAACTATGTCTGGATTAAAAATTGCACTATCCTCGTTCGTAAAAAGGACGGCGATGCCGCGTTCGCTGTTAGATCAGAAGCTGATGTTGCAAGAATTAAAAATGATGATAAAAGTGCTCTTAATAAGTCCAATATTATTTAGTATTTTTTGCGATTATGTCTTTTCACAAATTTTTGAAAACTACTGGATTGTATTTCTTGTTTTTTGTCAGATAAATTATCCTTATATATTTAAAAAGATTAATTGTAATGTTTGTCTATTGTTTGTCATTCTTATTATTGATTATTGTGTTTTACATAAACCGTCAGTTTTGTTTACTTTCATGGCTTCGAGCTTAATAAATTGCAAATTTGTTTCGGCTGATAGATATGTTGCTGTCTATTTCTCAATGCGTTGTTACCTGAGCGGTCGTCTAACTTCAAATCTTATTAATTTAATCTCATCTATTCTGTTTGTAATATTTACCATAAACTTGTTACCTGAACACACTCTCATAATAAATACACATTTAGATTTTAATATTATCAATGTCTATTAATAATATCACCATATACTACCAGAATTGCAGGGGCATTCGCACCAAATTACACCAGTTACTCACGAATATACTTATGAATACATATGAAGTTATAATATTAACTGAAACTTGGCTTATACCTGAAATTTACGACAGTGAATTCATAGACCAGCGTTATAGTGTGCACCGATGCGATCGCGATCGTACTGCCACTAATAAACAGGACGGTGGAGGTGTATTGATTGCGATTTTACGCACTTTTAAAACCTTCGGAGTTAGGTCTCTCACTGACTCAGCATAGTGATCTCTCACACAATCATATTGAGCACATAATGGTTGAGTTGCCTAGCACTGTTAACACCAAACGACACATTGTGAGTGCCGCGTACATACCACCTAAGACATCCTCCTCAGTATACAGCAAACACTTTGAATTGCTACATGAAGTTTTAGGCCATCCTAGTGTCGATAATTTCTATATTGTTGGTGACTATAATCTGCCTGAAGCTAACTGGATAGCATCCTCTCTAACACATACTTCAAAAATTGCTACAGTACATCCTGGAGCCCCTTCGGACTGTGCATATCTGAACAATCTAATGTCACTTCTTGGTGCCTTTCAATTTAATAGCGTGGCTAATGATAAAGGTAAAATACTTGACCTCATCATTTCCAACAATCCCTGCAATGTTTCCCCTACCTTAACTACGTTGCTACCTGTTGACTCGTACCATCCTGCACTGATTTGTGATACCTGCTTAAACGTCAAAATTACCCCAATGACAAAGACTCCTCTTCTCAAATATAATTTTCATAAAGCCAACTTTGATAACATTAATCATAACATACAGCAATTAAACTGGTCTGAACTGCTTTGCCCCTTAGATTCTGAAGAAGCGGTGGTTAAGTTCTACAATGAGTTGGACGTTATCATTAAACAAGACACCCCCATTGCCCGTCCTTTGCCAGTTAGCTATCCGATATGGTTCTCTCGAGCTATTATAACCATTTCTAAGAAGAAGCAAAAGGCATGGGTCAAGTGGAAGAAGTATCGAAGTATTTATGATTACGAATCATTTGCCAATTATAGAAAACAATTTAAGAATTTATGTCATAAGTGCTTCATCTCGTACATTGGGTCTGTAGAGGATAATCTGACTAAAAACATAAAGCATTTCTGGACATACGTTTCTAATCGGAAAGACAAACCTGGAATACCAGCTAAGCTTCAATACAAAAATGCTGAAACAAATGATCCAAGTATGGCCTGCAACATGTTTTCAGACTTTTTCGGTATATGAACCTGCGTCCCCTTTACTGTCACAATGGCAACCTCCGCATGATCATAATGCACTACACGATGTCTCAATTTGTGAGGTTTCTTTTAGTGAAGCTAAAATATTGAAGGAGCTTAAATCTCTTGACCTAGCGAAAGGCCCCGGACCTGACGGACTTACGCCTTACTTCCTTAAGAATACTGCAACTACTGTCTGTAAGCCTCTATTTATTATTTATAATAAATGCATTTCTGAGGGAGTTCTACCTACTCAATGGAAGCACGCGTATATTATACCCGTTCATAAAAGTGGTTCTAAACGCAACGTTGAACATTATCGTCCAATTTCCATTCTGTCTGTCTTGTCGAAACTCTTTGAGAGGTTAGTTCATAACGAAATTTATCCTGTACTTCACAATATCATTATTCAGCAACAGCACGGCTTTGTCAAACGGCGATCGACTAATAAATACTAATCTTTTACTGTTTTCAAGTTTTTTGTTTGATAGCGTTGACAACCGTGTACAAGTGGATGCAGTTTATACTGACTTCTGTAAGGCTTTCGACAAGGTAGATCATGAAATACTCCTCAACAAAATTTCGTTCAACGGAATCCGTGGCAATCTTCTGAGATGGTTTGCTTCTTATATTACCAATCGGAGTCAGAGGGTTGTTATCAATGGTCATCAATCAAACATAGCACAGGTGACCTCTGGAGTCCCTCAAGGCTCAATTCTTGGTCCGCTTTTATTTATTCTATACATAAACGACATCAGTCAATGTTTTTAAAATACAAAGTTTCTTTTATATGCCGACGACCTCAAGGTTTACAGGGCCATTCAACAATCGGATGATTGTCTTCTTCTTCAACAAGACTTGGACCGACTATCCTCCTATTGCCAGCAAAATAAGTTACAATTAAGTCTACCTAAATGTAACTTCATAAGTTTCACTAAAAATAAAATTGTAATTAAACACACATATTATACACTGTGCGATGCCCCTCTGCTTAAAGTGGACTCTATTCGTGATCTCGGCGTTGTCCTTGATTCCAAGCTTTGCCTAGACCTACACATAGGGAAAATTGTCAACAAAGCATATCAACTTTACGGATTTGTAATGCGTTCTACAAGAGATTTTAAGAAGGCGTCTTCTTATATCTACTTGTATAAGTCCCTAGTGCGCTCTCAGTTGGAGTATGCCGTGTCCGTCTGGAGTCCATATTACAGGAAGTACAATGAAATTATTGAGCGTGTTCAGTACAAATTCCTGCGTGCCATGCATTATAGATGTAACGGATATTATTTACCTTATAAAAATTTACTTACCAAGTACAAGCTACCTACGCTTGAAAATAGACGACAATACTTAGAGGCTATGAATTTATATAATATTGTTAGAAATAAATTTGACTGCATAGATTTATCTAACATGTTAAGTTATGTGGTTCCTAGGACAGTCCATAAGCGAAAGGTGCGCGCTGGTAAATTATTTTCAGTGGGCCCTTGCAAGTCCAATTCTGGTTTGCGTTCGCCTGTTCGCAGAATGGTTGATGCCTACAATGAGACTTTTGAACATATAGATATTTTCGCATGTTCACCTTGTAAGTTCAAAGGTCTCATTCTTAAGGAGCTTTCATAAATGTTTTTCTTGTTTTATTTTTTATTTTCTCTCTCTCACTCCACATATTTGAGTTTGTTTTATTACTTCTCTTTGTGTTTGTTTTTAATCATGCCTGATAGTTAAGTTAGTTTAAATTTAGTCATCTTAGTGATTTTATTTAAGTATCCCACAGTTAATCTGTGAGCAGCGCTGTGGGCTACAATATTGTTTATATGTTTTGTATACCTGTAGTACCTAAGTCTTATATTGTAGCTGTTTGCTGTTCCTTTTTATAAAAATAAAATAAAATAAAATAAAAAAATAAGGGTTCCGTTTTTTGCCATTTGGCTACGGAACCCTAAAAACGTGCAAGAAACTCCATAAATACTCTTTTAAAAATCCTGATGTGGCGTCACGTATTGCATAGGTGAACGCACCTTAGATTTAATGTTGCATGTGTAGTTATGTGGTAACACGAGGCGATAATTTGAGGCGCTACCGTGAGGGTGTTTTTAATATTGTGCGGATTTCATCGCGCATGCGGAATTACTCCGCATGCGGGGCTGCTGCCCGATATCACGCCCCGCATCCCGCGAGCGTATTCCACGCATTAATTACAATAAATACTCATATGCCTTGTATGTTTAAATCAGGTAGTAAGAGTGATCCCTCTAATTACAGACCTATATCTGTGCTTCCAGCATTGAATAAAATATATGAAAAAATCATGCTCGACCAGATGTCTCATTTTAATTCAAATAGGATTTAGCATAGTCATCAGTTTGGCTTCACGAAAGGAAGGTCAACGACGGATGCAGGAGCTCTTCAGTCACATTTTGGAATCCTGGGAGAAGTCCCAGGATGCTATTGGCATATTCTGTGACCTCTCTAAAGCATTTGACTGCGTTGATCATAATACTCTAATCTGTAAATTACATCATTACGGAATTCGTGGATGAGCTGCTGATCTTGTTTTTTCCTATTTATCTTACAGGCAGCAAAAAGTAACCATTAATGAGGCGACATCCTTGGGGTCTTTAGTAAAGACGGGCGTGCCTCAGTGTTCAATTCTTGGCCCTTTCCTTTTTCTAGTTTATATTAATGACCTTTCCTTCCTTACATGGTGGCTAATTTATCCAATATAATTCTATTTGCTGATGACACTTCCCTTATTTTTAAAGTAAATAGGAAAGATGCGGATGTCTTGCATGTCAATGAATGTCTGGCTGTTCTTCCGTAATGGTCGCTGCTAATAATCTCTTATTAAATGCGAATAAAACTAAACGTATAAAGTTGTCATTACCGAATATCCCTCAAGTTGGCGTCAATCTAATTCTTGACGGCAACAAACTTGATATTATTACGGAAACTGTGTTCTTAGGTATAACTATCGATTCTAAACTGCAGTGGGGCGCTCATATTATAACTCTTTCAGATAGATTAACCTCAGCCGCATATGCAGTACGAAAAATAAAGCAATCGACAGATGTAGTCACAGCTAGGTTAGTTTACTATGCTTATTTCCACAGTATTATGTCTTATGGCATTTTACGGTGGGGATCTGCAACTGATGTAGACTCAATTTTCATATTGCAAAAGAGAGCAATCCGGGCTATTTATAAAATGGGTCCTCACGAGTCCCACATAAATAAATTCGAAGAAATCGATATACTGACTCTGCCTTCTCTTTATATCTTAGAAAGAGTTTGGTATGTTCGTAAAAACCTAGGATTCTTCAAAATTAGAAGCGATTTTCATAACATAACGCGTAGTAAACACGGAATAGTGTTACCCAAATGGAGATTAGCTAAGACCAGCAAGTCATTTTTAGTAAACAGCATACGCTTTTATAACAAGCTGCCAAAAGCGGTGACTGAACTTGCGAGGGAAAGTTCAAAACCCATATTAAGCCTGTCCTAACTAAAATAGCGGTTAAAGATTATGTGGTAGACACGCTTGTTTGGCAATGACTGCTTCTGCACATGTGGCCACCTGGTAACTCATAATATTGTGTAAATGTATCTATTAACTGCTCCACATTTGTTGTAATATATACTTTTTTTTCTAACACATTGCTTTTGCAATATTTTTTATATTATTAGACCCCAACCACCATAAATTCGTTAGTAATTTAATTTGTTAATGTCTCATTTATTGATAATTGTAATTATTTATTTTTCTTGCTTTTTTTATATAGGCTCTTTTTTTATAATGTGAATGTGAGAACACTGTAGACTCCGCGAATTCTTAGGTTACTTCCTATAACGACTCACTTTTTATTATGATTATTTTTATTGTACTTTTCAGTACAATATTGACCAGTTTACACTGTCCTTATATATTATACTGTAATATGGAAATATTGTAAGAACAACATTTTTTTTTTTAAAGAGTACCATGGAGTTTCTTGCCGGTTCTTCTCCATAGGAAACGACAAAATTGGAACCGTGCACTAGCTTCTGACGTTTTATAAGTGCCCATGTAGGCCTATGTGAAATATTTTTTTTTTACTTTGACTTTATGAAAAGGACATATGCGGGGGCTACGCGTGCGGAGAAAGCCCGCATGCGTGATGAAACCCGTACGATATTAAAAACACCCTTATCGTTTCTCGCTCTCTTGCTTGTCGACCGTCGCGACACACGGACTAGATTATTTTCATTACTCCAGTCTAAGCTAGTTAAAGTTAATTAAACCCGGTCGCTATTGTTTGTTGCTACCAATGTGCACTGTTTATGAATACATATTGGTAAACCGCAAGTTAGACTTTCACTTCCAGCCTCGATCATCACCTCATTGCAAGACATATAAAAGGTTACAGGCAGAATACGAGTATGTTCCATCTATGTCCCCAAACTGGTTATTTTTTTTTGCAACTACATTTTCTATGTGTTAAAAAAATAAATAATTAAAAAACACGACTGCCATGTCAAAAAAACGAACTAAAAAGCAAAAAACAAGATGTTAGTTAAACTAGATAAATAAAAATGAAAGTTGTCACTCATTCACTCACTGACTAAACACGATGTCTCGAAAACTACTTGATCTACAAAACAATATTTTTCATCGCAGTCGGGGGACTTTTTATACTTTTTTAGTCAGTGAGTGAATGAGTGACAACTTTCATTTTTATTTATCTAGTTTAACTAACATCTTGTTTTTTGCTTTTTAGTTCGTTTTTTTTGACATGGCAGTCGTGTTTTTTAATTATTTATTTTTATTTTAAACCTTTTAGTGATAAGTTTAATTTTAAAACATGTCGTGCATCACAATATAGTTTCTAAGCATTTAATAATTAAATCTTCATCTCTTCTTGTGATCGTATATTATACGATCACAAGAAGAGATGAAGATTACTCGCTTCATATAGAATTGTTGAAGATTTCTGAGGCGATGGAATTCATCAAGAGACTTCCTGTCGTGTGGCTCGTGAATCACTTTACGTGGATCCAAAACGCTGGTTGCCAAACCTTCTAGTTGCCTCACGCGACTAAGCGCAACATAAGCTTGCCCTTTGGCTAAAATTTTTGGGCCTAGGTCCTCGAAGGCTCTGTCCAGTGTGGTCCTTTGTAACTTGTGGACTGTCACGGCCCAACATAATATAAGCGGTAGCATGCGGCGCTCTACTTTTCCATGACTCCTTAGCCCGTCAAATTCGACTGTACTATTCAATTTTGACACCCATACCAATAGTGTTGCCACGTACTGACTTGTCGTCGAACTCTACGAAGACGGCTTGTGGTAATTCTACTGGTTCTAGTTGGTCACGGAGTAGCAATGGCCATTCGAATTTTCGAACGATCACCATAGCGCCATTCATCTTATCTTATCTTGTTTTCGGGCTGGCCCTAGGCCAGAGCACTACGACCCTTCTAGATCTTTTGTGGTATGCCCCTCCTGTCTACTCAACCCCTAGCCCTCCGTGCACCTTGTTCATGAGTCCCAGTATGGCCTCGATGGGGCTGAGCCTGTAGTCTTGTCTTGGTCTTGGAAATGGTTTGCCCAGATACTCTAGTCTTTTGGAGCCAAGTGCTGCACAGTCGCACAGCAAGTGTAGCATTGTCTCTTCTGCATCTCTACAGATCCTGCAAGTCGGGTCGCTTGCTAGTCCCATGTTGTGGAGCTGTTTGTTGGTGGCATAGTGCCCCGTGAAGACTCCTGTGATTGTTCGGAGCTGTGATCTGCTGTACCTCCATAGTTTTTGGGTCCAGTCCTTATCTATGTCATTGAGAAATAGTTTTACATTCTTCTGGCCTGTTGTATTGCGCCAGTGTGTGCTGTGTATCTCTAACGCAGCCCTTTTCAAAGCTTGGTTGATGACCCTTGGTGAAAGTCCTATGAAGGGTTCCGGTCCGTATAGGGGTGTTTCGGATCCTTTCCTTCCCAGAGTGTCGGCTCTTTCATTACCTTCTACTCCTGTATGACCTGGCACCTAGATCAATCTGATTTTGTTGCGCCTTCCTATCCGGTTTAATATTTAATACAGTTTAGTATCAACCCAGAATCCACTCTATTGGACGTGAGTGCCTTAAGTGTTGCTTGGCTGTCGCTTAAAATGTAGACAGTGTCCCCTTCGGTGCCAATGTCTAGTATTTCCTGCGCGCACCCGATTATAGCATAGGTCTCTGCTTGGAAGACCGTCGCCAGTTTGCCCATGCTTAGGCTAAGATTGCAGTTGTCGCTGTGTACCCCCCGCTCCTGTACCGGTGTTCATTTTAGAGCCATCAGTGTACCATACCTGGTTGTTCCCTTTGTGGGATAGCGCCATTTACTAAGCCGTGACCAACGTTAATGTTCTATTAAGTAGATAAAGTACAATTGATTCACTAAACTGTCAAACACTCGGTACGCTATTATTGTATATAGTTTATGTTATAATTTTTTTTTAATCGACAATTTTGGTTCTTGTATACATGTACTTAGTGTTCATTGTACAATGGTTCGACTTGTACTTGGCTGATTTCTTATATTAATTAATAATATTAGTTGGGGTTTCGTAACCAAATGTCATAAATGTTTTTTTTTTGTACTCAACAGTTTCGATTAACAGTGTAACATATTTATATTTTTGGAATCCATTCTTTAAATCCTAGATGATAATCACATGCATTAACAGATTAAAAATTAAAAAAAAATTGGGTGGGTGTTCATTTAATTATCATACCCACCACATTGCATTTCTATATTTTTTCAATAGCCTATGTTACTCGGGACGATGCAAGGATTCTAACGATACCTCATACATGTAAATCAGTTCAGCCATTTAGAAGCTATGGTGGAATAAAGAAACTCACATACATACATACATACATGAACCCTGAAAACATAACACTCCTTTTTGGGGCAGTCGTGTAAAAAACAAATATTACCTTTTTCATCTTCAGTCTCAATAGATAGAATTTTAAACATTTGGAATTGCAAGTCGTAGGGAAGTAGTTCGATCTTCATATCCTCATTGTACGGGTCGTGACTTGCTGCAGAGAGCCTGAAATACAGATGAATCAGATTAGGTACTTAAAATGTGTCACACTACAAAGCGCTATAGTACGATTCGAACTTAATGGCGGCTCGGAAAACAGAGCGAGTCACTTTACAGTAGCAAATTCATGTAACACGGCTTAGAGGGGCATGCAGCAAGTGACGCGCATTTGACGTAAAGGTCTTGCGATGAGTACAGTAAACTATACCAGGATTAAAACGAATAAAAATATTAACATACCTCAAACACAATCCTAAAAGGGATTCAAGTTTCGAAGGTATGATGTCATCAATCTTCTTAGACAGTTCCTGTTCGGTAGCATCCATGAACTGTACAATGAAGTCTCCTTGGCTCATTAAAAAGTAATTCTTTACCGACTTCAGTCTTCCCATGAGATCGTACTCCTTTAACAGGAGCTCTAACAACGACTTGCTGGCGTATGCATACGCTTTTTGGATGATGGCACCATAGTTCTGTTCTCTTAGGGAGTATTTTATTTCCTCTGTGTTCGTTTTTGTGATTGGTTTACCTGTTAAAATTGGTGGAAGTAATTTAAGAAATAGATTTTATAGATTCTGAAACCAAGACATAATGCCATCAGCACACTGACGGCATTATTTTAACACAAATAATGACGTCTTAGCGGCGTGTTTAGATTATTATGGTAAGCGCTAGATAAATTGTTATAAAGGACATTGACTCCTAATACATTTATTCACATTGTCGTAATTTTAAAAACGGAAATAAAGACATAAAACTGTCTTGAATCAACGTCTATTGTAATAATTTTCTATTAATGTAAAACAGTTTATTGTTTGTTTTTCAGATACCTATACACATGGGCGCCGGCTTTTAGAAAACCTCATGGGTGCTCATGCTCATTTGATGGACTCGAAAAAGTGGCGAAGTGTGAGAAGAGAAATGCACATTGATCGACCGACAAATAAATAGATGCCCTACTTACATATTGCGTACTTAATTACTAATTATGTTTTAATAAAAATATAAAATGAAACTAGTTTTTATTATCAAGAAATTTTTAATTTATACGTAATCTAAAAAGCGATTACTGATCTGTTTCTTGATGTCTATTCTCAGGGGTGCTCGGCACCCACTGTTTATTTCTTATGGGTGCTCGAGCCCCCGAGCACCCACGGAGTCGACGCCCCTGCCCTTGCAGAGATATTAGGAAAAGGCCTTAGATAGATGGATTAAATATACTTTCATACTAACTCGCTAATTTCAATAGAGTTGTCAATTGTTATTATTTCATATAATGTAAAAGAAACAGTTTTCTATCTATCTTTAATAATATTTTAGGTAGTTTTGATTATGTTCCTAGCAATAGAGAACAACTGTTTATATGAAAAAAAAAATCCATAATAAGTATTTTAAACCTTAATATTAAGAAAACTTTACTTTTATGTATGACTACCTTCTGCCAGCGGCTTCGCCCGCGTGAAAGTAGCTGCTCCTCCATACAAACTTTGGACCCCTCCTTCATCCCTATATGAGGTGAATTTTGAAAAATCCTCTCTTAGTGCTCGTCTATGTTATATAAGGAAACCTCGTGCAAAATTTCACGCTCCTTGGCCCAGTAGTTTCGGCTTTGCGTTGATATGTCAGTCAGTTTCTCCTTTTATATACCAAGCTTATGCTCAGAAGTAAAGAAAGCAGAAAATGTAACAACTTACCACACTGACTTATAACATTCAAATATTTCCCAGTTCTAAGGATGATGTCAGTGAACTTATCGAGGAACTTTGGCACCCTATCTCTCTGAACACTGTAGCGTTTCTCCCAGTAGTCGGCAGAATAGTCCACCGGCAGCTCTTCCTTATTGATCAGCTCGTTATCTTCTATCATAAACTCCTGGAACACATCATGACCAAAATTTGACGACAAGGTTGGCGCAGTGGTTGAGCGATTGGCTGCTGCGCTATGGGTCGTAGGTTCGATTCCCGCACGGAAAAAATATTTTTATGGCCTACAGATAGGTGTTCTGGGCCTGTCTTGTGTTTGTCAGTTTACATGTATGTGAACGCACGTAAGTAATCACGATAATAAAGTGTGGGGGGCAAAACGTTATTTAAAAAAAAAAAAACTAAATCCAAAACCGATCATACTGAGAGACTGATAGTTACAGACAAACAGATGACATAGCCTAAAAAAATGGTCAAGACTTGATGATTAATAATGGTATCATCCTTAGGCCATAATTAATGGTGATGTTTTTAAAGTAAGTAAAGTAAGTAAAGTAAGGTAAGTAAAGTAAAGTAAGTAAAGTAAGTAAAGTAAAGTAAGTAAAGTAAAGTAAAGTAAAGTAAATATACTTAATTGAAGTTTCGGTTTGTAATATCAAAATGTCATTTTTTTTTACTAAATGCATTAATCTAATGTAATACTTATATATTAGACTAGAAGACCCGACAGACGTCCTGCTGGGTTTTCGTAAGAAAAAAAAAATTACAACCAGATTGCAGCACCACCTACCGGGTTTAAATGTATATACAAACCATCCAGGAACACGCTAAAATATACACATGAAATTTCATCCAAATCGGTCAAGCCGTTTAAGAGGAGTTATGTGACAAACACACTTACAGACGAATTATATAAATAATCAAATACATCTAGAATTATTTTGAACTAAAAACATCTAATGTTTACCTGAAAGGGGTCAACAATGGTGCCTTTATGTATCCACTGGTCGAGAATACAGAGGTAAGGTCGGCAAGCACGCTCGGTGAGGAACAAAGATATCTCCTGGGCCCTGGCATCGCCCATCAGTGTGTTAGTTTTGTCATGTAGAACTGTTAAGACAGCACCACCGCGTAACTCACTCTGAAAATTAAAAGTAGTAAAATTAATTTACCCCTGAGTTGTTTCGTTATTACGGCTGAGTTTATTTCTGTGTTTCTTCTCAGGGTAGTCAGCTAGGAAACACCGGCTTCATCTAGTTTAAATTGACGAAAAAATTGACGTGTAATAGTGTTTTTAAAAAAACCTATTTGCAAAATAAATATCATTTAATATTAGAAGCTTTGGTGCCTACAACTTAATTTTTTTTCAATGTGTTTTAAATTTTATAATCTGTTCTTCTAAAATTCAACAAATGGTTAAAAACGGAAACTTTGGCTTAAAGTGCAAGCAATTTAGTGACATGAAACCTTACTACATTTTCTAGTAAGTCAGTCAGGTTACTTTCCTAAGGGTCAACTCACACCGAAACGCAACGCGACGCGAAGCTGCGCGAAGAGCGACTCAATATTTAATGTGTCTATAATAATCTTTTCGTGTAGTAAATAAAATTATATTTTGAGTCTGACTGACCCTAGTAGGTCAGTCAGCAAGAGTATTTTTTTTCAGTTGAATGTATTTCAAATCACTCTTCATGAAGTGTGACTTGACGACACAGTTGGCGCAGTGCTTGAACGATTGGCTGCTGCGCTGCATGTCGCGGGTTCGAGTCCCGCACGAAACTAATATTTGTATGGTCAAGAGATAAGTGTTCTAGGTCTGGGTGTCATATGTATAGATACTGGCACAGATCTTGAGCGCTGACTTCTACAGTTCTATTTGCGCAGAAGCACGCAGAAATGAAATATCGGGTCTCTTTAGTGGTATGAAGAGAGATGCGTGGGCGGGGAGTGAAATCCTTGTACAGTGATTGGCTCGCCAATATTATACGATGCCCTAAGCGATCCCCGCACTTTCGCCGAGCGCTCAAGATTCGTGTCGCTATCTGTATGTGAGTTTACATGTTTGTGAACGCACCCACAATACAGGAGTTATTCCTAGTGTATGGCAACATTAAATAAAAGTGTGTTACTAGTATGTTTGGATGGTTTCTAATCTCTTCTTGTAGCCTGTCATATAGTGTTTGATTTCATTTTTGATTGTTTTAATTCTAATTCCAAGATTATGGTGCAAAATTTTGCATTTTACTAGCCAAATAAATAAATATTTTAAAAATCTCATACATTAATAAAAGACTATTTTATTTATATCCTAATAACAAGAACATATTACGTTTGTGAGTAAAATTATAAATAGTTAACTAACCTTTCCGATATTAGTGACAATAGCGGCAAGGACTTGCATGGTATGCATAGTAGGCAAGACAAAGTACCACAACTTTTGTAATGTGAGGCTTGCAGACAAGTGTTCCGTCTCCAACTGAGCTATCATAGTCTGAAAAGGAAATATCATTTGACATTTTAGAAAGATAACATAAAAATAACCACAAGTATATGAAACAGTCAATGATGATATTTTGGGTACACAGATCTATCCAAATAATTTTTACGCAATGTCTTTGATTTCTAATATAAAGAGAATAATATAAGATAATGAACTTACATAATAATCCTTTAAAAGTATTTCAATGGCTGCAACCAGAGCATGTAAGACCTGGCCAGACCACATATCACAGTGCTCAATAAATCTTCTCACTATAGAATAATTGGAAGCCAAAGGAAGCATTTGTTGAACAATTTGTTTCAGTGCATCGTCCACATCATCAGATATTAGGAAAGTTCGAGGGTCGAATGTATCTTTAACTGGTTGGTGGACTATGTAGTTGCCGGGAACACCAGAGAAGATATACAGCAAGTCATCAATGATTATGTTCTCTTGAGAAGCTATTGGCACACCAGCTAAAATAGATTTTACACTGTTAAGATTGCATACAATATTGCTATTTAAGAAATTCATTGAATAAGTTTTTAGTGATGAACTGATGATTCCATATAATGTATGTTTGTCTCTTCTTTATCTTGAAATTATTTGTAGTAATTAATTTGGTATTGCATGGGACAATAATTCCATTGATATGTCTAAATAATTAATTAGAGTGGCATCTTATGTTGACATGAAATCCTAGAGTGCTCTCTTCAATCTTTGAAATTTCTTATTATAATTTGGTCCAACAGATTACATACATAATTATGTGATGATAAAATTAGTAATAATTAGTTATTGTAGAAACACACATTATCCTAATTGAATGCATGGAAATATTTTTATTGAATAATGAGCCTATTTCGATGTACATACTTGTAAATTATCCATATTGGTACTTACTAAGAGAAGAAACTATTGGAAGAGGTTCCTTTGGAAAGTCCCAGGACATGGCAGGATGGTCCTTTTGCCAGCTGGGCAAGTCCAAACTACTGTACCAGTTTGGTCTAAGTTTTGCTTCTTTCTCCTCAAAGGACTTCATGACAAGTTTTTTACTCTCATCAACTGCTTTTAGGAGTTTATCCTTGATCTGAAACAAATTGTCATTGTAATAATAAACTGTCAAGATTACTATTCTGTTCTGCTGGCAATTGTAATACATAACCACATATGAGGTTGTGTCCAAAGATTGGAGTCTCCTAAGTCTCATATAAAAAGTTTTCTGGCTTCATTTAGTAGTGATATAGTTCAGGATTAGTTCATAAGATGCTGAGTCTGTAGTTAGACATTGGGTAAGAAAATTAATGATCAATTTAAGACTTATAATTATTTTCACCATGTGCCAGGTAGAATGTGCCATTCCAAATCCTCAAATATTATCACTAGCTAGCCTGAAGTAACTCTGATACATAGTAATTTTTTACCATGGAAACAATTGATAAAATATAATGTCTGCACAATGTAAACTTAGTTCATTGTGTTGTCATAGCAACTTGTATATTACAGTAATGGGATATGGTAAGAAACTTATTTTTACAGGCTAAAATAAAAAAAAAGAAATATATTTCATATATTTGTGTAAAATATTCAAAAGCATTATCATAAAGCTACACATGGAAGTAATTTGAAGTAGGATTTTAACTTATTATTAAAAATTGTTAAAAGCATGTGAACACATTCGCAAGAAGTAGGTATCATTACAGCAGTGATTGGTAGGATTCGTTTTTTACAATAACATTGCTTATTTATATGTATGTATTTAAGTATGTATTTATTATTTTATTGACTACTTTTCTGTTTGTCTTCCCATTAAGTTGCACCCCATCAGTCATGTTATATTTTGGCACCACCCTAAGGTTGACTCGTAGAAAATACCTACCTAAGGCACTAAGTCCACCTTATACAATGTTTTTTCAATAAATAAATAAATAAGTGTACAGCCAACAAAAATGTGTAGTCAAATTTCCTCATCTGATAAGGCACGCAATTTAATCTTAAATATAGAATTTAATGTAGCCAGTGTATGCCTGTGTTGAGCTTATCATTGTAAAAATATCCTCCTATTGACTAACCATATAAAAATATCAAAACAATATACCTGTGGAAGATCGTCCTTAGTAATTTGATGTTTGTTGTCACCCAGTACAGGTTTTGGAGCCACTTTAGGTTTGTATATTTTTGACTTTTTCTCATCACACACTAATTTGTAGAACAGGACTATGATGTCCGCTAAGTTATCAGTACTGGAAAAATAAGAATACAATTTTCATCAATAAGATGATGGTACTGCTAGCCCCTATAACACTACAATATGATTTCAAGGCGCTCCTGTGATTCACGCATCATTAAGCTTTAATTGTATGTTTATACTGTAAATTTTATATAAACTATAATTTTCTCGCAATGTTTATGACAATGAAAGAGATTTTTAAATTGATAAAAGAACTACATACTTTCTGTTTCTGAGCTCCTCGTATTTTTTCAAAAACGACTTGGCGTTCGAAGCTTTTAGCGCCAATCTCTGTGCATATTCGTTTACTTGCTTAGACGATAAGTTACTGTTGCCATAGTTGGGGTCGTTCTGAATGTAATCTAAAACTGTGTCTGCCTCCAAATTACATCTGTAAATTCAATAAAAAAGACATTATCGTCAATTACAAATGCTTATTTTCAACACAAGAGTCATATCCAAAGTTCTTTATGTAATCAAACTCCTAGCTAACCCTAGCGCGTCAAGAAGTTCCTTGATTGTGCCTTGCATTTTATCATGTGGAAAAATCCAGTTTTGTAACATTTATCAGTAAAATATTTTTAAAAATCTGTAAAAGCTTCATTCATTTGTGTTGAATTCAATTTGACAGTTGATTTGACGTAATGCTATAAGGTTGGTAGCAAGTTTTAGAGATTTTTTTTTTGTTAAGGTTTTTGGCTTGGATACTAAGTTCTTTAAGCCATGTTTTCGTATTCATAGTTAATTTGTGCACCAATTTTACATTACAATATCCACTAGAAATCAATTTGCGAATAAAGTCACTGAACTTCACTCGAAGGAATCCCGCCAAAAAACTCAGTTTTAGAGATGCTATCACAAAAACACAGAGTATTAACAAAAACTGAACGAGAACCTAAATGACTACTGCCCGGTTCACACGCAATGACTTAAGCCGCTGGATTTCAGATTTCCCAGAGCTGGCTTTTGGGCCTTTACGACGAGCTACCCATTGCTCATCGTCCGCAAGCCCACGCCTACGGTGGCTGGAAATTGTGATCGGGATCCCGGTGGCTGGGGCTTGAGAAAGTCCGTTACCTCACGCGTGCGGCCGCCTACTTCGCTAGCATTACTGCCCCGCAAAAGGAGGCGACCGCCTGCCATTTCTCCTCGCTCCGGACCACGGCCACTACCAGGGCCGGTAAGAGATCGCTTTAGGGAGGTGATCATCATAGTAAAAGCAGGGTAAATCAAACAATTGGTCAAGTGCTAGTGTTTTTCCAGGTCCCCAGGGATCTCTTTCGTATTACCCATGGCCCCAGTAGGCTTTGACCCTGCTGGGCCCCTACGGTTTCTAACATCTCCTTGAGGCGCGCGTGGAACACTACGCGCCGTCGACGACTTAGGCTCGGTCCGGACCGTTACCGGACGATCGGACCGCGAGCTACCCATTGTTCGCCGTCCGCAAGCCCGCGCCTACGGTGGCGGGAAATCGGGATCGGAATCCCAGCGGCTGGGGAGTGAGGGCCATTCCTCACGCGTGCACGTGCGGCCTCCTCCTTTGCTAGCATTACTGCTTTGCAGAAGGAGGCGACCGCCTGCCACTCCTCCTCGCTCCGGACCATGGCCTGTACCAAGGCCCGGCGCGAGAGATCGCCGCCGCCGATCGCCCCCACGAGGACACGGCGTTGCTCTGCCCAAGCGGGACACACCTCTACCGTATGCTCCACCGTGTCCTCCAGGCGGTCCACACAATTGTAGCACTCGGGCGTTTCTACCGCACGAATCCTGTGCAGGAACCTCCCGAACTTACCATATCCGGTAAAGACCTGCGTCATGCGGAAGGTAAGGACGCCGTGTTGTCGTTCCAGCCACTCTTCAAAGAGGGGACTTACAGCCATAAGTAAATAATTTGGTTCCCGAATCGAGTCTAGATTTTTCCGAATCGCAAAATGTAATTATTTTGTGACACGGTTATCAGATTTTTTACTTCACTTCAGTTATGAGACCGTGCTTCTTGCCAAACAAAATTCTAGGTCAAAGGTAATTAGCCTATAGGTTTTGATTTCCTTGGGAGCGTTATTTGTGCCATAAACGGCCTTATCTTCCTTAATTCCGTTTACTTGAAGTTGATTTTTTAACTGCTCCGAGGGGTGCAAAACTGAGAAGGTATTTGATATCAATCTCAGCTTAGTACCTCTACGCGTTCCCGAGAAAAAGGGTTTTGACAGATGGACTTGACAATGTGATCATTTATGTGTTTCGTTTTTGCCGACTGAGGTACGGTCTACGGAGCCCTAAAAATAAAGCTAAGGTACAAAATCATAAAACAAATAGCAGTCATCTATTGTTAGTGCCTGGTAAATCAGTTCATAATGTTTGAGATGTGTGATCTGGACGTTGTTGAATGGCGAAAAAATAATAGTTGATGGAATTATTAAGCGTCGAGAAAAGTGTATATTATGAATGAAGACTAAATAATTTCGTAAGTTATTTCCAATTATGTTCAAGAATTATATATAATAAGTTAGAAATGCGTCCGATATATCAAAAAGTATTCAAAATCTGATACCAGTCACAAATCGATACAGTATCGATATCACAAACTAGAAAAACCGATTTCACGAATACCAAACCAAACGCACAACTAAAATCTGAAATCCAGCCCAAATCGAGATATATTCGCGCTTAGTTAGAAAGAGAAGAGGCGAATTGCGTATCGCATCAAATAAGTGTATTTGACTGATTAATATTGTACTTTATTTAGTTATTTGACTACTTTCGATACCAATTGTGCTGCAGCATGTTTTTGAATCTAGAAAGACATAAGGTGGATGCTCCAGGGTAGCCCGCGAAATTCAAAATTGTCTTAAGTTTTTTGCATTTTGCACTTTTGCAGCTCAATGTCAAGTTGTACCTACACATCAATTCTATCGCGCGTTCTCAGTAGCGTACAGCAGTGATACCACAAGCTCTTACCGTGATCCATTTTACGACCTAAACTGTAGGTACTGATGATACTTAAAATGATGGAGCTTTAAAGGGTGTATAGCTCCATCCCTCTTTGTTGCTCGCCGGGCTGACATTTTAAGATGGTATGATGGATTGAGTTTGGGATTGATTTTTATTAACGTTATGTAGCGCGCGATTACTCGTTTTGGTTTTATCATAGCGGAATACACACGCGTGTATATATAATCGCCATTGTTTCAACGGGGTTTCCCCGTTTACACAATGATTAGGTATGTCGAATTCGATTGACCGAGGCTGGGCCCACGTGTAAACGGGGCATAGACACACCATAAAAGTTAAATGCACAGAGCATGTAAGTTAAATGCGCAGGATAGGCACGTAAATACGTTTTATTAAAGACCATTATTAGTTTACCTACTTATGGATGGGGGAGGGGGGTTTCAGCTGTGGTTTCAGCTGACAAACCTACAGACTAAATTAGTATGGGCCATCAATTTGTACAATGTGTATGAGTAAACAGCGACTCTCACGTGTTGTTTACATGACCATCTTCCGCACTGGCTGGCTTAGCCCAACTGTTGGGCTAAGCCAGTGCGAAAGAGGAGGAGTGTTACACTCCTCGAGACGTCTCCGTGGTAAACTGCAGAGGTGAACAAATTTATACAAAGTAAAGCTTATGCATTAATATTCACGGCTCAAAACTCGTAAATAGCTGCTGTTACCGCTGGACTAGCACTCTTCAGTGAGACATAATAGACTACGTTTTAAACTTTAATTTAATGCAAATTTATAACGGAGCTGTCATTCACTATCATAGCCGAAGTATAAGGAAATTTTCAAGTGCTTTTGGAATTTTACCGAGTTAGCCAAATAATTTGCCCCAGCCGTCAAATATGATGGCAGTTCTACCTAAGCGTAAAGCTCAGAATTTGATTTTGAAAAAAATGGGACTAATCTGCAAGCATATCCTTTTAGATTTAAAAAAATTGCAATTCGATCCATAAACGACGGAGTTCTGAGGTAACAGACAAAAAAAAAATACATACAACCGAATTGAGAACCTCTTCCTTTTTTGAAGTCTGTTGAAAACTGCACGAAAAACCACAGCGAAAAACCATGAATAATACGTTTTTCTTTATTATATTCTAAGTGTCCCTGGCCGACAAAATTAGGGTTAGCTGTCAATTCTTACTAGATGATACTTTAATTTATCCATAGATCCAACTTTGCAGCAGTTCAACAGCTTTAGTCAGTATTAACAAAATACTTACTACCTGACATTGATTGCAAACGCTAAATGTTCAGGCGTTTCTTAGTTTACGGTTTGTTTTTTTTTTTTATTCTGATATCCATTGTTATTACTTCACAATTATTATTTTGTTGTAGTTAAGATTACTGGGCTATGTCTATCTATTACAAAAAGGTCACACTAATTCCGTTTTTGGGAAACGCGACGTAATCCGATTTATATAAAAAGCAAACAATCCACTGGGAAGCGACGTTAAAAAAGCGGTTCCTTACTAAATGTTGTGTGTCATATAGGCGTAAAATTTTTTCACTCGTAGGGCGGCACGTCACAAAAGCTTTGACAAAAGTTCGGCGAACGTAGAATGACAAAGGAACGCATTCTGTTTTGATTTTTTGATAGCAAAACTAAAGAATCGGCACTTGTGTATAATACTGCCGATTCATGATCCAAATGGTTTCGATTGAGAATAATGGATAATATGATATCTGTTGGCAAAATAAAAGTTGCCGCCTGTGTTTCTTTTCAAGTTTCTCATATCTCAAATTGCTTGAATCGACGATATTTAACGCAACACACCTGTTTTTGAGTCTTGTTAAAGCTTTTTATTTGAAGGAACTTAGATTTGATGACATAGACAAATATTTGAAATAAAAGTAGTTATTTCGACAGCTATTCGAGCCCAATCCTAGCCCTAGTTTTACGGCTATAAATATTTCCACATATAAAAGGGTCGGTAAAAAAATGCGAAAGTGACAAACCCCATAAACACCTGAGTTTATAGGCCCAATGAAAAACGACGTGCCTTTGAAATCTGTTTCTGTGATGTTGGACAGGGTACGCCATTCTTTTGGCTTGGATTTATGTATTTTATACAACCAGTCTATAAATGCCGCACTTTTATTGGCCGCGAGACGTTTAGTCGTTTACTGATTAATAAAGTGGGTGGAGACGCGGAAGATGCTAATGACGTTGCTTCCTAGAAACGACGCACTGGATCAGAGTCAATTATTATGTGTTTTTAATTAAAAATAAGTAGGTAAGTTAGCAGGTAGTTGCTATAATAATTTATGTGTTGAGCTGTTGAGCAGCATATCTCATGAATTGATTGCTATACTCAGCTTGTATTTTATGATTGTTTGGAATAGCTATTTAAACGTTATGTACGGATATTTAATATCTTTAGTGGACATTCAGGCATGGTAAGCATAGTGTAAGTCAAAGTTCGAGCGACGAAGCATCCGCATAGCCGGCATAGTTGCATGCTGCCGACTCGTGCGTTTCGACATTCAATCTGAATTACAATGTACGGAATTTACAGACTCCAACCAGTCGACGCGGCCGGCCCGTGTCCGTATCCGAGCGGAATAAGAAGCAGCTTTACTGTTAACTCTATTGTTCACGGACACACCGAACAATGTATTTTTGCCGAATAAGGAGGCGCGATTATGTCAACGGGTGTGTTCTGTTTTTAAATAATGACGAACGTTACATCGCAGGCATCACAAATAGCCGCAGGGTACATGCTATCAGCATTTTAAATTCGAAATGATAGTGATTTAAATATTAAACATGGTAATAAAAGTTTTAAAGAAAGAAGGTAGGTACTAACTACGGTTAATTTAACGACCACGTTTACGAGTTCACGAGTAGGAACACACTTTCAGGCTTTAGATATTTTGGCACTGGAAAATTTACAAATCTGTCAAGTCAAGTTATATAATAAATTGCCAAATACATTAAAAGATCTTGACAGCATACACCATTTTAAAAGAGCTCTTCTTGATCTATTGTGCGAGAAAACTTACTATACAGTCAATGAGTACTTGGAAGACAAATTAATGTAAGGACATAAACATCTGAATTATTTTATTTAATCTAATTTAATTTTAATGTTTATTATTTGGTTGAATTTATAATTGATTTTATTAATGATGCTTTTGTACTGTATTTTATTTTGTTTTTAATTATTATTTTTGAATTTGTTTTAATTATTTTTGAATATTTTTTTTAAGAATTATTTCTCCAATTCTTTAATACAATTGTAATGTGAATATTTGTACGCCGTTAACGGCAAGACATAGTGTTCATTTATATTGACATCACATCTGTACTTTTTGTTTACCCACCTATGTTCTACAAATAAAAATATCTGAATCTGAATCTGTCAGTTTCAGGTATGCCGTAGTAAGAGTCCTGTTGAGGAGTCGCATGCAGTACTTAACTTCCGTAGGTAGGTATTTTAGTTTCCACACTTAGTCCATGATGGACCATTGTAAGTTGACTGTAGCAGCCGAATCCAGAAGTAGATTATAATAGACCTCACAGTTAATTTAGAGCATCTACGAGGGAATTCGGTGACTGATCGGATGATCCTAAGGTTCACTTGTGCACCTATATCGGTGACGCCCGGGCGCCCGTGCACTCAAAAAGCACGTGCGTGATGACAGTTCTCCTCTTCATCCGTCCTCCGTCTCCATGCAAGTTCTACACAAGGGGCTATCCGTGACGAATACTGTATAGAAGTGTTTATTTAGTGAACAGTGTCTGGTGACGGTCCCCGCCACCAGACGCAGGCTGCCTCTGTCTAGTCGCAGAAGGCTTCTGGTCAGGTTAGGTTAGACCACCAGTTACCAGGGCTGCGGGATTATTCGAAATAGGAACCTTCACTCTGCTCAGAGCGGGAGGAGTTATTTGATGATTTCACAAAAAAATAAAGTTAGACCACCAGCTTTCAGCTGTGGGGGGCACGGGGGTGTGTTCTCGTAGCCGACCACGTAGCTCAATGGCTTCAGGTCCAAAGACAATCGCGCCAAGTCCTCTCCTAGCTAATTAATTAGTGGTTCCTACTCTATTCAATAAAAACTGACAACATGATGAAGAAGTGCAAAATTATCAAGTCAAAAGTTTGGTGGGTGAGGTTTGTTGATCGTATCTACTGTGGCTGTGGTTAACAACACAAATCTCTTCAATAAAGCGTTCCTAGTCTTATGATTATGATGTTTAGGTACAACTTTCCCTCGAAATACTATGGAGAGCTAATGTCTGAATCGGTCATGCTGATAAGCTAATTGATGTCATAGTGATCGCAGATAATGAAACATCAGTGCTTCATCAGTATATTCAGCTCCTTGTAAAAGCTAGATATGAGTACGGGACAAACACTTTCGGTGTCCCACGATCTTTTTGGTAGCAATAGGAAGTTACCACGTCTGTGACTACGTAAAATCTAATTACCTATGTTTGTTTCAATAAAAAAATGCTCCAGAACGCTTGCTCGTCGTTGTCGATTTCGACCATTGATGTAGCTATATTTCGACTAAACATTTTCGAGCTTTTGTTATTCGAACAAACGTCACTCGACATCGAAAGAAAGAGAACCCAAGAATGCAAAGCTCCTTTAAAATGTGGTAACAGTAGATATTGGATCAAGAGGTTGATTTATATGTTTATAAGGGAAAAAAAAAGTAGAAAACTAAAACCCGACTACGACAAAAAAAAGACGCTGAAAAAGTATGAAACAAGATTTTCAAGATGCTGAAATAAACAAAGTAACTGGAAAAACAAGAATAGAACAAAAAGAAAAGCCGTAGTCACACGTTATAGGTAGGTAATAATCGAAACACTTTAATAACGTGTGACTACGGCTTTTCTTTTTGTTCTATTCTTGTTTTTCCGGTTACTTTGTTTATTTCAGCATCTTGAAAATCTTGTTTCATACTTTTTCAGCGTCTTTTTTTTGTCGTAGTCGGGTTTTAGTTTTCTACTTTTTTTTATTTGAAAGATTTTGGTGTTAAATCACTGTGCTTCTATACTATTTATTTTGGTATGAATAAGTGAAGTCCTTTCAAATGATACCAAAACGACGTATTTATCTTATTTTTTTTAACACTATACTTTTTGTCCACTAGAGGGCGCCACATTGAATTTTGATGGTATTTTTTTATAAGTACCAGTGAAGCCCTTTCAAATGATATGAAACACGGTGTATTTATATATTTTTTTAAACATGACTTTTTGTTCGCTAGAGGGCGTCACTTTAAATTTGAGCAATATTTTGGAAATGTACAAGTGAAGCCCTTTCAAATGATACCAAACACGGCGTATTTATCTCCATTATTATTTTTAACGCATTACTTTTTGTCCGCTAGAGGGTGCCATATCGATTTTTGTGACACGTCACGTAGCCTATGTTTAGCGGACAATTAAAACGGTTCTAACGATACCTCATACGTCGAGTTCCGATAAATAGATTAGGAGCTATGAGGGAACAGATGAACATACTCACATACATACATAGCCTGTCAAAATCATAACCCTCCGTAGTCGGGTAAAAATATATACCACGTTAACCATTTTCAAAAGAATTGAAACTGCCCAATAAAATATCCAAAAACCTCAAGTGTGTCAGGTATCGATCTAGATAATAATTGTAAAAATCACCAAAAATATAAGACGCAGAAGTAATGCGCAGTGAGTTTGTGACCTCTTACGTTACGCATAAAGGTAATAACTATTATATATGGAACATAGATGAATCTATCTGCATACAAGAATGCTAAGAATCCTTTCGTTTAGTCCGACAACCTGTATCGCATTATAGTTTACGAAAGCAATTTTTAATGCTCGGGTATTTATTGAAGAATGCTGGTTATCTGATGAAACAGCTGGTGAATTCAGGTTTACATTAACATATTTGCTGATCTGATGAGATTAACAATTTAAAATTAATTACTTATTTAGTCAGTTAATTGCTCCGTACGGCAGACTGGCAAGGGAGCAGAGTGTATGATGTTCTTAAATTAAAATTAAATCTATTAGTGATTAATTACGTATAATCCATATGCTACAACGCTGAACATGGTAGGACTCTCCCAAAGACCGCTAGTCCACCTCGAGACTATGCAGAGAGGCCAACATTTGAATCTCTCAGATAGTACCAACCAGCATCATCGTAGTCGGAAGACATTCACTGGTTGATATAGGCTCCACCATATTGGCCGGTTCTTTATTCTAACATCCAGTAGATTTCGTGGCCTTCCCAGTTCGTAAGTCCTCTTTTGGAAGGCATGAAGGCCTTTCGCGAAGGCAAGCCGCGTTTTTCTGTAAACGGTCGTCACTCCAGCCAGAACTTTAAAGCCCTATGTGTTGTTTTGCGAGTAATGTGTAAAAGTCTGTTCTAAAGGATATGGTAAACACATTGTGTCATTACCAGTCCAGTTAGTATCTATTGCTCTATATCCTAAGACGTCTTTCACTGTCAGACAGACATCAGATGATATCGTACAGGCCACCTTGTTTAGCTGTCTAGCAGAAGACCACCCGGCAAAGCATAGGTACGCATACGCAATTCTAGTTAATATAATGTTAGCTAATGTGTTAACTTTAGAGAAAGATTGGATAAGAAACTTATTTAGTGTACCTAGATAAGTGTAGCGGGAAGGTTTTTAAATAAAACGACCAAAACGGGTAACACACCCTCTATACTTTTGCCTTGACAGCACACAATTATTACAAATATCATAAATCAATACCATTTAAAATAATAATAATTATATAGTAGCACTTACTCTGAGATGTTGCTTACCCCGAAGACTGGAACGGAATGTCAGGACAGCGCAGCGCGTTATTTTATAACCTTGTCAACTGTCATAGCGCTGAGCTGTCAAATCGCATAACGTTCCAGTTGTCAGTGCAAAATAAATACATTTTAATGTTGCCAATACAGAAAACAATCATAGTGTATGTTACTAATCATAAAAATCGCTAACAGTCGGCCATCCGTATTACAAATACGACCTCGTATGTGAAAGAATACAGAAATTGGTTTTATACACAAAATAATGAGAGATGAAAAAAAGAATAACAGCAATAAAGCAAACAGATATCGTAAGCGTCAGGACCCCTGGACCACTAGCGATATTTGATGTTTAGAGAATACCAAAATTAACTACCTTTTTGCTACTATTTGGTACCTACCTTCAAATATTTGGTACCTCTATTGACAGCGAGAAAACGCCAGAAGAAAGTGGCCAGACATTCTGACGTCAGGATGTCTGGACCATTTTTTTTTTCATAGTTCTAGCCAACACAGCTAATTTATCTTTTTGTAAATATTTACTACCTTTTTAGTACCTCACCATATATTTTTGTCAATATTTTTTAGCACACTTTAAAAAAGTTAGATGTGAAATATTTTTTTCAAAATGGATATTTATTTTGCCACATATGCCATGAGATATCTGATGTTTAGAAAATAACAAAATATACTACCTTTATGCTACTACTTGGTCCCTAACGTCAAATACTTAGTACCTCTATTAACAGCGAGAAAACGCATGAAGAAAGTGTCATCAGGTTGTCTGGACCATTTTTTTATTTTCATGGTTCGAGACAACACAGCTAATTTATCTTTTGAAAAGTATTTACTACCTTTTTAGTACCTCAACAAATATTTTTTTCAGATTTTTTTGGCATACCTGAAAGATGTTACGTGTATTTTTTTTTTCATATTGGATATTTAATTTGCCACATTATGACATGAGATATCTGATGTATGAAAAAACCTAAATACACTACCTTTATGCTACTGCTTGGTACCTAACATCAAATACTTGGTACCTCAATTAACAGCGAGAAAACGTATGAACAAAGTGTCATCAGGTTGTCTGGACCATTTTTTTTTTCATGGTTCGAGACAACACAGCTAATTTGTCTTTTTGTAAATATTTACTACTTTTTAGTGCCTCAACATACATTTTTTCAACTTTTTTTTAGCATACTTGGAAAAAGTTAGATGTGAAATATATTTTTTTTAAATGGATATTTAATTTGCCGTGATATGACGTATGATATATGATGTTTAAAAAATACACTACTTTTATGCTACTACTAGGTACCTAACGTCAAATACTTACGTAGTACCTCTATTGACAGCGAAAAAACGCGTGAAGAATGTGGTCAGACATTCTGTGTTATTTATCGTTATAAAATAACGCAGCATATGCTGAGTTAGGTGCCTTTTTGGTCTCGCACTGATTATTACCTTTCTTTTTTTTTCTTGTGTATCTTTAGTTTATACGATTGTGTGAGTCACGAATAAACGTTTTTTCTTTCTTTCTTTCTTTTCTTTCTGACATCAGTATGTCTAGGTAATATTTTTTTCATGGTCAAGACAAAACAAGTAATTTATTTTTTTGTAATTCATTTTTTTTTGTCGTTCTATAAAAATGTAACGCATTAAAAAAAAAACGTGATGGATTTGTAATTAGCTACATAGACAGCATGAGATATTTGATGTTTAGAAAATACCAACATTTACTACTTTTTGCTCAGTAGATAAACGCACAAAAATAACGGTAAGACATCCTGACATCGGTATGGCTACACATCTTTTTTTTCATAGGTTGAAATAATGCAGCTACTTAATTTATCTTTTTGTAAATATTTACTATCTTCTCAGCACCTCAATATATTATATATATTTTTTTAGCATACTATAAAAAATGTTACGCTGCGAGCTGTAATTTTTTTTTAAATAATGGATGGATGATAATTAATTTGCCACATACAACATTTTTAAAATTAATATATTTTGGTATTTTCTAAACATCATATATCTTACGCTGTCTATGTAGCTAATTAGATATCCATCATGTATTTTTTTTTTAATGCGTATCATTTTTCAGGTACGACAAAAAAGATCTGAAATATATGTTGAGGTACTATAAAGGCAGCAAATACTTACAAAAAGATAAATAAGCTGTGTTATCTCGAACCATGAAAATAAAAATGGTCCAGACATCCTGATGTCAGAATATCTGACCACATTCTTTACGCGTTTTCTCACTGTCAATAGAAGTACTAAGTATTTGACGTTAGGTACCAAATAGTAGCATAAAGGTAGTGTATTTAGGTATTTTTCAAACATCAGATATCTCATGTCATAATGTGGCAAATTAAATATCCAATTTGAAAAAAAAAATACACGTAACATCTTTCAGGTATTCCAAAAAAAGCTGAAAAAAATATTTGTTGAGGTACTAAAAAGGTAGTAAATACTTTTCAAAAGATAAATTAGCTGTGTTGTCTCGAACCATGAAAATAAAAAAATGGTCCAGACAACCTGATGACACTTTCTTCATGCGTTTTCTCGCTGTTAATAGAGGTACTAAGTATTTGACGTTAGGGACCAAGTAGTAGCATAAAGGTAGTATATTTTGTTATTTTCTAAACATCAGATATCTCATGGCATATGTGGCAAAATAAATATCCATTTTGAAAAAAATATTTCACATCTAACTTTTTTAAAGTGTGCTAAAAAATGTTGACAAAAATATATGGTGAGGTACTAAAAAGGTAGTAAATATTTACAAAAAGATAAATTAGCTGTGTTGGCTAGAACTATGAAAAAAAAAAAATGGTCCAGACATCCTGACGTCAGAATGTCTGGCCACTTTCTTCTGGCGTTTTCTCGCTGTCAATAGAGGTACCAAATATTTGAAGGTAGGTACCAAATAGTAGCAAAAAGGTAGTTAATTTTGGTATTCTCTAAACATCAAATATCGCTAGTGGTCCAGGGGTCCTGACGCTTACCAGATATCTATTACAGTAGCGAATAAAACTTTAGATTATTCATACACTGGTTGCTGTACCTAGGAACGAGACTAAACATAATTATCAATTTACCAATTACTATTTAGACACAATTGATTGCATTATTTAGTTGTTATGTAAAAGTAGCTTATAAGCAATTGTGTATACATGATTTTACTTTGTTGCTCAATAAATATATATTATTATTATTCTTACAAATCATTATCTTATTCTTTATACAGTCATTCAAAAACAGGTCTCTAAAATGTCCTGCCTCTACTGATTCAAAGATTCAAAGCATTTTATTTCAAATAAACAATTTACAGGCATTTTTGAAATGTCAAGAAGTCAAGTTACAAATCTATGTTACTTATTTCTTGTCGCTATCATGTAATGACAAACGTACAGGCCCCTCAAATATCCTGCCTCTAATGAAAAACAAACAGGCCCCTCAAATGTCTTGCCTCTAATGAAAAACAAACAGGCCCCTCAAATGTCCTGCCTCTGAAGAAAAACAGGCCTCTCAAATGTCCTGCCTCTAATATAAACAGACAGGTCCCTCAAATGTCCTGCCTGTAATGAAAAACAAACATTAGTAAATAAACAATTGCCTGATAAAGCCAATTGGTTTATCCTGAACAGGCCCCTCAATGGTCCTGAACAGGCCTCTCAATGGTCCTGAACAGGCCTCTCAATGGTCCTGAACAGGCCTCTCAATGGTCCTGAACAGGCCTCTCAATGGCCCTGAACAGATCCCTAATGGTCCTGAACAGATCCCTCAATGGTTTCTGTAAATACCCTTTTGATTTTGATATGACCACTCAGGCCAGGTACATGATAAGTTTCAAGTGCATGTCACAATAACATCAATGATTTACCTCAACCACAAAATTTCACCCGTTATTTGTGAATCATTGACCAACAATGACTGTTTGTTTACATTTGATATCAGTTGTAATCACTGACCCGACTAAAACGTGAGGGTATATATTTAATTTACTCTTTTGGCTCTGATTAGTTTTTATTGAAACTCCAAATTTCGATACAATAACTAATCAAAATGCGAGATCACGAACTATGAAATTGTTTCGTCTATTTTATTTCATTCATTAAAATTACCAACTATTAATTACCAGTAGGTACGCTGTAAATACCATCACTTTTAAGATACTCAAGGCAAATTCAGTCTAGACTACTTTCTCTTAATGTAAGAATAATAGGTTTTACGTTAATCACTTATTTCGTTAACATAATTTTAGATGTGGGAAGTCAGGTACACTTCCGTAAAAATAACCTCTGGTAATCAAAATATTCATACTAAATAAATTACAGTGAGACATCTTTTGGATGTTACCATTTTATTTTAAATAAATAAATCATTGTATCCCTCCATGTCCCTAGTGAACAAATTGGGAGTTATTGTATTATATTTATCCACAATAACTCTTTACCATACCTAAAATACTCAACATTTACAGATATTTAGGTACATCCCCCTGATAAGACAAATCTCTAAAAACAAATAAAAAATGCCTACAAAAGGCTTACTGACTTTAGCAACTACTTTTTGCCGCACCATCTGATTTTCCATGAAAATTACTTCCTATAATTCAATCAATGCTATCCCCTAAGTTGGTACACTAAAATTAGTAATTCATGAATATAATTTGGAAGTGCTCTGGGAGTCACTAAATAGAATTCACATTACATTGCAAATTCTGCAGGACTAAAGTCCAAATCAGACATTCGAGTTATTTACGAAGCTTAGCGATCATGTCCTCAGATGTCTCTGCACGAATTACAATCTCATACGAAAATTTATTACGCAGAAGGTATTGAAAATATACTTTCACTAAATCCATTTCGATAGTTATATTCAAAGTCAATCTTATTTATTTGGTCTTCTAACTTTATATAGAAGATAAAACCGTTATGAAGTTTCAAACTAATCTCAAAAGGCAAGTATCCAAGTTCGGTAAAATTCATGAAACGTTTGTTTGACGGCAGTGTTACGTCAGTGACATGACACTGCTGTCATGTCACCACTTTTATTGTAGGTCAATATTAGGCGTGGAAAAAAGTGTGTCATCTTTGCGATTGGAACATATTATTTGGAACATTGGCTCAAAATATACACACTGAGTCGTGATCTGTTACGTTGCGTCATATACACTAAAAGTTTTATTTAATTGAATTTTGATTTGAGAATAATTTAAAGCAGAGGTTTTTAGTTCAGGTCATTAATTATATATACGCCATTTACGTTATAATTTGAATTTTTATAAAGAGTGTCTCAGAGTTCCAATTGTTCCAAATGATGCATTAAAATTTAAAACATTACTGATGTTCCAATCTTTCGGAACACTAAAATATTTCGGAACAGTGAGTCGGTTCAGTAAAGAGTTACACGCCTAGTCAACATTAATTTGTCCACAAATGCCATTTTATGAACAATGACTTCCGAGCATGAAAATAATGTTAAATTCTACAATGTTTCGTTCAGAAACGTGGTTTATTGAACAACATGAGCTACGGTGTTTTCTTGTTAAACTGTATATAAAATCACAACTTTTCATCAGTGTAGGTAGGTATACTTAAAAAATAAATTGCGTGTGGCTATTCTCTTGAAAGTACACAGTACATACTCAGTATGTACTCCTTTTAAACCAAAGAGATTTAAAGAGATAATTATAATAGAGCGGCTATCAGAACAAATGTCTTAAAAAAAACTGTCATCCTATGTCTCAGTGACGCCATCTGGCTTTGAATAGCAAACACGCGAATTAAATTTGTCGAAATTTATAATTATTTAACTATCGCTCGGTAGGTGGCCAGGGGCCTTACCATGATAATGTTAAAATGTCAGTCGTACGACCGAAAAAGAGTGATGGAGCCATACACCCTATATAGCTCCACCCCTTTAACAGCTCGGTTTAGGTCGTAAAATGGATCACGTTATGAGCTCGTGGTAGAGCCTCAGTGTGTGATAAAGGTAAGGTTAAGCTTTTCAGCAATAGATGGCGTTATCACCAAATCAGCAAATGTTCTAGAACTATTTATAAAAATTATTGAATTTTAATTAATTAATTCGTAAATACAAAAAATATTTACGAAAATAAACCGAAGTTAGGTTCAGTCATTTTATCATAACAAGATTTGGTCAGTGTGTAGCCTTAGGGGATAGCGTAATGGGCAGTTCAGCATATTTTCTCAGAAAATTATTTTCTTTTAGTGCATAGAGCGGATACAAACACGACTTGACGTGTAGGGGCGTCATACTAGACTGAGCGACTTATGACCACTAGGTAATAAGTATCGGATCACGATTTTGTTCGCTATGTCCTGTCTATTGGTAGTATATATTTAATGTCTTTATTTTAAACCAAGAACAAACACACTCTTGGTACCCTACATAGCACAATTGATAGATATTAATAATTGAACAAGAACTTTGTCTAAACCTAGCAGTTGTCAATAATGAAGCTATCCCAACAGCATAACATGAGACACGAGATTGGTGTTGTATTTTGTAACGGACCTTCTTTTAACCTATAGAGTATACGAGCCCCTTGGCGTAGCACCACATAAAAATATTGTGTAATTACTTGTCACTTCTCCATTTCCATTGATACCCACATCACTTTACAAAATAAAAAATATTTAATCAACAACAAAGATGCATGAGGGTAATATTTGGACTCAACACTATCGACAACTGCCAACCATATTTTATTAAATATAATATTTTTATTCTGCCTTGCTTATTTAACTATGAGTATTATTATTTATTGTCACTGTTTTAATTGAGCCAACAGCGTTGATGCATATATGTATCATACGCCTGGCACCTATAATATTAAACAAAGTGCTGAAACTTTTTTTACACTTTTTTTTTTGTATAGTAATTTAATTACTTGCTAGATTTCCTCTTACTGTGTGTTAACTCCTTCATTAGACAAAAATGTCATTTTGTCAAAAACATGTTAAACTATGTATTTGGCAACTACTTGTGTTCAATTGGACAATATGCAATTGTATATTCTTCGCACCACTACCTATGGCAAATTATATAGGCCATCACCTTAGACAATGTTCTACTGTACTTACTATTCCGATCTGTACCAACTACAAGCTCATGTTTTACAGAATACCTATACACATTAAAAGGAGTTTCACGGAAACAAGATTTGACTATTAATATTTCTACATCTAGAGTTTTTCCAGTAAAGCGATTTACTCTGGTGATGTAATAAAATGTTATTATTAGCCTACCCTTCTGCCGCTTCTAAGAGCAAAGAATCTATTTCAGCATCATTAGGCATACTAGATAATACTCTTCGTCACCTGGTTTCAGTTAAATGGGTAATACTAGTAGGTATGTAAAATCACTTTAAACTGTAGTAAACAGTAAAGCATATACAACGCCAGTTCCAGCATATGTGAAGCCTGATACACGTTGGTAGCATTTTTATGTAAAGAAACTATGTACTAAATTTCAAACTGTATCATGTAAAATCACAAAGTTATAAGCTTGTTATGTTACTTGGTTGTCCGAAAAATACATCGTCACCGGGCCATCCAGGTGACCGAGGGGTTGTTTTGCTCCCGCACCCAGCTGTGCGCTGGTGCCTAATGCCCGCTATGACCTGTGTCGTACTTAGTGTCGGTGGTTTCCAACTTTATACATTGGTGTAAAAATTGTTGGAATCGATTCAGTTACTAATTCTGAACAAACTATATTCAGCTTTCGCATATACCAAAAATAAAGCTGTATACAGATACACCCTTTTGTTTTATTTGGAAATACCAAGAAGTTATATTTGCATTCAATGTTTGCATAAAACTCGGTAAAGTCACGTGACCGCGTGTGACGTCATTTTACTACGCTCCACTCAGCCGCAATTCGCCAGCTGAAGTAGAACTGTTTACTCGCGCAGTATATTATTATTTCGTTTTATTTTATCATACAAGGATTCGAAAAAGGGACAATCAGATAACCTACCTAAAATACATTAGAATGGTTGCTCATTATTTAGTGACAAATAATGTTTTCTTTGCCGTTGAAATGTAAATCTGTACATTTTGGCACAACGCATGATTTTCTAGTATGAATATTAGACATTTAGGAAAAATAATAAATTTATAAGTTATAGTGAAACGCAAGCACAGAATATCTAATAACGCAAGGCAATGGGAACGGACTGAGCGAGCGCTGCACTATGAAATCAAGGGTCAAATGATCGCGGTCATCGCACGCTCACTTTAAAAATCTATAATTTGGAATCTAAAGGTATCAAAATATTGATTGAATCTGAAAGTACTGGTCCGATTGCATTCACACATAGAAAGCCACTATATCCCCGAGTGACCTAGGCTATATTAATATGTACGCGGGCGATGCCGCGGGCAAAAGCTAGGAGGCAAATGTAATAAATGTCAGACTATCTGTCAAAAGGCAATCCATATAATATTAATTTACCTAATTTTAATTTCATTGACTGTCCTCTTTAGTTGCATTTAGATTATTCCTAATCAAAAGTATTACTGGTCTGCTCATTTACTTTATAAGTAAGCTCAGAACGCAGGTCATGGTAACAACGATTCATAAGTTGGTAGATATGTTTGCTACGGTCATTTAACAATGATCCAAAACCGGTCCGTAATCCATCTGAACACACCCTGAGTTGTCCTTAGGTACTCAATAGATTAACATACGTGTGGTATGGTAATACCTCCAGGGTGTAGCCCTGGCAAGGCACGTGTGGTGGTGTGGTAGTACCTCCAGAGTGTAGCCCTGGCAAGGCACGTGTGGTGGTGTGGTAGTACCTCCAGAGTGTAGCCCTGGCAAGGCACGTGTGGTGGTGTGGTAGTACCTCCAGAGTGTAGCCCTGGCAAGGCACGTGTGGTGGTGTGGTAGTACCTCCAGAGTGTAGCCCTGGCAAGGCACGCGTGGTGGTGTGGTAGTACCTCCAGGGTGTAGCCCTGGCAAGGCACGCGTGGTGGTGTGGTAGTACCTCCAGAGTGTAGCCCTGGCAAGGCACGTGTGGTGGTGTGGTAGTACCTCCAGGGTGTAGCCCTGGCAAGGCACGTGTGGTGGTGTGGTAGTACCTCCAGAGTGTAGCCCTGGCAAAGCACGTGTGGTGGTGTGGTAGTACCTCCAGAGTGTAGCCCTGGCAAGGCACGTGTGGTGGTGTGGTAGTACCTCCAGGGTGTAGCCCTGGCAAGGCACGGGTGGTGTCAGAAGAAACTCATATTGAATAAGGTAGTACAACAAAAGCGATAAGCCTGAATATTTTAAAGTTCACCATTTTAAAGTACACATCACTATGCCCGCTTAGATAGGTACTATTTTATCAACAACATTGTAACGGTGCCTACAAACGTAGGTACTTTCAAAGCAAAAGTAGAAGATGCAGTTTAGGAAAAAAAAATCGCTTGTGGGCGGGATAAACGAATGCATTTAAATAAACGACTCGTTTATCCCACTTCTGAATTGTTAGCTAATGTGTTAACTTTAGAGAAAGATTGGATAAGAAACTTATTTAGTGTACCTAGATAAGTGTAGCGGGAAGGTTTTTAAATAAAACGACCAAAACGGGTAACACACCCTCTATACTTTTGCCTTGACAGCACACAATTATTACAAATATCATAAATCAATACCATTTAAAATAATAATAATTATATAGTAGCACTTACTCTGAGATGTTGCTTACCCCGAAGACTGGAACGGAATGTCAGGACAGCGCAGCGCGTTATTTTATAACCTTGTCAACTGTCATAGCGCTGAGCTGTCAAATCGCATAACGTTCCAGTTGTCAGTGCAAAATAAATACATTTTAATGTTGCCAATACAGAAAACAATCATAGTGTATGTTACTAATCATAAAAATCGCTAACAATAATCTTTATATATTTCATTTCGAAGTGTAATCATAATGAGTGACGTAAACTATTCTAATTATTTCCGCGTCGGCTCGACTGACACTGTTTAGATGGAGCGTCAGTGTGCAGGAACAGCTGGTTATTGCGTCAGCGGAAAGGTTGCGGTACGGTTACATCAAGTGCCTATTGCGTCGGAGCCCCGATTGTTACTCAACGGATCCGGAGGCAAGTTGCGGTGCTGCACCCTAATGCTGTGATTTATGGAGAATTCAGTCAATTTGTAGACAAAAATAATTTAATTATTTGGGGTAGCAGTTTTCGTTAACTAACGTCTGTATTGCTGAGTAGGGCACTTAACATAATTGCCACTTATGGACCAGACAAGAATACACCGAGAAATGCATGTAAAATATCCACTTAAATTGCGGCTTGACGAGCAATAACTCATCAATATCGACAAAATAATTTGGTGAACGTTCAGAGTTCCGGTATGTTCGTGGAAATGCTCATTTTCACGGTAAGTATGCGCTGGCGCACGTGGCCTGGAGGCAGCGGGGGTGAGATGGAGGGGGAGGGGGGGACAGGGAGGAGGGGAGGCCGCGTCTGGAGTCGCTGACCGCACATGCGTCGTCGTGCATAAGGAGCCGCCTGTCTTTGTATTCCGGTAAGGTCGCGGACTCCCCAACTAGCAAGAATGGTGCAAAACTATTCATGTTGACACTTCTCAAGTACCTGTTAACAATTGTCATTTTTTTGTCATTGTCATATTGATGAGTAACGTACAGCGTTGTTCCATGAAAGCAGTGCATAATAATTTATTTACAACGTAACATAAAGTGGCTTCGCGCCATTTGCCCAGCGCTTTATTGTTTTGCATTTTTTGCTTATGCCAATATAAGTAACATAATATGTACCTATATATAGACAAAACATGGGAAGGAAATAAATTAAATTCATTCAAGCTTATGTATCTCTCTCTTGTATATTGTAGATACCTTTATTGCTTTTATCTAAAGCAGTTATTTTTTGTATTACATATTATCCATTATTTGTATATTGACGAAGATAATAAATAAAAATTGTGTCATCCCTGTTGCTTCGAGTGTAGTAAACTTACAAATGGGACTATGGCCGTGAAGTCATGTAAAACTCTTTTTTTCAAACGAATCACGATTTACAATATCTTGGACTGGACGACATGACACTTTATTATTCTGATATTTTTTTTTTTTTTTCGGTAGGAGTTGGAAATCCTCATGGACGCCCAAGCTGCCTCACAGACGAGCCAGTCTGGGCAGTGTCAGACTCCTACTGACTAAAACCGCACTCCTACCTTACATTTAAACCACGGACATGACGTCCGTGCCCTTGTTTGGTAATTATACATTATTTGCTTCTGGGCAACTCCACGTGCAAGTGGCGTCACTCCAGAGCATCTTTCAGCGATCGCAATAAATCCCGTCAGAATTTCAGGGTTTAGAGGCCACCAGTCCGAAGCGATACCCAAGCGACAACGACCCACATACGCATCAAAAATCAGGAATCTCACAACCTTCAACACACATACACTACTCATCGCCACCCAAAATGCCGCACCAAACAAATGGCCCCTCAACCCCAATAACTATACTTATTATTAATTATATACATATAACCATAAATACCATCTAGTTTATATTACATATTATTAATAACTATAACTACTATATTATGCTGTAAATACAATGTTTGACTTCCGTTAATTTTTTTTTTTTTTTCAAATGTGCAGCCTGTTTACTTTTATTCTGATATTTAAGATTGGCATAACACTATGAGTTAATAATTTCCCATAGATTTTTATTCTACGCTGACTTCGGTTGACCGTTGGAATCAGGGAAGCATGATTGATTGACTCCTCGCTTCCGTTCAGTGCCGAATTAAGCCGGCGCAGGGCCTGTAGCAAATTCGACCAAGGGGCTACTACTAATTAATTTATTAGTTAGATACTAATTTATTTAGTACTTTTGGAAAAACCTAGATGATGATCGTTTTTGCATACCCCTAACGATTAGAGATTTATAAGCGAAATTCTAAAAAACCGAAGTACCTAATCTTGAAAATTATGCTTAGGACATTTTAGGTTTTCTTCTAATAAATAATACAGAAATACAGTCTTTTCGATGATGATGGCGAAGCCTTTGTGACTTTATACAGAAAAGGAATAGGATGAAAAATTTAATTTTCGTTGGAGAGGTTCGATTCAGTCATTCTTTAATTGGAATAATCTTTCCGAGAGATTGATCTCATCAACATGCCAACATCGATCGTCATCATCATTTCAGCTGAAAGATGTCGACTGCTAGACAAAGGATTCTCCCAAGTGTCGCCACAACGACCGGTCCTGTTTATCACGCCTCCATCGGATTCCCGTGAACCTTACCAGGTTATCGGTACCCTTGTTGCGAGGCCTTTCAACGCTGAGTCTTTAGGTATCCGATCGCCACTCCAGAACCTTTTGGCCCCATCGGCCATCTGTTCTGCGAGCAATGTACCCAACTAACTTTTTTTTGTTGGTCGGAAAATCATCCAATCCTCGCTCTTGGGCGGGTCAGACTTTTACTGACAAAAACCCACTTTTGTTCCTTCGTTGCCTTTCATACCAGGGCCGAGTCTTCCTTTCAGAAGCAGACCCTTGGCTCCAGTAGGCTTCGACTCTGCTGGGCCCCTACGGTTTGCTGACATCTATTTGAGGCGCGCGTGTAACAGTACGCGCTGTTGACGACTTGAGTTCGGTCCGGACGGTTACCGGACGGTCGGACGGCGACCTACCTATTACTCACCATCCGCAAGCCCGCGCCTAAGGTGACCGGAAATCGTGGTCGGGATCCCGGCAGCTGGGGCGTAAACGCCGCTCCCTCGCACGTGCACGTGCGGCCTCCTCCTTTGCTAACATTACTGCTTCGTAGAAGGAGGCGACCGCCTGCCACTCCTCCTCGCTTCGGACCATGGCATGTACTAAGGCGCGAGAAATCGTTGCCGCCGATCACCCCCACGAGGACACTCTGCCCAAGCAGGGCACACCTCTACCGTATGCTGTGGAGCATACGGCAGGGCACACCTCTACCGTATGCTGTCCTCCAGGCGGTCCACACAGTGGTGGCACCCGGGCGTCACTTCCGCACGAATCCGGTGCAGGAACATCCCGAACTGACCATATCCGGTGATAACCTGCGTCATGGAGAAGTTGAGGACACCGTGAGGTCTTTCCAGCCACGCTTCAAAGAGGGGACTTAGCGCCATAATTATGGCGTGCCCAGTGCACCCAGCTCACCACTTAAGCTTATCTTCACTCCTGATTCGATCATGCAAGAAAACTCCGAGCATAGCCCTCTCCATTGCTCTTTGGGTGACTTAAAACCATCTGATGAGGCGCATTGTGAACGACCACGTTTCAGAGCCATATGCCACTACGCACTGGCAATGTAATATTCATATGGACACACAAAATATGTAGTTCCCTAAAAGCCTTTTTTAAGCTTATTCTTGGTAGGGTTATTAAGAATAAGCTTAACCGAGGGTACAAATATTAAAATTAAGTAGCTTTAGCCAGCGGCATCGCGCGCGGGTAGCCGCTGGCTAAAGCTACCCCTTCTAAGAATAGCTTGAACAAGGCTTCTAGACACCAATAAACCCGTAGATTTTAAGATCAGTTGCGTAAAAAGTACGATGATGGGGCAAAGATCTTCTATTCTGTAGTTTACTTGGAGGAAAGTCTGAAGTAAAGTGACTATCACATCAAAGAAATCTGCTGTATTTAGATTTCACGCAGTACAAATATTTTGACTAGTTTTTTTACGTTCAAGTGCGGGATCCCTGCACGCGCGGGGCCCTCAAATGCGCGGTGCCTGTAGCATTTGCTACTCTTGCTACATGGCTAATCCGCCACTGCTTCCGATTTCATGACGTTCTGGCATCGGAAGGCTCAGACAGAAGGACAAATGCCGTATCCTCAGAGTATCCTTTTAGTGCGGAACACGTCGCGCCGATGCGATGTTACGTGTATAATTATAGTTTGTGATTTTTTAATATGTATTAGTTTATTTTGTTTATAAGATTGTATTAAAATGTATTTTATCTATGGGCCTTATTTGCCTGACAATAAAGAAATAATAATAATATATAGATAATAAATATCGTAACAATTTTTTAATAACTTTTCCACCAGGGGCCTTACCTACCATGACGTGTAAAAGTCAGGCGTGCAAGCGAGAAAGAGTGATAGAGCTATACACCCTATAGCTGCTCCATTCCTTTAACAGTTCAGTATAGGTCGTAAAATGGATCGCGTTAAGAGGTCGTGATAGGGTTTAGAATTGACCAACGACCATACAGCCCATTGGCACATTAGGTACTCGTAATTAACTATAATTAAAAGAAATCTACAATAATTATTATATAATTCGAAATTTAAAAGAAAGAATATTGTGATAGAAGATTGGGACGGTATACAGGTCAATAGGCGCGAGTCATTTTCTACGTGCCCGAGCGTGGCCTTGTTATCGCTAAATGGCGCTGAATTTTTTTTTTTTAGTTACTTTGTTTTTAGTGTATGGCAGAATTAATTAATTAAACCCCAAGCAAAGCGTTAGCTTTACATACTCTTTGCCCCAAGTTCGCTCTCTCATTATCTTTCTATTGTGTTTCTAATTACGGTATTCGAAAGGTTTAGCCAAGGGAATTATCTTTGCTAAAATTGGACATGCCACTTTATTGAAATATCAACATTTATGATAACGCGAGACTTCATACAACACGAGAAACCGTTTTAACTGTACAGGAACTGCAATTAGAAACCATTTGTCACCCTCCGTATTCGTCAGACCTTGCTCCAACGGACTACCATTTTTTTCGTGATTTGGACAATTTTCTACGTGATAAAAAGTTTTCTTCTCAGGAGGCAGTAGAAAATGCTTTAACACAATTTGTCGAATCTAGATCACCAGAGTTCTATCGCAAAGGCATATAAATGACCTTCCAATTAGATGGCAGCAATGTATAGATAATAATGGTAATTATTTTGATTAAATAAATATTTAAAAAAAAAAACGAATTTATATTTTTCGGTGCAAATCGGCAATTTCATACTTTAACCCCTAATATTTACACACGCCGTAGTAAAACTTTTGATCGGTGACAGACAGAAAACACAATGCTGTCAACCTAAAAAATTAAAACCAAAATACTTTCCTTTAAATGCAGATTTTTGACCTATTTTTTATACGTCTACAGGAAGAGACCAAGAAATTGAGTGCACATGTTTATTAATTTTATTTCACTAACAAACGCCGTGAATATTTTGATAAATAATTTAATGAAAACCAGAGTATATATTATGTTGGAAATTTTACCAAAAAGATAAAGGAGACGCGTACTAGGACATACATCACCCAAGCGTTTCGACCCCAAACGGCTCAAAACTGTAATTACCAAATTGCGCAGTTTGTGGGTCTCAGCAGCCGCGGCGGCAGCGCCGGCATAGCCCATCGAACTAGGAACATGAGATGACGCAAGGGTGTCGACATAGGTTGCGTCCCTTTTACAAAGTTTTCTGATTGTAATGTGATTTATCACAATCGATTGATAATTGGTTCGCTGACAGCTCGCATCGCTTCGCATCAGCCTTATAATGTTCCCACTGTTGGGACTCAGGCCTATTCTCTAGGAGAAGAACTCGCTGACAACTAATTTATTATTGAAACAATGTTTTTTTTTTTCTGGATTTTTGAATAACACAATAAGTACTCGTCATTTGATATACGTATCACTGCCATAGACGGCGCTTAAGATTTATCATGTTTATATCTACTCGTAAGGGTAATGTCTGAGCGCTTACGATTACAGAGACAAAGCGCTGCATCAGTATGCAGCGGGGACAGCCGCTTCCTGCTGGCCGGGTTCCCGCAACCGCTATGGTAATTTAATTGTACAATACGACAGCGGAATGGATTAGGTGCCTCCGACATAGTAACTTCGGAGTAATAGGGGAAAACCGACTGTATTGTCCCGAGTTGCTGAGTAATTCGATTTGACCACGTATGCTCTGAGGTTTAGCCAACAACGCTTATTGAGGATAAGGTATGACAGATATCGGCTATTCGTGCTTCTTAAGGGAATGTTCATTAAACGGAACTATACTGATTGGTCAGGAGTCAGGACAATAGATAGTTATATTCAACCTTCGGAAGTTCCCCAGCGGACTTGCAATTTCTGACGCTACCGTCGACGAAGAGCCCTGGAGGAAACCTGAACATAAGACATAACATCATGAGTTCATCTGCTTTTTACTTATTTAGTATACAATCAACTTTTCCTAAGCTTTGGGAAATTACCCACACGAACACGACTAAGAACGGAACCCAGTGCCCAGGAGTCAAGGCGCCCAAAAGACATCTGGATCTATTGTTGAATATGGTTTTTGGTACAGAGGATAGTATGAATTATTTTTTTGAACAAAGCTTGTCGTCTTCCCAAAATCATCCTTTAGAACTTGCTATTTGCACTTGAACTTGTCATGAAAAAACCAAAGCTATAATAGGTTTTTAGGTCCAGCGGATGAAATCACAATCAGAAAAGTTTTATTAATTTTAATAATTCTAAAACTAAAGTTACATTATTTATGCAATCCCGGTTCACCGCATCCGTAAGCGCAGGCGCAGCCTGACCACCTAAAACAAGTTCCTCGAAATAAACATGACCGAGTGTTTTGGCATGATGGCACCGCAAACAAACATCCTGACACTTGCTGACTCATCATATCGGTTCTAGCTAGTAGCGACTGATGACTGATGATACAAATGTCAAGAATGTTGAAGGTTATAATGCATATAGAAGGGAAATTAGTGGTTGGAAGTAACCTGTGTTTATTTCCAATGGGTTCGCTAATAGAGACGCGGTTTGCTCTGTGGTTAACTGTCCAAGTCACAACAACACGGTTCCGTAGAGTCCCGTATGCGTCAAATTATGAAAATATCTTTTTATTCTAAGATATGAGATACATATCTTAGACATTGCATCTTACATCCTCAACTATTTTGTCACATGCATGACGTCATGCATGAATTTCCTCCTTATTCTCTTACGTGATCCCTGCATGATGCAAGGGCGTTGACACCGCGGGCCAAGTCGGCTTTGTGCCAAATGTGAATAATAACTATTTACTGACGACCCACACGTGTTAGAAACACCAAATTGTATTCAGATCCTTGTTTGACAGCAGAATTCAAATGTGCTGCGATATTGATCAGAGTATTACTGATACTTACCTACACATGTTTAGTCATTTAGAATCGGCTGAGTGCAATTCGTACGATAAGACATGACATTCTGGCGCCCAAAGCACTTATTGTTTGATTCATATAATTACCTAACGGTTCTATCTACCTAACCACCAGCTGGCAGGTTGATTTCAAAGAACATAAAACAATAGACGTATGTAAGTAGGCAGCCATAAACCACTTGTGCCTTATGTTTTATTAAAACACACCAATAAGTCGACCATGAAGAAAATTCAAGCATTCAAATTAATTCAGCCGGAATGTTTAGAATGTACATCCTTGTTTAGTCCGTTTGTATTACAAGTTATAAAACAATAGGGTGCTCACAATTCTATAAGGCACAAGTACATAATGGGAGAATTAATATTGTTTATTTAAATATTATTATGTTATAATAGACGGACAAAAAAATTAGCGAGCCTTATGTGATGAAAATTTGCATGAACTATCTTAACTATTTATTTGACTATAAACCTAGTTGATTAATGTTACCGATACGATACGAGTTCAACGACCTTTGCTCCTCATATTCGTTAGCCAACCTATTGGTAAACAGGGCGCAGACAATTGGCTACCGTTTGAATCATATCCGAATACCGCGATATTTTCCTTTTTCGTGCGAATTCCCCCAGACCATCTCGTCGTGGTTTAAGTAAATTCTTTATTAAGTGCGTAATCAGGTAGATAAAGGAAATGTTATTCTTGTATTGAGTATCCTGAATATGATTGTTGTTATGAACTCTAGGATAGTGTTTGAAAAACCCGCTCATGTAGGTAAACTCAAGTAGTGCCTTCGATGCGCACTTGAGGGACCTATGTTGAATACAAATGACGATATTTGGCGGTCAAAGCGGGCACATACTGAAGTAAATTTATTACTGATGTGTACGCGGTAACATTACACCTACGTATCATCACGTAGTCGGCATGTGAAAATCAGTTTATAGCTATTGATACTTGGAATGTTGCCGTAATTGCTTCCGGTCACATACATAGTTAGATATTTTCTTGGAAATTAAATTACCCATTACTTACACAATATGTATGAACGTTGGTCAAGTCAACAAAATACAGGTAGTTTTGTTCAGGAACATTTGCAATTGTCTCCTATTGGAAGTCATAGACTCTCTGTCTGGCACTACCTGCTCGTAAAGTAGGACGCCTAACATCATTGTCATTATATCTTGGTCTTGGCAGATGTATGTGTCTACCAATCTTCTAAGTCCTAATCAGGTAAGTACCTACGTTGTTGAAGTATTATCTACACCTTCTAACCTAGCTGCCAAGGCCTCTTTTGATTTATTCAATCCTACACGATCCCATACACAGTCGTCTATAAATGATAAATAATATTTATTTAGCAAATAAATATTAAAAAATTAATCAAAAATTTATTTGCCTGCTGCGGTCTTCCCGTCCAACTATAATTTAGGTGTCTTCAAGGCTAGAGTGAATAGGCTCTTAATAAACTAGTGCGCCTCACCATCAATGATTGCATCACTGCTTACCATCAGGTGGGATCGCAGTCAAGCACTGGTTTATATCAATTAAAAAAAAAAATTAAAAAATGGTTTTTAAAAAAATCACTTACACTTTTTTTACCCTTAAATTTTTTATTCGTCATTTTAAACTAGATGTGGCCGGTGTTTCCTCGCTGACTACCCTAAGAAGAAACACCGAAACAAACTCAGGGGTCAAAGTCTCTTTTAAAGTCCATATAGTAAATATGTAATGGTCAAATCACATGAGAACCATGCAGATTTGTCTGAGATGGTCTTTTGAAGAAAGAACCATACAGATTTGAGTGGACCTGTCCAGTCAGTGCAAACATTTGTCAGTATTCGCAAAGCTCAACTCAGGACTACTAAGGAGCTCAACGACTTGACGAACAATACCAAGGAAAGGACAAATATACACCTATACAAACGTTTGTCTTCTTTTCCTTCCCTATCTCACATGAGATATATAGAACAAAAATGCAATTATAAATATTTTTGTCTCGATATCTGTTTGTCCCGGGTAATTTCTGAAACGGCTGGACCGATTTTGACAGGACTAGGTACTGACGGATAGCTGATATTTCAAGGAGTAACCTAAGTTAGACCTAGTTATAAACAAAAAAAAAATCTCATCGCCCTCTTGCCTTTATCCCAATTTACCTAGATGTGGTCAGATCAAGGTTATAAAACATTTGAAACCCTTTGGTTTTAAACCGTCTTTTTGATTTAATATCCTTTAGTAGATGCCACAGTTAGGGGTTTAATATTTTTAGCATAGCATAGAATAGCATAGCATAATCAGCCTTTTAATGTTCCCACTGCTGGGACTCAGGCGTCCTCTCTAGGAGAGGGCATGGGCCGTAATCCACCACGCAGGCCCAGTGCGGGTTAGTGAATGTCACATGTCTTCGAATTTTTTGGTTCTAGGACATGCCGCCGGTTTTCTCACGATGTTTTCCTTCACCGTTTTGAGAGCAATGGTGATGAAATAAATTACACAAAGTAATGCGCCTGGCTGGGCTCGCGACCTACAACTCGTAAGTCGGGGCCGTTACCACTTGGCCACCACTGCTCTTTTTTTTTCTCCACTCTCAAATTTTTTTTAATAGATAAAATGAACTGAGACTTTTTTTACAGATAATCTTAATCTGTATTAATATATACAAGGAGAAACGAACTGACTGATATATCAAATTAGCGCACAGCCGAAACTACTGGGTTTATAAAAAAATAATTTACTTATAGGAAACGGTGAAACGGGGGAAATTCGTTTGTACATATGGGTTAATGTACTTAAAACTCAGCTTATATAGTAACCCCAGTAAATAAAAAAAAGTTTTTTTTATTATTCATTCTTCAAAACTACCTCTTTATAACGGTTTAGGCGATGTTAAAGTTTGTATGGGAGAATCTTATTCTTTGGGTTATTAAACTTGAAACTTGACACAAATTCGAATCAAAATAAATAATAAAGACTGTCCTTATTAGATTTTCAAAACTATCCTCACAATACGGTTGTTAAAGTTTTTATGAAAACATTTTCACGAACGAAGTCGCTGGCAAAGTGCTAGTCGGTCTATACACCCCTATTTTTTAACTTTTGGAGTAGCGTAATTAGAGACACAATAGTAAGACAATGGCGCACGAACGCCGGCGTTCGTGCGGGGATCAACAGTGAGTAAGTACCTACAAAAAAGATGGAGCTCTAACCGTACCCGTTAGGTACTGATCATATTTTTGTAGTCAAAAGTAAAAAAAACGAAGTCGCAAAATTGTCCACGAAAATTCGTCTTAATTGGTAAATTCATAATAGAATCAATCATTCATAACAATTGCTACTAGAAAATACTACGCGCAGTTTTTTTTTCCTTTGTTATCGTCATTTATTCATTTATGATCGCCAAGCGCCTGTACAATATATCCATAAATTGAGTGACATTTTGGTATATAACAAGACGCTAATAACTTTGCTGTTTATGAATATTATTTATTGAGACTTCACTTATATAATAACAAGACCTGTTCTAATAAGCTCTTTAAATATTTGTACTAATTAAAAATTTGTGGTGTATAGGTACTCGTATCAATCTGCCTTTTCCCAACTATGTCGGGGTCGACTTTTAGTCCGGCTATGGTTATCCTAATTTTACATGGAGCGACTGTCTACCTGACATCCGCAACCACAACCAGTAACTGGGTAACACGAAGCCCCTTGGCAAGACTGGTATCAGAAATCTTTCCAGCTTCTGCTACCCGTCATGGTTACCAAAAGTCTGCAAATGATAACTGGGTGGAGTCTCGGTATGGTAAGATGATAGTCTCCCATCTAGAGACCGACCTCAGAAAACGTTGATTAACCTTGCAGATCGAATCATGCTTCACTTATTAATTATTCTAGTCGCTCTAAATTTCAATTGCTCTATATGCATGCATATTTAAATAAGTAATAGTATACATTCTAAAAATATGAATTGACTGAGTAAAATCCTAATCAGACTACTTAATTTTTATTGATACCTACTTTAGATAGCCTCTTTTATCAGGACCTCTTTAGTTTTGAGGTTTAAGAACTAATGGCACATAATAAATTAAAGACATTACTAATATTTTTTATGGCCTGATTTTTCAATAGCCCGATATTTTATAGCTTACGAATAAAAATGAAACCGCCATTTTTATTCCTAAGTTAAAAATATTCTAGTTAGGTTTTGTATTAAAAAATATGTCAAACCAAAGTTAGGTAAGTATTCTTTACATAACAGTTCTTTAGCTGACTATTAAAAATGAACCCTAAGAATGTAAAAAATAATTTGTAGGAAAAAATCCTTTTCCTGAATAATCCTATTCCGCATTGTAGAGTAATACAATACCTAGCTACCGCCTAATTATCTTTTAACACACCTGGAAAACTTGCTCCTACTCCTATCGCTTTTAGTCTAAAATGTGTTTTTCGCACTAGTGCGAAAAAGTGTGGTGGCCCCCCTGCCACAATCAGAGGCTAGGCTACCCGTGCGACAATCCCCAGTGGTCACGCGGAAGCCTCAATTAGGCATACGCATGAAAAAAATTCCGCGTACTCTTATTTCTCATAATGTAATTTGTTGCTAAATTTTTTGTTTAGGAAGTTTTACTTATTATTTTTGAATGTGTTGAAAAATGTTGTTTGGCTGGCCATTGCCAGCGTGTAACGAACGACGTTTTTAGGACGACGACGTTTGTAATAACTGCAAGTCCTTGCAGTTTCGGGATATTTCTTGAGTACCCCGATCCCCAAGACACCCGTCCCGGAGGTCCCCTATTTATTTTTATCTTGATAAATTCAAGTAAGGTCAATTTAGCTTGTACTGTTAGTAGCTTCTTTCTAGCCCGAAAGTTTGTAAGTGTGTATATGTTGTTACTTTTTCACGCTCGAACGACTGAATGGATCTAGAATAGCATATAGGATACTTTTTATCCCGGGAGTATGTTTCCTTGGGATCATTTTCTAATTTCACACGGGCGAAGCCGCTGGCAGAAGCTAGTATTAGTATAGATATTATTTGCTAACGGTACTTTTAAGCTAAATTGACCTTATTTGAATTTATCAAGATAAAAATAAATTGGCGTCCTCCGGGACGGGTGTCTCAGGGATCGGAGTACTAGGGAAAAACCCGAAGTTTCTGGACTCCAAAACGACCTCGGCTTTTTCTCGGGTATTCCTCCTCGGCTGCAATGACAAACTTAGGCCTCTTGCATCAAAATGTACAATTTTATAGTTGTTAGGTACCTACCTATATTAATAAATACCTATGTAAGTTTATCAAAAATGATTTCAGACTGTCTTATCCTAAAAAAATGGTATTAGTATGATACACATGATAAAAATGATGAATGATTTCAAGTGGACGTGGATTTATACCGTTTTAAATTTAAACGTATTTAAAACAAGTTTAAAACGGTTATTTACCTATAACTAAATAGGCGGCGCACCATAACTTCCTACTTATCTCTATTCGCCTCCTTTTTTAGCCATATCATCTTTCACACAATCCATCCATCGTTTATTTGGTATTCCCCACGTGGTATTCCCCTATAACCGTCCACACATATAGCTACACTTACTGAATTATAATTATAATAATATTAGATAACCAAAATCGGGCCTATCAGGGGCCGCCCCTCTGAAAAATAAGTCTAGATAAGCAAATGGACGTTGCATATGATACCTACTCTTCTGCAAAAGGGTTGAACACTGATAGCTCATAACAAACATAACCCATCCTGATCTATAAACACTTGTCTTTAAAATTATATATAACACTGACATCTGTCGCAGAATAGTGAAAGCCTTTGTAAAGTATGTCCTCTATTAGCCACAAGAGGGCGCTACCAGCATTAACCGCGTAAAGTTTACATGTAGGTACTGTTCGAGCTTTGGAAGAGTTAATAAAATTGATAGAATACGATAATGAGACGTAATATTAGGAATTTCATTTTTTTTTTAAAGTACTAACATTGAAATTAGCCGATTAGGTCACTATGTGAAATTCCTGACGCAATACCCTAGAAAATAATGTCTATCCTTAAATGGAGCCTTACTGACTGATGATTAAGTACCTAATTTATGATCAATTATATCAACACAACGAATATCGCACTGGGCTGACATATGGGCTGCTGTAGGTACTATAATAAGTATAAATATAAACTAACACCAAAACTCGTTTAAATATTCTAGTCAGTCAGTGTAGAGAATATCAGTAACAAACAGTTCCTATTGTTATGCAAGGCATCAAAGCTTACGTTAGCAGCGAGTACCTATTACAAATACGATCAACCATAGCGTGCCTATCTATAGGAACTATCTGTACTTCCTATCAACACTGAAGTTTTTCTTATGAGAATGGGTAAAATGTAAATGAGATTTTTATTTATTAGATAATATGTTACGGTAAAAGTCTGAAGCCTTACGGTAAACCCTAAGATTTTCTGGTAAAAACTAAGATTTACCAACTTAGTTATGGTTAAAGACAGAAAAAAATTGTGATCTTCGTTTATTTCGAGCATTGACTTGGTAAATCTTAGTGCTAGTGCACCTCATCATCAACGATTGCTCCACTGCTTACCATCAGGTGGGATCACAGTCAAGCACTACTTTTTATTATTCAAAAAAAAAAAGATTTACTTCACATACACGGTAAATGACGAAAAATATGTCAGGGTTGGTTTTAAAAAAGTTGAGCTGAGTCGGATTGCTCTGAATCGGGGTGTTAACCATAATGATGTTATTCTTCCCAAACCAACATTTACCAACCACCTCTGGTAAAAGTACCTACCTAGCATGTACCAATTTCTAACGTTCTAGGTCCGAAAAGCTGTTCCCCTTTTTATTAATACATACATTTACCAACTTATATAGTAATAACAGATACATAATGATCTTTTACCAGTGCGTGCGAAAGTCCAAAATTATCCCACTACTGGGAAAGATCTACTATAATACAGTGTATCGGTGTTTCAAATTTCATCCATTGCAATTAAGGTGTGTTTAATTACAAACATCCAAACATGTAGAATAAACCTCTAACGTTTATTTCTGAGTAATTAATCATGACGTTGCCGTTGCCATAGGCATGTACAGGGGGGAGGCAGAGAGAGCCGTGCCCGCCCCAATATGGTCTAGAACTTCATACCAAAATCAGGCATGTCAGGGGTCATCCCCCCCCCCCTCCCATTTCCCCTGAAATGTAACCCTAGATACGAATGCAACTCTTTCGTAAAATGGTTGAACACTAATGGATCACGGACTTATAACATATTTATTATAGAGGATTCAGACACAGTGCAGAATAGGTAAGTATGTACATAGGCATAAACGCACTACATAATATACCTAAGTATAATCGGTAAAAACCATGATTAACTAAAGCACAAGTTGCAGGAGGCGAAACGACTATGTACCTAAATCAAACCTACAGTTTGTGGCGACAGATATCTAAGTAAAATAAAAATATTTATAACATTTTTTGTCTTTTCTATTAGTATTATTAATAACAACAGTTCTTGTTGTTCTAATCATATGATGCAACGCCAGCAATTAAAAATATTAATCAAGAAAATGTCGAGCGGCTAAGACTAACTTTCATCTTAATTGGACATGGACTGTGTGGCTTACAAATTCAATCTTCTCAATAACTGGCTGCTGAGTGGTGAGGCATAAAGGGTTTTTTGAACGTCATCACATTTTGTACACGTTTTATTTCCCCGGAGCTTCATGATTGAAGTGGTTTTGGTCTACGGGCACATTGTACGCGCTGCGCTTGAATGCACTTTCTAAGGGACTGCTCAGAGACATCTTATTGACTTTTTGTTTACTCATTGAGACATCGGGAGCTTTGTTTGATTATTCTATTTACAGCCTCGCCAGGAGCGTGTTCTTTATTGGTTTCATTACTTTATTTTTCGAACTATTGCGATGTTACTTCAAACACCTGTTCACTTCAGAGATATTAAGCATTATTAACCTCTTGACGCTTTCATTTTGATGAGGAATATAAAAGCTCCGAGAGTGTATTCGGTGCCAGTTAGTCGCCATGACAACAACTTGTTGAGCTTAAATAGGGTAAAGTAGCGACGTTATCATGTATCTAACTTTACCCTTGTCGTCATGTCGTAGATACCTACTCCATAAGAAGTTCTGTTGCCATGCAGTCCTTTTATTTGAAAATCAATACTTAAATTGTTAACAATTATAAGTAGTTTATGTATTAAAGAAAAACTAGTGTGAGTAATGCTTGGAACTTCAGTACCGTGGGAGTCAGTACCGTGTTCCTACTTCCTAGCGTGGCGGACGGCTATAACAACATTCGCAACGAGGGAAATGTCAAGGTCGCGCCCGTTCACTTCCTTCACCGCCGAGCCTCCGAACCTCCGCGAGCCTACGATACTCGCGCCGCCACCTCGCCACCCTCCCTTCTACAGCCTATACACAGATTTTTATATCGTCCCAAGTAAAATGCTTGCACTTTGTATACAAAACCCAATCGAATGTTACTTCAGTCATTTTTAAGAGCTTTTGCTTCCACCAAAAGATTTCCGTAAGAGTGTTGTTTTTACGTTGTTTTAATATAATACAGTATCAATAGCTACATTATATTGAATATTGACATTTTATTATTCTGATCCTTTGTTTGTCGAATGCTAATATCACTGATATGAGAGTGTAGTTCTACTTAGATACTGTCTGAAGACTCTAAGATGTGACTGAAAACGAGAAGTGTGTACCTATCCACTTCTCTTTCGTAGTCAAAATGCTCCTCCCCTGTATGCTAAATATTCTTATGAATAAGGAAGTTTTGTCGTGCACGGATGGAGCCGCGCTGGCAATACCGACAGTAGTAGCCACTTGATTTATAAATCTAACAGAGTCTGTGGTGCAGAATTTCAATTGCATGTGGCGAAGATACGAATATGATTCTTAGTAGGTATTGAAAATGTAAACCAACAGGATGTAATTAGGCAGTATAGTGTGTATATGCAGTAACTGTAGGTATCGGTCCCAAGATTGATCCTCGAGGGACACCGCCCTGAAAAAAAAGAATTTTGAGTATCAAATAATTTTACTGATTGGGATTTTCAAAAGAAGACTTGTACTTTATAAGTTAGAAGCGATTTTCTTAATACACTCGAGCACAAATAAAATCGCACATAACGACTCGAGCCGGGCTTTTTGTCATGAATGTGAATAGATATTGAAATAAATGTATATGTTGCAGTCAAAACTCTTAACCAGTCAAAAGTACTATTGACTAGAAAAATCAGTCAAAAGTACTTTTGACCGTATGCTTTAGTCAATAATACTTTTGACTAAAATTACAGTTAACAGTTAAAAGTACTTTTGCCCAATGGAGCTGGTTAAAAGTACTTTTGACTAAGTGATTCCGTCAAAAGTGGTTTTGACTGGTCGTATAAGTCAAAAATCTTAAAAAGTTAATGTTGTCGATAAAAAAAAAACGACAAACGCACTTAAAAACTTTTATATTACTCATTATTAGTGGAGAACGTGCTGATATTAGAAAAACAATGAGTGACTACGAAAAGAAAGAACGCTTTTTGCAAAGAATTTTAGCGATAGAAGATATGAAAGATAGTCATTTCAATGTGATGATAAAATAAAAATTTGAAAAGTTTGCAATGGATGTGGAAGACGTGAAATTTGATGAAAAGAAAACACAGTACTTACAGTAAACAGTAGAGTTAATAGTGCTTTTGACTGATGCTTTATTGCAGTTAAAACTACTTTTGACGAAGAGCGTCAGTCAAAAGTACTTTTAACCGCAAATTTGCAGTCAAAAGTACTAATAACCAATAATTTTCAGTCAAAACCACTTTTGACCAACCTGTTCAGTCAAAAGTACTTTTGACTGATTTTGCTAGTCAATAGTACTTTTGACTGGTTAAGAGTTTTGACTGCAACATATACACTATTTGAAAGACTATTTCATTACCTTTTTAATTCCTTTTTAATTATATGAAATACAGTGTAAAAAATACCCTTAAAAGGTTTTAGAGCACCAAATCAAACATACGGGAAGAATGAAAGTCAAACTTAAAATTCTTGGTCAACCTGTTTATTAAAAAAGTGTATTCCCTCCCTTAGACTTAATTACAGCTACTAATCGATTTTTCATCTACCATATTAATTGTACCATGAAAGCTTATAACGTCCTACTCCTCGCTAATGACAAATTGAAGCTCTTGGAGTCGCGGAAAGCCGGGCTTTTTGCTCTAACTCTTCTTTTAAGGTCATTCCAAATAAATATGTTCAATCGGATTAAGATCAGAACTACAAGCTGGGCCTCTTTATCGCGATGATTCAAACGTATTCCATGTAGTCGCAAACTGTTCTAGCGACATGTGATCTGGTGTTGTCATCCATTAAGGAAAAAAAATCTACCATGAGCCACACAAGCGGCTTCACATATTATTCTTCGAGGACTATTTTGACGTATTGTGAAGCCGTCAACAATCTCGATATCGGTCCGGTATTTGTCCCAATGATGGACCAAAAGCCACAGGTTCGCGTATGCAGCATTGTTAAAATTGCCCTGATGACCTTCTGTAGACCCTAAAGCATCCATTATGGTCATGTAAGTCATTCTACACTTATCAGTAAACACAGCCTGCCAATAATATAATATAATATAATATAATATAATATAATATAATATAATATAATATAATATAATATAATATAATATAATATAATATAATATAATATAATATAATATAATATAATATAATATAATATAATATAATATAATATAATATAATATAATATAATATAATATAATATAATATAATATAATATAATATAATATAATATAATATTCCACAACTATCACACATCGCCGTCTAGTCCCAAGCTAAGCAGAGCTTGTGTTGTGAGTACTAGACAACTGATAAACATACTTATATATTTCTAAATACATACATTATATAAATAAATTACACCCAGACACAGAACAAATTATCGTGCTCATCACACAAACATTTGTCCTGGGTGGGAATCGAACCCACGACCTCCAGCATAGCAGTCAGGGCCACTAACCACCAGACCAACAGGCCAGTCACTTGGCCAAGAGGTCTATTACTTTTGAAAACATATACATGATGTTGACGTCATTTTAACTAACATAGGCGTTTTGACAGGTGCCTGTACGGTAAAGCGGTCATCATGCCCTGATCCTATGCGCCACCGGCCAGCTCCTGGTCACCGAATGTCCGCAAGGATCTCTTGAAACCTCTGGTTTACCCGACGAACAGAGAAGCGACTCAAATTTAGCTGTCGAACCATTTCATTTTGATAATGGCCTGCTTTGGACAAGGCTTGAAGACTTGAAGGGTTTCTTCGGGCGTGGTATCCATATTTTTCCAGTAAATCCCTCTGCTTCCAGTAGAGACGTTATCACGTTGACAGAAACTGATTAAAAATAGTGAAATGCAAATGGGTGAATTTGGAGAATTGGGTGTATGGTGGGTTTTTGTGAGTGAAGGTCAATGATCTTAAATTTGTGTTTTTGTAAAGCTAGCCTTGTATGCTTTAGTTTTGCTTAATAATTAATTTGTACTCAATATAAAGATAATGAATACAAATTGTTATTTTTTTTTCTTAAATCTAAAGAGATTTAAGAAAAATCAGTATTAAACCAAATTACAAGCGATATGCGATTTTATTGCTCTCAAGTGTCAATACGCGCAAACACTCCAACTGATGATTAGCATACTGGCGCTTTTATAACAAGTTGCCAAAGTCGGGTTACAGGACTAAGCGAGGGAATGTTCAAAGCCCACATCAAGCGGGTCCTTATCAAGAAAATGTCATGGGTTTTGCGAAAGTGAACCCCGGGGCCCTGGAACGAAGACAAAGACGTAACAGGAGTGGGTTTTAGTCAGTAAAAGTCTGACACGCCCTCTCGCTCCGCCCAAGGGCGAGAGATGTCATTATATGATTTCCCACCTAAAAAAAAATCCAGAAAGTGTATTACAAGATTAAGGACTATGTTGAAGACACGCTAGTTAACAATGACGGCTTCAGTACATGTGGCTTCCCTGGTAGCTTATTAAACTACATTATCGTGCAAAATTAAATTAACTGCTCCTATATATTCATATTTTTATTTATGACATTGTTTTTACAGTATAGAATCTACACCACTAACTTCATAAGGGATTAATTACAGTTATATAATCGTGCCATTTATGTAGCTTCTTTTTTATATTGACTGTTCTCTCATATTTACGAAATATAAATTAAGAACGTTGTGGGGCACAACATTAACATAACAATATTTATTATTAACATTGTAATATGGAAATATTGTAAAATTTATATTTTTTTAAAAGATTACTCTTTTAAAAAACGAAATTTCTTGCTATAGGAAACGATTAATTGGAACCGTGCACTGTGAGCTTCTGACATTTTATGCTCATGTAGGTATGTGAAATAGATCTTTGAACTTTTAGAGTAGGTACCTATTGAAACTGTCGAAAAGATTTGGTTCAATCCTGTAGTAAAATAGTTTTAATTTTTTTTTTAATAATATAATGTTGTTTGACCTTAATTATTTTCGGGAATCATCAAAAACTAAGTTCCAACTTTTGAACCTGCTACCAATGTGTCGGTGGAAATGTGTTGAACTCCGTTGAACAGGGAAAACAGGGCACTTCAGTATTTCAAGGTAGGTAATTTCTATATTTCGAATTATTATTTTTTCATTTATTTATTTACATTGTACTCTATCTGAGCACAATGTAAATAGAAACGACAAGAAAAATGTAGCCAGGATTTTTTAAAGTTCGTAACATGATTTAAAAAAGTGTCCATGGAGTTTCCCGCACGTTCTTATGCATGAGGTCTACGCGTTCGAAAGTGCAATTAGCTTCATTTTTCTGACTGACTGACCTGCTTCTTGATAATTAAAAAGTGCCTGTTAATGGTTCATTTGAAATAAATGCTTTGAGCTTTTCACTTTTGAGTAGTGTCATACGTCTCTGCTTTGCTTGTTACAAAATTAATACATGTGCGTAAAAAAAATTGCGTTATTAAAAATATTAAATGTATTTATGCTATTATTGAAGTTTCCGAATAAAATAAAACTTACATAACGATTTGCACTTTTTATTTGGCACATAACATAACAAAACAATAACAGCGGCCTACGCCGTCAGATGGCAGTCGTGTCGAAGGGCCCGGCGGCGTAACGACGGCGCCAATGGAGCGCGATTCCCCCAAGCCTTTCTTATTATGTACTGTGATTTAAAACAATACAACCGTGGAGCCGCATTGGTACTACAAAAAATATTTAATAGGCTTTTATGGAATAGCATTATTATCATAGGAAGTAAAACTAGATACTCTTGATTGTTATGTCATCGTTAATTTGAAACTATACTGAAATTAAAAGACTAATTGAATTTAATTAATACTAAATGGCGGAAACATGGAATGTCGGTAATCTTAAAGATCCGGCCATAAGCGGAAAAACTTTATTAAATGTCAAAATGATAAAATCTGTATCGATTTCTAAAGAAGATTACCTAATCTGCTATTCATAATGAGTTTTAAAGTAAATGGGTGCCTAAAATTAAATTGTTCAGTGTGACTAAACTGGTTATCTAATGTCTCTCGGAGGTGCTTAGTGACCAGCAAATTGAAACTACTACCAAGCCTAGAACTGGAGGCCGCGGGGATTTTTGAAATAGTTACCGTCGCCCTGGAACGCAAAGGGCAACTGAAGGACACAGGCAGGTTTTAGTCAGTAACAGTCCAGTCAGACACACCCTCTCGGAATGCCTTAGAGCGGGAGAAAAATTTAAAAAAAGAAAAAAGGCTACAACTGGAAATATTATGATGACTGCACTTAGCTTTTCTTTTACATCACTTTTTCTGGGTCATACAAAAGGCCAGCGTAGACGAGGCGTAGCTCGGTGTAGACGTTGCGTAGCACTTCTTACATATTGCGTAGAGCCGCGTAGGCAACGCGAAGCACAGCGCTGGCAATGCGTAGTATAGCGCTGGAAACGCGTAACACCGTGTAGGCGACGCGTAGCATGGCGTAGTAGCCACTTAGCATGGCGAACATAGACGTCGCTCGGGTTGATGTGAGGTGGTTATTTTTATTTATTTATTTAGGGTTCCGTACCTCAAAAGGGAAAAACGGAACCTTTATGGGATCACGCTGTTGTCCGTCCGTCTGTCTGTCAGTCTGTCAAGACCCTTTATCTCGGGAACGCGTGGAGGTATCGAGTTGAAATTGAAACCATGTACTCAGATCTACGGTCCCTTGAAGCTGTGAAAAAATTAAACTTCTGAGTTAACGAAAAAAAAGATACGGCCGTTTATGTTGCAAAAAACGTGTATTTCGACACTCTCAAAGGAATCAAAATTCATAAGGTACTTCCCGTTGACCTAGAATCCTAAAATTTGGCATGAAGCAAGATCTCACAGCCCAATTATAGGAAAAAAATCTGAAAACTGTAAATAGTTACGTCACAAAAAAAACTTTTTTGCAATTCGGAATAATCTTCGTAACTCAATTCGGGAATTGAACTGTTTTCGTAGTTAAGTTTGTACGGAACCCTCAGTGCAAGAGTCCGACTCGCACTTGCTCGGTTTTTATTTAACTACTAGCTTCTGCCAGTGGCTTCGCCCGCGTGAAAGTCGGTTTCTCCATGCAAACTTTGGACCCCCGTTTCATCCCCTTAGGGATGGAGTTTCGTAAAATGCGTTCTTAGCAGATGTCTACACCCTATAAGGAGCGTACCTGCCAAATTTTAAGTTTGTAGGTGTTGTAGTTTCTGAGATTTCGTGATTAATCAGTGAGTGGTATTTCGCTTTTATATACTTATAGATTTATGTACACACATAAAATAAATAGAAGGAAACAGAAAAATAGGTACAAAGGTGATGCATGATATCAATGAAATAATAGGTATAACTGGTATAAATGTTATGTTTGAGGTGTTATTTTAAGTGCAATTCGCTGTGTCTTGGCTACATAATATATTATGTTCGAAAACCTCGCCTGATTGATGTAACCTAACCCAGGTTACACGAACCAAAATAATAATAACTCTTCAATACAACCACTCCATGTTTTAATGCTCTGGATACAAGCAAGGCAGTTTTCGTGGTCGTTGGAGCGCGTCAAGTGAGTCCAAACGCCTACAATTTTCCCACTGGGACGATCCCGCACCCCGTCACCCGAAGCCTTATTACGAACTAATTAAGTCACGCAACAGATACGTTCGAAATCTGTTGGAAAATAACCAAAAAACAGGCGCATGCTAACATTTCTGGTCGTTAGAACGTGATTGTTTTTGTCACATCTAATGCATGTTCCCGATCTAAGGTGCTTGTCGAAAAATGCCTAACCGACCGCACGATCAACTTTATCGAAACGATTTGCATTATTAACCATAAATGAACCTAAGGCCATAGGCATAGCCACGTGGTGTTTCAATGTTCTACTTGAATCTGATCTGAGTGTTAAGGATATGTACCTAACACTTTTACTAGTAGATCAGTGTCTGATGATTCCAGTTTTCTTTTAGTATAAAAAAAAACGTTCAAATAGGGAGCAATGTTTCAGAAACTTTCTGCAATGATTGAGACGGTGAAATTAAAATAAATTAGATGATGATTTTATAATGAAGCCGCGATTGTGTGGCTTGCGTCACTTGCGTGCAAGCAGCAACCATTGAAGCGCGTGCAAAGCAGCGAGAGTGCATTCCCAGCTATCTAATGACAATGACAGAGCATCCCCGCTTTCCAAGTTCATTGACAACGAAAGTGTTGCGCATGCGTGAAAACTCGCGCCAATTATAAGCGCGAGCGGGTGCGGCGGGCGCACGACGGCGGCTGGTGCGGTGCGCGGTGCGGGTGCGCCGGCGCAGCGGTCGTTGCGCGACGACGCGCCCGGTTGCGCGCGCTTCATTGCCAAGGCCGGTGTGCTTTCTCCACGATCTACGAGCTATTACGTGGCACTCGGGACCGCTTGTATAATGTGATGTAATTGGAATTTGTTATGCTTTGCTACCGATAAACGGAATTATGAAAGACTGACAGCGTGTAGTAAATTACACTATCACGATAGGACACGACCTCAAACACCGCTTATTGTTATTGTAATTGAACAATGTTAGCATTTTACGATGAATACTAATAATTCATTACATTAAAAGCGTTATCGTGTATAATTGTGTGCCACCATTAAATGGTATTTCCGTCGTAATCATTTGGACTGATAAATGATGATTGCTCGTTGTTCTTGACCTAATCTCTTGATGTCACTGAGTACCCGTGCGTTTCCGCGTCACCATGTCACTGATGGTCCAGTCAAGTAGGTAAACAAGGCGGAACAATATGTTCAGAAACGTAGAATGAAAAAATCATCCTCTTCTTTCACTCGTAGTTTCGTGGAACAGAAGAGAACGAAGATTAAATAGTAGGTAACATAATATACGTACATATATCCGGATCGTAAATAAATACCTAAACCAAAGCAAACATTTTTACCATATCTCACAATATTCTTTAAAAAAAACTATTAAAGACCCGAAATTTTGTGCTTATATAGATGTACAGAAATAACTTTATGCAAATATCCACATTTTTATTAGACTGTATCTATGAGGAAAAAACCAGTTATGTATAATGAAGAAGTTCTCAAAAGGAACCAAACACGACGTCACAGAAAAGTACTCGCGTTGTTGACACAGAATATGTGTTCAAATGACTAGACGATTCTCCGACAAACTGATTTATGTAATTTGAAATCCACAGTGTGTTTCTAGACGGGACTGTGTATACCGGAAACCAGAGGTTGTCAGAACAAACTCAAGGTTACGTAACAAAATCATTTAACTTGCACAAATTGAGGAGGTGAAAAAAATAAATGATTCAATTCGTCGACAGTTACTCACGTGTGACTACCATTCCCCATATTCAATAGAGGAAATTAGGAAAATTTCAGGCAACGTTTTGCCACCGCAGGCAGACATGGGCATTTTGAAAGATCCTTGGGTAAAAAGATGTAATTAGGCAAAACCTGTAGTATTCTAGAAAACCTTATGGGGAAAGGTCAAAAGTTTTAAATTGGTAGATATAGTCAAAAGTTGTCGAGAAACTTGGAAAAGAGCCTGTGCAGTTAAGTCCAAATGCGGACGTCACAATTGTAGGACATAAATATAAAAGAAGTGTAAAAGACGTGGTCGAAATGCTAAGAGTTGATGATTAATTGACGTATCCAAGAAGTGTATGCGATTTAGCGGAAGGAGACTCAATTTGCAAAATGGGTTTTTATATGTACCTAATATAAAATTATCATACTTAGAGCTATCATGACAACAGTTCAGCGCTCTTCCTTATCAAGCGTAGGATTTCCCCACGTTCAGAAATATTTGTGTTAATATGGCTGAAAGAGACCAACTTCCTACATGGCATAACTGATCTCCCGTGCACGTAATCTACCTAATTAGATACAGCACTTCCACAGTCAGTAGGCGTTAAGTCATAGTTTGGTATGCGATCTCATTGACGAGCGTTGAACCGGGAAGTGTCTGACAACTCGACTTGTACTATCACAATAGATATTCCAGACTTGCAGGACACAGTGATGCTCGTTGCATTAAACGTTATATTTCATTTGATACCATTTCAGAAAAGCTGCTGAGTTGCTTTGGCGAATAGGTACTTAAGTGATTGAAGGTATTCAATTAGATTTGACCTGTTACCTGTTGAATGAAGGTTGTTAAGGCACATAGATCTTAGGTCTATTTAATAGAAACGTATCATGCTTTTACGTCTTGAGCAGTCTTAACTCTAGTCCCTCACTTTTAATCAACACTCAAATTGTTTGTAACTAAGACCGGCCTATAATTATTTATTAATGAACACGATATAGGTAAACAGACAAAAAGATGGAAATAGAAAAATAGGTACAAAGATGATGGTTTTTTCTGAAAGAATCTCTTACAGCATACAGGCTGCAAAAGAAGAGTGCATATGAACAAAAGAAAGTTTCCCTACTTTAAAATAATATAATATAAAGTGTAAACACATACCATATAATGCATATATATACATATATACAGCACATCCACATACACATGCTAAAAATATTATAAGGTATATAATACTTATATGGCGTCACACTACGCCGCAGCTTGCCTTGCACTAATAATCGATTTTTATGACGAAATGGAAAAATAGTAGTGATGCAACGGAAGTGTCTTATCGGAAGCGGAAACGGAAACAGATGTCAAAAGTAAATCTTTGCGGAAGCGGATACGGAAACGGACGCGGAAGTGTTAATACTATGAAGAAAAAAAAACAATTTTATTTTTTAAAAACAACAGAAGTTAATGTTGTAATCACGTCACGAGGCGCGGTGCGCATGCAGAATGAACCAAAAAATATAATAATAAATAAACTCGTTGCGACACGTTTGTGTACCGCCCCCGCCTCCCCCCCCCCCATGTCTCTTCCGATGTGTCCAGTCAGCGTTGCCAGATGTACGAGAAATCTCGTAACTTTACGAGATTTAGCAGTCTCTGTACGAGAAACGAGAAAAATAAAATCTCGTACACTTTTTTACGAGATTTTAACAATGTTATCCGCAATCAGTAGAACAACATGAAAAACTATACAATAAAAACGAAGATGATTTGACCAATGGGGTGACATTACATATCACTAAAAAATAAAACCATAATTAAATTTATGTACTAGTAGCAAGTACCTGCAAAATTTATTACCTAGTAATTTGTTTTATTATTTGAAGATTTTGGTAAAATTATTAAAAAAAAAAAAAAAATATGAATCACCTAGAGTAATGATTTTTCATTCGTCGGTATTCCTGCCCCAGGCTAGCTAGTTATAGTACATCATAGTGTACTTAAATTAAGCTCTAAGATTTTTAAAATGTATACTTTTACGAGATTTTGTATTGAAAGTACGAGATATTTGACAGCCCTAGTACGAGATAAAAAATTCGGCATCTGGCAACCCTGTGTCCAGTCGTCCACGCGCCCCCTACCCCCGCGCTCCTCGTTGTATACTTCCGTTTAGAGTTCTGTTAGAAATTTTGCGGAAGCAGAATCGGAAACGGAAGTGAAAATGCTTGCGGAACTTCTGCAGAAGCGGAAGCGGAAGCAGAGTTCTGCTGCAACACTAAAAAATAGTGTTCATTCACTCTTTTTAAATTACTGCAAGAGTTTGGCGGTCCCTAATGTCCGCCTTTCGGCATAAATATTATTATGTATTAGTCTAAGTAGTTACTAGAATAAGATATAGTAAGAGATATATAGGATAATATAATAAATAATAAGATATAGTAAGAGATATAGGAGATATAGAGGTATAGAATAAGATATAGTAAGAGATATATAAGTAAGAGATAAGTAGGCTTACTAGAATAAGAGAGAGAAAGGCGAGGGATGTTTGTCATGTAAGATGTATAAGAGATGAAACTGGAATGGTTCTATCGGATGATGAAAAAATCAGAAAGAGGTGGAAGGAATATTTTGAAAGATTGATGAATGAAGAAAATAATTGGAGTGGGGTGTTAGAGAATAAACCAGTGAATGTGGGATTAGTGAGAATGGTTAGTATGGATGAAGTCAGAATAGCAGTAAATGGAATGAAGAATGGTAAAACCATTGGTCCAGATGGAATACCAGTTGAAGTGTGGAAGTTATTGCGAGTGGATGGATGGACGTGGTTAGCTTTGTTCTTCAATAAGTTGTTGCTGGAAGAAGCCATACCTGATGAGTGGTGCAATAGCTCTTTGGTGCCGATTTTTAAAAACAAAGGTGATGTGCTTGAGTGCAACAATTATAGAGGAATAAAGCTAATGTCACATACTATGAAAGCCTGGGAGAAAGTTATTGAAAGGCGACTGAGAGAAGAGAGTGAAATTTCACAGAACCAATTCGGTTTTATGCCGGGTCGGGGTACAGCGGATGCCATTTTCGCTATACGCCAGCTGTGCGAGAAATACAGAGGTGCGCATAAAAACTTGCACATGGTATTCATTGACCTCGAAAAGGCATACGACCGGGTACCTCGTGAGGTTCTGTGGTGGGCCCTTAAGGAGAAAGGTGTGCCTGGGAAGTATGTGCAGTTGATCCGAGCGATGTACAGTCGATGCAGTACCCAAGTCCGGTCTACAGTGGGCACCACTGGCAGCTTCAATGTGGCTGTCGGCTTACATCAAGGGTCGGCTCTCAGCCCTTACCTCTTCCTGATGATAATGGATGCTCTGACGTCGGACATTCAGGAAGAGGCTCCCTGGTGTATGCTGTTTGCCGATGACATTGTGTTGGTTGCCGAGAGTGGCCTAGAGGTCCAGAACAGATTGGAGGTGTGGTGGCACAGACTGGAGAGTGTTGGCCTGAAATTGAGTAGAACCAAAACGGAATACTTGTTCTGCGATTTCGGCGGTCTCTCCAATCCAGTGCCTTTATCTCTCGCTGGAACACCCATACCGATCTGCTCCGACTTTCGGTACCTCGGGTCACTCGTCCAAGGGGATGGTGAGGTAGACCGGGACGTAACACATCGGATCAACGCAGGATGGATGAAATGGCGACAGGTCACGGGAACAACTTGTGACCCACGGATGCCCCTCAAGTTGAAGGGTAAAATCTACAAGTCCGTGATAAGGCCTGTCATACTGTATGGATCAGAATGTTGGGCTGTGAAAAAGACGGATGAAAAAAGATTGCACGTAGCGGAGATGAGAATGTTAAGATGGATGTGTGGTGTGACGAGAATGGATAAAGTGAGAAATGAGTATATTAGGGGAAGTTTGAAAGTGGCGCCAGTGACTGAAAAGTTGAAAGGGAATCGTTTGTCTTGGTATGGTCATGTGAAGAGGAGGGATGAAACGCATGTTACTAAAAGAGTTATGAGTTTACATGTGGATGGATGGAGAGGGAGAGGGAGACCAAAGAAAAGATGGATGGATTGTGTGAAGAGTGATATGAAAGAAAAGGAAGTTAGTGATAGTATGACGAGTGACAGGGCAGAATGGAAGAAAAAAACATGTTGCGCCGACCCCAAATAACACGGGAAAAGGGCAGGAAGATGATGATGATGATGAGTCTAAGTAGCATAATAAGCTGTATAAGTATAAGAACTGTATAAAGGTTCTGGTTTATTGTTCCTCTGAAATCTAATATCTGTTTTCACTTCAACGATCAAATTGGCAGTGTGATATTGCTGATCTAATCTATCTAATTAGCCCTTTATCTCCCATTGCTGGGTGAAGGCCAACCTCTCGCTTTTTCACACACGTCTGTCTTTGGCATTAGGGGCCAGTCCCTCCGGTGAGAGTCAATTTCATCTCTCCACTTTAATTTTGGTCAACCACGATGTCACCTTGCGTTTAATGAGACCGAATATGTGGCTCTTGTAGTCCACAGCTCGTCTGAAATACAGTCGACATGATGTCGCTGATAATCAATAATTTATTGCTCAACATATGGTATAGTAAGTATAACAAGCATACTTCATCGTCGACCACATCGTCGCTTTCCATCAGATGAGGTAGTTGTTAGGAACATAACCTCGGCTACGATATAGTGTCGTGTGTAGTTAATGCTAGCACGTCATTTCGGGGGCAACCCTACAAGTACAGTGTAATAGGAAGTAATAGTTAGGCTGAGATTCGATTCTGACGCAAGCGGACGGTCGCTGTGGGCGTTAGTAGGCACCGTCCGCGCAGTCAGCTTCCGTGTCAGTCTGTCAAGTAATGTACCTCTCGTTGCTAAGTCTCGCACCCACCACTACTTCAACTTGCTAATTTATGACATCCGTCGGTTATGCGATCCGCGACCGGTATGACTTCTTTTATTCAATCCAATCTCGTAATTCTAACTACCTAATTATGTATTTCTGGTTAGCTGCTAAGACTTCTCAGCAAAAACTTTGTCAGAGTTTAAAATATGTAGAAGTCGTTACGGTTCTTCATGTTGCTGTAATACTTAAAAAAACTTAAATTGTACCTAAAATATTTATTCAGAATATAGGAACCCACAGTTGTATAAAAAAAAAAATACGGCAGTACATAATACATACACGCAAAAACTTGAATTTTGCTCTCAAAATACGGAAGTAAAGTATTATTTGAATTGGTAATGACCGTATAATCTCGCATACATTTGTATATCCTCAATAATTCAGAGAAGTATCAAGCAACTGAAAATCAAATGAGATTTTTCATAGATTGAGAATGAGATGATTTTTCATAGAGCTTACGGTTTTTGGCACCTCAACCAAAAAAAAAAAACCTTATTTTGGATATTTATTATTGATTTCACGTTGAGTCGTGTGTCAAAGCAAAATGTAAGCGTATCAACTGAATTTAAGTTTGGAAATTGTGGAAGCAGGCGTTTACCAAAAGCCAATGAAGCAACGCGTCACTGGGCGTGTTTACGCACCATGTTTGTTCATTCACAAAGCCTACGTTATTGCGCATTGATGCACAGAAAACGTTCTATCTACAAGGAGGCATAAAAAGTGCTGCATAATGCGAGCGCGAGCCGGACACCCACGTCGCGAATTCCCGTCCATTATCGCTTCTCGCTTCAATCCCACGGGCTCATGTGACGTACAGAAGCCAAAGTTGGGCGGTGCCAATGCAGAGATTTACTTTTTGTGAACGACGAAGACATTCTTCCCAGCAGATCACGCGAAAAAGTATTCACAACGGGGATGCGAATTGTAATGTCCTCGAGGCAGATAGTGCATGACAATGCGCTGACGAACACATAAATAACACAACGGGAAGTAGATCAGAACAGTGGTATGTTAAGAACAGCTTCAAGCTAACAGGCCATAAAATCAATCATAAAGATCATTATATCTGAAGTAGTATGATTTTCAGGATATTTTATAGATTATCTACGATAAAACTATAACACCACAAAAACCGACTCTTCTACCCAGAAAGTGAAGTATAATGATGTAATTTCATTCTGTGGTAACACGATTAACACCATATGTTGGTGGATTCCCCGTTCGTATCGTAAAGTCTCGTCATAACTACGATATATAATGCTCGGCTCTGTTATTGTTTAGGGACCACCAGGCAGGGGCTATGTGTAGGTGTGTTACGCATCTCCCCCGCGAAGGACCGTCATAATCCCTGCACCTTCGTCTGTATTTTGTTAAATATTATTTTTAAACATCCTAAACAGGAGTGCACCACATGTGCCACCTGACCTCTCTGAGCTTTCCCACGCTGCGACGCAACAAGTCCTTGAAACATAAACGCCTTCGTTAACGTTAAAGCTCGGGTAACATCTTCCAACAAACTTACTTTGAACTGAGGACGCGTCTTCGTTCCTTAGAGACTAATAGGTTTGTTTTCGGGAGCAAATGTCTCGGTTGCAGCGAGGCTTCAAGCTTTTTTCTGTTTACTTAAATGATCTGGTGATTGTTTTTTAATTTATTTTGTCGTTCGGCGACGTCATGTGGTTCCAATCAAAGAACGTTGGGTCTTCTTTTTTTTTCAAATCGATTATCGATGACTTAGTGGGTTCAGTCACCATTTTGTTAGTCTTAATGTTTTAAAATATTGTATTATGTATGCTCTTAGTGAATAAATTGTACTTGTAATTTGTTTTTAATACATTACTAATACACTTTTTATATATGTACTTATTTGTTTTTAGGATTCCGTAACTCAAAAGGCCACCCGTAAGGAAAAACAGAACCCTTATAGGATCACTTTGTTGTCCGTCTGTCTGTCTGTCTGTCTGTCTATCTGTCTGTCCTTTATCTCGGGAACGCGTGAAGGTATCAAGTTGAATTTAAAACCATATACTCAAATCTGCGGTCCCTTGAAGCTGTAAAAAAATCAAATTTCTACGTTAATTAAAAGAAAAAAGGTACGGCGGTTTTGTCGCAAAAAACGTGTATTTCGAGGGAATCAAAATTCATAGGGTAGGTACTTCCCGACCGTTGACTTAGAATCCTGAAATTTGGCATGAAGCAAGGTCACATAGCACAAGTATAGGAAAAAATCTGAAAACTAAATTTGTAGTTGTCCAATAAAAAAAAAATAACTGAATTCGGGAATTGTACTGTTTTCATAGGTAAGTTTGTACGGAATCCTCAGTGCGCGAGTCCGACTCGCACTTGCTCAGTTTTTTCATAATGTAAAGACTGGTCATTGGGTTGTTTTATAGCTATAAGTTTCATTGGCCTTGTATAAATCCTGGAAGGTGCAGGTGGTTGGGCAGGACAGGCAGCACAGTATGTCCTGTAAAGCGGCTCCACACTGGCATTGTGTTTGAGATGGATCGAGGAAACCCCATTCAACCAGGTCATTTGCGCTGCGAATGCTGCGATCAACATGGGTCCGCAGTTGATTAAGAGATTACCAGAATGATAGAGCTATATGCCTATATCTATCTCTGACCCGTATTTGGCTACCTAGCCAAATAATAGTCAGAGAAAATTTAATCTCAGTTTATTGACACGAAAAGAAGAAGATAGCAAGTAGGAGTACATATAGTTAATTGTGTACTTACTTACATACAGGTTTACTAGGGACAAACATTTAGAGACACATGGGCACACTTCCAGTTGACAGCGATGCGGAGAAATTCTTTGATGCCATATTTTAGCTAGGAGTTATTGTCTTTAGTGTAAATATATAATTATAGTTTTATTTAGTTGTGTTTTTATTTTTCTTGATTTTATTATAAAAAGAAATATAAAAAAAAACTATATTAAATATAGTTTTTTTTTATATTTAGCTGCATTGTGAAGTAGATACATTAGCTGATACTGAAACCATTAAGATTAAAAAAAATCAGATTTCAGAGACTACACTTTCTCAACTAAATATGAAGCCTATCTAAATTTAAAACTGACTTAGACAGAAAGCGAAACTTTGCCTGCACAGCATTAACATTACATAAAGCAGTAGGTTATAAGGATAGCATTACAGCACCGGCGGGAACAGCGCACACTTGCGCACAATTCCAGTTCAAACGACAATTATTCACTTTCAAAGCGTCAACTTGTAAGTCAGGAACTAAATGAATTTAACTATTAATTACCCTCGAGTCGTTATTCCGTCGGACAAGGAAGCGGCGCGGGCGCAGACGCGGTGACGTCACGCACCGAATTAACCCGATTCTGAGAATTGAACCGTTGTATGTCAGTGCACTTGTCTTGATCGGCGCGCACGTGTGGACAATGTACAAGGAGTACATGGATTTGTTATGTTACGAAATATTCCCTGTTTTACATCAAAATTTAATCGAAATGGTTTCAGGAACAATCTTAAGTAGGTACTTAGATCAGATAACAACGGCCATACGTAGATAAATAGCGCTTAATTACGACGTATATTTCTAAAAACATCAATTTTAATTATTCATTTGATGATAAATGCATAATTATCAATGATAAGTAAATCACAAAGAAATAAAATCATTCATATTTGCAATAATATTATTTTGTAGACAAATAAGATAGAAACTTACATCTGGTAGAGATCAAGTCGAGACGTAGACGTGACGCTACGGTCGGAAGAGCTTTATTACATTGTACCATAAGAAACCATCGAATTGGCACCAACATCTAACGTTAGGTACCGCTGTGTTTACTTCATAACCTAGTTGTTTGTATAACTTCTATTGTTTGTCATGAAACGCCGTACTAACGTTAAAAACTTGCAGCCCTTGCAGGTAACAGAGCTTCTGTACTAAATCCAGTTTAATACAAGTAATGTCCATAATATTGCCAGCGCCTGACATGTCGACTCTCTCATACGCGAATTGATTACATCATATCTGTATTTCATATCTTCTTCCTCAATTGAATATTGTGTCCAGTTCGAACAAGTCATTACGCCACCGAGATACCTACTTGTTGCCTACTGAGCCGATATTGATTAAATCTCACATTTAGTTTGCAGTGTAATGACCCCCTAGCATCCACGTATTGCCTAGTTGCTACTGACTAAATAACCATAACATAAATAGTAAAAGAATCACGTAACCGCTCATTCGGTTACGCCGCGGTTATAGTGTGTCATATTATTATTATAGGTAGCTGTTTGCTCTCCCGCCGAGTTCCTTATGAAACTTGGGCCTTGCCAAGTTCTTACTGTACAAAGAAAATACGCACACTGCAACCAAGCTGGAGTCGCTCGTACTTAATGTTACCGCTTTGGTTTACATAAAGTAGTCGTAAAATTGAGATTTTATTAGCAAAATAGAGTAGCCATTAATATAAAAAGTACCAAAGATTCCAAATGCTTGTATCTTTACGAGTAGACTCTACTTATAGGTATCTATATAGTTTAAACATCAATTTACTATAAATTATGTTAAATCGATTAAGTGGGTAATAAATAATAATGTGTTTATAAAGTTTTAATAAATAAATTTCTTATTAGCATACAATTATGTTTAGTTACATTGTAAATATGTTAAGTTCTAGATACAATAAGTGTATCAATAAAGTATTAATAGGTATGCATTTAGGTAACGGTATACCCGACTGCCACATATTGTACATATTACGAAATGCAACTACGGTCAATATGGTACATATTATTTTTGGCCGACTGGTCTAAAAAACTACAAAGTAAACACATGTGGTGGGCTGACAGCAGACACTTCTGGTTTTTATAATGAATCATGATTAACTAATGTTACGCCTAAGGGCGCTATTGTTAAATATTTCCTTATCATAAATAGGCACCTACTTAATCGTTACAATCTCGAATTAATCTACTGTGGTAGCACAATATTGTATCTAGTTATTATACGATTGATTTGGAAAATATTTACTATCTACTAACCTAGGTAAACCGATGACCTGGTGAGGGTCGCGGAAATCTGATGGATGCAAGACGCTTGGGAGGTCTATGACCAACAGTGGACGTCTCTCGGCTGAAATGATGATAATGGTCTACCTAAGTATGCGTGCGTAAGTAATCCATCTGCATCATTAGGTTTGGATTACATCTGGCATTTGGGTAATCTGAAACTGTTCTGAAAGAAAGCAATCAAAAATCAATTCACACAGATGTCACTCCAAAGGATTGGCAAGCCCTACGGAGGAAAAATATCTTCCCAATATTTCTAGCAGTAAAACTATTTAACCCCATGCGGAACCGCAATCTAAAATAATTATTCATTGGTAACTAAATATTTTCGAGTGTGGTTCCTGAACGGAAGGCCTCACGCAGCGACCGTTGCTGCGCGGGAGTCTCGTCACTCAACCATCTCATACAAGTCTTACAATCTCATACACACACACACACTACACGTGTGTTGGTACTTGCTGCTTTATAATGAGAAGAACAAAAACAAAAAATATCCCAATGACACGCTACTGTGAAAGCAGATTGTAAGTCACAGTTAAACGCGGATGATCGATGATTGTTTCTTAGCAATCATCAGGGTCTTTAATTTGGTTTGTTTTTTATTGTTACTGTGATTTCTGGCATATGAACACTAGTGGTTAAGGCACCCGCTTCTCATGCCTGAGGTAGCGAGTTCAAAACCGGGCAAGTAACAATATGAATTTGTCAATTCATATGTACTTTTTTAAGTTAATCTAGGACATTACTGACACCCCGTGCCTCGGAAAGCACGTAAAACCGTTGGTCCGGGTTGTCATTCGTAGATCTTTGTCAATCGTTACAGGAAGTCAGATGCCAGAAAGTCTGACCGTCAGTCTTATCCACGGATTCAGTTTGGGAGCCAGACGTAAGACTAGGGAGATGATGATGACTGAATTAAACTTTATTGAAGATCCCTCTATGAAATGTGAATGTCCCTTTATTAGGAACATGCTTGAATTAAACTTTATGGAGGATTCCTCTATGAAATGTGAATGTTCCATTATTAAGAACATGTTTGAATTTCGTTGTTACTATACCCAAGATAACACAATGGACCCACCTAATCATTTCATATTATAATTTTGACTTACCATAGCACAACGGAGAAAATCATACAGATAGTGAACCGGAAGTCAACGTCCGGAAAGGCAAGGACATCACCGGATGCTCCCTCCCCGCCCCACCATGTTCCCCTTCTTCCGGTCACGGGACTTCCGCACCCAACTTTTCAACTGGCGTTAGGTGGAAAACACATAAATAAAATTGCATGCGGAAAAATTGTACCGCAACGCAACACACATGTAGGTATACTAACGTAGTAGGTATTATAATATTCATGTTTTTCCTTGATTTACTTACTGATTAATCGATAAACAATATTATGTGCGGTTCTTCCTAACGATTTGTGGTTTTGATTCGTGGCTGGCTAATAAAGATTTGACAAAAAATGTTCTTCCCCTCAAGTATATTATATACCTAATTGATTGGACGAAGCTACGTAACCTTATTGCTTGATTTACTTCTAAAGGCGTTTTTTATTTGGTAATTATCAAGAACTCGTCACAGAGTAAATTGTGCACATTGAACATGCCTACCCATAATTAAATAACAATAAGCATTATCTAAAAACTTTAATTCGTATTTCGATAATCTCTTCATTGAGCGATATGCTCATGAATCAGAGATAGCATCTGATAGGCACGATATGTCTTCAACGTAGCCCATACATTTAAGTGTTTATTGTAGCTGACTCATAATAATTTATTTAGATTATTACTCATAAATTATAAATACTATAACATATTTTGTTTATGCAGTCAATTGAAATAAATTTATTGACACTGATATAACGATATAACAGATCACCATCATCAACGTCGCTTCTAAATGAACACGATTTAAATTCATTAGATCCATTTTGTCCATCCTATCACAAGTCATTTTGAAAATCGTTTGTGGTGCCAAGAATTGCTGCAAACTGTTTGACAGGCATCAACTGAACTTTTAAAAAGCTTTAGCTAGACTAAAAAGTATACATTTCATAGCAGTGATGATAATTGCAAAACATGTACAAAAATTACGGGCATTTTGAACATGAACCATATAATTTTACATCTATTTCAAAATAAACTTAGGGAATATCACAAGACGTCAGGCGATTTACATCGTCAATCGTATTGTCCTATTAAGCAAGAAGGTTTTTTTTTATTCTTGATAGTTTCGCGCTTGACCGCTAACTCACCTGATGGAAAGCGACGATGCGGTCGACGATGGAGCGCGCTTACCTAGAAGTAACCTATTCACTCTTGACTTAAAGATTCCCGGGTTGTAGCCATCAGGAAAAACAGATTCCGGCAAGGAATTCCACAGGTAAGTACCTACATAATACGTAATTTCCTTGAATAAGGTTGAAATATGTCATATCTTAAATTAGTTCTTGCTATTAATGAACAATTTATGTTGAAGTAGATAATTTCCTAGCAACCCAAATGTCGCGGAAATCGTGTGTGAAACTACGCTCGCGACATTTGATTCCAACATAAGTAGGTATCTAAGAGCTGTAAGCAGTAATGCATGAAAAGAGAACCAAAGAATATTTCAAAGCGATCATTGAACACGTAGTCGGTGTAAGTTACAAGCCTTCACTGTCTCGGTTCGATTTAGCGTGAAAACATTTCAAGTTGAGTCGTGAGTTCGTCTTACATTTTTCTTATTAAGGAAGCCTTTATCAGTGCGGTATTTGATACTCCGCAGGCAGCTGGCGCCTACCGCTTCCGTAAAATGGGTGCATTCGACTCCAAGCGCGGAATTTGATCTTTTGTTGATGGAGGCGAGATTTCTGCATGTATCTGACAGGGCGATCGGAGTTGTCTCGTGCGCATGTCATCTTCATCGGTAACCTGAGACGAGGGCGCAGTGGGCAGGCTTTTGTGGTAGCGATACAAAAGGCAGCTTGAGCCTAAAATCGTATGTTAAAAGCGGATTTGTGATTGTCATCGTCATCAGCCACCGTATCTTGTCTACCTGACGTATTAATTTGCCAGGTGAAGCAGGATTTTACGTAAAAAAAAAAACCTAACTATTCTCCAATATGGGCATCAGACACGAAGCACATCTCATAAATAGCATCGAATAGCAGAACACAACTTTAATACTTAAATGCTGCGATTTGCCTACATAGAAAATATTATCAGGAATAGCAATAACAGTATAAAATCGATAAATTGTCTATTGCGAACAAAGCTAACGCGGTGTCGGAGTCGTCGACTTGCGCCCTACATGCATAATGCGCGGTGTTACGGCGCGTTACGTGTGCTGCGCGGGCGCGGGCCGTTATGCAAGCGGCGCGGAACCGGCCGTGAGAAGCAGCGCAACACCTGTAATACACCGCCACCGCTAAACGCGCAAGCGCACGCTTGCAAGTCGCCTAACGGCAGCAGCACACCTCGTTACAACCAGCGCTGATCAGCCATTGTGAAATCACGTCATTGATTTAATTACGGGTTACGAGCTGTATGCAATTTATAGGAACAGTTTCCTAGCAGCATATTGTCGCTGCGTTTACCGCTACTGAGACCACGGCAGCCAGCGAATTGAGGTGACAATATTACAATGGGGAATTTAAAAAGACTCATAATATATTACATCAAAGAAATGTCATGTTGCGTCGAGTGCATGTATCATGCTAAAAACACGCTGAAAGGTTAACTGCTTACAAGAAATAAAGCTTCGCTAGGGCTAGATGTGATGACCGCACTAGTAACTAAGCAGTAAAGAAACACATTTTCACAGTTCTTTTCATTTGTACAGCCTACAATATATAGGAGCAAAAAATATTTTGAAGAATTGCGACACTCACAATATTGTCCCTACAAAATTGCACAATTCACTCATAGCTCAAATATCTAAGTAATGCGATAAAAACTTTAGGAATAAGTATCGTCGCCAGACGTCAAAAACTACTTGTAAAGAAGACGCGTATGTTGAACAAACATGTGCGATGCAGTTCCTTAAAAAACTTTGGTGGCCTGAAAAAAATCGAAGAAAAAAAGACACTCGAATACTGAAGCTTGCTCGCCTGACAGGAAATATGATATTTTATTTTGGGCGTGGGATCAAACCGAGTCGATAATTTGTGTTCCGAATAGAACATCACAAGCAACGGTGAAATTAAATTGTTGAAAACGTTTTATGTTAAGTATTAATAAAGAACAGGAGCGTCCTCAACAATAATAAAATGTCTTTGAAAATGACTGAACAGGTCGATGTCGGTGTTTCAAAGAAAATGACACAATACGATATTGTCTTTTATTCATATTTTTATGGAATGACACACATTATTAAATGTCAAGTCTTTTTAGAAGATGTTTCCATGCTGGGTATAATCTTCCATGTTTCAGTCGATATGTCCCTTTGTTCTCTTTTGAAGCCAGCACTTAAATATTAAGTCCTATTGATTATTATTTGACGTTCGAATTCAAAGCTACATAACACATATTATCTATTCGTAGTCCAATCTTGATGAATATAATCTGTTCAACTGTTGTTGAGTACTAGGGTACCATACAAGTGCGGAGAGATGTCCGGCGGGCGCAGCACTGGCCCGGCTGCTCGAATCAATATCAATCAGCATCAATCAGCACCCGGAAGCCTTGTAGCTGGCTAGCTGGACCAACTGATTGTTCGCTGGCGACCAGGCGTGCCACAAATTCACATGTTTATTCACTGACCATCCAATTTCCCGCTTCTTAAAGGTTTTAATTGTATGTGTTTGGCTTCAATGATTTTTGGCCCTAGAAACAAGAGGTTAAATAAATTTGTATAAATTGAATATTAGAGTCAATAGGTTCTTAATAACTAGTGCGCCTCACCATCAATGATTGCATCACTGCTTACCTTCAGGTGGGATCGCAGTCAAGCACTGGTTCATACAATTTTTTTTTAAAGTATAAATTTCATTGTCAATTGGTTTGATTCTACCATAAGCCCTACCTATGTGAAGTTCAGAAACCTTATACGCTACTTCAGAAGCATGTAGGTATTATGTATTACCTACTACGAGAGTAGAGTTCTAGCAGTACTGTTAATGAGTAATTAAAACTAGTAGTAACATCGACACTATTACATACAATACAGTGCTATAATTCATTGTCATTGTTGGTGTCGTGAAATGAAAATCAACGAAAAGTCAACTTCAGTAGAATGTACCTACGTAGACAGCCTTTCTCTCTTTATTTGTATGAAGGAAAAGCTTCATGAATATATTATTGGAAAATTCTTTCCTTGAAAACTTATTACTCGTGTACTACTTCTGGGTACCTACAAAGGCCTGCCTCATATCTACCTCTTATAGGAACCTTGAAATACACCAGCGTCCAAGGCATCGATTATGTTCGCTCGGTTAACGGCAGATTTAATACAAGTAATTCGTTTTACGACTTTATAGCTGCTGAGAAGACCCTGTCTTTGAGGAATTTGTTAGGAACCAGAAGTTACTTTACTGTAGGTTTTTTTTTTTTTTTTTAGGTGGGAAAATCATCTTATGACAAATCCCGCTCTTGGGCGGAGCGGAAAGTAGTGTCAGACTTTTACTGACTAAAAACCCACTCCTGTTCCTTCTTTGCCTTCGTCCCAGGGCCCCGGGTTTCGCTTTCACACTACCCGTGGCCCCAGTAGGCTTCGACCCTGTTGGGCCCCTACGATTTGCTGACATCTCCATGAGGCGCGCGTGGAACAATACGCGCCGTCGACGACTTGGGCTTGGTCCGGACGGTTACCGGACGATCGGACGGCGAGCCACCCATTGCTCGCCGTCCGCAAGCCCTCGCCTACGGTGGCCGGAAATCGGGATCGGAATCCCGGCGGCGGTTGGGGCGTGAGGACCGTTGCCTCACGCGATCGGCCGCCTCCTTTGCTAGCATTACTGCTTCGCAGAAGGAGGCGACCGCCTGCCACTCTTCCTCGCTCCGGACCATGGCCTGTACCAAGGCCCGGCGCGAGAGATCGCCGCCGCCGATCGCCCCCACGAGGACACGGCGTTGCTCTGCCCAAGCGGGGCACACCTCCACCGTGTGCTCCACCGTGTCCTCCGGGCGGTCCGCACAGTGGCGACACCCGGGCGTCTCTTCCGCACGAATTCGGTGCAGGAACTTCCCGAACTTACCGTGTTCGGTGAGAACCTGCGTCATGCGGAAGGTGAGGACGCCGTGAGGTCTTTCCAACCACGCCTCAAAGAGGGGACTTACCGCCATAAACTTTACTGTAGGTACTATTTCTAAAAGGAAAACAAAAAAAAAAAACAGTTAACAAAGTAAAAGAAAATAAAAAAAGGATCCCTAATCCTGGCTGATTATAAATTATAGAAATTATGTTCTGAGTACCTGTTAGTCCCAAAAGAAAATATTTTCACCCCCTTAACTTGACCAAGTGTAAATTAGAATTTACTTCCAGCCATAAAGATACCTGAACCGGGCACGGTACTTAAGTGTAGCAGTTACGTAATAACACCGTGGTACTAAAGAGCTCCTTATATGTTAATATGGCACATGACGGTGTCGTTGCGCCTATAAAATCGTCTGAAGTGTAAACACACGTAAATATCGCGCCACACGCACTCGTAAAATCTATTTCTCGCGCTATTGCGGCTCGTAGGCACTATACAAATAATTTTATTCGGAGGACAATCAACATTAAAACAAAAATATCACTGGAACTGATTTATAAACAGAACCAGTTAAATATTCCATTACGTAGAGTCGTATCCCTGCTCTATTCCGCTTATGTTGGCAAGTAAATAGCTGTGAGCAGTGTTATCCACCTATGTACCTCTATAAGTTTATTGTGAGAAGGAATTTCGTGCGTTAATGCAGGTATTTTTATAATCCGTTCTGAACTTTCTTGTTTCAAAGCAAAAACAGAATTGCTGCAACACCCACGTTTTTCAAAGTGTTTAAAAATAAGGCGCCTGTTCAACATGAAATCGCTGATGAAACGGCTGAATATATTTTTGGTGAGTTATTTATCAAAGTCTCTCGTAATAGTTTTTGCCTACGGTTTGTGGACAAAGGCAGTGAGTCACCGACGAGATTATTAGGCCTAATATTACAAGCGAGCAGCACGGGCAAACGGTGCACGGTGCACGTCAGCGAGTCCTGCGCTCGACACGGTGCGCTCTCCACCACACTGCGTGTCACCACGCAGACAATGCTTGATTCTTAATTCGTTCTGATTAATATTCCAATCCGTAAGTCATGCGACATTCTAAGGATATAAGCACGATTGACGCACTTCTTGAGGAAGTTGTATGAATATGAATAGCTTACTGGAAACCGCACAAGGAAATTCTTCAACTTTATTCTAAACTCCCTAGTGTTGTCAGGAATTCCCCAATAAAATAAAACATCTTAGAAGCTACGTAGATTCTACATAGGGACCATGTTACGACTAGAGCAACAATAAACAATCAATTATCTAGTACGAAATTCATTTTTACAAAAACATGACTCGAAAAATTTTAGGGGCAGACAACGTGAATTGCGTATTAATTGAGGATTATAAACAGTGTTGTCGCATCGTTGGAAACGTCAAACTAGCTGCCGCTAACGGCTTCGTCCGCGTGACTGACGGAAATGATGCTAAGAAAACATACTCCCAGGATAAGAGTATCCTATATCCTATTCCAGAACATGATTTAGCCGTGTGCCAAATTTCATCTAAACCCGATCAGCCGTTTGAGCGTGAAGGAGTAACAAACCTCCCCCACACATACATACCTACATAGGTACATTTTTAATATTATATAAGTGTGATAAGCCTAAATGTTTCTAAAACCAAATAAAAATTCAGAAACAAATGCCTCGCATGAAAAAACGGAAAAACAGCAATCAAGAGAATTCGATTTCAAGACAAAATACTTACGTTTAAATCGGTAAGACACCAAATTTTGTTGTCCATTATTTTGTTCCCAGCAACAGGTTCCACATTTACTTATCCTTACGTTCCTTACTTTAAAATATTTACTACACGTTAAAACGGTGATCATGACGCAAATTATATTGATATTAGATTATTGTTATGTTACTGGACTATCACAGCACTTTTATCAAAATACCGTACCTATATATTTTAACAGATTGTTAATTGGCATGATGGAACTACAGTTTAACCATCGAAAGATGGCACAACAAAAAGGAGGCCAAATTAAAAAAATCTGAAGCTGTTCACCCGACTTCACCCTGACTGTACGCTGATTAAACGGAGTTGATACTTTTGATTATTCATGAAAACAAGACGCGATGCATGTCTATTTAACAATTAATGAATAAAACCAAAAAATATTATATTACGAAGTTTATTTATGAAATAAAGCGTTTCTTACCTTTAAATGTAAATAAAACAAATTGGTTGTGAGATACCATCGAAAATTTTTATTCGTTTGAAAGACCTCGGTGCCTTAAAGAAAACAGTAACGAAATTGCATTAGAACTCAACAGTATGGAAATTCAACAAATTATAACCCTCAAATTACGTATGTTCAGAGTTAAATATTGAGCACTTGTTAAATAAAAACCATATAGTGTATTATATATTTGGAAAGGATGATTGAGAAACAGTAATAAAATTAATGATAAAAGATAACTGTCATAATTATGCAAATCCATTGTTGTGTAAGATTTTCCTAAGTGTTTCAAGGCATCCTTCTTATTGTTGGTACTTGTTTTTTCATATTATAAAATTCAGTTATTTTATTTCTTATAGCCGAAACATCAAAATTATTCAAATTGGAAACTGTTGCACAATGAGGGCGCTTTTTCCAGGGATTGTTCCACTTTCCTTGATTGATAGACCCTTCTTTTTTATTCTTGTCAGTGTTCTCACACTTAGGCACGTCTGAAAATAAATCAAAATTATTTCGAAACAGTTTAATGATACCACTAAAACTAAAACACACAATTAAAACAATCAAATGCCATAATATAATACAACAATATGCATATTATTTAATTTAGCCATCCTTACACGTCTCCTATAAACAATAGTAAATGCCTGTTAAATCTAAAATAATGTCTGAATGGAGAAAAATACCTGTCATTTAAGATATTTTTTCTATGTATTGTGTTCCAGAATGATATGTCAATTTCTTCAAGAGTTTTCAATGCCTTTATCACACCTACCACAGTGTTGTCTTTTTTAACCCAAAGGTTGACTGGTAGAGAATGCCTTGTTGCATTAAGTCCGCCTATGTACCACTACTGTACATGAAGTTTAAATAAATAAATAAATATGTCAATTTCTTCAAGAGTTTTCAATGCCTTTACCGTTCTGGTAATTTGAAGTTTCACCTGCGATTGTGGATATCTCCTAAAAAGTATAAAAGTATACACAGTGAGTAATATTACAATTTGTTATAAATAATTGAAAAGTACCAAGCTGTTTTATTAGATATTCACACGATAATAAACACTAACCTATACATGAAATTATTGTATCCAGCCGTCGCATTTTCTCTGCAGATTTCTGATTATTTTTTGTCTTTAAATTTATCAATCATCTTGAAGAGAAGCCACCTCGTCGAACTATTTATTGTTTTCCGCATTATTAATACAAAATAAACAAAAATAAGATTCACATAAACACAAGACGAATGAAGTATGAAACGTCAATGACACAATTTTAACAGTCCTTAAATGCTGCCATTTATGAACTTTAATCAATAATTCGTTGCCATCGTTGTTCGATGGTCAGAGTCTAGCTTCGCGCGGTTTTGTTTATTATCTGTCTACTTATAATAAATGTTTCCAAAATGCTTGATTAAAAATATCCTTTTCTTAGATAAATACCTGGAGCGTGTATTGAACTCGTCTCATGGCATACCTGGAAGGTAACGATCTCCTCAGTGACCGACAGTACGGGTTTCGCCGCAATCGGTCTACCGGGGACCTACTAGTTTATGCCACGCACGCCACATTTATGGCGGTAAGTCCCCTGTTTGAGGCGTGGTTGGAAAGACCTCACGGCGTCCTCACCTTCCGCATGACGCAGGTTCTCACCGAACACGGTAAGTTCGGGAAGTTCCTGCAACGGATTCGTGCGGAAGCGACGCCCGGGTGTCGCCACTGTGTGGGCCGCCTGGAGGACACGGTGGAGCACTCGGTGGAGGTGTGTCCCGCTTGGGCAGAGCAACGCCGTGTCCTCGTGGGAGCGATGAGGAGTGCCGGGCTTTGGTACAGGCCATGGTCCGGAGCGAAGAGGAGTGGCAAGCGGTCGCCTCATTCTGCGAAGCAGTAATGCTAGCAAAGGAGGCGGCCAATCGCGTGAGGCAACGGTCCTCACGCCCTAATCGCCGCTGGGATTCTGATCCCGATTTCCGGCCACCGTAGGCGCGGGCTTGCGGACGGCGAGCAATGGGTGGCCCTAGGCTAGCTAGCCTAGGGCTTTCAACGATTTCATCACTACTTACCATCGAGGTGGGATCGCAGTCAAGCACTAGTTTATAACATTAAAAAAAAACCTTTTCAAAAATATAGTTTAAGTGCACGTTAAGAATAGGTTTAGGAGAATAGTCTATTTTATGTTGGAAAAAGCAAAATACCGCACTGTTTCGCTCTACTTTTACGATAAAAACGGCAATTTTTATAGATCTTGGAAAATCTGACAACGCGAGAATTTATAATCCCTAGAGTTTTCCAGTCTGGTCGTCTACCTGTTTCAAGGCATCGGCTCTGCTTCAATTTGGACCACTAGAGTTCCAGTTTATCCGCTTTACACCAGACATGTCTTGTCCAGTCTCATTAAAGTTGTACGCAGCCTTTTGAGCCATATTAGCTGTCTTGGTTTTAGAGCAAAGTATATCTAACGACAGACCACGAAAAAAGTTGAGAAGGTGGGAGAGAGAGAAGGTGATATGATAGATTTAAACATAGGATTCAAAAGACAAAATTTGATAGAACTGGAAGAAGCCGCGCGCAATAGGCGGAAGGAGTAGGAAGTGGTACAAAAAAATTACAAAAAACAAATTTTGGTAGGCTTATTATCGAAAATATGCGATTGGCGATTGTAAATATAATGTGTACCCATTTATAAGCCTAATTACATCAGTGATACCCTATCATAATATTTTTACCAAAATAGGTAGGTAATACCCATTCTGTTGATGGATTAGATAAATACCCTCATTGAGTCAATGTAATGAGTAGCAGGTTTCCAGAAATTATCAGTGATAGCGCCATTCACGAAATGTTATAGTTTATCAATTAGAAGGAAAAAAATAAGAACTCACGTTGTGTCATACATCCGATGATTCTAAGGCGATTAGGTAAAACATTGGTGGAATAAAATTACTAAGTATAATGGCAAATTATATAATAGTAATTTCGCACGGAGCTACAATAAAATGGTTTCGATACAGTCATTAGCAAAATGGATTTTAAACTAGAAAAATGAGGGAAATACAACGAAAACGAATGAAAAGAAAAAACATCGTTGCGTACTCTGTGATTTTTTATCAGATAATTAGACATCAAGTACTCTACCAATTTTATCAATTACTACCAATACCAATGACGATGTTAGAAAGACTTATTTGCTAGTATAATATTTTCATAACAACAATTGATTATTCTCCTTCAGGCACAGCTTGAGGCGGAAAATATTTCAAAAATTTTACGTGTACAGGTATCGTAAAGTAGCCAGTAACGTTGTCTCTCAAATGTCCTGCAGCCATCTGCATGCTAGCGGTAGCGCAGGGGATCGGCGTTAATTCCCGGGGAGTTACTTTGACAATTATTTCTGAACTCAGGCCCGGAGGCAGCCAGATCCTCGTGTGAGGATGGCAGCACCAGCTGGCACCAAGGCGCGCCATGTCACCCCACAGCCCGCAAAAGAGAAAGTACATGCAACGATTGGAGGTGTTCCAAATCCTGATTTTAAATACAATATTAGGTAAGTACTTGATAAGACTTCGCTTATAAGATTTATCGAACTCTTCAAAATTGACCATCAACGTAAATCATCTATAATGTTTTCATTACTGTGAGTTACTGATCTACATTTTCTTACCTAACTCTGAGTGTAATAGGTTCCTCGTCCACCACAACATACAAAGCATTCGGACTCCATGTCATTCCTACTGGAAACTTCGGTATGGGTACAAGAGGAGGCCGTTTATCAGGGTATGGAACCACCTGAGTCTCATCACGTTTTTCTTCTTTTTCTCGTCCGGCTAAATCTTCGACTGGTATCTGTACATGTGTTCACTTTAATATAAAGTTAGGATATACCTACTTATTAAAAAAAATCGAATGCATTTGCCTCAAAAAGGCAGCAACCCCCGTACACAAAAGCAAAAGGACTTGATATTGTAGTAGCGGAATCCTGTTAATCATAACAGGATGGCCTTTGGTTAAAAGTTGCAGCGCATGAGTAATGCCACACTACATAAGCAGGGCTGCTGCAATAAAGAAGTGAGGTACCGCACTACAGAAGCGGGGCAGCCCCATCAGATTAGCTGTCATCTTCCAAATTTTGTGATTGTTCGATTACCTGTTCCGCTTCAATTCTCTCCCGAGGATTGAAGATGAGCATCGGTGGGAGAGTAGTGTGCAGAGATTCTTCACTACATACTTTTGATGACGACATATTAGATGATATCCTTTGTATTTTGGCGAAGTATTTCTATTTACATGTAGATGTTGTACTTGTAGGACTCTGATTATTTAACATATTACCAAAGTACTCTGTGTTATTTAATTATCATCAATGGCATGACGTCTGAAGTCCCAAATCATAGATAAAGCGCAAATACTGTGAAAGACTATAGAGATTGAAATAGGTGCAAACAAACTTCTTTACTGCTTTCCGGGATACAACTACAGAAATAACCATGTATTGTAAATAAAATATTTTTAGCAAAAAAACCGCGATAATAAATAACGTGTGAATGAAGGCCAAATAACGTGAAAGATAAATTCACTAGTTTAGTATAGTAGACTTTACGTGTAAGTTCGTCTATTGCGTTCTTTGAAATAAATTGTGTGAACTGAAAGTATCAGTAAAATGTGTTTAATAGTGCTTACGTCGTTCTTTATCGCCTTTACCTCTGTATTTAAGACTAGCATAATGTTTAAATTAGATATTTTGTTTATTCATAAAAATGGATATCTATTGTGCCTAATATACAATCCATGATTGCTCCAAGAATCACCAATAAATTCACAACTTGTTGAATTAAAATCTGTAGACTGAGATTGAACGAATGAAATTCTCTTTATTTCATAGATTAAAACAAGAAAATGCTTTGAAACAAATGTCTATAGATTTCTACGTTTTCTTTGTTTATTTAAATTCGTATTAAATATTTTGTTTTTAATTTGCTAAAACTGTTACTGCTTTAATTACTAGGTGGAACCGTGGAACCTAAAGCAGTAACAGTTGGAGGTTTTGGGGCAAACCAACTCCAAATATATAAATTTCACGTAGGCATTCATAAAACGTCAGATAATATAATAGAGCATCAATGCTTACTCAAAGGCCCGCATACCACATAGAATATTCTCACCTTGGCTTGTGTGGGGTGCTGCGACAGAAAACCTCCACGAGTGCCCGCGGGCTGTAGTTCCCTCGAGGACATGTCCGGAGCGAAGGCCAGTCTGCGGGACGGTGCACCCTGGGAGGCGGCCAACGACTCCCCTTGGGTACTTCTGCCTAAGGGGTCTCGTTGCCTGCCTGCGAATATTCTGTCTGAAGGAACACTTCAACGCGTGTCCCTCTGCTATAGCAGAGGGCACAGTGGCGAAGTAAGAGCGGGCTCGGTGCGCACTCACCCTGCCACCGGGCAGGCAGGAGGAAGACTTGGTCCTCCTTTTGCCACCGTTAGTCTCGTAGCCCCAGAAATTGTCCAAGGTCATGTTTCTGACTTTTGATGGGGGTCGAGGGTCTTGGCTTAACCGCCCGGGCCGCGAGGAAGACTACCTCTATAAAAAATTACCCCAAATCTCCAAGCGGCGGCGCACCGTGAGGGAGGTTGTTAGCTTGACTAATGGGTAGCTTAATTAGTCTCTAGTGCGGACCACTAAATTTGAGCAGGTACACAAAGTTTCATACTCGTGGGAACAAAAATGGCCAGTAAATTTTTTAAAAAACCCAACGACGAGGAGATGGAGAGTGATGCGCAGTCGGAGTCCGATGCGGCATCCAAAAGGAGCTCGGAGGGCTCGGAGGCTGAGGAGGGTCAAGGAGATTCCGGTGGAGACTCGCGTCTGTACCGGAAGCGCCCCATATCAGGGGACAAATCGTCCTCCGAAGGAGAGAAGGGCTCGGCCCGCAAAATCCCCACCAGTGGGCGGGGCGCACGTCGTGCGGAAGGAAGAGGGAGGGGGCTTACCTCGCAGGAGGCTGTTGAGCGAGCCGAGAAACTCGCCACGGAGGGTGTCCACCCCGCAGCGACCAGCGTTAGGGCTGGCCCCTCGGGGCCGTCTGGCGGCAAGCCGGACGCCGGGGAAGACTCCGCTGAGGAGTCGCGCAGATCGCTCGGGGAGCTGGTCGTGGAAGCCTTGACAGCGGTTTCCAGAAAAAGGGAAAAGGGCTCGAAGAAGAGGGGCATCGCCCACTTCGCGACATCTATCTTGGAGGCTATAGACGCCTCCTTTGAGAAGAGGGTCGAGAAGAGGATCGCGATGCTCCGAGCCGAGCTTCTGGGAGCCCAGGAAGTTGACTGCGAGGAGCCAACTAAAGAGGGACGCAAGCAAGGGCAGGGCCAAAGTCGGCCCCAGCCCCAGCCCGAGCCGGAAAGTCAGCTGTTGACGCTGGTGCGGCAGGAGCTGGCTGCCCTTCGGCAGCAACAGCAGCAGCAGCAGGAGCAGTTACAGCAACGGATGCAGCAACAGCTGTCCGTGCTGGAAGGCATCGTGCTGCGCCCCCCACTCGCGGCCTCCAGCCAGCGGAAGGCGGCATCATATGCTGCCACCGTAGCTGCGGCTGCTGCGCCTAAGGTAGGCCCATCGGGGCAAGCCGGGCGCGGGGCCATGGCATCGGAGGCTGCAAGGACGGCCTTGACGGCCAAACAGCAGCAGCGGCAGGGAGGGCCTGCTCCACCCTCGAAGAATAAGGTGGCACCTACCGCTAAAGCGACGAGGGCTCCTGCCGTGACGGCGACTAGGCCGCGCCTGCCATCCCCCGCCCCCCTTGCAGAACCCTCGGCCGAAGCCGACTGGACGGTTGTTGGCGCCAAGAGGAGTGCGGGCAAGGCAACTAGGTCGGCCAAAAAGCGCGCGAGGCGACAGGAACGCAAGAAGCGGGCCATGGCGGCTAGACTTCGCGCCCCGAATTCCGCGGCTGTAGTTATTACACTACAGCCAGATGCGGAAAAGAAGGGCGTGACGTACAACACCGTCATGGAAAAGGCGAAGCAGGCGGTGGTGGGCCACCTCAGCGAATTCGGAGCCTCTGGGGGCTTCCGAATGAGGCGCACCGCAACCGGGGCCCGAATATTAGAGGTCCCTGGTGCAGACAGTGGCCCTGTCGCAGATGCCCTGGCCGCAAGGATCAGGACGTCCCTGGACGTCGAGGAGGTCCGAGTGTCCAGGCCCACCAAGTGCATGGACATGCGCATCATGGGCCTGGACGACTCCGTCAGGGTGGACGAAGTGGTGGCCGCCATCGTCAGGGCGGGAGGGTGCAACGCCGATCAGGTGCGGGCGGGCACCATCCGCGCTGACAGCACGGGCATGCGAGCCGTAACGGTGAATTGCCCCGTGTCGGCGGCCAAGGCCATCACTGGTGAAGGCCGAAGGCTCTTGGTGGGCTGGGTCTCCGCGCAGGTAAAACTGCTGGAGCCCAGACCTCTGCGGTGCTACCGCTGCCACGTGGGGCACCACGTGGGTGCCTATTGCGCCGCGGAGGTGGACCGCAGTGACCGCTGCTTCCAGTGTGGTCAGCCCGGTCACAAGGCTGCAGAATGCCGTGCTACGCCGCACTGCTACGCATGTGCGGCGGCAGGCAAGCCGGCCGATCACCGGGCTGGGAGCAGGTCCTGCGACCCCCCTGCCAAGGCCAAGGGCAAGGTCCCGAGGCAAGCCCACCCTGACGTCCTCTCCGCCGCAGCATCCTCTCTGGCTGCCGCTGCTGTCGCCGCCACAACCACTGCGGCAGGGCCCTCACGAGGGGCTCGGGAGGAGACTGTAATGGACTGTTAAATACGGCTCCATTACGTCTCCTCCAGGCGAATATCAACCACTGCGCCCCCGCTCAGGATCTGTTGCTCCAAAGCATGGCGCAGTGGTCGATCAATATCGCCGTGGTCTCCGAGCCGTACTATGTCCTGCCCAGGGGAGACTGGGTTCAGGACCTGAACGGCTCGGTGACCCTAATTTCGTCGGCCGCCGCTGGTACTCCGTCCCTCGAGGCCGTCACGAGGGGGCGGGGTTGCGTGGCAGCACGGTTCGGGGACATTGCCGTGGTAGGCGTCTACCTGTCCCCGAACAGAACTCTCGCTGATCTCCACATCTCCCTTATGGAGCTGAATGCCGTCGTCGCTAGGTTTGGTTCCCTCCCACTGGTCGTTTGCGGGGACTTCAATGCCAAGAACCTGGCTTGGGGTTCTCGGTTCACGAACCAGCGGGGTCGGATGGTAGAGGACTGGGCCCTGGAAACAGGCCTAGTCATCCTAAACCGGGGTTCTGTCCCCACGTGTGTGCGGATGCAGGGCGAGTCAGTGGTGGACATATCGTTTGCCAGCCCTGCTCTGTCACCGCGTGTCGTCGACTGGCGCGTCATGGAGGGGGTGGAGACGTACTCAGACCACCAGTACATTCGGTTTGACATCTCCACCCAGACCTCAAACGCGCCGGTCCAACAGACCCCGTGTGGTCCGCGTTGGGCGCTGAAGCAGCTGGACCGGGAGCTCCTCCTGGAAGCCGCGATGGTACAGGCCTGGGTGCAAGCACCGAACAGGCCTGTCGACATTGACGTCGAGGCAGAATGGTTCCGGGAGGCCATGTCACAAATTTGCGACGTGGCAATGCCCCGAGTTCGGCCAGGACGTGCCCGGCGCCAGGTGTATTGGTGGTCGCCGGAGATTGCGGTACTGCGCAATGCATGCAATGCCGCGCGGCGCCGGTACGCCAGACACCGCAGTCGCCGCATCCGCCCGCCGGATGCGGAGGCCAGAGAGGCGGAGCTGTACGAGGGATACAGAGTGGCAAAGCGCACCCTCCGAGCGGAAATAAAGCGGGCCAAGTTGGAGGCCCGCAACGTGTGGCTGGGGACTCTGAACGGAGACCCGTGGGGACGCCCCTACAAGGTGGTGCGGGAAAAACTCCGCCCCTGGGCTCCCCCACTCACGCAGAGTCTCCGGCCCCAGATTGTGGAGGGTGTGGTGAGCACTCTGTTCCCTGCGCGAGGGGAACACTCTCCCCCGCTCATGGCTCCGCCACCAGCGGTGTCTAACGCGGATCACGATGGCGACGATGACGACAATGCTCCAGAGGTGACCGAGGTAGAGATGAGTGTGGCGGTACGAAGGCTGAGTGCCAAGAATACCGCCCCAGGACCCGACGGCTTGCCTGGGAAAGCCTGGGTCCTGGCCATGGAGGCTCTCGGGTCTCGATTAAGAGGGCTCTTCAGCGCATGCATGGAGAGGGGCCAGTTCCCACTTCGCTGGAAGACGGGGAAACTGGTCCTTATCGCGAAGCCGGGGCGCCCTGCGGACTCTCCGTCCGCGTACCGGCCCATTGTGCTGCTCGACGAGGTGGGCAAGCTCTTTGAAAGAGTAATTGCAGACCGCCTCGTCGCGCACCTAACACGGGTGGGGCCGGATCTGGCGGACGGCCAGTTCGGCTTTCGCAGGAGGCGCTCCACGGTGGACGCCATCATGCGCGTGCGAGCTCTCACGACGGGGGATGCGGTGTCCCAGGGCAGGTGTGTCGTGGCGGTGTCATTGGACATCGCTAACGCCTTCAATTCCCTGCCCTGGAGTAGCATTAGGAGGGCACTCCGGTATCACCGGGTGCCCGACTACCTCTGTCGTGTGATCGAGGCCTACCTTTCGGACAGGTACATCATCTACCCTGGTCACCAGGGAGAGTGGAAACGGCGAGAGATGTCGTGCGGTGTTCCGCAGGGATCGGTACTAGGACCGCCCTTGTGGAACATCGGCTACGACTACGTGCTGCGCGGCGACCTCCCTGACGGGGTCAGCGTGGTCTGCTACGCAGACGACACGCTGGTCCTGGCTCAGGGAGACTCGTACCAGGCGGCGGTCGAATTAGCGACACGTGGGGTTGCGATAGTCGTTGATAGGATCCAGCAGTTGGGACTCGAGGTGGCGCTGCAAAAGTCCGAGGCCATGTGTTTTCACGGCCCTCGGAGCGCGCCGCCTCGGCGCTCCCAATTAACGGTAGGAGGAGTTCACATCGGCGTCGGGTCGACGATGAAGTACCTGGGACTCGTCCTCGACAGCCGGTGGAATTTCGAGGAGCACTTCCGACGTCTGGCTCCCAAACTGAATCGGAATGGGGCTGCCCTCAAGCGGCTCCTGCCCAACCTCGGGGGTCCAGACGCCTCCTGCCGGAGGCTCTACGCAGGCATCGTCCAGTCCATGGCCCTTTATGGGGCGCCGGTGTGGGCGCCGTCACTGCGAAAGCGACCAGCGGCCCAGCTGAACGCGTGCCAGAGGGTCATGGCCATACGGATGGTGCGGGGATACCGCACGGTTTCCCGCGAAGCGGCGAGCCTCCTTGCTGGCCAGCCACCATGGGATCTGGTGGCAACAGGCCTTGCACGCATGCACGATCTGCGCGTGGAGATGCAACGTCGGGGCGAAACTCCGCTGCCACGACAAGTTGCGGCATGGCGGACAGAGCTCCGGCGGGGTCTCATGGTGGAATGGCGACAGCGACTATCGCAACCCAGTGCTGGGCACGCCGTAATTATGGCGGTAATTCCCCTCTTTGAGGAGTGGCTGGAAAGGCAACACGGCGTCCTTACCTACCGCATGACGCAGGTCCTCACCGGACATGGTAAGTTCGGGAGGTTCCTGCACCGGATTCGTGCGGAAGAAACGCCCGGGTGCCACCATTGTGCGGACCACCCGGAGGACACGGTGGAGCACACGGTGGAGGTGTGTCCCGCTTGGGCAGAGCAACGCCGTGTCCTCGTGGGGGCGATCGGCGGCGGCGATCTCTCGCGCCGGGCCTTAGTACAGGCCATGGTCCGAAGCGAGGAGGAGTGGCAGGCGGTTGCCTCCTTCTGCGAAGCAGTAATGCTAGCAAAGGAGGCGGCCGATCGCGTGAGGCAACGGTCCTCACGCCCCAATCGCCGCCGGGATTCCGATCCCGATTTCCGGCCATCGTAGGCGCAGGCTTGCGGACGGCGAGCAATGGGTGGCTCGCCGTCCGACCGTCCGGTAACCGTCCGGACCGAGCCCAAGTCGTCGACGGCGCGTGCTGTTCCACGCGCGCCTCAAGGAGATGTCAGCAACTTTAGGGGCCTAGCAGGGTCGAAGCCTACTGGGGCCAAGGGTCTGATTCTGAAAGGAAGACTCGGCCCTGGTACGAAAGGCAACGAAGGAACAGGAGTGGGTTTTTAGTCAGTAAAAGTCTGACACTATCTCCCGCCCCGCCCAAGGGCGGGGGATGTCATAAGATGATTTTCCCACCGAAAAAAAAAAAAAAAAAAAAAAAACCTTGGCTTGTGTGTGCAAGAGTTGTTTCTAAAATTTCTCCAACACAACTTGTAGGTACGGATCAGCTGGCCCACTGCAGTTTTTTTTTGCTGGTAAAATCATCCAATGACATCCCCCGCTCTTGGGCGGAGCGCGAAGGTGTGTCAGACTTTTACTGACAAAAAGCCCACTCCTGTTCCTTCGTTGCCTTTTATACCAGGGCCGAGTTTTCCTTTCAGAAGCAGACCCTTAGCCCCAGTAGGCTTCGACCCTGCTGGGCCCCTACGGTTTGCTGACATCTCTTTGAGGCGCGCGTGGAACAGTACACGCCGTCGACGACTTCGGCTCGGTTCGGACGGTTACCGGACGATTGGACGGCGAGCTACCCATTGCTGGCCGTCCGCAAGCCGGCTGGGGCGTGAGGGCCGCTCCCTCGCGCGTGCACGTGCGGCCTCCTCCTTTGCTAACATTACTGCTTCGCAGAAGGAGGCGACCGCCTGCCACTCCTCCGAGGTTCAGACCATGACCTGTACCCAGGCCCGTCGCGAGAGATCATTGCCGCCGATCTCCCCCACGAGGAGACGGGGGTGGTCTGCCCAAGCGGGGCACACCTCTACCGTGTGCTCCACCATGTCCCCCGGGCGGTCCACACAGTGGTGACACCCAGGCTTTACTTCCGCACGAATCTGGTGCAGGAACTTCCCAAACTGACCATTTTCGGTGAGAACCTGTGTCATGCGGAAGGTGAGGACGCCGCCGTGAGGGCTGGCCCACTGCAGTTAGACCTTTGAATACCTATGAGTAAAAGCAAAATTTTTATTGCAATAAAATAGCTCAGATGCCAACCTGGTTTAGAGATCAGATAGCTCCAGATGCCAAACTGATTTAGAAATCAGATAGCTCAGATGCCAACCTGGTTTAGAGATCAGATAGCTCAGATGTCAAACTGGTTTAGAGATCAGATAGCTCAGATGCGAACCTGGTTTAGAGATCAGATAGCTCAGATGCGAACCTGGTTCAGAGATCAGATAGCTCAGATGCGAACCTGGTTCAGAGATCAGATAGCTCAGATGCGAACCTGGTTCAGAGATCAGATAGCTCAGATGCCAACCTGGTTTAGAGATCAAATAGCTTAGATGCCAACCTGGTTTAGAGATCAGATAGCTCAGATGCGAACCTGGTTTAGAGATCAGATAGCTTAGATGCGAACCTGGTTCAGAGATCAGATAGCTCAGATGCCAACCTGGTTTAGAGATCAAATAGCTTAGATGCCAACCTGGTTTAGAGATCAGATAGCTCAGATGCGAACCTGGTTTAGAGATCAGATAGCTCAGATGCCAACCTAGTTTAGAGATCAGATAGCTCAGATGCCAAACTGGTTTAGAGATCAGATAGCTCAGATGCCAACCTGGTTTAGAGATCAGATAGCTCAGATGCCAACCTGGTTTAGAGATCAGATAGCTCAGATGCCAACCTGGTTTAGAGATCAGATAGCTCAGATGCCAACCTGGTTTACAGATCAGATAACTCAGATGCGAACCTGGTTTACAGATCAGATAGCTCAGATGCGAACCTGGTTTAGAGATCAGTTAGCTCAGATACGAACCTGGTTTAGAGATCAGATAGCTCAGATGCCAAACTGGTTTAGAGATCAGATAGCTCAGATGCCAACCTGGTTTAGAGATCAGATAGCTCAGATGCCAACCTAGTTTACAGATCAGATAGCTCAGATGCGAACTCGGTTTAGAGAGCAGTTAGCTCAGATGCGAACCTGGTTTAGAGATCAGATAGCTCAGATGCCAACCTAGTTTACAGATCAGATAGCTCAGATGCGAACTCGGTTTATAGATCAGTTAGCTCAGATGCGAACCTGGTTTAGAGATCAGATAGCTCAGATGCCAACCTGGTTTAGAGATCAGATAGCTCAGATGCCAACCTGGTTTAGAGATCAGATAGCTGAGATGCCAACCTGGATTAGTTATCAGATATCTGAGATGCCAACCTGGTTTAGAGATCAGATAGCTCAGATGCAAACCTGGTTTAGAGATCAGATAGCTCAGATGCGAACCTGGTTTAGAGATCAGATAGCTCAGATGCCAACCTGGTTTAGAGATCAGATAGCTCAGATGCCAACCTGGTTTAAAGATCAGATAGCTCAGATGCCAACCTGGTTTAGAGATCAGATAGCTCAGATGCCAACCTGGTTTAGAGATCAGATAGCTCAGATGGCAACCTGGTTTAGAGATCAGATAGCTCAGATGCGAACCTGGTTTAGAGATCAGATAGCTCAGATGCCAACCTGGTTTAGAGATCAGATAGCTCAGATGCGAACCTGGTTTAGAGATCAGATAGCTCAGATGCCAACCTGGTTTAGAGATCAGATAGCTCAGATGCGAACCTGGTTTAAAGATCAGATAGCTCAGATGCCAACCTGGTTTAGAGATCAGATAGCTCAGATGCCAACCTGGTTTAGAGATCAGATAGCTCAGATGCGAACCTGGTTTAGAGATCAGATAGCTCAGATGCCAACCTGGTTTAGAGATCAGATAGCTCAGATGCGAACCTGGTTTAGAGATCAGATAGCTCAGATGCCAACCTGGTTTAGAGATCAGATAGCTCAGATGCCAACCTGGTTTAGAGATCAGATAGCTCAGATGACAACCTGGTTTAGAGATCAGATAGCTCATTATCATTAATTTTCTTTCATATTACTCTACTAGCTGCTGCCAGCGCCTTCGCCTGCGTGAAAATAGAAAATTATCCCAAGGGAACATAAAAGCTTTTATACCTTTTATCCCGGGATTATGTTCCATTGAATGGATTTCATGTCCTGTAATAGCACCCTATGTGCACTCATACAAACATCCATACCTCACAACATCCAAACTTTCACCTTTATAATATTATTAGCATTCGTCATCATATCAATTGTCACCCCTTTAATAGTTATATCTACCCTCTTTTACACAGTCCATCGAACATTTATTTCGTTTTCCCTTACTGTTACAGCCGGGTAGTTGTTAAGAGTATCAACTTATACCTACTCAAAACTTCCGTCACGACATTTTCCTGATTCTTTTTCCTTTTTTCTCCGCATGACATGCCCATATGTAGGTACTCAATTTGGAGAATTGAGCTCTCAACAAAATTTAATATGAACTTAGTCGCGTGTAAAGCTTCTACGAGTACACGTTCTTGTTTATTGCGACAAGATTCAGCTCGCCAGGCCACCGCCATCGCCACCGCCCGCCACGAGGGCGCACATTTCCGATTCCAAGTTAACGGAGATTGTTTCTATTAGCAAAATCTAATTACACTTCGCTTATAGGGCCACAAGATTTGTTAAATCACGAGAAAATAAAAATATCAACTTCTTTCATGGCATTTAATTTCATAACGATGTTCTTTGCTCTATATTTTGGGGTCTCAGAAACATTTGAGCTTGGGAATAGTTAACTAAACAGTAACAAACACTTTCATTATAGTCCAGTCAAATGAGACCGAAAAATAGGGTAAGGTTACAATAATTCGCACCCGGCTGAAAATTGGTAGCATTGTTCAAAACACTATCATAAATGAAATCTAAAAAGTCCTCATCGTTCCAACACCTTATAAAATGAAAAAAACTCGGGGTCAAAAGGTCACAAAAACGAGCTTTTTGCGATTTTCAGCAAAACTGTAAGTTTTATTATTAAATTAGCTCAGACAAAAATTGTAGATCAGATAATTATCTACAAAAATGTCTAAATACTTTTTTCCCAAGAGCCACCGTTTTTGAGATATAATGATTCAAAAAATTGAAAGAGGTAATCGTCATAATATGCACACGTTTTCACGCCACCTTGTAGGTACTTAGCGCGTTAAAAACGCGCTAAGTAGATACGATATCCGTGGTAGATACACTACCTCAAAGGGAAAAAAACGGGCAACTCTACATTGACCGGACTATTAGTGAAGTGCGAGCTAAAATAACATTATAAACTGCCTGTATGTAACAGTGCATTGATCTCAAACAAAATCCTCGGTCAAAAAGCTGCGATCTGTAAGTTATCAACAGCCAGCCGTGTCAATTAGACGAGTCGAACGCTAGGGAGTGTATTTAATTTAATATCTTCCATATGAGCTATAAACTTACTTAATATTGTCGGCGCAGTGTGTAATATATTGTCGTGAAAGCCACAGTTGGTAAGACACGGTTGCGCAGTCGCCGCGACGCGTGACGCCGACTCCCGAGGGAGCGGAAGTCTTGCGCACTTCCGGCTGCGCACACGCCGGAGATCCGGTCCACTTGTACGATCACGACGTTCCACCGACTGACGGTTTAACGAACGTTACTTTACTATGTTTTTTTTTGTATTTATACTGATTTGTTGCTGTAACGTTGTAGCCGTGCTGTTGTCAACACGCATCACTATTCTACTTTTTGGAAATCCCATGCTGCGTCGACAGCACCGATTAAAAGTGTAAGGTACTTTCATATCGCAGGTTAAAGTCTGTTCGTTGACCAATCTGCCTTATATTCAATATTTTTTAGTTTTAATTATTGAGACTCAACAAGATGTGAGAGATAACACTAGATGCAGATTGAAAATCATACTACTCGTATTTTCATAGAAATAAACTCTTTGTATCAATTTATTAGCTCATACAAACACGTAGGCCTACGGAATCGTTTAACTTGTTGGTTCCAAACAATTTCTTTGCACAAAGAAGTGTCGTCGCTCAATATACTTCCCGCTATTTGACTAAACTTTGTAACCTAACCCACACCAGCAGTCTCACCGCGCATTCCGTACAGCACTGCCACTAGTTACACACACATAACCAATAAATATCGTCGTGAGTAATCACATAGCTTTGTAATCAGTTTTGTTAGGAATTAAAAGCGTTCCCGGGTAGACTAAACAATGAGATCAGCTGGACCTATTGCGGGTATGGCGTTAGTCGGCTATTTAGTCGACAAAGACATCGATTCTATTCGGCCGCTGGGATCGTGTCGGGTCTGTAAACAAGAGTCAAATTATACCCGACTATTGTTATGAAGTCTACAGCTACGTCAAACACGCTGTTCAAAAATTCAATTTAATTTTAAACTTGGGACTTGAGAGTTTTCGCTTGAAAAATTTGTTAAGTAAGTGAAATTGAGAATTTTTGACACAGCAAAAGTGTATGTAGGTCAGCCGATCACCTTCCGGAGGGTCATCATAAGGAAGTAAGTAAGGGATTAAAATAAGATGATGTTAGCAGCAGAATTTTCTGAATAATACCTATTATCAGGAACTTACATAAATAATATCAACATTTTCACATTTTGTGTCATTTTGTTTCACACCTGTCGAGTAGGTACCTAACAAAAGATAATTGAGTGATTGAGTGCATCAATGCTTAGTGTGCAGAAATTTTTCCATTTATTTTTAGAAGTTGCTCAGTTCGGATTAATAATTAAATTATATTATATGACAATGTTTCCATAGTTATTGCCCTTGTTCTGCCGTAATGTTGATCGCCTTGATTGGTGGTGGCGCCCTTGACCGACATTCCATCATCCTGCTATCCTTATACAAATAAAGCTTCTATTTTATTATTATTTCCGGTGCTCCAATTTAAATTTTAAATAAGTTCATTCATCTTTGTAACTTGATTATTTGATCGATTCATTGTGTGGCCTTATGTGGTCACTGTGGTCAGCAAGTTTGATTGGAAGCGAAAGTTGCCATATTGGGAGTAGAAGACTTTTTGGGGCGATGTCCGTTGTTTACACTTCATTGTTTTGCTCAGTTGAACCTAGATTATCTAAGAAAGTAATGGGTGGTTTAAGGAGGTGCGGCGGGGCATCGGTGAGGGGGAGGAGGGGATGTACGACGAGGTGAAGTAACGGATGAATGTCCGTGGGAACGGTCGCCACTTCCGCTCCGCTCTGCTCGCTCGCGCCTCGGCACTCTCAGCTATTTCCTTTATGTAGGGTGACCTTAAATAGGATCGAAGACTTATGTAGACTGGTCTAACATTTATGTAAATACCTACCAAGTTAGGTACTATTTTATCATTTTGAATTTAATGGAAATTATACATGTACATATAATTATACATGTACATATAATTATACATAAAATATATTTTTTCTATATTATTGCTTTTTTATGTCTGCACTAGCTGCTGCCAGCGGTTTCACCCGCGTGATAATAGAAAAATATCCCAAGGGAATATACTTCCGGGATAAAAATATTCAATGATGTATCCTATGAGCTATTCCAGGACATGGTCTACCCGTCTACTAAGTTTCACCGAAATCCGTTCAGCCATTCGAGCGTGAAGAAGTAATAAAGATACATACATACACGCGCTCTTTGGCCGCTTTAAGCATACAATGAACCCTAATCAACGAAACATCCTCATGGCATTATAACCTTAACCTTACGAACCCCACGGGAGAAGGGTTGCATACTTTTAACCGGACAAAGAGCATTCAGTTATTCTATTAATTCCAATCATGGAATGGTGAAACCGTTTGGTCACCGTGCAGGTTTCATTCAAGCAAAACGTTTGGTTCCACTACATTTATTAACAGACCGTCTTAGTTGCACAACAGGACCGTGTCGCAATGTCCCCGGTTCGTTTCTCTGGAAAATTTTGCAATATTTATCAACAGCTATCGACACACAACCACTAACAAGATACCGTTGCTTGTGAGAAGCGTTATTCACTATAGACACGCATTTCTTACTTCAGCAGTTTTCAGAACAATCTGTCGTCTTACAGAGTAATAAATTATCTTTTTAAATATCTTTAACAAGTTAGTAATTTTGGTGTTTCCGCAATGTTCGATAAAAATGGACTGGTATATCAAAATTAGTAGGAAACTCTGAATAATAATGTAACATCGTTATCTATACTTACATTATTACTTTCACAAAATTCTAGAAAATCGACACTGTAAAAATACATATTACCTACACATTTAGACCCCAGGAAGTACGTAGATAATGTAGCTGCGTAGTATTTATTCAATCATTATTGCATATGTGCATAATGTGCATCCATAGCAACGCATTGCATAACCGAAGAATTAGTGAGCGGTTGCTAACTGCTATTCTACTAGACCAGAAAAGACGGTAAATTATCAAAGGTTAGAATCGATTTTTATCTCTTACAAGATGTTAATTTGATTAAAATCTACAAGTCCGTGATAAGACCTGTCATATTGTATGGATCAGAATGTTGGGCTGTGAAAAAGACGGATGAAAAAAGATTGCATGTAACGGAGATGAGAATGTTGAGATGGATGTGTGGTGTGACGAGAATGGATAAAGTGAGAAATGAGTATATTAGAGGAAGTTTAAAAGTGGCGCCAGTGACTGAAAAGTTGAAAGGGAATCGTTTGTCTTGGTATGGTCATGTAAAGAGGAGAGATGAAACGCATGTTACTAAAAGAGTTATGAGTATACAGGTGGATGGGTGGAGAGGGAGAGGGAGGCCAAAGAAAAGATGGATGGATTGTGTGAACAGTGATATGAAAGAAAAGGAAGTTAGTGATAGCATGACCGTTGACAGGATAGAATGGAAGAAAAAAACATGTTGTGCCGACCCCAAATAAGATGGGACAAGGGCAGGAAGATGATGATGACAAGATGTTAATTTGATCAAAACAGGGGTCTAACCTCTATGCCATATTAAACTCTAAGATGAGAAAATGAGAGGAAGTATAGAGAACTATAATATAATATATCTAAGATGCTGTAAAGCTAAGATGAAATGAAGTTTCTCGTTTTCGATGTAATTAAAACGAAGTAGGTACGCGGTTACCTACGTAGGTACCTATTCCACTTACATAGCAATAGTTGTTAGTCCGGAATATTCGATTTAAACATCCGATGTGGCGTTTGTCCGGTCTAAATAGCATAACGAGCGCCTAAGTAGGTAGTATCGAGCATTGAGCAAGTCCGTTGACCGTTGTTGTAACTTCGTAAGTTCGTAAGTACCAGCGGTCTTGCTGTTATCGGCCGGAAACTTGGACGGAAGCGCGCAATCTCGACCAATTGGACGAGTGACTTGTCACGCCGCGTGACCATGCCCCTTGCTCTCTATGTCGCATTTCTAACTCGTGCGCATCTACCTACATAACAACAAAATAAATATGAAAATAAATTCTATGAGAAGATTTGAATTGAGTAGAAGTTTTGAAAACGCAAAGCGGAGTTTTAGGTATGACATCTTTAGTGTCTAGACTTTATCTAGTATGTTAGAGCCGGCTCCTGTTATTGCTAGATATAACTGGGAATCGTTGCAGTATTGCAGTAGTCAGTATTGCATGCAGCCTTTGATTATATTCGGTATCAGAACGCCAGACAGATGAAGGAGGTCGAACGAGAGGGCCCTGCTCTGTTCTATTTCTGTTCATCATCTTAATTGGCGTTATGAGGCGCTGCTGTAATGTACAGAACGCTAAAGGCCGAGCATTCACTGATGATTAACGAGATGATATAAAGTATCTTCGTCTACCTCGAAAGATTCATTAGGATTAATGCACATTAATTTATAATTCTCTGATTTTTTTATGCCCGGTCGCCCGGACGCATAAAAGGAGTGGAACTATAATTTTGACGTCCATGTCTGAGGTAGGTGTCATATTCCACTCGAAAAGACTTCAAGATTAAAGTGCAGTTTAAATGTTGTTTTTTTAAAGTAAATACACGGCAAAAAGCTGAAAGCTTATAGTAATTTTATAAGCTTTAAGTTTGATGTTTTTTGCCATTTCTGTTTTCAGTAACCATGGTTCCATTGCTGAAACTAATTGATATAATCTTCCCGATCAAATTTAGATCTCAACGGAGTCTGGTGACAAGTGTGCGCACAGGTACAGGCGCACTTTCTGTTCCTTTACTATGATAGTTCTGATATATAGCTATATATATGATAGTTAGTTATGATATTCTTTCCCTCTTGTATAATGTGCTCTTTTCCCCTTCTACCCCTCGTTACCTTAAAGAACGGTTCCAATTTTTTTGCGACTCCCACATGAAAGTTCTTAGGTCATCAGATAACTTAGAATGCCAATACATTTGACTACTTTCCTGGATAAATCTTTTACTGTCCAGGCCGCTCGTCTATGGAATGCATTGCCTGTGGCAATAAAACGTGCGCAAACATTGCCTGTATTTAAAAGGCTTGTGAAGGATCATTACTTGTCACTGTGATCATGTCTTCGTTCCATCACTTATTCTTTTGCTTATATATTTATATTTTATATGTATGTATGTATATGTGTAGGTATCTATTTTAGTATTAAGTATAAATATTTTTTTTTTTTTACTTTTATATTTGCACCAACTGCAACCCCATTTTGTGTCCAGGCAATCTCTATCCATTCTGGGTTGCCTGAAAGAAATCGCCGAGTGCGATAAGGCCGCCAATTGTATGTTTATTTTGTATTATTATTTCAATTTTTAAATTTGTAATCTCATATATATAGTTCGATAGGACCGCAATCCCACCCGACCAGAGAGAAATCAGACGCATGGCCAATGGCTTGACGTGTTATCCGAGGCACGGGGACCTCACCATCATTTTCCAAACTCCAGGTGATATACCTACGGAAAAATTCATAATGGAAAAACCGGAAAAACTGAATAACATTTTTAGAACTGGGAACCGAACCCCCAGGACCTCACGCTCGGCAGACCTGCACGCGACCAAGAGACGGACAGCGATTAGGCACGTAGGAAAAACACCACTTCATTGTTTTTCCTACTGTCTTTCCTGGTGATAAATACAATATCAAAAAGGATAACGTTTATTCAATTGCATTTGACTGCAAGAAACTTGTTTAAATTCTTATTTCGTATGTGGTCATTAAATCATAACCTATTCGAAATCTTACCTCACCGAATATTGTCTACGAGTCATGACAACAACCAAGGCCGCACAATCATCGTCCATCCATTGAAAATAAAAAAATAGCGATAGCTAATTAACGATAGAGTATGTCATCAGTAGATCTATATATATAAAAATGAATCCCTATTTCCCTTGGTCAGGAGAAGAATCTTATGAAAGAATAAATTTAAAAAATTGGTAGTAGGGTAGAGTAGGGTAGAGTAGTGTAGAGTGGGGTACAGTGAGGTAGAGTGGGGTAGAGTAGGGTAGAGTAGGGTAGAGTATGATAGAGTAGGGTCTACCCTACTCCAAATCCTAAAACCTAAGTTTATCCTAATCTAAGGGTAGAGTAGGGTAGAGTAGGGTAGAGCAGAATAGAGTCGTCAGTTGACGGGAGCGAAGCCGCGGGCAAAAGCGGGGTAGAGTAGGGTAGAGTAGTGTAGAGTGGGGTACAGTGAGGTAGAGTGGGGTAGAGTAGGGTAGAGTAGGGTAGAGTATGGTAGAGTAGGGTCTACCCTACTCCAAATCCTAAAACCTAAGTTTATCCTAATCTAAGGGTAGAGTAGGGTAGAGCAGAATAGAGTAGTCAGTTGACGGGAGCGAAGCCGCGGGCAAAAGCTAGTTTATTTATATTATCCAATATATAAAATTCTCGTGTGACAGTGTTTGTAAAAAAAACTCCTCCGAAACGGCTTTTTTGTGTATATTCAGTAGGTCTGAGAATAGGCCGTAAACTATTTTTTCCCTCCTATCTCACCCCCCATTTTTTTTCTTTTTAATAAAATGTATAATGGCAGAACAACGTTTGCAAAGTCAGCTAGTATTTATTTAATATAAATGTAATACTTGCCTAACTAGTGCGGTCGCTTAGTGAACAGAAAAATATTTACATTTCATAACTTTTCGGTTTTCAACAGACTTTTTAATACATACCTACTTACTATAGATTGGATTGCGTTTGACTCATTGTAAAATAGCTACAAAGTCGAAGATAATTGGCGAAAAGTGGTTATTTATTATAAAACTCCGCCTGTCTCTCAAAGTATACTGACTATACCAAGGATGGCGAACAGAAGTCGCGTGCCAATAGTGGCACGCAAAAAAATAATTCATGTGTAGTACGCCAATCAATCAACAAATGACTTTTTAGTTTGCATCTGATAATAGTAACAAAATATGATCCAAAATAATCCAAGTACCTAGGTATAGGATATTTAGCACCAAATGTAAGTATTATACCAAAAGTATTTTTGTTGGCATGTCTTGGCAGGTCACGGTCTGAGGTGCGTTCAAGTTACCTATGCGCAAAGGATAACTGAATGAGCACAAATTAATGTGTTTTATTCAGCTAAATTCTGACAATCCCCTGAGTGGGATAAGGTATATAAGGTAAAAAATATGGCACAACAAGGTCGCATTTTAATAGTGATGCAACGGAAGTGTCTTAACGGAAGCGGAAACGGAAACAGATGTCAAAAGTAAATATTTGCGGATGCGGAAACGGAAATGGAAGCGGAAGAAGTGATAATACTATAAAAAAAGCACAATTTTATTTTAAAAAAAACACAGAAGGTTTACGTCGTAATCACTCACGAGGTGCTTTGATGCGCAGAATGAACCAAAAAAATATAATAATAAAGAAACGCGCGCTTGCGACACGTTTGTGACCGACCCCCACCCCCCGCGCCTCTTCCGATGTGTCCAGTCGTCTATGCGACTCCAACCCCGCATTCCTTGCTGTATGTTCCGTTTAGTTCTGTCACAGAATAAGAAATAGTACAAGTGTTCTGTTATAAATTTTGCGAAAGCACAAGCGGAAACGGAAGTGAAAAAGCTTGCGGATCTTCTGCAGAAGCGGAAGCAGAGTTCTGTTGCAACACTACCTACATTTTAATACGTTTCATAAAAAAATGTTCACGATGACCATTAAAGGTTCGCCATCCCTGTACTATATGGTATGTGTTTTTATCTAGCCTTTTTAGGGTTCCGTGCCTCAAAAGGAAAAAAACGGAACCCTTACAGGGTCACTTTGTTGTCCGCCTGTCTGTCTGTCAAGACTCTTTATCTCGGGAACGCGTGGAGGTAACGGGTTGAAATTAAAACCGTATACTCAAGTCTGCAGTCCCTTAATGCTGTGTAAAAATCAAACTTAACTTAAGTTAACGAAAAAAAAAGATGCGACTGTTTATGTCGCAAAAAACGTATATTTCAACACTCAAGGGAATCAAAATTCATAGGGTACTTCCCGTTGACCCAGAATCCTGAAATTTGGCATAAAGCAAGATCTTATAGCACAGGTTTTGGAATAAACCTGAAAGCAGTACATTTTTGTTAGGTACGTCACAAAAAAAAAACTTTTTTTGCGATTCGGAAAAATCTTCGAGACTCAATTCGGGAATTGAACTATTTACAAGCACTCTGACCCCTCACCTCCGCCCGCACCCGCCGCGCGCGCTGGCCTCTGCTCTCTCTCTTTCTTTTTTTTTTTTTTTTGTAACTTTGTACAGAACCCTCAGTGCGCGAGTCCGACTCGCACTTGCTCATTTTTTTTCAGCTTTTTATTTGAATCTGTTCCTAATAGAGAAGATTTGGATACGCATGCGCATTGGTATTCAGCTTGGTAACAGTAGTGTCGAAAGACGTCCACTGCTAGACATAGGCCTGCCCCAAGTGTCGCCACAATGAACGGTCCTGTGCATCTCGCATCCATCGGACTCGTTACCAAGTCATCGGTCCACCTTGTAGTAGGAGGCCTTCCAACGTTACGTCTTCCGGTGCGTGGTCGCCATTCCAGAACCTTTCGGCCCCAACGGCCATCCGTTCTGCGAGCAATGTGCCCTGCCCATTGCCGCTTAAGTTTGGCGATTCTTCGTGATATGTCTGTCGGTGACCTTTGGTGGTTTGCTATGTTGGTGAGCTAGCTGTCTACTTTTTATTAATACATAAACATATTAGTACAAGTACCCAAACTTGACAAAAACTTTTGAAGTCGACACCTGCTAAGTAGGTACTTAGTACCTGTTTTTTTTTTTTTTTGGGTGGGAAAATCATCTTATGACAAAACTGGCTCTTGGGCGGAGCGGGAGATAGTGTCAGACTTTTACTGACTAAAAACCCACTCCTGTTCCTTCGTTGCCTTCGTCCCAGGGCCCCGGGTTTCGTTTTCACACTACCCATGAGGTACTTAGTACCTGTAGATGTTTACAACAACGACAAAGCTTAAAGGAACTACATTTTTATGTAAGTTCATCTGCTATATTTATTACTAGCTGTTGCTCGCTGCTTTGCTTGCTTGCTTTTATTCGACCATAGTGTACAATTACATATAGGTATTTGTTAGATCAAATGTACATATGTATGTCAGTGAAAAGTAATTCACAAGATCCTGAAGGAATTAGAAAGTTTAAGAACCTTTTAAATTTCGAAATTCATTGTATATTTTCATTGCATTATTTTTATAATAAAAAACTTTATACAAAACCAAAAAAAAAATCGACTTCACTAAAAAACAAGTGCGAGTCGGACTTGCGCACTGAAGGTTCCATAAAAACATACCTATGAAAATAGTTCAATTCCCGAATTGAGTTACGAAAATTTTTCCGAATCGCAAAAAGTTTATTTTTTGTTACTTAATTACTTTACAATTTTCATATTTTTCCAATACTTATGCTAAAGACCTTGCTTCAGGCCAAATTTCAGGATTCTAGATCAATGGGAAGTACCCTATGAATTTTGATTCCCTTGAGAGTGTCGAAATGGACGTTTTTTGCGACATAAACGGCCGTATCTTTTTTATTTCACACTTTTAGTTACGATACACTTATAACCAGAGTGCCTATTTCTCATGACAATTTAAATTAACCCAAACACTGCTGGGATAAATTGTTTTATTATGAAGTTCCCGTGTCTACCTTCCACCTTCCGACTCCATCATCAGATCAGTTCAATAGTATCTAGATACCTTATAGCCAAAGTGCATCTCACGACAATTCTAATAAGCCCAAATACGGCTAGGTAGGATACATTGATTAATAACGGAGTTCCATTGCCTATCTTCCCGCTCCATCATCAAATCGTTTCGATAGTACCTACCTTATAGCCAAAGTGCATCTCTTCGATTCGATGATACCATTTTCAACATAACTATTCAGAAACGTTTATTTATTTGTATTGTCATAGATACTTAACAATCTTCATTGTGATATCTATGCGAGGGTGAAGTTTCGTTGGCCATTTCTGGTCTTCTTCATCAGTTCCACTTCAACAAATGTTACTTTTTGACTGTAAATGCTTAAGTTCTTGGTGAAAATACTAAAATCACTATTTAGATGCCTAGAATATTTGAGAAGTTCCCTCGATTCCTCATGAATCCTATCAACAGAACTGGATTTTGAAAAAAACGGGGCCAAGCTGGAAGCATATCCTTTTATGGGAAGAAAAATTTTACGTACCATAAACGACGGAGTTCTGAGGTAACAAACAAAAAAAATTATGATAAAAAAAATACAACCGAATTGATAACCTCCTTTTTTGAAGTCGGTTAAAAAGAGGTATCATTCGATTTGGTTTGACTAATAATGTGACATAATTATGATTAAATGTACATTATGAATTTAAAAAAAAAAAAAACGTAATGGCGGCAGCCGACAGGTGACATGACATGACCATTTCAGGTATTTATAAAAAAAAAATTCAAAAAATCCGACTGCGAAAAACTAATAAGTTTCAACCATGTCACTTTTAAACCGATCTGATGCAGTTCGTGGCATTTAGTTTAATAAAAAAAAAAACCAGCAAATCGCATCAGAGTGCTTGAAAGATTTTATTTGTTTTTAAGTCGGATGAAAATATCCAATTTTTGTAAAAACTTATTTTTCACCTACTATATCCATTTTAGTGTAAGATAATTTTTTTAATTCGAGTAATAAGTACCTACGTATATTTTGATTATTAAATATCAAATGATGCAGTTGTTCCTTCGTATGTTAAATACGGGACATACACTAATCTGTGTATGTCTTGTCTTTTCACTATTTGAGCGTTAAACATTGTTAAAATGTTAAAAGTTTGGTTAAAATTAAATAAATGTTCTATTACCTAGATGTTTTTGTGGTCTTCGAAAGGAGGAAGCCTTTTTGTCGACAATAGTACCGGTAATTTAGTTTTGGGTAAAAAAATTCGTTATAAAGTCTTAATCAAGTGGTTCTTACATCCTAGCTGACTTATTACATTTTCGTACGATGTTAACTGTCGCTAATTAAATTTTTTCATTGTATACTATGGAATAAAGCTATTAGGTAGGTATATAGTTTTAAATAAAAGACATACGTTGGTAGATTTGGTATGTAAATAAAAAATCGTCAAAATATGAATTATATGGATAAAAAAAACTGGGCAAGTGCGAGTCGGACTCTCGCACTGAGGGTTAAACTAAACTTACATAAGTAAATAGTTCAACTCCCGAATGGAGTCTCGAAGATTTTTCCGAATCACAAGAAAAGTATTTTTTTTTGTGACATAACAACAAATATACTGTTTTCAGATTTATTCCTGTATTTATGTTACAAGACTTTGCTTTATGACAAATTTCAGGTTTCTAGGTCAACGGAAAGTACCCTATGAATTTTGATTCCTTTGACAGTATCGAAATATAACGTTTTTTGCGACATAAACGGCCGTATCTTTTTTTTCGTTAACTTAGTAGTTTGTTTTTTTCTCAGCTTCAAAGGATCGCAGACTTGAGTACATAGTTTTAATTTCAACTCGATACCTACCTCCACGCGTTCCCGAGATAAAGGGTCTTGACAAACAGACAGACCGACAGATAGACAGACGGACAACAAAGTGATCCTATAAGGGTTCCGTTTTTTCCTTTTGAGGTACGGAATCCTAAATCCCGACTAGTAACAGTCAAGTATATATAAACAACACAGAAGCGAAATTTTCACGACTAACAATATCTTAACACAGCGTTACCACTGAAACTCATCTCAAGCAAGTATATAACAATATGTGATAAGTTTAAGTGTAGCTTAACACCAAGCGGAACCGGTAGTCTATATTAAGGCCAACATACTTTGAGCCTTCGTATTTTCTATAGTGCCTCGTAAATGTAAAAAGAGAAAGGGAATTAAACTGCCTGCAAAGGTTCTCACTCGAGTGGTCGTATCTTTCAACTGACATTGACCTCTAGAGCGGTCGTCGAGGCCTCTTCTCGGCGGTCATACATATTCATTACAACTTCATCTACATATTAATGAAGCTGAGATGAGAATAAGACAACGACATGTTTATCTACTCAGTTAAATATCCCGTACATTAATATGCCTGAAAAGCATATTGAGTTGATAGCTAATACGAACGTCGAACAGATTTTATTAGATAGATGCAGCCTTACAGAACGCAATTTCGTCAGTGGGCATTAGAATGGTAAATTATTTAAATGCGGATCAGTACTTAGTTATATAAATTATGAGGCTCACGTTTTAAATACAGTGTTTTATTCAGTCTATAAACTTAAAGAGGAACTAATTAATATTAGACTGGGGATTGAGTAAGTACACAAAATACACTGGGCTTTTAATATACACAAGGAAGGTACGATCCAGTTTTATAAATTGGCATAATGGAGCTGCATAAATATTTATATGTAAATATAATTATTGAATTAAAAAAGTCTCTAAATGTTACATGATCTATCAATTCTAATTCAGTTTTTATTACTTCCTTCGTAAGCTAAGCAAAAATAATATCTGGTCGGGCCAGACTCAAGTTCCGTGTGACCTTCGATTCGTCCGTCAGTAAAAAGCTGTTGTAGAGTCCTCCACATATGAGCGACACAAAAAAAATGAGTAGGTAAAAAAATAATGTGTGATCGGAAAGTCCAGAGTCATCTCGTTTACAGAATAACACTTGCGAAACCGGTTGAGAGCACGACGCCAAATATCAACTTGTTTCCTTCCTCGTGCGGACACCCGGTAGGTTCTGCCTAACATTTAATTTGGTACTTCATTCGTTTTTATGTCGCACAAACTTGTTTTTTTTTTTTTTTCTTAAATTAATTTTATCAAAATTATGTTTTAAACCCTGACTAAATTGGTAGATATCTGTAATTTAAGAGGACGGTGTCGTCTGCGTTGGGCAAGGTTGTGTTGAATGTCACGTTGCACTCTTTTTTACTTGTTGAATTAGAATTATTTAATGAATGATTGATTGACTTAGGTATAATTCTCAATGAGTTGTGGATTTTCCCGGGCGTGATTTGATATTCACGAATTAGTCTTCATTTCACGTACCTACTGACAAAAAACTAAACTTTCTTATAGGTAACTGGTAACCTAGGTGTTCCTTGCGTTATGTCTAAGTATTAGCTGCTTCGTCGCTATGTAATCAAATCTAGGTACAACTGCGTTTTCCCTGTACAATCTTACTAATAATACATAATGTCGACTGCAGTCTAAAATAAACCTACAATTTGAGTAGGTAAGTGTCTAAAACATATGAGCTTGCGGACGACAAGCAAAGGGTAGTTCGCCGTCCGGCCGCCCGGCCGTCCTGTAACCGTCCTGACCGTGCCCGAGGTGTCGACGGCGCGTAGTGTTCCAAGCGACTCAGAGATGAGAGCAAAATTGTAGGGGCTCAGTAGGGCCGAAGCCTATTGGGGCCATGGGTCGATTATCTCTGAAAAGGAAACCCGTGATCCTTGAACGCATAGGGCAACTGAAGGAACATAGGTGTGGGTTTTATTCAAACCAGTGTCTGACATCCCAGTCCCACTCTGCTCTAGAATGGGAGAAGACATTCGACGATTTCCCACGTCAAAAAAAATGTGCTTGTGGATATTTTAGTCATTAGGTATAATTATACAAGATAGAACATGCTAAAAGCATAATAACAACAGATAGTCCGGGTGTAAATCAATTTGGAAATGTTTTGGATAAATTATATCCCCATCCTAGAACCGGGCGTGACTTAACACCTCTCTACACAGACGTTGGTAAACATTACATTTTAAACAATATTGTACGACAATGGTTCTTTTACACTACAGCTATCTATACAGTGATGAGCAACTCTTTTTTATACAGTACCTACTTAACAAGTTTAAAGGCAATATTTGTTTCAAGATAAGAATTGCGACCTAAAAAATTAGGTAGAGCAGCGCTTCCTTTGTTTCGCACTGTGATTAGCAATATCTGTGTGTCAACGCAGCCAAAGATTCAGCAATAAACATAAAACGTGACATTTTCTTAAAAAGCTTCTACGTGAATCAATGCGCACATAACAAAGTAGGTAGGATATGAAATCGTATGCGGAAGACTCAATTGAGGAAGTAGATAGAGGATCCCTCTCGATTTATTTGATAATTTCCGCATATTGTCCCAGTATTATGATAACCTCTGATATGAGGTTATAACAGCTATAGTTCTTGTTTCAGGAATTTTCCGTAAACGATTTACAAATCAAGTAGGTACTTACGAGTACCAACCAATGGTTTATTTCATCGAAATAGTATTATTTGAAAATAGATATATTCACTCCAGATTTTATATTACTTAATTTCGTGGTATAAATGTAATAATACAAAGTTTTAAAGGGAAAGATTTTCCGAAACCTTCTCATCTTCCGTTGTTGATGTTTTGTCCTCGCCCGTAACGTTAAAAGTAAACAGGAGACGGAAGTTGTACGTAAGGAACATGCAAAACTGAACGGATTTATCGATTGGAGTCCGGCAATATGGCGTCGGTTTATTTATCTTCTCTCTATCTACCCACCTTCCTGGCGCCGCACTTCCGCCGGAAACGGGCGTCGTCTCCGCTCTAACCCTTACCGCGGTTCCGGTTTCCGGCTGCCTTTGAAGTCGGTCGAAGTTTCCTCCTCGCTACCCTGTCGTGGAAGAGGCTTTTTGGTTCAGTAGATACGATAATTACGTCAATAATATTAATGTGAGAATACTCGAGCAAGTTCATCTTTACCTATTTTGAATAACATTTTGGCAACACAGTGTCATTGCCAAGTACAGGCGACGACCAATGTTATTTGCCTTTGTAAATACGCCTGGTATACTTGTACGTCAGCTTTATAATCAGGAATATAATGTACCTAATATTTATTACGTTTTATTTTGTTATCAATTAAATCCCTTTTTCCCAGCATTGCTGCGGTCAGCTTGGTCTAACCACATGCAGCTGCATACCATTAGAGTGACTGCCTCTCTCACCTCCTCAGCACAGCACCTGATTAGGTAACAGGAAGAACGTGGTGTTAATTTTTTTCTAATTACCCGAAACAACTGTCTAAGCTTTACAAATAAGAGCCGGGTCCAACAGCAATTAATGTGAGTACCAATTCGAGCAATCAGAAAAAATAAAGCGACTGTAAACACTTGATACGATCGTTTGCTGAGCAAGTCTACAAGTTTGTAACGTTACAAACGTGTATTATTTCGCTAGACTGAACAGTTAAAAGTAATTAGTCACAACTGGTATATGTTAGAAGTTAAAAGCAAAGTGTAAACAGTGGTATATAGCAAATTAAATACTAAGCATAGCTATTTAGCAAAATTGTTGATGCAAACAAGTAAATATTCGTAGATGCCTTTTCTTCTTTCGATTGCTGCCTTCAAAAGATAAACTGATGTACACCTGTAGATACTCTTGAATATGTGAAGAACTTCATCTGAAAGCAGTTTTAGTTTTCTATCTGTTAACATAATTACCGTATATAATGACTTCAATAGACCTTAGAATAGTAGACTTTATACATAGTACGCCAAAAAATGCTTTTTGATAAGGTTTATAAAGATAATTCGTAAACTAATTTGGTTTAATAGAATTAAACCAAAATATAGGTATCTTAGTATAGACAACCAGACATTAGTTATTGCAATATCTAATTATGTTACGATAGATGACGAAATCTCGATACCGGTTTATTATGCAAGACGTAAACTGACTACTGATAAGACAAGTCACATACTCGTAAACACCTAGCTATTCATCTCTAGTTTCAGCCAAAAAGAGGGAGTGCCAAGAGGTTGTGCGAAAGTGAACCCCGGGACCCTGGAACAAAGGCAGAGAAGGAACAGGAATGGATTTTAGTCAGTAAAAGTTTGACATGCCCTCTCGCTCAGCCCAAGGGCGGGAGATGTCATTAGATGATTTCCCAACCAAAAAAAAGTAAAATAGCACTCAAAAGCATGCTGTGGCCTCCTATAGTTAACTGTAGGAGGATAATGTAATGACAGTTTTAAGTTAGTGCACATTTAACTTAATCCTCCCCTTAAAACTCCACTTCATTATACCTATGTATTTTTGTGTGTACAACCTTTGCTAGAGGTACTTAATAAATAAAAGTCATATTTGCGAAACCCGTGGTCCTAAAAAAAAGGCCACTGAAGGAATATAATGTGTTGTTTCAGTCAATAAAGTTTGACATGCCCTCCCACTCCGCTCTAGAATGGGAGAAGTCATTAGATGATTTGACACCTTAAAACAAAAAAATGCGACGATTTATTTCTCATTTATTAACGATGACGATATCAAATGTTCAGAAAGCGCTGCACCTAAATCTTATCTTAATTATTTATTGTAAACAAAAATTACATAGTGATTTGATTACCCATTCATGTAAAACTCAAAAAACTTTTTAGAAAAAAAAAAAATAACCGACTTCACTAAAAAAAAACACTAAAAGAATCAAAATAACTTTAATTTCGGAAGTCGGTGTTTCTCGGTATTGTTTGTTTCTTATTTAACACCGACTTCCGAAATTAAAGTTATTTTGATCCTTTTAGTGAAGTCGGTTATTTTTTTTTTCTAAAAAGTTTTTATTTCACACTTTTTAGTTGCGATACACTTATAAACAGAGTGCCTATTTCTCATGACAATTCCAATTAACGCAAATACTGCTAGGTTACATTGTTTTATTATAAAGTTCCTGTGTCTACCTTCCTCCTTCCGGCTCCATCATCAGATCAGTTCGATAGTACCTTATAGCCAAAGAGCATCTCACGACAATTCTAATAAGCCCAAACACGGCTAGGATACATTGATTAATTACGGAGTTCCTGTGCCTACCTTCCGGCTCCATCATCAGATCAGTTCGATAGTACCTTATAGCCAAAGTGCATCTCATGACAATTCTAATAAGTCCAAACACGGCTAGGTTACATTGATTAATTACGGAGTTCCAGTGCCTACCTTCCAGCTCCATCATCATCATCAGATCACTTCGATGATACCATTTTCAACGTAACTATTCAGAATCATTCATTTATTTGTATTGTCATAGTCGCTTAACTATGTATATCTTCATTGTGATATCTATTTGAGTATGAAGTTCCGTTGACCATTTCTGGTCTTCTTCATCAGTTCCACTTCATCAAATGTTACTTTTTGACTGTAAATGCTTAAGTTCTTGATGAAAATACTAAAATTACCATAGAGTTGCCTATAATTTTTGAGGAGTTCCCTCGATTCCTCATGGATTCCATCATCAGAACTGGATTTTGAAAAAAATGGGACCAATCTGGAAGCATATCCTATAAAGGGAAAAAAAATTTTGCAAATCGGTCCATAAACGACGGAGTTCTGAGGTAACAAACATAAAAAAAAAATGGTGATAAAAAAAAAATACAACCGAATTGATAACCTCCTCCTTTTTTTTGAAGTCGGTTAAAAATGATTTTTCTTTCAGCAAACAATTTTGAGTGATAGAGATCAGTTACAAATAATAATTAAATAGTAATTTGTATTATGCACTGGACTCTTACCCTTGAACTGAATAAAATAAATATAAATTAGTCTAATATATTTATTTATTTACAAGCACTTGTACATAATTACGGAGGATGAAAATATATTATACATAATATTATACCAATATATGTACCAATAAGGATTATGTTAATTATCTATGGAAGTGCTCTTTAATTTTGAAGACATCTAGAAAGACTGTCGCGAAGAGAGTGTGGGACAGAGTTCCAGAGAAGCACTGCAGTTACAGCAAAGGAGCCATTATAGTGCTTCAAAGTGTGACGCGGAGTACGAAGGAGAAGAGACCTGGTAGCGGCAGGGTTTACTGCTCGGAACGAGGTACTCAAAGTGTTCACGAAAGCTTTGAGGGGCATTGGGACTGTGCAGGATAGTATAGAAAAATAACAATATGGGCATCTCGCCGACGCCGAAGCAGCCAGTTTCGAACCAGATTAAAGGTTCCAATCTCCGACAAATGGTCGTATTTGCAGCAATTCGGCAGTCCTACAGGTTTTTCAATTTAATTCAAATTATTTTATCTCACATGATCATGGCAGTAAGTCCCCTTTTTAAGGAATGGCTGGAAAGACGTCACGGCGTCCTCACCTTCCACATGGCACAGGTCCTCACCGGATATGGTAAATTCGTTAGGTTCCTGCACTTGATTTGTGCGGAAGAAACGCCCGGGTGTCACCATTGTATGTACCGCCCGGAGGAAGGACATGGTAGAGCATACAATCCGTGTCCTCGGCGGCAGCGACTTCTCGCGCTGGGCGTACTGGCCAAGGTCTGGAGCGAGGAGGAATGGCAGGCGGTTGCCTCCTGCGAAGCAGTAATTCTAGCGAAGGAGACGGCCACACGCGCGAGGGAAAGGACTTCCTCACGCCCCAGCCACCGGGATCACAACTTCCAGCAACCGTAGGCGTGGGCTTGCGGATGACGAGCAATCAGTAGCTCGCCGTCCGGTAACCGCCCGGACTGAACCCAAATCGTCGACGGTGAGTAGTTTCGCCCTCTCGCTCCTCCCTAGAATGGGAAAAGACATTGGATGATTTCCCACCTTAAAAAGGCCTACATAAAAATATTTTGAATTAACACTTATAAAATGTTAGAATTTAGTGCGTATGTTTAGAAATACCTCCGTAGCATCAAGAAAACTGACATCTGCATAATCTATGAACGGTAAAAGAGATTGAGCAAGAGTAACCTTATGTAGTTTGAAACGGCAAGAATTTTGGACAAGTTTAAGAGACTGAACAGAGGAAAAGACCCTCAGACAGTGTCCATATGAACACCAAGATTTTTAGCACTTTTGGAGTATAGTATGGGTACATAATCGGCGACTGGCTACATCTATTAGTTTGAGCATATCTCAGCCACCAATAATGAACCCTTGAGATTTAGGTAGTACCTACGGTTCAGTAAGAATTAGCCCACTAACTTTAAAATTTAAGTTAGTGATAGTCTTGGGGGCCAAATTAAACACCCTCCCAGAATGTAATGACTTGCATGTACTTAAACAATATTTGCAAGCTTTTTTAGAACCGCTAATAGTTACAAGCCGTTAATAGGTACCTAATTGTTGATTGAAAACATATTTAATAATAAATAAATGTTGATTTACGACTAGACGGGAACACTTTTAAGATTAATTTTCCTTCTTTATTGATTCTGCTCCAATTAGTCTCACGCGTTTTGTGTACAACATTTTCACTCACAAAAAATGCTCTAGGTGCCTATCTCCTTTCAACAGTTGGCATAAAATTGTTTAGTCTCAATGCTACGTTGTTTGGTTTTCATAACCTTAAAAGCTTCACTAGAACAAACAAACAATGCTCAACGGGCGTGAAAAACATCCACAATTAGATGTGACAATTGAAATTAATTTTTAAGTCTACATCTATTTTTTTACTCGTCTGCTGTCTCATGTGGCCGTGTGTGATCATGTTTCATAATTTATACCTACCACGAAATTCTCGAACAGAACAATTTACCTCATTTTAGAATTATTATCGTAGAATTCGTAACACCTGAGATTTCGCAAAGCGAGCGCCGTAGTCTGTCGCAAGCTCATCAGATAACAGCACTTCCTCCATTGCACAGCGCCGCCGCGCGCCGCCCAATTTCTTCAGCGGCGCACGCGCATCGCCCCCGCCATGGACGCTGACTGTGCCGCCGCCGACTTCCTGCATACTGATGCAATGGATTTGCGGTTCTTATAAAAATTCCTAATCATTTTGAAATAACGAACCACTCATATTTTGGTTGATCAACGTTTCCAAAACTCGATGTCCCAGTAAAATTTTGTCATCTTACGATAGTTAAATCCACTTCACATCCCTGTATTACTAAATGTTTATCTAATTACCAAGTTAATTAAATTCATGTAAACTCAAATGCGCACTTGCGGGGTCGCATGTTGCGCAAAGGCAGTTTCGGCGCATCTTGAATCTCGGCCTAGTTCGCGCGCGGGCGTGCTCGCGTGGTGCTCGCCGCGGCCTTACGTCATAGAGCAAGCGGATTGGGTCAGCGGCGGCGCCTGCGCCTTGTCCATACGAGTTATGTCATACGGACAGCGTGCGTAACATACATACGTGCTGTCTACGAACCCTTTAATAGTGTTACAAAATAACATTTGTCATAAATCAAATAAGAACACACTCACAACCTATTTCCAAGCAATTTAAAGAAATCTTTTGTGAAATGAATAGACGTCACTCGGCAGAAGTTCTTTGGAAATTCGGAACTTGTGGAAGTTGAAAAACTTAATAACGTAAAAAAGAATTTCTGATTTGATGTTAGGAACAGATTCAACACGAGCATCCTTAGTTCTAGTACTTAATTCGACCGAACCATGAATCTCACCTTGTAATCGGAATCCTGTATTCCGAATGTGACATTTTTGTCGATCGGCGGCGTTGTATTCACAGGTGCTCGTATCGCAACCTATATAAATATAGTAAACATCAGTATGCAGGCGCGTTGCCAATTACAGCGGAGACCTACTTTCTTACCTTCGAACTTTTACTTCCTGCGGGCCAGGCAAGGCGGCCGGTCGCACCACGCAACGAATTACGAAAGTGGCGCGAAATGCTCGGCCGACATTCGCGTACCGCTTGCGCCACCTTCAGGAAGTGCCGTTGCTGCGGGATTACGTAGCCGGCGTGTTGCCTGCGCCCGCGCCGCTGCCCGCCGCGCCGCGCCCGGACGCTATCCTTGCTTGAGAAACACGTACGGGAGTCTGTGGTCGCGACCTGCGTGTTACCACACACTATGCAACTCCAAGTGAGCAGTGCCGCTTGCCGCTTGCCATCCTTTCTCTAATAACACCCGACGATTGCTCTGTTACGACAATTGCTCGCTTCTGGTTTGCTAGATATATCAATTATCTTTATTAATATTTGGTAACAGAATTGTAGGGGCATTGCAGAAACAAAATTACATTAAGATTTGATTCTAACTCATTCATCAGCTCATTATTTGAAGAGTATGGAATCATTTGCATATTGCTTTATGGAGCTCTTTGCGATAATGCGACAATATTTAAACATTTTATATGGGTAACGTCAGAAAGCGTTATATTGCGATATATATCTAGTAGAGCGTAAAACACGAGGGAACGCCTACAGCTATTAAGAAACAAATCTTATTGGCTTCGTCCACGAAGCAGGATGTATAATCTCTCTCGGAACTATGGCGAGTTACCTAAGCCTAAGGCTTGCTTAACGTACTATAGATATTACAGCTGTTACGAAATTGTTACTTGCAACATTAAATTACTCAATGTTTTCTTTTAATCATATCGAGAACTGTTTATTTGTAAAACGACTGTTCTATCGATTAACGATTAACACAGTACCTAATGGAAATTATCCAAGAAAACATTTGAAATTCTTCGAATATCGAACACACCGTATCTACAGTGTTTTCCGATAAATTTTTGGTCGTAGTCATAATGTAACCCGTAAGCCAATACGTTACCTACTGAAAAGGCAATGGAAGAAGCGAGAAGTAGATAAGTGTGAATAATAGGTTGGGATTTTAGTGGTTACATTTTTAGATTTAACTAAAAAAATGCTAAACAGTAAAAAAATAAAAAGAATATTTTGAACGTTCATTGTGTAGAATGCACAATGAGAGACTATAAAAATGAGAACATTCCATGCTGAAATCCTTTTAACATGAGGTCTTCAGGCTGGCAATATAAGCTAGCATATTTGATATGATAGTTGCTACACAGATATGTGATAATTATGCGATACGTCGCTGAAGTAAATTAATGTGGGTAGCAGTGCCCACTGTCCTGAAAAAGGAGATGAATCTCAATCTTGGAGAGTTGCATAAAGTGATACTTAAGTTTAAGTTTAGCTGCGTAGCGCTCTCTTTAGCTCTTATTACAAGGGTTGCAGGTTTGTTCGAAAGAATTGCGGCCCTGGAACGCAAAGGCCAACTGATAGAATACAGATAAGTTTTAGTCAGTAAAAGACTGACACTCACACTTGCTGCACCCAGACACGGAGAAATTATAGCGACGCTTGAAAGGCAAAAATTACTAAGCGACATTGAGTAAACTTTACAGGAGAGTGATTTAAATTAAATTTTTTAGAAAAAATCATTGTTAGTTAAAAAAAAGTCGGATGTAGATACTATTACCATGATGTTAATAATATATAAATCCGACTATTTCGTCATTTTTGACAAAAAAATTAACTTTAAAGCACTCTCATGTAAAGTTTACTTTAATTTGCTTAGTAATTTATGCCTTTCAAGTGTCGATTTGATGATTTCGCACCTAAATATAATAATTAGTATAAGAGGAGAAACTGGCTGACTGACATATCAACGCACAGCTGGAACTACTGGGACTACGACAGTGAAATTTTGCACAAAGGTTTCCTTTTATGACGTAGGTGAGCAACTGAGCACTAAGAGAAGATTTTCCAAAATTTACTCCCAAAGACACACCACAAAGGTCTAAAGTTAATATGGAGAAAACTATATTCATGCGGGTGAAGCTGCTAGTAGAAGCTAGTATTGACATAATTAATTACCCAATTAAACGTACTTACTGATTTAATAATTTAGAAACAATATCTGCCTCAGCAGAATAACAATCCCCAGATTGTTACTTATTTTTCAAAAATCCTCACTAGGCTGATATTGTTTAACTAGTGAGGATTTCTGGAAAAAAATAACAATCCCCACTGGTGGGGATTTTTGAAATAAACCGGCAGGAACTAGTACGCAAGCATCTAATTGCAAATATGATGAAAATCAACAGTTTCTTTAAAAGCTTTTCCTCGATCGGAAAGAGGAAATTCTGTAAATAATTAGATATTAATGTAGGCATCAAATATATTCTCAACTCAAACAATATCGACAAGACACTGCCGATTTACAAATAATAACTCCGTCAATTAAGTTTTTTGTCGTTAAATCATAACTATGCTATTTTTTTGTTATAAATAACAATCTTAATAAGATTTAGGTAATAATGTAGTTCCTCTTCATAATTGCCGGTGTTGGTAATTTCTTTCAAGGTTCAATAGGGGTCAATCTGGTTGCTTGACCCCTAGACCCGGAAACTTCAAAGAGCCACCAGACAGAAGGTAACGTTAATTGAAGAGTGTTTCTGTGATAATTTAGGAAGTTAAAATGTGAGCAATGTAACGTAAACTTGTGCACTACGAGTATCAAAGCATTTATGAAATTTTCAGTAAAAATTAAAATAACTGATAGGTACCGAGAACCTGTGTAATGTGTTTATTAAAATTATTTTTTGACTATAACTTAGTTTGATCAAAACAAGTAAAGGTGTTTAACCCCACAAAGAATATATAGGTAAGTTTGAATACGACTTTACTTTGAAACACATTGTGGATTTGCAACAAAACAATAACACATTGCTTATTCAACAATGTTAAAGATCTACAGTTACCTACTCATTTGTTTGGTTAATACAACAAACGAATAATGTATTGTAACAGCAATAACTCAATTACAAAACTCGATGTCGGTGTAACAAACAAACACGTGCCTACTTTTTCAACAACCAACCTAACCTCCTTTGAGAAATTTATGCTGAGATTCGAATTGCAGTCATGTCAACCGTTGCACAAGTGCCGTCGCTAACGTTACAAAATCGGAAAAAGTGCGCAAAAACGGTATTAGGGCGAGAAAATTCACATCGGCTGTGTTCCGTTACACCAGCGCAATTCGCTCAGTGCATAACCCCATCTTCTAACACGTAATGTGTGCAACGGTGCGCACCCGATCTCGCACGACCGGTCCCGAAAGTGGGTCATCTCTTTTTGTTCCACCAAGTTATTCCGTAATTAGAAAGAGAGGGTGAGGGTACTTACGCTGATTTCACATTATTATGCAGGAGTATATCGTATGTAAATTAGCTTAGGTAGCTGTTTGATTGCAAGAACACGTGAACTAAGTATTGATGGGCTTGTGGAATTCCGAATGGGTATCATTAGGTACTTAATTTCATCCACAATAAGGTGGTGATTGATATAATAATTAAAGTCTAATGAGTGTGAGCCACACATCATACAAACGAAAATGCAAAGTTGAATGGAAATAGCATTTTGTTTGCCTACTTCTCTTTGACCTCATACGAAACCTCACAAATTTAGGATTTGAGGTCATTTACATCACAAAACGATGACATTTTCAAATACCACTATTGTTCGAATAACAGCGTTAAATCTGCACCTAATCCGTTAAGAAACAGGCGAATCTCACGAGGTGTTAGCCAAGATGGCGGCACGCGGAAGTGTGTGCGACTTCCGCGTTGCCCTGCGCTGCGCGTGCGCTCCACTCGTGACTGCTACATACATTATTAACCACCGGCTCGTAACGTAATTATGAGACATCCAAATGGAAGACAATTATCAAATGTTGTAACACGATATCTCTATCTGTAAACATGTGACGGCATTTTCTTAGAGGTGCTCTGCCGTGTTACCAAGTTACGATTCATCACAATCACTTCTAACTGTCACGTGTTGTCTATTCCGTAAATAATCGGACCACCTGGACTTCGGGCAATGATTAAAAATATCAGCTATACATTTTGAAAGATTGTTCATTATAATATTCTCCTTCCAAGTAATTAAAATCACCTACAAGTTTTTATCATACGTATTGCACTTTATAAAACATGATTAGACGCGATAAAATTATTGTAACTTTTTTTAGTCAACATTAAAATCTTAATCACGTCAATTATGTTAAACAGACAACATACAGTATATCTATCTATCATCATAGTTAACTTTGCTGTTTTACCATTTATCTGCATTTTTATCCATCGATGAGTTTATCAAGTTAATTTAACAATCGTATAACTACATTGATTTACAAGATTAATTTATTAAATTAATTTGAGAAGGAAAAACCAGCGCGCGATGGGTTTACAGTGATAATAAATCTAAGTGTAGGTAGAAAATGCGACCTGTACCTATGTGATTATAAAGGGACCTGGAAAGTAGCAAGCACAGACTACTCAGAGATACTACGTATGTAGCAAGCTTAGGCCAAAGAAATAAAAATAACTTATTGAAAACTAAAACAGTGTAAAAACAAAAACAACATGTAGAGACCACCAGTTAAAAATAATATTTTAACATATGTATACCTCATTTATTAATTTATATATACATCTTAACTATTAAATATTATAATTTAATAAGTATATAAACAAATTGAAAATAATAATATGTACAAACGGGTAGAAATAAAACTCATAGGGCATCAAAAAATTCGTCCACATCGATGTCAATGGGAAAAGTGCCCAGAACGCTGGCAGCATTGCCACGCTGGATGGCAATGCTGATTCTTTGACCGAAGAAAAGCCCAGCCCTCTGGTCACGCGAAGATTCGACCAGCTGTTTGCTGATATCCCGAACAACTCGATGAGCGCTCGGACCCCATGGCCCTAGTGTTTCAACCCCAAACGGCTCAAATATATAACCTCCGATGAGGTTATTATATTTACGCCGTTTGAGGTTTTCTGCACCTGCAGCAGCCGCCCCAGCACAGCCCGCCGTACTCAGAAGGGATGGGATGGCGCAAGGGTGTCGACACATGTTGCATCCCACACCAAAGGCCTACCCAATTTCCAAGGCATTATAGTCATCCCGTCTGGCCTCTTCCTCTTCTTCTGTATACCTAGCGTTCATCCTCATGATGAGAGATGAAACCATGATGGTCTTCATAATTATTTAGGTATGGTATTGTATAATTAAAAAAACCTTGACAACCGTAGTTTAGGTAATACTAAATAGGTACGTAACCTAACCTGCGACACACAACGGGTGACACCAATTGTCACCCATTACCTAAAAATCTCAATACGAGAGAGTGCTGACTCGTTCACCATACACAAAAAGCAAAGCTACCAACATAAACGAAAGCCCTGAAATAATAACAGTCCGTAGCCTCTGCTCTGTCTCTCCTATTTTCCTGAATGAAGAGAGTCCATGCCGTAATGAGCGAATCATGGACTAATACATTAACTACCACATAGTACCTACATAGTTATCTACTAGTATCAGCACAGTCGAGCACAGAAGACAGTATATTGGCACAGACTAATAAAGGCAGTAGATCAACTTTAATGTTTTTATAGTAAATCATGATAATAAGATCTTTTTTTTCTTCAAATAACTTCTCCCACTCTGAGTGGAGCGAGAGGTGGTATCAGACTTATACTGCCTAAAAGCCACCCGTTTTTAGGGTTCCGTACCTCAAAAGGAAAAAGCGGAACTCTTATAGGATCACTTTGTTGTCTGTCTGTCTGTCAAGACCCTTTATCTCGGGAACGCGTAGAGGTATCGGGCTGAAATTAAAACCATATTATACTCAGATCTGCGGTCCCTTGAAGCTGTGAAAAAATCAAACATTTGAGTTAACAGAAAAAAAGATACGGCCGTTTATGTCGCAAAAAAAAAATGAAAGTTCAAAGTAGAAAATTTTCTTTGCAGACGCAGACTGGCACTATGACTACGAAACTCGTAAGAGTGAAATTGAAAAAAAAAAACAGTTGCAACTTAATTTTATTCATTTCAATGAATTTGCATAGTTTTAATATAAAACGAGAAAACTCAAAAGAAAGAAGACTGAGGTTGGCGAAGGGATAGAGGAGAAATGATTTTACGAAGAGAAGCGCAATTTATATTACATCAGAAACAGACAGCGTATAGCTAATTCTTATTCATTCAGAAACTAAAGCAGTCGCTTCCAATAAGATGATACAAAATAATTGGCTCAAGCATCCTAAAGTAATATCCAATCCAAAGATAAGCAAAGCAATATTCTGGAAGACTGGTCATTACTATGACATGACATTTTTTGGCATTTTATTTAATTAATAAATTGGTGCATCACGTAGCGTGAAGATTGGTAACCAAAATTTTGGTGTTAGAAAAAATAAATTGTCAGTGTTCTGCCATATACAAATATAATTACAACAATATCTCTTCAACAATAATAGGTAAGTAGACAAGTACCTACACATTAATTAAAGCTAAAGACATTGTAACTGAAGACTGTGGCAATGGTTCCTTGCATGTTGACTTGGCCGGCGCATAAGTCTAGACTCCATCGCTTTTAGATAACTACTGATACCTTTTCGACTGATATCTCCTTTACGGTTACTTTTATTTTAATACACAAATTAGAAGCTTAGCTCCACATGGTACTTCCTCTTGCTTAATCTAAATAGATTAGATAGGTATGTACGGACCTATTAGCAGATTGTCATAAAGATTACACATGATCTTTTTCCAGTCTGTGACACGACGACGCGCGACGACCGGCCGGGGTCGCGGCGCGCCCGGACATACCGCCTACAATTACTGCCAATTGTGCCAATTGACGACACTGCCACCCTTCCGCTTTCTATTCCACTAGCATCATCGTTCAAACATCTGCCATCTGTTCTCTGAATACATGTTGCTTGCAGTATCAATAACGACGACGAATCTAAAGGATCAACAGTTCCTTCGTCTAGTCCTTCAGTTACGTTTGCTTCGGTTACATCGTCTCGCCGCCCAGCTAACTAGTCTACGTTGTGCAACATTCTTACGTAAATAAATACCTGTTTCTTTATTGGTATTAATTCTATAAGGCATTCCTTGCCAACAAGAACAAGTAGATAGGTACGTAACTCATCAACGTCTGCGATTCACGCATTGGTCATTAGCCGTAGATTTCCGCCAAAGAGAGCCTACAGATTTAAGTAGCTTTGTATGTAATTTAGGCGGTAAATTAGTTTTTATAACACGACTTTAATTAGCGAATTAAGGTCATCGTATGTATGTAACACTCGAGCAATTTAGAGCTCGTCTGATGATCATGAGCGTTTATTGCTAGGCACGCACACAGCGAAAGATTATTTGATTTCTTTTCGCAAACGTAACAATTGCTTCAATTGCTCCCTGTCACCCTTCCGCTTTAAATATGTACTCTTTCGATTCGGTATTTATATTATATGTATATTCAATTCGACATCTTGTTATCGCACATTTGGCATAAAAAACTGTGTGATTTAATTCTCATTTACTTACTAGGTACTAAGTCTGTAGAGACACGATAATGGAATCCTTATCAAAATAGACTTCATTAAATACTTACTAAAAAAACATTACAATTTCTTTATGCACAGACGTAGTTTAGGCAAATAAAGTAACATTGTTTCCTTATTATTATTATTGTTGGTAAAGTAATTATTCTGAGGAAACGCATAGGTTAATTTGTTTATGACGTTTATGTACGTAAATGATTAAGAATGGCGTTTAAATTTTTAAATATTCTCATTTCAAAATTGATTGTAAATAAATCAATATGTAATGTGTAAATGTAAAGGTTTACGTCCGCTTTACTTTGTAGTTAGTTGCCTATACTGAACAATTCAACATGTCGTTTGTTTCCGTGTTGTTATCATCCTACACGTGTCACGAGATTATATAAGACTGGCATATAATGTGATATGCTGATGATTATTCTAAATGACTAATATGGACATGATATATTTATACAATTATCTATTAATTTTCTGTGCAGTGCAGGAAATAGAAAAAATGTTGCAACAGTCCTCCGCGTATAATGCAACAAAGTCTGCGGCAAGTTTTTCTGTTGCGAATAACAAAAAATGAAATCTTTTGTTTCAGTTTATGTACGTTGCTTTTGTAAGATGAGCCCACGGTGACCAATTCTAGACTTACCTAAGTACTGTGCCTAATTAATATGATATCTTGTAAAGAACCTAAGATAGCGGAAAAGTTTACTTGTAATAGGTACTTGTCATTGTTTATGTTAATGTTAGAAGATATTATTTTGCTATGCTAATCGGCGGTTGTTGTGTACGGTACTGGGATGACGTCACTCGTCAGTGTTGATATTCGCGCAGTTTCCGGGACAGCTGGCCGGGCGGCGGGCGCGGACGACGATAGCTTATCGGAGCACACCGAGGTGGATGATCGATATATCGTACTGTTTGTGGAAGTGCACTACTTATCATACGTTACACATTTAATTTATCTAGCGTGTTATTCTACTGTACCATTTTTTTTCTAGTAAATCTTGAACGCCTACTGCCCCAGAAACAACAGATCTTAATGAATACAAACTGTTTTCGGGTACCTAGTAAAATTGAATATCCTATCAATTCTTTTGGTATCTTTGGTCAGCAAGAATGTAAGTGATAAATTGATAATGGATAGATTATTATTTAATCATTATGCGAATAATAGATAACCTTATGATTGGACGAATAACACGATAGTTTGTACAACGCTGGGAAAGATATAATAGTCAAAACTCATTCAAATTAATAAGTGAAAAGTAACTCGCTTGGCTTGTCGTTTTGGTCTAGATAGGCATCAATCGCGTTGCGCGCCTCTATCATTACTTTTTTTTTAGGATAGACCAGACTTCTCAAAAGATCATGCTGTTTTAAGCATTACAAAAGATATGTAGGTAGTTACACTAATTATAACCACCATCTTCAGGAGCTTTTCTACTGTGAATCTCAATCTATGATTTAATTGGTAGCAATCAAACGAATAATCAACCAAACGAAGTAAATCTCAAGAAACAACTGAAGCAATTCATAAATTAAAATGAAGGAATACATTTCTAACCAGATTCAGTCAAATTGACGAATATCACAATTTAGTTGATTCTGTAAGTCCCTGCTAAGGATTCATGGAACACGAAAAACGAAAATGCATAAGCTGACTACGTGATTAGAGAATTTCTAATAACGATAACGTCAAGATAAGCTAATGTAAATAATTAAGGAAAAAAGCATCGAGGAAAACCACAGGCTATGAATAAGCGGCGAAAATCTGTAACAGGGAGAACCACATGTGAACAAAACGCTATTGAGAAATAACTAAAGTATCATCGATAGCAAAAGTTATTAACGTCGCATTAAGCATCTCGAGATTGGTTCGCATGATGTTTTTTTAACGAAGAAATCACATTGTTTTCCTCTCGGGACGGCGGAGTGGAGAGTGACAGCGGCTTGCGTGCGCCGCAGTCGACGCCCCCCGGGTTTCTAAGCGCAGCGCGCGTGACCAATTGGTATCATGTGTCTTCAATTTAGATCTAACTCACTGTGTGGGTCGTATTACCTATTGTCAACATGATTACGTATTTTTATAACCCCGAAGACGACTGTTTTCGTCCAACTTACAGAGTTAGGATTGATTTACAAAGCCATCATGTTGCTACAATTTCACATAAACATACGCAAGCAGATGATGTAGATATGGTTAATATGATAAATTACTAATTAAATATTACTGACGCACCTACCTATCAGAAATTCGTAATAATCATCCAATTAAACAATTTATTATTATCGTCTTAACAGACTCAAAGAGTCATCATACCTACTGATTCATGAAAAAGGCGGTAAATTTAACATAACTAACCTACTGGCAGCAATCTGTAACATATAGAAGCACTTTTTTAAATTTTGTGAATGTGAAGTACCATGGAGCATTTTTACTAGGTTGCAACTTGTTTGACATAAACGAGCGTTGCAGTTGAGAGTTTGTCATGCTCACTCAAATGTCTCGCTGATGGTGGCACGTGTTATTGGGTCATTTAATTCCCTTCAAAATGGTGGAGCTGAGTGGGGCTGATGCACGCGTCATACTCGTGAACGGGTGCCGTCAGTTGAGAGTGTTGAGACGGGACATCTCTTAGCTGCCAGTGGCTTATTTCAATTTTTCTACATTGTGCTCACATAATAGAAGCAACAAGAAATATGTAACCAAGATTATTATATATCTATATATATAAAAGGAGAAACTGACATATCAACGCACAGCCAAAACCACTGGAACTAAGAGCGTGAAATTTTGCATAAGGCTTCCTTTTATGACGCAGGCGAGCACTAAGAAAGGATTTTCCAAAATTCAGCCCCTAACGGGATGAAACGGGGGTCTAAAGAGAAACCTAGTAACTCATAATATGATTTAAAAGAGTGTCCATGGAGTTTCTTCCACATTCTTCTCCATAGAGATCTACGCTTTGGAACGTGCAATTTAGCATCACTTTTTTTTTTGACTGACCGATATTTAACTATTCAAAAGTGCCTGTAAATGGTATATTTGAAACAAAGGCTTTTGATTGATTGATTGATTGATATAAGGATAAAGCAGGAGGTATAGTAATACCGTAAAGAGTACTTTATCAGTGAACATCCGGGACACGGTAGTCCATAAAGAATTAATTGGAGCCTGTTTGTATCCTGAATCTCGAGGAAATTCGAGGAGCGGTTGAACAGACGCCAAGTTGCATTGAATAATTAATCGTGTAAACAACGATATCCGGCTTGGATTCCATTCATTTTCCTCTGGCTCTAATTTTTCTCAAGTCTCGTGACGCAATCGCGGATGTTCTAACTCTTGTAGCGGCTATTGTGCTGACATAATAATTGCGATACCTCATTAATGGTCAAACACTGTCTCGAACGAAGACGTAATTTTCTATTTTAAATAATTCTAACGTCAAAACTATTTGTCAGCTAGAAAATCAGAATAGTTATATTTTTCATTATTTTTATAAGTATTCCACAATGAGGTAGCCCTTGGATTTTGCCTTTGGGTTTGAAGATTCCGAAAATAAATTACGATTTTATATTAAAAGTAGGTACCTATGATGAAATATTCTTTTCCGAGGTAGTATGTATGGTAGTTTTAGATAAACACAATAATTCACCAACATTCTTAGCGGTAATATAAAATTATGATTTTTACGAGGAAAATCCAAAATTCGCTATTAACAAATAGGCTGAGACTTATTTTTAAAAACCTGTAATATAATATAATCTTCAAAATTTTAATAGATTATAATAATTTTGCATATCGACTTTAAATTCATTATAAACTAGGGTGTCTAGACTTATAAATACTTATTACATTACATCCACTGGTCTACGTATACAAAGAAGTCTGGCGTAGCGTATATTAATCGTAACATTGTACTTGATCTGTCTGTTTAACTGTACTTATAAGTTTTTGTGTTCGCCAGTATACGGTAGAAAGTCGAGACCTTGGCATTAGCCTTGCGCGTGGAAAACGATTGACGATACGGAAGCGCGCGCGCATTGTTTTAACGTAGATTACGTAGATCGGAGCGGAGGGGTGGGGGGCGAGACGCGGGGGAGGCGACGCTGAGGAAACGGATACATTATGCGACTAACGACTAGTATTTACCGAGTTAATGGCACTTCTAAAAACTCGTTTACCGTATTGGTAAATGAATATTTCACTGTTTAACGAACAAGTATCATTCTATATCCTGTGATATTTCAAATGGTGTCATTTTATTTAGGTTTTAACGTTTCTACACTTTCAATTTTTTTTATTTTAAATTCATATAAATCAGTGCTTGACTGCGATCCCACCTGATGGTAAGCAGCGATGCTATCATAGATGGTGAGGCGCACTAGTTTATTAAGAGCCTATTCTCTCTAGCCTTGAAGACACCTAAATTATAGTTGGACGGGAAGACCGCAGCAGGCAAATTGTTCCAGTCCTTCGATGTACGCGGTATAAACGACGAAGCGAAACGCTTAGTCCGGACCGTTGAAGTTTCAACAACGTAAGGGTGGATACTCGCCGTACGTCGGGTTATCATGCAATTCCCGCGCACACTCTCCAAAATGCAACCTGTAAAATACCGATAGGCTGGCTACCCTGCGCCTGTGCTCGAGGCTTTGTAGATTGGACTTAACCAAATCTGGATCCCTAATTAGCCTCTTCGCACGCCTTTCCACTGAGTCCAAAGCTGCTAGATGGCATTTTGCAGCACCAGCCCATATGTGACTGCAGTACTCCACACACGATCGGACCTGTGCCTTGTATAACCTGTGCTTTGTATAAAGGAACTTCACCAAAATTTAGGTTCATGATCGACATTCGAAAGTTAATTAAATAAAAAAAATACTAAACTTTCATCAAGTTACAAATTCAAAATGAATAAACATAAACAAGATACAATTACAAAGTCAATAATAAACATTTATCGGCGGAAATTGAGATTATGCTACGTAATTTATAACAATTCATTCTCGTATCATTTTACGAAAACATTTTTATTTTATTATGTTGACTTGGCATTTGTAATAACAGCACTTGAATGCTTCAAATCACAGCATCCCTAACACTTTTGTTTAACCCCGAGTCGTAACGTCGATACAGGTTAATTAAATTTAAATTTTGTACCAAGAGACAGTAATGGAACAGTTTTTCTTTTTTTTCCACAACTATCACACAACGCCGTCTAGTCTCAAGCTAAGCAGAGCTTGTGTTATGAGTACTAGACAACTGATAAACCTACTTATATATTTCTAAATACATACATATTATAGATAAATTACACCCAGACACAGAACAAATGATTGTGCTCATCACACAAACATTTGTCCTGGGTGGGAATCGAACCCACGACCCCCGGCATAGCAGTCAGGGCCACTAACCACTAGCACAACAGGTCAGTCAAGTCACAATTGGGAGCTGAAACCTGTTTATTTATTTATAATATACCTAGGTATTTTATTGTACTTACAACAAGAAACATAAGAAAGAAAAACTTATATCTAAAACACATACAATGGGCGGCGGCCCTAATCGCACTCCTGTTTTCACTTTTACAACTAGGTACCTTAGCAATGTATGTATTAGAAAGATTTTGGAGATCTACAGTATCTAACATAGAATACAATAATAAATTAATAATTACTAAGAAAATTAATGATTCTATTAAGCATTAAAGTAAGAAGAGTAGAGAAGTATTCCTGATGGCTACAACCCGGGAATCTTTAAGTCAAGATATATATAATAGGTTACTTCTAGGTAGGTAAGCGCGCTCCATCGTCGACCGCATCGTCGCTTTCCATCAGGTGAGATAGCGGTCAAGCGCAAACCTATCAAGAATAAAAAAATAAAAAAAAAGAATATTAGATACATACTTTTTACAATATATATGCGCTGCATCGACACACTTGTTCTTTTACGGAAATAGGAAAAGTCATTAGAAAAATACTTTAGGTTCCATTGACTGCTTATAAACCATACAGTTCTAACATACACAAAGAATAGTAGAGTCGCGCTATAAACATTATCATAGCGGGATCGACCACTTTAATCAACTATAATTCACCTTCGACAGTTCAGATACTCGCATAGGTTACGACCTACGTCACAGATGATTCTGGTTGGAATATTTCCGATCTTATTACCTAACTAGCTTTTGCCCGCGGCTTCACCCGCGTACATAAAATATAGCCTATGTCACTCAGGTATAAAGCAACTTTCTATCGGTGAAAAAATTTTAGCAATCAGACCAGTACTTAGATTAACTCCTACAAACAAAAAAAAAAACTTTTCCTCTTTATAATATTAGATTAGTGTAGATTAATAACTTGAATATTTCAGTTGGTGGAAACAACCTTTAAAAGAAGGTATTGCAATATTTTTTGCAAGGTCTTATGAAGCAGCAGTCAGCTTTATTTACTAAAACTAAAATGCAATTTGGACCAAAAAAACGGACATCTAAAACTGTGATGCAGATAAGCGTAAAATTATTCACCTTTCCAAGTAAAAAAAGAAGACTTGACAAACCAAAAACTTGAATTTATAGTAGCTTAATGATAAAATAAAAATACGTGCACAGTAAAGCGATGTCTGTAGCTATTCCTAAAGGCAGGGGCTGCGTGTAGTGTTACGGTGACCGCAGCGCAGGCGCAACAACAAAAACAGTGCGAGAACATGTCCTCAATCGTGCGTGTCCTGCGTCCACTCACGCGCAGGGCTTACTGTCACCGCTACTGACAAATAACGACAACTTTAACGTGCCTTTAAAAATGATGAAGCAAGTTATTCATGCTTTTTTCTGTTCAAAACAATTGACAGAAAATTTTGGAAAACTCGCCGAGCTAGTGACAGTCTCACAGTTTCCATTTATAATCCTATCGATGTTCTAAAATACACGTGTACAATCAACAATGTAGAATTGTATAATGTTAAATAGAATAAATGAGGCAACAAATGATAATTTTATTACCTACGTCACTCGTCAACACAGCGAATTACACTTACGAACTAGAAAATTTACCTATCACGATGTCAAAACCATTTCATTAGACCACAGCCTACGAACATAATTATGTTAGTAAGTTTTATTTAAAAGGCTCAGTTCTATATAAGGCTGATGTTACGTGGCGTACCTGCCACATAGCTACGCGCTATGTGTGAATCATGACAAATTGACTTTATAAACTTTGATGACGTTTGTTTACAAAAGGCACGATTTACCTACAGTAGTTGCTGTTCTTAAGTCGATGGTAGCAAACGTAATCGATCTCACTTTTATTATAAGTTTAAGATTTTATCACACCTAATAATTATGTACATATTAGGTGTGATAGCACCTCAAACTTACGTACATACTAAATAGTAGTAGAGATTATGCGGAACACAAGTACATAGATTCCTTAGCTAGTCGTGGGCACTTGACAATTCGAAATGCTAACGTTGTGTCGAATTGCAAGTACCTTCCTATAAAATCTGAAAGTAAATATTTGCTTGTCATGTTTTGTTTAGGACACAACCCTACTTACATCTTTTTCTCTGGTTTGCGGTGGGCGGGGAAAGGGGCAGGAAGCCGCAGGACATCCGACACGTACAGGAAGCAAAACCAGTTCTCGAGGCTTTGTCCCTCAACAACCTCCCGGTCCCCAGGCCGCTCTCCCCTCCCTCCCGCTTGTCCAACCACATTCCTGTAGGTAGAGCCTCCGTGCGCAGGCGCACCCTTTCTTCAAACATCACACTGGCATCATACTGATCATAACAACTAAATGGTTAATTAATCATTATACTGATGCTAAGTATATTTTAAAAGAATATGTTTGAATTCCACGAAAACGAATCCGAAAATTTAATTATAACATCATTAAACTTTATAATTACTCACGTGGACTAAGCTGAATACGTCCTGCCTAGCTCGGCCAAAATAGTACATATTTTTACATACCGGTCTAACAACGAATATTCACTAACGTCACATCTAAATAATTCGTACAATTTATTTATACTTATGCAAATAAAGTGATTTACAACAAGTTTCACGTGTAGTAAGAATATATTTATTTTTCATAGAGCCAGGAAACAACTTTAGCTCATCTTTATTCATCATAATACTTCATGTTCAAGATAAAATGCACTAAACAATTAATTACCACATTATGTGATCCAAACAAACATTGTGGCACACAAACATCTACCCAGACAGAAGTATGAGACTCTAAATCTAAATGCGTCGCAGCAAGCAATTTTCTCTATAAATACAACGGGCTCCGTCGTCAAGTATATGATTAACTCCGGCGAATGTCTCCGTGAAGCGGAAAAACGTCGCCACCCAAAATAGATGCTGAATATTTCCGACTCGTATTCCTCACTACTTGTGAAAATGGTATCTAAAGACGGCCGGCGCGCGCGCAACTTCCGGAGCGCCGATAAACATGGCGGCGGCGAGCCAACATGGCGAAGTTTCCGGCCGCGCTGATTCACATATGATGGCGTCTGACTTTGGCTTGCTCACTGCATATCTGTATTATGATTCAACCTTACACAACAAGTAGGTGTCCAGACTAACATCTTTTGGAATTCGCTGTCTAGCACATATCCATAAATAAATATGTGCCTATTCAAACTCGTATAGAGTTTGTTGTTCATGACTAAACAATACGTGTAAACATTGATAAAACCTACATAATTAAAATACTTTTTTATTATAAAAATACAACTAACTTCCAAGACACTATAAAATACAAATTTCTTTAATATTGGAAACCAGTGTTACTATTTTGTTTCCTCGTTTTTTGATACCGTTGATAAAAATGCTCTTTTATTTTTATAAAAGAGCATTTTCAAAGAAAAAAAGAATCAGCAAAAAAAATAAAATCGGTTAACATTAGTGAAGATATCGCTGAACAAGACACAAAAAAATTCAGTTGAAATGTGAACCTCTTCCTTTTTTCGAAGTCGGATTAAAACATTGATAATAGATTGATAAGAAATTAACATGAGTATAATTCAGTTTGATATCTTAATTAATTAAAAAGATACTTGTTCCTAGTACAATCAACATTTCCTGACTGATCGATTAAATCAATCTCACTAATGTTCTCTTCAAAGTAGATAAACATTATGTGTGTAATGATGAAGTTGATGCACTGATTGTCACATTTGCATTCAGAACACGTATGAGTCTACTATCGAATACCGCGTCAGTGCGTCTGAGAATCTCATCGAACCTCGTGACTTCAATTTCTTATTTGTATGTGTACGAATTGAAGTTGAAATTGTACATCATGCGAATGATTCATGTCTGTATCAGTTGAATTGGAAATCGAATGATGCTTTTATTACTTGATTATTGTTCCAGTCCTTTTGTGTCAGTAGGATTGTTTAAATTGTTGACTTTGTTCACTTGGTAGTCAAATAAAGAATTTCAAGTAATAACGTAGGTATGTGTGTAAGGTTAAAGATGTTTATAACTGTTGAAATTATTATATTAACTAATTTAATATGTTTCTTGAAGGTACAGTAATCATTTTATAAGCTGTCCGTTCAATGACCTAGTGCTTGGAGAAGTTGTATAATAATAGATAGGTGAGTATGTACAGTCAGGGGTCAAAAGTGCAGTTACACTCTACTAATATTAAAGTGTCTAAAATTTATTTGTAGTATACGTTCAATGGTCTACAACTAGTTTAATTATTACTGTAAGTATAGAACTTACAGTAATAATTAAACTAGTTGTAGACTGTTGACTGTTGCTACAAATTAAATCAGTCATAAACATTGATCCTCTTCTACAAATAAATTTTAGACACTGTAGCATCGGCTGAGTGCAACTGCACTTTTAGGCCCTAACCTACCATAGAAATATTTTCTTATATCTATGGTACTTAAAATACGGAAAATGTTATAATAATTTACTTATTTGATACCGATTACGCGTTTTTTATTTAAGAATCTTATATTCAATTTACCAACTACATGCATGCGTACATGACGTGACAGGTTATCTAGTCAGATGTAACGCAGACGAAATCATAATGTATTAGGGCATAAAACGTGATTACTAACTAGCCAAAGTACGTTACTAAACAATATTATAGAAAAAAGTGATGGCATCCGCATCCCAAGTAGCAGTAAAATAAATAAGGGACTTGATGTTCGTATGTTGGAGTGTATGAACCGGATCCAGGGACATTCCGCAAAGCACCGGTGCGCGTGCGCTGGGCTGGCGCCAACCGGCGGAGAGTGCGTGCCGGCCATCACTTGCATTACAGCCTTATAATTGTGGGCTAACACTTTACAGATACCACCAACATATTTACTTGGAAATATTAGTATGGAGTACCCATTTCATTTTTATGATGATTAGTTAATCTAAAATATTCATGAATAGACTCCTGTTTTATGAAGCCCAGACTAACGAAAATTAAAGCAATCAGGAACTATTTTTAAGTATCAATAATTTGGTTCATATATTTTATAACCGATATGCTTTAACATTAGATAAGTAGGCCGCACTTGTATAACTGCTCCTCGTAGACCTTGATTTCATAACAGTTATCCGAATGTGTAAATAATGTAAAAGTCGTAATTTGGCAGTAGACAAATGTTACGTTACGATGAGGAACGTAGTCTCACGGCTAGGGTTGCCAAACATCTCAACACTATTGCACTTGTTTACATTCAATTACGCAAAAGACAAAAATGTTAATTGCTTTTATCGCATATTTTTATCTTTCAAAAATAGAAGCATTCAATCAAGACTATAGTAAAAATGTGAATTTATTTAAATAAATAGTTTATTTGCCAAAATCAAAGTAATAAAACAGGGCGTTTGTCTAGCGTAGCCGTAGACGTGCGTCGCGTAGGGATTCGCTACGCCGCCCGCGCCGCCGGCATCGCCTACTAGCCGTAGCCGCACGCTACGCCGACATCGCGTAGTATTTGGCGTAGCAGTTGCGTAGGCGCTACGATATTTTGCGTAGACGCAGCGCCAACGCAATTTGATTTTGATTCCATCATCATCGCGTGTAAGTAAAGTTAAGATTTTTTTAAATATTTATTAATTTGTTACTAACGAAAAAATAAAAATAGAGATATGAAAAGCAATTCTTTGGAAGGACTTTTCGATCAACTCCTTAACTTGTTGCGACCATTTTGTGTCGTAATATAGCTATATAGGTATCATATCATCACAGACATCCCTATATAGATACATCACGTTTTACTTTTGACACATTTTCGTCACGATTGAAAATTCGTAAGAAAGCGTAGCGTAGTAAGAAAAAGTTTACAAACGACACCTACGCTGAACTCTAGCCCAATTAAAAGATAATTGAATATAATTACTTGCTTGTCAAAGAATTGCTTAAACCCAACACTAAATTTTGTTACGGACATATTCGACAAAAAAGCAGTCAACCCTGTGTGAAGCAAGGTTGTCGTACCGCGCGCGGCCGTGGCAGTGAACTTACTTTCTTTGGCTTGCGCTCGCGCAGCCTGCGACCGCCCGGCGACCAAGCGTGAATCGTGCTCGGTTAATAAAACCTAACCTGTCGCACACACTAAATGAGCTGAATCTATTGCAATTATTACTACGCCTGAATTATTTATAAGCATTATTTCGATCGTGTCTATTCTGAGGCGTTTGTGCGTGCCACATTAGATATTATCAAATAATGAAACTCTGCAACGCTTTGATGAGTTATTATTACAAAAGTGGACTAATAAAACTGGAATTCTTAAGCTAATTGAATATAACAACTTGAACGATCGAGATTTTTATAACCTATTATTTCAAGTGCAGTACACTCCGTCGATAAATTAACTGCTGTTTTGTAGGTAGGCAGTAGGTAAACTTAAAGCCGTACAAGTTGCATTCAAAATATCATTACTGATTCTAAAAATATACAACTGGAAATAACAAGGTAATCATAAATCTAACCAATCGAGCATAAAACTGACCCTAATTGCCCAGACTACGTGACACAATTTGAAAAGCGAGACCCATTCCCTAAAAAACGCAATTTTCACATTACGTCATTGCATGACAATAAAGAACAAATTACGAATAAAAAAGTCATAACCTAACATTATCAGTTGTTGTTATTTGAAAAGGCAGCAAAGGTATATTGAATACAGCCACTTGGCCACGTAGGCTTTAATCGTCGTCCGCAATCCTACTTCCGCGTAGTTCATCCCGCTGCGCGACCTAGGCTAGGAGAGGCTAGGCTGGGCCGTTATCATCGAGCCCGTTACGTGACGAAGTTGACCCGGATCCACGGCGCTCGCTGTAAACGCGCACCACACGGAAAAATGCACTAATCTGTCACATTACATACATAACAGTATGGCGAACGATGCTTGCGATACTGTTACCGCTTTGTGCGATCTTACCGCCCGCTAATTGATCGGTTTAATCATTGGAATAGATACCTTCGAGTAGAAGAAATGGAATGACCGACTCCTTTACAATTTAAAAGTGCCTGTGAATGTTTTTATCGAAAAATGCTTTCAATTTGAGTTGATTTTGGATTTGTAGCTATCTATTGTATGAACCGTACCTGAATCTCGATGACTAAATTAATATTTCAATATATAAATTTTCCTGTGCCTTCTATGCTGCCTTTGCTTCTGTAAATATTGGTCAGGTGTTATATGTGAATCGGATAAAATAAACAACGAAGTTTTTTAAGACTGAGTGACGAAATGATTTGTTTTGTAACGAATCGCTGAACTAGTTTTATGAGACTATTATTGTGGCAAATATTTTGTTGCTTCGACATTATTAATATAATCCTTTTGAGTAGCGTAATTTGAGACACAATAAAAAGACAATGACCGAGCGAACGCCGGCGTTCGCTCGGGGTTTAATGAATAAAAAAAATAAGGTTCTAAACTAGAAGTACACACTTTTTAGCTGTTTCTATATATTTTTTTTTAATTTATTAATTGGCACCGTAGTCTACTTATGCCTTATTTTTTACTGACAGCACTGATTTATAGCGTTAAATTATTATTTATTGATTCATATTCATAGTTTGTAACATTCGCATACGTTCCAAGGACCTGAAGTCAAATATTTTGGTCTTAGAAACCGCGTCGCCTCTACATTGACCACTACCAATGTCACAATCATAAGACTCTTTTTATTATTGCACATTAAAAGGTTATCAAATTAATTATACGGTTTCTCCTTATTATATGTATACTCATATAGGTATATATCACACACGATACGTTGAAATAAAGACAAAATGGAAACATGGATTTACCGGTTTTTGTTATGATAAAAATGAACGGAGTTATCCAGTCAAGGAAACAAATTGAAGTCGATTATCATTTAAAGTATGTGTCTCATGAACAACAACGGGATTCTTGCTAATAATACCCTTAGCAGATGAGCATATAGCACGGTGACAACATGGCGGTGCATGGTGCACCGACATACCAAATAGACTGCCAGTAAAATGCAAGTAATTAATATCACAAGTAGAGTGCAAGGTGGACCGCTAGCTCCCGTCCCCAGGTGACACTTATTAAGCGGACTGGAAGCGCACGACACCGGCGCCCGCGCAGCCATGGTCGCGGTTTGTTGGACCACTCAATTTTATTTAGGTAAATAGCACATGTACCCGGACAGACAATTATACTGTATTAGATATCGATGACTAATGGGATGGTCAACATTGTTCTGTTGGCTTTATGTGGATACTTGCTGACTAGCTGAACTAAAGATTAAGATAAGCATTTCTTTACAAATGTTCGAGTTCTAAATCAATAATACTATTGTGTCTAAAAACAAAAATGATTAACAAGAGGCTGAACCCGACACAGAGAAGATAAATTTAACCACAATAAAAAACTTTTTACAAAAAAAAATACAACCGACTTCAAAGTAAAAAAAAAAACACTGAAAAGAGCAAAATAACTTTAATTTCGGAAGTCGGTGTTTCTATAATAGTTTTGTCTCTTCGTTATCTAGCAAAGGAAGAAGAAGAAAAATGCATGAGGTAAAATTGTATGCTTCTATGTTTGTAAAATCAGTACGTTGAACAAGAAAAGCTTTTTTGGTGTAGATAACCTGCATCCAACTCCGAACCACTAATTTTTAAAACTTACAGATTTGTTTATTTAAAAAATAACTTTTTACAAAAGAAAAACAACCGACTTCAATGTTTTTATAATAGTTTTGTCTCTTCGTTATTTAACACCAACTTCCGAAATTAAAGTTATTTTGCACTTTTCAGTGTTTTTTTACATTGAAGTTGGTTGTATTTTTTTTTTGTAAAAAGTTTTTTATTTTACACTTTCCAGTTATGGTACCACCACTAAAAAGTACCCTTCAGCCAAACTTAAATACCTTATAGCCAGAGTGCATCTCATGACAATTCTAATAATCCCAAACACGGTTAGATTAAGTACATTAATTTATTACAGAGTTCCGGTGCCTAACTTCAGGCTTCATCATCAGATCAGTTCGATATATTCCCCCTCTACTTTCAGTCAGTCATCGACTACACGTATAAACAAAGCAATTTTACTTGTTACGACGGTTCTGCTGTGATCCTATGAGGAGTTCTGTTCCATATCTTCGAAGTTCATGATCAGATCATAACAATATTTCTAAGGGACCAACTCGGAAGTATAACCTTCCAATCAAAAAAAAAAATTCAAAATCGGTCCACAATTGACCGAGAAATCGGTGAACATACATAAAAAAAAAAACACATTCAACCGAACATATAACCTCCTCCTTTTTGAAGTCGGTTAAAAAGAGAAAATCGTACGGTAATTACCTACCCACAATTTTGACTAGATTTGATCCGTGAAATATTTCTTATCTACTTCCAGTACATATTTTATATCTTATTACATATTTAATATTGTTATATTATAATGGTGACACGACTTTATTTTAATCACGACAATGAATCCTTAAAAAAAAACTGACAAGTCGTTATCTGATTAGAAATATGTGCGAAATTATATTAAGTAGGTATCTAACAATTATATTTAATAATCGCAACTATGCTTATCGTACAGTATCTAATTCTTTTGTAAAAACTGTATAAAAAGATAAATTTTAATCACTATTTCCATGCGAATATAGGTATGAATAATAATTAATTAATGACTACCAAACTATTTTTAAAGAGCATCAGAAGCCAAGATTGCGTAACGTGTTTATCAGTCAAGTAAATCTAGATATCATCAAAACTGTAACAAATTATTTACATAAAATATACCCCAAAGTACCTTAGTATAATCATAATTGATCGAAACTATTTATCTTGTCATACATTAAATAACTAGGAAAACTTACGAATTATTCTCTAAGGAAAAAAACATTGACGGAATAACATATCGATGACTATTTCCCGGAATAACGATTTGCTCATTATCATTCTGGCCAAACAACAGACCACTAATAAAATAGTAGGTGAATATGAAGTCGTTATTTTAGTTCAAAGTCGCTTCTTTTATTATTTAGAGAATTCTACTGAAAACAAGGCAAGTTGCTTGGAAAGATTACAAAAGTAACGTACTGCCTACTCTGAAGATGAAGTTATCATCATCATCATCATCATTTCAGCGAAATCATTTCAAAGACGTCCACTGTTGGACGTAGGCCTCCTCCAAGCGTCTCCACAACGACCGATCTTGTGCGTCTCGCATCCACCGCATTCCCGCAACTCTCACCAGGTCGTCGGTCCACCTTGTGGGAGGCCTTCCAACACTACGTTTTCAGGTGCGCGGTCGCCACTCTAGAACCTTTAGGCCTCATCGACCATCCGTTCTACGAGCAATGTGCCCTGCCCACTGCCACTTAAGTTTGGCGATTCTTCGGGCTATGTCGGCGACCTCGGTTCTCCTGCGGATATCTTCAGTTCTGATGCGATCACGCAAGGAAACTTTAAGTCCGAAACAGCCTTCAAGAAATTCACCACAACAATGTGAGCTCTGAAACGATCCTGCCACGACTTCGTGAAGTTGATAAGAAGCTTTATGGAGAACATAGAGTTACCAGGTTATATATATTTTGTTTATTTACACATGATGGGAGACGAAAATTATTCTGTATGAAGAGTATTTAGTCGACCAGGAGAACGGTATCATCAATCATTCGGTGGAGAATCAATATTGGAATTGTGTAAGATATTTTCAGAGAGTCGTACGGATTTAGAGGATGACTCTCGAACTGCTTTCAGAAACGTACAAATTTGAAATGGTCTAGCTGGTTCTTTCTTAGTGAATATGGACGCAAATTCCATTTCATGCATGATAATTTATGGTCACATATTGCTCATTTGGTCCATGTGCATATTCAGACGTCGGTATTACTTGCATGGAGTGGCCAGCTCACATCCCAGACTTAAATCTCGTAGAACATGCATGGGACGAGTTCGGGAGATGCGTTAGGAAGCGCACTCCAACTCAAACTGCCGCACCAGGGTCAAATGGTGCGTTAGGGAGGAATAGTCAGGCAAAATCAATTGAAAAATCATTGAAAAAATTGGTTTACAACATGTCACGACGCCTCAATCAAGTGATACGGACTCGTGAAGAAAATACAAAGTATTAAAATTATAATAAAAGCTATATTTTTTAAGACGATTGTGAAAATACACATTTTTTTCTGTCATAACTTAGAAGTGTTTTTTAATATTTAATCATAAAATATTACATAGTGTACTAAACGTGTTATGTGTTTTCATTTATGTATTAATCAATCACCTATAACATACCTACTACAGTTTCACAAAATGATCTTGTGTTTAAGATATTATTAGATACACATTATTAGAGTGATCCAGAATCTTTGTGGTCCACTGTATATTCTACGTGTTGTGTTCATGTTCATCATTTCAGCCGATAGACATCCACTGCTGGACATAGGCCTCCCCCAAATGTCGCCACAATGATCGGACCTGTGCGTCTCGCATCCATCGGATTCCCGCAACCTTCACCAGGTCATCGGTCCACCTTGTAGGGGGCCTTCTAACACTGCGTTTTCCGGTACGTGGTCGCCACTCCAGAACCTTTCGGCCCCAAAGGCCATCCGTTCTGTGAGCAGTGTGCCCTGCCCATTGCCACTTAAGTTTGGCGATTCTTCGTGCTATGTCATATACGAACGTGTTTTTCATCTTGCTTGTCTTTAATGAGACACGTGAACAATAATATTTTAACAAAAAAAAACATTTCCTTGTTTTTTAAGTAGGTATGCTAAGTATTGTAAAAGAAACAAGTATATATATTCACTCAAGAAAATACAGTCTTCTAAAATGGATACTTGAGTTATATTTATTATTACCGCGTAAAGATTAATTTATATTGTAGTTTAAGGACATACAGTGAGTCCAGGAAGTACACGCAAATACTATGTCTTAAAAGAACTTGTAAAGTTTTTTACTTGCGTACATCGTCTCGACGAACTCAGCCACCGCTGCCCGGTCGTAACTGGTCGACAAAAAGTATGCATATATTTGAATTTAATTTTGCGAACAGGAAATATTGAGACGAGCAGACAAACTAAAGAACAAAAAAACAAAAGGTGAAATAATACGTTTTTACGAATTTAAATTAACGCAAGAATGTTGATGCGGATTTTTCTTCATTATTCACCTATTCTAACCTAGTAGTAGGTTGATTTCGTAAGAATATGTTATGACGAAAATAACAATTCTCAAAAGTGTGAAGATACTCCATTGAAAACACAAGAGAAATTTTGCTACGCCCAATGGCACCACGCGAGAATAACTGATTTTGTAGGAGTATGCGGAAAGCGAAATTTGAAAAAAAAATTGTGTTCAAACACGAGCCCATCAATAGATAATAATTTTAAATAGCCCCATGATTATTTAAAAAATAATATTTGCTTTACCTACGCTGTACTGGCATTAGTAGGTATCCAAATGTTCGTATAAGCAAATGTAAAAGTTTAACTTGAACACAATAGTCATGTGCTGAATTCTTAATTGACGTCAAACAGAACATGTAGCACGAAAATAAGCGGATTTTTACACGATATCTTATCATACTTACTCAAGAAACATTTGTTTAGTTAGTAGTTTACTCCACTATTTACATTATCACTCGTTACTTTAAATGAAACTCTTCTCTCCCACGCAAACAACAAACGCAAGAGAGCAAAGTCATTCAGTGGATGTAAAGCAAAAACAGTCTATAAACGTAAAAATGTGACAATTGCAGGGAGTTCATCAATCTTCGCCATTTGAATGGGACGTAGGTGTGGCACGATGGCTTGACAATGACTTCGGTCATCCAGAGAAATTATTAATTGGCCCAAAGACATGACAAAGAAGCGGAAATATAAAACTTCTGCGCTGGAACCCCGCAGCGCGAGCCGCTTTACCTGACTCTTGCCCTGCCATTGTGTCCTGGCTCAATAGAAGGTATCTGCTTTTAAGATGCTGTGGGAAATTGCGCAACGACCGTTGAACGTTATAAGAAACCTTTGAACCATCATCTTGGAGGTAGTATCATGTCAGATAATGACGAGCAGCTAGCGTGAAATGGAGGCTTTTGTATTTACAACCCTTTCGTTTTGTACCTGGAGGGGTAATCATAGCTAACCGTAATCTTTACGCGAACAATTGTTACAAGTAAAAGCTTAGAACAAAAAAACCGAAATATATACAAAAAAGCCTGTTAAAGGAAAGATTTACTAACCTTTTTAAAATATTTGCGAAATATGATTAAGCTCGTAAAATTGTATATTAGGTGATCCGAAATGTGCTCAGAAAGCTGGTGTTGAAGACACCAGCTTTCTGAGCACATTTCGGAAGACAAAATCATCAACTTCAAACGTATTCAGCAGCGTTATCACCCAAAATCTTTACGTCCATATCTATGATCTTATTCTTAAGTGCTTCGTGCAAAATCGTTAAGTTGTGAATTCACACCTCTTTGTCCCCGCCGATGTCCAGCTATCGCAAGTGTCCGGATTCATCGAACAACCCTGTCCACTGGTCGCTCTATATCTCACAGACGAGTGTCAAACAAATCCGAGGCTGTTTCCTAGAAGGGACACCGCGGCGCCTTAGAGACCCTACATTTTTTGTGCCCTTAAAGATAATAAATGATGCACTTAGAAAAAAAGAATCCGACCTGTTCACGAAGATAACGATCACAACGATTTTTATGGAAATGCTAGCCGGAATTATAACAAACAGGAATCCTTTTGGGATGTGGTGGAGCGAGCAGACAATGCGTCGGCAAAAGAAGCGTTATAAAGTGTAGTTGTACCCATCTCATTTCATATCTGATCGGATCATAATAATTACTGGAGGTGATATAGAAAAAACTATAGAGTGGAATTTAGGTAGTGGTTTCTATGTGTGTAATCGATTTTTTTTTTTTTAGATTCCCTATAATGCTCAACAATACGTTAATTTTCAATGTTTCTAGATTTTAATATTTTTTTGATAAGCATATAATAAAACCAACAGAAAATCGTGACACAGGAGTAGGCAATAAGAAGACAAAAATGACTTGAAATGTCATGAAAACACGTCCTACCTAAAAATATAAAATGTAGTTGCAAAAAGGAAATAAATAGGTATTTAAATTAAGAGAACAAAAAAATATTATCCAAATTACAAAACCTCATTGAGGTAAACAAAGTTTTGTAAGCTATAAAACTTCTCTTGGTGTCGGAAAATGACAAAAGGATAAAGATTGAGGTTTAATTCATCCCAAACGACAGGCTTCTGTAAAATTGTTTAGAACATATAATCTAACGCCGGCGTCTGTTAAACAATGTGTTTTAACTAAGAGGAATTCCTAACATTTCGAACGGATCTTTTGTATGCATACAAATAATAAAATGGTTGTAAAGCTCTCGAACCTTTTATTTCCTCGCTTCTTCCATGGTTTTGTAAGTGAATAGACCTCTCAATATCCTATTTAAAGCTTTAGTTTGACCACTTTCCACGAAAAGGCATTTAATAGAATATAACTGATTATGCGCTATGCATTGTGTACTTGAAGCCGTTAGAAGAATGAAACCCTAATAAATATATAATCACGTGGCTATTGAGTTACTCTAGATTTCGGTTATGTCGTGTAGACTTTAATAAATTCCAAAAAATCCAAACTAAGTACATTATCTCGGAAGTCTAATTTGTGCATTAGACTTTCGAAATATTGAGTTAATTCCAAGAATCAATTCAGAATCACTGATTAGGTACTTTAACAGAGCTAAGATTGAATATAATGATGCAATATCCTCCACCAATGGGAACATACGCATTGCAAAGAATACAACAACAAAGTCGGATGGTCACCCTCACCACACGATGTGATGGAACTGGGAAAGAACCACTGTTTACCACTTCGTTTCCCATTCAAGGTATTGTTCGGAAGTGAAGAAGTGCTTCGTACTTGGAAGTATAATGTATCCCTTTGTATGAAGTTAATATTATAGCTGAACGAATTTCGTTGCCATTGTGTACCCGCAAACGTTACCTGCCATTGAAAAGAATAAATGTAGATACGGATTGCACACATATTATGAGAAGGTTATAAATAGTGCAAATATTCACAAGAGATCGGATAATACACCAGAGTGTAATGTATTGGTAGAAGTGGGATGGGCAATGTAATTGATCGCAGAAAAAGTAGGCGCGCCTCTAGAATCTAAAAGAATTGAAGACCATATTTTCTAAAAACACTTCCACATACTGTTACTTACGGACTAAATAAGATTACCAAACCTTACTAGGTACTGAAGGCTCGCAATTTGCTAGCCTTCTATATGCAAATTCTTGGGAAGTCAACACAATTTTAATCAGGCAAAATCTTTTGTTTGTATATTCTGAAATATACCGAAACTTAACTAATTACAAAACAATGGCGGTTTGTCAAGCGAGGTGCCGCTAATAGCGAGCGTGGTGGATGTAGCTCGTCGCGTTGTCGACCTTGGATGACGCTAGAACGTTTTCCTACTTCACTTCCTGCTCGATGCCATCTTGGTTTGGTTTGAATCGAACGCCGGCGCCATACACTGACTCGTACCTACATTATCATTTACATCAAGAATGGAGTCAAATAATTGAGGCAGAGCGTACTTACGTTACACCTTGTTCCTATTGTATTTATTGAAAACAAGCAGATTAACATAAAAATTCACCAAATTATTTCATTGACGTCATAAATGATTTTTGAATTAAAATATTACTGATTTAATGGAATAAAAAAAATAATTAAAATAAATGGACTTATGACAAATTGAATTCAATTAAAAGGAAATCTGTAATACATAAAGCTATCACAGAGGGCTTTGTATTCTGTAAACTCTTCTGTTATTAGATATTCAGCTGAGTCCTTCACTTTTGTTATTATTTTGTTAAGACGTGGATATTGGAGAGGGATATAAATGTTTGTACTTCTAGTTTTGAGGATTTTTTGTATTGTTTCCAAGCATGGAACTGTTTTATGAAACTAAAAAAAAGGATGATGAAAGTTATGAAAGTCCTCACAAACTTATTAGGTACAGGCGTAGTTTGTGGGCGCGTGTTACTATGTTTTTCACATAGCCGATACATTACACTAGTCAAATAACACATTTTCTTACACAAACTGTCTTTAAATAGAATCATAAGCATTAGAATTGTTACTAAATCCTTATGACAGCAGTAATTTCAGTAATGGACATACAGGTATATCATCCCATTTACACTCGTTTAATCTGTCTAACCCCGAATGCACTTTCTTTTTTTTATCCTACAATACAGCCTCGTCTTTTATGCTGAGAATATAAACTTCCTGAGCACAAGCTACGATGTAGCGTTAGAAACAGTGGAGTACTAGGCACTGACAATGCGGGAGCGCAACCACGCATAGACAGTGTTTTGCCTCGCTCCGCGCCCTTGCAATCTTCCTAATGAGTGAACCCTTTCACACTATGGACAAAGCTGGGGTTTCACGGGTGATGTGACACGTATTCATAACATCGTTCTTTGTTAATTCCAACTGAAATGAAATTCTGCTCTTTGGGTAAAGTGAATGAAATTGTAAGATTACGTGCAGACATTTTTTGAATTTTGTTCAATTAAACTCAAAATGTAGCAGTTTGATTATGTTCAAATAAAATTTTATTCTGATGAATACACATAATTTAGATAGATATCTAAGGCTTCAGTCATAATAATATGATTTGCTATGCGTATTTACTACGCGTATTTACTACACTAATATTTAAGTATTGGGGTGTTTTTACTTTATAAATTAGGTTTGATCAATTTATGGGTGTTCCACGAAGGGCGGTCGCCAACCCCAAGCATCTAAAAGACTGATATTAAATTACCTAAGTAAGTCAACAGAAATGATCTTTAAGACGTAGCGTTGGAAAATGGAAGGTCTCCCACAAGGTGGACCGATGACCTGGTGAGAGTCGCGGGAATCCGATGGATGCGAGACGCACAGGACCGGTCGTTGTGGCGACGCTTGGGGGAGGCCTATGTCCAACAGTGGACGTCTTTTGGCTGAAATGATGATGACGATGATCTTTAACAATTGCTACAAGGAAACAAGTAATCCAGGAAATCTGGATGAAAGAAGACAGAAAATTTGATCTACCTGTTCAAAAACAACATTAAGAAGATTGGAAACAGAAATATAATAAATAAATTACCAAACAATTAGGTACGTGATCTAACTATAATTATACGACACCTCATTACCAATTCAATCAATTTGTTAAATTGAAATTGGTTTTTAATATTTATCGATTACGGCTTGGACGGGTCACGTTAAGAAAAATATACAAATATTATGCGTTATTGACGTTATTGTACGCTATTGGGTGAATGAGGGCGCAGCTGCCGCAAGACGAAGCAATTCACATACCACTATTAATCCAACTACAACAAAATTTATATAAAAAACTGAAAATTAAAATTCCAATATATTTTATAACGTTCAGATGAACTAGGTAATGTTAATGATATTATAGTAGCTTCGTCGGACAAAATTTGTGTTTCACAAGTACTGAAGAAAATCCTACAAGTTCTACAAAAATACATAACTGACATAATAATTGCATCACGAAGAGCTGTAATAATAAGGATGTTTGTTAGCTGAGCTGCGCAGGCTACGAAGTTATCTAAGTAAAAGAATAGTAAAAAAAACAGACGCGCCACAAATTTGTAACGCTACTGCTTTTGTAGGCTTTATTTGCGTGAACTTGCTATAGTATACAAAAAGTAGAAGGTTTGAACTTTGTACCTATCGATATGTTTTTTTCGTCTATCGTAATTTATCATAATTATCTACCAGTCTCTCTCTTTCACATAGGAACACGTACAAATACTTAGGTATGACAGTTTCATTACTCATATTCTGAACTTCCACTCGGCTCAGTCGCCATGTCAATAAAATATTATAAGCGTCAATTAGTACAGTTGGAGGACAAGACTTGAAATATAACCCTTAGACACGATAGCCATCTACATTAAAATAACGATTAGTCTATGTTCTTTCAAAGAGTGCGTGAACGCGACGTCTCGCAACGCGTAATCGGAAGCGATGTCATAAAAGAGACATCTGAAGCCAGTACGACTGTACGATGCAAGACAGAGATGAAAACATAAAAATGTTACCCAATGAACTCATGCAAACATACGAGACATACATGGATGTACGAGATATTTGCACAATTTTTATTAGATACGTCTGCTGACATGAGTTGATTGCTTGTTGATTGTCGCAATTTTTGGTAGTTCTGAGAAACTATGCGGACGTACTAAGGTTAGGCCAAAAATATGTCAGAGGTCTCAAGTTCAACTAAGTTTAGATTAAATGAAAAAATGTTTTTAATTAATTGTGTGCGATTACGAGACAGAGCCTTAAAGTTAAAAAGAATGATATTTACTTAGGTAAACTTATTGAATTGAACTTGTTCTCAGGTAGGTAGGTACTATAGCTTCAGTTTCCTCTTTGAAAAGGTTTAAGGGTCGCGGGGCGGTATCAGAACAATGTTTACACCTGTGTGTGTATCTAACGAGGGGCTGAACTTGCCCTTCTTCTCACGCTCTTAGTTCGGTGCAAGGTGTCGCGTTTGATTTACAAGTGCCATCGTCGAAATCACGAGGTGTGTCAAACTTTTCTTTATTACATTCTATTACGTTTATATAAAATTACTGTATGAAGATTAAAAGTAGACAGTGGTTCCATATATGGTCCAATTATTCAAACTTGTTGTAAGATCCTTAATAATATTCATGAATGAAAATAATATAATTAAAACCAAAACAATTCCTTACAGATCCCTTAAGGTTTTATCTTCTTGCAATTTGCAATTAATCGCATAAAATATCATCTTAGTTTTTGAAGAACATTCCTAAAATCTAAAAGACCGAAATATTTCCAAGTTTAAGTTTTTCATTAAAATGAAGGAAGCCCTTAGGTTGAGATTCTTGAGATGTGTTCAAAATTAGATTTAATTAATAAATAACTTACTTTAATAAAATTATATTTACCTACCTTATAAAAAGCACCAATCAATATATATTACTTCAACATAATTCAAATATCCTCCCAAAACAAAGTGTAGGTATCTAGTCTCCAAAAATGTGTTACTAAGCCCAGAATTGTAGGAGTTCCACATCAATTCTTTGTTGCCTTCAGTGGCTAATATAAATTGTGTCATTATTTTTAATAGAATATACACGGTGATATCTTTACCTAGAAATCTCTTAGCAACAGGTAGGGTACCGAGTTATAGTATATAATGGAAGTTACGTCAAATCACCAACACTGCACGATGCCTTACAAGTTCGTCCCTCACCGCATCCCGCCCTCGGCCCTCCAGACCGTAAAGATGCATAACTAGTGTAATTGCATTACTGCCTACAATACCGTCACTGTCATGGACTATCAAGGATTTAAAATCCGGAAATAGACTTCAAAGGAAACTAAAAATCAATTCCAAGTCCGTAACTGAATAATCAAGAACAAATGTGCAACGAGTTGCAAAATCTGTATACCTATTGGTATATTCAAAAAGCCCTTATGTCAAACGAAACATGTGCGTATTGCATTTAAAAATAAGCCCTAACCCTTTCCCTAAACTTAAATCAATTAATGACGTTGTATCTAATCTACAGTCCATAGAAGCGACAGATGTGAGCGACAGGGGGTTTAGCGGTGAAAATTCATAGATCTCCTCCCTCTCTCACTGTGATCGGACCCTTCCGAATTGTGCAAACTGCTCGCTATGAGATGCATCTGTCCACTTGCTGTTATAGTGACGTCCAACAACAACAACAACAAAATATCGATAGTTCATACTAAATGTTTAATTTACCAATCTGCTGGAGGCAATCACACGAATTTCTAAATACAAGGATATAAACGTTCCAATGCCAACGCTAAGACACCTCTATGTACCTACTTCCTTTTATAATGGCAACTTTGCTAAGTAACTAAGCAACAGTTCAGTTCCCAGCCAACGGTTAAAGCAGCTCAATTAAAGTACGGTCACTTCCTGAAAGGAGTACAGTTTAGCAAACACAGCGGAACTGGTATTGTTTCATACCGAGAACAGTACAAGCTTGAGACATATTGCGGACTTTATGCTTCCTGTTTCCAATGTGAATATAAACATCAGCTCTTTGTTTGATGTAAGTAGCTAGCTAAAGACGCGAGGATTAACCGTGGCTACATATGGCGCACAAATGTAATGCTTATTAATTTGCACTAAATGAAAAAACCAAAACGGATTGATTTTGCAAAAAGTGTCATAATCATGGAACACATGCTAAAAACAACAATTCTACTTCAATCATAATAAGTGAGATAAGTAAATGCAAAATTGTCGATAAAACCTAGTGCGCCGCCCTAAAGTAATCGGACTCTGCACTTTGTCCCTCACTGAGATAAAGTCGCCCTAGCATTCAAACAAGTGGCTCACACACACTGACGCATAATCAGGAAGTACAATGAAGATTAAAGAGACTCGTTACACACACGCATGGTTAATGTAATAATATTCGTGTAGGTACCATCCCGCGAGTAGAAGTAGCTGAATATAAATAATATTGCGTACGCACACAAAGGAAGAATTTAAATAAAGAGTCTCGCGGCTGTACCAGGAAGTAGCAGCTCACTTACTCACACATAGGAAGCGCCTACATCAGCTATAGGTAGGAGCGCTATGTGGCGCTGGCGCACACTTGTGCGTCAACTATGCGTGGGACCGCGCGCACATGGCCTGATTGGGACATACCAAGTGAGCCCCCAGACGATACACTTTTTACGACACGTATTTATTTTGATATTATTATTACTATTATAGATTCTCTCTGAAAACCATCGTACGTTTTAACACCAAAGCATAAACACAGCTAATATTTTTCAGACTATGGAATTTTTACTTCCTGCTTTTACTCGTCACTTATCGAAGTTTACAAAATACTGCACGTTATTACATGCTGTGGGCTTCGGACGTTTTAAACACTGACAGGCAAAAAATAAAATTACTAGGTATGTATTTAACAGAAAACGGAACAAAGTGTTATATAATTTATAACATTGATTCGAGCATTTCCAAATTTAGTAAAAGCAGAAAAAGAATTACCAACTTCGTATGATAAACCAAAAAAGAAGAACCAAAACATGGTGGCGTTCGAACGAACGTTACCAACAAAATACCGATCGCGTCATGTGCCCTCATCCATACGGATGCATTCCCAACCCGGTTTTTAGATCACGTCGATCCGAAACGAACGGAGGGGTCGCTTTGTCATGTGACACTTGTGCGCACAGAGACTCACCCAGGGGGTTACTCGTTAAAATCAGGGATTAATTGTCCATTCAGGGCAAGTTCCCGTTGTTACATCCACAGGATCAATAAAGCCATGTGTACCAATAATACTGCACATTTCATTTTTGTGTTACTTACCATTGGTCCTTATACAACCAATAAACGCATTAAGCAGAAACAAAATACAATTCTTATACCCAACAGAATTTTTTAATGGATAGATGAAGAACTATACACAAAATACGAGAAAGACGACGTTTTAAATCCTCAGTAACTTAAGCATTCGTTGCGTGACCATAAACTGTTGCGCGTTGCCATCGTCTGAGGTCGACGGAAGTTGACGATTTCTTAACGGCATGTAATTATCTTTATAGGTTTGAAACAAGAAAAAGGACTGCGTGTTAAGATTACGGATGCTTTGAATTTGTATCAATCATTTGTAATCGATGCAATTATTATTAATTTTACGATATTTGAAATAAGTTCCTAGAAATTTAGAATGTTGGCTGTTGTCTTATCCAGGTACATCATCGAAGACGCATGTTCGATATCTGGTTTCTATCTTTTATTACATTTTTATTTATTTATTTATTTCTGTACATTCATAGTTATATCATGTCTAGTGTGTAATGCGAATTTCAGATGGACAAAAACATCGAACAACGAGTTTCTCTTAAATTTTGCATCGCCAATGGAATTTCGTGTTTGGAGTCACTGAAAATGTTACAGAAGGCTTACGGTGAATCGATTTTATCAAAAACACGTGCTTATGAGTGGTACAAAGCGTTCAAAAGCGGTCGAGATGACGTGATGAAAGATTTGCCTCGCTCTGGTAGGCCATCAACGTCTTCAACTGAAGTTAACATCGCAAAAGTGAAGGAAATAGTGACTGAAATTCCTCATTCAACTTTGTGAGAGATAGCCGCCGAACTTTCTGTATCTCACGAGTCGATCCGTACCATTTTAACTAATCATTTGGGTATGAAACATGTTACCGCTCGGCTAGTCCCAAGAGACCTGAATTTTCTCCAAAAACTCAATCGCATGAGAGTCGCTGAGGACATGCTAGAACGAGTCAATTTCGAGCCAACATTTATGAAACGCATTGTTACTGGTGACGAGACGTGGGTTTACGAGTTTGACATGCAAACTAGTCAACAAGCTTCGGAGTGGCGCCTTCCAACTGAACCGAAACCGAAAAAACCACGCCAAAGTCGATCAAAAGTCAAAGTCATGTTGACTGTTTTCTTTGATTATCGCGGTGTTGTGCACTCGGAATTCTTGCCGGAAGGTCAAACGGTAAATAAAAAATATTATTTGAGCGTTATGCGGCATTTAAGAGAGCAAATTCGACAAAAAAGGCCAGATTTGTGGAACGAAAATTCTTGGATTTTGCACCACGATAATGCGCCTTCGCACAAGGCTATCATCGTGAACGAATTTTTGACCAAACACTCAACAAATACCATCGAGCAACTACCATATTCACCAGATATGGCTCCAGCCGACTTCTTACTTTTTCCTAAACTCAAATTACCACTTCGTGGCACCCGTTTTCTATCGGTAGAAGACATAAAGTAGAATTTGCGGCGAGAACTGAACTCAATTCCGGAAACAGCATTTAAAAATGTTTTGATGGTTGAATTATTCGTTGGCATAAGTGTATCGTTTCTGAAGGAGCATACTTTGAAGGTGATAAAATAAATTTGGACGAATAACAAACATTTTGTGTATTATTAATCTTTTCCCGGTACTTTCTTAACTGAATAGTATGTACTGGTCTTTTAGACCTAACCTCAATTCTTTGAAAAATATTTGTGGTATAACAAGTATATTCTTTTAAACAAGATTCTTGTATTCAGATGAATATAATTATAGGATATTTTACTAGATAGGTAATCTAAAGTCATTGAAATCCACCATTTCTCATTATTTTGGTTGCCAAGTGGGTTACCTATTGCAATAAAAACTGCTTCAGAGATCGTTGAGTAAAATGTTTTTTTTTAATATTGTAATCTACAAAGCTAAATACGTCTAATACGACTTTATCTTCAACATCACGTAATGACGTAAATTACCATATCTAATCATGAATTTAAAATATCTACTGCTAGCTACCTAGCCGTGAGTAATCGAGATGATAGATCATAGACAAGATAAACGTCTGTTTACAATCTTAGGGTCCATCATATCAGCTAACTACATCGCTGATCTCCTCATGAACTATCCTAATGAGCGGTTAAATGCAATTATATTCTGACCTAGCAACGGATTCTCGCGCCTGTCGCTGCAGAATATTATTAGAATATTGCATAGATATAGTAAAGATCTATCGCAGTTCTAAGTTATTGCTATATAAGCTTGGTGCTACAAGACTCACTATTTTGTGCCCACAATAACGTATTTATTTTATGTAGAGTAACAGCTGTGTATTTGGGAATCGCGGGAGTAGTTGATTTTAAAATCAGGCACATAAATATGGCTTCTTCGCAATAATCGTAGCTGACTACACGCAAAAACGAAGATTCATGTTCATTATCTTCCTAATTTTGAATACTTGGTTCATACTTTCATATTTATTTATAATTTTATAAGTATTACCCAACCAGAACAAGACATTACAACGTAAAGTTCTGGTCTACTCGTAAGGCAGTAAGTGGCGCAATTTTTCGGTGTGACATCGTTGCCTAGTTCTGAGTGGCACCTGATTATGTAATGCGAGAACAACAACGGTTGAATCGGGGTCGCGCTCTGCGAGCGCTCGGAAGTGCGTTAAGACTCAATGAATGCTTCAGATGGTGCAACATTCGATCAGTTATCGTGATTACAAGCTCTAGATGACGCACAGTTTGGTGTATTAATGCAAATTATGTAATTTACTGCTAACCAAAGATCATTTAGTAATCGGAACGATTAATGTCGGAGCAATATTTAGACCCTGAAATGATGATAGCTTATGGTCTTCCCAAAACCATAGTTATGTTTCCAGCCCTTCCCACAATTTATTCGGGGTTAGCGCAGCAAGATTTTTTATTCCATATCTTTGAGCCGTATTACAGTCTATGCACATAGGCTGTTTAAAAATCTGGCCAGAAAGTAGGTTCCTTACAATCACTATTTTGAATTTTTAAGGGTGCATAGTGCATGAACTTTTTCTAACGCCAAATCGAAGTAAGAGTTGGGTCAGAAGCGAAGTACCCTGGCGAAACATAAAAATTTTGTTTAATTAAAGTAATCCCTTCAGTCATCTTTATAAAAATAATAATACATAAGTTTTTTTTTTAGATAACTAAAGAAAGAAAGAAAACTGTCCTGTAGGTCGACCTAAGACATCGTCGACGACATACCTAAATTATATTAGGTGGGGGCTGATAGATTCAGCTGAACTGTTACATAAACTGAAGCAGACTGACTGAACTGACAGAATATACCTGAAAAGTATAATAGTATATCCTATTATGCAGACATGAATTCCGTCTATTCCGGAAGAATAACACAGCTGTGTGAATGCACACTAACGAAATGTGTACATTTTAATAAAAATATGAGTATTGTGACTTCTTGAGCAATATTGTCGAATGGAAGTAATACATCTGAACCGGGTCAGTTCGCAGGAAGTGCCGCTATTTCCATACGACTGCAATTTAAATGGTGCGGTATCCGGCACATACTTCCGGTCTGTTTGCAGCGCTTTTCCCTGCATCGATTTTCTTTTGCAATTATAAAACTCAGCATCTGATTTACTTTATTTAGCAACAAAAACATTTTATTTTATCTAAAATGAAAAAAAACTAATAAAAAAACACTCAAGTTTCCCAATAATAGGTACTACATTAAGCACACATGCCTAACTACATTAAACGGGAACTAATTGAATATTCCGTTCCGATTCCGAAGTATAACAATACAAAGCAATTATAAATTTATTTCAAGGCCAGTTCAGCGATTTTTTTAACTTCCCACGTATCGTTATGCCTGCGATCTGTAGGATCATAGTGTTTCTTCTACTTAAGAGTTTTTCGCATACGCTTAACAATACTTAAGATTACTAAGCGTACGTTATCTATTAAGCGGATTTTCGCGAAGCTGTTCGGGGATTAATGAAGAACTAAAACGAAAAATACTTTCAAGGGATTATAGTCATTATTGAGGAGTACATAAAAGATACATTTGGCAAAACATTTCAATCCCTAGGGCAAGCTTGTTGCTACATCATGTAAGCGTAGCTAGTTATACGGCGACGTTTCCGCACAGCCGTTCCTTTTCCGTGGTGCGACCATCATCGGAAGTTGGGACAGAGATTCGCGCGTCCCCCCTCCCCGCTCCACCCTCGTTCGCCTCTACACGTCCGGTGCCCGTAGGCCGCCGCTGTCCAATTTCCTCTTCCCGCGTGTATTAATTTCCGGCTTAAACTATTTCATGTCGTTCATTTCCTATTAATAAGTATTCGTAATTATTTTTGTAATTTTATCTTAAATTTTTTGGTTATGCAAAGATGTTTGTATTTTGAACTCAATGGAAATGAGAATACCTATATTTTTAGTTTTTAGGCTCCTTCGTTTCCTACTAGTATTTTTTGCTATGCCGAGTTCATACATTTTCTCTATCAGTATGATCATATCAGTATCAGCTATAACAGTATATTTTTTCTGAAATATTCAAACTTCTTCGCTTTGAACTATTAATAATTATTTCATAGTACAGCTAACATGCAGCAATTACATTATGTTTATTTATTTTATACACCATCTTGGCTTCCGTTTCCTTCAGTTTATTTCCGTTTTTACTTCCGTCTGATTGTTTCTGCTGCATGAATCTAAACAGGAATAGGTACCTATACACCTAGGAACTGAACTTGAAAACGCATTTTTTTTTAATTTTGCTTCATCGCCATATTAAAAATAAAAGTAGTAAGTCGACAGGTATATTATTTGTCCAGAATTGTGCAAAACAATGAAAATTTCGCGTACTGGGTGGGTACTTACACTAACCTCCGGCGACCGCTAAAAGCATGCGCTTGCGCTCACGCTGAACTTATTTCGGGTAGGTGGGCACTTCCGCATGTATTCGGATTCGAGTCCAGTCGTTCAGCGCATTCTGCCTGGGTCGCAACCAAAGAAGAGTTAATCAGTACGATTAATTAATAATCCCATTTAATATCAGCAGCTGTAGCTTTATGTAAATGTGTTTTACTGTCGGCCTTTAGAAATCTTTCTTTTTTTTAGGTTAAAACCTTAAAAAATAAGATTGTTATTATTGTTGTTAGAGAAAGTAAATATCTAAAATCATTATGGCAATGTTTAGTAGTCGTAGTCCAGAACAAAGGTCAGAAAATAAATAAGTTTTCGTAAGAAACATTGTTGTGACGAGTACAATGCAGACAAGTAAAACGTGATCACGTAATACTAAACTTGTAACATTAGAATATTAACAAAGAAAGTAGCAGCAAGTTCTACGGTCACGGTCACATATGACCGAACATCATGGTCTTTTATTCTCTAAATTACTGCACATAACTCCACGATGAACGTCTGCATGCCGCCAGAACACCGACGTATACCGGCCCACGAGACAGAGCGAGACGGCACGAGCAGGGAGCGCGGGGCGGGCGAAGGGAGCAACAGGTAAAGATTCCGAGGCCACTTCCGTCTTGGCTGCCGAATATTTCTGTCTCGAACCGGTAGTGGGACGGCGGCCAGGGCACACACGAGATAATCTCAACCAACACGCATACCCAAAAATATAGGTACTGATCTAATGACACAACATTGGTTTTTTGCCCTCCGGATTCTCCACTAAACTGTTTCATTCGATAAACTAGACTTTGCATATAAAGAAAATGTAAACTCAGTAAAAATCATTGCGAAAATTGATTTGAGGCGGTAATATGTCACTAAGTTTAAAGACAACGCTCAATGATATCAATGATGATTTTATGCGTGTCGCAGAGCTTACAAACATAATGCACACGTAGCCGAGTCGAATGAGCTCAGCACAAACCGGTTGGCGCTCATATTGTCTCACTCTGCACCAGGAAACTGCCGGCCAGTTGCTGAGACGTTTCCTGTGCTTTGTCTCAGTAATGTCACGATATCTTGAACTGCACGTTGATAGATCACATTCGTGAGTTCCTAGTGTTATGTTATACCTATAGATAGGCGATGAACTGGGTACGGTACATAAACTAGCATAATATATAACTTCAAATCAACCAAAACTTAACTAATACCAACGCCTTAATTTAAGTAAATTTTACAGTATTTATTTACATGAAGTAGTTCAGGGAATCCAAATAAAAAAACAATTCATAGGAATTTTCTACGGGAACTATCATTTTGATAATTAAAAAATGTCTACGTATATGCCCCGGAAATTAAACGTATTAAATCCATACAAAAAAAAAAAACAAGACTCGTGGCTCTGCGATTACTGTACAAACAAGGAAATATTGTGAGTTATTAAAAACTGGCGCGCTGACGTAATTCTACCACACTAACTAGCACTTCCGCGTGCCCTAAGCAGGCTCACTCGTATAATAATCCCATTTCAACGTTCCTTCATATTATGAATGTTATTACTTAAGATTTGCTGCGACAAGTGCTGGTCGCGGGGCGTCGTCCGTCAACGCCAATCTACCCCGATAACGGTTTGCGGAAACAGTGTTCGTACTTACGTTTAGTTAAAAATGGGACTTGGTCTGGCTCCCGAAGTTTTATCTCAATGTGTGAGGTGGCGAGGGGCGAGCGGGCGTGCGGGAGGGGAGTGGTTGGCGCGCGTCCGTCCGCCCGCGCCTCCACCGCATCATCAGTCCGCGCCGGAGAGTTGCCCGCGACGCTTGTCTGCGAGCTCGATCCCTCAGATACGCTGCTGGTTTACGGCGAGCCGTAACACGACACGTTTGGAGGGACCGCCGCTGCTTCGCGTGTGCCTGGTGCTCTGTGAACACTGGATTCTGTGCTACTAGTGTTGTGACAATGTACATGTGCTGATTTATCAAGTTACCGTCTACCTAAAGGATTTTGACGACGCAACCAGTTCCGGATCAGCTCAGCCGGTAAGTAGCGGTGCTTATCGCAGACCACGCTATCGCGGACTCACGCATTTCCGACCGCGCCCGATAAGGCAACTGACTGTAGTGCCTACAGATACGAACTCTGAATCCGGCAGCAAATTAAACTTCCTAGACATTTAAATAAATTATTGTCCTATTATCCTACTAAACGGCACATCATTCTTAAGTTAAAGCAACTTTAAATACTAGTTCTCTGCCGGCTACAAGTACGAAGAAGTTATGAAGTACCAAAATACAATACTTTTCAGGAACACAGAATAGTATTATATTCAGTTAGGTCTTTGGAAGATGTTAACCGTTTTAACTTGTTGATTTCAAAACATACTATAAAAAATTTAGGTAGTATAGCAGATCAGAGCCTGAACAAGAAAGAGCCTACATAATCTATGTAGGTCCTTTGTTGTTCAGACTCGGTATACATTTTCACATTGAAAACATATGATTTGAGGCTTCCTTAAACAAAAAGTCCATCCTTTTCGTTACTTATGCTGCTGCCTGTTGCTAAAAAAACTATTATGAAGATATCTGGGTCCGAAATTCAAACAACACTCCCACAAAAAAGGGGATTTATCAATAGAAAATGGAAGTAATTCGCCTTGTCCCTTCTTTAATCTACAAAAAACTTTTAACAAGAAAGTTTTTTTGTAGATTTTCCTATATGCATTGCTTACTGATAGCAATGCATACAGGAAAATCTACAAAAACTTATGATCGCCAATATCGCTCAAAAATTGGATATGAAGAAGTTTGGGTTATCGAATTGCAATACCCTGTCACTAGACCTGCAAACTAGTGTTGTTTTTCACTTAAAATTGGGTTTCAGTAGATGAGATGAGATGTGTAGACACATCATGTAGGTTAATATAGACCTATATTTGAAGGAGCCATGTTCAGCAGTATGGATATTTGTGTCACAAAATCGAATAGAAATGTACCAATTAAGAATAAACAAGACTGAGATATGCATTAAGAATTGCACAATACATTGCAGACCTCCAGTCGCATTCACAAAAATAAATTATGTAATACATACATACCTAGAAGTTATCAACACTTTACGAAATGGCTGTCAATAAAATATAATAAAAAAATAACTCAAGAAACAAATATTGATTTGAATAGCTTTAGTTTTACTTATATAACCAAGTAATTCGATTATTCGTCATACTTCTCTGAAAACCTTTTTATTGAAAAAAGTTTTACCATTATTTCTGAAATAAAAATTGAAAATCCACTTCCTTCAAAAACATAAAGACAGTAGTATCATTCTCGCGATAATAATGAAAGATAAGAAGATGCCATCAGTAAAGATAAGAAGAACACTAAAACTGTTCAAACCTTAGTTATTACGCATCGAAACCAACACCTTAGCGCCACCTGTTATCAAATAGCTAAACTCTTTGTTAACGGTTATAGAATATAGCTCCGATGCAGAAACAAAATCCTTCTTGTACTATGTCTATACGGTAATGCACTTTATTACAACAATCAATTTCATGTTGTTCCAGACAATCGTGATGAAAGTTGTAAGTCTTCAACTGCCGTCCGGGCCCAGTATGGAGCGTTTACCGCTACCATTTAGCCCGACGGAGCTACTATGGCGGTATCCTCTGCCATGGGCCCCGCCGCCACCCTCACCGCTTGGTGATACCAAGGCCCAACTGCCAGCAGGTCTTCCCCCAGAACCAAGATTATGGACAAGAGATGATGTTTCAGTATTCCTAAAATGGTGCGAAAGGGAATTTGATTTGCCGAACTTCGATATGGATCTCTTTCAAATGAATGGTAAATATACGAGATGAATAAGTCGATAATACCTATTAAAAATGTCAAACAATAACAAATTACTAAAAAAAAATCTTGTTATTTTCAGGCAAGGCTTTGTGCCTTTTAACGAAAACTGATTTAGGCGAGCGCTGCCCAGGTGCTGGTGATGTACTACATAATGTACTACAGATGCTAGTACGTGATGCCGCACTACTGGGAAGAGTTCCCTCGTCTCCAGTAACACCCACAGCGCGTGCCGCTCCCTACCCACCTTCCCCACATTCACACCCTCCTACTCCGACATGGGCTGTCGACAGCTTTCACCATTTCCATAGCGCCGCTGCAGCGGCTGCTCAACCCAATTCCGTAACCTTAAGTCCAGCTCCGTCAGTAGACAGTTCAGGAAGCCCTCAACGAGGAGAAGCCGTTAACTATGCACCAAATTATGCACCATCGATGCCAGCTGCAACTCAGGCTGCCAGTTCAGGAAGCAATCATTCTGATTCTGACGAAGAAGCTCAATTTGCACCACAACCACGCTCTCCTAAGGAAGCCCCATTAGTTAGCCCGGCACCACAGCCGCACCCAGGGCCACAACATTCACATTACCGAGCTCAACACAGAGAATTCTTTCCTAACGATATGCCGGAATCTAATACAAGTAAGTGTAATTTAATTTATTGATTTTGACGCAAAGTTAATATTTCATTAACAAAGACACACTGGTCATATGAAACTTACTATGATTTTCTTTTCAGACGGAAGATTACTTTGGGACTTCCTTCAACAGCTATTAAATGATCCTTCGCAGCGATATACTAACTACATTGCATGGAAAAATCGAGAAACAGGAGTGTTTAAAATAGTCGACCCTGCTGGACTAGCAAAACTATGGGGAATCCAGAAAAATCATCTTTCCATGAATTACGATAAGATGTCACGTGCATTAAGATACTATTACCGCGTCAATATTCTGCGGAAAGTTCAAGGCGAAAGACATTGCTACCAGTAAGTATCAATTGCATTTAAAATTATCAGATCGCTAGATCGGTTTTTAAATTGGTGTGGTACTCATCGCAATTTGTTATTACAGATTTTTAAGAAATCCAACTGAACTGAAGAACATCAAAAACATTTCGCTGCTACGGCAACAAATGAGTCCAACAAGGGTTGTACCTCAAGCAGTCGTAAAGACTGAAATGAAAGAAGAACGTTGCGACGAAGAACCTGTTGACGAAGATATGCCTACTGATCTGAGTATGGCAGCCGCAGAGCCTTGGCGGAAACGTGCGCGGCCGGACCCTAACCCTGTCCAGCAGCCGCATGACAAACACCACATTAGTGCTCTCATTGGGGACAACATGATGATCAAACGGGAATCTGACTACGCCACTGAACATTACGCACTCAATCTAAAAAGTGAAAAATGTGAACAATGATTACAAAAGACTTTTAACGTGGGACACTCATCAGTGCAAAACGCATTTTCTGCATATTCAGTATGCAATCAGCTCCACCCACTAAAATTCTAGTCAAATTCCTCTCAGAAAGGATATTTAAGTCTTCCTCTAAAAAAAATATTAACGTACTTGATGAACAATCACTGAGAGTACTTTGACGGATTTAGGATGGTCATTGGAGTTTAACAGGGTATGGACCTTAATGATGCCTTTGTGCCAAGTGATTTTTATACCTAATAGTGTCAATTATCTATCTAAATAGTTAGCAAAAGGGACAAGAGTTTATTCGTGTTAAAGTCATAGAAATTATTATAAGATTTGTGCAATGAACTATCACATGTAGCTGTTGACTGAGATTTAACAGTTACAGAAGATTGTTGCCACAACTCTGTATCTATCCATATGTTACGTGCGTAATTCGCACTCGATTAATGCATTTGCGTAATTTAATTAGTTTTATGAGTGTTTTATATTTTTGTTTAGATTTGCTGAAAAGAGAAGATATAATCCGAAACAACTAAAAGGGTTGAAAATTTAAAGAATATTATCATAAATAATGTAACGTCTTCCATTCGTTCTTTTTGGCAAACCTTCAATTGTAGCATGTGAAATGTAGTTACTATGACATCTACCACATAAATGCGAAATTACCTCGTATTTGGCAGCTTTGAAAATAAAATTACGTTTTGGTTTGTAAAGAAATAATAATGAATCTATTAATATTAAAAAGACAATAAGTGTCAACTATTTTGAAAAAATAATGCCTTGAAATCAATAAAAACACACCCACTGTGATAAAAATGAAAGTGGTAGACATATAGTACGATAGGGACTTTACTCAAAGATTTCCAGCTACAATTTTCTGTGATCTCTTTTATCAATGTAGGTAGGTAGTTAGATGTTATAGAGTAAAAATGTCTTTGTAAATATTAATATAGTTTTGAATTAGCTAGAAATAAGGAACTGACTGTAAAGAGAGTGTATGTATGATTTGTAAAACAAAATGTGGAGCTTTATCAAAGTACCTAGTATATCAAGTAAGTTCTATTACAACTGAGTTTGTATTTTTACATTTATTTGTATTTGGCATGGATGCTAATATTTCCAACTTGATGTACACAATACAATAAATACGACGTTTCACAATAAAATATTGTGTCAGATTTATTATAACTTAAAATAAATGAGAAATAATATTATGTGTAAAAATTTATTTATTATTACTTTCCCAATACCTTTTGCAGAATCACGAAAAGTCGAAGTCACTGCTGTTTATTTTATATTTATACCTAATGGAAGTTTCCGTTTGTCTATCATCTACTTTTTTAAGGCTAAATAAATTATTGAACTGGTTTTGATAAAGTTACAAGCAAGTACAGGTTTAAGTTACGTACCTATCTACATCCATCCCGAGGTCAACACTATTTCAACCACGGATCAACAAAGGGGTATTGATTGAAGTGCGTACCACCATGTGTGCGTCTGTCACGTCTTAATATGCTAATTAGACAAGTTTTTAAAACTCGATATTAAAAGCTTTTTATGAAAACTCCGAAATTAATGTAAACGAGAATCTTGGGAAATGCGCTCAGTCGAATTGTCGATGTGTTATTAGCCCCATAGGAGAAGGATCGAGCCAACGATCTATGATCTAGCCTGTCGCTATAACCTGGGCACAAATCTAGAAGTCCTAATGGAAACGCACAATAACACCTTCACCGACATAGAATGAGGCTCGAAACCAGGACACCATAATCAACAGCGCTTACAACCACTGACTAAACAATCGAAGCAGACTCGTCCAAAAACAATTTCAACCGGTGTTTTTGTAATCCACAATGGAACGCATATTGAAGTTCAACTAGAAATATCCAATTCATTAGTCATATTGCAATCGAAATATAAACAATGCAATGCTTGAGAGAAAGATAAGTTCTTTTGTGGTGGTATGCAAATGCAACTAATTGATTTTGATTGGCATTTACGTCAATCAATTTATATCCAAAATGTAAATCCTATTCAAATCACCAAAAAATTGTACCACTATGATAGATTATGATGTAATAAATAAATGAGAAAACCAAAAATAGCGCCATCTGGAGCATTTAAGGAAAAATTGAACACCTAACATTTGATCGTGCAGACAGCCTGCATCTCAGCGAGAAGGGACGTATCTTATCTATCTTCGCTTGAGATATTTATGTTGAACTCGAAGCACGTAAGGATAGATGGAGCTACGAGCTTGTTTTAGGGAACTGGGAATACGCAAAGGCTTATGCCCAACAGAGTGAAAAACTAGCACAATGGGCGCGAAATATCAAATAAGAAACCACTCTTGTCGTTTGCGTCCATACTATCTACACCACGCCGTACGTCGCCGGGGTGTCTGATGATAGAAAGGAGATGGCGGAATCAAGATAGGCGATCCCGCGCACTCTCCAAAATGCATCCTGTAAAATACCGAAAGGCTGGCTACCCTACGCCTGTGCTCAAGGCTTTGTAGATTGGACTTAACCAAATCGGGGTCACCAATTAGCTTCTTCGCACGCCTTCCCACCGAGTCCAGAGCCGCTAGATGGCATTTTGCAGCACCAGCCCATATTTATTTATTTATTTAATCTTCATGCAACATAAAGTACAAAGTGGCTGCAGTACTCCACTAACTACACACGATCGAACCTGTGCTTTGTATAACATTAGAAGTTGTCTCGGTATGAAGTATCGCCGAACCTTTGCACCGTACCGCCCAAAGTTAAAGCCCCTATTAGAATACGCGTTATTCAGCATACGATATTCAGACTGTCTTAGGCTTAGCACGCACTGCGATTAAACGCCCGCGTTTAACCGCAGGTCTGAAACCGCAAAAAAATGTAACACGTAGCTTTCTATACAAGCGCACGCATTAGTGACTTTTTTCAGTGACTGATTTTAAAAACGCAACTTGTTACGTTTTTACCGCGGTTTGAAAACGCGCGGTTTTTTGTATCCTATAGTAACAGTACTGTGGCGCACGCACGACGGTTAATCGCATTCGGTTTTTATTCAGTCTCCACTGTGCGAGTGCGGAGGATAGACGTTTTTGCAGAGGTTAAGTCATGTCGTCCGACTCAGAAACATCGAATGTAGACTACGAAAATGTATCAAAAAACATTATTATTGAAGAGGAAAAAAGGCCGGCATTAATATGACAAATCGTTAAATCAATACAGAGACAGAAATATTAAAGCCCGGCTTTGGCAGGAGGTGTCTCAAAATGTGTGCAGAAATTGGACTAGCTTGTCGGAGGCAGAAAAGAAAAATAAAGGTGTGTTGTGCTTAATTTTATTATAAAAAGTTAGTTAATAGCATCGTACTGCCAATTTAAGGCACCAGATAGAGATGTATAGTAGTCAGCAAATAAATTTCGGGTTTGCATGACGTCACTACTAGGACGAAGTCGAGTTGGGTGCAATTAAGCTTCTTAGTTCCGATTGGTCACATCGGCCCAAATTTTCTGGTAACTCCTTGCCATCGTATTTTCGTACGAAGTTTTTGCAATATGCAGCACGCTTTGACTATGTAATCGCAAAGTTCAAGTTTTGTAGCCTGTGAAAAATTCGCCATTTATTGGCCATAATGCCAAATGTACATTCAATAGGATATTACATTGTCTATTACAGCTCAGAATTCACAACTAACTAATAACAATAGAACACCACTGCGAAAGAAGAACTGTTCTCGAGACAACAATAAACAATTACTTGATATATTAAAAGACAAACAAGCACAGGAAGAAGAGGACGAAGAAAAAAACTTCGCGCTTATGTTAGTTCCCATGTTACGTAGATTAAATGAAGACAAAAAACATTATGCGAAGATTGAAATCCTTAATGTCTTAAAAAAAGCACGTACTCATCCATCTCCGCAACCATTACAACACGTTATCAACCAACTAGCTCAATTTCAAGGACCAAAAATAACTAGTTCACCATTGTATCATCAAACATATACCCAGCCACAAACCCCCTATCAGTATCAGTATTCTCCACAATCCTCATCGATGGATACAATATATTCCATTCAATCACCATCACCAACAATGCCTCCACCAAGCCCATCTCCACAGTCATCAACTACAATTCAGCAAGCACCGGCTATACATCCAACGATGCCGCAAAATCAGATACAAATTATCGACCAACAAATTTTGAAACCAGCCAATGAGACTGCCGATTATTTGACACAATTTGTAAACCAGTTAGAAGACCAAGACTATGCCTAAGAGTAACTAGAAAAGTTGGTCACATAATTATTTTTTAATTTACTTGTTGCGAAATAAAGCTTTAAAAAAAGTAACTGAAAGTCGCTCTTCAGGTGATATTGCATTACGAAATGAAATGTCTTCAAATTATAGATACTGGCCCACGTCTTGTAATAATTTATCAAAAGTGCCAATCGACATTCTGTAGTAATTAAAAAACTTATCGGGATGTTGACGCACGTTGTTGTACATTTTGCAAAAGTATCCTTTCAAATGTCTTTGATCAGTTAGTGGATGTACCCAGTACCTATGGCGGCGGCGTTGTTTACGTTTTCTATTTTTTAATTTCAATATCAAAGCTACAACACATGCTGCTCGCCAGAAATCCATGGTGAAATGAAATAAATTTAAGCAAAACGCTAGCCGCAGTGGTGTTAATGCGCGTTTTTGCGTTTTCAGCTATTCCTAAACCGCGCGCGTTTAATCGCAGTGCGTGCTAAGCCGAGTCTCCGTAAGGGTGAGTCAGACTTTTACTGACTAAAAACCGACTCTTGTTCCTTCTTTGCCTTTCATACCAGTGTCGGGTTTTCCTTTCAGAAGCGAAGGCTTGGTCCGGACGGTTACCGGATGGTCGGACGGCGAGCTACCCATTGCCCGCCGTCCGCAAGCCCGAAACCAAACCTACGGTGGCCAGAAATCGGGATCGGGATCCCGGTGGCTGGGGCGTGACGGCCGCTCCCTCGCGCGTGAACGTGCGGCCTCCTCTCTTTGCTAGCATTACTGCTTCGCAGACGGAGGCTACCGCCTGTTTTATTTATATGTACTAGCTTTTGCCTGCGGCTTCGCCCGCGTAAATAAAATATAGCCATGTCACTCAGGAATTAAGCAGCTTTCTAACGGTGAAAAAATTTTAGCAATCGGACCAGTAGGTACTTTCAGAGATTACTTAGGTACTTTTACAAACAAACTTTACCTCTTAATATATTTATTAGTGTAGATTTTAATTTATTTTTAAACGTCGTTAAGGTTGCTTTTTCTTTCTTTTTGATGTGAATGGAGAGCAGGGGTTACCATGACGTTCAAAGTAAGATTGTTTCATTCTTATTTCAGTGTGGGTAAGAGACAGAGCTATACAGGTTGTCTAGCGCCATCTCTTACCCACACTGGAAATAAGAATGAAACAATTTTACTTTAAACGTCATGGTACAGGTCGGTCGCTGGCTATTCGATGGCCACATGTTGACCCACAAGGTTGCACATTGTGACAACCCTTTAGGTTCATAACAACAACTTCCCAAAATGTTCACCCTCCCAAAACGTCCACTTCCCAAAATGGTAATTCCCTAAATAGTCTATTTCCCATTTCGTCCACTTTCCCAAAACGACCAGTTCCCAAATAGTCCGTTTCTCAAAACGACTACTCCCAAAACGTCTAAACACGTCAGACTTTTACTGACTAAAAACCCACTCCTGTTCCTTCGTTGCCCTTCGTACCAGGGCCGAGTCTTCCTTTCAGAATCAGACCCTTGGCCCCAGTAGACTTCGACCCTGCTGGGCCCATACAGTTGCTGATATCTCTTTGAGGCGCGCGTGGAACAGTACGCCGTCGACGACTTGGGCTCGGTCCGGACGGTCGGACGGCGAGCTACCCATTGCTCGCCGTCCGCAAGCCCGACGCCTACGGCGGCCGGAAATCGGGATTGGATTCCCGGCGGCGGTTGGGGCGTGAGAACCATTGCCTCACGCGATCGGCCGCCTCTTTTGCTAGCATTACTGCTTTGCAGAAGGAAGCGACCGCCTGCCACTCCTCCTCGCTCCGGACCATGTCCTGTACCAAGGCCCGGCGCGAAAGATTGCCGCCGCCGATTGCCCATCGGCGGCGGCAATCTCTCGCGCCACGAGGAAACGGCGTTGCTCTGCCCAAGCGGGGCACACCTCCACCGTGTCCTCCGGGCGGTCCACACAATGGTGACACCCGGGCGTTTCATCCGCACGAATCCGGTGCAGGAACCTCCTGAACTTACCATGTCCGGTGAGGACCTGCGTCATGCGGAAGGTAAGGACGCCGTGAGGTCTTTCTAGCCACGCCTCAAAGAGGGGTCTTACCGCTATAATCATGGCGAACATTATGTACAATGATGGGGACCACTATGACCTTTAAAACCGTTTGTAACTGTTGCAATTTACCATGAAATAATAAGTTATTGTCATTGAATTATAATTATTATTAATACACAAAAATATATCTAGATATTCACGCATAGAAATATTTGTCTTGTCACAGGACTGGAACCCGTAAAATTTTGATTAAAAAAAACTATAAAGTGGTCGTTTTGAGAGTTGATGTTATGGGAAGTGAACTTTTTGGGAATTATAGATTTGTGGTCGTTTTGGGAAAGTGGACGAAATGGGTAATAGACATTTAGGGAATTACCATTTTGGGAAGTGGACGTTTTGGGAGGCTGAACGTTTTGGGAAGTTGTCTTTGTGAAACTAAAGGGTGACAACGTGACGCAGTTGAAGGTAACGCTTTTCAAAGCTTACTGCCAATCCTTTTACACATGCAGCTGCTTATGGGTGAACTTTACGCAGAAGGCATACCTACATCGACCTGCGTGTCCAATATAACAACACGTTCCGGGTGTTGCTGGGGCTGCCGCGTTATTGTAGTGCGTCATGTTTGCCGGCAATTTTTTGAGCATTATGCGCAAAAGGTGTGCCTCTTTGCTATGCCGAATACGCGCCAGCCCCAAAACTATTCTCAGAAAACTGAATGACAGGTGGCTCTCCGATCTTGGGGCAGTGGATACGACTGCACGCGGTTCGTCAATAGACATTCCCTAGGTTCGGTATGTCACCCAGCTTAGAATAAGTACCAATTTGTCCTATATGTTACGTTGAAAAAATCGATGCACATATTTTTATTAAACTTTCATTGTCTACTACATCATGGCTATTGCGTAAGAACGCAAGAATCTCCGAGATAACAATATTACAACTCGTACACTTGACCGTATTCACACAGTTCAAAGACATTTTTAGTGCAAAAATCGGCGACCACTTGACGAGAGCGCGCGCGCGATGACGATATGGCTGAAGATTCGTGTAAGACGCCATAAAGCGTAAACATATCTAGATCTGTTTATTTTGTTACAGATTTTATCTACGTGTAATTTCCATGAGCTTTGACTATCTAATGACATCCCGAAGAAATATATACTATCGGATTGTTATTGTTATCGTATGAGACAGTTAATTTGTAATTATATTGTTTTCTATTGTAAAATTATATAATTCTGGTTTGTCTATTTTAAATTATTATACTCTAGCCATTGGCTAATGTTTCGAACAGCTTCGGTAACTTCGTTATTATAACTGTCAAAAGTGGTACTTATTAGATTTTTGTGAAATTACTATAGCGATATATCATCTGCAAAAAGAGTACAGTGGCGATTTTTTTTTTTTTAACACGTTAGGCAAATCGTTGATGTAGAGTAGGAATAGAAGTGGGCCCAGTTGAACCTTGTTGGACTCCGACTCTGTTATATGATAATTTAGATTTATAAGAGAATTCTATCTCTTGGTGCGTCTCATATCATATAAAGTCATAATATATTTTCATTTCAATAACGCTCAAGATATAATAAAAGTGAGATATACGAACTGTTAATGTCTTTACATGTAAAATTTATATGCTCTAAAACTTATTTCGTATAACGTTATTGGATATAAAGTTTATTTCATCGAAAATCATTACGTCTATCGTTTAAAATATATATTTGTCGCAGCAGTATCATACACACACAGCGCTGTTGTGTTCCTAGCATACCTAATAATATACTGAAAAGGTTTAAACACCTTCTTGCCCCTCCATTAACCCATATTTTTCAGTCATTTATTTATCTATATATTTCCCAAACTGCTTAAAAAAGCAGTAAATTTTACACCAGTGTTCAAAGCGGGAGATAAAAACTGTGTTAACAACTATAGACCCATTTCAGTACTAAAAAAACTATCAAAAATTTTAGAAAAAATTATAAACAGCAGATTAATAGATTATCTTGAAGTTAACAAATTGCTTTTCAACAACCAATTTGGGATTAGACCCAAAAGATCAACTAACCAAGCAGTCCACAGGCTCTCCGAATACATTAGTACAAAACTAGATAATGGCATGCATACCATTGGGATCTTTCTGGACCTCGCTTAAGCTTTCGACACAATTTCATGTTCTTTATTACTGCACAAGCTTAAAACACTTGGGATAAAGAGGAGGCCAACTTCTGTTATTCTCCGATTATCTTAGGAACCGTCAACAATTTGTTAAAATAGGGCAGTATACAAGTTCTGAGATGGAAAATAGTTGTTTCAGAATACCGCAAGGAAGTATCTTGGGCCCTACATTATTTTTTAATTTACATTAATGACCTATGTAGTTTAGTTCTTCGTAATGGGCTAATATTATCATATGCGGATGACACGGCTCTATTGTTTTCTGCTGAGTCCCGAGGTGAAGCATATGAACATGCCCAAAACGAATTTAATATTGTGTTTAATTGGCTACATCAAAATCGTCTAACATTAAATATATTAGATTCCGTAAACTAGCTTTATCAGTTATTAAACTTGCCATGTTAAACTTTTCTCGTGGGCTTTTTTTTCTACCTCGATGGCTTCTATAAAGCACGGATACGAAGTAGCTACTGACGTTATTTTTTTAAAATTCGCTAGGTAATTGTCTAATTACATTTTCATCTTAGTAGTTACGGATCGCAAAAAGTTCAAACTTGCGCGGGAAGGTAGGTTTGAATTCAAGTTTTACGCATTGTGTTTGTAGCACAAATGGACGAATAGTGGAACAGGGGGGCTATTGGCTAACTTTTTCAATAACAGTTGACAACTAGCATTCGTTTCACACTAAACTTAGTTGTCAACTGACAATTTCATAGAATTGGTATTACGTATCACACAAGTGACTAACAAACTACGGTGGAAATGTGGAGAATTATAAAAATTTACGGTGCCTATTGTGACCACTCTATAATTTTAGCGACTATTAAAAGCTTACACAATCGCAATTTTAAAAGTATCGATACAATAACATTTGTCAAAACGTGTTACGGTGGCTATCAAAGGCACCAGTGGCTAATGACGTCACTGCAGTTGGTCACTGAAGATAGGCAATACGAAACTAGCTGTTTGACAGTTCAATGATGCACATTGTTAACAAGTGATCATCACTTGAACTGTCAACAGAGTTACGCAATAGCTCCGCTGGACGGTAAACCAACGCAATCACCCTACGCATGTTTCTTGCGAATGCGAATATCAAAAAATGTGCGAATATTCGCGAATGCGAATATCTCTTAGCATAATCTTATTTATAAAGGAATTTTATGATGCGCCAGCTGTTGTTGTGTCGGACGTTTGATCGTGGAGGGTAGCGGGATCCAAAGCACGGTGCTCCGCTGGCCGACCGTAGGTAGTTGGGGGCCCAAGTAGTGTGCCAGCCACACACGAAAGGCTGCCCCGCCAACTGCGAAAAATCCCAGGGTGGCCCCATCGTGCCGGTTGGCGACCGGGCGAGAGGACCCGATGGCGAGCCCTGGGGGGGTTCGGGCGTCCCCGCAGTCTCCAGATCAACCCTCCATTGGCACAGCAACTCTGGTTGTGTTGTTGGGTTCAACATCACATCACCTCGCTCAACTGCCATCTTTCATCTCCCCTATTCACTCCACAAAAAAAATGAAAGTTAAAAAGAAAGGCAAGTGTCAACAGCGGATGCACGTCCTCTCATTTCAAGTGCAGTTCTCAAATATTAGAGGGCTGCACTCCAATCTCGTTGCGGTCCACCACCATCTTGAGACTGACAAGCCACACTTGCTTTTCTTGACGGAGACCCAAATTAGATGTCCGTCAGATACGGCGTACCTCAACTACCCGGGCGGGATACTCACTGGAGCATCATTTCCTGCAGCGTGCCGGGGTCTGTGTATACGTCCGTAATGACATCTGCTGCCAGCGTCTCCGTCACCTTGAAGACCCTAATTTATCTACGCTATGGCTGTTGGTGGACACTGGTATGGACAAAATTGTTTATGCCTGTGTCTACCGTTCGCACAGCGGTGATCAGGATAAGACTCGGTTGTTCGGCCACCTCAGTGAGGCTGCCGATAAGGCTCTGCATCGGCACCCTGATGCGCAGCTCGTCGCTCTGGGGGACTTTAACGCCTGCCACCAAGACTGGCTGTTCCCATACCAGAGGACCGACCACGCTGGGAGAGAAGTTCGATGGGCCTTTCCCAGCTGGTCAAGGAAGCGACTAGGGTGCCTGATGTAGTTGGTCATACTGCCAATTGTCTGGACCTTCTGCTGACCACCGATCCGGACAGATGTATCGTTACAGTTTCTTCACCACTTGGAACTTCAGATCACTGTCTGGTGAAGTCTGTTTCGTCCTTCTCCCCACCTGACTGCGACTCACGCGGTGAACGGCGAATGTGGCGTTACAGGTCAGCAGATTGGGATGAGATGCGGCATTTCTTTGCATCTTATCCTTGGCAGCAGGTCTGCTTCTCTTCTGAGAGTCCATCAAGCTGTGCGGATGCTATTTCCGATATGATACGTCAAGCTATGGAGTTTTTCATCCCTTATAGTGACGTACCCATCGGAGGCTCAGCTCACCCATGGTTCAACGCCGATTGCGTACAAGCTGAAGAGCGTAAGCATTCGGCGTTTCTCGCCTGGGTTGACGCTCGTGACCGCAAAGCTCCGGATTTGAGCTCAAAGAAGAGAGCTTTCAACCGTGCTGCCAACTCCTACAAAAAAGCACTGAAGAAGGCTCGATTCGACCGAATTACCCATATTGGCACAAAGCTCTCTGCACAGCCATCCGGAAGCAGAGCATTCTGGTCCCTTGCCAAGTCGGTCGAAGCGAACTTCTGTAGGCCCACATTGCCTCCGCTGGTTAAACCTGATGGAACACAAGCTCACTCGGCGAGAGAGAAAGCAGGTCTCTTTGCATCTCTCTTCGCCCATAATTCTCGTCTTGATACTAGCAGTGCTACTCCACCGACTCTACCTCACTGCAACACCTCGATGTCTGAGGTTCGCATAAGAAATAAAGAAGTTTTGAGAGCACTGTGTCGTCTAGACGTGAATAAAGCTAGTGGACCAGATGGTATACCAGCAATAGTTCTCAAGGCATGTGCGCCCGAGTTGTCTCCTGTATTGACGCGCTTGTACCGCCTCTCATTTAGGACTGGTATAGTGCCCAAGTCCTGGAAGCTTGCCAACGTGCAACCCGTGCCCAAAAAGGGCAGTCGTACCGATCCTGCCAACTATCGGCCGATTTCAATAACCTCCATACTCTGCAAGATTATGGAGCGTGTATTGAACTCGCGCCTCATAGCATACCTGGAAGGTAACGATCTCCTCTGTGACCGACAGTACGGGTTTCGCCACAATCGGTCTACTGGGGACCTACTAGTGTATACCACTCACATGTGGGGCGAGGCCCTCGAGAAGAATGGAGAAGCGATTGCTGTCTCCTTAGACGTCTCGAAGGCCTTCGACAGGGTATGGCACGCCAGCCTTCTGAGTAAGCTTCCAGCGTACGGCATTTCCCCTGGTCTGATTAACTGGGTAAAAGACTTCCTGAGTGAACGGTCTCTCCGAGTTGTTGTCGATGGATGCTCATCAGAGCCCATGACCACTAATGGCGGAGTTCCTCAGGGGTCAGTTCTCTCTGCAACTCTTTTTCTGCTGCATATTAACGATCTGCTGATGTCCGGTATATATGGGTATGCAGATGATAGCACAGTTGTAGAGAGATACCTTCCAGGTGCTCGGGCTAGTAAGGAACTAATCCGGTCCGAACGAGAGGCTATGGTAGAGCGTACGAATGTCTCACTTCAGGCAGTCTCCAAGTGGGGCGAAACCAATCTGGTAGAATTCAACGCCACCAAAACACAAGCGTGTCTGTTCACCGCCAAAAGGAGCCCGTTCACCTTGGCTCCTGCTTTTCGGAATGTATCCCTGGAGTGCACCGACCGCCTTCAGCTCTTGGGAGTTGAAATATCCTCAGGCCTAAATTTTGGGCAGTTCATTGAGTCCAAAGCCAAGGTAGCTGCTAGAAAACTAGGCGTTCTTGCAAAGGTCCGACGGTACTTCACACCGGGACAGGTTCTAATGTTATACAAAGCACAGGTCCGATCGTGTGTGGAGTACTGCAGTCACATATGGGCTGGTGCTGCAAAATGCCATCTAGCAGCTTTGGACTCAGTGGAAAGGCGTGCGAAGAGGCTAATTGGGGATCCAGATTTGGTTAAGTCCAATCTACAAAGCCTCGAGCACAGGCGCAGGGTAGCCAGCCTATCGGTATTCTACAGGTTGCATTTTGGAGAGTGTGCGCGGGAATTGCATGACTTGATTCCGCCATCTCATTTCTACCATCGGACAACCCGACGTACGGCGAGTATCCACCCTTACGTTGTTGAAACTTCAACGGTCCGGACTAAGCGTTTCGCTTCGTCGTTTATACCGCGTACATCGAAGGACTGGAACAATTTGCCTGCTGCGGTCTTCCCGTCTAACTATAATTTAGGTGCCTTCAAGGCTAGAGTGAATAGGCTCTTAATAAACTAGTGCGCCTCACCATCAGTGATTGCATCACTGCTTACCATCAGGTGGGATCGCAGTCAAGCACTGGTTTATATCAATAAAAAAATAAAAAAATTCTACGAACTAATAATCTACTATACTTAAAAATAAAAATTGAAGTGTCCGTTTGTAATATCAAAATAACATATTTTCACTAAATGCATTTAATGAAAGTATATTCGATACCTATAACAAAAACGATACAGAAACGGCTAGACCGATTTTGACGAGACTGTCACTGATAGATAAATAAGTTTGCTGCGGGAACGGAATTTTAAACTACGGAATAAATCTTCGCAACAGGACCTTCACTGGGATATACCCAATGTTTTTACTGCAGGAACGATTTTTCACGATTGCCCCAAAACACGAAAATAATGTTCCGTCATGGGTGACAGCTAGTTATTTAATATAATTTATTGTTTGACCAAATGTTTGTATGCATGTCCAAATTTCCTATGGCATACTTTTAATATTCAAGATAAAAAAAAACTTCATTACAGAAGGACTTCTTTATTTAAAAACTACAATAAAATTGCTCTTAATATCTAATTAAACTTAATTCAACAGTAGATTAAATATATTTTCCATTCTATTAATTTTCTGGTGGTGCATTTTGGAAAAATATGACATCATCAGCTATTATTGTGGAGGCAGTTCTAACTTGACCATCATCCATTTTAACTTCTCCATATGACAGTTTGCCAGTTACATACATCCTTTGGCCTTTCTTACAGTATTTGTACACGGTATCTCTAAGACCAGGCTTAAAAATACTTATTCTATGCCAGTCAGTTCTTTGCAACATGTCACCTGATTCATATTTGTAACTGTAATGAGTGGCAAGTGGAAAGTTTATTACTGGATGTTCCTCAGAACCACGTTTCTGTGGATCAGCACCAACTCTGCCCAGTAATGTAACTTGATTTATTGCTGTAAAAAAGAAATATCGAGTTAAAATAACTGTGTAAAAAACTCTGTTGTATTTAAATTACAATAATGGTATAAATTGCTTCCTAGAATTTTAAACTTATTAGTTTTACTATTAACTGATGTTACTGTATCTTAAATTTAGTTCATATTATGTTGTAGATAAAACATAGTAGTAATATGAAGTGATGTTACTTCAGAAATACCAAGTTAAAGATTATTTATTACTAACTGCTGCCCAGAGACTTCACTCATGTTATAATAGAAATTATCCCTAGGGAACTCCCAGGATAAAAGCATCTTAAATGCTATTCTAGTTTATAGTCTATATTTGTATACCAAATTTAATTGAAATTCATTTAGTAGTTTTTGCATGAAAGAGTAACAAACATCCATGCATCCAAACTTTCATGTTATTATTAAAATTACTAACTTTTTTCAGATTTTTGGGAATTGTGTCTAATCACAGTTTGTTGAATTCCAACAACTTTCCGCACCATTTGTGGTATCTGAAAATAGAAAGCATTGGATAAAACTAATCTATAAATTAAGGGTAGGTATTTTAAATGACAGTGTAATTTTAAATCTACTATATTTCTAGATTAATAGGTATTCCTAATAGATATTCATGATTTTTAAATTTTCGATTTTTGACTTAGCTCAAATTCCTGATACCACTCATGCACAATGTTCATATATTAAAAATCACCATAATCGGTTAATATTTAGAGGTTGCACAATGCCAATAAAGTTTTCTCATACAGCTAGTACTGCAGTGTCATCAGTGTAGGTTAATTTATTTTTTTTAACAGTGGAGGGTTAGCAAGTTTGTGTTATCAAGAATTCGAGCAAAGCGAGTCGAAAATTAAAAGAAACATGAAACACCCTAATATCTATCTATAATCTCTCATTACAAATCTATTGCCTCTTTGCTTAGAATCATCAAATAGGAATTTGTTATAAAATTGTACAGAACATAAACTTTATGACGAACTTACCTGACACAATTTTATAGATTTACTAAAGTCTTAGCTTTTGATAGTGGTACATTTTTTTAAATGATTTCGTTATAATATACTACCCATAGGAAAAGGTCCAAGTGTGACCTTGACAGTGGGGTCAAAGTAGCGTTTTTATAATAGTATCTTAGAAAAAAAAACAACTGAAATTATGTCATACCTACCGACGAAATAAATAGGTACATAAAAACTTTAGTGTTTTAAGTAGCTTTGTTGCAAAAAATACATAAAAGACAACTGAGTAGCACTAACCAAAGCTCAACTGTTAGCACAGAGTACCTTTCTTTTTATGTATAGTTAGAAGTTAGTTGTTAGTTAGTTAGAACTGTTAGAACTGACAGAAATACAAAAAAAAATAAGAATTATTGAGATATTGGTTCAGAGTTTAGCTAAAGATACCCAGTAATAAAATTAGCGTTTTCTTATGGATAAGAATATAATTTTGTAGATTGTACGATAGATACAAATTAGAAGAAAATCTGTTCACCGTTCAGCCGGTATGTTTGTTTTGGTAGTAATATTACAAAATATTACTTACCCTAAAAACTGGAAACATGTCGAGGTCCCGTATTTACCAATTGGAATTAAAGTTAAATGTTGCACAAAAACTCCTCAAACAATAACTTTCGTGTAAAATATTTTTTATTAACCTGTGAAAACAACCTAAACCCTGGAAAGGCAGTATTGCCAACCGCACACACGTTTGACGTTAACTTGACAGTTATATATTTGTTTTTGAGGTGGGAAATGGTGGGAAATCGTAGGAAATCATGTTTATTTTCTTTTTACCCCTTAGGGAAAGCTATAGTCGTTCGACCATATCGCCTAGTCTATTTTTTTTTTTTTTTGTTTCATTCTGTTGACAGGAGAATATGGCTTAGCACTCTTGTGCATCCGCCAGCTTCAAGTTATATAAAGAAGTAGTTTATTTTGGGTATCGGGCACAGAGTACTTTGGTAATATACAGGTATCGGGGGTTTGAAGAGAAAGGTAGGGAAAAATTTAACGCGAAAAGGAATTGTAAAAGATTTTGGAACAACATGGATACAGGATCAGGAATGTATAAAAATATATTACAAAATATTACATAAATAAAAAGGACAGAAACTTGTTGAAATTCTAATAAATATTTATACATGTTTACAGACGGACATTGTTATATGATTTAAAAGGATATCTCAGGAGCGAGTCATGGAATCAGTTAAAATAAAACTATTTCTAAGTTTTAAAAGTAAAATGTATTCTACAGCTTTATGGATACCAAGACATTGTCCAGTAAAAACAGTTGCTTCAGGTTGAATTTACCTTCTGAACAATATTATACTGTCCATGATATATTCCTAAACCCAAAAAATCATCAGATTCATGTTTGGATGCGTCAGTGAAGATATGATGCCACTCAGACCAATTTCTTTGAACAACAAAATTAATCCGGATATAACTTTTAACCAAACAAGGAAGAGATTTGTGAATCCAATAATTTGATGAGTCAATGAGATCAGCAAGTATTTGAAGTTTTTGAATTAAAAAACTATTAGTAAATTGTAAAACCGCCTAGTCTTTCGTCCATGTTTTCTTGCGTAATAAGTTTTCAATCATAGTTGTTTCTTTTTGTTTTACATTAGAATGCGGGTGTAACACATTCTAATGTTTTTGTAGTATTCGGCAGCAAGTGTATAGATTCAGCCTTCTCAGCAAATTTCGCCGAAGTAGCCAAAACTACAATAAAATTCTCAGCTCCATTTTACCGAGATCGCGCTTATTTCAATGATTCCACATTTTGTCCAGCAAAAAACCGCACGCAGGAAGCCGTGTGAACACTGCTATTGAAATATATGTGTGATTAAACGGGATCCCGCTTTTTACTGGACTTCGGATCCAGTTTCTAGTGACAAAACCGAACGGCACAATTCGACCGGATCGGTTTTTTGCAGGATCCCGCATGCGGGATGCTCGTGTGAACGCTAGCATATAAACACATTCGCCATCAAACGGGATCCTGCAGAAAACGGGATCCTGTTAAAAACTGGACTGCCGTGTGAAAGGGCTGTTATATGATCACTTTGTTGTCCGTCCGTCTGTCTGTCTGTCAAGACCCTTTATCTCAGGAACTCGTGAAGGTATCGAGTTGAAATTAAAACCATATACTCAGGTCTGCGGTCCCTTGTAGCTGTGGAAAAATCAAACTTCTGAGTTAACAAAAAAATGATACGGTCGTTTTTGTCGCAAAAAACGTATATTTCGACACTCTCGGGAAAACCAAAATTCATAGAGTACTTCCCGTTGACCCAGAATCCTGTTATTTGGCATGAAGCAAGGTCTCATATAGGAATAATTCTGAAAACTGTAAATCCCACCACCCGAAACTCTCGCTAACTTCCAATGGAGGACCGACTAGGCGTCGTCTTACTAGAAAGCGATAATCATTTGTATGGGGAAATCACAAAGCGCCCTCTGTCACAAATGAACGCGACTATCGCTTACTTACGAAAGTAGGATCAGGCCTATAGCCACATTTATGAAGACCTGGGGTATCGCACGTCGCGTTGGTGATGCAGCCTGCACTTTTAAACTTAGGGCGTTGTATAAGGACGTTAGAGAAGCAATTACAGGTATAGGTATGCTTGAAATTGAATCATCGCCACGTTGAGAGATCACGAGCGTTGTGGTCATTCCGATTCCTTCAATACTCCATTCATGGTTAAACGTAAAGACACCCGCGGCGCAATACGAACATATCATGTCATACGGTATCTTACTATGGGGATGGGCTGCAGACATCGACTCAATCTTTATACTACAGAAAAGAGCCATCACAGCTATTTACAATCTTCGCCGGTGCGATTCTCTAAGGGAACTGTTTAAGGATATTAATATCATGACGGAGCCTTGTCAATATATTTATGAAAACATCATGTACGTTAGAAAAAATCTTCATCTTTTTAGCAAAAGAGGCGATAGACATAATTATGTTACAAGAAATAGGGACCAATTAGTTCAACCAGGTTTCAGACTGGCTAAAGTGGCGTCTTCTTTCATGGGGTACTGTTTGAAATGTTATAATAAAATACCTCCACAAATATTAGAACTCAATGAAACAAAATTTAAATCTTGTATTAAACGCACACTATGCAGGCAGGCATATTATAAGTTGGAGGATTATATTCAAGATAAAAATGCTTGGCTCAATGCTGGTCCAGCTCCACTACCACCGGGGTGAACAAATTGATTAGTTTGGAAATTATTGTTATTATTTTTAAATGTTTTTTTTTTTTTTAATTTTTAAAATTAATAAAAGTATTGTATAATGTAGAAGCATTTTTTTTCAAAGTTTGTAAATGTGAGTACCATGGAGCTATTTTATGGATTTTTATGTTACTATTGGACTTGTTTGACATAAATCAGCATGGCAGTTGAGAGTTTATCACGCTCACTCAAATGTCTCACTGATGGTGGCGCATGTGTTGGATCATTCGGTTCCCTTCAAAATGGTTGAGCTGAGTGGTGCTAATATTGGCGTCATGTTCGTGAACGGGCGCTGTCAGTTGAGACTGGTCATCTCTTAGCTGCCAGTTGCTATTTTAATATCTATAGGTATTTAGTTTGTATTTTTACTTTATTTACATTGTTCTCACATGATAGCGACAAGAAACATGTAACAGAGATATTTGTAATTACAAAACATGATTGAAAAGAGTGTCCATGGAGTTTCTTGCACATTCTTCTCCATAGAGATCTACGCTTTGAAATGTGCAATTAGCATAATTTTTTTTTTCTGACTGACTGACTTCATGACATTTCAAAAGTGCCTGTAAATGGTTTATTTGAAATAAAATGCTTTGAATCTTTGAATCTTTGAATCGGTTACAATCTCCACATCAAATTCTTTTCCTAGTTTATCCAAAATCTCTAGCTGAATAAATTGACAACGAAAATTCTATTTTTGTATTCAAATTACTCCATAACTCCTGTTTCTCTATGAATTTACAAAATAAAATCTAATGAAAGCGGCAAATGTAAAAATCAGACCATCTGATTTTTACATTTGTCGAATATGCGAATTGCAAATAAATAAAAAAAATAAAAATAGCTTTATTTTCCTTCTACATTTTTTTTTTCCTTTATAACTAGTAGATAATAATTATATATTTGGTCTGTACAAGGACCGCTAGACAGCGGTAAAAGCCTCCTCCAGTCGTTTCCACGTTGACCTTTCTCGGGCCACTCTGCTCCATGTTTTTCCTGCTGTGTTTATAATGTCGTCACTCCATCTCTTTTGTGGTCTGCCTTGTCCGCGCTTTCTTCCCATAGGGTACTAGTTAGTGGTGACTTTGGTCCACCTTTCGTCTGATGCTCGTTGGATATGTCCGGCCCATTTCCATTACAAGCCAAGCACTTTCTTGACTACATCCTTTGCCTTGGTTTGACTTCGTATCATAGCGTTCTTCATTTTGTCCTCCAGTCTGTAGTTCATATAACTCCTTAAGTTTTTTTAAATTACTTTTTGTCAGAGGCCAAGTTTGACAGGCATACGTGAGGGTTTTTGGTTTTTATTTTGGTCGGCATCTTACTCTCAAATATTTCTTTGAGTGTCCAGTATTTATTCCAGGTGCATTTAATTCTTCTTTCTATTTCTCTTTCCGTGCAATCTTTGAAAGTAATTAGGTGTCCCAGATAGATATAGTCCTCAACATATTCATGTTCATAGTCCTCAACAGTCATGATTTTTGTGAAGTATGCAGACTTATAGCGTCAAAAAAAACAGTAAATATTGTGAAGAAATTATTTAAATCGGATCAAAAATGACGAAGATAAAGCAATTTTAGTATATTAGTTCCAGAAACGCGCCCGAGAATGAACTCGACTCGCTGTGACGTCATCTGTCGCGATCGGTCTCTACCGGCGAATGTATACAGGGGCATTTCACGTGAAGCGGACAACTAAAAAATTTCGATGTTTCTGATTTTAGTAATAAGTATTTGAGTATGTTATATATGTCTATGTTCCCGATATACGTACATAATATTTTTATCGTGTTTCGTATGATTTACGAGTTATGAGGGTTTGAAGATTTGACGAACTCTCAGGGATGCGCTACTTCGAATGCCATTGGAAGTTGAAATTAAATAAATTAAGTAATGGATTTTATTCTTCATTTAATGAGGTTTTTAACTAAATATTCTATATCTAAAAAAACATTTTTTCTGTAGGAAAAAAAATCAGTTTAATTTTTTTTTAATTTTCAACTTCTGCTCTAAAATCTTGATTATAATGGAATAGGTTAGGTTAGTAATTTAAATATATTTTTATGTTATGTTTTGGTCTTGAAGAAGCTGGTGTAAAAAAAATCGAAAGTTGTAAAATGTTGCAGTGTCGTATTTTAAATCGTCAGATATCATGACAATACTGCCGTGTTTTAAACTCTTCTTCTTTTTTATAATAATACACAGATATCAGGAAAGTGGCCTGGTCATTGTTCCAAAGAAACGATTGGGCAGCGTCAACCTCATTATCATCATTTCAGCCGAAAGACGTCCACTGTTGGACATAGGCCACCCCCAAATGTCGCCATAATGACCGGTCCTGTGCGTCTCGCATCCATCGGCTTCCCACGACCCTCACCAGGTCATCGGTCCACCTTGTGGGAGTCCTTCCAACGCTGCGTCTTCCGGTACGTGGTCGCCATTCCAGAACCTGTCGTCCCCATCGACCATCTGTTCTGCGAGCAATGTACCCTGCCCACTGCCACTTAAGTTTGGCGATTCTTCGGGCTATGTCTGTATCTTCATTTCTGACGTGATCACGCAAGGAAACTCCGAGCGCCTTTCCGTTGCCCTTTGAGTGACTTTAAGCCTTCTGATGAGGCCCATTGTAAGCGACCACGTTTCGGAGCCATATGTCATCACTGGCAACACGCACTGGCCATAGACTTTCGTCTTGAGACACTGTGGTATATTGGACGAGAAGACACCGCGCAGCCTCCCGAACGCTGCCGAACCGAATCGGATTCGACGATTGAACTCTTTTTCGAAGTTAGACCTACCCAACTGGACCATCTGTCCCAGGTAAACGTAGTCGTCCACAACTTCGAGTGTAAAGTTTCCGATCTCGATAGGAGTGGGTGCTACATGGATGTTTACCATGACTTTGGTTTTGTCCATGTTCATTTTAAGTCCCGTCTCAGCCATGACTACTATGTCGTTGGCAAACCGATGGTGAGTGATGTACTGGCCATTGACATTTATGCCTAGCCCTCTCCACTCCAGAACCTTGAAGACATCCTCCATTGCGGCCTTGAACAGTTTCGGAGAAATGATGTCTCCTTGCCTCACACACCGCTGCAGGAGGATAGGTTTCGAGGTCTGGTCCTAAAGTCGGACTGACATGGTGGCGTTTTTGTATAAGTGTCATCCTTCCCCACTGTAATCGATCTGGCTCCTAAACGACTTTTAAGTCCATTGTGAAACTTAACGAGTGATATGTTAACACTTAGAGCATTAATTACAAAGAAAATAAAATGATTAAAGTAGTCCAAGTTTATGAATATTAAAAAAAAAACTGTTTTTTTTTTCCACAAAATATTTTTTTTCTATAAAGAATATTTAGTCAAAAAACCTCATTAATTATAGAATAAAATACATTACTTCATTTATTTAATTTCAACTTCCATAAGCTGGTTACGAATTTAAAAAAAAAAAATTCGAAGTAGCGCATACCTGAGAGTTCGTCGAATCTTCAAACCCTCATAACTCATAAATCATACGAAACACGATAAAAATATTATGTACGTATATCGGGAACATAGACATATATAACATACTCAAATATTACTAAAATCGGAAACAAAGAAATTTTTTAATTGTCCGCTCCACGTGAAATGCCCCTACGATCAAGCCGTTCGTCGCACTCGCACGGATCATGGCAGATGACGTCGTCGTAAATAGTCCAGCGAGAGCGCGCGTTTCTAAGTAACCGTTCAGAAAAACCTTAATAAATCCACCATTTCTTGACGGATTTTAATAATCTAAAAAATTAAATGCTCAGTAAATTATTACACATACGATATATATATATTTAGTAAAAATGGGATTTGCTATTATGTGATTGATCCTCATTCAATTAGATTAGAAGACGACTTCATCTTTTTTTGTTGTTTCATCTAGTGCACAGAGTACTTTGGTGATCTAGTGTGTGGTGCCGGCATAATGGTTGTAAATGTTACCATACCAAATAATATCTTCAATTTGACCAACCTACCAAAATAAATGCGAGCGTTTGCGACTTGCGTCGTTCATTACGGAATGACCGAATGACAGTTGCTTTGTGGTTATAAAGATAGATAGAAAATTCTATCTCTATCTCTTCAACCACCACCATACGCAATCCGGGAAGAGTTGTTGCCTGTGAAGGATGCCTTCAGCTGCGAATGCAAAGTCTGAGAAACCAGCCTCTTCGGAGGCTATGGATAATTCTCCAATACGACAAATTATGACAATTCTTGAACACAAAATCCGTAATTTGGAGAAAAGAAAGGTATGTACTATGCTATTAGTCAACAGTAATGAACCGATTCAATTATAAAGATTCACTGCTTTTCGTGAAGCTATTATGCATGTAAAACTTAATTTGGGTTGGCACGGTCTAAGAGCGCATACATTTTGCCTGCTCATAGCGTAAAATATTGCCGCAGACTTGACGCCATTTTCACACATGTGCTCATGGTATGTTGACGATACAATATACCATGACGCCCTAAAGTTTACACTTTATTTAATCACGTAAACTAAGGTGCTAAGGAAAGGTCAATGTTCGAATTGACAACTAATATTATCATTTTCCAGGTTATCTATTATGCGGCACGATAAACAATGTTTTTATACATAATGCGAAATTTCAATAATCAGTACAGTATTACTATTTACAGCCACAATTAGCATTATTTCTACTGTAGGCAAGGTGTCCTCTTAAATTCTTTTACTCTCAGTCACATTAAAATTTAGAGAACTACATAAATAACAAATTATTTACTTAGTTTGTATGTTTATGTGTACAGGCAAAGTAGAGAAGTGTATTGATGCACTTAAAATTGTAAACACTTTGTATGTTGAAGCATTGAATCATTTTTAGTTACTATGTTATCCTTTTGTCTAAGAGTGTCCAACTTGAGGTACATTTTCATATAACCACTCTTATGTGATTATGATGTTATTACACTTATTTCTCTGGATATTTTGGATAAACAGATATCTTGTTGATATTATTGAGGCTTCTATGGAAATCAAAATATAAATTTGTGTAAAACCAAAAATAAATATAAATCTAGTAAAGAACTATGAAAATCAGTTAATTTTTGTGAACTTTATATACATTTCAAGGTGAATCTACACAAAACCCTACATAATATTTCATAACAATTTCAGTAACGTAAGGTTCGTTGAGCTAGGACGCGTATTTTCTGAGATATCGTCGTTTTAGTGAACACGGGGAAGTCGTGTCGCGACTTCGGAAGTCGGATTGACAGTACGGTTTTATGCAGACCAGGTGGCCGACAATTATAGTTAAAGATATTTTAGTGATATTAAAAATATAAAACAGTACAAACATAGAAGCCTTGCACATTTTTTTTAATCAAGAACCTAAATGACAACAATTTTTTTCAAAACCTTGGGTTTTAAAAAAACATGTATTTCCTGGAACACGTTTTGTGAAATATTCAAGTATATCACGGGATTACCGATTGCTAACAGAGTTTTCAGGTGTTATCTCTCTTTTTTTGCGTTTCCTATTTGTCAAACATCGCATTGGATTGCATTAGATGAAGCAACAAGCTTATAAACCATACTCGATGTTGACAATAAGCGAGTGGAAAAGGACCTTAAGTAAAGAAGCCAAAAAGAAAAAATTACATCTGATATGAATACTTTTCAAAGATTCAAAGCATTTTATTTCAAATAAACCATTTAGAGGCTTTTTTGAAATGTCAAGATCTTGGTTGGTGGATCTTGGTCTTGGTCTTGGTCTTCTTCTAGATTCTCAACAGTGGCATAAATTAAAGCAAGGCACACAGTGAATAAATACTATGCGGTATTATTATTAAGTTACCTGATATTAATATGGGTGTACAAAGAACCCAAAAATTTGAGGGAAGGCCAGTCTAAAGTGTGTGTCTGTAGTGTTATCTAATTTCCTGTTCATATTGATTTATAGACATTGCAAAATTATGTTCTGGATTAAGTCTTCATTCATATTTTTTTTACAGAGCAAGCTAACATCATATCGAGACTTGCAAAAAGCTGGAAAAGAACTGAATAGTGACCAAAAAGTGGCAGTTGCTAAATATGATGAGGTGGCCCAGACGCTGGAGTTTGCAAGGGAGCTTTCGAAGCAAGTCACGTCAATAGCTATTTCGGCCGAACGTGAAGCTAAAAAACAAGCAAAGAAGGTAAATAAAACTATCTCATTGCTGTCATTAAATTGATTTGCGGGGCTATTGCGTAACTCTGTTGACAGTTCAAGTGATGATCACTTGTTAACAATGTGCATCATTGAACTGTCAAACAGCTAGTTTCGTATTGCCTATCTTCAGTGACCAACAACAGCAATGACGTCATTAGCCACTGGTGCCTTTGATAGCCACCATAGCACGTTTTGACAGATGTTATTGTATCGATACTTTTAAAATTGTGATTGTGTAAGCTTTTGAAGCTGTATAATAGTCGATAAAATTTTAGAGTGGTCATAATAGGCACTGTAAATTTTTATAATTCACCACATTTCCACCGTAGTTTGTTAGTCACTTGTGTGATACGAAATACCAATTTTATGAAATTGTCAGTTGACAACTAAGTTTAGTGTGCAATGAATGCTAGTTGTCAACTGTTATTGAAAAAGTTAGCCAATAGCCCCCCTGATTACCTAAGCTTCATTTTCATAATTTTCTCTGAATAAGTAAAAAATCTTAAATAATGTAATAAAATAAAACAATGGGTAGTAAAAGTTCTGTGCAAGTTTATACTTGTGATTCTTATTGATAGTTTTATATGTATTTAACGAGACAATAACATGCCACTAATTCTATTCTAGGATGCGTGGGTGCGGTATGCTGCAGAAACCAGCAAAATTCGGGAAGTTTTACTTGTTCTGGATTGTCTTAACCAAATGGGAAATACAGAAGCTAGAAATGACTTTCTGAATGGAACCAATGGTGCAGCCAAGCTTACCGAAGATGATCTAAAAATTTTAGATGATCTGTAAGTATCATTTTTAATAAGTATTCAATATCCAAAGGCTTTCATTTTGTTTAAGAATAGATTAAATAATAATTAAAGACATAATAAGTTTTATTTAACATATATATCAATATTCCAAAATAATTAAATATATATTTTTTCCAGATATCCTGAAGTGACACCCAAGCATGAGGTAAATGAAGAAGGTCAACCTGGATTTCATATTCACACTACAAAAGCAGCCGAACATTTGTATGCTATAATTGATGGCAGGCCTAAAGAAATATTGGGCACTACTTATACTCATATCAAGGAGATTGTGAGCGCAGTTCACGAATGTGGCTACTTTGACCGCTCAACAGAAATTGTGACAGCAGAGGTTGAAGAGAGTCATGTTTTAGTGCCGGAAGTGGAGTCCGTAGAAGTGGTGGACAGCGAGGTGGAAGCAGAGGTAACTGCGGCCTACCCGCCGGCCGGGCTACCAGTGCCGCCTGCACCCGCTGTCGTGCCCGCGCCCGCCTATCCGCTGCGGCCGCTGCCGCCCATCACGTTGCAGGAGGTGGAGCACGCGTATTTCGCCCAGCAATATCCTCAACAGAGACCTATTGCCGAAGTTATAGGGTCTCAGAATTTCTTCTTTCTTCAAGAGTCTGAGATAGACAGCCCCGTTGGCACTCCACAACCGCCGGTGATCCCCAATCAGCCTTCGCCACCGGGACCGATTCCGACTCAGACTTTTACCAACCAGCACTTCGTCCAGCTACCAGGAGGGCGCGTGGCCGAGCCCGGCACGTTGCCCATGCCCCCGCAGCCGCACTTCCCGCCGCACCCCGAGCACGCCTTCCCGCCCGGCGTGCCGCTGCCGGGCGTGCCGGCCCCGCACGCGCACGTGGCGGCGCTGCCGCCGCACATGGCCCCCATGCAGCCGCCGCCGCCGCAGGCGCCCGCCGCGCCGCTTCCGCTTATGGAGGAGCGCCCGGCTCCCTCACCCTCGGACGATAAAAACGACGACGAGGTTAAAGAGGCTGGAAGTCCCGAGCGTGATGATGGTGGAGAACGTAAAATTCACGGCCAAGGTGACGGCCAAGCAAGGTACCGGCGGTTCGGACGCGGTGGCGGCGGAGGCGGTGGCAGAGGTGCTCCAAATGGACACCGCGGCCGCGGCGCATTCCAGAATAGACAAGGAGAGGGCGGCTACCGCGGTAGGCACCCAGGTGATTACCAGGGCAGATCCGGGAAGGATGGCTACCAAAACAGACAGTACGACGGATATCAGAACAGACATGGCAAAGACAGCTACCAAAGTCGCGGAGGAGATGACCGCGATGGATATTACGGTAACGGAGACACCGGTGATAGTCATCAGCAGAATGAGAATGGTGGTCGTGACAGGTACAACGACAACCAGAGCTACCAGGGCGGCTTCAAGGGCCGCGGCAGAGGGGGCCCGCGCGGCGGAACTCGCGGCGCGACGCGGCCTCCTCGCCCGCAGTACACACGCAAACCGGAAAAAGTTGAATAGTTCATGTGGATCTCGACGGTGTGTTTGCATTAGCAGCATCACCACGATATAAATGTATTATTATGACGGACAAATTCATTCGTGAAAGGCAGATTTCACCGGCAACAACGCGCTGTGGTAAACAAACGAGAGATTATGGTATAAAAATAAATAAAAAAATAATAAAAAAAAAGTAAAATAATAAAACATGAAACTGAATAAAAAATAAGTTACTTGAGTTTAGATGTATGATATATGCAGTTATTAATACTTACGTAATTCTAGATTCTTGTATAAGTTATGATAGTGACGCGGTACGAGAGGCCGCTCGTGCCCGCGCTCACCGCTCAGTACCTCGTGCGTGCCTCGTCCTCGTGATAATATAAGTACAGGAGATGTGCACACAACTGACTAAACACTGTCAACTGGGACCTTTTTCCAAATCACATTGATCTTTGTACTTTTAATACAGTTGATTTAAAATAGTAATTATAAATGTGTTAAGATATTATAATTATACATATTTGTTTCTCATAAAACATCAAAGTATATTATTATTATAAAGCTTTCATCTCAACTACATATAGTTATAATTTTGCTACTATTCCTGCGCAACTTTTTTGAGTTTTGTTTTTAATTATATTGGAATTGAACAGGTACGCGATACCTAATACCTATCTTATAACCTGTTGACATTTTATTATTTAAGAAAATGAACTGGCCATATCACATTAATTATGCATGTAACTAGAATACGGTCCGATCTCTTCGTGAATAGCTCTACTTGATTTTGCTTGTAATTATTTATCGTTCAAATAGAGCTATTATCGTAAAATTGGTCATGATCAGATGTAAAGGTGTTGTGGTATTTGGTTCACCCTGAATTATTTTTGTTTGTCTTGTCCAGGCTTTTTACATATTCCTTAACATTGTTCTCAATAGAGGCTGTGTGCAAGCAAATTAAAAGTATTCTATAAAATTAAAACACCTTTTATTTCATATCTCACGTAATGTAATCATCAAGTAGCAATGTAAAAAAGAACTAAAAGTACAACAGCAAGTCTTGTTGAGTTTTTTCTCATCAATCAAAACCTGATTTTGTGTCTGTTTGATAGCAATATTGCGATAGATTCGCCCCAAGGCTTATTACATAGAAATAAATTCTAATAGCTGGCGAAATGAAGTTTTACTAATATACCCATGCCTATAAGCCCTCTTTAGGGGAATAAAGACGATGTTTTTTAGGAATGAAATAAAAAGAAGTCCAAACGGAGGTCGTTCGAGTCTGCGACAAAATTAGAAAAAACCTGGAGGAAAAACAATACTGTTCTTCGGCTTTCTCGACATCCAATAGGGTTTGGCATAAAGGCCTGCTCTGTACTACTGAAATCTTACCTTTCGGGAAGTATATTTCAAGAAAAAATATCAGAAACGAAGTCTACATTTTACGACATAAGAGCTGGAGTCCCTCAGGGTTCAGTTTTGGGACCTACAGTCAAACGGGGTGAAAAGGAACAAAAGTTTGAATTGAAGGAGATCTTCGCGTTAATTAACAATTATTCCCAGCAATCAAGTATTCTTGTTTATTCATTAATTGTGATAAAAACAGATTTATTCAAAGTGAAAAATCTAACCAATTTTGTTCGTATTCACCCCGTTTGACGGTATTACACTGCTGACCTACCGCAGGTTAATTATGATTAATTTAATTTAATTTAACTTCGTAAACACTTACGCGTTGAGTATGTAATATACTAAGATCCCAGAGCTGTCAGACATAACTTATTTTCACATGGATGAAACCTTAGGTTCTCAGTAGCGTCTCATGTGCTTTGAATATCTGTGTACTTGTGGAGCTCCCCCTTGGGGAACTTTGGCAGGTGAGAAAAGGAACTAAAAATAACGAATTACTTAACTTAAATTTTTATGGCTGATTTTTATATATGTTTTGTCACTTTCCATGGATCAAAATTTCTGTCGGACACTTTAGTGTCAAAAAAAAAGTGACTCAAAAAAAAAAGTGAACTACTTATTTTTACATGACAAGTACACGTATTCAAATCACATGTGACGCTACTGAGAACCTAAGCACGGTAATATTATCTATACAGTATTGTAACTCGGCCGTATCTTTGAAATAAATGCCTACAGCCGCGCGGTACGTAAACATGCGATAGGGCTGCCCGCCTCCAGCATTTTAATTACATTTGCCTACTTTGTGTTTCCATTTAGTTTTGTGATTGAAAATATACTTTTTTTTATATAAACAAATAAAATACTTTGTGAATTGAATAGGAAGTGTTCAATATTTGCGACCGAAAAATATTTGCGCCTCGACTGAGAACCTACGAAATGCTTTATTATTAAATTTTAAAGTACAAAAATCCGCATTCTAAAGCTTAATTAAAAATTGTTTTGGGAAACATGGACAAGGTGGAGAAAAAGGAATATCTTTTACTTGGAATAGATACCTGCAGCTACTTTACAATTTATATGTTTGGTTTCAAATGAAGCAATATTTATGTGAATGAAAAACAGCACAATATATCCTACTCGTCATATTAAATATATAAATATGTACTTGAACTTATTTTTATTGAAAATATCGCGCGGCACAGACGCGACTGTCTGCATCCCGAGCGCACCTCGAGATCGAGGCGCGTAGGTAGGTATAGCTCGCGTTTCGTCCGTTTGTATGAAGTTGGAATACTGTATAGATAATATTACCGTGACCTAAGGTTTCATTTATGTGAAAATAAGTTATGTCTGACAGCTCTGGGATCTTGGTCTATAATCGTAGTTCGTCACTTTTTAAATTCATTGCCATCTTATTCCAAAACCCTAATTATAAATTCGTCAGTAGTCATTTTCATAGATTTAAGTAACACATAATTGGGGTTAAAGTATGAAATTGCCGTTTTATTGGAATAGAATAGAATAAGACTTCATTGTACACCAAAATAGTAACAAAAACTTTAAAACTAACTTAATGTATGGGTACAATGGCGGCCTTATCGCTAACAGCGATATCTACCAGACAACCTTAATAAATACTTCGAATTACGAAATAGGTACTTCGAATTGACATAGAACCTTCATGGTTTGAGATTTTTTAGTGAAGCTTTTTTGACACGGTAGATACCTATAAAGTTCTTCTTTAAAAAAATTTGCAACATTCGATTATCAACTTTGTTGTTTTTTTTTTATTCAGCTTAGACAACAAAGATGGATACTTCGAAAATTCGAGCGATTTTTGAATACGAGTTCCAACACGGCAGAAACAGCTCGCAATATCAATGTTGCGTTTGGAGAGGGGACTGCTAATGAACGCCCCGTGCGATTTTGATTTAAACGCTCGTAATTTGTGGGCGGTCTTGCACGTGGTTCGTTCTTCAAATCAAAGTAACTCTTTACTGAACCAACTCACTGTTCCGAAAGATTGGAACAGCAGTAGGTAATGTTTTAAATGCACCATTTGGAACACTGTTTTTTTTTGTCTTTTTAAAATTCAAATTAAAACGTAATTGTAATTTTTTTTATCAACTGAACTAAAAACATCTGCTTTAAATTATTCTCAAATCTAAATTCAATTAAATAAAACTGTTGGTGTGTATGGCGCAACGTAACAGATCACGATTCATAACAGTCAGTGTCTGTGTTTGTATCTTTTGCGCCGTTGTTCCAAATGTTCAGTTTGTATCTTGTGAGCCGATGTTTCAAATGTTCAGTTTGTATCTTGTGAGCCGATGTTTCAAATGTTCCGTTTGTATCTTGTGAGCCAATGTTTCAAATATTCCGTTTGTATCTTTTGAGCCAATGTTCCGTTTGTATCTTGTGAGGCGATGTTTCAAACGTTCTGTTTGTATCTTTTGAGCCCATGTTCCAAATGATACATGTCACTGTTTCGGAACATTTTTGTGATTGAGATGCAAATGTTCCAATCGGAAAGATGACACACTTTGCCGACGCCTAATGAGGTACTCTTTGCTCTACGTCCGCTAGCCAGCGGCTACGACAGCCGCGGGGACTCCCGCCACCCGGGCAGTCTACTGTCATGTCGCGGCGTCTGGGGCGGGGGCGTGAGGATGTCTGTTCCTTCGCTAGCAGTACTGTTTCGTAAAAGGATGTGACCGCATCCCATTAAGTAGGTATAAAGGACGCTTTTTTGTTTTAGTTGGGAAATCAACAAGTTAATTTTCACACTCTGGTGGATGAAGCGAGGAGTGTCAGACTTTTACTGACTAAACCCACCTGTGGTCCTTCAGTTTCCTTTTGCATTCCGGGGCCGCAATTACTCTTTCGAACAATCTTGCAACCCTGGCAGACATCGACTTAATACAGTGATAGTGAATAATAAAAAGGACCAATAATAAAACTAATTTTCTAGCTAGTAATAGGTTTTATTCGATAAAATTGCCGTTATGTCTTATAGTAAGAAATGGTATTAAAACAAATAGACCTATACCTGTCCAATCTGAACAAAATAAATAAAGTTCTCTTTAACTTTAATTACCAGACAGAACCTGTTATTTTTACAATGTTATAAAACTACTATAAAACTACATTGACGTAGTCATGTCATTAAAAACCTATACAACCTAAAGCAATTATACAAAATATCTTTTCATAGTGTACTTATATTTTAAATAGAAATATAATATCGTCACATTTTGTTCATTTATAAAAATTATAGGGCAGATAACAACAGTCGTGCCAAATTGTAATCACTTAAAGTATAGGGCTAATTTTATACAAACAATTGAATTCAATTTCTATCTCCAGGAATGTGTCACTTCGAATTTGAACATCACAACAGAATGTAGATTTAACTAAGCCAGATATATTGTCCTTAATTGCCCCTTAAAGATAACATATGGTGAGATCATTAAAACTGTGATAGGTGACATTGTAGTCACCGCAATTTATAATTGCAAATACTTTTTCACCAATAAATAATTTCTTTAAAATAATCCAACAATTGTTGATGGTGTAGCTGCTTTTGAGTTGCTATTTAATATTTTTTCCATTAGACCATTTTTAAATTTTACATATCTACACATAAAAGGTAGCGGTTTGGAAGTCAGATCTATTATTATAGTCAAGCTGCATGCATGTCGAAACTGTAATTTAGTCACCAACTGTTGCCGGGAAAATTCCTGATTAAAAAAAGGACAGTAATGTAAGAATAAGTCTTATTTGTTTGAATCCCATCGTGACCTTTGCGCCACCTGTGGTTTAAACCTTAATAAAGGTTATTGGGCTTAAGCACAGGAGTCATTTTAAAAAAAATGCAATACATAATTATATTAATTAAGTTCCCTGATTTTACATGAATAAAGCTAAATTAAGTTAGCTTTAACTGTGATGTGACTGGCCTTAAAAGATTGTTCAAATGAAGTCATATTTTATACAGGGATCTGACCCACATGTATTTAAATACTCAACTCAATTTACGTTACAATCATTCAGAGTCAGCTTCTATTGATTAGCAAGAAACTTCCTAGGTGCATTAAAGAATCGACATGACATGAATACTTACCGCTAGAAATGTTGTAAATAAGCGACTACAAATACACAACCTTTATCGAGTTTTAGAAGTAAACTAAAGCGTAACTTTATATTCTGTTCATATAATATAATCTTTTTTATATGTAATAATTATATAAAATCATGTTCTTTATTTGTAAAACCTTTGTAGATTAAAAATACATACAAAAAACTGTTTACGTACCTTTTACATTTAGCAGTTACAGTAATTAGGCCCTAAAATAAATCAATATCACAAAAAAGAAATTGTTTTTAATTATGAATTTTTCATCAGCTATTATTTATTGTGTCGTCTAATCTAGTCTATTTTTTCATGGAAGTTAAAAGACAGTATAACCTATGTTTTCGTAGGTCTGTGTAAATTTCTTTAAATATGTAGTATGTTTAGATTACACCTGTAAGATACAATTTACTGTATTGACGGCCTTAACGACCCTAATCAAGCCTGACAAGTAACGTCAGCTGTACTTCTGAAACTAGAATACTATGTACTTACAACTTATTATAGTTTTATTGCGCATTCTTTCTCTTTACGATGACAACACACCGTAGTCGTTATTGTTATCCTATAAGGCCTACGCAGACCGGGACGGCATGACAAAGGATTTTAATTTTTACCAATGGACATACAAACATATAGCATTAGAAATGCGACATCAATTCCTATGCTTTAAAATGATTTAGTGGCAGCAAGGGATATTATACGGCATTGTGCGTCGCGTCATGAGATCACGCGGCGGGACGCCGTGGCACGCTGTGGTAGGCAACGGCATGCTCAAAGACACCGGGCGGCCATCGTCACGTGCCGCAAGGTGAGAAGGGTGACATTTTAAAACTTAGACACAACAACACTATCAAACACAACCGATGACTGTAATGTGCATCCGGCAGCAGAAGCTGCTGAGGCATACTTGGATGTGACGCGGCATGTCGTGGTACCCAAGCGGCTAGTGTGCGCTGACTGGGGCGGCAAAATCCTTTGCCAAGCCGTCTCAGTCTGAGTAGGCTCATGGCTTTAAAGGAAATATTCCTTAGCTCTTACTTATGCACCTATTGTATGATTATATCATACTCAAACGAAGAGGCGCATAACCCAGTCTTATGGGGATACTAGCGATAACCAAAAACCAGTAGGTGTAGTAACTTAAGCGAATAACGGGGGTTACAATAATTTAGTTTTACAATTTGCTACAGGTCAATCAGGGTAACCCATAATTGATATGTTCGTAAGCTAAGGCCGCCTTCGGTTTATGAATATCTATTACAATCATTTACATGAGCACAGAAAATAAAATTATGTTCCTAGCACAGTAAATGTTAACAGATTTAGGAAAAGCAAGTAGCATTAAATGGCACCAGAGTATTTTCCATAAATACTAAGTAACAGCCAATGGATTCAATAAGATATAAACTATATTTGAGGTTTTTTTGAAACTGGAAATGACCCGCCAAGATTTAATTTGAAACATTATAATTAAATGCCAAACAAAATAAAATATAAAACAATTACATACATACAGCACGTTTTCACCTGTATAAAAATGAAATGAAAATATTGTCCTTACAAGATATTTACTAGAGGCTGCACAAGCGCGCGAGCTGTCGCCAACGTTATATCATCTGTCGCGTCATGGCGTGCCGCAGCTTGCGCTCCCACGCCTCCGCCTCCGCCCACGAGTGCCGCACGTCCCGGAACAGCTGGCAACACACAAAGACGTCAAACTATGCCACTCACTCTAAATGTCGCGATCTCGCTTGGCAAAACGCGACAGATCAAACATCATATTTACGTATGAATGAGGAATGATTGAGATGCTAATGTATATGCCAGTTCTGTAATAAACTTCCTAGTTATATTCAACAACTAAGCCTTAATAAATTCAAATCATTTGTAAAGCGTAAACTTTGCCAAAAGGCTATTTACACTGTAAAAGACTATGTTGAGGACGAAAAGGCTTGACCTGCTCCAGTACGCACTATGACTGTTGTCTTTTTTTTTGGTTTTTATTTTCAATTGTGCTTTTTATTATATTTTTTTTTACAATCTGACATTGTAGATTATTTTTATCTTGCAATTTGACTTTTTTTTCAATTAATTTTTGAGAATATTTACTTGTGTCAAAAATTAATTATTAATAAGTATTACATTTTGTAAACTATATATTTCCTTTTATTATTGTGAACGTGAGGACTATGTTGATTGCTATTTTTTTCTTTTCAGTAATATTAACGTATGTCTGGCAATTTGAGTATTTTCTGCGGCCTACCCAAATGTCCTTTCCTTGGTATTGTTCGTCAAGTCGTTGAGCTCCTTAATAGTCCTGAGTTGAGCTTTGCGAATACTGATAAATGCTTGCACTGACTGGATAGGTTCACTCAAATCTGTATAGTTTTTTCTTCAAAAGACCATCTCAGACAAATCTGCATGGTTCTCGTATGATTTGACCATTACATATTTACTGTATGGACTTTGAGCCCTGAGTTTGTTTCGGTGTTTCTTATCAGGGTAGTCAACTAGGAAACACCGGCCTCATGTAGTTTAAAATGAGGAAAAAAGAAATTGACGTGAAAAGGTGTTTTTTTTTTTAAACCTATTTGCAAAATAAATATCATTTATCATTTATCAATAGTGTCGTAAAGATTAATAGTATTTTTTTTTTCGGGTGGGAAAATCATCTAATCACATCCCGCGCCCTTGGGTGGAGCGAGAGATAGTGTCAGACTTTTACTGACTAAAAACCCACTTCTGTTCCTTCTTTGCCATTTTTCCAGGGCCCCGGGGATCTCTTTCGCATCACCCATGGCCCCAGTAGGCTACGACCCTGCTGAGCCCCTACAGTTGCTGACATCTCCTTGAGGCGCGCGTGGAACAGTACGCAGGAACAGGTGTAGGAACCTCCCGAACTTACCATGTCCGGTGAGGACCTGCGTCATGCGGAAGGTAAGGACGTCATGAGGTCTTTCCACCACTCGCCACTCCTCAAAGATCCACTCTTTGAGGAGTGGCGAGTGGTGGAAAGACCTTAAGACTTATCGCCATAATTATGGCGTGCCCAGCACTGGGTTGCGACAGTCGCTGTCGCCATTCCACCATGAGATCCCACCGGAAGTCTTTCCGCCATGCCGCGACTTGGCGCGGCAGCGGAGTTTCGCCCCGGCGTTGCAACTCCATGCGCAGATCGTGCATGCGTGCAAGGACTTTTGCCTCCAAATCCCACGGTGGTTGGCCAGCAAGAAGGCTCGCTGCTTCGCGGGAAATCGTGCGGTATCCCCGCACCATCCGGATGGCTATGACCCTCTGGCTTCCATTCAGCTTGGCCGCCAGTTGCTTTCGTAGTGACGCCGCTCATACCGGCGCCCCATAAAGGGCCATGGACCGAACGATTCCTGCAAAGAGCCTCCGGCAGGAGGCGTCTGGACCCCCTAGGTTGGGCAGGAGCCGCTTGAGGCCAGCCCCAGTACGATCCAGTTTGGGAGCCAAACGTCGGAAATACTCCTCGAAATTCCATCGGCTGTCGAGGACGAGTCCAAGGTACTTCATCGTCGACTCAACGCCGATGTGAACACCTCGCTATCGTTAGTTGGGAACCCAATGGTGGCGCGTTCCGAGGGCCGTGGAAGCACATAGTCTCAGACTTGTGCAATGCCACCTTGAGTCCCAGCTCTTGGATCCTCTCCACGACTGTCGCAACCCCGCGTGTCACTAGTTCGACTAGGTCGACTCTCCTTGCGCCAGGACCAGCGTATCATCTGCGTAGCTGACCACGCTGACACCGTCAGGGAGATCGCCGCACAGAACGTAGTCGTACCCGATGTTCCACAAGGGTGGTCCTAGTACTGATCCCTGCGGAACACCGCACGGCATCTCTCGCCGTTTCCACTCTCCCAGGTGACCAGAGTAGATAATGTACCAGTCCGACAGGTAGGCCTCGACAACATGACAGAGGTAGTCAGGCACCCGGTGATACCAGAGTGCCCTTCTAATGCTACTCTAGGGCAGGGAATTGAAGGCGTTGGCGATGTCCAAAGACACCACCAAGACACACCTGCCCTGGGACACCGCATTCCCCGTCGTAAGGGCTCGCACGCGCATGATGGCGTCACCGTAAAGCGCACCCTGCGAAAGCCGAACTGGCCGTCTGAAAGATCCGGCCCGACCCGTGTTAGGTGCGCGACGAGGCGGTCTGCAATTACTCTATCAAAGAGCTTGCCCACCTCGTCGAACAGCGCGATAGGCCGGTACGCGGACGGTGAGTCCGCAGGGCGCCCCGGATTCGCATATGTGGACCAGTTACCCCGTGTTCTAGCGAAGTGGGAACTGGCCCCTCTCCATACATGAAAGATTAATAGTATGCTAATTTGTCGTCAATCCCAATTATAATCTGCCTAGCTTTATAATTGGCGAAATCAGCTATAACACACGCAGGCTTTAGGTTAAAATCTAACTCCATGATACAATTTTTTTTTATAAATATATTATTTTAATCAAGGCATAAGTTGTAGTTTTTAGTATCGACAGTATCTACTTGCATTTGGACACTAGCAACTGTTCAGTGGCATATAACATACTAGCATCTGCTAGCGGCTTCGCCCGCTTGAAAGTAGGTCTCTCCATACAAACTTTAGATCCACGTTTCATTCCCTTAGGGGTGAATTCTGGAAAATCCTCTTTTAGTGCCTACCTATGTCGTAAAAAAGGAAACCTTTTGCAAAATTTCACGCTCCTAGTCCTAGTAGTTTCGGCTGTGCTTTGAATATGTCATTCAGTCAGTTTCTTCTTTTATATATACAGATAAATAGCACCCACCTGAGAAAGCCATACTTCGTCTGCCAGCAACTCGTTCAGAATCACAGTAGTGTCCTTACTGGGGTTTTGCATTCTTTTCTCGGCGACTCGCTTACTGCATTCCGCATACATTAAATACTTTTGATGGGATATCCTCGAATATAGCTGTACTCGACTACAACACGTCGCACATACGAGGAACTCCTGAAAATGCGACAAAGTGTTTAAAACGAGATTTTCTAAGAATTAACAGAAGAATGCGGAAAAGTAAGTTTTTAGGGTCAACATTTTGCGAGTCAAGGCAAAACTTCATAAACATTTAGGACTGGTGTAAGTGAACTGAGTGATGCAATTAATTATAGAGTGAGAGCCCATGGCTGCCAGAGTTTCCTTATTTTATAAAAGCTGATATAATAAATGAATATATGTTTGGTTGGTTTTGATGTTTATTTTTAAAAGTAAAAATTTTTAGGAAGGTTTACAAATGTGTCATTTACGCAAACTACTTGTTTGCGTAACGTCTAGTTCACAATTAGTGGGAAGGTGCAGTAACGTTGCCATGGAAATAGTTTATTTTCTTATAGGAGCGCACATCGGCAATCGCGCGTTTTCAAAACTGCGTATTTTTGTGATCATAAGTAAGAACTTTTTTGTTTAAAGTTGTCTGGCGAGGGGTTGCCACACAACACTAATCGTGTCTGGCAATGGATAACCATGATTACTAACATTATCTAGAAGAACATGTAAAAAAATTGAGCTTTATAGTTTTAGGTTGCTATATATTACACACCTTTGTTACCTGTTAGCTGCTAAAGCCACCATAATTGAAACTTTATTGTAGAGCATCGTTCCTACCTCTGTTGGGGACATGCACTGACAAACTTTCAGCTTTTATAAAGAGACGAAAGTCAGGCAGCCACGGGACCTTAGGCTATAAAGCTACAACAGATTTTTTTTTCTGCCGCCTCGTTTTATTTGTGCATATTGGAGACCGGTGGTGAACGGTAGATTAGTCGGCACCAGAGTCCAGAGCGCAGTCGGTGACGTACATACCTTCTCGTAGGCAAGGCGCGCGTCGGGTTGGACGGGCTCTAGCGTGGCGGGGTTGTAGGGCTGGCCGTACAGCAGCAGGCGCGCCACGGCGGCGCGCGCGCAGGCGCGGCAGCTGCCCTGGCCGGCCGCCACGCTGAGGCCGGGCCACGTTCCCACGGCCGCGTCCAGAGCGCGCGCGCCGCCTGCGCCTCCTGCCGCCCCGACCGTGCCAGACACACGTGCACGCATCGTCTCCGTTACCTCGTCCACCGTCTTCACGTTCGATAGAAAATACTCGTCTGAAATGTGACGGTGCAGGTAGGCGTAGGGCTCACTCAGCGCGACGGCAGCGCGACCGAGGGGCACTTGGCCGCGCTGCTGAAGCGCTGCTGTCGTGCGGCAAAATCTCACAATAGATTCCGACAACTTTTGACGGTCGTCATGCATCGCCGAGCGGTCGCGCGACAGCAGCGCTGCAGGCGCGCTGCGGTTATTGTATGGAACGAAACTTTTATGCGACGATCGCGCTTCGGTCGAGCTGCGGTCGCGCTGCTGTCTCGCTGCAACAATTGCTTAAAATGAAAGCACCAATATCGGCACCGATCAAGGCAATGCTGGACAATTACTTATGTATGTAGTGTATCTAATTTAATCTAAATGTTGTGACTGCGATACCCCAATATAAAATTATTTTCACCTATTGTAATAGATACGAAAAAAGATTTTTTTTCACAAAATACGGTACTTTTAATCCTTAGTTTATAGTCTTGTACAAAAAATAAAAAAATTGTAAAATTAAAACAGAGTCATAAAATACAACGATTACCTTGTTCCTGGAAAATTTCCGTAAGGAAATTAGGATCTAAAGCGTGCGATATTAACGTTTGAATGTAGACTTCAAAGTTTTCTTGGTACATTTGAGTCTCCATCATCCTTTTTTCGATAAAATTATCATCTATTGGAAGTTCACTTCTAACTAACTCGACTATTGTTTCCAAATGCGTCTGTGACCTTACTTTAACTGGGACTTGCGTGTATAACTTTTTATTCTCTGGGTTCCATACAGTATACTGTAATAAAAAAATACAGTAGGTAAACAGTGTTAGTTACAGTTGTTGCAACTTCAATAAACGTGGTAACAACTTGATATTGCCTTACGTCGTAGCAGTAAAGGTAGAACTACACTGCACACGTGTGCCTCGTACGCCGATCTGGGCGCATCGGTCTCCATACATTTTATATGGAAACTAGACTTGTAGAGCTACACTAGATCCACGCCACGCGACGTCGTTCTAATGTAATTCTAGCTTACTCCATACATTTTATATGGAAACTAGACTTGTAGAGCTACACTAGATCCACGCCACGCGACGTCGTTCTAATGTAATTCTAGCTTACTCCATACATTTTATATGGAAACTAGACTTGTAGAGCTACACTAGATCCACGCCACGCGACGTCGTTCTAATGTAATTCTAGCTTACTCCATACATTTTATATGGAAACTAGACTTGTAGAGCTACACTAGATCCACGCCACGCGACGTCGTTCTAATGTAATTCTAGCTTACTCCATACATTTTATATGGAAACTAGACTTGTAGAGCTACACTAGATCCACGCCACGCGACGTCGTTCTAATGTAATTCTAGCTTACTCCATACATTTTATATGGAAACTAGACTTGTAGAGCTACACTAGATCCACGCCACGCGACGTCGTTCTAATGTAGTTCTAGCTTACTCCATACATTTTATATGGAAACTAGACTTGTAGAGCTACACTAGATCCACGCCACGCGACGTCGTTCTAATGTAATTCTAGCTTACTCCATACATTTTATATGGAAACTAGACTTGTAGAGCTACACTAGATCCACGCCACGCGACGTCGTTCTAATGTAATTCTAGCTTACTCCATACATTTTATATGGAAACTAGACTTGTAGAGCTACACTAGATCCACGCCACGCGACGTCGTTCTAATGTAATTCTAGCTTACTCCATACATTTTATATGGAAACTAGACTTGTAGAGCTACACTAGATCCACGCCACGCGACGTCGTTCTAATGTAATTCTAGCTTACTCCATACATTTTATATGGAAACTAGACTTGTAGAGCTACACTAGATCCACGCCACGCGACGTCGTTCTAATGTAATTCTAGCTTACTCCATACATTTTATATGGAAACTAGACTTGTAGAGCTACACTAGATCCACGCCACGCGACGTCGTTCTAATGTAATTCTAGCTTACTCCATACATTTTATATGGAAACTAGACTTGTAGAGCTACACTAGATCCACGCCACGCGACGTCGTTCTAATGTAATTCTAGCTTACTCCATACATTTTATATGGAAACTAGACTTGTAGAGCTACACTAGATCCACGCCACGCGACGTCGTTCTAATGTAATTCTAGCTTACTCCATACATTTTATATGGAAACTAGACTTGTAGAGCTACACTAGATCCACGCCACGCGACGTCGTTCTAATGTAATTCTAGCTTACTCCATACATTTTATATGGAAACTAGACTTGTAGAGCTACACTAGATCCACGCCACGCGACGTCGTTCTAATGTAATTCTAGCTTACTCCATACATTTTATATGGAAACTAGACTTGTAGAGCTACACTAGATCCACGCCACGCGACGTCGTTCTAATGTAATTCTAGCTTAAAGGTGGTCTTTTGATTTCAAGTGTGGGGTGCGGGTGAACGTTCAAGAGATACTACTTACTTGTTTGTAAGTAGGTACAAAAATATTAGTAAACTGCACATTTGAATACTTACTGTAGAAATATTACGATATAAAACTTTTCCATTTTCATCAAAGGGTTCATATTTTTGCAGCAGTGTCTTGCCATCGACCCTCCAAATTGCTGGCCACATTTCATTCAATTCTGATTTTATTGCTATAAATTCCCCAGACTGAAAGTAAAAAAATAAAAGGCGTTATCCTCGCGGGTTTTATTTAAAACTAGCTGACCCGGCGAACTTCGTAGTATAACTTTCGATATAATCAACCGATTGCGATGAAACAAAGCTTAAGTTACACACAATTTTAATGTATAAAGTTATCTACGTCGATTATGTACATTTTACGTGATGCGCGCACAACTAAAAACTTCTTCAGATTTATTATATGTATAGGTATATTATATTAATGGTCATTATTTAGAAGGTGGCCATTCTTATGACTTTAGTTAGGTACTTATGATGATCTACGGGATTTCAGACAGCAACACAAACACTATTTCTTTTTGTGCTGTCTCTTGTCATATCGGCTCTAAACTTGATATATTTAAAATATCGTTATTTCAATAATGCAAACTTATTCTACTATATAATATGGTATATTTCGTCCCAAAAACAAGAATATATTGACGAATACGCTAAGTACATGTTAGTAGACCACCAGAGATTTTACACTATTACGCATAAGTTCGTAGTCGACAGCACGTCGGTGGTAAATACATTGAGCTGGCCTGGCGCAGTATGGAGTTTCGATAGAATACGAGGCAGACTCATACCGAGTTCTGTTACCATTGTCAGCCTACTTGTACCTCAACGTGCCTAAAGGGGCGTGGCAGCCTAAACCAGGTGGTGGTAGTCGTTGTAGAGTACTAGCTAGATTTGCTTGACTCACTACCTTATTCTTATCATATTTTTGTGCAAGCTTCTTCCCGCGCGTTTCCTCCCGTGGACTAACCCACAACAACCGGTTATTTTTCATGGATTCGGAATTGGTAGGTATACCAGTATAACTGTTCACGGCCGCAATGGAGGATGTCTTCAAGGTTCTGGATTGGAGGGCTAGGCATAAATGTCAATGGCGAGTACATCATTCACCTTCGATTTGCCGACGACATAGTAGTCATGGCTGAGACAACAGAGGGGCTCAGTAGAATGCTCGGTGACCTCAGTAAAGCTTCCGAAAGAGTGGGACTTAAAATTAACATGGACAAAACTAGTCATGGTAAACATCCATGTAGCACCCACTCCTATCAAGATCGGAGACTCTACACTCGAAGTTGTGGACGACTACGTTTACCTGGGACAGACGGTCCAGTTGGGAAGGTCTAACTTCGAGAAAGAGGTCAATCGTCGAATCCGACTCGGCTGGGCAGCGTTCGGGAAGCTGCGCGGTGTCTTCTCGTCCATTATACCACAGTGTCTCAAGACGAAAGTCTATGACCAGTGCGTGTTGCCAGTGATGACATATGGCTCCGAAACGTGGTCGCTTACAATAGGCCTCATCAGAAGGCTTAAAGTCACTCAAAGGGCAATGGAAATGGCTATGCTCGGAGTTTCGTTGCGTGATCGCGTCAGAAATGAAGATATCCGCAGAAGAACCAAGGTTACAGACAGCCCGAAGAATCGCCAAACTTAAGTGGCAGTGGGCAGGGCACATTGCTCGCAGAACAGATGGGTCGATGGGGACGAAAGGTTCTGGAATGGCGACCACGTACCGGAAGACGCAGCGTTGGAAGGCGGACCGATGACCTGGTGAGGGTCGCGCAAAATCCGATGGATGCGAGACGCACAGGACCGGTCATTATGGCGACATTTGGGGGAGGCCTATGCCCAACAGTGGACGTCTTTCGGCTGAAATGATGATGATAATGATGAGGTATACCAGTACTTCGAGAAATTATTATTACCTTTACATTTAAGCAATTTACCTTTTATAATAAGTAATACATCAGATGAAAATAAAACTGGTAGAGATTTCATACCTGATAGGGCATTTCTTCTATCGGTCTCGAATTGTCTACTTGCCCACTACTGGAAACTTGATGGTGCGATTTTAGATTATGTTGCATATTCCTGTTCGCCTTGCTGTCATTTTCTGCAGCCCCACCATAAAGCCCCCCGTAACCCATGTTAGCCCCATGTGCTGCAACTAAAATATTGAAAATATAAATCAAGCGCAGCTTGAATGATTAATCAAAACTGATGACTCAAGAAAATATGTAACACCCACCAATTGATCCTGGGAATACTTGTTCTGAAAATCTTACGTTTGTAACTAAAAACTTCAAAAAACTAAAGTGATATAAAATCTAAGTCCCTAGTTCAAAACTACTATTCAGGATGATTAAAATCTACCAATCATTTAGAAAGTTAATAATTAAAAAAAAAATATTGAATTGAAAGCTGTTTCTTTTTTTGAAAGTCGTTATAGAAGTTGCATTCCTTGTTTTAGGAACCTGGAAACGTTATTTTTCCTTTAAAATGCAATGAATGCTATCTATAAAATCATTGATGCTAGTTGCAACTTGTGATCTAGATAATGAGATAAATAAAGGTAGGACCGGTATAGGATAAAGGATAGCCAATTGATGAATGGATTCATCATTGTGATAACATGTACACACATAATAGTACTTGATCTACATTTAAGATACTCAGTAGATTTAAAAATAGCTACTTATTTCTCATATGATTCTGTAGCTACATCATTCTCATATGGTTGTACATGTTATCCCTATTTTGGCGAAGTGAGGGGTGCTACCAGGAATAATTACAAATTAAAATTATTTAACACATTATCGGTAATATACTCATGTTTATTTTATGTCTTCTCCTATTATACAAAATTATTTACATAAAATATTGAGAGTTGTGCATAAACAAATAACAATTAAATAGAAATACAAAAAACTTATGTTCAGGGCATGGCCTTCTAATACATTATCTCGTAATTACTTATAGCTGTCAATGTATTATGCAATTAATTTCCCTTATAATATAAAATCACTTTCAGCTATATAGAATATGCATACACTATTGTAAGTACTAACTAATCTCAAATACTGTAAAATACAATACATTATTCATATGTACAACAGACACCCACTGGTATGAATTCCATAAAAAAATATACCATAATTTTGGAATTATTAATGGTAGCACCCCTTCAATAGCGAGTATGACAAGAGTCACAAATTCTACAATTTACAATAAAATGGCACTAATAATGTGTCATTAACAACAATTTAGGTGAAATCTTGTTACAGACTAACCCTAAAAATATCGACGTTTACTAGGATAGGTACATCACATTTCTTTCACAGAAAATATTTACAAATAATATATGTAATCATAGATTTCATCTAATAAAAATTTACATTATCACAGTTAAAATGTAACAAGTTTTCACGATATCCTGCTCAATAGGCAGTTAGCTTGCTCCTGTCATACAAGCTTCAGGGCTAGCTCTTCACCATCGCGCTCTACTTCTTAAATGGAAATCTAATAAATTGAACGCACCTTCGTCGGGCTGGTGTTGATAATAGTATTGTTGCTGTGGCGCTGCCTGCAGCGACGTCACGGGCGGCGGCGCAGGAGGTCGTGGCTTCTTAGGCGCGGCCGGCTGGGGCGCCACTACCGCCGATGGCGTCGGCTTATTCATACTTGATGATCGACCCTTGTTCTTTCCTTTGTCATTTAAAGGCGTACTAGGCACATTAAGCACCGGCTTGTTAAGCCTTCTGGCTTCCTCTTCTGCGTCATAGGTAGCTTCTTCGCTGCCGTCATATTTACGTTTTCTCTCCTTATTCAAATTGTAATAACGAGGGTCGTCCATCTCTTTCGTTTGAGAGGTAAGAAGACTCGACGACGCGCCGTGTATTTGATTAGCACCCAACAAGCCTGTCGCACTCATACTCGCTGAGGAGCTCATGACTGGATTACTCAGGGACATACCTGTGTTTATCACGTTTGTCGACGCCATGGCTCCATTGGCACTTTGCTGTGTGGCATTTGCATCACACTTATTATGATCATTCGGTGTATAAGGCTTATTATTTGTTGTATTATTAGTATTAGTTCTCGACCACGTAGACTTTCTGGCGCCTCTGCCGGCCGGCGGAGGAGAAGTGTCACGCTCTCCTTGTAAAAATTTCAAGTAAGAAGCCATGAATCCTGAACCGGGGCCCGTGACAGGAACATTAAATTTTTTGTCCATAATTTTTGAAGTAGCGTCTTGTGAAGTGCTGTTAATGTTCTGCTGCTGTGAAGTGGGTGCTACCGACGATGCAGTATTTGCCCGTTGTTCTGCAAGGAAACCAAGTTCTTCCTCTATATTAGGTACTACCACCTTAGGCTGTTCCTCTTCACGTGTTTCAGGCGTCGAAAAAGATGACGAGGAAGCCGAAGGTGGAGTTTCGCTAAATGACGACAGTGGTGTTAACTCCACAGAAGATTGGAAATCAGGATGAGGACCTAGGTGGAAGGGCGGAAAGTAAGTTAAGGCATGTCCATGAGGCATGAGTGCTTGATGTTGATTAGCAAAATTAGTAGCATGTAATGGGGCCTGTGAACCAAATGCTGAAGTACCAGGGAACATTTTTGGTGGAGGAGGTGGTAGGTTCCACCTTTCAAAATCAAAATAGCTGCCATTTTGCTGCTGATTACTGGTTGAACTGTGTGCTGGTGGGGGAATTCTATTTGCCAAATAATCGGCCATCACAACATTAGACAATTCATTCATATTTGTATGGGGAACTGGTTTCTCAACACTCTTTCTTCTGGAAGGGATTTTGTTAGTAGTTGTCGGCACTGTTACTGGTGGTTGACTTTTGCTTGTTTTGACTTCTTGTAATTGACAACTTTGTTGTAAACTTTGCAAATTTTTGACTATACTCATGGGATCACCCCGGCAACTAGAAAGATCTTGTAAAGCTACATTATTACTATCAAAATAGTTTTGTTTATCTGGTAGACTTAGCACCCTACTGGAAGATTGACTCTGAGGAACAGATTCTTCATTATGAGTATTACTTTCTGCTATACCATTATTATAACTATTACTACTGCTATTGCTAGAATATTTTCTAGAACCTTGTCGGTCACCTTCCCAACAAGTTTGACCAGAAGCCTGCGTTTGATTTCGTTCATATCTGCTTTCACTATAGGTTTTATTTTGTTCAAGGCCTAAAGCCCTAGTTATAACAGAAGGGTAAGCTACTTGACTGTTTTGAGATGGTGAGCGTGCCACTGATGCATCTAAAGGAGATCGAGGTGCAGTATTATTAACTTTATTGTAGTGATCACTGTGTGGTTGTGGAGAATTGATTGAGTTCATAGGACTGTGATACATTGGATAGGCCGGACTAGACCCATGATCCAGAGGGGAAGTTTGTGGGGCTGCTTGGGAGGGACTTGGTCGCCTTGGCACAACTACACCACAATCTGGGCCATTTTGAGAACTACTACTGGAGTATCCGGTGTCTGTACTAGAACTACTTTTGGCTCTAACATGGTAATCTGATTCAATGTTGTTTCCACTTTGATAGTGCCTAAAACTAGAGTTTTGTGTGGTGGAGTATTGTGAACTATTGATCCTATTTGTCTTAGATGAACTTCCAGTACTACTACTATAATTCAATCTACCCGGTGCATCCATTATGGAATAACTTATTGGGGATGACTGTGGCTGAACTTTTTCATTAGAATCACAACTTTTTCTTTGTTCATTACTTATTTCAGGATATATTTTACTTTGAGCTTTTGTCTGTACTTGTGGTGCTTTAACCGTAGGAGATACAAAATTACTTATACTATTTGTGATTTGTCTTGAAGGCTTTTCACTAGTTACATTCTTAGGGGACTGGGAATTGTAAATTGAAGCTGATGGCCTAGAGGTAGTACTGGAAGACGACCGGTAGTCTTTACTGGGTGGAGTTGAGGAAGTGGTGACCGGTGGAGTTGACACTATACACGATTGCTGGGAATGAGCAGTTGAACTTGCAGAACTTGAATAGGACTTACTTCCTGCATAATCCTGCTGCGATGAGAGTTGACCACTCTTTGCACTGCTTGTACTATACGAATTATCAGTCTGATTCCCAAAAGATGATGGAGATTGAAAAAACGTTGATGATGATGTTGAGGTTGCTGGTTGTTTGGATGCTGTCGCCGGTGATCCAGATCTGTTTGCTTGTTTACCAGCACTTGAAATTTGAGAGTTCAAATGATTATTTAGAGTTTGTGCCGCAGCAAAATGTGCATTAAAATTCTCATATGTTGCTGATGCTTTTGTTGTAGCTGGGCTTGGAGATGAGGGCACCACACTCTCATGGGGTAAAATTCCAAATGGGCTTGGCAGTTGGTTATTTCCTTGCCAACTTAATCCAGTAGTGCTGCCTGGGGTTGATGATTGGTCAAAGAATGATGTTCCTTGTGCTGCCAATGTTTGATGTGAATAATTTTCTCTTAAGGTTGATAGTTCTGATTCTACTGAAGATTGTTTTGATGCGGCTGCAGCCTGAGCTTGAGCTATAACTTGGCGATGCTGTGCTTGAAGAGAAGAACTGTAATGTGCAGGTTTGGGGTTTGCATGGTGAAACAGCGGCGAAAATACTGCGTCATACCCAACAGCTGGGGGAGACAAAAATCCTGCTGGATTGAAGGGTGAAGCAGTTGATGAGCCAAGTTGTCCTGCTAATGATGCTGTAGTGTGTGCTGCTTGGAGAAGCAACTGACTTGTAGTTGATGGCACTGATTGGCTGCCTAATCCAGAGCCACCACTTGCTAGGTGGTGATGAAAATCCCCACTTGCAGCACCGGCCTGAACCCCTGCTAACCGATTGTATGAATATGCTGACCATGGTCCTACTGGATCCATTACCACCTCCGTGATGCTCAAATGTCAATGTATGTAATATGTCAATAGAAGTCCACACTTTCATCCATAGTTTGTAACACACAATCAATTGTATGTATAGTTACTAGCACTATTTTGGAACACTGGAACTCATGTTTAATTTACATACTCTTCACAGAGACAACACTCCTGAAAATAAAGAAAAAGAATGTCAGTATCAAAACAACACATTTCGTAAGTAAAACAAGAGACTTTAATCTTATTGGCATAGAGGAATGAATATTCGTAGTAAAAACAATGTAGATTATCGATTAAAACACATTAATTTCACAAGTAATCGACGAATAACATAAAATAAAGCATCGACCCCTAAGAATAAAAATAATCCGGCGCTTCACTACACAAGCGTCAGAGTGACGGAACAATACAGAATCGTATTTTACATTACCAGTTAATATTAAGTTAGCATTTATACGAAGAAACATACCATCGCCTTGGTTTTCCACAACCATTTATCAATGTGGTTTCGGAGGACGCTCACACGACAGATAACATCATAAATATGGCCTCGACTGGTCGAGTGCTCGTTGCGACGGGTTTTGTCTATTGTGAAATGAAAAGCAATTCAAGTCATAGGTTGCTCACAACAGATCACTTTGTTTTACACTATACAATATCAAATCTTCTGCCGTCGTTATACTGACAATAATATTTCAACAAACCAATAACTTTATTTACAAGTGGGAATACGACAACGTTTCGCCTTTCACATTAATCGCCGCCATCTTACTTGTCGAATATCTGTCGGTCGGTCGAACGAACGAACGACCGCACACAAAACAAGCGGTACAGCGCCATCTAGAAAATCATTTTTGAAATAAAAATAATTCAACACCAATATTTTCTATAATTTGCGTCTTTTGGGCTTATTACATAAAACAATTTCATTTAATTATCTTTGGAATACTAGATAATTTCTAGATTCGGGATTAATAATAAATATGTCCACCATCCAATATGTGAATTAAAAAAAAAAAAAATTAGCACAATTTCCGTTTGTAAATAACGTTTTGTTCACAGATTTTGTTCATGAGTACCTAATATAGGTAGTAAGAATTCTCCAACAAAATGAAAAATGCGGTTACGTTTTGAATTTCAATTTTTTTTTAAGATAAATGTTTTGCTAAATGGAATAGTCATGAAGAAATTCAAATATTGCATTTACTAGGTATTGACAATTTTGATTGTAAACTTTTATCATCTTTAATTTACACGTGATCATAATCATACATCGCGCTTGGAACGGGACTGTCCCTTTTTTCGCTAGTCCGAGGGGTCACGTGGTAATGTATCCCCGAGAAAAGGTTAAAAAACAGAGGTTTTTGGTTTTTTCAAAAGTGTGATTAATAGTAACAGATATCTTTTTCTAAATGTTTAACAAATAATATAGAACATTTGGAGGTGTGCGGAACAGAGAGTAAAGTCCCGCAAACCTCCTTTGAAAAGGGAGGATCCTCCGGCCAGACGGGTGTTACCTATGTCTGGTGTGGGCAGCTGCCCGGTAGATGATTTCGGGCTGTTCTATATTATGTTCCAATCGCGCGGAGAACTTTGATTGCGCGATGCAGGATTAGTTCTTTTGTGACGCCATAAATGTCGCTACAAACATTTTGATACAAGAGCAGAAAGTTTGTCATTGCGACGGAGGCGAAATTCGAATTTGCACGTGTGTCAAACGACTTTTTTCAATACACTTACAAAATGAATTAACGGGGGTTGACAGGCAACTCGTGAGGGGGGACGACGTGCGCCCAGCCTACAATAAATGTAATAAAATTGTGGCGGGGAGAGCACGCGGACTTTTCTACACTAGTGCGGAAAACAATCTCTTGCGTGCCTAAAAGCGGTGGGATAAGAGCGGGTTTTCGAGTAAGTGTATCGAAAAAAAGTTTTTATTTTTATTATTATCGTTGAAAACTCAGCAGAGGTGTGGCGGGCGAGTGGCAGGCCTGACTCGATAGAGTGCGTGGACTGGAAAGTGGAATGTATTAACAATAAAACAGGGTTCACATAATATTTATCGATTCGTGTATGCGTGTAAGGCTGAGCGCACACTTAAGACAAGACAGTCTTTAGACAGACTTATCTCACATAGACAGGTCTGTCTCAAAAATAAAACGAAACTGTTTGGTCTACGACACGGCGCACACCTAAAACGAAACTGTTTTGTCTAGGGATAAAAAGATAACATTAAGGGGCCATCTCCACGAGCGAGAGAATCGCATCGATATTATCGTCGTGCCACGTATTTCTATACACTCCCTTAGAACTTGTTTACACACGGCGATGTGACGAGTGGCTGAGTGCGAGCGAAACGTCATCGCATCGCCGCGTGCCTGTCACTACGCTACTGATACTGACTTGCTACTGACAGTGGGCCCCACAGAGTACATTATGTGGGCCCGCCGCGCGTTCGCCACGGAACGTGACGCTCTCGCAGCGAGAGCGCGGCGAAAGTGCTATCAAATCAAACGCAGGTCGTTTCTGCGTTGCCTGTCTGCCAAGCAAGGGCGTTACGTATTGACAAGTTTTTTTAAAACAATAATCAATGTTAGTCATTCAAAAGGTTATACTTGAAGTGAGAGAGAGAGAGAGACCTACACTTTACGATGTGCAGTTGCCAGAGTACCGGCATGAGAGAAAAGTATTGCACAACGCATTGTTGCGGAACCGCGGTGATTCCGCTACGAGTCGCGACGATACGCTGGCGGAATAATCGCTCGTTCGTGGAGACTACCCGACGATAGAAGCACAGACTCGTCGCGAGTCTCTCGCTCGTTGAGATAGCCCCTAAGGTATCGATACTTTTACTCAATACAGTATCGGTCATCACGTATTGATACATACTTACTCAGTGGTTTCAATTGAAAACTATCGATATACAGGACATTCGAGTACTAAACATAGAATTCGAGTATTGGACTCGAACCACAGAATCGAGTCATGATTCGAATACACAAACCGAATCGAGTCAACTAGATCCACCAAAACATTCACATTTTGATTCGATACAAAATATTCAAAATCAAAAATCACATCAAAAACGAAATTTTTTTTAAAATTCTTTTATTAGCAGATTAGATAACGGAATTCAAAGAAAAATATAACTGTATTGTCTTTGAATAGTCTGTTTTTAATTTCGTTACCTACCGGAATTTGTCCAGTAGGTCAAGGTCCCAATTAAGATTCTCCTATATTAAAACAGTGTACATTTTGCATAAAAATTACTATTATTGAGTTAGACGGAACTAAATAAATTATGAAAATCTCGGAAAGTTTGACCGATATATCGATATCTTTTCCCAGACATACCGAGGCCGATACTAATATTTTTATAAGTGTCGATAAAATGATAAACAGTCACGAGGAGTATTCTTTGGGTGATCCACACAAAGTTGACACCCGGGCATTTCTTCTGCTTGAATCAGAAACCTCGCGAACTGGCCATATCCGGTGAGGACCTGCGTCAAGCGGAAAATGAGGATGCCGGGGTGCCTCTCCAGTCACTCCTCAAAGAGGGTACTTACCGCTGCAATTTTGGCGCGTCTAGCCACTATGCTACGCTAAACGGTCTTGACAAGTTTAGAAGTGTAGATTTGATGACGCATATTCGCAACAATCATCGCACCTCCCTGTAAAGTATTTTTGATTCATAACAGTATCGGTAATGGACGTGATTTACGATGTAGTCCAAAAAATTCGCTCAATACTCAGGCGTAATCCCAGACCATTACCTATAGCGTTTCGGTGACATCGATCAAGGTTTCGACAATATCAGGACTATAGGTATTGAAATTACCAAAACTTGTACAATTTTAATAACTCATGGTTGATACGATAAATACGTCTGATTTCAATGCGTCACGTCAAAGTGATAATAATCGTATTATGATAAAAATATGGATACAACTTCACCCTTTCTTTCAAATATCCAAAATGTTTTTATTTCACATATCGCCTCTTTGCAAGAATACTGTGATATTTCAGAAAAATCGATTTTTTTTTTATTCCATAATCAAAACCGCCGTATTGAACTTTATTTTCGATAAAAACGAGGTATTTTTTCGACAATAACGGTGCGTCTATGAGCGAAAGAGACAAGACAACTGCAATATTTTGTGTTGTCGCGCTGTCTCTTTCTGCCTCGTGATTTGTTTCGACAACGTGTCCCATCAGTCGGCGCGTGCCATTTGGAGGGAAGGGCGCTCTCGTATTTGTGCAAAAACGTGACATCACGAAGATACCACATTACGATTGCTAAGGTAAGTTTGAACTCTTTGATATTTTTTTATTAAGTAATGTGATATGTTGAATTGACACAGTTTTGTTGAAAATAGTATGCAATTTTAACTTGTTATTACTTTTGATATCACGTTTTCGTTGAAAAGATATCGTTTTTGTTTTGTAACATCATAAGATGACGCGTTGTTGACAATGAAATATTTTACAAACCATAAAATGGATTCGGAGTATTTTGTAATGTTACTTTTTTCTAGATAAATTATAAGTTTTTTTGTAAATTAAATCGTTATGTCACGTTGTAAATACTAAAACAAATGAATTATAAATATTTATTTTTTCAGATGGGATCGCGGTCCAGAAAATTAGTACAATTAGCAACTATGCAAAACGTAGTTGATAGTAACGTAAATGATAGTTCCAGTATCCAAGCCGAGGAAGTTGATGACTCTAATATAAACGCAATGATTCCAGAAGGTAAGACTTAATAATTTTGTTTTTTAAAGAATATTTTTGTAAAGACTAAATGCCACCTATGTTCGGTCCCATGTAACAAGGGGCGAGCCTGTTGTCATGTAGTTATTTAAAATGAGTACCTATTAATACGAAACGAACTTAGGTGCTTACATTTTCATAGATTTTAAGCATTGCTTGGATTTCCAATATTGGAAATCCATACATGAGGCCTATGCCCAGCAGTGGACGTCCATCGGCTGAGAAGAAGAAACAAATTGAGCAACATTATAAGGAGTCTTAGTGTGTTTTCTACAGATAATTATGTAAACACCTCGATTTTAGTTTAAATTTTTGTTTTAAATTAAGAATTTAAAACAAAAATTTAAACTATTAGGTACTTATGTTTCATAAAGTTTTTCTATTGTTTAAGTTATTATTATTTATATTTCTTTTAGACAAAAGTAACGATGACTCAAAACATCGTCGACGTGAGTCAACTAGTAGTACCGGTAGCTCTTCAAGTAGCTCTTCGAGTTCTTCTTCGAGTTCCTCCTCAAGCAGTGGACCATCTTTTTATGAAGGTAGTAAGTTTTTATATAAATGCATTTATTATATTTCTTAATACATACATACATTATTATTGTCACGCCTTTTTCCCATTGGGGTAGGCAGAGACTACTATTTCTTAATAAATGCACTTATTCAATTTATGTAATAATTTGTGTTCAATTCTGTGCATTTCGGATGCCGAACGTTTGCAACGTAATTATTTGGGACTAATTTTCTTTTAACTTTTCCCCAGATAGTGATGATTCCGTAAAGGATCCCAATTATCAAGAGGAGAAGTCAAAAAGTAATAATATACATACTTCAGACTCTGAAGAAGAAGGTGCCAGCACTAACTACAACTTCTCAAAAGACCAAGACTTGTTTAATTTAAATAATAATATTGCTTCAGTTGACACCATAGAGCAAGTTGACATGTTATTGGTAAGTAATTCAGCAGAAAATCGAGACATAATAGTTAACCATACAAATCAGATAGATCTGGTCGCAACAGAGAATAATTCGCTTGTAGTTGGGAATGATACCACTATGCCAATAGAGCCAACCACTTCCAACATCACCCCAACTAAAGTAGGAAAAAAAAGACCAAGGCAAGAGTTAAATTGGAAGAAGAACATCGCTAAGCGATTAAGAAATAGTGGACTATCATATATTTCAACAAAAACTAATAAGCCCTTTCCAAAACGCCAGCTTAAACCACCTTGCAGAGAAAATTGTAAATTTAAATGTAGCTCTAACTTCTCAGAGCTTGAACGTGAGAAAATTTTAAACGAATATTGGGGTTTAGGACAAATTGAGAAACAATGGACGTTTATAGCTAATAATGTCGATTTAGTTATTCCAAAACAGCGATATGTGAAAGTGGACTCAGACGGAAATATTGCTGCAAAGCGTGAAAACAACAACGCTTTCTTTTTGACTATTTCTGGTGCAAAGATCAGAGTATGTAAATTGTTTTTCAAAAACACTTTGGCTATCAATAACCGCCCTATAGAGACCGCGTTGAAAAAGAAAAATAATGACACTAATATCTCGTCAATGAAAGATTACCGTGGCACTCATCTAAATCACAGTAAAGTTGATGAAAACATTAAAGAAAGCATAAGAAAATTTATAGAAGCGATACCAAAAATAGAATCGCACTATATTCGAGCAAACTCGAAAAGACATTACATTGACGGCAGCAAAGCAATTACAGACCTGCATAGAGACTACGTTGAACAATGTAAATCTAAAAATATACCCTATGCAAGTTATTTAATGTTTTATCGTATATTTACACAAGAATTTAATATATCGTTTTTTGTGCCGAAGAAAGATTTGTGCGATACATGCGAAGTTTATAAAAATAGTACGCCCGAAGAAAAAGAATTGAAAAAAGAAGACTACGAAAAACATATCAGAGAAAAAGAATTATCACGCATTGAAAAGACAAATGACAAGAACAATAAAAATATTTTAGTTGCTGTTTACGATCTCCAAGCTGTATTCCAGTGCCCTAAGGGCGATATTTCTGTATTTTACTACAAATGCAAACTTAATGTTCTTAATCTAACAATTTATAATATTCAGAATAATGTTGTTGAAAGTTACGTATGGGACGAGTCACATGCAAATAGAGGCATAAATGAAATAGGTACTTGTGTATTTAATTACCTTACCAAAATGTCAAATTCAGCTGAAGATTTAGAGGTTGTCTTCTATTCAGACAACTGCGCAGGGCAAAATAAAAACAAATTCATGATTGCCCTGTATTTATATGCCGTACAGACCTTGCCTAACCTGAAATCCATAACACAAATATCTTGTAAAAGGCCATACCCAGAACGAAGGCGACTCTGCCCATTCCCAGATTGAGAGACAAGTAAAGAGGCTATTAAGATCCGGTCCTATATACACTCCCGACGGATTTATCGGTGCTATAAAAACAGCCAGGAAAAAGAGTGAGCCAATACACGTCAATGAAATGTGTTTCGAAGATTTTTATGATTGGAAAAGTGTGTGTAATCAAATTAATTTTAACTTAACAAAAGATGAAGATAACCATGTAGTTAAACTATCAGAAGTAAGAGTAATAAGAGTTAGTAAAGATGATACAAATGCTATATTTTATAAAAATTCTTATGCTGAAACGGACTTTAAAAAAGCCGTCGTTTTGAGAAAAAAGAGAAACAACAATATAGAAATAAAAAATGTCTATAATAATAAACCCGGGATAGCTGAACGAAAAAAATCGGACCTAATGGATTTGATTAATAAGAAATTAATTCCCGGAGTTCATAGGAGCTTTTACGAATCGCTCTAAGAATGTTTTTATTTTATTTTTTATACTATTTTTGTAATTTTTATAACAATTATTTTTTATTACTTTATGTGAGATAAGTGAAACGTCGGTTCCTTTAAGTACAATACCTATGTGATATTTTATAATGAAAAGTTCCTAAGTCGTAATTTTATAGTACTTAATGATAAATACTCAAGTTTTTAATACATTTTGCAAGTATATAATACTTATAATTTTAGATACTTATTTTTAAAACCTATCTCAATATGAATAAAAATATTTTTAGTATGTATTATTATTCTTATTGAGATGGTTTTGTTTTAGTTAAAATATAGATTATGGTCCACCTAAAGTAGGTTTAGAATAAACCTAGTGATTATTTACAAAGACTAATGTTACGAAGAGACTGATTGGTTAGCTAGATCTAAAATAATAATAACAAATTTAGTAATAACAGTATACTTTTAATTAAGAACTGATAGCTATAGTTTCATTTTGTTAACTTTGTTGATTGTTAACTGTTGAATTACTGTATTTAAGTAGGTAACTGTATATCCTACCTACGTTATAATGACTAATGTTTATGCTTGATTTTCTTTTCCTACAAATTTTTCATTGATTTAATAAACATTTTTATTTCTAAAATGTGTTTTTATCATATAACCTAACACAACACAAAAAATATATTATCAACAATGTGACAAGTTCATATGTCACATCGATCCTTGAAAACTTTTTCAGTAATAGTGTGACAAAATATCCCTTTTTTTTTAATCCTGTTAATTTATACCGAAAAATAGCCAATAGCGCAACAATTACTATAGTTTTAGATGAATTAATAGTTAAATTATAAATCACTAGAAGGTTTTGTTGCTTTAGCTCTATTATTTTAGATTTTATAACATTTCGAAAGTTTAAAATACGCGTCCTGTAAAATTGCCTTTTTCGAGATGTTACAGTATTCTCGCAAAGAGGCGATATGCCTGCATGGGCAATTATAAAACGTCCGAAGCTATAATAGTGCTTTCCAAAGTGGCAACTTAAACAGAAATCGTCCCACACTGGGAATAGAATAACTACTGTATCGTGGCTGCGTTCACAAACATATAAGCACATAAACATAAGACACCCAGACCCTAAACAACTATTCTAGGTATAGGTCATACAATTACCTGTTCCGTGCGGGAATCGAACCCGCGACTGCGCTGCGGCAACGGCAGTACTCACTCGGTCAACCACTACGCCAACCTAGTACCGTCATCTTAACATATATAGTTAACACTGTCTTACATTAGTTGAGCTAACCAGCGGGGCTATTGCGTAACTCTGTTGACAGTTCAAGTGATGATCGCTTGTTAACAATGTGCATCATTGAACTGTCAAACAGCTAGTTTTGTATTGCCTATCTTCAGTGACCAACTGCAGTGACGTCATTAGCCACTGGTGCCTTTGATAGCCACAGTAACACGTTTTGACAGATGTTATTGTATCGATACTTTTAAAATTGCGATTGTATAAGCTTTTGAAGCTGTATAATAGTCGATAAAATTTTAGAGTGGTCACAATAGGCACCGTATTTTTTTATAATTCACCACATTTCCACCGTAGTTTGTTAGTCACGTGATACGTAATACCAATTTTATGAAATTGTCAGTTGACAACAAGTTTAGTGTGCAACGAATGCTAGTTGTCAACTGTTATTGAAAAAGTTAGCCAATAGCCCCCCGGAGCGCTGTTGTCATATAGTTTGTAGGCTGCGGTTGCACTAGAGATGTGCGAGATAGATATAATCGTATTGGTGGAAATAAAACACATCCTACACATCCGTGGCTGCACAGTTTAGCACATCTGTTGTGGAAGCGCAGCCTAGGGATGCTTTTTTACCAGAGATGTGCTATGCAGCTATGCTGTAAGAATGTGAAAGCTATGCTACGAAAGTGTGTGACCGTTTCCACTAATGCCAAGATATACATATATGTAGCGGGGCGAGTGAGATATACTATGTAGATTCGTCGTAGTGACAAACGCGCGTTTAAGAGGACTACAGGTCCTAAACCGCGGTCACTCTCGGATAGCATACAAAAAAAAAGATTTGCGCAATTCACAATGCCTGCAAATATTAAGTATTTTAACGATTTACTTACCTACTAAAAATCTAGATTTGATTATAAAATTAAACTACTATAATGGTAAAAAGTTACCTATAAAATAATCTGGAAAACTAAGAATGATTGCATGCATATTAGTCCATTTTTTAATCGATAAAAGTTATTTTTGGAGGCATTCAGCTCTTGTGATTTTTTTCTATCGCACTAAATTAGCTGTATTGTTTTGAACACACTATTTAGCATTTATCCTGAGGAATAACATATACTTTTCTGATTGTGTTTAGGTACTGCAGTGGATCATATACTTTTTAGCTCCTGTAATCCTCTTTAGTAGGCACTTAAATTTCCACATAGCTGCACCACTCGCGACCATCCATAGCACGCATCCTTCCATATAAAAAAAACAGCTCAGTTGAACACGTTTTCACTAGTCCTAAGCTATATGGATCGATGAATATGATTGGTGGATATCATCGCATCTAGGGAATCCAAACCCGCAAGTACAGGATCCCGCACCTTTTCTGCAGAATGGGAAATGCGGGATTACTCATGCGGGATTGAAGTTTTTTATAAGAAAATTGGATTCCTACGACCTGCCGCCGCCGTTTTGATTATTTATTAGCCCAGCTCATCCTCGTTAAAAAGTGATGAAACCACTTTACATGGAACTCTTGACATTTTTCATAGTATTTGTATGGAAAATAATTATTTTGTTTTCGATTTTACCTTGCAGATAAATAATTTTTGAATTTCTATTTTGTGTTGTGAGAATCCTGTATCGCAACTGGAACGGAACGTAATCAATGTCAGTTGACGTACTCTATGACCAGGGATTCCCCAAAGCAAATCAATTTACTTTCCCAAAAGATGAAGGTCCGTTTACTCGCAAATGTTTTATTATATTGTTCCATAAAAGCAGCTGATTTTATACGAAAATCGTAAAATTACATTACAAAATAATATTTTTTTGCTATTCGGGAAATCTTCGAAACTCGATTCGGGAATCGAACTATTTACATACGTAGGGTTGCCAGGTCTTCAAACCGAAAAGCCCGACAGCGTTAGCTTTACATACTCTTTGCCCGACAGACCACGACCAGCCAATTTAGCCGGACATTTGAGTAAAGTGGGTGACAATTTTTTTTTAAGTTAATTTCGACTTTTTTATTATTGACCATAATTATGTATATAGATACTATATTTTTAATTCTAATGAAACATCTATAAAATTGGCTGCTATACTTGCTAGTCCGGTCTGCTTACGCTAGCGATACAAAATAAAGTAGAAGACATAACAAATCTAAAAAAAAATATTAAAAAAGACCGGACTCCGCCTAATTTGGCCGGACACGCAACTAAAAAGCCTGACCCTGTCCGGCTTTATCCGGACGCCTGGCAATGCTATACATAGGTAAGTAAATTTATCAGAAACCCTCGGTGTGCAAGTCCGACTCGCACTTCACTGGTTTTTATATCTAGAACTACTTAAAACAAAAAAGATTTAAAAGTCACAATCCCGCAAATCCCGTGAGATTTGCTGATTGCTGACTACAATCCTGCAGGCATGCGGGATCGTGATTCCCTAAACGCATCCATAGTAACGTAGCATGGAAACAACGCATGGACGTGGCATGTTGGTGGAAAAGCACCATAGTGTTAAATCTGAGCACTTGGGAAACATTACATTTAAATGCACAACACACAATACTAAAAAAAAAAAACTATAACTGGAGTTCAATAACTTTATTTATTGGACATAACGTTTTCAGTAGCTGACTATTCAAAATTAAATTGTCAATTATCTTTGGTAATTTTTCATTAATAAATCAGTTAAGGAAGACTTGCAGACCAAAATCTCATAATTCTAATCTACCTGTAATTATGCGAGAGCAAAACTAAAACGCTACTATTTTTGTTTGATTTCTACTGGGATTTCTAATAAATCTTTGAATGTTAGGATTCCGTGGTTTTATCTAAATAAACCAAGTTACATACATACTGGTTTACTTTGAACAAGTTGTGGTATGGCTATAAATACCTCTAATCTCTATACATATATTACATAGATCTTTTAAATTTCTGAGAAACTATATAAAAATATTGTTTAGGTTATCTGCATGCATTTGAGATTTTCTTATTTGTTATGTGACAATTATGTACTCATTTAGTTTTCTTATACATAATTAGTTATGTCGTTGAAATAATAAGAACGTGAGTTTTGTATGACATACATCGTTCTTGAAACATCAAAATACCTACTTTAAGATTCTTTACTTCGCTTGTACACGAAACACACGAAGTTTAATCGATGTTAAGAGTGTGTAATCTTCACGGTATTTCATACAAACTGTCTAGTTCTTGTTCTGAAAATGAATGAACCGATTTCAATGAAACTTGGTACACATACGCAAAGTACCTAGTTCTAGAAAGTTAGTTACGAACATTTTTGAAAAAGAATTTAGGAAGAGAGTGATTTTTCATCATTATCTTTCTATTGAAAGAACTAGGTACTATGCTTAACTACCACGAAGTTGTCTGGCATTTTTGCTGAACTGGACCTATTTGGTGCAGGCGAGGCGCGAGACACACAATGTTAGTTATTTTTTATCTTTTTTTTATCTTAAGTGTTTACATGTTGTTTCTACATTGTGTATCTGTGTACGTGTGCCAAATAAAATAGTTTTCTTTCTTTCTTTCTTTCATTAATTTCCAAGAATAAGAACTTGGCGTCAAATTTTCTGGATATTTCGTACAAATACGAAATATCCAGAAAATTTGACGCTCTTAAGAATTCTACGACACCTCACAACATAAATATAATTAGGTATTGGTTTAGGTCCATGTTCTGATCAAAACTCACGATCCTCTGGTAATTTTACAATTTATGAAAATGAATAGGCAAAAATATTATTTTTGTTTCCTGAATGATTTAGTTTAATCGAGTATGATTTTGGCACAACATTCCGTGCATGCGTTTCTTGTGTACAAAACTTTAAGTTTTATATATTTTATTAAATGTATATTAAAACTTATTTAGAATATTCCACATAATTATGTTACAATGCGCAATTGTAAACTTATCAAGCATAATTTAATACACTGATAATGGACTATGAACATGCAGGACGGTAGGAACTACAAACAACCATTTAAAAGAGAGCAAAACTTAACTTATAATGATTGATTCGAAATATTAATGTTTGACGAATAGTGCACAACATTTATAATTTTACTATCTTCAAGATTTTATGGAAAAGATGTTTTTCTTATTCCGGACGAATGTTTTACATTTTTAATATCTTTCTTCACAATTATGCTAACACATACATCGATAGATTTAAGTGTGCGTGATAGAAAACTTAGTATGCAGCATAAGCAGGAGAAAGTAAGAAACTTGCTTAAGGTCTGAAAGGCAATGCAACCATAATAGGAAAGTGACTATATCCTGAAGTACCACTATAATAAGTTTGGCTTTGTTCCAAAACATTCACAATTTGCTTTTTCAAAGTTGCTTGAACATTTTTCACGGATATTGAAATAATCACAATTGAAATACAGTTGAGATAGGCTAGTAAGAGATCCTATCGTATATTTTTACGTATAGGTACTATTTTCAACTTTATTTCAGTTGCGTTTTAATTAATTTGCCCATAATTTGATTTTTTTGTTTTTGAGCGTTTGCGGTTCTTGCCGTTTTATTATATGGATAAATCGATTTTAACTTGCTACGTCACTTTGATTATTTAATATGATGCAAAGCTTTAATTAAAAATCAAGCCAAACTACATAATACATGACATAATATTATGTCGTGATTGTGAAAACTGCCGTACCTACTTAAAGATTTTGTTGATTTGAAAGTAATTAATAATGACATAAACACATGCTTATTTCTAGAAATATCGAGATCTTTGTCGAACCTACTAGCTGTCAACTATGATATAATTGATATATGTAGTAACTTACTATGTATTATTGTTTTACCACTCATAAGCTGAGTAGATCCGACTTAGAAATTTCCACGTAATACAAAACACGGTTCACCTTACATCTAATTTAATCACATTATAAACTTTTAATTATAAATTAAAATTATGCGGTGGATAGTTTACTGTGCTGTCATAATTACCTGAAAATTAATTAAATATAGAAGAATAAAGTTAAATTCATAATAGTAGTAACTTACTTCAAAATGAAAGGGTTTATTAAACTACTTTTCAGTAAATGAAAATATGCAAAATTATTATCACTTAACAATTTTGTTATTTCATGTGTCAATCACAAATTATTACAATATCAATATTGCAATTCATTTGAATTATACCTACAAAGCTAACAGGAGTATTCTGTCAGAGCCCTATGAATTATAAAAAATAAATTTTCTAGTAAAAAGAACTTATCCATAAGCACCGTTATTATAAAAATAAAATCTTTGGATTGATCTGGCAAGTTAACAGAAATAATAATCACATTTAAAACTTAACAATAAAACTACAAAATAATCAGACCCTGATTGCTAATATCAAATAAACATAACTTATTAGTGAGTATTTGCATTTACATATAAAAATATAATTTGAAGTGGTAAATAGCTGGTTCACTGAATCATAAGATTTAAAACTGGTTTAACCATAAATTTTAAATAGTGTTCTCAAAAAAAGAATAATAAATTTAAATGCCTTGCGTGAGGGAATTTTCGAGAACAATATCGAATTCATCTAGCGGTTCGAGTATTTGCCTGAGGAATGTGAGAAGGCCGCGCTTGCGCAGGAAACTCTGTTCTTCGTACATCTCGATGGTAACGCGTGTCATTGACATCGGTACAAGCATCCGATGAAGCCAGTGTTCGCTGTGAAATAAAATTGCATTGTAACAACCAATTTTATTTCTAAAACTCTTCTGTAAGCGATAAAGAATAATTATCATTGATCATATTCGATCTATTGATACCGAAAATAGTTAAAAACAGATGTGTTATGGAGTTCTCACCGTAAACTGAGGCATATGAAAAGTTGAAACTTTCCATCTTTGCCGAGAGTGCGGCCCACGGAGTTGATCTCGTCCATAAGATGGCAGTAGCACCGCCAGATGGCTCTGTGCTCCTGGTCCTGCCGGCAGTTGTACGCCATACCGCAGCTTTTGTTGTTCTGAGTGGTTGGCTCGTCGCACAGGCTCATTTTGAATTCGTCTTTTACTTTAGCTGAAGTAACAAGGAGAGTAGACAATAAAATGATAAATTATAATGTTCTATGTTTCCAAGGGGTACTCCTCGATTGAAATCAGCTGTGGACTTTTGAACTTCTTCAACATGCAATTATTAGGTTTTGTAGCTTGAGTGATTGTGTCTGCACTTTTGATCCTTGACTGAACCATGTTTATAAAGTTCCAATGTCACCTTTTCGTGAACAAGCATGCAACTTATACAAGGACATGGGTTTATCACTGTGCCGTACGAGTATCAAAAGAATACCACGGATATTCAAAACACTTACCAAAGTAATCCCAAATGAAAAGATTCTTTCCAAACAGTCTCACAGATTTGAATCCACACAGGAAAGCTTGCTCCAAGCATTTGACGAGTCCATTTTCACCACAAAGCAGTACACTGAGTGAGTTTGCGTCCTTCTCTCTCTTCGATTGATAGTGCCACTTTACTATCGCGTTTACACAGTCACCTAAAGAAGTTTATTATTAGTGTTATTCTGTTAATTACATTATCAATAATTTAATTATTTTATAAGAATAGTGAGCAGCGCGTTGCGTACATATAGTAGCAAAGAATCTATAGCGCAATGTTGAGTTATGTTTAAGCGTTGAGCAGCAGTGCAAGACGAATTGGATCTGAGCTAGGCTTATTGCAGAAAGTAGCGGTCATGAAAGTGGTTTGTCGATGTCGAAGATCTCGGGCCTTCGCAAACGATCTATTCTCTGGATAAGTCTGACTCAGTCTAACTGTGAGGTAGGTATTATTTGTTTCGAATGACATGCTTTTCAAAAGGCTAGTCGTTTCATCCCTTGAGGAAGCATGACACAATCAAGTTTTAGACCACGTATCATCAAAACTCGTCGCAATGTTAGTAGTAGCATGTTGCCTCGCAGTACCTAGCTAGGAGTAGAGGTTACCAAACGCCGGCGCGGCGTAGCAGCCGTAACGCTCATGCGTTAACAAACATTTGTCGCAAATTACGGTAGCAGCTGTAGGCAGTACCGATCATGTGCTGGATGGTGGAAGTAGACAAGTGCGTGGTGGTGGGCGTGGGCGGCGCGGGCGCGGGCGGCGCGGGCGAGCGCGGCGTGGCGCCCCCGCGCATGCGCGCTGCTACCAGCAGCCGCTCCGTCGAACCGTCGTCCACGCCCGTGCCCAGCCAGCGGTTGCACGGGAATCTACACGCAAACCAAAACCACATTCAAACACATCATCCATTATTTTTAGTATTTGCGAAACCTGTGAATATAGTTTGTTCAGAATCAGTAACTGAATCGATTTCAATAATTTTTACACCATGTTATATTTTTTCCCAAAAATATTTAAAAAGTCACAAGTTGGACACCACCGACACTAAGTATAACACAGGTCACAGCAGGTCATAGCGCGCATTAGGCGCCAGCGCACAGCTGGGTGCGGGAGCAAAACAACCCCTCAGTCGTCCGGATGGCCCGGTAACCATGTATTTTTCCGGACAACCAGGTAACATAATAAGCTGATTTTTCATGGTACAGTTATGAAATTTTGTTCATAGATTCTTTATATAATAATACTAGACACGTGTTTCGGGTTTCGCATAATAAAACTAATGTTGTCCTATATGTCTTCTGACTGACAAAACAACGTCACAACGACCAAGCTTGTACTTCTCGCAACCACTTTGTAGTGTTTACCCGAATACGCCGAAGCAAAATGGGGACAGTTATAATAGGGGTTAAAGTATGAAATTGCCGTTTTTTAAAACGGGTTGCTTTGAAGTGTTATATCTTTGGATTGACTTGGAGTTATAAGTTCAAATAAACTTTATATTAAAGGTACGTTATTCTTTTTCCGAAATTAGGTATTTATTGGATTCTTTGAGTTTTGTATTTTATGTAATATCGCAGTTCTTATAACCATGAAAGCTTCATATTAAGAGTTCCAACGTAGAAACTATGCATTTCAAAGGGCAAGCAATATCAATTACGTATACCTACGACTTTCTTCTAACAAAAGAACTTTGTGCTCTTGGTTTAATAGCTTTCCTTTTGGAAATTTTGTCTTGTAGCCACCCTGAGCAGAAAAGTTATTCGCGAGATAAAATTTCACAATTTTATCTCACAAATTACGATTGAAACAAAAATAGACATCCCATTCATTAGCAGTTTTAAATCCATATACATCATCAATATTGCATACCGTTTGAGACACATTGTATCCACAGTAGAACTCATATTACAAAATAATGCGAGTTTTCTTATATTTCACAAAAAATAGTTACAAGTACTGCGATATTACAGTAAATAAACACAAAGAAACTAATAAATACCTAATTTAAAGAATAACGTGCCTTTAATACTGGCCTGTTGGTCTAGTGGTTAGTGGCCCTGATTGCTATGCCGGAGATCGTGGGTTCGATTCCCATCCAGGACAAATGTTTGTGTGATGAGCACGATAATTTGGTCTGTGTCTAGGTGTAATTTATCTATATATGTATTTATTTAGAAATATATAAGTATGTTTATCAGTTGTCTAGTATCCATAACACAAGCTCTGCTTAGTTTGGGACTAGACGGCGTTGTGTAATAGTTGTGGAAATTATATTAATATAAAGTTTATTTGAACTTATAATTCCAAGTCAATCCGAAGATATAACACTCAAAGCAACTTGTTTTATACAACGACAATTTCATACTTTAACCCCTAATAAATGTAATTATAAGAACGATCAATTGCAATAGATGCAACTTTCGCTGTCTTTAATTGCTACAGATGACAAGTACTTTAACAAATGTTACAGAAAAACCCGCAAAATATTTTTAATTTCTTTAACACATGAGGCACTTACGTATAGGTATGTCCAGTCACTTCATTTCTCACAAATACTTGATCGAGTAACCAACGTGGTGATAATCCAGAATTGTCATGTCCGATGCGAAGTGTTGATAGAATGCCCAGATTTTTGTGCTACATTACGAAAATAACAAGAATTATAAAAATCAATAATTTTCAAGTTAAGAAACACAAGATATCGTTTGCAAAGAGGTCAAAGGTATCAGCTAAGAATTGAACTCACATTCAATAGGCACAAGACGCAACTAAGGTAGAACGACTTACATGAAAAACAAATTCGTTGGTGTTACGCGGTATGGGTATTTTAGGCGTAGACTCGCCATTAGCTCCTGATATCGAAATCCAGCAGTTGGCGGTCGTCTGGCTTGCTTTACGTGAAGGTACGATGAGAACTCGGTATGGTAGCTCTGTAAGACGAAATTATAGATTTAATTAAGTACTGCAAGACACATTCTGAGCAATTTTGAGAGATCAAATAAGACTGTATTAACAAGGCAGCAAAGGCTACTCCTCTACTGTATTTTAGGACTAGCTGCCTCCTGCAGTTTCACCCGCGTTTTTAGTTACTGTTCCGTACAAACTTACAAAAGTAAACAGTCCAATTCCCGAATGGAGTCTTGAAGACTTTTCCGAATCGCAATTTTTTTTTTGTTGTGACGTAACAACAAATTGACAGTTTTCAGATTTATTCCCATATCTGTGCTATAAGACCTTGCTTTATGCCAAATTTCAGAATTCTGGGTCAACGGGAAGTACCCTATGAATTTTGATTCCCTCGAGAGTGTCGAAATATACGTTTTTTGCGACATAAACGGCCATATCTTTTTTTCAGTTAACTTAGAAATCTGATTTTTTACAGCTTCAAGAGAGCGCAGATTAGAGTATATGGTTTTAATTTCAACTCGATACCTCCACGCGCTCCCGAGATTTATCTCGGAAACGCGTGGAGTAACTATTTTATACAGTTTAAATGAAAAAAAAAACAAACACTTTTTTTATTAGGAAAAATCCGACGAAAAATTCCACCACGGGGGTGTCCAGAATCAATGGTATTCGTATTTGCGTCGATGTCGGTGATATCTTATATAGCCTTGCCATACGTGAAAGAGGACTATTAAAGGTGATATTTAAGGTGGCTGTAGGCAATTGAAAAATGCGATAATGGCGCTTGCTACGTTGGTAAGTTAAAAGTTAGTTAACTCCGCATCCACGGAACCATTTATAATTTTGTGTAGTAGATATAAGTCAGAATGGATCCTCCTTTCTTTTAAGCTAACCATCTTAAACTGCCTTAACCTATCGCTGTAATCGGGTATAGCTTTACGGAACCTATTCTTCATTCATTATATAGCCTATAGCCTTCTTCGATGAATGGGCTATCATCTATATAATTTTCCAATTAGAACCAGCAGTTCCGGAGATTAGCGCGTTCAACCAAACAAAAACTTCAACTTTATGATATTAGTATCTATAACAAAATAAGGTTTAAAATACTCACTAGTGGTGGGATAGGTGTTGGTAAAGCAGAAATAGTCAACAGCATTCAAAGTGAGCAGGTGATAGAGAAATTGTTCTCTTTCCTCTTCGGAGCGAAGGAAAGCCGTCCTTTTGTACTGGGACCTGAGCAACGTTGTGTCGGCTAGAAGCTCTCGTAGATGTTTCGAGAGTAACTTTTTCTCTAATGATAAACGAACCCAAGCGCGAGCATAACCAATCTCGGTTTTAATGTCTGTCATTGCTTGCACATTTCTGGAATAGGAAAAAAATAACTTTATGGTCCTGCAAAGCAATGCGGCAGTTTAAAAGTTACAAATAACATTCTTTTTCATAAACCAACCTCATATCGAAAGTTAAACTCTCTGGCAGCGGACGTAAAGGATTCGGTGGCTGAGCAGATTTCCTTTCCAAAGTCCCGGAGTTGCTGAGACGATCCCGCGAGCTATCTCGTGACCCGCCGCGGGAACTGTCCCGGGAACGACTGCCTGAACTTGTGCTTTGGTGTGCCTCTATTTCGGCGCCCACCGACGAGAGATCTGTATTGAAACATCAATGTAGTAGATTTTTTACATTCACATTATGTAATTAGTGTGTATAAATTTGTATGAGAAAAAGTACTTACAGTCAAGTCTTTTGCGCAACACACACCAAGCCAAAGCTGCATGTTCCAAAGCAACAGAATGATAATGATAACACAGACATTTCGGTAGTTATAAAATTGTCATACGAATAACAATAATAACGACACATGGATATTTTTTGTATTTTGCTATCCTTTGAGTTTACCCACCAGTCGACTCAAGTAGTTAAAATCACATAAATATAACATGAATAAATGTAAATATCACATGAATGCATAATTGTTGTCATAATAAAACAAGCAAAGTGACCGAATGATGGATCAACTGGATTAGATCGGAGCCTATCGTTAATTGTGTAGTAATCAGGGCATTAGTAGTAGTGATGATCACAACGATATGAGACAGAAGTTAAAATCGTACTTACCAGGGGTCAGGTAATTCGGATCGATAGGTTTAGTGGAATTACTGCATTGCTCCAACTCTTGGTAGTTAGTGAGGTGCATCCAAAGCGCAGACTTGCCCAATTTGTGTTGAAGACCATGCGACCACAGTCTTTCTAAAAGGTCGCAGAGCGAAGCAATCATAGTGCTTTCTTCTACACCTGTTATTGACACCTCACTGCCTAAACCTAAGTCTGATTCTTCTGTACCCATCTTCTCTAACAGCATCCTTTTCGTTTTGCTTTTGCACTCCTAAAATATACATATAGCTTGAGTTAGTAAGTCACATTGATAGTGTTAGATGAAAGAAATATGAATAGAGTCATACCTTCAGAAGTTTCTCAACAAACGCCCTATTGTTCTGAGCAATGGCTGCTGGAGTCACTTCTGTGGACAGTCTCCTACTGATATCTCCCAGTAACAGTTCCGGTGGACAGTCCTTCACTTGCCATTTTGCGTTCTTTATACGTTTTAAGCTGTTAGTTCTGGAAAGCGATATTCATGTTGCAAATTAATTACAGTACGAGACACTGAAATATGAAACGATTAGGAAAACTAGCATAGCAACAAGCAATTCAGTCGGAATCTGTATTTTAATGCGTTATATTAGTAGGCGCGGGTTACATGCAATCAACACTCACACTCCTTGATGTGCAAGCAGTATGCATGAGTTTGAATTGTAAAGGACCAAAATTAATAATTATTTTTCTTAGCTAATTTTGTAGAATGCAAAAGGAAATGAAGGCATAGGAAGCATAAACGTTACAATTACATAAAACTCGCGCACACTTTAACTAATAGGAACAATACATACAACTACCTACTTTATAGGAACAGGATTACGAACATTTAAAATACGCAGTATTACATATGAATAACTTTATTTTCTTATCATATTCTTATTTACATACATAAAGTCTAGACTAAAACAAACAATAGATTGCATTAAGGAGTTACCTTAGTATGGGAAGATCTGTTAATATTTTTAACTATCATAATAACTCTATAAAATTATAACTTCGATAACGATGTAAAATAAAAAGTTAGTTATGTCATAAAAAACAAAAGTAGTGTAAATGAATAAATAAAATTGAACAAAAACATATCGTTCGTATAACACTATAAACATATAAAATCACATATCATTATTACATTAAAGTATTTCATACTTACTGCATGCAATATAAAAAAAATCATGCACTTTTAGTACAAAACTCTGACTATCACAACATCCAGAAATAATAATAATTATCGCACCCTTAATACAATACTGGCACTAAACAAAAAATACAAATTGTACAGGAGATCCATTTAGAGATTTGATATGTGCGTTAACAAAGCATACTTTTAAATTGATATTCTATTCAAAGTGTGCATAATGTAATATTTTACTATTATCTAATATATAAAATTCTCGTGTCACGGTGTTCGAACTTGAACTCCTCCGAAACGGCTCGACCGATTCTCATGAAATTTTGTGAGCATATTGAGTAGGTCTGAGAATCGGCCAACATCTATTTTTTTTTTTTTTTTTTTTTTTTTTTATTTATATGGCAGAACAACGTTTGCCGGCTCAGCTAGTCTAATATATAAAATTCTCGTGTCACGGTGTTCGAACTTGAACTCCTCCGAAACGGCTCGACCGATTCTCATGAAATTTTGTGAGCATATTGAGTAGGTCTGAGAATCGGCCAACATCAATTTTTTTTTTTTTTTTTTTTTTATTTATATGGCAGAACAACGTTTGCCGGCTCAGCTAGTTATAATATATCATTTATTTTTAAAGTTTGCACTCTTTTAAGGGTTAGTATTTAAAAGCACGCTTAGTTTGTAAGCCCAAAATTACGTTTAAATAAAGTACCTAAATCAGTAGCAGTATGTTCTCTGTGTGCCAACTAGATGGCGATGGCGTAAAAACAGTTTTTTTTTTTGAAATTTTTATGTTTTGACAGTATTTGAATAAAGGTGCGTTATGTAGTCGGATTTTGAAAGGCTTACAGAATAATGAATAAGATTTCCACGAACTGAAAAACGTCATATTATGCTAAACTGACTGTAAGTAGTTCAAGTTAGTTGTTGGTCTAATATTACTAACATGATGTTTCCCAAGCCTTCCAAAGTTGAGCTTTTTCTATAATCGCTTAAATGAGATGTTACAATATCTAGTAACGTTAAAATAATTCGGATTTTTATCTTAATTAAAAGATACAAACTTACAGTAATAATATTTATAATTCGTTATAGTAAACTGAGCTAAATAAGCTATTATCCTGAAGTAAGTTTCTGGCCTTAGCTTCCTAAACAATAACAAAAAAAAAAAATATCTTTATATAATCCTACCTATATATTCGGTATTGTCGAAGGGTGTGTATCGTCATGTCGTTGCAATTTTGACGTATCAATGCCAAGCCAATAAGCCCGAGATCTCCAAAGTTCTCTGGCTTCGTGTAGACAGTCTAGCATAGGGGTAACCAACTGAACGATCTCGGCTATTAATCCATCAATCCGGCTAATAATCGATATTGGCAAGCAGTAATGTATTTACTCTTAGACCAAGTGGACTATGGCGAGGCGGCAGATAGCTAGCTATTTTCGGCCCTACCACAAGTACCACATTCTATTACCTTGTCACCCTGTAACTTCTTGTTTGTCAAACGAAAATCGAACGTACAGTATTCAATTTATCATATTGAACTTCTTCGAAGAACCCGCAGAGTCTAGTAAGTATACAGTAGATCGTGGATCGAATCAAGTCACCCCTGGCCTAGTCAGTTGTTGGTTTACGCCAATAAAGGTTCTTATGTTAAAAACGCTGCAACAATTTTGAAAAACAAAAGATGATTTTGCAACACGAGATAATGTTTGTTTATACTTTAAGTAGATATTAAATTGTTGTGGTCAGAAACTATCTTCTTGGAAATAAGCCTTCTAACGTCGGAGAATATAAGTATTAGTGATCGCAAAAGTTTTATAGTCTACTTACTCTATTATGCAGCCATAATTTATTTTACTGTTTTAGAAGTATGGTGGTATTGTTAGTATAACACTTTTTTATTTCACTACTTACGTAATATGTAAGTAAGTACAAATATTGGATGTCAAATATTTGAATTTGGTTTTATGTTAGAAATGTTTTTATTTTAACTACTAGTTAATTTTGCCAACAGTAACCTGCTAGCTCTAATTAAATATATTTTATCTCAGCTCTGTATTTTTTTCTAAACATTTTAGTGAAATCTATAAATTATGTATTAAATTATACATAACATAGATTCAATAATACTTTAGAACATATTAATTTATAACATTTGTTTGAGATATCTTAATTGAAATTACACATTTTAGAACATGTGATCTGATAAATTTTAGTATAACAATGAATGGCTTGCCCACAACATTGAATAGCTCTGTGAACCCTTCTACTGAGTATATTGTATCACAGCTTGCAAATACTTTTTCTGTTATGATTATGCAATATATAAGTAATTGCATGAGATTCATTAATTTACCAAATTGTATTTGGTTTTTGGTGTTTGCAAAAATATGGAAGCAATGATTAATTTTTCAAAGCAATAGTTATATTACACGCACTACACGGTAGTGTTAATTCACTAATGAATATAGTAACATACATTACACCAGGCTTGTACAGTTGCATGCTGCCATATGAAGCAAGTTTATTTATGTCAGACTTTAGGTCACTGTTTAAAACAATATGGTAATAAAACATGACCGAAATTCGTGTATTCACCAAGTTAACTATTTTAATTTAGTTCAGTGATAATTTATTTTAGTTCTAATGTTAGGAAGTGGCGATCGAATTAACTTATTTTTATTAGTAAAATTAGTTCAAAGATTATATCAAAATAGATAACGTAAAAGGTCTCTTTCCTTTAATAATATTGTCAAAATGTAGTATATTTAAACTATTAATAGCTAATAAGCTACTGTGTAAAAAAAAGTATTAAAATGGTTATCTCGGTGCCTAACTTGTACGGGGCAACATGCAGGCCTCAGACAGCAATACAAACATCTCTGACAAATGACGCACGCACGAGAAATCTACGATAATAATCATATCACGAAAGCTGCACTCGCGATTAGTTGAACTAAGCGGCCAGAACGCGGTTCATCAACTAAACTTCGGACAATACAATACGGGGAGCGAAGGGACGCGGGACGAAAAACTTGAATTCAGAATCTTAGATGGTTATTATCATTAAATAAATAAATAGTTTTGATTTCTTTGCTACACTTAAAATCTAAATTTTTTTTCAAATGGTCATAGGTTGCAATGGAATTTGATCTTAGTCAAGTAAGACATTGAGTATAAAGTTGCAACATTTGTAAATATTTAAGATTCTAAATTCAAATGTACACGCAAGTTCCCCGTCACGGGGTCAACGTCGTGTCGGAGCGGGTGGGAGAAGTTGAGAGAGTCAGGCGTCTTGCGGGCAAGCGGGCTGGAGGGGGGCGCACCTGGCGTCGGGCGCGGGCGGGCGGGCCAGCGCGTGCGCGTCCAGGCGCGCGGGGAAGGCGCGGTAGTAGGCGGCGCGGTGCGGCAGGCGCTCGGCCGGCGCGCCCACCTCCAGCTGCGCGGCGCCCGGGCCGGCCGCGCCCGCGCCCGCCCACACGCAGTAGCCGCGCGTCGCCAGCCCGCCCTCACCTATCCGCCGTCTGCAACACAAACTCACCTTATTGCTGGCTTGCACCGACTTCTGCAGCGCTGCACGCCTTTAATTCGTCAGAAACGATTTCGGTTGAGAATCGTGACTAAACTAGCCACGGTGACGTAATATGTGTTTTTGTTTGATAATTATACATTGGCATACATCAAAGTCAATCATAAATCTAAATTACTCACTTGTCCAAGGATCAACCTGATATCTCTTACTGAAAATTTTATGTAGGATAACTGCGAGATCTTAAATCTTATTAGTCTGTGATGTGATTTTGGTTAGTCAAACACTCAAACTTCTATTGATAATTGCATAAATGATCCCTTGTGGTATGGCGTTAGTATGCAGTGGCATGTGCCCAGTTGGTGCACCTCTATTTTTCTTTCAAAACCATCCATTCCCCAGTTTTCATGCTAAATCCAATCTACATGCTGTAGTGTTAGATATAAACCTTAGTATAGAACCACACTAACATGACGCACCTAATTTTTTTTTAAGTGGAGTAATCAGTAAACATTACTGACGTTTGTTAATGTGGTTCTACCTTTAAAAGATTAGTTTGTTACCTGACAGTCTTGATCCGGTGCTCGAAGACTTGTAGGTTGGCATCATACTCTCCCCAGTTGCCCATAATCTTATTGTCAATAAGTGTAGCGAACATCTGTGTCTCGAGAAACCGCGAGAGGAAAGGTCTGTGCCGCTGCGGTTGGTCCGACAAGAATGACGCTTTATCAAAGTTTACCATTGATTCACGAGATGACAGCCATGAGTCACGGTCCTATTGGAGAAATAATTTGGATAAATAACAGATCATAACATGTATAAGCTCTCCTAAGTTGCAACCAGATTGGCGCAGATCGAAGTTGAACAGAAAGAGGCTATTGTTCTAGAAGTCCAAACATAATCGATGGCTGATTGATGATCATAATTCAACTGCCATACTACCACTATTGACTGATCTCAATAGTCGTTTTATTCGGAGCGATCTGTTTGCACCTTATTTGGTGTTAGTTTATTTACCTGATCAGGCATGATGACGAAGTTCTCATACATTAGAAATATGTGCACAAATCTGTTCAGGAATGTTTCTCTGATGGCAACATTGAACCTTATATCTTCATTATATTGTTCCTCGTCGTTGAGGATTTTTTTCTTTGTTGTTGGCATTACTGTTTCTGCGTCTACGTCATCTATGTTAACACCTGCGATTAGAAAAAGTGAAAAATGTTAACAAGGTGCTGAGTAAGCACATTGAGATTTACTACATAATGTGATAGCTTTTGAGTAGCGTAATTAGAGACACAATAGAAAGACAATGGCGCGTGAACGCCGGCGTTCGTGCGGGGATTGAGAGGTTCATTACTATGTCATAATCATGTATCGCTATGTAATATTTATAAACTTCCAATGTTTATAATTAAAGCCGACTAAAAATCCTAGAAGGCGCATTTTTTTTTTAGTTTGTTACAAAACTACGGGTAGTTTTGTGACAAACTTAAAAAAAAAAATAGCCATAGCCTTCGTGAGATAAATCGTACGCTGTACAAGTACAGATACCATGGATCTTGAGCGCTGACTTCTACTTGCGCAGAAGTAAAATATCGGGTCTCTTTGGTGGTATGAAGTGAGACGCGGGGGCGGCGAGTGTCAGTGATTGGCTCGCCGCGCATCGCATCATAGACGTCACTCGTGATTGGTTCCCTGCGCTTGCTGCACGTACCTAACGACGACGAGTACACTTCCGTACCATTAAATTGGCTCGTGATTTTTAATCAATCGATTTTATTTTTATTAGTGGTTATTATGTCACCGTAAAGTTTAAAAAAATATATATTTGATTGTCATTAAATAGGTACTTTTTTAGTTTTAATATTATAGTAATGACGAGATCTTTATAATTACTTGCATTGCATTGCATTGTCGGCCTTGTAATGTTCCCACTGTTGGGACTCAGGCCTCCTCTCTAGGAGAGGGAATGGGCCGTAATCCACCACGCGGGCACAGTGCGGGTTGGTGGATGTCACATGTCTTCGAATGTTTGGTTCTAGGACATGCCGGTTTCCTCACGATGTTTTCCTTCACCGTTTTGAGAGCAGTGGTGATGAAATAAATTACACAAAGTAATGCGCCTGGCTGGATTTGAACCCGCGACCTACAACTCGTAAGTCGGGGCTGTTACCACTCGGCCACCACTGCTCAATTATCAATTCAATTATTTTAATTACTTATCATCACATTAATAATTACTAATTACCGCCAAGTGGTGCGGGCGGAGTCGCGTGGAACCGATAGGGGCAAGTGATGTAGGTAATACTAGTTTTTGCTAATGGCGAATTTTTCACATGTTTCCCGTATTTTCTCGTTAATCTGGTATTTATACAGCCTATATCTTTCCCCGCCTCTACATCTCCGTTTACCTCTAGGTATGTTAATTGTTATTATGATGGATAAAAAATGGTTTAGCCGAGAACGCATAACAGGCACACAGACAAAGTTCCTTTCCAAATTAGGTAAAATATTAGGAATTTCTTTGCAGGGGTGTTACAAATCTTTAAAATTTTCGTCTTTGCTACAATATGCATACCTTCCGGTAGAAATTCTCTAAAAGATAATCAAAACCGTATGAAAATATGCTGCATGGTTAAAAAGTAAATGGAAAAACAAAATTTATGTTTATTTATGTTTTTTTTTTTTAACTTTTATCTTCAACCAGAATCAAGAAGATGGTAGGTAAAAGAAAAAATAAATAGGTGTACATTTTTTTGCCATATGTGTACGATGCGCAAAGCGATCCCCACTCTTTTGCCGAGCGCTCAAGATCCGTGCCGATACCTGTACAAGTGTGCGCTCAGCAGTAAAAATATTAGCCTCGAGTTTAACCAGCAGTTATTACAGCCGTGCATATCATACCGCTCCGTTTAACGATGTCGACGATTCGCTGCAGTGCATCCATACGGAGAGGTGCACGTCGTGTCGGCGAGGATGGCGGCGACGCATTCAATGGCCTACTTTCATCCCACTCAAGCACGTCGTGGAACGAGTGTTTCCGACGAAGGCCGCCTGATAAAAAATATTAAATATGTAGTCAATTAACCCTGAATATCAGTCCACTACCTACTAGATATAGGGCTCTCGTAAACAGCGCCACAACTCCCGGACCTCTACCATATCGATTCTGCCTCCTTTTTAGGCGTCCATTACACGATAGGTTTTGCTGTCAGTTTTGCCACAGTCAAATATTTTGACTGACGAAAAATCTACCGTGTAATGCGATGACTGACGTTTGCATGACGAAAAATGTATGGCGATAAAATTCCGTCATTCAAACATCATTCATGATTGATGGTTTTTCGTCAGTCAAAATATTTGACTGTGGCAAAACTGACAGCAAAACCTATCGTGTAATGGACGCCTTATGATCGTCGCTTTAGCTAATCAGGGGCGTCCCACGCTAGGCTCACAGAACTAAAAATGAATGACCTCCCTAATTAACCAAAAGATGTCATTTAGACATGAGCCTCTAAAAATCACCATAACATTAGGTGGACCTGTCGGGTCTCCAGGACCCGACGTAGGTTTCGGGAATCTAGCGGATGCCGGTATCTCCGGTATACTTTGTTTGTTATAATTATTTGTTTACAATACTTATATAATAAGGTAATGTCTAGGTCACGCGTTTGTGGATGTAAACGTGCGCTAGGTTGCACGCCACACAAAGTCGCTTAAATATAATCTTGTTATTTACAAGATCGTCTGGTTTGCGAAGCGTGCGTGACTTATGAAATCTGATCAATAAATCAAATAAGTAGCGGTTATGAGATGTTCGTGAATAGAGTATGTTGTAATTGTTCACTGTTTTAAAATTCATAAGATAATGTAGTGTATGAATCTTCACCTAACTGGGTATTAAATCCTGTGTGATTTTTTTTATTAAACCTGCTATGCAATAGTTTCATAAACTACATTAAATCTATTAAAAAATATATATATATATACCCGATGGTAAAGTGCAACTACTGCTCATACTGTCACTCATGTGTTTGTAAGATGTCCCATTCAAAGGTACACCCAGTTTTGTAGGCTCGGTTTCAGGCCTTTGAATCTGTGGAAAATTCATAAATAAATGTACCTAGACATGAATTATTAATTAATATTATCTGTAGGTATCTTAATATATACATCATGTGTTATCAATACGTGAATCCACTTAAATAAGTAAGATAATAATATAATCATTTAACTATCACATTTTTATTGCATATATATAAGTTATTAAGTATTTGTGACTAAGAAAATAAATGGCTTATTAATAAACAATGGCAAATTATTTACTGTGTGGTACAGATTGTTCCTTACTTGATGTTTGTCTAAAACATGATTCAGTTCTTCAATGAAAGGAGTCCGATGCGGGAATATCGGTAATTCTTCCGGCAATTGTATATCAGGTTTGTCAATGTCTACTAAACAAAGAGCTGCTTCTGATCCGAGTGCGATGCTCCGAGGGCCATTTGGACCCATACTCATAGCCCCACTATCTGAATGGAGACCTGTTAGTTGAAAAGGAAATTGTTATTCATCAGCTAAGCTACTAAAATAAATAATCATAAAACTATAGTTCCATAAAATTATTATTTGAAACGCCTAAGACATTGGCAGTGCTTATTTAAGTAGATAACCACCATTGAATTAGCCGTTGGCCTATTGACCTCTATTATAAAGTGCATTGTACTGTACCCATGACGAATGGCACTGGCGCGTCGAGGAAGTGGTATAGCGGGGCCGGCAGTATTGGCACATACACGTGCGCCCAAGTAAATGGCAGTAGGAGAGACACTATGCATTCAGCTACCAGCATTAGTTTATTGAAGTCTGTGAAAAAAAAAAAAATTATAAGTAATTATTTATTTATTTATTAAAACTTTATGCACTAGTAATAAACACTGTACAAAGGCGGACTTAATGCCTTAGGCATTTTCTAACAGTCGACCTTGGGTGGTGCAGAAACAAAACATGGTAGGTGCAGCTTAATGGTAAAGAAATAGAAAAGAAATACAATATTAAATATACACTTAGATACATACATACAACAATACAAATTAACAATGTAATTATGAAAAACGAATCCAACAAATCAATGCTGAAAATCAATTAATATGTTTAGACAGGATTTTTACTTTGATTTGTTCAGCAAATTCCTAAGTTATTTATTTGATAACTCTGGAGGACTTATAACTAAACAAAACCGAATAAATAAAAGTATGTCTGCCAATTACAAGCCTTTACTACAAAAAAAAAACACAGAGTACTGAAAAGTAAAAAAAAAGCCAACATGTTATACAATAAGGTTAAATCACAAAAAAATAGAACATTTTAAATATAAAAGTAAAATAAGTTTTTAAGTAAGGATACTAACCACTGGACCTGAGTAAAACTTGATGTTCCAGAAGAACACAAGTGAACAGCTGCACTACACATTCTACACCTAAGGTAGAGAACATGGCTCGAAGTGGATAGTCCAAAAGAGGTAACTCCTCAGGATGATTTGGCATTCTTATCACCTGGAAGAAATGTGGATAAAAGCTAAACCTTTTAGCTTGTTTGGTCTTTCATTAAAACCATTCAAACATACAACTCAAATATTGATCGGAGACATTTTTAATTGCTAAATTCACACAATAGTCTTGAAGTAGCTATAAAATTGTTAATGTATTCACACTGTAACTAATATGCACTTGTGTAAACAAAACCTATGCAAAGTCGGAAGATTCTTATATTTCTCATATAGTAAATAATAAAATTTTACTTACAACAGGAATTGGATCCAAATGAGGTTCAGAAGGAGGCACATAGAGTCGCAAAGCTTGACCGGGAAGTGGCACTGGTACTTCATAAAGTAAATTATACACATAAGACTCAGGACTGAGGCCTGGGCCAGGCTGCCTAGGGAGAGATCTACAACAGGTAAACAAATAGAACTCATGTTTTAGCAAATTATTACCTACATGAAGATGTGATAAGTTTATTGCAAACAAAAATAGTAAACCAAGATAAAAAAATATTTTAAGATTTGGGGCCAATAACTTCAAATTCGGGCTTCTTCAATTTTCATAAACTTAAAAAGATATGTTATATGTACCAGTAAAATTTCTTGAGTTAATAAAGAAAATTTACCATGATAGTGAAAAAGTTATCTTTCAGATATCCTGTTTGATACAGCTAATGTTTAAATTAAATTAAAAATTAAGATAATGTTTATGATAAAACTTACCTGAATAAATTTTCTAAAAACAACTGTGCCACCCTCACATATGGGTACTGACATATAAGTGCTATACTTTTGGCAACGTATAGTTTGTCTTTGGCTATATCATAGTATGTCAGTGCCGCACCACTGTGGGGTGTGAGCTTGAAGGATCTTGGAAGAGACCTAGAACTTTCTTTGCCTGATGCTTTTCTGTGGCCAGGAGGAGTTTGGCCACTTGACAATTCTGTGATATACATTGCCTAAAAATAAACATGAATCAAGTTCTTAGTTATTTGGAAAATTCTCCTAAAAGCATTAGTAATTACTAAATAACTAAAATATTTACCTGTAATGTATGCATGGCACTGCAGATGTTTCTGTTTCTAACTTCCTCATAGAATATAAGACTGAATCCATAGTACCGGGATGCATTTTCTCTGGTTACTACAAAGCTATGGAACTTGGGTTCTAGAGAATGTTTTTGTGTTCTAAACTGAAGGCCAGCTGGTAGACACAGCTGTAAGAATATAAATTAACAGGATAATCACAATTTCAACAAAAAAATCTAACAAGATATTAACATCATCATGAAATTTTATTACAGCTAAATAGAATAAGAAAATTATGATTTCTGTTTATTTTTTTATGTTCAGATTTAAGTATAAAATAACTATTATTAACAGTGATTATTAGCCATAAAACAAAGACTTCACGAATGTGACATTTCAATTGAACTTTATTATTGAACACACTTACCATACATACTGCATGTTCATCAAATGGGTTGCTTGTTATGTTCTCAGGGTAGTGAGCCAAAATTTTTCCTTTGTAAGAGCGATCCAAAGGAGATACATGTAGATTATCACCTAGAATGAAGATAGTGTTTCTTATCCTTGCACTTATTTTTCAAAAGCCGTGAGTTAAGACGATTACTTACCGCAAAGCCTATCAGGCTCCAATCCAGAGTCAAAGTCGAGGCCGCATATCGCAAAATAATCGGCAAATCGACATCCAACAGATAAATCAGAGACAGACATATTTCTATCGACCCGTTATTTACTATTTGAGACACTTTCTCTTCCAGTCTCTGTACGAAGGTTTTGTCTCAGCATTGTACATTAACACTTCTCGTTGGCAATCAATTTGTGAAGCCACCTCACATGTTTTCATATGGTGTAAAATTTTCAGTGATAATGAAATAAATACAAAAATTGTAAACGAAAAACTATTCTATTCACGCCATCACATCAGTCAGACAGCTGCCAAATTGCGAATACCCCTCTCACTCCTCTCCTCTTCCCTTTCCTCCATCCGTCGCAACAGTGCAGCCCTGCCTTCAAGAGCTTAAAGGCCTATTACACTATTCAATATTCTGACAGTCTTAGTCGATGTCGCGTAGTGTAATAGGGGTTAGTTCGGTCTTACTCGGAACAAAAATAAGCCAGTCTGGATATCGTGTGCCGGTGTGCTGAATATCGCGTAGTGTGTAATAGGCCCTTTAGAGTTAACTCTAATTACGTCATCAGAGTAGATACTCTACGCTCGCATTTTTGAACGCGAACGTAGAATTCAACTGTCAATGTCAAGCAAGTGTCATTTATGGCCGATTATTATACCAACTTCATGACCAACTTACCCTTTTTTTTTTTTGTTGCCGGGGTGGAAAATCCTCATGGATGTCCTTCGCCTGGGGCAGGCGAAGGGGTCTGTCAGACTCTTACTGACTAATAAAAACCACCTCGGTGTTCCCTCCCACACTTGGACCGGGGATCGTGGGAGCTGATACGCCATCCATGATTCCCGGCTAGTGCCGGCCCGCCTACGCGGGCCACCTCAAGCCGGGGGGAGTGTGAGGTGTCCTCCCCCCGCGACGTCCAATAGGGGCGCGCGTAGAACACTACGCGCTGCCTCCGAACCCCTTTATGGGGGCTGGAAGAGGGCGTTGTCTGCCCTCCGCCGACGCCCGGTTCGCCTGCTGCGGCACGGGAGAGTGGCCACGGCCTCCCTCTCTTCCGCAGCCTCCTTCTGCGAAATTACGGCTTCACAGAAGGAGATCACCGCATCCCACGACTCGGCGCCCCCGACCATCGAACGAACGACGGCCGGCAGCGACAGGTCGGGGCCCACTTCAGATACAAGGGCACGGCGCTGCTCCTCCCATGCGGCAAACTCTGCCAGTGTGTGTTGCGCCGTGTTCTCCCGACAGTCGGTGCAGTGTCAGTGATGGCACCGAGCGTCCGGCTCCCTGTTTATGCGACACAAGTACTTCCCGAAGCAGCCACGCCCCGAGAGCACCTGCGTCGCCCTAAGTGACAGGGAGCCGTGTTTCCTCCCGAGCCATTCGTCGAGCACTGGTCGGATCGCATCGACGGTGGTGAGGCCGGCGGTAGGGCGCAGAAGCCTGTCCCGCCATTCCGCCACCATGACCTCGCGGAGCTGAGACCGACGCAGCTCGATCTCGCGCTGCATTGGTTCACCACCCCGCGTCCTCATCTCTTCGCGCCACCGGTACAGTGAGGCGAGGACTCTCGCCTGCAGTTCCCAGGGCGGAGATCCGGCCAGTGCACAACCCGCCTCGTAGGAGATCGTGCGATACCCCCCGATAGCCCTGACGGCCATCGCCCTCTGCGGTCTTCGCAGGATTGCGATGCTGCCGGCCGTCAGGTCAGAAGCCCATACCGGGGCCCCATACAGGGCCATGGATTGCACGATCCCCAAGTACAGCCGCCTACAGGCAGTGCTCGGGCCCCCTAGATTGGGAAGAAGAGTCCTCTCAATTGGGGCTCCAGCTCCTTCAGAGCGAGAACGAGCGCACACCAACTTACCCTGCTCGGAGTTAGTTAGAGTTAGTTGGGTTAAGGGCATGGCGACAAATAAATTACCGACAAATAATGATTTTGGTATACAAACGTAATACCAAAATCATTTGCAGATGGAACATATTTCCACCATATTATGATGATATTCGGATTTAGACAATATTTATCTAGGTTCCTACGTTTTTCTTTAAAAAAATACTTACTTAAAACGAAAATTAAGTGAATTTCATTTCGCATATTTTTATAGCGTAAATGGCATGTTTTCATTTTGTTTTTTTCTGTATTATAAACAACAATATTTCTAATATTGTTTCCGTAGAAATAAACGGCTTATATTATAAAGTTACAAATGATAGAAAAAATATTGGAAAAAAATTAAGTTTTCATTCATAATTTTTGGTATTATGAAACACATTCAAATTCATCCGAAATTTACAAGAGTTAGGCCCGTATTACAGAACCTTACTCAAGTACTACTTAAACTGCGTTCAACCGATTACTGCTTGAGCGAAGAATCTCGACTTAAGCGTTCAGTTTATTTTAGAACTATCCTCAAATTCAAATCAAACGAAACTACGCTTGAGTAGAGATTTTGATCTCTGATTTAAATCCACAACAATTTCCATGAGATTCTATGCTCAAGCGTGGTCTCGACTACACTTGCGAAAACAAAGATCAAATCTCGCCTCAAGCAGAGATTCTGAGCTGATTGTGATTTTAAAATAAGGACACATTGAGTGGAGCTCACTCAAGCACTGTTCTATAATACGTAAAAAATGTCATTGTAAAGTGTCATTACTCAGGTGATTATTGATTGTAGTTTCTCTGCTCAAGTCAAGTTCTAAAATTAAAACTCCAACTGAGACTAGTTTTAAGTAATACTTGAGTCTTGATTGTAGTTCTGTAATTAGTGGTGCTATCGCGGCAAGCGAGATGTCAGTGTCAGTGTGTGCGTGATGTCATTACTTCGGTCGCGTTGTTTACGCGTCGTTACAACTCTTGCTCAAATTGTTGGCCTCTGTTGTAAATGCAGGCCCGAAATCTGTAAAGTCGCTAGAAATGTGAATGAGTCACATAAGACTAAATTGCAAACAACACATTGAAACGGCTTTCAATACAATTAAGGAGAAAATACGACTTCGTACATCAAGTGTCGAAATACGAAACAGATGTCAGGCCAATTGACATCTGTTTCGTATTTCGACAGTTGAGAAAGATTTGTAAAAAATACGTAATAAATGTTAAAAATTAAGAACCTAATTAACCTTATAAGAATGAGATAATATTTCTAATAGATTTTTCAGGTATCAGTTGAGCAAAAATATTTTTTAAATCATTTTGAATATTAGTCTTTACTTAAAACCACAGGGCATGAGAAGTGTTAAGGGGTCTGAAAGGATAGCAGATGACCCCGCCCGTCGACCATTTCAATTTGGCACACGATGCACCAAGTATATTTGGAACATATATTATATACAACGTGTCCTAGAAATCAACGTCAAGCCAAAAACGGGCAATAGGCCAAGTCGTGACAGTTATTAGAAAAATATAAAAAAACATCTTAGTCATGTACTTTTCAAATTTTATGGATCCAAAAATAAATCTCAAAAAGTGACACCCTGTGATGATCTTTCAAGTCCTGTGACTACAAATATTAACTTTTCGTCAGTTTTTTTTCTGTGACGTAACCATGAATAAACCTTCTGTAAATTACAGTTAAAAGTTAAAACATAACTACCTCAGTTTTAAATAAAATGTTAGATTTTTGCCCAACATTGAATTAAAAATTATTACATCACCCAACTTTAACCACGTGTAGTGTAAAAAAAATGTACTACACTATTTTGGCAAGTAACTTTAAAAGATGGCGCGTTTAGTCTGGATTCCAAAATGGTATGCCACTTACTAATTTACTACTTCTTAATTCAGGAAAAAAAAATTTTGTTAGTTTTAGGTGTGTTTGAAATAAAATTCAGTTGTTGGATTTCTTTAGTTATAATTTTTATTAAATCAGATTTACCATATTAAATGTTCGAACTGTTTGCCTTCAGCTGAAATGCAAGCTCTACATCTCTTTAAAAATGATCTCGTAATAAGACGGACATATCGTCTCGAGTTGACGTATTCAGCGGATTCTGCAATTATTTGACGCAGCTCGTCTAAATAGAGTACACGATATCCTTTATCGTACCCCAGTAAAAAAAGTGAACATGTGGACGGGAATTTTAAATGGTAAAGTTATTGGTCCAATCGAGCTGCCGGAGAACTTAAATGCCCAGGGGTATTTGGACTTTTTACAAAACCAATTACCAGAGTTATTGGAATAAGTGCCACTGAACATTTACGGCAGCATGTGGTACCAACATGATGGCTGCCCAGCGCATTATGCTCGAACAGTACGTGAGTTTCTCAATCATGAATACTCCGATAGGTGGATAGGGCGGGGTGGTACAATTTCGTGGCCTGCTCGTTCACCCGATTTAAACCCCATAGACTTTTTTTACTGGGGTACGATAAAGGATATCGTGTACTCTAAACCAATACAAAATTTAGACGAACTGCGTCAAAGAATTGCAGAATTCGCTGAATATGTCAACTCGAGACGATATGCCCGTCTTATTACGCGATCATTTTTAAAGAGATGTAGAGCTTGCATATTTTCAGCTGAAGGCAAACAGTTCGAACATTTAATATGGTAAATCTGATTTAATAAAAATTATAACTAAAGAAATCCAACAATTGAATTTTATTTCAAACGCACCTAAAACTAACAAAAATTTTTTTTTCCTCAATTAAGAAGTAGTAAATTAGTAAGTGGCATACTATTTTGGAATCCAGACTAAACGCGCCATCTTTTAAAGTTACTTGCCAAAATAGTGTAGTACATTTTTTTTACCCTACACGCGGTTAAAGTTGAGTGATGTAATAATTTTGAATTCAATGTTGGGCAAAAATCTAACATTTTATTTAAAACTGAGGTAGTTATATTTTAACTTTTAACTGTAATTTACAGAAGGGTTATTCATGGTTACGTCACAGAAAAAAAACTGACGAAAAGTTAATATTTGTAGTCACAGGACTTGAAAGATCATCACAGGGTGTCACTTTTTGAGATTTATTTTTGAATCCATAAAATTTGAAAAGTAGATGACTAAGATGTTTTTTTATATTTTTCTAATAACTGTCACGACTTGGCCTATTGCCCGTTTTCGGCTTGACGTTGATTTCTGGGCAGTGTTGCCAGTAAGGTCATGTCAGAAATTACCTGAAATATAAAAAAATGTAACCTTTTTGTATAAAAAATAACCTTTCAGATTTTTTTTACTGGAAGGGTAATTATATGTTGATAGAATAGAATTTTGGTTGTATTGACTTACAGAAACATCGATGAGTATTTGAGCACTTGCCTGCATATAAAAGTATACAAGTACGATATTGTTGAAAATTATACGCGAATTCATAGCCCGTAATCTTTCATACGAAGGAGCTTGGAAATTTAATAAATACACTACCACTTTTTGTGACATCTTTTAATATACCTGTCACTTCGTTTTTTACTACTCCATTTACGACGGTATCATATTGATAGCGTATGTCTTTCCCTTCCTTAAAAATAATTAAGACATTGGATATTTTAATTTTAAATAAAAAAATATCCTTTCGATATTGGCAATCGGTATTAATATAATTCTACATTACCATACTATTTTTGACATTCGATTCACTTACGCTTTTTGTTCAATATGTGGTTGGAGAGAGCCAACTTGAAGAAAAACAAAAACTGCCCTAGTTAATGACAAAGTGCTCATACCCCTATGATTGTTCTTAAAGGTCTATAGTTTTACAACTACCACTGCTAACGAAGCTTACTAACATGAAAAATTCTAAAACGAGCGTTCCGTTGTAACGCTCGTTTTAGTAAAAAATTAAAAGTTAATTCTACAAATTCCGAAAAATCACCTAAAAGTAACCTTTTCATTAGTGTAACCTAAAAGTAACCAATGCAGTTCAAAAATCACCTAAAAGGTTACAAAAGTAACCTTCTGGCAACACTGTTTCTGGGACACGTTGTATACAGTGTATTGCTATAAAAATGCATCGCAATCTGCGACAAAATTATGAAAGTAACTACATTTCATCGTGTGGTCATTTCGACCAAAAAATGAATTATTTAATTAATCGTTTCATATATTTGAAATCGTTAGTAGTTGTGAGAAAAAAAAAACGACCGTAACACGTTTTTTTTTCTATCTAATGCACCAGTGGCTAATGACGTCACTGCAGTTGGTCACTGAAGATAGGCAATACGAAACTAGCTGTTTGACAGTTCAATGATGCAGGTTATTAAAATCCAAAAATAAAAAAGATTGACAATTGACAATGACATGATTGTATGACATCTTGTAGTTCGTTCAAAAATGCGGTTATTGATTTTAAAAGTTCATAATGAGGTAAGTTGGTATTATTGACATAATATACGTAATCTCACCAACTTTAAACTGGATTATCTTTAATACTCGGTTTCTATTAATAGTAATGTCTAATACAAAATTGTTTAGAAAAATTTATATACTTTTGTATATTTTTCATCACTATAATGCTTCGCCATGATCCTTTGAAATCAGTCTAATTTAGCAAATGGGTACAATAGTTGGTTGGTATAATGTAGATACAAATTATGTTTTTATTTCATTCATAACAAGGCAAGTTCCATGGAGTATCTCTAATTAATTTCAATGGTCTACTTAGTCAGCCATTTCCATGTGATCACTGCCCTATCCCCAAATAGTGTTTTTGATCTCGTTCGCGGAGTCTTTAATCTCGAACTGTAGTGAACCTTCTCCAATCCAGCAAACTTAAGGTGGGATAGGAACCACAATCCCACACATTGGTCCTCTTAGTCTATCTAAAGGCAGGTTTCTTAATTCAGCATATTGCATTAAGAACGCGCAACACACTCAATGCAAATTTTGGCACGTTATCAGTTTAGAGTAGAGTATAGTTTATAGAATTCTAAAAATCGGGGATAAGTGCGGAAACCAAATCTAAGTAGATCCGCGTATCCGCAACCAAAAACATTATTTTAATGGCTTAAGTTACAGGGTATCCAAATAGAAAAAAAAGATTATTATCGATTGAGATAGCAAAAAAAAAAAAACGAAAATGAATGAATGAGTGTTGCTGTGTTTGACAAAAGTGTGGTGTACGCGGGGCGTGTTTGTAGATTTTTAAATAAAACGTTATTCGTGTAGTTTTTTTACTGTTCATAATATTTATAGAATATTATTCTTTTGGCCTTGCCGAACTATCAGTTAGTGAATTTGTTGGCAGCGCTGGATTGCATTGCAAGTGTTCTTAAGATTCAAGGTAACAGTTTTTTTTATACTGTATGCAATTTAATGTGTATTTCATTCATTTTAATTTCTAAACTAAAATATCCAGAAAATACTCCAAGGGATTGAGTGTGCTTAATTTGATGCGTTTTGTAGTTCCGTTTCGTATAGGGAGGTGATAACCGCAATCTTATCGTCTCGTCAGCGGTATTCCATTAAGGAAAATGGGTGTATTCTCATCCAAACATTTAACCGAGTCATGAGTCAAGCACTTAGTGTTTTTTTTACGAAAGTTTAGTGAAAAAAAACACCATTGTTTGGTGTTCTTTTGTTGGATACGTTCTATGATTTGTAGTCTTTGTGATAGTTGTCTCATGATTCAATATTTATTATCAGAAACCTCTGGTATTATACTGCAAAGGAAAGGCCTTGCTACTCTCCTTCCATTTTTATCTATTTACAGCTTTCCTATAACATTTATCAAATAGCTAGTGCATAATTTGCCGCCCCTAAGGCTACCCACAGACCACAATTTTTTTACATGCCGTACACAAACATATTTAAAATATTTATTTGTAATTATAACAAATATATCCTTTCTTATTAACCTTAAAATACTAAGTAATAAAATAGTACTAGACTAAATTAAATAATTTTTGTTGCAGAATGCTAAGAGGAAGAGTGAAACATTTATTACACTGCACTTTCTTCATATCATTTATATTTCTTTTTCTTGTATTTGCTGGAGCAATAAATTTAGATGATAAAGAAAAAGAAAAAATTGATCCTGTGGAAAGATATGGAATTTATGGTGCAATAATTTTATATGTGTTAAGACTTTTTACTCTACTAACAATACCTCAAGTCTTGTGCAACTTTGCAGGATTGACATTATTCAATGCATTCCCAGGAAATGTAAAACTCAAAGGATCTCCTTTGCTAGCACCTTTCATATGTATTAGAATTGTGACTAGAGGGGATTTCCCTAAACTTGTAAGGGATAATGTAACACGAAATATGAACACTTGTGTTGATGTGGGAATGGAAAATTTCATGATTGAAGTTGTGACTGACAAAGCAATTAATTTACCAAAGCACAGAAGAGTAAGAGAGGTGGTTGTGCCAGCAGAATATAAGACTAAATCAGGTGCTTTATTTAAATCAAGAGCATTGCAGTATTGCTTGGAAGATAATGTTAATATACTTGCCGAAAATGATTGGATTGTGCATTTAGATGAAGAAACATTGTTGACTGATAACTGTGTGAGGGGCATATTGAACTTCGTTTTGGATGGCCAGCATCAGTTTGGTCAAGGACTGATCACATATGCAAATGAGCACATTGTTAATTGGCTTACCACACTAGCTGACAGCTTCCGTGTTGCAGATGATATGGGAAAACTAAGGCTACAGTTTTATTTGTTTCATAAGCCCCTATTCAGTTGGAAAGGCTCTTATGTTGTAACACAAGTATGTATATTTCAAGTATTAAATTCTTAAACAAGTAACTTAAATTGTCAAGACTGCTGATAAAATTCTTTCTTTTATTTGCAGGTAAGTGCTGAAAAGAAAGTGTCTTTTGACAATGGACTCGATGGATCAGTAGCAGAAGACTGTTATTTTGCTATGAAAGCCTTTAAAGAGGGCTATACTTTTAACTTTATTGAAGGAGAAATGTGGGAGAAGTCACCATTTTCATTATGGGATTTTATGCAACAAAGAAAAAGGTGGATTCAAGGAATCCTTTTAGTAGTACATTCAAAACAAATACCTGCTTTATACAAAGTATTTCTAGCAGTATCTTGTTACTCATGGGTAACCCTCCCTTTGTCAACAAGTAATGTTTTCTTAGCTGCCGTATGTCCCATTCCATGTCCACAGGCTTTGGACATAATATGTGGTTTCATAGGTGCTGTAAATATTTATATGTACATCTTTGGTGTCTTTAAGTCATTTCCCATTCATAGATTTGGCCCTGTAAGTTTCATTTTACTTATTGTTGGAGCCTTGGCTACCATCCCATTCAATATTATTATTGAAAATGTTGCTGTGATCTGGGGAGTGTTAGGAAAAAAGCACAAATTTTACATAGTGAACAAGGAAATTAAGATACCAGTGACTGTATGATTCCTCACTACAATATTTCATATCATTTTAAAGTTTTACTGATTTTACAATAGTAAGTGCACAATATACTTAAAGGACTAATTTTGCACTTACTTTGAAGTGTGAATCATTCAACACACTAGTGAAGCAATTTATGATTGTGTTCACAAAAATTGGTACATACCAAAATGTTAGTCACTGTGTATGTTTGTTACCAAAGTATCAATATTTACAATATTTTGATTTTTGTAAATAAAAACTAACTAAACTTCTTGATTAAATATTAAGCACAATATTGATATTTAAATGTAAAGGTAAATAATGATGATAGCTTTGCTTTTTTATCTTGTCTACAGATGATTTATTTTTTGATGACTTGTTGTTTCATATTTTGTATCTATTCAAATATTATAAATTTATGGTCACCTTATGATTTTACCATTTTAATAATTTTTGAACTTAGCCAATGTTTAAAAATGCAGGATAATAATATATTCTTGTATTTCTGTTATTGTACTTATTTCGCATTTTTCTACAATAATTACAAACTATTTACAATGTGTATAAAACAAAAAATGAAGAATGTAGTTTATACTTTCATATCTAAAATAAGTATGTCACTGCTTTGGATTGTTTGCTGCACAAGCTCAAGTGCTTCTATTTGATAACAGTGTCCTCCAATATAATTAATAATACAAAATACCACTCCATACAAAGCAGATAAAGTATTCATTGGTTACAATCAATGATAGAATGTTATTTCAGATCTACTAATCCTTTCTTAACTAAAGTGTACTAGTTTATCCTTATTAGACAATATTTAAACGATGTAAGAACCAATAAGTCTAGTCTAGTTTGAGTCCAGAACAAATAATAAGAAATTCCTACAAATGTCAAAATAGTGTCTATGTTGACTACATTTAAACACCCACTATATTAAAAATTGAGACAATTAATTTATACATATCTTCAACACTTCAGAACTTTGTTGTTGTCTAATTTTTGAAGTAAAAGGTTTATTTTAGAAGTAGTTTGTACAGAATTTCATAGTTATATTTAATTACAAGGGTTAAATTGCAACAATTTCCACTAGGTGTACTTAACCAGCATTATTGAGGTAGTTAAATAGATGTGTAGTAAACTATTGTCATTGCAAACTGGTTTAACAAAGGGAATACTTTTTTATTTTATTTTTACGAACTAAATGATTGTAATCTTACTGTTCCTGCATTTTTTGTGATGTCGAAAATTAATAATTTATAATGTAATTTAATTTATTGTAATAGGAGAATAGGTAAAACTAGTTTTCCAAATTATTAGTACACATAATGACTGAGTACTTGATATTTTGTGTTTGTATTGAAATTGTTTTGGGTTAAAACGAGTTAGATTTGATGATGTTTGAAGAAAGTACAATATTTTATACATAGTAAAATATCATACACAAAAGTAGGTTATATAATATTTAAAATTGGTTAAGTATTGTAATATGAGTCATTCTTTTAAACTTGAGGTAAGATGCACACAGTATTCAGTCCAATAAACTTTAGTTTCTTTTCAGTAAAACATGCAACTATTGTAATTGCTTTAAAACACCACATCTGACTAGTCATGTAAATATTTATGAATAAAGAGCTAGTTGTAATGTGTAGTAGTATAGATGGTTAAGTAATTTACCAGAGTTAATTGGGGTCTGTGTCTACATAGTTTCTTCTAGGATAAAGGTCAGGGTTCAACTCTGTTCAACCCATTGTGATGGTCTAAGTATTCAATTACACAATTACCTTCGTTAATTATCATATTAGTTCATGACAAAAGATTATGTGCCTATTATGGTCATGATGATAACTGAGTCAGTTGTTGATTATTTTATTTATCTATAATACAGGGCGATATAGCGTTAGTGTTATATCTCGCCAAGTCGAAACGATCCATCGATGTTATTTTTTAAATTGTTGTCACAAGTGATGTATGAATTAGTTCGGTATTTTTGTATTACTAGGTACTATAATGTTTTCTATGTTATTGATTGGCAATGGTGTATGTTAACGAACTTAATCAAAATTTGATTATATTAGGTGCCCAAATCCCACTTTGTACATATAAAACACTTAGATACGAAAATAAATTCAAGCATTCAGATGTTTTGTAATTTACATTACCTTTTTTTATCTGTAAGGACGTATGGTAAGAATATGTATTGTATAAGCACACCTAACCTAATGTTGAAGAGTCTTTCGTTATGTTGCTACTTAGACGTGCTATCTGCATATGCACTCCCATCATGCTAATAGAAGACTTACGCAGTAGGCATCAGACTAAGTTGTCCAATAATCATTCTGTCATGTTTTGTTTGGTCAAATTGAGAAAAAGAGTCTTAATAGATCCAGATATCCGAGAGCGACCTCGACTGACAGACGAATAACATGTTGTGTGGGGTTATTTATTGTAGTTTGCAATTAGTGTCAATTGGAACAAAATTCCTACGAACATTAAATAGGATAAACTATTTCTATTATTGTTATAACGTCATGGTATGCGCATCGTTAAAGTTATTTCGCAGTAGCACAGCCTATTAATCGGTCAGCAAGGCTGCTTTTTTTTCGCTAAACGCAAACTGACTGATTCAACTTCCTCTCAATTATTGCGTGCGTCCAGATGTGTGCGGGAGCTAAAAAATGAGCTGGTCTCGAGGATATTACTTGTGTACCTAGATAAGAAGTAGTGAAATCATTATCAAGTAGTCAACTTATGAAGCTTTCGATATCGGTTGGACTGCAGGATTGTTCGAAAGAGTTACCTTACTCCTTTGTTTTTTTTTAGGTGGGAAATCATCCAATGACCGCGTTGCCGCGGCTCAGGAACGAAAATGGCAACTGAAGGAACAGGTAGGTTTTAGTCAGTAAAACTCTGACACTCCCTCTCGCTCTAGCCAAAGAAGCAGAAGCCATTTGATGATTTACCGCCTAAAAATCAAACAAAATTGTCGACAGGTCGATGATATCTTGAATTCTTTTTTGGTGTCTGAATTTATCCGGTTTGTGTATTATCTAGTAATGCCGATGACGCATAGAAGTTCAGTAATCGGGAGGCTGTATCAATGATAAATAAGGCATTACTAACTACATATCCACCACATCAAAACATCTCGCTTTAGATACGCTACAGTTATCTACATTATCTACCAACCTATACTACCTACCTAAGTTCGAACAAAACCCAAAGTACATACGCACTTGCGTGTGAGTCACCCTGATAAGGAGTTTCCGTACACCGGAACTCGAGTCATACTCTATAGATGACGCGATGACGGTTTCAACAAAAAACAATACTACTAAAATACCTACATGTTTACTGATAAGAAACTACACCTTTATGTAGGTAAATACTTTATGTTATCGTATGGAATCTAGGTAGGTATATTAAATTCAAAATACACTTAAATTATAAAACGTTAGAAGTTAAGTGCACGTTACAACACGGTCGTTTCTTAGGGAGAAGAACCGGCAAGTAACTTCACGGTTCTTTTCTTTAAAAAAATATTGTTTAGGTACAATATTTCTATTCATAGATATGAGAGGACAGTAATATAGAACAGTCAACATAGTTCCAGATAAGTACCTACGATAAAAAAAAAATGGTGATTGCAAAGTAAATACAATATTTTTTTTTACTTTCTAGATAAAGGATAGGTATCTACTAGGTACTACTAGAAACCTCACGATCGACACTCATCATAACGGTACTAAAAGGTAGGTTACCTTTAGCTAGTACCTACCTAGTACCTATAGGTACTAGGTACTAGGTAGTACCTATAGGTACTAGGTACTAGGTAGTACCTATAGGTACTATAATAGGTACTATCATCGATTGCACGAGTGAAATTAGCATAGAATCTTTCACTAATTTAGTATTCTTCTGATAATGAAGCATCTGGATTGATTGGAAGCCTACTTCAACTAATTTGGGAATGAGCCAGGCAGATAAAAATGCCTGAAGATAAGGTATAAAACCTACCTACAAAAGTACCTATAAAAGATTTTTATTTAACCTTTTGTTTTTACCAAGGGTACGTCGTATAAAAGAAATACGGGCACCTAACTGCAGATGTCCACATGTGTGTTTCTACCCGTGGTTTCCGGCTGCTGGACGATAGCTTTATTGGCTTGTGACCGCCCACTGGACAAAGACTCACTGCGACGTAGCCAATTTGGAGGATATGCGTCGAAATAGCTCTTTCAGTAGGTACAGGTAGGCCAACCTGGCTCGCGTTGAGATGAATGTATCATTTAAGTAGTCGCTGAGGGTAGCGGGATCCAAGGCACTGTGATCCGCTGGCCGGCTGCAGGTAGTTGGGGGCCAAGTAGCGACGGTTGTCAGTCGAGACGATCAGGCTCACACCTTAGTGCCGTATTCGATACTGAGTAGGCACATTGGCACTTTTGCGTTTCTCGTCCATCAAGGTCTGTCTAGCTAGTGGTAGCGTTAAATCTTACCCAGCTGATTCAGGGGGCAACAAGAATGCCGTATTTAGATTCGCCAATTGCTTGGACCTACTTATTTCTGAAAACAGAATGAGACCGGATATACTTACTATAGTATATCAGTGTCGATATTTGAAACTTTCTTCTTTTTGGTCGTTTCACTCTTGCCAGAGTGGTCGTGGTTATTACGAAGGTAGCTCTCCGGAAGCTGTCAGGGTACGCCACACGACTTCCCGCCACTTTTGCCTGCTGGCAGTCATCCGGGCGAACTCTTTCTTAAACTTAGGTTAGGTAGGTAGTTCTTACTGTCTGGGAGAAATCTGTATCCGTCTACTCTTCGCCTGATCCCAGCCCTAGAGGGTTTGGCGATACAGGTCAGACAATTAGGATTTGATTTTTTTTGAGGTGGCAAATCATCTTATGATTTTCCCCTCTCTAGGGTGGAGCGCGAGGGCGTCTCAGACTTTTACTGAGTAAAACCACACCTATGTTCCTTTGTTTGCCTTTTGCGTTCCAGGACGATGAACACCTATATCCTTTTCAGAACCGATCCCATGGCCCTAGCAGGCAACGGCCCTATTGTGCTTCTACGGTTTGTTGACATCTCTGAGGCGCGCGTGGAACACTACGCACCGTCGACGACTTGGACTCGGTCCTTATAGGACGAGCGGACGGCGAACCCTTTGCTCGTCGTCCGCAAGCCCGCGCCTACGGTAGCTGAAGATCGCTCTGCGATTTCTGACGTCCGGGGCGTCTTCTGCGGCGGCGGCTTGGGCGCTAGCAATACTGCTTCGCAGAAGGATGCGACCGCATCCCATTCCCCTCTTGCTCCGGACCATTGCCTGAACCAGGGCCGCGAGAAGTCGTCGCAGCTGATCACGAGCCACGAGCATTCTACCTACCTACTAGTGAAAGAATTTTTAAAATCGGCTTAGTAGTTTTCAGATTTTCATTACAAACAAAAATATATCTAACAATACAAATGTTTCCTCTACCATAACATTAGTAAAGAAGTATTCTCGCGGTTGACCACTATCTCACCTGATCGTAAGTGACGATATGATCTACGATGGAGCACGCTTGCTGGGAGTAACCTAATTCACTCGAATCTTGATTTAAACTTGTAAACCATGGTTTGCCACCGAATGTGATAAGATACGCTGATATGCGTAAACACGCCGCATATCAAGCATTGGGTCGACCGACACTCATCTGTGAAAAACAAGTTACGTGAGTCAAGGTTATACGGATGTCTCGGTTTGACCACTTAAACCGAACTGGGAACAAACTTGCTTCATACCCGGCGGGTAGAAAAGTCATTTGAATCGAACTTCTACCAAAAATCATAATAAGGTTGATTAAACCTGCTTCGTTCTGATCGTCTACCATCAAGATGAGGAACAGAAAGTTAGAACTTTAATGAGACCGGGCGCAGGACTGTAGATTGGTCTAATATGCCTAGCAGAGGATGAAGTTAGGCTGTTGATGATGTTAACTTCCTATTGCTGGTCAAGTATCGATATAGGCTTTTTTTTTGTAGGTGGGAAATCATCTAATGACATTTCCCGCCCTTGGGCGGGGCGGGAGGGCGTGTAAAACTTTAACTGACTAATACCCAGTCCTGTTCCTTTTTTACCTTCGTTCCAGGGCCCCGAGGTTCTCTTTCGTATCACCCATGGCCCCAGTAGGCATCGACCCTGCTGGGCCCCTACGGTTGCTGACATCTTGAGGCGCGCGTGGAACATTACGCGCCGTTGACGACTTGGGCTCAGTCCGGACGGTTACCGGACGGTGAGATGGCGAGCTAACCATTGCTTGCCGTCGGCAAGCCCGCACCTACGGTGGCTAGAAATCGGGATCGGGTTCCCGGCAGCTGGGCGTGAGAGCCGTTACCTCGCGCGTGCGGCCGCCTCCTTTGCAAGTATTACTGCGGCGGGGCACACCTCTACCGTATTTTCCACCGTGTTCTCCGGTTGGTCCACACAATAGTGACACCCGGGCGTTTCTTCTGCACGAATTTGGTGCAGGAACCTCCCGAACTTACCATATCCGGTGAGGACCTGCGTCATGCGGAGGTAAGGACGCCGTGAGGTCTTTCCAGCCACTCCTCAAAAACCCCTCTTTGAGGAGTGGCTGGAAAGAACTCACGGCACGCGCCACAATTATGGTGGTAAGTGACTTACCACCATAATTGTGGCGCGCCCAGCACTGGGTTGCGACAGTCGCTGTCGCCAGTCCACCGTGAGATCCCGCCGGAACTCTGTCCGCCAAGCCGCGTCTTGGCACGGCAGCGGAGTTTCGCCCCGGCGTTGCATCTCCACGTACAAATCGTGCATGCGTGCAAGGACTGTTGCTGGTGGCAGGCCAGGAAGGAGGCTCGCCGCCTCTCGGAAAACCGTGCGGTAACCCCGCACGATCTGGATGGCCATGACCCTCTGGCATGCGTTCAGCTTAGCCACCGGTCGCTTTCGTAGGAACGGCGCTCACACCGGCGCCCCATAATGGGCCATGGACCTAACGATTCCTGCGTAGAGCTTCCGGCAGGAGGCATGTTGGACCCCCTAGGTTGGGCGGGAGGCGCTTGAGGGCAGCCCCAGTCCGATCCAGTTTGGGAGTCAGACGTCGGAAGGAAGGTACGAGCTAAATCCCGCGCACGGGTATACTTTTAAGTGTAATAAAAGATAAGCTTCACTTAACTTATCTTAGAAGATTTGCAATAGATACCCAGATCACTTTAAACATTACCCAATAGATTCCTAATCGGAATCTTCGGCAGGTCGTGTTATCAGTGCCGGGGATCGTCACTTGATCCAAAAATGTAGTGCGATGATAATAATTTAACATGACAATATCTCAAATGGTAAGTAGAAAATATTGTGGGAATTAACGTATTGGCTTCAATTTCATAATTTGGGTAATAATTGGATCACCGTACCGTACAGTGATCCAATTATTTCCCAAATTGCGGACGTTGTCTAATGTCTTGTCTCTATCAAGCTGTATAGGTAAAATTACCTAGAGTAGAGAGGTAGTCGTGTAGTCTCTGTACTCACAAGGAAATAATTATATTGAAGAAAGATTGAAGACCAGCTTCTACCAGTAGCGGCTTCGCCCACGTGAAAGTAGGTTTCAGCCCCCCTAGCCAAGTCACAAACGATAAACGTAAACTCTCAGTAGTCTTTAATAGATTTTCAACTTTATGTTATTGAATATAAAGTTGAAAATCTATTGGAGATTACTAAGCGTTCATGTTTATCGTTTGCAACTTGGCTAGGGGGGCTGCATACAAACTTTGGTCCCCCGTTTCATCCCATTAGAAGGTGAATTTTGGAAAACCCTTTCTTATTGTTTGTATATGTCACCGTAAAATTGTAAATACCGTTAGATTACAATCTACCTCGAGAGATTGTAAACTATCGAAAAATTGTGAACTTTAACGAACAGTTCATGATTTAACGCATTATTTTTCGGTAGATTTTATTATATCGAAGTTAAACTGTTATATCACAATCTAACGCGCGTTAAATTATCTACAGTCCGAAGGCTGTCCCTGATTGATCGGTTTTACAGTAGGCTGTTCTGTGTCTATAGACTGACTGAGCTTCCTTTCAAAAGCAGACCCTTGGCCCCAGTAGGCTTCGACCCTGCTGGGCCCCTACGGTTTACTGACAGCTCCCTGAGGCCCGCGTGGAACAATACGCGCCGTCGACGACTGGGGCTCGGTCCGGACGGTTACCGGACGGTCGGACAGTGAGCTACCCATTGCTCGCCGTCCGCAAAGCCTACGGTGTCTGGAAATCGGGATCGGGATCCCAGCGGCTGGAGCTTGAGGACCGTTGCCTCACGCGTGCGGCGTCCTCCTTTGATAGCATTACTGCTTCGCAGAAGGAGGCGACCGCCTGCCACTCCTCTTCGCTTCGGACCCTAGTCTGTACCAAGGCCCGGCGCGAGAGATTGCTAACGCCGATCGCCCTCACGAGGACACGGCGGTGCTCTGCCCAAGCGGGGCATACCTCTACCATGTGCTCCACCGTGTCCTCCAGGCGGTCCACAGAGTGGTGACATCCGGGCGTCGCTTCCGCACGAATTCAGTGCAGGAACTTCCCGAACTTACCATGTTCGGTGAGAAACTGCTTCATGCGGAAGGTGAGGACGCTATGAGGTCTTTCCAGCTACGCCTCAAAGAAGGGATTTACCACCATAATTATGGCGTGCCCAACTATAGGATCTGAGATATCCTTTCTTTTCATTATAAAAACTTTTCTGGTTACCTGTATTCATTACACCGTATTTTCTTGCATGATGGTAATGTTTCTTTGTTGGTCGTCTACCTTGAGATTTAATTATGCTGTACTCGTCTAACAATTTTATTACACTTTGTATTCTTAGATTTGTTCACACTTATTTTTTACTAATTTCATTTAGGCGTGGGAAAAGTGTGTCATCTTTGCGATTGGCGGCACTACTTGAGGTTCAACCAGCGTGCGAGATGCGATCCGTTCTATTCCACAATTTAAGTTCGATATATTACAATCTATCGAAAAACAATACGTTAAATCGTGAGCTGTTTGATAAGGTTCAAAATCTTTCGATAGTTTACAATCTCTCGAGATACCTAGATTGTGATCAAACGGTATTTACAATTTTACCGTGACATACACCACTAGTTTTTAATTACTACAAATACTTAAAGGGCTTATTAGAAAAGGTCTTGTTATTATTTATAGAAAGTCTCAATAAATACTATTCATAAACAGCAAAGTTATTAGCGTTCGTTAATATCCCAAAATGTCACTCAATTTATGGAAATATTGTACAGGCTATCTATTGATTGTGAATGAAAAACAATGGAAAAACACTGCGCGTAGTATTTTCTAGTAGCAATTGTTATGAATAATAAAATTGATTCAATTACGAATTTACCAATGATGTCTTTTCGTGGTCAATTTTGGGATTTCGTTTTTTTTTTTTGACTACATAAATAGGTATGATCAGTAACGGGTACAGATAGAGCCCAATTTTTTTTGCACTAATTAAAAAATAGGGGTGTACCTACACATTATAAAGGGAACCTCTGTGCAAAATTTCAGCATTCTATGTCCAAGGGTTTGGGCTGGGCTTTGATAAGTCAGTGAGTGAGTTAGGACTTTGTCTTTCATTTAAACAGAAAACAAAAATCAACATTAAAAATCGGACGTCTCTACATTTAAATATTTTTCTTTTTTGGTACTACTGGCGCTAATCTAAAGCATCTTTCAAAATACCGAAATGCTACTGCCACATAAAGATCTGCGATTATAAGACTACTTGAATAACAGTTAGTACCATTTCAATTGTGGCGTAATGCCGTTTATTGCACTTTTACCTATCCAGATTCTTGTCTGAAGAAGGCATCTCTCTCCCCCAGGTAGCTGTGGAACTGATTGGCAGTGCATACGACCTACTTATTTTGTATGTTTATACCGTCACGCACGCAGTTTACAAGTGATATAGGTACACTTATGATAGATAATAAAAGATTAATAAGTTAATCTAATCAAGAATGTTGTGTTTACCGCTCAAAAACCGCAATATTTCAAGACGCAAGTCTATAACCAGTGCGTGTTACCAGTGATGACATAATGTTGACATGGTCAACCAAAGGACAATAGAGAGGGCTACGCTCGGAGTTTCCTTGCGTGATCAAATTAGAGATGAAGATATACGCAGGAGATGGCTATTAACCTATATAACATTGCTCACAGAACAAATGGTTGATGGGGCCGAATGGGTCTGGAGTGGCGACCTCGTACAGGAAGACTCACCAAGGCCTCCTATAAGTGGGGCCAATAAATTGGAGACCAATGATCTGGTGAGGGTCGCGGGAAATCGAAGGATACGAGACGCGCAGGAGCGGCCGTCGTGGTGACAATTGGGGAGGCCTATGTCCAGTACTCAGTAGTGGACGACTTTTGGCTGAAATAATGAATCTACACTTTTGTACGTTTAAATACACGAGTTAGATATCGACTGTATTATCACATCATTTTGTTGAGTGAACTCGCACCTTGCAAAGTAGACTGTAATATAATACACGGACGACATTTTTAGGGTTCCGTACATCAAAACAGAAAAACGGAACCCTTATATGAGCATTTTGTTGTCCGTCTGTCTGTCCCTTCATCTCGGAAGCGCATGGAGGTATCGAGTTGAAATTAAAACCATATACTGAGGTTTGCGGTCCCTTGAAGCTGTGAAAAAATCAAACTTCTAAGTTAACGAAAAAAAAAGGATACGGCCATTAATGTCGAAAAAAACGTATATTTCGACACTTTCAAGTGAATCTAAATTCATAGGGTATGTACTTCCCATTGACCCAGAATATTTGGCATAAAGCAAGGTCTTATAGCACAAATACAGGGTGGCCCAAAAGTCGTGGATCAAACGCAACTACGGGTTAGATGGGGTCATCAGCTGCAAAAAGTTGTTCTACGGGAGGTCCTTAAGGTCAACCCCTGCAGAGTTATAATTTATTTTGTGTTTTTATGGGAAATATGACTTTTTTTAACTAATTGTTATTAAAATTCGAAAAAATCTACATCCTGTATCTTTTTCATAATTTTTACTAGATTGGTACTGATGAGTCCTTGCGTTAGACATGCAATTTATGGTTGTTTATTGGGTGTGTTGAAGATAATATTAAGTTTTACGATTTATTTTTTTCTCAAATCATAACTTTTTATTTACTTCGGACCCCACTGTGAAAAAAAAAATACTCTACCGAAAAGTGACCCTGTATTACAAGTTTTGGCGCATTTAATAGGGATTCTGAAAAGGTATTACACATGGCCATGAGTGGCTCTAATATCTTTCTAGGACGAAAAAACAAAACAACGATTGTGAAATAATTGTTTTATTAAGCAAAACATTTTATAATAAATGCTCAAAATTCCTGCCTTTTGTCGTAGTTCTTGTTCGCTATTGTTCTCTCCTTGGTAAACTATTTCTTTAAAATAGCCCCAAAGAAAAAAATCTAATGGATTTAAATCGGGCGACCGGGGTGGCCACGCAATTCTTTGGGGCTATTTTAAAGAAATAGTTTACCAAGGAGAGAACAATAGCGAACAAGAACTACGACAAAAGCTCGAATTTGCTAGGGTACAGGTTACTAACAACAGAGGTGCATTCCGTAGGTTACGTAGGAATTTTATTAGGCCGTGCAGATTATGTATTATGGTCAGAGGCAGGAATTTTGAGCATTTATTATAAAATGTTTTGCTTAATAAAACAATTATTTCACAATCGTTGTTTTGTTTTTTCGTCCTAGAAAGATATTAGAGCCACTCATGGCCATGTGTAATACCTTTTCAGAATCCCTATTAAATGCGCCAAAACTTGTAATACAGGGTCACTTTTCGGTAGAGTATTTTTTTTTCACAGTGGGGTCCGAAGTAAATAAAAAGTTATGATTTGAGAAAAAAATAAATCGTAAAACTTAATATTATCTTCAACACACCCAATAAACAACCATAAATTGCATGTCTAACGCAAGGACTCATCAGTACCAATCTAGTAAAAATTATGAAAAAGATACAGGATGTAGATTTTTTCGAATTTTAATAACAATTAGTTAAAAAAAGTCATATTTCCCATAAAAACACAAAATAAATTATAACTCTGCAGGGGTTGACCTTAAGGACCTCCCGTAGAACAACTTTTTGCAGCTGATGACCCCATCTAACCCGTAGTTGCGTTTGATCCACGACTTTTGGGCCACCCTGTATAGGAATAAATCTGAAAAGAGTAAATTTGTTGTTACGTCACAAAAAAAATTGTGATTCGGAAATATCTTCGAAACTCCATTCGAGAATTGAACTATTTACATAGGTGAGTTTGTACGGAACCCTCAGTGCTCGAGTCCGACTCGGGCTTGCCCAGTTTTTTTAACATAACATCAAGCCTGTACCTATTACCTGAAAGGTTAGGCAGGGGTGTAGGTACACCCACATAGAGCCAGTTATGTTAGGCAGGGGTCAGGGGTGTAGGTACACCCACATAGAGCCAGTTATGTTAGGCAGGGGTGTAGGTACACCCACATAGAGCCAGTTATGTTAGGCAGGGGTGTAGGTACACCCACATAGAGCCAGTTATGTTAGGCAGGGGTGTAGGTACACCCACATAGAGCCAGTAATGTTAGGCAGGGGTGTAGGTACACCCACATAGAGCCAGTTATGTTAGGCAGGGGTGTAGGTACACCCACATAGAGCCAGTTATGTTAGGCAGGGGTGTAGGTACATCCACATAGCGCCAGTTATGTTTAAGTATTAGGTAATAAACGGTGAGCTAATCGATTAATTGAACACAAATTAAGACTCCGTACTGCTATAGAGAAGTTCCAGATAGAAAACCCAATGAACGACAGAAGCTGCTTTGGCGTTAAGGAAGGTCATCATGATGGTATACTAGAATGCAAGGCCGTGGCTTCTCAACGTGCACCAATTCTTGACTCAGCCCCAGGAAGCTTCTATGATTAGAGGCACTAGGAGGGACTAGGCAGGCTATGTTAACCAGTGCACAACGGACCGAATAGGAGACGGATTCCCTACTGCTATTACTGTCATAATTTGATTAATGTCATTATGATTACCTAGATAATAATCATAATATTCCATTACTATTACACAACGCCATCTAGTCCCAAACTAAGCAGAGTTTGTGCTATGGGTACTAGACAACTAATAAACATACAATACATATTTCTAATTTTTTTAATTATTTTTTTATTATTGATAGGCTCGCCTTTGACCACTATCTCACCTGATGGTAAGCGATGATGTGGCCGACGATGGAGCACGCTTATATAATTTAAAAGCGTACTCCAACGTAAGGCTATAACATATTATATTATAGCCAAATTACACCCGGATACAGAACAACAGATCGTGCTCATCACACAAACATTTGTCTTGGGTGGGTATTGGTATTTACAATTTTGCCCAGGACCTTCGGCATAGCAGTCAGGGCTAATTGCTGAATACTCAGTAACACTTTGCAATAACTGAAGCGATTCAGTTTAGGTAGTGTGCTCAGTTCGATAACTTAGTATAGGTACCTATTTGGATTAGTGTTGCCTGGGCCTGTAGTCTCGACACAACTAATCTTTAGTTACCGACCCTATTATTTGGCAGTTATTGCCGAAGACAGAAATCGTATGTAGATTTAGTTTCTTTAAATGATTTTTTTTTATGTAAGCTCATAATCTAAACCAATTATTCGTTATTACCGACCCCGAAAATCGCGAAAAAGATAAACATGAAATATTTATTTATTTAAGTTTATACTATTTGTGACACTTCTGAGTATTTTTTTTTTAATGAAAATTATATGTTTTCTTGCTGTATTTTTTTTTAGTATCTCTTATTACCCGATCTCAAAAAAATATACTGTGAGCCTGTGAAGCAAAACATACGCACACAGCAGGGTTAGCGAGTTCATAAAATAAGCATACGCGACTCGCTACGCGGGGATGGAGATAGCGTTAAAATGTACGTCGATGGTTTCACTATATCAACCCTGCAGGGGCTTTGAAATTCGAAATTTCGGTAGGGAATGTAAAAAAATATTGAAAATTTGGTTTTCAAATCAGGACAGTTCTTGAAAGGTCTGTGTTTATGACAGCAGTATAGACTGATTTGACCTCTTCTGTAAAAACTATGGCTGCTGTTCTCGGGTACCTTCGGAAGAACAAAAGCTTTTTATAAATCATAATGGCTTTTAACTTAACCTAACGCTTCTCTCGCTCGCCTTCGCGCCTTAATGGTCAATGTTCTAACTTGACCTAACCCACATGATCGCTTCGTTTGCTCGTCATTGCGTTCTAATGGTCACTAAGGCGTGATTTTAACTTAACATAACCCAAATGATTCACTAACATTAGAACAGGATCTGGCGCTCGGCGGCCGCTGCCACGACACTTGCGTGAGGTACACTTGGTATTAGCGTACTATTCTTTTATAGATTGAAAACCTAAGTAAAAAAGTGATTTCCAATCCATACAAGATTAGTATCACACCCTTGCGTTCTGGCCTTGAATAGAATGGAAATACGCTGCATTGCTACTTGTGGGGAGTATTGGAACTAAAACTTTTATAGGGTCGTATCGATGATGCGCTCTTTTGTATTTGGGCTTAACGTTACTAAACCGCTTTGACAAACACAAAGTGCGTATACAATGCGGCGTACTTTATTTCAGCAGAATTTAAATCTGGCTGGAGGTCCACAGTAACGTTTTTCAATACGCCGTGCCAACTTGTAATACTAACAGTGTGTTATACGATACAGCTGCGACATATATATATATATTTAACCGACTTCAAAAAGGAGGAGGTTATATGTTCGGTTGAATGTATGTTGTTTATTTTTTTTTTTATGTATGTTCACCGATTTCTCGGTCAATTGTGGACCGATTTTAAAATTATTTTTTTTTGATTGGAAGGTTATACTTCCGAGTTGGTCCCATAGAAATATTGTTATGATCTGATCATGAACTTCGAAGATATGGAACAGAACTCCACATAGGATCACAGCAGAACCGTCGTTACAAGTAAAATTGCTTTGTTTATACGTGTAGTCGATGACTGACTGAAAGTAGAGGGGGAATATATCGAACTGATCTGATGATGAAGCCTGAAGTTAGGCACCGGAACTCTGTAATAAATGAATGTAATATAACCGTGTTTGGGATTGTTAGAATTGTCATGAGATACACTCTGGCTATAAGGTATTTAAGTTTGGCTGAGGGGTACTTTTTAGTGGTGGTACCATAACTAAAAAGTGTAAAATAAAAAACTTTTTACAAAAAAAAATACAACCGACTTCAAAGTAAAAAAAAAAAACACTGAAAAGTGCAAAATAACTTTTTTTCGGAAGTCGGTGTTAAATAACGAAGAGACAAAACTAATATAGAAACACCGACTTCCGAAATTAAAGTTATTTTGCACTTTTCAGTGTTTTTTTTTTACTTTTTTAACGATAGACCTAATGATTTTCGATGAAATAAACTGTATATCTAATAACGTTATAGAAAAGAAATAAGTTTTAGTACCTAGGTATATAAATTTTATGTGTAAAGAAATTATATCAACAGTTAGTATATCTCACGTTTACTATTTCTGTGAGGTCACTATTGACTCGGACGGTCCAGGCTGTACTTCGCAAGAGAACGGCCTCCCTGTGGTCTCGGATAAAGAGGAGCACCAACTCGCTTCTGGGCGTGGTGTCAGACAGAGTGGACAGCCAAATCCTGAGGCCGTGGTCGCTCATGCACGTCCAAAATAATAATAATTTTAAATTTTACTAACATAGTTATAAGTTTGTACTAACACAATATGGACCTGTATCTTTACTGTGTCTGAAATAAATATTTTCAAAATTTCAATTCAATATATCTTCTGAAAATTAGTGACATGAAAATATAAAATTATACCAAATAATTTTATATGATATGAGACGCACCCAGATCTAATAAACTAAAGTCATTTTAATGTCGCAATGTTTCTAGTTTTATATTTCCAAGTCACAGTTATAGACTTATGGAATTCAGAATCTTTCTAGGTCTGTGATTTAACCTCCGCCGGAGACGCACCAGGCGTCGAGAGTTGCAATACGATTTCCGACTACCGTAGGCGCGGGCTTTTTTTAGGGTTTGAAGTACAAAAGGAAAAAACGGAACCATTATAGGATCACTTTGTTGTCCGTCCGTCTGACTGTCTGTCTGTCATTCTGTCTTGTTATAATCTAGTGCTTGACTGCGATCCCACCTGATGGTAAGTAGTGAAGCAATCATTGATGGTGAGGCGCACTAGTTTATTAAGAGCCTATTCACTCTAGCCTTGAAGACACCTAAATTATAATCAGACGGGAAGACCGCTGCAGGCAAGTTGTTCTAGTCCTTTGATGTACGCGGTATAAACGACGAGGCGAAACGCTTGGTCCGGACCGTAGAGGTTTCAATAACGTAAGGGTGGATATTCGCCGTTCGTCGTCTGTCTGCCTGTCTGTCGAGACCCTTCGTCTCGGCTACGCGTGGAGGTATCGAGTTGAAATTAAAAACAGAACGGACTTTTTCACAGACCTGAGTATAATTAACCAAAGTCGCTGATGAGGCTGAGGGTGATGACAGGTTTGACCAGGTAGGCATGCTGGTGGTCAGGATAACCTTTATAGCTGTGGGTGCTGGCTGTATGGCTCGCTGCTCTAAAACTTGAGGAAGTGATGATGACGTCACGAAGTAGTAGCTGCACGAAGGCTGCGCTGAAGTTCTTTGTCGAGGGTCACCAGTTTGGAGGTATGCGGAACAGAGTGTAAAGTCCCACATACCTCTGTTGAAAAGGGAGGATCCTCCGACCAGACGGGTGTTATGTCTGGTGGGCAACTGCCCGTTAGATGATTTCGGGCTGTCGTATATATTCAAATCGCGCGGAGAACTTTGATCGCGCGATGCAGGATTAGTTCTTATATGACGCCATAGATATCGCTACAGAGAATATATTTTTCAAAATTCCGAAAGTTCTTTTTTGAAGCTGTAACTCATACAAATGAAACCTCTTTTGAGGTTTATATTGAGCACTACTAATCTGACATATTATTAGTACGTGGATTTATTTAAGTAGATATTATAATAATAATGCTAGGAAATATCGCAGTTTTTCTATGTGACCCCTTAAGTATTTTTACGGCCTAGAGTTTATCAACAGCACACAGATATCTTCCTACTGCAGTGCAATATGACATACCTACCTCATGAGAAAGGTAACAAGCACTAGAAGTTAGGTAATAAGCGCACGTCCCTTGAGAAATTAGAGGTATAGTTTCGTATCTACGTGCACAATATTTCTCTATAGTAATTTTATGATAGGAGTTACCGTGACTTACGCCAATAGATACCGTATGCGAGCAAACAATCACAAGGCTATTACGGTAAGTACTAGAACGATCGAAGGCAATCTATTAAAAGTTTATGGACAACCGACCGTTCAGATTGATTGAACAGCTTATTTTATTTGCTTTATGCGTTCGGAACAGTCCTTTGCAACGGCTGCTGCACGAACTTCATACTGTGAAGTAGCTATATGATTATATGTGTATCTACTACATATATTCGTATCTACTTCACAGTATTTTTTATTGCATTTTTATTTTATTTCGCTTGGTTGATTTTTTACAAAAATACTAATTATTCGTACGAGCTGTAACAACAAGATATGATTTCAAGAGTAGGATTATGAATTAATATATGTAGTATAATTTGAACATAAAAACCTTGTTGTCCGTCCGTCTGTCTGCCTGTCTGTCAAGACCCTTTATTTCGGCAACGCGTGGAGGTATTGAGTTGAATTTAAAACCATATAGTCACGTCTGCGGTCCCATATAGCTGTGAAAAAATCAAGCAATGCAAATCAGCAATATAAAAAAAAAGATATGGCCGTTTATGTCGCAAAAAACGTACATTTCGACACTCTCAAGGAAATCAAAATTCATAGGGTACTTCCCGTTGACCTAAAATCATGAAATTTGGCATGAAGCAAGGTCTCATAGCACAAGTATAGGAAAAAATCTGAAAACTGTAATTTTGTACTTACGTCACAAAAAAAAAAATTATGCGATTCGGACATATCTTTTAGACTATGATTCGTGAATTGTTTTTTTTTGTTTTCATAGGTAAGTATGTACGGAATCCACAGTGCGCGAGTACGAGTCCCACTTGCCCGGTTTTTTTTTATCCGTGTTGGACTATTACTGACTAAAAGCACACCTATGTTTCTTCTTTGCCTAACATTTAAGAACTCCGTTTTTCCATTTCGAAATACAACTTATGGTCCCAGTAGGCTTCGGCCCCGCTAGGCCCCTAAGGTTTGCTGACATTTCTTTGAGGCGCGTGTTAGAAATATGGATATATATTTATATCTACCTACATATCATACTAAAATGTCAAGATGGATAACGGTTATTTACTGCGTATCAAAGTTCCTACAACTGTGGTGTGTAAGGAAAGGGTTTTATGAAGAAAAGCACAGAAAGACAAGACTAAGTATTTATTTCAAATAGGCTTGTCAATTAATCAAATAACTAGTTGCTTGTTCCAAAACTAGGTCGTCGAAGAGAAGAACGGGCAAGAAACCCTTTAGAAGCTCAATCATAGTATTTTATAGACACATTTTACAATATCATTAATTATAGTTTGTCACAATAACATAATTAGAAACAAAAGTCACAGTATGACACATAAACCGAATCAGTTCAACAATTAGCAATAATATTAAAATATCATATTAAATAACTTAATACGAAATAAGTTTTGTAGTATACCTATAAATGTTACATATGAAGAAATTATATCGTTGCTATATATCTCACGTTTATTATATCTTGTCACCGTCATTAAAATTATGCACTCTTTTTTATTGCATCGGTATTCTGAATAAGTGGCCAATTTAAAATAAAACTGCAACTGGAACAAAAATTTGAAAGTGCTGCAGGAAATTCATTAGAGTCTGAGTTACTAAAACACTGAATCAACTGAATGAAATATAACTCACTAGCACTTTGCCCGCGACTACGTCCGCGCACATCGCGTTCGGACTTCAACCCTTAAAACACTTCCGAACTGAAAGATAATTGGAAGAGAGATAGGAAAAGTTTATCATAATTTAATGAGATGAGGTTTTTATAAGATTTCTTTATAAACAACATTCCTCGTAGTTCTAGAGGGCGCTGCCAGAATCACCAGACTGCTAGGTGAGCTCACGCGTGAGCATGCCACGTAGAACTGCCCGTGTGAGAAACAGGGTTGGAGCAGGTCAACTCCAGCAAATTTAAGGGTTTTGGCCCTGTGATTTATTTATTGTCATCGCAAAGCAAACTTTCAAAGGAAACTGTAGTCTTTTGAATTCGAAAGGAAGATCGTTCGCGATTAATGGAATACGCGATAAGAACACTGTTTCTCCCTGGGCAGACCCGGTTAAAATAATAACCTCAACAATATTGCGATGCAATGCTTCTACTTGCATCCTAGTACCGTTACATAACTTCGGAGGCTTCAAGTTCCTAAGCAACATCACGGGTGTGCCCACACGCAGTGCAAGTTTATGGTATGGAAGGCCGGCTGGATTAATAGTGTTCAGAAACTCAACCGGATACTGGACTGCTTCGTCTGCATTTACCACCGTGTCTATTGAACTATACACTATTTCTTCAGCTTCAAATAATTTCAGCAAAATATCGTTGATATGATTTTAGGCGTCAATATAGCTCTTTCTCTTAGCCATTCCATTGGTTTGTCCTTTATTTGAGCCACACCAGGATAAATTTTTTCAATCATCTCTTCGACTGTACTTACTACCGTGCATAATTTTTCTGGTACGACTATAACCCCATCTAATTCTTGATACTTGCCGTTTCCTAATTGGAGTAAAAGGTATCAAAATTCTCCTGCAGAGACACTCTCAGATGTACTCTCATATTTTACGTTAATTTAAGAATTTTAGTATAGGGCCATAAGTGAGATCTTTTAATGCATGCTTTAATCTCATCCGCTCGTGTCCCTTTTGGTATAACTGGTAACGTTTGGTGAAAATCTCCTGCCAGCAATACTATCATACCACCCATTAAGTTGTCGTTGCTTCTTATGTCCTGTAGACTTCTATTTAATGCTTCAATAGCTTTTTTGTGCGCCAGTGTGCTTTCGTCCCAGACTATATTTTTGCTTTACGTAACAATTGGGCAATATTACTTTGCTTGGAAATGTTGCACATTGGCGTCTCTACATTTGATAAATTAAGGGGCAATTTCAAAGCAGAGTGTGTAGTTCGACCACCTTCCAATAACGTCGCGGCGATCCCAGAAGACGCGACTGCCAAAGCGATTCCGCGAGTACTTCTTACTTTTGCAAAAATAAATTGATAAGATATGTTTTACCAGTCCCACCTGGGGCATCTAAAAAGAACATTTTTCCCGTGTTTCCATCTATACTCGAAATAATTTCGTGGTAAACTAATTTTTGTTCATCTGTGTAGCGACATCTATGGCGTCACATAAGAACTAATCCTGCATCGCGCAATCAAAGTTCTCCGCGCGATTAGAACATATAGAACAGCCCGAAATCATCTATCGGGCAATAGCCCGCCAGACATAACACCCGTCTGGCCGGAGGATCCTCCCTTTTCAACGGAGGTATGTGGGGCTTTACTCTCTGTTCCGCATACTCCCAAACTGGTGACCCTCGACAAAGAACGTCAGCGCAGCCTTCGTGCAGCCACTACTTCGTGACGTCATCATCACTTCCTCAAGCTTTCGAGCAGCGAGCCATACAGCCAGCACCCACGGCTTTAAAGGGTATCCTGACCACCAGCATGCCTACCTGGTCATACCTGGTCATCACCCTCAGCCTCATCAGCGATTTTGGCGAAGCACATTGCACCTTCGGCCAGTCATATGAAGAGCTACGAAGAACCTCTCCTGGTCGACGCCAGCAGTCAAGCCCTACGTCGCACAGCACCGCTCCGACTCACTGGAGCCAGCAGCACTACTCCGACTCACTGGAGCCTGCAGCATCATCCCGACTCACTGGGACAGCACCACCCCGACTCACTGGGGCATCACCGCAGACAGTTCCGACTCACCGAGAACTATGCGGCATTCGGTTCCGACCCACTGGAACCAACCTACCACTGGCCTGGCACGCATCAAGAAGCATCAAGAACCATCGATCTCCGATCTCCGGAGGGGAGTGATGTAGCGACATCTATGGCGTCACATAAGAACTAATCCTGCATCGCGCAATCAAAGTTCTCCGCGCGATTAGAACATATAGAACAGCCCGAAATCATCTATCGGGCAATAGCCCGCCAGACATAACACCCGTCTGGCCGGAGGATCCTCCCTTTTCAACGGAGGTATGTGGGGCTTTACTCTCTGTTCCGCATACTCCCAAAATCTGTAAGTAAATCTTCATTGTTATGTACAATTTTTTCTAAGGCACTAACATTATAGTTCATCTCGTTTACATATGTTCCTAATTCACTTTCTAATACTTCTGACCTACTTGGTTTTGGTAAACCATAATGTCTCTAGTGCACATCCTCCAAGTGCTAAGCATGCTCTTTCTATTTCCAGTAGACACTTATTCAAAATCTGATCCATAAAATTTTCTAGTCCGTTAATTACCTGCCTCTCCATGTGTCGTTTAAAATCTTCTGAAAGATGAATGGGCCCACTAATTGACAAAAAACTAACATTATTGTAAAAAACTCTCTCATCATGAACGGCGATTGACACATGGCTGCCTCTTCTAGGGTTGTACGCCAATGTTGATCATGTTCAAGTAACCCTAAAGCCTTGCATGCCGATTTGAAAGCCAGATGTTCTACACCATTTACAGTTTTCAATGTTATAAATGATTCTGGACCTCGAACTTCATGAAGAAGCAAACGAAGGTGGTAACACTCTGTATTATTTGGATGGACCGTGTATACTCTGCCTAAAGCGCTGTCTTTTTAATGCCTGGCCAATCATCTACATCTACTCCTCTTTTCCTCCTTTCGAACCGATTACTGTTCCAAACATAGAATGCAGGGACTTCACAGTACAGCAAGATCTTTGCAAATTCTACTTGACATAGTTCAAAAAAAGACATGAGAGTCGTTTTTGGTGGAGAGGAAACCTTATCAGCTAGGTTTTATTGATTAAAAAATACTCTTTGATCATTTTCTAAGTGCACAGCAAGATGAAAAACTGTAGGAAAATGTTCGTGGATAAGAAACCCGAAAATTCGCCACACTGCCTCTGAACTACTGATATACCTTCCACTTTCATACGTTTTGACTTCATCTTTTAAATTGTCTAAAGAAAGAGTAGCTTGATTCACATATTTAATCGATTTTACTGAGTTACAGTATTCCACATTGATGTGAGTATTAAATGTTCTTAAAAGAACTGGATTAAAAGGGACTACCCAACGATTGTCAAGCTCTACTCCATTTATGGTCACAATATATCCTCCATTATCGAAGGACGTCTCCTGTAGTTTGGATATCCGTCATCACCGGTCTGTGTTTCTGTGAGCATCGTTCGAGGATAGTGTTTAGTGCACAGCTGGTCTCTCATACATGGTGAGTTGGTGTTGAAATTTCCACAGGGGCCATGTATCATATTAGATTTCACTATCTTATAGAGTTTTGGATCTAGATTGGGATCAGGTATTTCTGCACAAATAAAATTGTCAATAATGTCAGAAGAAATGTGACTTTTGAGCCAAAATAGAATATGAATGTGCGGAAGTCCGCGTTTTTGGTATTCTACTATGTACATAATGTAGCACCGAACTTCACCGAATATTTTTCGTTTAATTATCAAGTCCATCATTTTTTTTACTTAGATGCGAAATATTCGTGCAATGATATCGTGGTGATCGTGAGGTTTTTGGCCTGGAAACAATTTTTCTTTAATTTCTTTCCACCGAGGGTTGCACGTGAAGGTGACAAATAAGTCTGGGCGACTATAATGACGTACATAAGTCATGGCGTCCTGAGTTCGCTCGTGCATGTATCTCGGCCCACCGGTGAAAGAGGACGGTAATATCACTATTTGACCCAGCTGATGAGCGTCAACATCTTGTCTACCGATGGCGTTCTTAAGGTGGATATAGCCATCGGAGCGTAACTTTGTCTGATTATTTCTAATGAAATTCAGTCTCTCAGTCTCTATTTTTGCGTACTGATCTACTAAATATTGACTAAAAAGAGCATCAAAGTGAAGAAGGTAATTTTCCTCCTTTTCCCTGACCATGATGTAGTATGAATAAAAGCTCGATGCTGACACTGTCTTTTTCAGAAGTAATTTTGTTTCCGGGTCTCGCTGTGGTTGTGACAATAAATGCCAATTAAATGATAAACTTGTCTCTGTACTTTGAAGGTTGGCATGTATCCATCTCCACCAACTTGTTTCCCACCAAACGACGTCATTTGGAAACAATTCTTGTATTTACGAATGTTTGAAATAAAATGTTTGTGATCAGGATAGAGATCCATTATCAAACTGTAAAGAGGTTCGGGAGGTGTACTCAATGATTTGAGTTGAACTTTACCGCTGCTGCAACACATCCCTGGAGTTTCGTCCTTCCATTTAAGCGCATTACACCAACAACATTTACGATTCATATCACCAATTGAAACTGCATTATCAAATTCGTAATTTATTTCAGAAATCTTAACACTGCGATTCAGAAAAATTACGTAACTGTATAATGCCATCTATGGGTCAAAAAGTTTAAAGTGTCAACATTTTTTTCTTCATAAACATGCGACGACTTACGTTTAATTCTAAAAAGAAACTAAGTTTTTAACGCACTGCTACTGAACGAATAAATCTAAGTCTTTTGAAAATATTAGCATAGCATAGCATAGTCGGCCTTATAATGTTCCCACTGCTGGGACTCAGGCCAGAAAATATTAAATTTACATATTTTTTAATGATTTTACACTTACCATGACACACCAACTAAATCTTACATCCAGTTATGTACTTATCTTAATTTTATTATTATTCAAAATGTTACGTAAGACTGTTTAAAAATATTGTTTTGTAATTAACTTTATGTTTACGTTTGTACCAATTTGTGTCAGTAGATGTCGTTGTACGTATATAAATCACATAATTGATACGAAATTATAGGATTATGTTATCACAATGGAAAAAGAATAAGATATTTTATACAAACATGGATGATAACATTTCATCAATACAGGGATGAATGTTGTACTATTGTTTGAGAAAGTATTATATTAAATTAAATGTTTGACCCCCATTTTTGAATAAAATAAACCACTGTGTAAATTCGCTCCGTAAAAATAAATAATCGCTATTTGCTCTGTTAGAGCTTGTTTTTCTAATTTCTAACACCAAGTTGCGAGGAAATTAGGTTGCGCAGTAAGACTTCAAAAAATCTTGAACACGATAAAGAACACTTGACTTGAACCTAAACCGTAATTTGAGGGTAGTTTTGAAAAACTAATAATGAGTATCTTTATTATTTATTTAAAAAAGTATTCGTGCAAAGTTTCAAGTTTATTAACCCAAGGAATAAGATTCTCCCATACAAACTTTAACACCCCCTAAATCTCGCAGTAGGGGTAGTACTGAAAAAATAAATATGGAAAACTTTAAAACTAATTAAGGTTACTATTTGTACAAAGTTTGGAGTCAATTGGCACACGGAAAAAAAAATTGCACACTTATGAAATCCCCCCTTTTTACCCCTTTAGAGGATGAATTTCCAAAAATCCCTTCTTAGTGCTCACTTACGACATATAATTAATCTATAAACAAAGTTTCAAGCTTCTAGCCTCAGCGGTTTCGGCTGTGCGTTGATATGTCAGTCAGTCAGTTTCTCCTTTTATATATATAGATTAATTTATTCTATTAGAGTTAATTAATTCCTGCAATGTTGAGCTCTTCATGCACTTCCATCAATTACGCAAGTATCTTTTATTGCGTTGATACTTAGATTTTTATTTTTTGAGGTGGAATATCGTCAAATAGTCAAATGACTTTGTAGCGACATCTATGGCGTCACATAAGAACTAATCCTGCATCGCGCAATCAAAGTTCTCCGCGCGATTAGAACATATAGAACAGCCCGAAATCATCTATCGGGCAGTAGCCCGCCAGACATAACATCCCGTCTGGTTGGAGGATCCTCCCTTTTCAACGGAGGTATGTGGGGCTTTACTCTCTGTTCCACATACCCCTAAAATGGTGACCCTCGACAATGAACGTCAGCGCAGCCTTCGTGCAGCTACTACTTCGTGACGTCATCATCACTTCCTCAAGCTTTCGAGCAGCGAGCCATACAGCCAGCACCCACGGCTTTAAAAGGGTATCCTGACCACCAGCATGCCTACCTGGTCATACCTGGTCATCACCCTCAGCCTCATCAGCGACCTTGGCGAAGCACACTGCACCTTCGGCCAGTCACATGAAGAGCAATGAAGAACCTCTCCTGGTCGACGCCTGCAATCAAGCCACTACGTCGCACAGCACCGCTCCGACTCACTGGAGCCAGCAGCACTACTCCGACTCACTGGAGCCTGCAGCATCATCCCGACTCACTGGGACATCATCACCCCGACTCACTGGGGCATCATCCCGACTCACTGGGACAGCACCACCCCGACTCACTGGGGCATCACCGCAGACAGTTCCGACTCACCGAGAACTCTGCGGCATTCGGTTCCGACCCACTGGAACCAACCTACCACTGGCCTGGCACGCATCAAGAAGCATCAAGAACCATCGATCTCCGATCTCCGGAGGGGAGTGATGTAGCGACATCTATGGCGTCACATAAGAACTAATCCTGCATCGCGCAATCAAAGTTCTCCGCGCGATTAGAACATATAGAACAGCCCGAAATCATCTATCGGGCAGTAGCCCGCCAGACATAACATCCCGTCTGGTTGGAGGATCCTCCCTTTTCAACGGAGGTATGTGGGGCTTTACTCTCTGTTCCACATACCCCTAAAACTTCTCCCGCTCTAGGGTGGAACAAGAGGGTGTGTTAGACTTTTACTGACTAAAACCCACCTGTGTCCTTCAATTATCGTTTGCGTTCCAGGGCCAAGGTAACTCTTTCAAAAACAATTCTGTGGCCCTAGCGGGCATCGACTAGGGCATTCAAACTCGGATAGTTATCAACTCCAGAGCTAGTTACGATGCTGAGTAATCAAATCCAGAACTCCGGAGTTGGCTGCGGAGTTTACAGCTTTTTTAGAAATGAATAAAAAGGCTCTTCATTTATTTATTTATGTACACACAAACACTTAAAATAAAAAAAGAACAAAAGCAGATAGAAGAGCACAAAGGTACTGCTTATTTCAAATGAAATTTCTTCCAGCAGACCCGCGACAGGAGAGTTGGATGAAAGATGTAGACACAGTGTATACAAATAAGTTAGAAAATTAAAAATATAGGTACATATTATCTAAATTAAATCATATAATACATAATTATATATATCAATAACAGTTTAAAAAACACATAAATAGATACAATACATAAACTAAATTATAAAAATATATATCTATAAAATATAAATTTACGAGATAGTAGAGAGGTAATGTTCTTTGACTAGCTTTTTGAAGACAGATACACTTTTAGCGTCACGGATCTTAGCTGGAAGGGAGTTCCACAGTCGTACCGCATGAAAAGAGAAGGAGTTGGAATAGAAATGGGTATTATGGGATGGGAAATTGAGATGGTATTTAAGGTGGGGTCTGCATGGGGCATCGGCAGGGCGAGTGAACGAAAAACGATCACGCAAGTAGCCAGGGTATGCAGGGTTGAAAAGGATGTTGCACAAGAGACATAATACCCGAGTGTTCATACGAAGACGGATAGGGAGCCAATTGAGATTCTTGCGGAGACATGGTCGTATTTTCTTAGGCCAAAAACAAAACGAATGCACAGGTTTAGCAAGCGTTCAAGCTTATTTAATAGCTCCTCAGTAGCATCCAGGTAGCAGGCATCTGCATAATCAATGATCGGCTGAATTAAACAAAAAACCATTAACTTTTAATGAATTTGAATCGATGCGTTTGGTAAAATCTTATACACATACACATTCACATTGATGACACAATAAAAAAACAGTGACGCAAGCCGAGCACTACCGAATAATACCAAAGTTTTGTGCTACGGACTTAAGAAGGAATCAAACAACGGGTTACGCTCAAGAATTAAGATGCGATTTTCGTCGTTTTGTAAATAATGTTTACTCGGTTTTTGAAAACCGGTTTCAACTCCGGTGTTCTATTTCAACTCCGGATTTGAAAAATGCTTAAAATCGCTCCGAATCTCCGGAGTTACGAAACTCCGGAACTCCGGATTGAAAGCCCAAGCATCGACCCTACGGTTTTGCTAACATCTCTTTGAGGAGCACGAGGAACACCACGCGCCGTCGAATCGGGCTCGGTCCGGCTTACCGGACGGCCGAACAATGAGCAACCGATTGCTCATTGTTCGATCGATACTTTGATCAAAATTTACACTTCTACACTAATATTATAAAAAGGTAAAGTTTGTTTTTTTGTTTGTAGGAGGTAATCTCTGGAAGTAGGTACTAGTCCGATTGTTAATTTTTTTCACCGATAGAAAGCTGCTTTAATCTTGAGTGACGTAGGCTATATTTTATGTACGCAAATAAAAAAAATCAATGAATATGATGTTACAAAAAAACTAAAAATAAATTATTGAAATATTTTATTACAAACTTACGTTCGGACTACCTATTTATAAATTTATGAAAATTATCAGTTCTCATAAATTACAATTCTGGTATTTTGAAGTTTTAATGGTAGTTATAAAATGAAATGGACAAAAGATAATAAACATTCAGGAATAGGTTTCAGATAGTTTTACTGATGAATAGATTGTGGAAGAAATCAAGCTACCAGTCCTGTAGTAGGTACAGGGTGACCCTACTCCAACTTCGCAAATTTCATTGAAAAAAAAAAAACCTGATACACAGAATGTCATATTATTTAACTTATTTTTTTTAAATATAATATTTAAAACTATTCATTTACTATGAATTATTATAGGCCATGGTCCGGAGCGAGGAGAAGTGGCAGGCGGTCGCCTCCTTCTGCGAAGCAGTAATGCTAGCAAAGGAGGCGGCCGCATGCGCGAGGCAATGGCTCTCGCGCCCCAGCCGCCGAGATTCCGATCCCGATTTCCGGCCACCGTAGGCGCGGACTTGCGGACGGCGAGCAATGGGTAGCTCGCCGTCCGACCGTCCGGTAACCGTCCGGACCGAGCCCAAGCCGTCTACGGCGCGTAGTTTTCCACGCGCGCCTCAAGGAGATATCAGCAACCGTAGGGGCCCAGCAGGGTCGAAGCCTACTGGGGCCATGGGTGATGCGAAAGAGATCCCCGGTGCCCTGGAACAATAGCAAAGAAGGAACAGGAGTGGATTTTAGTCAGTAAAAGTCTGACACACCCTCTCGCGCCGCCCAAGAGCGAGGGATATCATTAGAAGATTTTCCCACCCAAAAAAACCTTAGACATTTTTCACAGATTTAGGAGGTAATCGGCAATTGCACGTTGTTCAAATGCATGATATTAGTAGCAAAATGATTAAATGAATTGTAATTTTACTGAAAAAATCAACACGAATTGTTATTTGTTGGTGCGGTAGTTTTATGATCAAGCGATTCATATCGTAAATGTATTGGTTCAAGCTAACATGTGATGTATGAACCCCGCGTCAATCCTAAATTGATAGCTGTCTATCTATATTACTGTGGTTAAAAAATATTTCATTCCGTTCATCCTTTATAAGAAAGTGTGATTTGTTTGTAATTTTGATAATATTAAACTTTAACATGTGGTTATGAAATATCTACATTCTACTTATTTATCTGCGTCACTATAAATACTTGATTTAGATCATCGGTTCCGATGATCTAAAAGTATTCTAATGAATTATTACGTAAATTATGCGGTTCTGACTAAATTATGTCATTATTTTTTTCTGAATACGACAGGTAAAATACTCCTTAAAGGGATTACGTTAGCTGAAGCCCTAAACGTGCGTTCGTGACCCGTTTGCTTTCCACGGCGCATGCTTATACCAGAATACTAAACTTTTTCCCTTGCGTCACTCGGCTTGTTTCATACTCTTTTTTAGAAACTTTTATTTCGGGAAACGGTGTTGCATAAGGCCTGGTTTCACCGTCATGATACAGATTTAACTCGGCGTTTGAGTTTTTGACACAAAAATATATTTGATTTTTAAATAATTTTAAAAATAAACTTTTCTGGTCCTTCTTTATCGAGAAAGAAATTCTGCGATTTTTTTTTTATTGACTGAATTCCAACCTTCTTACCTACGTTAGTAGTTTAGTTAGTTTATTCTTTGCACAAATAAATCTCTCGTAAAAAACCCCAATACACAATCTTTTATTTTTCAAACATTTTGTTACCGATATAGATGTAGTCTGTAAGTTACCTGCGCTTAATTTAATAATAGTACTTGTACTAATGGTAATCTTTTACCAAGGGCGCAATGCTAGTCTGCGATATTGGCTCGTAGAGGCTCGGCCGGGTGAGTGGCTGCCGGCGACAGTGTAGTGGACAGTGGACATGAGTGAGGTTCCCGAAGTGGTGGTGGAACATTGCAATGGTGTGGAGACCGAGGCCGAGGCCACGGACGTGGCCAACCAGAATGGAGACGACGGGTATGTGGCTAATCTGATTGCGGTAGCACTGAGCTCGGCTACTTTTACGTGTCTATGGACTTTAGCCAAGTTGAAAAGCTAAATAGTTTCTCCTCTACGTAGTTGACTTAATGCTAATTTCATTAAAATGTGATTTCCAACATTATATTGATAGGGTATCGAATACAGAACTAAAATTGTGATATCAAAACGAAATAGACAAAAGTGTAAACACATAGCACTTGAAAAGTGCGATAATGAATTGGATTTTTCTATTTTGTAGATTGGCCATTGATCCCAAAATGGGCTGCCGTGTTCATTTCTCGAGTGACGTCATAAGAGAAACGTGAGTTACCTTGTGGCAGTAAGTCACCCAGCTCAGCTGGCGGCGACGCGTTGCCCGTGACGTCATGTGCCATGTTCCTATCACATTCTAAAGCACTGTGTATCTCTCCTACATCTGCATATATCGCACGCACTAGGCTAGCTTGCATCATCCATTCATAGTTTTCTGATTGTTCATGCACGGCGGAGCTTAATGCACGCACTCCGGAGTCACTTCACAATGTTTTGTGTTGCAACGCCATTTGTGCTATAATGACTGCATGTTTGTGAAAAGAGTACAAATGAAAATATGTGGCGTAGTTAGTTATGAGTTTTTAGGTTGTGAGAATGAATGCTTCTTTTATATGGATATTCAGTTTTAGAAAAAATCCTCGACTGCACGCTTTTAAACGAAAAATAAGCAATATCAGCAGTAAAATTCTGGCCGTGACGATTAATACCACTTCAGTCCTAAGCGTTTGTATCTTTCTTGAGTAGGTACTAAGTACATACCTAATCCGATAAATTCACTAGAAGGTCTTCACATTGACATTAGGAAGCCCCGTTTACCGAGCTCCTCTTAGAATGTCAAGATAATTATTCTTTTGCTTCGTTACCTAAACGGCTTTTGAAGTCACGTTTTAGATTTTCCTTGAATGTTTTATTAAGTAGTTTTGTACCTAGTTTAAAGTGTAATTTTTTTATTTAATTATTCTTAATAGCACAATTAAATAGTGTTTGTTTTTATGTTTTCATATAACTGCACGTTCCTCTTGACAAGTAAATTATGCATGCATGTTGCACGCTAACAATTTAAATATTTTTTTTTTATAAAAGAAATGGTGTATTGTCACGATCAGATTTTTTTATACAACTGAGTTGAATGCTGAGCAGCCTAGTATGGGGTGTGAGAAAAAGGGAGGGGGGAGGAGACATCAGGTGCAGACGACATGTAAACACATCATCGAAGAATAGTCCTTTTTAAATACTGGTCCATTAAAGGACTAACAATCCCTGGGCTTTCAGTTCGTACCTCTTCCTTTGCATTGTCGTATTCTCGTTTTTATTTCACTTGGAGGGTTTAAGCAGCGTTTCAAGTATTATTGCACGGTTAGGAAAAGTTTGGTTCGATCTATTTTAATAAATAATTTTGATGTTTTACAAAGAGCGAGTGAGTTTGTCTGCGCTTATGGGAATAGTAAAATACGGTTGAGGGAAAATAATTAAATTGAAGAAGGTGGACAAGAGGCTCATTTGATTTGACATTTTAATTTAAGCCTTATTTTTGTAATGCACGTACACCTAATTTTACACAAACAAATGAGCAATTATTAATATTGAATAATGTATAATTCATTTCCTTGCAGGTAAGTGTCTTGTGAACTTCCAACGAGTTTAGAAACTCATATGTAAAAAATCGATGCGACGTCTTGGAAACGGTAAGGAAGCAATATTTTCAATAAAAATGACGGTCATTTTCAAGATTTGTTTAGGTTGAACTATGAGGGTTTAAACTGCTAACTCGTACTGAAACTTTTAACTTTAGTTAAATTTCGCAAAAATAGTCGTAATGTGCAAAGCTACGCCTGAAGTTTTCTACAAAGAATCATGACGTGATTTGCTACGGAATATGTCATGTGTTACGAAGTTTTCTTGGGTACAAAATATTTATATATATTTTACGACATCAGTAATAAAATTCCATTTGGTGGTAGAAATCATAACCCGCCGTCGCTGTCAAATCTCCATTATATTATCATTACGTAGGAGCTACGAAGTCTACGACATTAGGGCTACGCGGGAGTTCGTAGCTCGTCGTAGGCTGTAGGCCTGCGTAGCCGTAGCAAGCCTACGCGACCAATACTTCAAATTGGTTCGCTACGCGTGTGAACTACTATTCCAGTACTTATAAATAACTAATTAATAAACTAAAGTTGTAACTAGGTTATGTTGAATGAATTGACTTCTAAAGATAAATACAGAGTTCGAAGTTTGTTTATAGAGAACCTTTTTATTGTAAATGAGGTCGATAAAATACGAGGCGTATATGTAGATACAAGCTGGAGTTGGTTTGCTTATATTGCTCTATTTGTTATCAGGCGACTAAGGGGACCTCGTTCTCTTAGTATAAACATTAGGCACGCGATGCCATTTATTCAAGCATTTTGAAACGGGTTCGAAGTATGAGTATATACGTATTAAGTTTTCGGCGGTTTCGTTGTTTTGTTTCGATACAGGTAATGATAAAAAATAGGGCTGTTACAACTGCAATATATTTTAACATATTTTAACCAATTTAAAGATTGTTTCATATTTTTGTAACTATCAGTTTTGTTGTCTTTACTATATTATTCGTCCGTGTGTATGTCACTGAACTCCTCCTATATGGTTGGACCGATTTTGAAGATTGGTTACTGTAGATCTCTGTATGGTTTACATTCATACGGAAACCTGGTTGGTGGCGCTGCATTCGGGCAGGACAATGTCTATCAGGTCCGATAGTTACAAAATAAATACTATGTTTTGGTAGAGATCGATATCCATGTAGTTCTAATGACAACAATACGATAACAAATAAATAAAAACAAGATAATTTTATCACAGGTCGTATAACTGTACGTACTTCTCAAGGAAAACATCGACATTTCTTGTTATTTTCTTAGCCTATAAAGGAAAAAAACCTTGTTGGATCGCATTTTTTACCGGACATTCAGTCGCAGACTTTCATTGCGTTGTCGTTGACATTCCTTCAATTCACACGAAGTCATTTGCTTCCCTTTTATTATGAGAACCGTTGACGACTGAAATATTACGGCTGTATCTGTGTTCCCGACGGTTGTAATTCTGATGTGCCGGGAGCGGATCCAGGATTTCGGCTTGGGAGGGATCCAGATTTTCGCTCAGGGCGGTAAGGTTTTTTCAGGAAAGAGGTTGAGGTAGAGACAGCTCGACAGGTTTTAATAATTCTTTATTTTACACACAACTTTTATAAAACAATACAAAAAGGACAGCTGAATTGGGGGTTTTCTTATAGCAAATCTTATTATATAAATGAGAGGGAAATTCTGCACTTGATGGATGGAGAGGGATCTCCATCCATCCACATGTATACTCATAGTTCTTTTAGTAACATGCGTTTCATCCCTCCTGTTTACATGGCCATACCAAGACAAACGATTCCCTTTCAACTTACAGCACACAGTAAATAAATATAATATATATACAATAAATAAAAAATCTTACACATATATATTTATTTATGTTTATTTTAAGAACGGGTGGGGCAGTGGCTCCATTCCGTGCAAGATCAATAAACGAACACCATAAACCTATTGCTGAATTGTCCTAGGACAGATTGCATTGGGAGAAAAAAATAATTATAAGTATATATCCCCTCGAAGGCCGATACGTCTGTACAACTTGAATGACCTTGAAAACGCTTATGTCGTTTTGTACACACCTTTATACGATTTTGTTTTAGTCGAAAATTTTGGTTTCTATATCTTTATTTTTCCTAGAAAAATCCAGAAAAAGTTTTTTTTTTTTTTGGTGTTTTACGTAATAACGCGTAATTACGTAATAATAATACCCCCGGGCGCCCGAGGGGATATTTATGGGTCAATTGGTCATTGTGATGACACTTGAGGGAGGCCTATGTTCAACAATGGACGTCCTTCAGTTGCAATGATGGTGATGATGATGATGTGTCATATTGACACGAAATGTCATAAAGATACCCATCATAAAGAAATAGGTTTCACGTTGTCCACATATAAAAAAACTGGGCAAGTGCGAGTCGTACTCGCGCACTGAGGGTTCCGTACAAACTTTCCTATGTAAATAGTTCAATTCCCGAATGGAGTCTTGAAGACTTTTCCGAATCGCAATAAAAAAAAAAAATTTGACGTAAAAACAAAACTCCTTTCAGATTTATTCCTATATCTGTGCTATAAGACCTTGTTGAACTCATGATTAAAGTAAAGATGACACTTTAGTATAATCATGAGTTTAAGCGAAGAGAAGCTGCACTCCACATAACAAGCAGATACTGGTATTGTAGTATTTAAATTCTGAGGCAATTTTTATATTTGGAAAAAAAAATTGTCTCTTGATGCGCTTCTGCTGCTCTTTGGTTGAGATGCTCCTCGTTACTACAAAGATCCATTTATCATCTCCTTAGCCTTTTCCCAGCTAGCTTGGGGACAGCTTCCAGTCCAACCAGATGCGGCTGAATACCCATGTTAAAAAAAAATGTACGTGTGTGTGTGTGTGTGTGTGTGTGTATGTATGTGTTGTGTTTGTGTGCATAAATGTTTTACATGGAGCGACTGTTGGTCTGATCTCCACAACCAAGTTACTGGGTAGCGTGATACTCTTTGGATAGACTGATGGTCAGACTTTCTGGCGTCTGACTACCTGTAACAACTGTCAAAGACTGGCAACCGGGACCAACGGCTTTACCTGCTTTCGGAAGCACGTGGTGTCAATAATATCCAAGATAAACTACATATGAATTGAAAAATTCACATTAGTACTTGCCCAGTTTCGAACCCGTAACCTCATGTATGAGAGGCGGTTGCCTTAACCAATGGGCTATCACACAAAGCTCCATCCAAAGAGTAATTTCTATAATATTAAGTTTAGTTTAAGATTTATCATGAGATTGTCTGGACCTTTAGCCCCGCCCTTCCGCCTCCAGCTATACGCGAATAGGCTCGTCTGAGCAGTCATCTACCTTCAAAACAATTTCACGGCTTTATACTGTTACTCTTGATTAAATACCTACAAATTTCCCAAAATAAAACGAATTGGCTGCAAAATAATTTTGAAACAATGGACTGTTTGATATTAAAAAGAACTTAGTAGCTATTAAATATTCAAATAAACAATAGAATTCACAGCAGCTAGCTTTTGAGATGTTTTCTTCATTTTTATGAATAATTCTAACTAATTAGTCCTGAAATGAAAATGTGTTTTTATATTAATTATGGTGTCGACTTCTGTACAGGTTGATTTTAATTGCAAATGAGTTACAAAATTATGCGTTATATTTAAATTGTTATGTTGGCGGTTGGAATTGGATACTTGTTAGAGAATTCTTTTCTAATACTTCGTTATTGTTTAATTGAAAAAGAACCTTTTTCTGTTTATTCTTTTATAACAAAACGTTGGAATTGAACGCTCAAATACCTACAGTATTCACATTTTTGTGTAAAGGTCTAAACGAACACGTACCAACGTTACCTACGGGTTCTATGGGTTACTTACCTATGGGTTACCTAATATTGGGTTAGTGAATACATAGGTAAAAAAGTGTCTAGTAGAAAGAACTCTAAAAATATATCGTCAACTTCAATACGCTTTTGCCAGAACTCTTACAACTATACGATGCGTTATCGCTACTTTTAAATATTCGCTGAACTTATTGAAGTCGGAGAGTGTTGAACGTGAAACCGTGTTGAGAGCGATTAGACATCTTTTAGTGCGTGCTTCGATAAACACTTAGGTGCGCTTAAAAGTGTGGGACGGTATGCGAGGAATTTAAGGCATTGGGCGCGGGCGGGGGCGCGGCCGCCCGCCCTGGTCCGCCTGGCCGCGAGCCGCCGGCAGTCGGCTCCGCGGCCTCCGAGCGGAGCGCGCGATTCGCTCCAGCCCTCACACTCGCCCGTACGACTCTTGTAAACACACTTCGCGTCCGCGTTTTACGACCTGACCGTTCCCGCCAGAGAATATTTTCAAAAACTGATTCGTTTGGGACAGTTGGACAGTGAGTATAGCGGTGCTCGGAACTGGTGGGGTGCGCCATGTGTGGTGGTGACCATGCGGCCGCCGCTGCCGGCTAACCGTTCACTTTGCACGCTTCTAACTCCACGTGTTTTGGTAAGTGTTACCCTTTTTATTATTTACTTAATCAACTGCCACTGTGATAAAATTAGTGTAAACATGTTCTTCACTGTAATTTTATCCTCAACTCGTATCACCTTTAGCAAGTGGTATGGGTTCTTTGAGTTATATACCAGATTTCTCGAAAGTTATTTGTAGTCACATCGTGAATAATATGAATAAGAAATATTACGATAGCAAATTATTATTAAAAAGCTAAATTTTTTTTGCGGGATTTACGTAGACAGGTATCGGTAAAAATAAATTTTGTGATCTTTTCCGGGAACCAGATAAGCTTTTAAATTATTGATTACGAGATTAACTGTAGGTAGGCAGGTAGTACAATTACTACCTGCCTACTTACCGTCAATCTTAATGAACCTAATCATTCCAATTAAACAATCAATTCATTCGTCATTCCTACTTGCTGAATTCAGATTAGAATCACAAGATATACAAACTAGTTTTACAAACAAAGTAATAAAATACAAGTAAAAGCTAAAGGTATTTAAATGCGAGAAATTAAAACCCGTACTGCAGGTAGGCGGCTAAATATTCATTACCTTTACGAGGTATTTGAGAAAGGCGAGCCCTTTCAATAACTCTTCCTAAAGTTGTAAAGTAATATATTACTGTGCTTTAAGCTTCAGGGACATCTACTCCGGGGCTTCAATCTAACTCGAGAATTTACAGCTTTTACCCTCTGCTCCCTTTGGCTTTTTGACGGTAACTTAAGTTGTATTTTTAGTTGTCAGAACAGTTGTAATTCTATATACTCGTACCATAACAATATAGTTAGTATGCCGAGCCATATTAATTAAAATCCTTAAAAAAAAAACCGTAAATCCTTATGTTCGTAATTAACGTTGACACACATAAGACTAGTACTTATGTATTCAAGTGCGGGCACTGGGCGGATTGACATTCATAGTTTCTACCCAACTTCAGCTTCGGAAAGCTAGTCAATCGATCTAATGACTTATTGATAGACTTATGAACTCTGTTGTTTTGAATGTTAAAATTTAAATTGAGATAATCTCCAATAGTCAGCTAACAATAGGTTATAATTCCATAGCTATTCTCGTTTCATATCGCAGATGTAGCTGAGATACGTTTTATAACTAAGCGACTATAAACCTGAATATAACTCAGTTATTCACCGGAAAGAATACGAGCATCGTTTCAACTAAATATTTACCTACGCTAAACTAAAAATGTGTTGTTATTGCTTTAAATACGCTCGCTTTCAACACTATTATATTTTACGATCTGAAATTATAACAATATGTCGGGTGGCTAATGAGGCGCGACCCTTCTTCTATTCATTAAATGAGTATATTTAAAGTGAGACACACATTGTTCATAATATAGTAGATGCCGAACTATTGCTTTCGGCGTTGGCTTTATTACGTTTTGTAATTCTACCAATTAAACACCAATTTGAACACATTAATTGTGCGTACAGCTAAGGAGGAATTCGCTGCTAGAGTCTATTTCTTAGTAGCTAAAACCTATTTAAGTCTTTAAATAAAAAGTGAATAAATAGGTTAATTCTAGCCAAGTGTGCACCATCGTCGATTACATCATAGTTCATCAGGTGAGATAGTGGTCAAACACGAGCCAAACTATAATAAAAAAAACCGGGCAAGTGCGTGTCGGACTCGCGCTCTGAGGGTGCCGTACAAATTTACCTATAAAAACAGTTCAATTCCCGAATTGAGTTACGAAGATTTTTCCGAATCGCAAAAATGTTTTTTTGTCTACCGGTTTTCAGATTTTTTTTCTATACTCGTGCTATGAGACCTTGCTTCATGCCAAATATCACGATTCTAGGTCAACGGGAATTTCGATGCCTTGAGAGTGTCGAAATATACGTTTTTTGCGACATAAACGGCCGCATCTTTTTTTCGTTTACTCAGAAGTTTAATTTTTTCTCAGCTTCAAGACTGCAGACCTGAGTACATAGTTTTAATTTCAACTCTATACCTCCACGCGTTCCCGAGATAAAGGATCTTGACAGACAGACAGACGGACAACAAAGTGATCATATAAGGGTTCCGTTTTTTTCCTCTTACGGTACGGAACCCTTAAAAATTGAAGAAGAAACCCTTTTTCCCGTGTTAAATGTGACAAAGAAGGGTTCCTGATATAAACTTGTTGTTGCGATGACACTTTGTAATAAAGAGCTCTAAATTCAATAATAACACCATATCATAAAATAGAATGCCATGTTATAAGCTCGTATGGCTCAGATCGGGTCCGATTGGTGTATCCCCCTCGGCACATTCGCCCGACTTATGTCACGCACTAGCCTACTCCAATTAGGTTTTTATCCGTGTAATCCCCGGATTCGGAAATAATTTGTGGGGCGAAATTCCGTGTTGCCATGCCAGGTAAATCGTCACATTTTGAGAACGTTTATTATAAAATTATAAATCAAAAGTTCAAAATTCAAATGTTTTTATTTCACATAGGCTACATGGGCCCTAATAAAATAAGTGCACGGTTCCTTTGGTCGTTTCCTATGGAGAAGAATCGGCAAGAAACTCCAAGGTTACTATTTAAAAACAATGTTTGTTCTTCCAATATTTCCATAATATAGTATTAATAGATATTATGTAAGGACAGTGTAGACCATTCAATTTTGTACTCAAAAGCACAATAACAATAATCATAATAAAAAAGTGAATCGTTATTACGAGTCACTTTTTTATTATGATTATTTTCCATGATTATGATTACTTCCTATTGGTAGTAATCTAAGAATTCGCGGAATCTACAGTGTTCTCACATTCACATTATAAAAAAGAGTAAGAAAAAAAAATTACAACTATCAATAAATGAGACGTTAACAAAATAAATTACTAACCAATTTAAGGTGTTTGGTGTCTAATAATATAAAAAATATTGCAAAAGCAATGTGTTAGAAAAATAATAATAATAATAATGTGTATACATTACAACAAAGATGGAGCAGTTAATAGACACATTTACACAATATTATTAGTTACTAGGGGGCCACATGTGCAGAAGCAGTCATTGCCAAACAAGCGTGTCTTTGACATAGTCTTTAACCTTGTAATACGCTTTTTTAGTTAGGACACGCTTAATATGGGTTTTGAACTTTCCCTCGCTAAGTTCATTCAAAGCCTTTGCAGCTTGTTATAAAAGCGTATGGTGTTTACTAAAAATGACTTGCTGGTCTTAGCTAATCTTCATTTGGGTAATACAATTTCGTGATTACTACGCGTATTTATGTTATGAAAATCGCTTTTAATTTTGGAAAGTCTTAGGATTTAACGAACAAACATAATATTTTCTAAGATATATGGAGAAGGCGGTGTCAGTATATCAATTTCTTTGAATTTATGTCTGAGGGACTCGCGAGGACCTATTTTAAAAATAGCCCGGATTGTTCTCTTTTGCTATATGGAAATTGAGTCTACATCAGCTGCAGATCCCCACAGTAAAATGCCATAAGACATAATACTGTTGAAATAAGCATAGTAACCTAATCTAGCTGTGGCTAATCTGTCAATTGCCTTATTTTTCTTACTACATATGCAGCTGAGCTTAATCTTCCTAAAAGTGTTTTAATATGAGCGCCCCACTGCAGTTTAGAATCGATAGTTATACCTAAGAACACAGTTTCCTTAATAACATCAAGTTTTTTGCCGTGAATTTGAGGACATTCGGCAATTCAATTAAAACTTCATACATTTAGTTTTATTCGTATTCAGTAAAAGATTATAAGCTGCGAACCATTTCGAAAGAACAACCAGACTTTAGTTGACATGCAAGACATCCGCATTTTTTCTATTTACTTTAAAAATAAGAGAAGTCTCATCAGCAAATAGAAGTGTATCGGATAAATTAGCCATCATGTAAGGAAGGTCATTAATATAAATTAGAAAAAGGAAAGGGTCAAGAATTGAACCTTGAGGCACGCTCATCTTTACTAAAGACCCCGAGGACGTCGCCCCATTAATGGTTACTTATTGCTGTAAGATAAATAGGAAAAAACAAGATTAGCAGCTCTCCCATGAATTCCGTAATGATGTAATTTACAGATCTGAGTATTATGGTCAACGCTGTCAAATTCTGTGACCTCTAAAAATAGAGGTCACAGAATATGCCAATAGCATCCTGGGACTTCTCCCAGGATTCCAAAATGTGACTGATGAGTTTCACTCCTGCTTCCGTCGTTGACCTTCCTTTCATGAAGCCAAACTGATGACTATACAAAATCCTATTTGAATTAAAATGAGACTGAGACAACATCTGGTCGAGCATGATTTTTTCATGTATTTTACTCAATGCTGGAGACACAGATATAAGTCTATAATTAGAGGGATCACTCTTACTACTTGATTTGAAAATTGGTACTATTTTCAAAACATTGATTAAATATGCCTGTTAGGACAGGAGCAATTGTATCAATAATATCTCCAAGAACCTTGACGGATATACCCCATAAGTCCTCAGCGTTTTTTTATATTAAGGCTTTTGAATGTTTTTTTAATTGTATCAACAGAGATACGCTTAAATTCAAAGGTTGGTATATCCTTAGTGTAATTTTCTTTTAAAAAAGATTCAGCTAACAAAGATGAAGAAGGAAGAGATTTCGTAACTTCTATTGGGATGTAGGTGACGAAGTTTCCTAACGTCTCAGCCACTCTAGTCCTATCTGAGATGATTTTATTATCATTATCAATTTTTATGGACAATTCATTACGATCTTGTAGGTTTGTCTTTCCAGTTTCCTTGTTTATCACCTTCTTTATTCTAATTTTCTTGCTAATTGCTTTAGATTTAGCTTGGGCGCAGAGTTTTTTGAAAATCTTTGAATAGATTCTAACGTGGTTATGCAATTTAAGATCAGACGATAATGATTTTTCATGGTGTAGCTGATATAAATTATCTCTGCTGTTTCTAATTCATTAAATTTGGATTTATTATAAATTTGAACTTTTTTAACTCGACACGATTTACTACCATAGTTTACATTGGGGTCTTTCGAATCAAAATTGGCTGTTGAGAGACTACTAATAGCATTATTATTAAAATAATTTAATTTATTTTCAGTAAGCGATCTGAACTCCGCAGTGGAATCTAATTGTAACTTTTTGAATGACGCGAAAGATACATGAAGCTGAAGTAAGGGTTATTCTTGTAGTTTCATTAAAAATACATTTTAGATTAAAGAACTAAACAATGAGAGAAGTTTACATTTTTCTTGTGAATTTATTAGTAAATCAATATTTAAGTCCCCACAAACGAAAACTAATTTGTTATCTTTAATAAGTTTATTTAGTATTTCTTCTATTATGATAAAAAAGATGTCAAGATTGATGCAGGGTGTAGACACATAAGAAAGTTCGGCCTTCAACCTCTGCACATGCTACCGTGGCAATTAACAGAGCAAGCAGTGATAGCTTTCCTTTCCTTTTATCTTATAGAATTACTACATAATATCAAGGTACCACCCCCACATGATGATCTGTTATACGCACTAGTAACTGAAAAATTATTTACGTTAAATAGCATTCTATCTGATTTTAACCAGGTTTCACAAAAACATAATGTTATAGTTATGTTATAGTTTGTGAATAGTTGAGTTGTGTTTTCTTATTTATTTACTAGCTACGTACCCGCCTCAGCTTTGCACGGATGTTACAAATCTTTGAATTTCTCAGGTTTTCTCTACTAATTAATATATGCATTTATTATACACAGAGTGATTCATGAAGAAGGTTTATCCTTCCTCATGAATCATTCTGTCTATCGGCGAAAACTGCACGAAAATTCGTTCAGTTTTCAAACAAGACAGAAAGACATGGTGGGCGATTTTGTTTTAAAATACGTACAATTTTAGTTTTATAGTAAATACAATACAATGTTCAGGTTTCTGTCGACAAAACGGGATAGTGATTTTATTGAACATGAACATAAATGACTCTTGAATAGGTTCAGATGAGACTATGAATCACCTAAGAATGTCTACATCTGATGTTCATAGAAATCTATGAACACAGTAATACCACCTGTAATTAATAATTAGTCAATGAAATCCCCTTTGTTATTCAGTTATCAAAGTTTTTATGTTTATGTATTAAAACTGTTTTTATTTTGATATAAGCTTCGTAATTGTAAACTTTATAATATTATAATGGAAAACAAAACTAACTAAATTTTATTTATTTTTCTCAATTCTAAAATCGGTGTTTTAAAAGGAACAAAGCTGATTAAATCTCTATCTGATACTTGGCTTATTTGGATTTGACCTAATTGTTATTAGTTTCTATCAAATTAATTACTGTAACGGTTAAATTAAACAATAAAGCAGTAACTTTTATCTCTTTACGCTTAGATACCCGTATTTCGAAGGAAAAATAAACACACTATTACACTAATATTATAAAGGCGAAAGTTTGTGAGTATGTACATATATTTGTTACGCTTTCACGTTGAAACTGCTGAAGTGCCAAATTTCATCCAGATAGATGAAATGGTAGACCAGTCCTGGAATAGCACAAAGGATACTTTTTATTCTAGGAGTATCTTCCCTTGGGATAATTTTCTACTATGACGCGGGCGAAGCCGCTGGCAGTAGCTAGTATTTAATAATTTTAGTTTTATTGTTATGAAATAATTTTCGCATCCTAGGGTTTGATGTGATGAATGGATAATTTTTGCTCGCTCATTAGCAGTTGGGGGTAGTAGCTAAATGATATCCACTCGAGCCGGTTTGTGAACGAGTTCTAGGCTAAATTAAAAATATTCTTTAAGCGTTCGATACTTATTATAGGACACGACGTTTAATTACTATGATTTACGTAGCAATTTTGAAACGTTCGTCGAAATCTAATAAATGCGAGAACGATACTTAATAATTAAAATTTTGTTACAAATGTACAAGAGGCATTTATAACAAACATGATATAAACTGATCATTATCGTCTATAAGTTTATTAATAAATGTTATAATATAATGATATTTTCTCCCTAGGGAATAATAGCTGCCACAGAGTTCCAATAATACAGCCGAAATCACTATGACAACACTGGTTTTTTTATTAAGTGTGGATATTATCTAATGACTTCTCCCGCTGTGGGTGGAGCAGGAGGGCGTGTCAGACTTTTACTGACTAAAACCACACGTTTCCTTCAGTTGAACTTTGCGTTCTAGGACTACGGGTTTCCTTTTCAGAAATTTGCCGCGGTCCTAGCTAGCAGGCATCGGCTGTGCTGGGCCCTTAGGATACCGCCTGCCATTTCTCCTCGCTTCGGACTATAGCCCGAACCAGGGCCCGACGCGAGAGTTCGCTGCCGCCGATTGCCTCCACGAAGACACGACGGTGCTTCACCCAAACGGGACACACTTCCACCGTATGCTCCACCGTGTCCTTCAGGCGGTCCACACAATGGTGACACCCGGGCGTTTCTTTCGCCTGAATCCGATGCAGGAACCTCCCACACTTGCCATGTCCGGTGAGGACGCCGCCATAATTGTGGCGTGCCCAATGACAACACGGGTAAATATTAGTCACTGAGATCCGGCGACGATAGTTTTACGTTAATCGGATAACCCGATTTCTTATGAGCATAAACAAACATAACGGTCTTCTTTACGTTTGAGAAACATTTGAAAGAAACCGATTTAATGTACAAGATCAGTCAGTGCGTGGTTGTGAAGACACACACATCAAAATATAGCTACATCCTACGATGATGTTTGTTTACCATCAATCATTGGTAGAGTTGTGCGTATCAAGTCGCGCCTCGCAACGTGCGCTACGTGCTGCGTGGCCGCTGAGCCTTGACGCAATAAATATATTGAATAGTAGCCGTCTACAGCTGTTAAACATTTTAATTTTAGTCCAACTAATATTTATAGTCTGAGAGACTATTATGCATATTATAATGATGTGAATATTGATATTGCAGCTCTTATGAATTTTTCAAAAGACTCAACTAGTACCTATATTTCATTTTTCATATATGTATATATATCATGAGAAATAAAATGTAGGTGAATTTGGCGCAGACATCGTTTGTTAGATTTTTTAGAAGATATTTTTTTTTTCAGCCATCAAGGTATATTATATATAGCATAGCATAGCATAGTCGGCCTTATAATGTTCCCACTGTTGGGACTCAGGCCTCCTCTCATCTCATCTCATATTATATATATATATACAAAATTATATACAAAACACTTAACTAATTAAAACTATATATTTACACTAAAGGCTACTTCTGACTATGGCGTCATAAAACTCCTCGATAATTAATTAGTACTTTATAATCAAGATTTTAATAATTTGACTTTAAAACAAAGCTCCCAAAACAAATAAACTTGCTTAGAAGTGTGTTTGTTTTGAGCAACAATCACTAATCAAATTCTGACCTTCTGTCGATTTTGCAGTAGGTATGTGAACACTGAATAATACTAGTAGATAGAGATGAAGTGATATATGAGTAATTATTCAACGTGCCGATAGTTTACCCTATTAGGCACTCGAAGAAAAACACGAGAAAGCTCTCCCGTGTCTCTCGTAGCTGAAAAGTTACTTTGAATTGGAAACCGTCGTCCTCCAGTAAGTTTCAGTGAAACCGCCGTGGCAGCCACAAATCATTCCATTGCATAGATTGTGTCTACCTAGCGTTTAATAAACGAAATTGCTAACGTTGCTACGAGTAATAGCGTCTGATTTATGCGGGAAATGCATAATTATACCTCTTACAATTCCGTTTATTGTCGGGTTGAAAATAGGGCTGTTAGAAAAAATATATTAGAAATAGATGATAAATAATAAGTTAATAGGACGAATGGATGTATAGGTTTAAGAATGAATGAAATATTAATTATAATTAGAGGATAAGAGATGTGATGATAAAGAGGTGCACTGCCTGGATAATATCGCAAATGGACTGTCCTGAACTTGTCTCAAAATTATCAATACGCACTAATCAGATGGGGCTGCGACAGCGACCACTTCTGCATGTACCTAGTGCAAACACTAATTATAAGTGTAATGCATTTTTTCTGAGAGCCAGTCGCAGTTTTAACAAGATTTCATGTAAACCCGGCATTGACCTATTTTGCACCAACCAACGCGAGCACAGTTAGGAAGCTCTTAGCAAAGCCATTTTTTGAGCAACTAGCACCTACTTGCACTTGGAACATATATTATTATTGTTTGTTTAAAGTTACTAACAGTTTAAGGTATTGTGGGACCACCTTTGATTTTTGTCATTATCTGTGTAGAAGCTTGTAATTAGCAATTTAGTTATTTACTATTGTCATTATGTTGTTATTAGTCTGTAAGCTTTTCTAAAATGTGAAAAAAATATAATAATAATAATTAACGGAACATATTATGTAAATACTAGTATATACAGCATACCTAATATGAAAAATGGAAGACCAAATATTTCCAATTAACACATTAGATGTCTCTGTGCATTGATATACATGTTCCAATAGGTAGATTCGCTTCACATAATGTTTTTGAAACTATATTATGAAGTAAAATGTAGTGAATGATGTTAGGGTTTAAGTTTCTGTGAAATTGTTACTATTTTGGTGTACAATAATAGTAGATTATGTGACTAGGGGATAAAGCAGTGTCTTTAAGTCGCGGGCGGCATGTTGAATTCCGAACGAAACGAAGGTTGCTAATTTTAATCCCGAACGACAGTGAGGGATTTATATAATTAACTCCCGAGCATTGCGAGGGAGTTAATAAAGAAACCTGAGTGAAGTGAGGAATTCAAGCCACCCAAGACAAAGACAGCTTTATCCCCGTGTTGGATACTCTACTTTTTACACCATCTGTAAGATAATTAAAAGACAATTTAGTAAAACAAATCATATATTAGAGAAATATAGGTATTATGTACAAGTTAATCTTAACTATCACTCAACATGTTTTGAGATTTGAAACAAACAAAGTCACTACTCTAAGATTCTATAGTTACAATTTTCTTTATCGCCCCCTTTTTTTCATTACTTTTTTTTTAAACTCTTCAGTAACCACGACCACGTTATATTATGTTTTTTTTTTGTTAGTGGCCAGTTTGAATTTTAAATAAACTTGTTTGATGCACGTACATTTTAGTTCGCTTAATGTGGACGGTTTTTGATGTTCCAAATTCAAATCTCATTATTCCCTAGGGATTGCCCATACTGCATTATCTCCCTAGGGACAGAATGACTTGCTTTAAGTGTTGGTTGTATGACATATAAAAGGGCATTATCGAGCAGGTGGTGTAAAAAGTTTATTATATTCTATTCTAAAATCTCTTATACATAAACAAGCATATAATAGTTTTTACTTGGTACTCGCAAGTTTTCATAAGTGATTTCATATGAACCAGAAAATGTAACATCTCTTACAAAGATGTATTTTTTTACGAAACTTCAAAAGCCAAACTAAACTATTGTGCAAACACGATTACTGTTAATGGCAAAACATTCTAGCTACGATTCATTTAACCTTAGTTAGAGGTCTCTTTGAGCGATTATAACTTGGTTTATGACAAGGACAACTCCCCTATTGTTCACGTCTGGGAGGCTGGGCGAAATGTCATCGTAGGCAGAATACGCTGATCAAAGAGACCGATCTGCAAGCACTGTGGTCTGACACTCAACTGGCGTGTCTGTGTGTAGTTTATCTATCTAATGTCTGAGGAAAATGGCTAAGGAAATACACGTGTATCTTACTCACGCTAGGTTACAGTTGGTGATACTATGAACACATATTTTCGGTCTTATTCATAAAAAAAATTGAACGGTTAGGCACTTGTTTTATATAGTGTAGTGTTGAACGAGCACTTTGGACTTTGGTAAGAAAAAAAAAGAAAACAAACACGTTTCGTGAAAACAAACAAAAAATTAATAGAATTGTTTGTCAATTTTCCGTGGGTTTTCGCCCCAGGCTACTGACGGCCCTTTTTAGTGTTTAATTCTCAATTCAAATTGCTGTACAAAAAATTCCGTTGAATTTCTATCAGTGCACACGAAAAAAGTAGTAGGCAGGAGACCTCAATGTTAATTTTAAGGACAAATTAAAAAAAAAGATATCAGAATACTTTTTACCACTCCATCTTACTCCACGTAGGTATACAAGAATCCCATTAAAAACGTAAATACGAAAATGAGAGCCAGTTCAAAATTGTGTTATGGTGTAGTTGTCCATTTCACCGACAAAAGAGTTAAGATCTAAATGAGTGTCAAGTTCTATAGAAAAACCTGAAAATTTATAAGAACTTCAAACCTCAATATTTCACGTAGCTAGTTTTTTTAACAGCAAAACAAATATTTAGAAGAATGCCTTACAATATACCTAAAAACAATAGCCAAATATAAAATGAGTCAAATGTTGAGGTTATAAGTACTTTTGGATTGTTTATGTTAAGTACATACATTTTGTGTTAAGAAGGGATCAAAAGTAGCTCCAAATGATTCGCGTAATATTTTACACACGGGTGCTGCTCGCCAGATCTCTCTTGGCTAGAACTTGACACGCTTCTGCGTCTCTAGATATAGGACACGATAGAATTCAACAATAGACGATTTGTTCAACAATTTCCCTGTAAAATTCGTTACCATATATCATACATAATTTTTTATTAACAAAATTTTGCAGATTGAAAAAAGAAATTGGTGGACATCCACACAAATGTTTTGGGAAAACATTCATTGTTCGAACAATTAAGGAGTGGAATTCCCTGTCAGAGTCTGTCTTTCCTGATAGCTACAACCAAGTCTTTAAGTCACGAATGAAGAGGTTACTTCCAGGCAAGCGTGATCCAAAGTCAACCACATTATTGTTTACCATCTGTTAAGATAGTGGTCAAGCACATGCCAATGAATAAAAAAGAACCTGAAAGTTAAAATAGTCGTCGTACCTAACCCTCTTCATGCGAGTCCGACACGCACTTGGCCAATATTTGTCGTTAGGTGTATATTGTGTTGTTACCATGTGTCTGTTATTTAAACTGGTAACATATAATATCCATATTTAGTTTTTATTTTTACTTTATTTACATTGTTCTCACATGATAGCGACAAGAAACATGTAACAGAGATATTTGTAATAATTAATAAAACATGATTGAAAAGAGTGTCCATGGAGTTTCTTGCACATTCTTCTCCATAGAGATCTACGCTTTGGAATGTGCAATTAGCACATTTTTTTTCTGACTGACTGACTTCTTGACATATCAAAAGTGCCTGTAAATGGTTTATTTGAAATAAAATGCTTTGAATCTTTGAATCTTGAATCTTGAATCTTGAATCTTGAATCTTGAATCTTGAATCTTGAATCTTGAATCTTGAATCTTGAATCTTGAATCTTGAATCTTGAATCTTGAATCTTGAATCTTGAATCTTGAATCAAACAAATAGCGAGACAAGATACTCGAGTAAAGCATTACAAACTCGACTTACATATATATATCGGTTTCGCTTGTCACGTCATCCGCGTCGCATCTCTATACCGTAGAGCCACCTCTTTTATTCCTTCGCAAACTGAAGTGGATAGAATTCAGGACGAAATTAATCAATAATAAGTTTTCCGAGTCGAGAGAAACAGCATCCTATAAATTTATTGAACTGTGATTTGGCGATCAAAGGACATAGAAGTGTGTAGACCTTAAATTGCCAGATATAGAATGAACAAAGTTAAAAGGTCCACAGTGCCCACATCGAGTTTTAACAGCGCTTTTAGGTTTTTAACTTTCTTATTAGCTATTTCCAATTGTTGTAATTGTCCTTTGCATGTGGACACTCGGAGTTTGGGTCATTCGTCTTAATTTTTAATAAAACAAAACATTTTTTACAAAATTCTTATACACCACTAATTTTTAATTAGTACAAATACTTAAAGGGCTTATTAGATAAGGTATTATTTATTATTTAAGTAGGTAGTGTCAATAAATAATATTCATAAACAGCAAAGTATATGAATATTATTTAATAGTGTTTGTTTACTTCCCAAAATGTCACTTAATTTATGGAAATATTGATTATTATGAATGAATGAACGGCGATCAAAATGGAAAAACACTATGCGTAGTAATTTCTAGTAGCAATTGTTATGAATTAATGATTCAATTATGAATTTACCAATTATGAAAAATTTTCGTGGATAATTTTGGGATTTTATTTTAGGGTTCCGTACCTCAAAAGGAAAAAACGGAACTCTTATAGGATCACTTTATTGTCCGTCTGTCTGTCAAGACCCTTTATTTCGGGAACGCGTATAGGTATCGAGTTGAAATTAAAACCATGTACTGAGGTCTGCGGGTCCCTTGAAGCTGTGAAAAAAATCAAACTTCTGAGTTAACGAAAAAAGAAATTCATAGGGTACTTCCCGTTGACCTAGAATACTGAAATTTGGCATGAGGAAAGGTCTCATAGCACAAATATAGGTATAAATCTAAAAACTAAATTTGCGGTTACGTCACAAAAATAACTTTTTTATGCGATTCGGAAAAATCTTCGAGACTCCTTCGATTCAGGAATTGAATTATTTAAATAGGTAGGTTTGTACGGAACCCTCAGTGCGCGAGTCCGACTCGCTCTTTTCCAGTTTTTTTTTACTTTTGACTACACAAATATGATCAGTAGAGCGGTACGGACAGTCCCATTTTTTTGTACTAATTAAAAAATGTTGATGTATGTCGGAATATATTTTTTTTAAGGTGGGATATCATCTAATGACTTCCCGCGCTCTAGGGCAGAGCGCGAAGGCGTGTCAGACTTTTTCTGCCTGAAAACACCTATTTCTTCAGTTGTCTTTGTGTTCTATGACCACGGGTAACATTTTCAGAAGACAACCCATGGCCCTAGTAGGCTTCGGGGTTGGGGTCTCGGTTGCTGATGAGATGGCATAAAATGATGCTCGCCGCTTCATGGGAATATGTTTGATTAGTCAAAGTCAAAAAGTTTTTATTTCACATTGGCCTACATGGGCACTTATAAACCGTCAGAAGCTAGTGCACGGTTCCAAATTGGTCGTTTCCTATGGAGAAGAACCGGCAAGAAACTCCATGGTTACTCTTTTAAAAAAGTGGTTGTTTACAATATTTTTATATTACAGTATTAATAGACATTATGTGAGAACAGTGTAGACCAGTCGATATTGTACCCAAAAGCACAATAAAAATAATCATATTAAAAAAAAAAGTGAGTCGTAATAGGAAGTAACCTAAGAATTCGCGGAGTCTACAGTGTTTCCACATTCACATTATAAAAAAGGGGCTATATAAAATAAGCAAGAAAAATAAATAATTACAATTATCAATAAATGACATGTCACCAAAATAAATTACTAACGAATTTATGGTGGTTGGCGTCTAATAATATAAAAAATATTGCAAAAGCAATGTGTTAGAAGAAAAAAAAAAGTATATATTACAACAAATGTGGAGCAGTTAATAGATACATTTACACAATATTATGAGTTACCAGGGGGCCACATGTGCAGAAGCAGTCATTGCCACACAAGCGTGTCTTCGACATAGTCTTTAACCTTGTAATACGCTTTTTTAGTTAGGACACGCTTAATATGGGTTTTGAACTTTCCCTCGCTAAGTTCAGTCACCGCCTTTGGCAGCTTGTTATAAAAGCGTATGCTGTTTACTAAAAATGACTTGCTGGTCTTAGCTAATCTCCATTTGCGTAATACAATTTCGTGATTACTACGCGCATTTATGTTATGAAAATCGCTTTTAATTTTGAAAAGTCCTAGGGGTTTACGAACAAACAAAATACTTTCTACGATATATGGAGAAGGCAGTGTCAGTGTATCAATTTCTTTGAATTTATTTCTGAGGGACTCGCGAGGACCTATTTTATTAATAGCCCGGATTGTTCTCCTGTGTTATATGAAAATTGAGTCTACATCAGCTGCAGCTGTGGAGATCTGCAGATCCATAAGACATAACAGGAGACAGAAAGTCTTTTAAGTTCTATGGCCTAGTAATAAACCACCCGCACCAAACATTTACACTCACAAATAAACACATACCACTTTCACATCACACACACACACACACACAAACTCACCAAAATGGAAAGTTTTCCTTATTTTCTTAAGTTTTTATTCTCAATTATAATTTTTTACATTATTATCAATTAATTAAATATGTTGCATATGCTTTATTAATTTATTAAATTCAAAATTATTAGTATTACCTACTTAAATCAAATTAATTATAATTATGTTCTGTTTATTAATATTTTAAATTATTAATGCTATTAAATCTAATATAAGAAAATGTAACCCTGTGGGAAATGGAACTGGTATCTTTAACACAGGTTACTATGTAACTTAGCTAAGATGCAAAAAAAAAAAAAATAACACTGTGGAAATAAGCATAGTAAACTAATCTAGCTGTGGCTACATCTGGCAATTGCCTTATTTATCTTACTGCATATGCGGCTGAGCTTAATCTACCTGAAAGAGTTCTAATATGAGCGCCCCACTGCAGTTTAGAATCGATAGTCATACCTAAAAACACAGTTTCCGTAGTAACATCAAGTGTGTTGCCGTCAAGAATTAGATTGACGCCAACTTGAGGGATATTCGGTAATGAAAATTTTATACATTTAGTTTTATTCGCATTTAATAAGAGATTATTAGCTGCGAACCACAAGCAAGATATCCCCATCTTTTCTATCTACTTTGAAAATAAGAGAAGTGTAATCAGCAAACAGAATTATATCGGATAAATTAGCCATCATGTAAGGAAGGTCATTAATATAAACTAGAAAAAAGAATGGGCCAAGAATTGAACCCTGAGGCACGCCCATCTTTACTAAAGACCCCGAGGACGTCGCCCCATTAATGGATACTTTTTGCTGCCTGTAAGATAAATAGAAAAAAAATAAGATCAGCAGCTCGTCCACGAATTCCGTAATGATGTAATTTACGGATCAGAGTATTATGGTCAACACAATCAAATGCTTTTGAGAGGTCACAGAATATACCAATAGCATCCTGGGACTTCTCCCAGGATTCCAAGATGTGACTGATGAGTTTCACTCCTGCATCCGTCGTTGACCTTCCTTTCGTGAAGCCAAACTGATGACTATGCAAAATCCTATTTGAATTAAAATGAGACAACATCTGGTCGAGCATGATTTTTTCATAGATTTTACTCAATGCTGGAAGGACAGATATAGGTCAATAATTAGAGGGATCACTCTTACTACCTGATTTGAAAATTGGTACTACTTTACTATGTTTCATTAAATCAGGTAGCATTCCGCTGTCTAAGCATTGATTAAATATGCCTGTTAGGATAGGAGCAATAGTATCAATAATATCTCCAAGAACCTTAACGGATATACCCCATAAGTCTTCAGTGTTTTTTATGTTAAGACTTTTGAATGTTTTTAAAATTGTATCAACAGAGATACGCTTAAATTCAAAGGTTGGTATATCCTTAGTGAAATGTTCTTTTAAAAAAGATTCAGCTAACAAAGATGAAGAAGGGAGAGATTTCGTAACTTCTATTGGGATGTTGGTGAAAAACTTTTCAAACGTCTCAGCCACTTTTGACCTATCTGAGATGATTTTATTATCAATTTTTAGCGACAATTCATTCCGATCTCGTTGGTTTGTCTTTCCAGTTTTCCTGTTTATCACCTTCCAGACAGCTTTTATTTTATTATTAGAATTTTCAATTAACTTACTTATTGATTTAAATTTAGCTTGGGCGCAGACTCTTTTGAATATCTTTGAATACATTCTAACGTGGTTATGCAAGTTAAGATTGTTATGTAAGTTAAGAGATTATGCAGTGGGTACTGATTCCGGTTTATGGTGTCTCTGATTTATTGGTTGTATTTACTTGTAGTGTTTTATTTGGATTGAAGTCCTTGCTTACCTGTTGACACTTAGACGGTGTCATTTCTTGGATGCAATATTTTTGCTAAGAACATTATTTCCACTTTAGGCCAGAATATTCAAAATTAATATTTAGATGGTAATGCCATTGCCTCATTTCTCGGTTACTAACTTTTAATTTAATTTTTCTTCTGGGTAAACACCAGTGTAGTTTACGTAGAGAATTAGATTTTAATAATGGTTCAATTACTTTATCGTTCAAATATAATAAAGTTTCTCATAAATACTAAAGGTCTGAGGGCATCGCATCTGAATACTATAGATGATAAGTTTGAGGTATAAACGCGAATACAAAGCAAGGCGATGGCCGATGCTTGCCGCTTTACGAGCGTGTTTGTTTCTCCAACTATTTTACCAAATTAACTTCATGTTTGAATGCTTTTGACAGACTCTAGTGTTTCGTGCAAAGTTTAATTAAATCATAATTAGTCTACCTAGACTACACACTGCTTTCATGAAGCAATATTTATCTAGGTTAGCTATAATTTTTTTACACTTAAAAGTATTAATTTTTTTTTATTTCCAAAGCTTTTTCATTGAAATAAACCGTACTGTATAGTTTTGACGTAGGTATTTCTGTGTAGTTTTTCCCGCTATTTCTTTTAAATTAAAACAGAAAGGGGTATTTAGAAAAACAAAATTGCTGTGATTGCTCTGCATAAAGCGGGCATGGAACCTGCAATAATTTTTAAACTGAAGCTTAATATCATTCGTATATTTGTTAATAATAATAATAATTTATTGTCTCATTAAATATTTACAAATTTAGATGAAGCCCTGAACCCCACACTAGGATTCCCTGTGTTGTGTTGTTAATCGTACCATAGATAGATATATCAACCCTTCTTTTATTGACGTTCATAAAAAATCCAGCCGGCCGCGTGCTGTGAGGATTCAACAGGCAGTGAATGTTGTCAGGGCCAGAATTTGTCGAAATCTCTTGAGGAAATAAAAAATCTTATCTCAAGAAATGATACGATACCCGTTGGAAAGCATAGTATCTACCTATATCTGAAGAACTTCTGTTAATTTATACATTTAGGTATCTTCAGTTGATATTTTAATGTATAAATTATAAATGAACGTATAATTTGTGTTTGCCTATCTGTTGTCTCTATATTTACTATTCTCAGAATGTTTGTTACGTACATGTAATATGTTCTTACAGTTTATTCCCAACACAACGCAAGGTCGTGGGTGTGTTTCGTTTATAAATTAAATTTAATCCGTTATTATAGGAGATACTTATTCGTGTTCGATTCGTGTTTATCTTGTGGGCACTTTCGCTAACGTTTTGCCTGAAAGTCGATACAGTGGAGCAAGCGATGACGTCAATGTTGCTTTATGATTCAATCTGCTGTTAACTGAGCTCTCGCCCAGCTGAGTGCAGCCCGCTCTAAATATATCTTAACAATTTTACTTATGTACGTTTCATCTCTGACGCCGAATTTCCCGATGGCGCCTCTTTTACTGCCATTAACACATCTTTTAGCCCTTATTGTTTACAGTGGTAGATTAATATATTATGAAACATCACATAAAGCTTTTTTTTGTAACCGACTTCAAAAATGGAGGAGGTTCTCAATTGGGTTTTATTTTTTAATGTTTGTTACCTCAGAGGTCATTTATGAACCGATTTGGAAATTTGTTTTTTTTTATCTTATGCGATATTTATCAAAACTCTGTCCCGATGATGGGATTCATGAGGAAAGTTTAGTATTTCCATCAAGAAGTCAAGCACTTGCTTTGAGGAAGTACCTACTACTTGATGGAGTGGAACTGATAAAGAAGATCACAAATGGCCAACAAATCCTCACAAACACACAGATATGTCGATTAAGATAATTGACTTACTGAAAAGACTATACAATAAACCTATTTAAACTAATTGTACGGATAAAAATGATACATTCAAACTGATCTGATGATGAAGCTGGAAGGTAGGCACGGGGACTGGCACAAAAACAACGTATCCCAGTCGTTTTTAGCAAATTGGAATTGTAATGAGTTGCAATTTGGTTATAAATGGAATATGCACACTATTTAGGTTTAGCTGTGAGGTGCCAAAACAAAAAGTAAAAAATAGATAATGCGAGATAGTCGAGTGTCTTTTCCTGTTATGTTTTCAAAACTGCTTAAAAGCTTTGTTATCACATCATTACATAGATTCATGCTCATTATCATCGTTACCTCGGGCTTAATTAATAATAATTAGCGGTAGATGATCTCTTCTATAAACAGAGGAAGTATAATATTACGTAGTCTCTATTGAGAGATGATTTCAGATTTAGGCTTAATTATATTGACAAGTAGTTTACGGAGCAGAACAAAAAAAAGCATCGTGACCACCATCTAAGTGCAGTGAACATTGCTAATAGCAACAAAAACTAGGTGACAATGCTACCGGAAAATTGCAAATTATCATTTTAGAATAACAATAAACACACTTATTTCTCTTAGAGAGCAGTGGTGACCGAGTAGTAACGGCCCCCACTTACGAGTTGTAGGTTGCGGGTTCAATCCCAGCCAGGCACATTACTTTGTGTAATTTATTTCATCACCACTGCTCTCAAAACGGTGAAGGAAAACATCGTGAGGAAACCGGCATGCCCTAGAACTAAAAATTCGAAGACATGTGACATCCACCAACCCGCACTGGGCCCGCGTGGTAGATTACGGCCCGTTCCCTCTCCTAGAGAGGAGGCTTGAGTCCCAACAGTGGGAACATTATAAGGCTGACTATGCTATATGCTGTACACTTATTTCACGTTGTCTGATTGGTGCTTTTTTAACTGGAAAACAAAATGCATAAACGCCCGAGGCTTGGCATTTCGTTAAATCTAAGTGCAATAGTAGAAAGTTTAGGTATTTTCATTCAAACTACGTGTTCTGTGTCGGTTTGTTTCCCGAACTAATCCTCAGAGTAACGAGTGTACACACCTGTCCAGCGTAGCGACGACACATATTATAAATGTGTATGGCGGTCTACTTATAAACTAGCGGGTTGCCGTGGCCAGTAAATTACAAATGGTTGGCCAAGGGCTTATGGGAATGCAATCTGCTGATCAACATAAGATATTTATGTGTTTAACTGCGTCGTACTTGATATGACGGAGTTTTGTACGTCAATGTTTTCAGGCGTTTGGTGTTAATGGCAGTACCCAATTAATGATGAAAGGTCTACTATTTTGGCTGCCTAAGAATATTTTGTTTAAGACTATTTTCCGACTTTTGAGATATCATTATTGTTATCGTTGTCTAAATTATAGATGCTAATACGCGGGAAGTCATCTAGTCTTAAATCCCTACGGGTTTCTTATCGGTCACCAAAGTGCTCACTTCAGACAGTAGCTCTCGCTCCGGCTTTTCGCTTCGATAAGTAGGTACATAAATCCATGTAGGTAGCCAGTTGCCGAAGCAACAACTCTCCTTCTAATATATTTTATCCGAACGCTGTCAACTTTGGGATTTCTATTTCCTTGGTCGACTGCATCCATTTGTTTTGTTTAACCCTTTATCGCAAAGTAAAAACAATTTCTGAAATATTTTTAAAAGGAACGGATCCTTTGGGGTCTGTGTAATTTAATACAGAACTTGTAAGTGATATCGACTATTTTAGTTGAATGAAAAGCTTTTTCAAGTTTCTACCCTACGTCAGGTAAAACCCACATTGTAGGAATATATAGCAGGCATGTTAGTAGGTCGCGCCGTCGTCATTCTATATTCGTCCTTGATCAATTATTTAGTACCACGGCTGTCTATAACACGTGCCAATTACATAAATGAGTATCATTTGTATTTACTAATGTTGTTTTACGGTTATTTACTTTGCTTCTCTTCTCCCCTGTGGTATTAACTTATAGCTCTCTAGTGCTGGGATCGAATAGAGGCCATATTAAGAATTCATCGGTTTAAAATGAAATTGGAAACTTACACGAGTATGTAACATACAAATTATCTTTTCTCAAACTAAAATTATCGTCTCTAATACATGTAATAAGCACACTTAAATTTATTCATAATAATATTAAGGATTCATAACAATACAAAGGAATGTTTCTACTGCCTTAAGAACACAGGAAAAGTCTGGAAAATACTTGAATAATTTTTCACAAAGGCACATAAGTAAACCGATTGACATTCAAAAACAAAGTTCGCGAGTTAATTCGTAAGAAATTAGCAGTAGTATCATCACAGTGTTAATGTTGTCCTATTGTCGTATGTATATAGTGTATTAATCTATATTTAGAAAAGGAGAAACTGACTGACTGACATATCAACACACAGCCGAAACTACTGGGACTAGGAACGTGAAATTTTGCATCAGGTTTCCTTTTTTTTTTTTTTTTTTTTTTTAATTGATATAAACCAGCGCTTGACTGCGATCCCACCTGATGGTAAGCAGTGATGCAATCATTGATGGTGAGGCGCACTAGTTTTATGACGTAGGCGAGCACTAAGAGAGGATTAATAATTAATAATAATTAATTAATAATAATATTGATTTATTTGCACCTACTACTTTTTTTCTCTGCATTACCCAAAGGTTGACTGGAAGAAAATGCCTAAGGCATTAAGTCCGCCACTGTACTTTTGTGTGCATAAAGCATAAATAAGTACGTAACTACTTAGACAAAAATACTTAAGTATCAGTAATAACTGTTTTTGTTTACAAATATACAGAAAAATATTCTTAGAATTATTACTTGATACTTGACAGAGAAAAACAAGCTTATCATTGACCATGATATTAGTTTCATTCTGAGAAAAACCGACGCACTTGTTCGTGGAATCTAGAACATTTGGATGATGTCTAATCACTATGTTCTATGATATCAAAGCCAATTAACGACCTCAGAATAATGTCAAAATAAATCCTCTCTTAAACCGTCTTTGAGATATATTTTTGACATAATTTCGTCTGGTCTTAGTTAGTTTCATGCCATTTAGCCTCTGAATATTATCACCGTTTGTTCTTGTCACAAATAGATTATTGAATGAGCTTCGACCCACACGCGGGCAGTGAGGTGGGTAAAATATCACTTACTTTAAAAATAAAGTTGGAAAATGAATTTAGATTTATAAGTTAATTTTATTTATTGCCTAATAAATAAACAATGTGGGAGTTGCAGAATGTGAATTGTTCACAATGTTTGCACTAAACGTAATATATAAAAGTGACTTAAGTTTCCGTTTCACGGGTGTTTACAGTGTTGGTTGGCATACAAGATGTTAACGCTACAGGGTATATTTTCAATACACAACTTTAAGAATAAGTTATATTTCCTACCGCTTAAGCGCCTTACTGGCTCTTGAAAATTTTCCTTTTGTGTGTAAAGAATTAATCCCGTTACCGTATACTTACGTCCTTTTTACATTTATTCAACTATAAATAACTGTTGCTTGAATGATATGCTAATAAAATCAAAGGTATATTTTTGGAAAAGTCAAAGTATTTTCTTTCCTGTTATAAATTGAAAGGTCATGATTTTTCTAGTAGTTTATCGTAAACGGGGTCTCTTGTCGTGGGCAAGCAATTCAGAAGTTTGGAGTGCTAACATTTGGAAATTACACAATAAAACTCAAACTCAAAATCATGTATTTCACATAGACCTACATGAGTACTTATAAAACGTCAGAAGCTAGCGCACGGTTCCAATTGGTCGTTTCCCATGGAGAAGAACCGGCAAGAAAGTCCATGGTTACTCTTTTAAAAAATGATTGTTTTTACTATATTTCCATATTACAATATTAATAGATATGAGAGGACAATGTATACCGGTCAGCTTTGTACCCAAAAGCACAATAAAAATTGTAATCCATGAATCCGCGGAGTCTACAGTGTAGTAAAATAAAAATAGCTTAATAAACCTATCAATAAATGATAGATGACTATAATAATAAATTACTAGTGAAATTTAGGTGGCTGTGTTTCAATGTCATAAGAATGTCAATGTCATAAAAAAAATAAGTGAAGAAAAAATTATCCTAACTATTCATGAATTTAATCATCACAAAGAGTGATATTCATTACCCATGTCACGTTGGCCCGTCATGACCATTATTAAAAAACACAAGTAGGGAATTGAAGAGTATATCAACGCCAACACGAATGTCGATAGCGTGACTGTCTAAATCGAACTAGAATACGATATTAGCCACTAATTTCTTGATAAACTTACGGAAAACGTGCTTCTGCCTTTTTGGGTACCTAAATTAATTTTATTTCGTTTTAAGGTTATCTAATATTTAGACTTACTGTAAATTTTTTGACGTGGGTCAACGAGCGTTCTAAATAGAAAAAATACATAGATAGCTACCGTTATATTTTTTCTTATTGTACTAACATTCAATATAGGATAAGTAAACAATTATAAGACGTTAAGTTTTTTTTTTTTTACTTAATTTGTATTAAAATATAAAAGAAATCAATAAAGCTTTATAAGATTTAGATTGATCAGCACTGGCGGCAGCGCCACGCATATGTAACCCAGACAAATGTTTGACAGCATGCTCGAATGACTACATCCACGTCGATTAGGATGGGGTGCTACGACAGAAAACCTCCACGAGCGCCCGCAGGCTGTAGTTCCCTTGCGGATACGTCCGAGGTGAAAGCCAGTCTGCGGGACGGTGCACCCTGGGAGGCGGCCAACGACTCCCCTTAGGTACTTCTGCCTAAGGAGTCCCGATGTCCGCCTGCGAATATTCTGTCCGAAGGATCGCTTCAACGCGTGTCCCTCTGCTATAGCAGAGGGCACAGTGGCGAAGTAAGAGCGGGCTTGGTGTGCACTTACCCTGCCACCGGGCAGGCAGGAGGAAGACTTGCTCCTCCTCCTGCCACCGTTAGTCTCGTAGCCCCAGAGATTGTCCAAGGTCATGTTTCTGACTTTTGATGGGGGTCGAGGGTCTAGGCTTAACCGCCCGGGCCGCGAGGAAGACAACCTCTATAAAAAAATTACCCCAAACCTCCAAGCGGCGGCGCACCGTGAGGGAGGTTGTTAGCTTGACTAATGGGTAGCTAAATTAGTCTCTAGTGCGAACCATGTTATTTGAGCCAGTACCCGAAGTTTAATACTCGTGGGAACTAATATGACTTCAAAATTTTTCGCAAACCATAATGAGAGTGATGCGCGGTCGGAGTCCGACGCGGCATCCAGAAGGAGCTCGGAGGGCTCGGAGGCTGAGGAGGTGGCGGGCGACTCCGGTAGAAACGCAAATTTCTACCGGAAGCGCTCCAGACCGGGGGACAAATCGTCCTCCGACGGGGAGATGGGTTCGGCCCGAAAAATCCCCACTAGTGGGCGGGGAGCGGGTCGAGCAAGTGGAAGAGGGAGGGGACTCACTTCTCAGGAGTCCGCAAAGCGAGCCAACAGACTTGCTGCTGAGGGGCGTCACCCCGGAGCGGCCAGCGCTGAGATGGACCTCTCGGTTCCATCTGGCAGTGAGCGAGATGCCGGGGAGGACTCCGCTGAGGAGTCACGTAAGTCTCTGGGGGCGTTGGTTGTTGCAGCACTGCGAGACATGGGCCGGAAAAGGGAGAAGACTTCCAAAGAGAAGACGGTCCACCGGCACGCCGCCTCTATCGAGGAGGCTATCGATGCCTCTCTCGAGAAGAGAGTGGCAAGACTCCGGGCTGAGCTCCGGGCCGAGCTCCGGGCCGAGCTCATGGGAGCCCAGGAAGTCGGCGGCTGCCAGGAGCCGACTGAAGGGGGGCGCAAGCAAGGGCAGGGGCAAAGCCAGCCTCAGCCCCAGCCCGAGCCGGAGAGCCAGCTGCTGACGCTGGTGCAACGGGAGCTGGCTGCCCTTCAGCAGCAGCTGCAACAGCAGCAGCAGCAGTTTCAGCTGCGGATTCAGCAGCAGCTGTCCCTGCTGGAGGGCATCGTGCTGCGCCCCCCACTAGCGGCCTCCGGCCAGCGAAAGGCGGCGTCCTATGCCACCGCCGCGGCTACGGCAGCTGCACCCAAGGCGGGTCCATCGGGGCAAGCCGGGCGCGGGGCCGTGGCGTCGGAGCCTGTGAGGCCGGCCCCGGCGTCCAAGGAACAGCAGCGGCGGAAGGGAGGGACGTCGTCTGCCGCTAAACCGGCGGGAACTCCTGCCGCGGTGGCAACTAGGCCACGCCTGCCGCCTCCCCTGCCTGAAGAACCCTCGGCTGGCGCCGAATGGACGGTAGTCGGTGCCAAGAAGAGGGCGGGCAAGGCGGCTAGGACGGCCAAAAAGCGCGTGAGGCGACAAGAGCGAAAGAAGCGGGCCATGGCGGCTAGACTTCGCGCCCCGAATTCCGAGGCTGTAGTAATTACACTACAGCCAGATGCGGAAAAGAAGGGCGTGACGTACAACACCGTCATGGAAAAGGCGAAGCAGGCGGTGGTGGGCCACCTCAGCGAGTTCGGAGCCTCCGGGGGCTTCCGAATGAGGCGCACCGCAACCGGGGCCCGAATATTGGAGGTCCCTGGTGCGGACAGTGGCCTTGCCGCAGACGCCCTGGCCGCAAGGATCAGGGCGTCCCTGGACGTCGAGGAGGCCCGAGTGTCCAGACCCACCAAGTGCATGGACATGCGCATCATGGGTCTGGACGACTCCGTCAGGGTGGACGAGGTGGTAGCCGCCATCGTCGGGGCGGGAGGGTGCCACGCCGATCAGGTGCGGGCGGGCACCATCCGCGCTGACAGCACGGGCATGCGAGCCGTAACGGTGAGCTGCCCCGTGTCGGCGGCCAAGGCCATCACGGGCGAAGGCCGAAGGCTCTTGGTGGGCTGGGTCTCCGCGCAGGTAAAACTGCTGGAGCCCAGACCTCTGCGGTGCTACCGCTGCCACGTGGGGCACCACGTGGGTGCCTATTGCGCCGCGGAGGTGGACCGCAGTGACCGCTGCTTCCAGTGCGGTCAGCCCGGTCACAAGGCTGCAGAATGCCGTGCTACGCCGCACTGCTACGCATGTGCGGCGGCAGGCAAGCCGGCCGATCACCGGGCTGGTAGCAGGTCCTGCGACCCCCCCGCCAAGGCCAAGGGCAAGGTCCCGAGGCAAGTCCACCCCGACGTCCTCTCCGCCGCAGCCTCCTCTCTGGCTGCCGCCGCTGTCGCCGCCGCAACCACCGCGGCAGGGCCCTCACGTAGGGCTCGGGAGGAGACTGTAATGGACTGTTAAATACGGCTCCATTACGTCTCCTCCAGGCGAACATTAACCACTGCGCCCCCGCTCAGGATCTGTTGCTCCAGAGCATGGCGCAGTGGTCGATCAACATCGCCGTTGTCTCCGAGCCGTACTATGTCCTGCCCAGAGGAGACTGGGTTCAGGACTTGAACGGCTCGGTGACCCTAATTTCGTCGGCCGCCGCCGGTACCCCGACCCTCGAGGCTGTCACGAGGGGACGGGGTTGCGTGGCAGCACGGTTCGGGGACATTGCAGTGGTAGGCGTCTACCTGTCCCCGAACAAATCTCTCGGCGATCTCCATATCTCCCTAATGGAGCTGAAAGACGTCGTCGCTGGGTTTGGTTCCCTCCCCGTGGTCGTGTGCGGGGACTTCAATGCCAAGAACTTGGCTTGGGGTTCCCGGTTCACGAACCAACGGGGTCGGATGGTGGAGGACTGGGCTCTGGAGACAGGCCTGGTCATCCTAAACCAGGGTTCTGTCCCCACGTGTGTGCGGATGCGGGGTGACTCCGTGGTGGACATCTCGTTCGCCAGCCCCGCTCTGTCGCCGCGTGTCGTCGACTGGTGCGTCATGGAGGGGGTGGAGACGTACTCAGACCACCGGTACATCCGGTTTGACGTCTCCGCCCAAACCTCGACCACGCCGGTCCGACAGAACCCTTGTGGTCCGCGATGGGCGCTGAGGCAGATGGACCGGGAGCTACTCCTGGAAGCCGCGACGGTACAGGCCTGGGTGCAAGCACCGGACAGGCCTGTCGATATCGACGTCGAGGCAGAATGGTTCCGGGAGGCCATGTCGCAAATCTGCGACGCGGCAATGCCCCGAGTCCGTCCTGGACGTGCTCAGCGCCAGGTATACTGGTGGTCGCCGGAGATTGCGGCACTGCGCAACACGTGCAATGCCGCGCGACGCCGGTATGCCAGATACCGCAGGCGCCGCATCCGTCCACCGGATCGGGCCGGAGAGAGGCGGAGCTGTACGAGGGATACAGAGAGGCAAAGCGCACCCTCCGAGCGGAGATAAGGCGGGCCAAGCTCGAGGCCCGCAACGTGTGGCTGGGGACTCTGAATGGGGACCCATGGGGACGCCCCTACAAGGTGGTGCGGGACAAACTCCGCCCCTGGGCTCCCCCGCTGACGCAGAGTCTCCGGCCCCAGCTTGTGGAGGGTGTGGTGAGTACTCTGTTCCCTGCGCGTGGGGAACACTCTCCCCCGCCCATGGCTCCGACACCAGCGGTGTCCGACGCGGACCACGATGGCGACGACGACGACAACGCTCCAGAGGTGACCGAGGTAGAGATGAGAGTGGCGGTACGAAGGCTGAGTGCCAAAAATACCGCCCCAGGACCCGACGGCTTGCCTGGGAAGGCCTGGGTCCTGGCCATGGAGGCTCTCGGGCCTCGACTAAGAGGGCTCTTCAGCGCATGCATGGAGAGGGGCCAGTTCCCCCTTCGCTGGAAGACGGGGAAACTGGTCCTCATCGCAAAGCCGGGGCGCCCTGCGGACTCTCCGTCCGCGTACCGGCCCATTGTGCTGCTCGACGAGGTGGGCAAGCTCTTTGAAAGAGTAGTTGCAGACCGCCTCGTCGCGCACCTAACACGGGTGGGGCCGGACCTAGCGGACGGCCAGTTCGGCTTTCGCAGGAGGCGCTCCACGGTGGACGCCATCATGCGCGTGCGAGCTCTCACGACGGGGGCTGCAGTGTCCCAGGGCAGGTGTGTCGTGGCGGTGTCTTTGGACATCGCCAACGCCTTCAACTCCCTGCCTTGGAGTAGCATTAGGAGGGCACTCCGGTATCACCGGACGCCCGACTACCTCTGTCGTGTGGTCGAGGCGTACCTGTCGGACAGGTACATCATCTACCCTGGTCACCAGGGAGAGTGGGAACGTCGAGAGATGTCGTGCGGTGTTCCGCAGGGATCGGTACTAGGGCCGCCCTTGTGGAACATCGGATACGACTACGTGCTGCGCGGCGACTTCCCTGGCGGGGTCAGCGTGGTCTGCTACGCAGACGACACGCTGGTCCTGGCGCAGGGAGAGTCGTACCAGGCGGCGGTCGAACTAGCGACACGCGGGGTTGCGACAGTCGTGGGCAGGATCCAGGAGTTGGGACTCGAGGTGGCATTGCACAAGTCCGAGGCAATGTGCTTTCACGGCCCTCGGAAAGCGCCACCACCGGGTTCCCAACTGACGGTAGGAGGAGTCCACATCGGCGTCGGGTCAACGATGAAGTACCTGGGACTCGTTCTCGACAGCCGATGGGATTTCGAGGAGCACTTCCGACGTCTGGCTCCCAAACTAAATCGGACTGGGGCTGCCCTCGGGCGGCTTCTGCCCAACCTTGGGGGTCCAGACGCCTCCTGCCGGAGGCTCTACGCGGGAATCGTTCGGTCCATGGCCCTTTATGGTGCACCGATATGGGCGCCGGCGCTGCGGAAGCGGCCGGCGGCCCGGCTGAACGCATGTCAGAGGGTCATGGCCATACGGATGGTGCGAGGATACCGGACGATTTCCCGCGAAGCGGCGAGCCTCCTTGCTGGACAGCCACCATGGGATCTGGTAGCAACAGGCCTTGCTCACATGCACGATCTGCGCATGGAGATGCAACGCCGGGGCGAAACTCCGCTGCCACGCCAAGTCGCGGCATGGCGGGAAGAACTCCGGCGGGATCTCATGGTGGAATGGCGACAGCGACTGTCGCAACCCAGTGCTGGGCACGCCACAATTATGGCGGTAATCCCCTTCTTTGAGGCGTGGTTGGAAAGACCTCACGGCGTCCTCACCTTCCGCATGACGCAGGTTCTCACCGAACACGGGAAGTTCGGGAAGTTCCTGCACCGGATTCGTGCGGAAGCGACGCCCGGGTGTCACCACTGTGTGGACCGCCCGGAGGACACGGTGGAGCATACGGTGGAAGTGTGCCCCGCTTGGGAAGAGCAACGCCGTGTCCTCGTGGGGGCGATCGGCGGCGGCGATCTCTCGCGCCGGGCCTTGGTACAGGCCATGGTCCGGAGCGAGGAGGAGTGGCAGGCGGTCGCCTCCTTCTGCGAAGCAGTAATGCTAGCAAAAGAGGCGGCCGATCGCGTGAGGCAACGGCAACGGTCCTCACGCCCCAACCGCCGCCGGGATTCCGATCCCGATTTCCGGCCACCGTAGGCGCGGGCTTGCGGACGGCGGGCAATGGGTGGCCCGCCGTCCGACCGACCGGTAACCATCCGGACCGAGCCCAAGTCGTCGACGGCGCGTATTGTTCCGCGCGCGCCTCAGGGAGATGTCAGCAAATCGTAGGGGCCCAGCAGGGTCGAAGCCTACTGGGGCCATGGGTAGTGTGAAAACGAAACCGTGGCCCTGGGACGAAGGCAACGAAGGAACAGGAGTGGGTTTTTAGTCAGTAAAAGTCTGACACTATCTCCCGCTCCGCCCAAGAGCGGGATTTGTCATAAGATGATTTTCCCACCTATAAAAAAAAAAAAAAAAAAAAAAAAAAAAAAAATCGATTAGGATTATTGACTTGAATCTGTGAAAGTATTGATTCATTCACGTTAAAGTGCTCCGGCTATGGCAAAAATAGTATCAGAGTTTTCCGCTTTGAAGGCTTGGAAATGTCTCGCCACGAATTGAGAAACAAGACAGGGCATAACGAGCCAGCAAACAGCCGATATAAACGAGTCAAACAACTTGTTTGCTCTCGACACATTGCCACGGCTGTTTAACACCGTGCCCTTTCACTGTTTCAAACTCACCTAACGAGCGAACTTGGACACTCACTGAATTTACAACGCCTATAGACGCGTTTCGTTACAGATAGGAGCCGAATTTGTTCGAAAAGGGAATTAGAAAGGACAAGATCAGACAAATCATCAATTCAATAAAGCTTAAGTACTTGCCCTAGAGAACCTCAGGTTAGTTTAGGTCAGGTTAGGGGAGGCCAGTATATTCCGGAAAATAAAAACATTTATCAAGTTTTTTTTCTTTATCTAACGAAGCGACTAATTTGTCAACAGCCTGAATTTAAGAAAAGGGCTTAGAAAAAGTTATTAGGTACGAGTATATAGCGCGTCTGTTGCTTAAAAGATGGCTGAACCTTTAGGGAAAGAACAGGGAGCGTAGGATACTTGCCTCACTAAGACCCGGTGATCACCATCAGAAAATGGAACGTAGGCCCCATTGCCTCATAAAAATGTCTCTCTGGAACCCTAACTGTGAATCGCCCGTTTACTGTGCCGAATTCAAGTCGCACCAATGCTCGAGCGTGTATGTGTCCACCAGGATGTCCAGCGGCGGAAAGCGTGTCAGGAGAGTTGCCGCCTCAACCATTGCCCGCTGCGAGCTGTTAAGTTTAGTTCAGCAGCGGCGGACACCTGACAGTTTTGTTGACCAAACAGGTGCCTCATAGAGGACCATCGATCACACGACGCTCAGTAGTTTATCGAACGAGAGCGTCTCAATTTTATGAGGCACTATATCCAAATCCAACTCTTGTATCGACGCCACGATTCTTACCACTCCGAGCTCGGAAAACTGGACTGACTCGTGGATGGTGTCTCCATCGGTCAGTAGTAGCAGTCAGGGTGTCGTCTGTATTTTAAATGACATTTATACTCTCTACTCTGCTACCACCGCCGGGGTAACTGACTACTCCGCAATAATCTGCAAAACATGGTTCTGCGCATTGCGGAAGTGGTTCAGATTGCGCTGGAGAACTTTTAGGGCTGGAAAAGCGAGGGGTCCATTTCCTCCGCAGGAACCAGATTTAGTGGTGATGGTGTCGATCCTTGCAATGTGACGGGGGCAATGGAAGCCCCACCGAACATAATTAATTAAAATAACTAGCCTTTTTGTGTTACAAAATGATTTATCATATTACGTGTTTTCGTGTGTCACCTGCGTGTTAATGAGTATTTATATTATGTATTTATATAAATTATCTATAATATGTATGAATTTCGTAGCTACCAGTTAAGGTAATTATGTCATAGTCTGTCGCATTCGGGCTGATTGTGATACTGTTGTCATCTAGTTAACTCGATAGATATTACTTACTTGTATTATGTCCGCTTTACTAATAATGATCCTTCGTCATGCGTAAATCAGCTTAGTAACAACATATTAATTATATTAGTTTAATATTATGTTACTGTGATGCTCCAGTTCACTTCTGAAGTTCAGAAAAACCGTGCATTGATCAACTCGGTGTCTCATTCATTGCTTGTCGCGCGGTTCTTCACACACAATCATTCAAGTTTTCTTTCACTTTGAAACCCTTCTCATTTAAAAGCTTCCTTTTTCCGTCTATTTGATGTTTTCTGAAAAGGTGAAAGCACTCTGTTTGTTTTAAATTCCGTTCTCATTCGTGATGTTAGAATTCGTTCATTAATACGGCCCTGAGATAGTACCTACACCAATGATATTGAAGAATTCAAATTGGATCTGCCTTTGAACCCCTAACACTCCCGCGAACATTTCAACTAGCACGTCATTTTGTGTTTACACTGTACACTAATCCAACCTCAATTGTGGAACGCGAGTTAACAATTTCATTCAGCTTCAGAGTATGAATACCATATCAAAAGCGCTCGTTAGATTCAAATTGTACCAACTCACTTAGCTTTGTTCGACACAAATTGATGGCCTTATCATAACAGAGTGGAGTACAATTGTAATCATAGAGGTATAAACGATAAATACGAGATCCTGTCACCGTTTACAAAACAAACGATGGATGAAGCTACGAAAATTCACATTTAAACTTCACCGAGTCATATATCTTGTCTTTGTTTGCGTCAGTTAAGAGAGAAGACAGATTGGCGTCTTATATCCTCGTCTCAAGTTTTTGTTGTTAAATTAAAGCCGCAGTGGTATCAAGATTGCACCGACTTTCTTTTACCAACAACGACGGTAGGTACAACCGACCGACAAATTGTCCTCTATAAAACCAGCAACAAATAAACATTAAACATAGTTGAGTGGACCCATTGACGTACATACTCGTAGTTCTCCGTTAACATTATCGAGTTAATCTCTCTTTTTTGTTTCGATTTGTCGTCCAGGCCTACAATAACACGTATTAAATATGAATGCAAGTTGCCATTGATACAAAAACCCCTTTTCGGATTAAGTTACAGCGGGCTTCTGTTTACAGTCAAGTAGGTTCTAACAACGTTTGATCCAAAATAAATATTGAGTTTCTGTAGCCCGTGGCGGCGTGGCTCCTATTTACAATTAAGTACTAACAGTATCGCGAAACATTCATGGCTCGTTACAACTTTGCAAAGTACAGCTTGATGTAGCTATTTCATTCATGAATTGGTTCGCTTTGAATACTTTTCCTCATGAAAGATTGCTTATAAAATTAATCTATATAATCATCGACTCATTTTAGTGTTTTAGTTATTTTGTCATTATTCAGTTAAGTACCTTGTCAGCTGGCCTATAACCAGCTAAAAAAGGCTTCCTTGAATGTCCCTTGGCTGATATGTCAGTGATGATGGAGTTATGAAATATAGCTAATTTATTAACGTCGTTAAAAATGATCCGTGACTCGTGACGGTGACAAAACACTGAGTATTGTCACATAACTTACAAAACTTTTTAGATTTATTTTGTTTGGAAGAAACATCTAAAAACCAGCATTTTATCGTAAAAATACACAAGGCACACATTGGATGTGTGTAAAAAGCTTTCGAATAATACTTTTATTGCTTGGGACTGAAAATACAATTTGAGGCTGACAATTCTTGACGTTACGTCTTACGTCTTTCATTTGTTTTTTTGTGGCTCTTCTGAATGGTATACCTTTTTCAGAAATTCTATCCGGAGACGTATAAAAAATTTACGTTACCGATACAAACGAATGGGTTTTCACCATTTGGTTTGTGAAATACGAGTAAATTTTATTCGGCTGCACTGAATTGAAAGTTAAAACGACGGTGTGGTGTGCAGTTCGAGTATTCTAGAGTTATACATTATTTATTATTATTTTAATTCTTGTATTGATTGTTTATTGGGCAATAAAAATATATGTATAATACATAAATGACTTAAATATCATCTATCTTTGAGTATTTATAACCTAACTAGTATAAAACTCTAATTTCCTTTTGAATCCCCTAATTGTTCGTTCGTTGTCACCAGTACCATTAACATTTTCATGATGGAACTACTGATATATTTTTTTTAAATTACTATTTCCATTTTAAAAGAATCTGTAAATAATGGAACTAATGTTGAATTTTATTATCACTAGTTCCTCATTATATTTTATTATTTTAAGCACATGTGAATTGTGTGAAGTATTTTTACAAGTGTTTTTACCTGTATTCTTCAACCCTTCAAAAATTTCACAAGTATTTTTACCTTTAGTTTTTTCCACCCTTAAAAAATATGACAAGTGTTTTTAGCTCTAGTATTTTACAACCCATAAAAAAATTGACGAGTGCCTTAAATAATAAAAAAATATGTAGAATTAGTGTTAATAAAATTCAACATTAGTTCCCATTATTTCCAGATTCTTTTAAAATTGAACTAGTGATTTAAAAAAATAATAGTTTAAAAAACTAAAAAAACACGCTTTTAGCACGCACTAAAAATTACAAAATAATTCGGACATTTAGTTTGATGACTCAAGAGTTTTCTCTTTGCCAAATCTTCATTAGATCGCAGGTAAACAGAAACAATTTCAGTTCGTGATGAACGATAAATAATTACCTATGCGAAATGGTTTTATGTAGGTAATCATCTTTATTGAATATTTACTATGGTTTATTATGAAAGAAAGCATGGAGCGTTTATGTAATCTTTACTCTTTTTAACCGACTTCAAAAAAAGGAGGAGGTTATCAATTCGGTTGTATTTTTTTTTTTTTTTTTTTTTATCATCATTTTTTTTTTTTTTTTTTTTTTTTTTTTTATGTGTGTTACCTCAGAACTCCGTCGTTTATGGACCGATTTGCAAAATTTTTTTTTCCCTTTATAGGATATGCTTCCAGATTGGTCCCATTTTTTTCAAAATCCAGTTCTGATGATGGAATCCATGAGGAATCGAGGGAACTCCTCAAAAATTATAGGCAACCCTATGGTAATTTTAGTATTTTCATCAAGAACTTAAGCATTTACAGTCAAAAAGTAACATTTGATGAAGTGGAACTGATGAAGAAGACCAGAAATGGTCAACGGAACTTCATACTCAAATAGATATCACATTGAAGATATAGTTAAGCGACTATGACAATACAAATAAATGAATGATTCTGAATAGTTACGTTGAAAATGGTATCATCGAAGTGATCTGATGATGATGATGGAGCCGGAAGGTAGGCACTGGAACTCCGTAATTAATCAATGTAACCTAGCCGTGTTTGGACTCATTAGAATTGTCATGAGATGCACTTTGGCTATAAGGTACTATCGAACTGATCTGATGATGGAGCCGGAAGGTAGGCACAGGAACTCCGTAATTAATCAATGTATCCTAGCCGTGTTTGGGCTTATTAGAATTGTCGTGAGATGCTCTTTGGCTATAAGGTACTATCGAACTGATCTGTTGATGGAGCCGGAAGGAGGAAGGTAGGCACAGCAACTTTATAATAAAACAATGTAACCTAGCAGTATTTGGGTTAATTGGAATTGTCCTTAGAAATAGGCACTCTGTTTATAAGTGTATCGCAACTAAAAAGTGTGAAATAAAAACTTTTTAGAAAAAAAAAATAACCGACTTCACTAAAAAAAACACTAAAAGGATCAAAATAACTTTAATTTCGGAAGTCGGTGTTAAATAAGAAACAAACAATACCGAGAAACACCGACATCCGAAATTAAAGTTATTTTGATCCTTTTAGTGTTTTTTTTAGTGAAGTCGGTTATTTTTTTTTTCTAAAAAGTTTTTGGACAAAACGCTCCACGCTTTCTTTCATAATAAATCATAGTAAATATTCAATAAAGATTATTACCTACTTATAACCATTTCGCATAGGTAATTATTTATCGTTCATCACGAACTGAAATTGTTTCAGTTTACCTGCGATCTAATGAAGATTTGGCAAAGAGAAAACTCTTGAGTCATCAAACTAAATGTCCGAATTATTTTGTAATTTTTAGTGCGTGCTAAAAGCGTGTTTTTTAGTTATTTAAACTATTATTTTTATTTTATACTTTTTAGTCTTCTTATTTTTTTTTTCGTTTTCCTGACAGCAAACCCTTTCATTTGATACCCATATCATGGGGGTGCATTTCAAATAGCCTGTCCGCCATCTTGGACGTCCGCCATATTGGATTTAAGTCACGTGACTATTTTTTTCGTTTTCCTGACAGCAAACCCTTTCATTTGATACCCATATCAGGGGGGTGGATTTCAAACAGCCAGTCCGCCATCTTGGGGAGGCCGCCATATTGGATTTGTAATGACATTTCTTAGCTAGTCATGTATTGTCATCAGAATTCAGAGCGTGTGCAAAATTTAATCCTAATTGAAGACCGGGAAGTGGGTCAAATTAAGATTCCAAGATTTTCTTACATACATAGTTACAAGTGAAACTAATAAAAGCGTGTTAAAAAACATCACAATCCCCTGCATAAGGGATCGTTGTGGAACATCGAGTGCTGTGTAGTCCCCTAGGGGACTGGTTTAGGGGATCGTAGTGGAATGAGCGCTTATTTGTACTTAGACAATCCTCTGCATAGGGGATCGTAGTGGAACATCGAGTGCTGTGTAGTCGCCTAGGGGACTGGTTTAAGGGATCGTAGTGGAATGAGCGGTACTCCCTTTCTTCTCCTAAAATTTTTTGTCCGAAAATCATTATCCATAACACGTTTGCTATAAACTTCAGTAACCAAAATGTTCAAAATCCCGAAATTTTGTTTAACATAATTATCTTTAGTTCTAAAAGTATTCTGTCATAATATCGAGTACTATAATAACTGAATCTCCTAATTTTACATGACCTAAAGTCATATGTCCTAAGTTTTGTGTTAAAAGTGTATTATTCCGAATTTTCATTTTTAATCAATTTTTTAGTCCTAAAACATATGCTAAAAATTAGGTCTTAGTGACAGATATGAATCGCTGTAAATCCGACTCCACGCAGTCTTGTCTGCTCTACCTCTATAGTGTAATTTAAAATCGCGTAGGCGCGAAGGGGCGAAGCGGCCCGCGAGTTGAGGAGCAGGTGGTTGTAACACTCGCCGCCGCAGCTGAGGCTGGCCGGCGAAGCCGGCCATCTAGCCGAAGCTGCGGTGGTGAGCGTTAAACCAATCTGCGACGATAAACTCGCGTGGGACCGCCGGAGCCCCGCAGCGCCGGAGCCGTGACAGAAACCATGTCTGCTGCATGTTGCATGCTTGCTTGCATGCTGCATGCTGCGTGCTTGCTTGCATGCTGCATGCCTGCTTGCATGTTGCATGCTTGCTTGCATGCTGCATGCTTGCTTGCTTACAAAAACCACATGTTCACAATCAACTGCTTTCTTGAGTACATGTATAATATATTTATTTATGTACAATAAAAAATTATAATGCAAAATCAGATATTTTATTATTCAGTCATTTGAATTTAGGACTTATAACTTTTATTGAAAACTGTTTTATGTCTTTTGTATATTAGTGATTGTAATATTTATGACAAACGGATTTAGGATATATTATATTTAGGGATTTCAATTTTATGGCATGTGATATTATGTGACATTAAGTTCGGGCAAGTTATCATTCGGACAAATGATGATTAGGACAAAAAAACTTATGGCACTTTAAATTATGGATAAAAAAGTTAGGTGACACAATAGAGAACCGGAATGAGCGCATATCGTTCACCATGTCGTTCCATGTGTGGTTTCTTTAAAAAACAAGTAAGTACATACAAATTCAAATATTAAATATCTACTCTTAAAAAATGTCTGTTGTTTAGGAATTCCGTCTGATACACCACCTTCCGTGAATTCATTGTTATCAAAAATGATGAAAATAGGTAAATTTTGAGTATGTATTTGATAATTTTCAAATCTAGTGGCGTTATTGCTATCATGCGATTGTTGTTATCAATGATAAATTCCTTTATTGGACAGGGAAAATATAAATAATAAATATGACTGGCAATATTCGTTTTTGGGCTTCATATTATGAGGTGATGAGAGTGCAATGGGAAGGTCCTTCGATTACATGAGTTTTCATTTTTAACATAGGGTAAAGTGGTCCAGTTATGAACCATCTAAATTTCGAAGTCGTGTAACTTTTTTGTTTAAGAACTTATGCAAAAGTAATTTTGCACATAACTAAAGCTGAAAAACAACAAGGCGTCGGGTGAGGACGGAATTACGGCCGAACTCCTGAAGGCGGGTGGAAAACCGGTCCTTAAGGCCCTTCAGAAGCTATTATTCCGTCATACTCGAGGGAAAAACGCCACAGGCGTGGAGCAGAGGCGTGGTGGTACTCTTCTTTAAGAAGGGCGAAAATGCCCTACTTAAGAATTACAGGCCCATCTCGCTTCTGAGCCATGTCTACAAGCTGTTTTCCAGAGTCATCACGAATCGTCTCGCGCGCAGGTTCGACGGCTTCCAGCCTCCCGAACAAGTCGGATTTCGAAAAAGCTTCAGCACCGTAGACCACATACATACGCTGCAGCAGGTTATACAGAAGACTGAGGAGTATAATCAGCCTCTCTGCTTAGCGTTTGTGGACTACGAGAAAGCCTTTGATTCGATTGAAACTTGGGCTGTACTGCAGTCTCTCCAACGGTGCCAAAATGACTATTGGTATATCGAAGTGCTGAAGTGTTTGTACAAAAACGCCACTATGTCAGTCCGACTACAAGACCAGACCTCGAAACCTATCCTCTTGCAGCGGGGCGTGAGGCAGGGAGACGTTATTTCTCCGAAACTGTTCACGGCAGCAATGGAGGATGTCTTCAAGGTTTTGGAATGGAGAGGGCTAGGCATTAATGTCAATGGCGAGTACATCACTCACCTTCGGTTTGCCGACGACATAGTAGTCATGGCTGAGACTACGGAGGAGCTCAGTACAATGCTTGGTGACCTCAGTAGAGCTTCCAAAAGAGTGGGACTTAAAATGAACATGGACAAAACCAAAGTCATGGTAAACAGCCATGTAGCTCCCACTCCTATCAAGATCGGGGACTCTACACTCGAAGTTGTAGACGACTACGTTTACCTGGGACAGACGGTCCGATGACTTGGTAACAGTTGCGGGAGTCCGATGGATGCGAGACGCACAGGACCGTTCATTGTGGCGACACTTGGGGGAGGCCTATGTCCAGAAGTGGACGTCTTTCGGCTGAAATGATGAATGATGATGATGACTTAACTAAAGAATTTATCTGGGTTTAAATTGGCATTTAAGGTTTTTTGATATATTTGATACATTTTCAGTAAAAATCGATTTACAAAAAAATGGGAATTGGTTCACAGTGGACTACTGAATGTACTCATTGAACCAGGCTAGTTTTTACAATGAACCACCTTCATAAACATACCCAAAAATAAAAATGTGTGATGAAATAAAAGTTTTTATTAAACATAATCTGTAATTGCTAATAGAAATAATGGTACAGATAACTAAATAACAGCCTTGCATCAAGCCTTGTCTGTATTTTTTATCTTAGAATTATGTAATCATTTCTTTAGATCAAATTTATTTATTGTTTATTCTTATTAGCTGTTATTTTGATACTCTAGTATTATTTTTTTATTTACTAATATTTTATTAATTTTTCTTATTTTTCAAAATAATCTTTCAGAACGTTTTCTTGTTCTTGTGCAAAAATAGTTGGTTGCTGTCGTAATTCAGTATTATTAATTCATCATCATCATCATCAGTTCACTTCGATAATACCATTTTCAACATAACTATTCTGAACCATTTATTTATTTGTATTGTCATAGTCGCTTAACTATCTTCATTGTGATATTTATGTGAGTATGAAGTTCCGTTGGCCATTTCTGGTCTTCTCCATCAGTTCCATTTCATCAAATGTTACTTTTTGACTGTAAATGCTTAAGTTCTTGAAGAAAATACCAAAATCACCATAATATGGTTGCCTGTATAATATTTGAGGAGTTCCCTCGATTCCTCATGGATCTCATCATCCGAACCGGATTCTGAAAAAAATGGAACCAATCGGAAAGCATATCTTCTAAGAGGAAAAAAAAAATGCAAATCGGTCCATAAACGACGGAGTTCTGAGGTAACACACAAAAAGAAAAAAAACACAACCGAATTGATAACCTCCTCCTTTTTTTTTAAGTCGGTTAAAAATAGAGTCGTAGGATATTTATTTATTTATTTATTATTAGGATCGTCAACATTACATGCACTGGGAATTTACAGGATCAATTATAAAACTATACTGAGCAATAGTGAAATAAATGAAGGTATTTATATATTGATGTGACTACGTAAGAACCGTTAAGAAAAATAATAATAAAAGATCAAAACCAACAGAAAATATCTACTTTTAAGCTTTGTTTTTAGAAATTTCACCACCACGTGTGTATCCTTCATAGCAAGTAGGAGTGAACTGAGCGGCGAAGAAGGGGTACATACGCGTCTCTTTTGGTAGAATTAGTATAGAGTGGCAACGTCTCGTTTTTGTAATATGGCGGTGGTTCAATGAATCTGCCTCAGGACCCTACATACCTCTACGTGGATACCAGCCCGAAATACAATACAATATACCTTAATGTTTTATATTTGTACCGGAACTTTGACTTTCAGTAACGTGATGTAGAATGTTGTGTAGTTGCTGCCAATGCTTTATTCCAAATCATTTCTTTATGGTACCGAGATTTTTTTTTCACATTTCATTTTTATTTGTTTGTTCACCGCCTGTCAGCACTATATCTTTATTTTCCTTATTTTATATTATTCATTTAAACATAATTATTATAAAATCAAGTCTTCTACCGCGTTTGTCATTTTACGCCATTTTCAATTATAAATAATAATAATGTTTATTTAGAAAAACTTAAACACAAGTTACAAAAAAATTTAACAGGCTAATTTAGGTCTGTATTTATGGTGTAGTCTGCTGTAGCCGAACTATGCAGAGCCTGCATTTCGACTATCAGCGCCAAACCCCTACTCATAGGGGGGTTATACATTAAAATTGCCTGTAACATTTAATTTTTATCTTATACAGAATCATTTTAACAATTTGTAATAAGTATATTTACTTTACTCAAGTATTAGAGAAAGGAAAAAGAGTACAAAAAATATAAAAAAAAAGCAGTTTGTGCAGTGTTTGCATGCAGTGCCTCTTATTTGTGTGAGATGGAAATGTACGTGTCTGGTGTATAAGAGGATGTGTGTGGTGTAGTGTAGTGTTCTGTAGTGTGTTGAGGTGTGAGTTATGAATTATGATGAAGGTTTAAATGTATATTACATGCTTATTATTGTAGAGTAAATCCGAGTATTTCAAAGATGTAACTCCCGTGTAAACCAGGGGCGGGTCGCTAGTTTTGTAATAAATTATTATTGCATAAATTAACTTTGGATATAAAGTTATAGTCATAACAACAGCTTTCTTCAATGTTAGGTATATCAAACAAATGTTGGAGACTATTTTGTTATTTGTTGTTGTAATTGTACATCAGGGTGGCTTCCACTCGATTCACTTTTAAGGTGAAGGCACGTGAATACATTCGCAGGAAGTTGGTGTAATCATCACAGCGTTGATTTGTTGGATTCGTTTTTCATAATGACATTGTTAATTTGTATGTATGCATCTAAGTATATATTTATTATTCTATTTCTAATCTAGTTTATCATATTGTTGCACCTACCATGTTATATTTCTGCACCACCCTAAGGTCGACTGGTAGTAAATGCCTAAGGCATTAAGTCCGCCTTTGTACAGTGTTTCTTACTAGTGCATAAAGTTTTAATAAATAAATAAATAATTGTAAAATCTGTTATTGGATAGTAGTATAAAATGAGTAAAATGTAGACATTTTGATTAACTGATCAAATATTTGGATCGGTGTAGAAATTTAACGTGCAGAACGTCACCATGCTTTAGATGGAACATACCTTTATATGAAAAAAAATTTTTCTCGTTATCGTATTCAAATGCAGACAATGCCGTGTCCACTACTGAACACATCGTATTTAACTTTACTTAAGTATATCCACACGTATCGATTTATGAAATGAGGTTAGGGTGAAGCTATTACACTAATAACTTAAACGTATAATGCTGTTTAGGCTGTTGCGTTTCCTTATAAGAACAGTTGTTTGAAATATATTGTGTATCAACTCAGGTAAGTAAATCAATGTTTTGATCAACAAGGAAAACTTTATTACATATTCATTGAAGGCGAATAAATCAGAACAGTCAGGGTTGAGTGATAAGGCCGCCACCCAAACCGTCCGTCCGATTGTCCGTCGGCAATATGAGTGTACAGCGTTACAATACCTATACACGGTCAGATATAGGTAAACAAAATCTCTACCGTGTGTGGCCATTGATTTTTCACTGACGACCGCCAGAAGGATTAGAAGTATTCGTATCAGTTTCACTGATTCAGTTCTGTCTCGCTCTTTACGGTAACCTTTATAAAAACACATGGATCACGTTCACATATGACCTGAGCCGGAGCAACCTGGCTAATGCAATATGCAATTTAATTAAGTAATATGAAGAATGTTATTATTGCATTTATTGTAACAGTTCAAAAAAAAAGTGTGATTAAAATAGTACATTATGATATAAGTGTGTAATGTTAGTGATTACCGTCGAGGCGGTATTTAGACCCGAGCCGTGGCGAGGGTCTTAAGAGAGCCAAAAACGGCAATCATTAATTACTCACGTGTGTCATACGACGTTTTTCGATACACTTGTGAAGAAAACAACAGTAAAACTAGTGAAATTTTCTGTGACACGGCGGTAAAAATCTGTTTTCATAATCACGAGCATAATTTTTTTTTATATACCCCTAGAGGAAGGCTAAGGTATTTTGATCATACTGCCTAGTCTTACGTTTATGTTTTCTTGCGTGAAAAGTTTTTACGATAATGTCTTTCGTAGTGACAATAGAATACGGATGTAACATTTTCTAATGATTTTGTAGTATTTAATTTAATTTAATTAATACAGGAATTGAACTTCACTGGAATAAAAAAAATCACGCCAAAAACCGCGCGCATCTTAAAATGGCGGCCATAGACCACAAAAAAAGAACAAATTTATTTGAATGTACGATTTATTTACTATATGTTTTTTATTAAATAAATCGTTTGTACAAGTTAAATTTGTCCATTTTAACTTGTAAATTGAACGAAATAAGTAAGTAAGACACTAATATACTATGAACGCAATAACTTGAATGGGAATTTTATTCGAATTCAAAATTTGTTTTGCGAACAAAGAGGTTGAACAAAAAGGTTTTAACTACATTATAGCACTAGTGCGTAATGGTAATCAAAATGTCACAGTTTGGTAACAAGTGCCATTATATACCTAAGTGCAGTGCAATAAGAGTCACTTTCTGAGCAAGTGTGTTGAAAATATTATTATGTTTAAAAAAAATGCCCTCTTGACCAATAAGATTCGGAGTGCAATTTGACAGTGTTACGTAAGGTTCACTAATGTTGCACCAAACCTTTATTGACAAATGTTTAGTTAACAACCAAGCAACGTTTCGTGTACTTATTTCATAAACAATTCATTACGTAGATGTTTAATTTTATAAACAGTCGCTTTATAAACATTACAAAAGTTTATCGGGTATTTATTTTGTAAAGTAAATTATAAGAAATGACAAATTATGTTTTTGCCTTTCTTTGCTTGTCAAGTAAATAAGTTTTGGTGGGGGTTTATGGCGGGATTTTTTCGAATTATGTTCAGTGACTGCTTTAATTATTCGCAAGTTGATTCCTAATGGATATTGTGATGTAAAATTGCTTTAGTTTTATATCTCAAATATTTGCACAACTGGACAATATGTGGAATCATTAAAAAATTAGACTTGGGCTACAACTGTGAAATTAACCGGTTTGCTGTCTGGTTACTTATGTGACAGTTATAGATAATAACTAGACTTTACATTCATGTAATAAATATTGGATTACTTGGAATAAATGACAAACTATTTATAAATAAATATAATCACATCATACTACATTTAAAGGCGAAAAGTGAGAGTGTGTGTGTGTATATTTCTGTTACTTCTTCACGCTCGAACGGCTGAACGGATTTGGATGAATTTGGCACACGAATAGACCATGTCCTGGAATAGCACAGAGGATACTTTTATCCTGGGAGTATGTTCCCTTGGGAGAATTTTCTACTTTCACGCTGACAGCAGCTAGTAATATAATATTTGAATAATAAAAAAAAAAATTTTTTCAACACACTTGCTCAGAAAGTGACTATAATTACACTAACTTAGGTTTATAATGGCACTTGTAACTAAACGGTGACTTTTTGATTACGTAACGTAATTAAAACCACATAACATAAACATATCATGAGACATTTTTGTTAGACCTCTGTCCTAAAAACAATTTTTTTTAATACGAAAAAGAATCACATGTTTTGTTTTTGGCTTAGATTCTAAGTCCTTTAAGCCATGTCTTCATTGTTGTTTACCATTATAATATGGATGTACACATTCTATTATTTTTTGTAGTAATGACTACCTCAGCGAAGCTTACCGAGAATGCTGACTCGATACTTTTGCTGCCAAATACGGCAAAAACATTAGAATGTGTTGCATCTGCATTACATATTTATTACTGATTACGAGGTGGTATGGTCTAAAGACCTTAGCCTGCCCAAATGGAGAGAAGAAAAAGAAATTAAGATGCGTGTGCATAAGAAAACAGATTCAATTTTTTACCGCCACATCACAAAAAAAACACTATTACTAGTTTTGCTGTTGGATAAGTTGTTAATTAAATAATTTTTCTTCACAAGTGTGCTAAAAAACGTCGTACGATACACGTGAATATTAGTGATTACCGTCCTCGGTTCCCTTAAGATCCTCGCCTTCGACTCAGCTAAAATACCGCCTCAGCGATAATCATCTACATTACACACGTCTTATATCATAATGTTATTATATTTATTGACAAAAATATTTCATTAGATCTTTTTCTTGACTTTATTTTAAAATCTATGTTCAAACTTTAAAACATTTTAAACAAAATGTTTGATGAATAAGATAAAACATTGAACTTATTTACACGAGAAGAAAATGTAATGAAATATATAAAATACAGACTGCAACATAATTTAAAAATCCGCTGTACAGGCACTTGAACTGTCGATCTTGTTTCTCTCTTTCATAAAGACGAGACGAGATACATATTGTAAAATGTTCTGAGATCCAACACAACGGCTATAGTCTCACAAGGCACATATTTAATACTATTGTATAATAAATTCGAGCCTTTTTGTGTTGCGTGAGGGCTGAGAGCATCGCACTCCACGCATGTACAATCAGTGTCATAAATATGTAAACACATCCAATATTTGAAAAACTCCGAGTACACACTGAGCTCGATAAAATGTGCATTTTCTATGTGCTCGGGACATTTCATATTGGCTGTTATTTTATATTGAATCCGTTTACAAGGGGAAAGTTAACAAAAGTTTTGTTTTCATTCAAGGCAGTAAGTAAGAAAGTTTGCAGCTTTATATTATATTGATAATTAGAAACTTGCAATTCGAGAGTTAAGAAATAAAAAACCGGGAAAGTGCGAGTCGGACTCGCGCACTGAGGGTTCTGTACAAACTTACCTATGAAAACGTAACTCAATTCCCGAATTGAGTTACGAAGATTTCTCCGAATCTGACGTAACTATATATTTACAGTTTTCACATTTTTACCTATATTTGTGCTAGATCTTGCTTCATGCCAAATATCAGGTTTCTAGGTCAACGGGAAGTACCTTATGAATTTTGTTTCCCTTGAGAGTGTCGAAATACACGTTTTTTGCGAAATAAACGGCTATATATATTTTTACACCACCTGCTCGATAATGCCCTTTTATATGTCATACAACCATCACTTAAAGCAAGTCATTCTGTCCCTAGGGAGATAATGCAGTATGGGCGATCCCTAGGGAATAATGAGATTTGAATTTGGAACGTCAATTTTGTTTGAAATAAAAAAAAAAACAATATATTTGTGAATTAAAATGTACTTGCGTTAAATAAGCTTGTTCAAATATTAAACTGGCCAGTAACAATAAAAAAAATGTAGCTACTGACGAGTCTCTAAAAAAAGTAATGAAAGCGCGGGAGCGTTACAGAAAATTAAAACTATAGATCTTATAGAAGTGAATTTTGTTTATTTCAAATCTCAAAACAAGTCGAGTGATAGTTAAGAATAACTTTTTTTTATTATTATTATTGATAGGCTCGCGTTTGACCATTATCTCACCTGATGGTAAGCGATGATGTGGCCGACGATGAAGCACGGTTGCCTAGAAGTAACCTATTCACTCTTGACTTAAAGATAATACTTAGTTATATTTCTCTAATAGGTATATAATTTGTTTTAGTAAATTTTCTTTTTATTATCTCACAGATGGTGTAAAAAGTAGAGTATCCAACACGGGGATAAAGCTGTCTTTGTCTTGGGCGGCTTGAATTCCTCACTTCACTCAGGTTCCTATATGAACTCCCTCGCGATGCTCGGGAGTTAATTATATAAATCCCTCACTGACGTTCGGGATTAAAACTTAGCCACCTTCGTTTCGTTCGGAATTCAACATGCCGCCCGCGACTTAAAGACACTGCTTTATCCCCTAGTCACATAATCTACTATTTTTTCGTTAACTCAGAAGTTTTATTTTTTCGCAACTTCAAGGGACCGCAGACCTGAGTATATGATTTTAATTTCAATTAGATACTTCTACGTGTTCCCGAGATAAAGGGTCTTGACAGACAGACAAACAGACGGACAACAAAGTGATCCTATAAGGGTTCCGTTTTTTCCTCTTGAGATACGGAACCCTAAAAAACACTGGAAATTGCTATAAAATATTACATATTAAATCAAGGCACTTTGCACATTTTTTTAATTAGAAGTGAGCAATTACACACAATTTCTCAAAGTGACTTGCACACATTATGTTTGTACCTTCGGGAGCTGAAGTTAATATGTATTCGCGCTGCTCGCGTATAACACTATACATTAAATTTTCGTTACTATTCTTTATGATGCTAATGTTTTGAAGTAAAAATGTTGCGCTAAAACTCGGTACGCTTCTCGTAAACACACCGCTCTGCGTCACAATTTATCTTTATTTTCGCAACGCTGCCCAAAGCATGTTGCATGCTGTAATACGTTTTGAACTTCACGGTGTAAAATAAAAAAAGATAAACATCGCATTACTTTATATACTATTTACATATGTATATTGTATTTGCGATGGTATCATAAAAGTCCTTTATATTGTCATTTCTCTTCTTCGAGTACTATTTCACGCGATCCAAGAAAAGTTTTACTTATTCGTGATTTATGTTTATGCCAAAAATATTGTGATCGTAAATTCTGTTTGCTATTGGTGCGTGTGACTTTGATAGTTGATTCATTCAATATTACATTGCGAGCTTATTTTCTTTATTTAAATTCGAGGTGTTAGAAGAAAAGTTGCAGATATCTTAATACAAATACAGACTGAATAGAACATTTAGGAAACACCTGCGCCTATTATCTAGTAACAAAAAGTACATAAAAGCGTGTATGTAGTAGGTAGGTACCTAATGTACATATACAACGTAACTTAGACATCCAGACGGATTCAGAGAATGATAAATAAGGGTGTTGGCACATGGCATGTCACAAAAATAATTTTATGAAGACAAATTGATAGGATAAAATATATATCAGAATAAAGCCTTCTAAAACGTATCGTAGGCGGGCACTGTGCGCTCGTAGCACACTGCGAGTTACGCCGTAGCATAGCGTAGCGAAAGATATTTATTTATTTAACTATTAGAATATATAATATAGACAGGCCTGTTGGTCTAGTGGTTAGTGGCCCTGAATGCTATGCCGGAGGTCGTGGGTTCGATTCCCACCCAGGACAAATGGTTGTGTGATGAGCACGATCATTTGTTCTGTGTCTGGGTGTAATTTATCTATATATGTATGTATTTAAAAATATATAAGTATGTTTATCAGTTGTCTAGTACCCATAACACAAGCTCTGCTTATCTTGGGACTAGGCGGCGTTGTGTATTAGTTGTGGAATATATTATATTATTATATTATAATTATTAGATTTATATTGCTATCACTTATAATACAATAAGTGATAGTGAATGATATTTCTTTATTTTTAAGCTTTAAGTACATATATTTGTATATGTTCATATATTATGTTTCCAGTATTGCTGCGTATATTGTACACGGGAACTTCACTTATAAAAACCTTTTTCCTTGTAGGGCTAAAAATAACTAAAAGCGTAGGAGGAATCGGAAGACAGCAGGTAATTACAATGTTATTTATGTATATAAAAGCTTGCTGAGCACGTCCATAGGTACTCACAGCTACCTGTATTTCGCATTCTCTGTGTAAGCTTTCATTCTCACGTCCTTCCATTTTCTAAGTAAAACGAGGTAGAAATCAGTGAGATGTATGCGTGTGCAACAAAGTGAACATAAGTCTGATGGAAACACGGGAGGTTCACTCGCCGACGTACTCACCCGCTTGCTAACGATGCGTTTTTTACGTCAGAACTAACTATCCAACGCCACATAAACAAAGCTATATAATAATTACGCGCTGAAATCTTACCGCTTCCAGTTACTTCTAAACTTACCTATGTATACAATTAACTTTACGGGAGAATAATTACCTAACATTGTTTATAATGCATAGTTAAGTATATGAAAACAAACTACAGGAAACTTTGCGTTGTTTCTGCATTATGTAAAGACGAATTAGTACGTACTGAATAACATTTTTCCCATGGGAGATGGAGTATGTAGATAGAAAACCGTTTCTCACCGAAATATTTCTTTTGTTTTTAAAAATAATAAGGTGATATATATTATTTTCTTACTTCAAAGGCGACACGTATCTCCGTGTATCCGATAACTGAACACAAACGAACGGCTTCGACACGCTCAAACAAATAAACGTGCACTTACAAACCTTTAAATGGTTGGTTTGTTTTCCCTGCATTCGTGAAAACATATAAAAACGAAGCTGACCCAGTTTTTCTAAAAAATCACTTTTGTTTATGATGTAATTTATTTCAAAATAATAAAATTGTAGGTACGCTATTAATTTCCAGCTAATAAAATTATTATTATCAGGGAAAACATGATTTCACTTTGCACTTATAGCGCGTTTGATGAAGTCGTATAATTATAACATTGTAAGTTAAGAAAGAAATGTAGCCACCTAGGCATATATTCTGCGTATAATGAACTTCTGGAAAAAAATAAAATAACATTTAACTGTTGGATAAATTAAGATTAAATCGGTTTCTCAAATTGAAAATACGTGTTTAAATCAGTACTAACAACAAAATATTTTATGCTCTAACAAATACAATATAACTAAGACGAAACACATCAAAAGCTACAGGTTACAATGTTTATTAACATTAGCGTGTTAAAAATACATCAAACCACTTTTAGTGGTTGAAGTGGAAACGTCTCTGGTATCGTTGAATTTTATGAGGCAAAAAAGCAGGATGGAGTTAGTTACGGAAAAAAGGGGATCGAAAAATCAATAGCATGCTTATCGGCGACGTATGCAGTCACGCTAAATCAGGCTGCGCGCTACACGCTGCTTAATTATTTTATTGGAGGGGAATATCCGTCAGGCTGACTTACCTTTAGTTCGACACTTAGGTTTGCGCACTCCGATAATAATGGGAAGAAAATGAGGCAAAGTTTCCAGTTATTTGTTTGACTAAGTCAAAGCACTTCTGGAGAAGTCAGAGAAAGCCGCGTGACTAAACAGATTAATTAAAAGTTGTGCTACGCTCCACTTGAAGCTGCGTCGTGCCATACATTTGTACATGTCTCATTGATCTGTGACGTACATAGATACACGTCTACGTCACATCTTTACGTGTACTCAACCTAATTTAATTTATCGTTTTTTTTTAATTTCTTTTATCCTTACATCGAATATGTTTCAGTTTTTTGTGTAACTATATTGTTATACTATTTCGATACACAAAACACGAATAAACGAACAACACGTTACTCGGCAGATACCAATTTCGCCAATAACGGAATGTTTTTTTCTTTTGCTCTGATGTAAATACCATTCATTCTCTTGTACCTATGAATGTGGAAATACAAAACAGAAATAGATATTTTGTTTCTTGAGTTGATTTAATCACTCTATCATATAATATTGTAAAGGAGAATTACTCCTTCATGCGTCAACTGTTTAAAGGATTTAGATGACATTTGGTACTAGGTATATTTTATCCTGGGAGTTTTTGAGTTCATTTAACCTTTTGACGTGCGTAATTAGAGACACAATAGTAAGACAATGGCTTGCGGGCGCCGGCTACCGCCTGAGCGTTAATGAATTAATTACTAAACTTTAACGTGGGGGAAGCTGCTTATAGATGCTAAATTAGTACAAATATGTTGTTAAACTTTGATATAATTGGCGGTATCGAGGAATAGTTTATTCAACAAATGGTGATAATTGTTTACGTGCGGTTGCCAGCACACTAAACAGTCGCAAGTGCCTTCTTGCTCTTGGCTCACGTATCGTTTCCTTTGACTCTATCTTGATCTAATTTCATCCGGTGTTTGCTGATAGTATGATCAATCATTCCTGTTAATCGGTACGTTTTACGAAGTTATAACGTTCTATAATTTACTGTATTAGTGCATTCATATATTTTACAGAAATGCTAGTCATTTTCTTCTGTCGATATTGTTGCGCTGGGAAAATAAACACCTGACTTTTTTGTTTGCTTCCATTAACCGAACAATATCTATAAATTTCACTGTAGAAGAATACGTGTGAAGTATAAAAAATGGTCAAACAAAGAAAGCTCTTTGTAACACTCGTAGTCTTGTGCTCGGCTGTGGTACTTTTGGGTACTATACGTTGAGTTGTTTGTGCGAGCTTTTCATTTTCCATTCCATCGAGTAGCACGCGATGGCAGCGGTTGCACGAGACAGTCGACAGCCGACAACCGCGGTGCACACGAGTCTTTTGCCCATTTGTGAACACCGCCACAAAGCTGGGTCACACGAGCGAACATTGCCAACTTAATACGTACACTCGAACTGCGATTCGCAACCCGCGATCCAATTTTGATATAGTCGAGCTTCATGTTGGCAATTATTAATCGATTTATAAAATCTCAATTTGATGCGTACGTTAGATAAGAGCGCTTCGAATTGAGACCTTACGTTAATGTGTAAATAATATAAGTACATATGTATAATGGCGATAATATTTTATTTTTTCATTAGAATCGAATCGTGTGGAATAAATATGCCTACACCGAGGTCCTAGCCGAGTGTGCTTCACCTCTTAGGAAGAAATATCAGTCTAGGGATATTAATCATGTGTTATTAGGTACATCTAGTTTTACAAGTCCTCTCTCGGCCACGGCGAGCTCTTGCGTCTGGACCTGGACTAGGCCATGGTACGGCGAGACGGTATGGGAAGCAGCCACCTAATGAGTGCGAAGGTAGTTAAAAGCGTGAGGGAGAGGCGATCCTTACGTCCCGGCCGCTGCAGGCCTCGTAACTTGCTGTCAGATAAAGACTAGGCTCGGATCAACGGTGCGTTGTATTCCACGCGCACCTCAAAGAGCTGTCACGCTTGTCACTGTCAGCTTCAGCATAATTGACGAGGCCCACTATGACCAATTTTTGCGAGGGCTGTAGGACTGTTCGAAATAGTTAGCGTGGCTCTAGCACGTAAAAGGTCCTTCAATTACCTTTTACGTTCCAGAGCTGATAGAGGTGGGTTTTAGTCAGTAAAAGTCTGACACTCCCTTTCTCTTCACTCAGAAGAGCGGGAGACCCCTCTGACATTCATAGCTCTGTATCAGTTTGCTTGGCTTGGTGTGCCATGTTATGCAAAACGGTGCATGCGTCCGACCCGGTTACAGTGCAAAACAAACATTGTTCTTAGATATTAACATAACCATAACAATCATGCCAAGCTACACTAAATTGGTTTCCACGAAATCAATAGGTAGCTACGTAGGAGTACAAACTCTTGCTAGGCATTGCTTACAAAAACATTATCTTTATTTTATCCAAACAAAGCTAAAAGCCGAAGGCTAAAATATGTAGGCACCTTTGTAAATGTTTGCTAATCACAGTTTCATAATGAATTAGCTGTCCCCCGAGGCTTCATCGGCGTCTTTGGTTACTACGCCGCTTCTGTGGGTCGTAGCGTGATATTACACAGCTTATTATACTACAGCTACAGCTTACACACACACACACACACACAGCTTATTACTATGTTAGCTTATTTTTTAAGCTATTGCATAGCTTCTATCGCGAGCCTTGAGCGCGGGGACCGAATCCAGAAATTCCGTAACGAAAAATATACCTCACGCTCCCCACTCCGACGGGCACGGAGGTGTGGCTTGGAGGCCGACAGAGACCGAACACCTATTTTAGAAAAGTCGTTAACGACCTGTGTGGCGCATTGGTACAGCGTTCTACCTATGTTATCATCGTGCCTCGAGTTCAAATCTCGGTCAAACAAAATAGTCTTTTTGTATTATAATAGATTATAGTAATGTTCTATGATAACAACTGAACATACTTGTAGCAATTTATGAAGTAAACAAGAAAGAAAAATGAAGTAAACAAGAAAGAGAAATGGTTTAGTAGTTTTAAAGTTAGTCGAAAAACATTAGTAACTTCTTTCAGGATTCGTTCCGGACATATGCCTTTAAGAGCTTTTGCATTTTTAATGAAAATGGTGGACTCTCCGAATTGTTTAGTTTGTCATAATAAAATAGAAGATGTCCATCACCTTCTGTTGGAGTGTGTCAGGAATGAGTCTGAAAGAAGTTCGTTAATTAATGAATTAAATATAAATAAGCTAGATTTAGGTATATTTAACGTTATTCTAACCAAACCAATGTCGCCAGAAGCTATTTTAGTTTACTCACTAGTTACTCTGTAATTGTGATGTATTTGGATAAGGGATGGAACTGATATAACAATTTGTTAAAAGTTCCTTAAATAAATAAATTAAAAAAAAAAAAAAAAAAAGAAAGAAAAAAAATTGTTTTCTTATCGGTCACCACGCTCTAAAAGTGTAACTTGAATTAATATCAAAGAAAAAGAAATACTGCATAAATAAAATAAATAAATAATTATAATTGCATAAGTTGATACAAAATGCTATGCAATAGCTTTACCGCGGCGGTCCCCGAGTGCCACACTTTTTTTTTTTATAGCTTATTATTCTTATACTATTTCTTATGAACCTGACTATTCCATACAGAATTTCTTTTTCCAAATAAACTGGTAGTTTCAGAGATTAACTCGTTTAAACAAACAAAAAATATCTTCCGCTTAACATTAATTTATAGACTAGGTCCTAAAGGCGGCTTCTCTCGCATCCTACTTTACAAAATTCTATGTGTGTTAATCCAAGATGTGGTCTATCTTAGCCTCAATGCAACATAGAGGAGAAAGCAAAAGGAACCACTTCTTTTATACTTCACTAGCATTCATACTCCATCTAGATAAAGATTTAAGCACAAAACTGGAATAAAAAATTTTGAACACATTGTATAATATTTAACAATTTGTTCCATACATGTTAACAACGGTTGCTGAAAGGTTGCATTAAACTAAAACCCAATTAATGTTTACAGAAAACAATACGTAATCCTGTAAAAAAACTCAACTTTATACGCTCATAAATAATCCAGTATGTTCGCTTACTCATAAAAAAGGTGCCGCCTCATCATCTCTCTATCATCTCAGTTTGACGCGAATAGCTTCCGATTTATCTTGACCTAACACATTCATATTGATCAACACATCCTCTTTCGTTTATCTCAATCCGTGATGTATAGACAGATAAGTCGTCTCCATTATCGTAATTTTGGCTATCACTATGTCGCCGATACGCCGATATCAAGTAGTCATTATCTTAATATCGCGCTATCATCATAAACGTGATTGTGTTGGGGATTAGCCAGAACATTTCATTGTTATAGGCTTCATACACAATGCTCGTAACGATTACTTAACCTTCAGATGAGCGGTCAGCGATCGATCAAATGTTATAGAAGAACATCAATATTTAGAGCGGTCTAAGTCTGGATTTGGAAAGGTTTTAAATGCAACGACACGGAATCACACTAATATTATAAAGGTCAAAGTATGTGTGTGTGTATATATTTATGTATGTGTATATGTATGTATGTATACAGTATGTTACTCCTTCGTGCTCAAACTGCTGAACAGGGCCTCAAGTCTGCTATTACAATAGTGTCAGAATGGTCTATCATTGATTTCATAATTGTTGATTTTGACAAGTTTGGTAATCTACTAATATAATGGCGTCATTATGACTTTCCAATGGTCAACCACTGAACCTCCATTGCAAGAAGTGATAACCTCGTACAAACTGACAAATGAATATCTGACGTATACGGTAATCTGCTAAAATTTTGACAGTTCATTTGATCAGTAACCTACCATTAGAACGTTACTGTGCAGTCATTGCTTTTAATAATCTCGATATTGTCATTCTACCACAACTTTATTACGAGACCATTGACCGATCAATGATCTATCATTATGAATTAGCAGATTACGAACTTTTAGCAAAATGACAATGAGATCGTGTTGGAATAATGAATTTATAAAAATAGCAGACTTGGGCCCCTCATTTGGACGTAACTTGGCACACTGGTAGACCATATCCTGGAATAGTATATAGGGTACTTCTTAAATCCCTTCGGATAATTTTCGTCATTTATATTTATAAAATTCAAAAAAATTAAAAATTAAAAAGTGCACTTATAAAACATCTGAAGTATGGTCGTTTCCTATGGAGAAGAACCGGCAAGAAACTCCATCGTTACTCTTTTAAAAAAATTGTTCTTCTTACAATATTTCCATATTACAATAAAAGTAGATATTATTTAAGGACAGTGTATAGTTTAGATATAATTAGGTTTGTTAGCCCGATGGTAAAACAAACAGCCTTTATTATTTTTACAAGAACTTCCACTGCCCGCGGCGCGGCGTCGATAAAACACTAGTTACTGATAAACTAATCAGATGTACAATGTATTATTGGAATCTAAATAAAACCATGTTCTGATTGTAGCTATTCTCGTCTATTTAATGCTTCTAGGTCAATTGTTATACACGGCAAGTCGGTATGTGACGCGATATCTGTATTTAGCTCCCCAGTGGAGTGTGATCTGTATCAGATCAAGATGCAAATACTCCTCATGCGAGGAATCTTAGCTTCAAGCGAATCAGGAAACCACTAATGTACTTAGTGATGTAAACTTGCAGACTACCTACCATGGACTAGGCTCCTACATGTGCTTAATTATGTTCTAATGAATTGATCAAGACAACTTCATCTACATTGAAAGTGCCAATTAATAGAATAACAGTACTGTAACGTCAATCTTTTAGCAATGTACGTAATACTTTGCCTGTTATTGTTTCCTTGGAATAATACGAAGTGTAGCAGCTGTCCAGCTGTTTCTCATCGCTCGCAGATGCAAATGACCCAAAAGGGACACACTTTGATGCCTTCTAATAAATTACTCAGTCGACTTTTATGTGCCTGTTTTTTATTGAGAATCTCCAAGAAAAGTTGTGTACTCATACAGACGCAGTTTAAAGTCTTTTCTATAAGACGTTGATATAGATAATTAGATCAAAACATTTTAATCTATGAATCCAAAAGGAAGCAGCAGTCAGCATGCAAAATGATGTAGATATAGATTTATAAAGTGAATTGAGCCTCGTTAGAATATTACGAATAAATATTAAATTGAGAGATCATTAAAGATGAAACTGAATTCTGAATTCTGCTCCATTGCCGCTGATTTGATTACAACATCGTTGATTTTCTGTTATAGTCAGGGGTACCATAAAGGAATCACGGGTTTTGTATTTGGGGCGTGTTCGAACCACAGATCAAAAGGTTACCTATCTAAACCTACGTAGTATTGTATATCGCCGTAATAAATATAAGGTATATAGTAAGGGAATGTATAGGTAAAGTTGGTTGGTTTTGACGACGTCTGGCATGCGGAGCTCGCAGGCGGCTGGCAGACAATAGTCGCCTTGTTGCCGATACAAAGGCATACCCAGCCGCTTATATGTTTGCTCCACACTATTTATTCATCTTAAACTATATTAGACCGCAGTCCACAGTACGTTTGCTCGTTCGTAAGCATCTGATAAATGTAAGAAAATAGTACAAAAGCTCGGCCGGATAAGAACAGCAGTTTATTAAATTCTTTATTTTATTTCCTGAACATACAAACAGATATAGATACGTACTGTCGAATTCCTTCTCATTTCTTTTTTAATGAAATACTGTTTAAAGGTTAATGGGGTTCTTGTCTTTTATTCCTGTTTTTATTTAGATTTAGGTGAATTTATTGAATAAAGTTTGGCGTGCGAGAAATTACATACACGTAAAATGCATCCATGAATGTTTATGATGTGTAAAACGGGTATTCAAGGCAACTTTTGTTGATAAACTGTTTACAACGTGTTTATTACCAAGTTTACCGCAAACTCTGAAACTTGGCCGTCCATATTTGTCAGTTGTTGCTAGGATGTCGCCCGAGGAGATAGTGATGCTCTGTGCTGCTTACATAATAATCCATAAGAGAGCTACCAGAAAAAAAAACCGGGCAAGTGCAAGTCAGACTCGCGCACTGTAGGTTTCGTATATACCTACCTATGAAAACAGTTCAATTCCCGAATTGAATTACGAAGATTTTTCCGAATCGCAAAAAAAGATTTTTTTTTGTGACGTAACTACAAATTTACAGTTTTCAGATTTTTTCCTATATTTGCGATCTTGCTTCATGCTAAATTTCAGGATTATAGGTCAATGGGAAGTACCCTATGAATTTTGATTTCCTTGAGAGTGTCGAGATATACGTCTTTTGCAACATAAATGGCCGTATCTTTTTTTTTCACGTTCCCAAGATAAAGGGTCTTGACAGACAGACAAACAGACCCACAGACGGACAACAGAGTGATCCAATAAGGGTTCCGTTTCTTCCTTTTGAGGTAAAGAACTCTAAAAAGACGAAAAGGTGTTGGGTTCGAAACTATTTCATAAATAAAAGTTACGTATTTCATGACATTTGTGGTTTTGTTGGGTCTTTTCACAATTTCGGCCCAAACATATATTTTTAATCTTTATAATCTTTATTTGAAAAATCCCAATGTACATAACGCTCTATGACCATCGAAACCTGGTTTTTGTACCACACTACTTCCATGTTTAGTAGATATTTTGTCTTGCTCTCCATTCGAAGTGGGGAACACGGTAACATGTTTCTTAAACATTGTTTCATCACCTTTGTTTAAAAACTGTTTATAAACTGTTTCCAGAGATGATGACACATTGTGAAACACTGTTTATGAACTGTTTAAAAACAGTGTTTATTAACAAATGTTGCCTAATGAATACCCGGCTTAACTTTTACATGTTTCAAAGGAAACGTGCAAAAACTAAACAAGCCAAGCCTAAACAAAGTTCATTAGTAAATGCTGAGCTAGTACGAGTACGTTTACTTGATCAAAGCCGTTATTACGGCTTCGGCTAATGTAATCGATTGCAGAGCCGTGTGTCGACGCACTTAGAGGCCCCATTGTCATTAGTGTGGCTGCTTTACGACACGTTCAATTGCACAATACTTCATTATTTAGAAAAGCTTAATCGAATGTGAATAAAAACTAAAATGGTGTATTGGTAGGTTTTTTTTTTCGGTGGGAAAATCCTGTTACTTCGTTGCCTTTCGTACCAGGGCCGAATCTTCCTTTCAGAATCAGACCTTTGGCCCCAGTAGGCTTCGACCCTGCTAAGGCCCCTACAGTTGCTGACATCTCCTTGAGGCGCGCGTAGAACAGCACGCGCCGTCGACGACTTGGGCTCGGTCCGGGCGGTTACCGGACGGTCGGACGGCGAGCCACCCATTGCTCGCCGTCCGCAAGCCTGCGCCTACGATGGCCGGAAATCGGGATCGGAATCCCGGCGGCGATTGGGGCGTGAGGACCGTTGCCGCACGCGATCGGCCGCCTCCTTTTCTAGCATTACTGCTTCGCAGAAGGAGGCGACCGCCTGCCACTCCTTGGTACAAGCCATTGTCCGGAGCGAGGCGCTCCGGATCATGGCCTGTACCAAGGCCCGGTGCGAGAGATCGCCGCCGCCGATCGCCCCCACGAGGACACAGCGTTGCTCTGTCCTCGTTTTTCCTACCATGTTCGGTGAGGACCTGCGTCATGCGGAAGGTAAGGACGCCGTGTTGCCTTTCCAGCCACTCCTCAAAGAGGGGACTTACCGCCATAATTATGGCGTGCCCAGTATTGGTAGGTATGGGTATGAAACTATGAACAGAATATTTTTAGAGTATCTAAGGATTATTATATCAGGCGATGTTCTATAGCTTCTGCCTCCATGGGAAAAGTGTGCGAGTTTATGTATTTTATATATAATCATCATCATCATCATCAGTATTACCCATGTGTCACCACATCGACCGGTCCACAGAACAGAAGAAAGAGGTTAGAATGGCCTTGTGGGCGGGGCAGGAGTGCCACAAAGTATGATCGTGATCATAGTTCAAATTGTGGTTCGACCGAGATTGACACCCGTCAATCGATACTGTAACAGTGTACGAAGCTCTGTGAAAAACACGAATTATGCCGTGTTGCGCTATTGCAACGTGTCGGAAAAGAAGCAAAGTGTGTAGCGTAGCCCAAAAATGGATTTCTTTTCACCGGTAAGTCTAAAAACTTGGAAAGAAGAAGCATTTTTTCTAATTTTGTAAATGTCATGATGCATAGAGCAATTTGTTTTATTAGGTTACAAATTGTTTGACATAAACGAGCATGGCAATTGAGAGTTTGTTATGCTCATTCAAATGTGTCGCTGATGGCGGCGCGTGTGAAGGATCATTCGATTCCCTTTAAAATGTTTGAGCTGTGCGGGCCTAATGAATGTGTCATGCTTGAGAACGGGCACTGTCAGTTAAGACTGGTCATCTTTTAACGATAAGTGGCTTATTTCAATTTTCATTACTTTTTTTTTCATTATTTATTCACATTGTGCTCACATAATAGAAGCCATAAGAGATATGTAACCGAGATTTTTGTAACTCATAACATAATCTAAAAGACCCCCATGGAGTTTCTTGCACGTTCTTCTCCATAGAGATCTACGCTTTGGAATGTACAATTAGCATCACTTTTCTGCCTGGCCAATTTTTTACAATTTAAAAGGCCCGTGGTTATTTTTAAATAAATGTCTTAATTTGATGTTTTGTTTTTCATTTTTTTTTCTGTATTCAATTTTTTTTTTCCTTTTTTAGCAATCTATCGTATTGGTATACGCCCGAAATTATAGCAATAACTAGTCGTCAATTTTATAGATATCAATGATCGACCTTTTAGTACCCTTAAATTGCATTTTTGCATGTGTGACACAACCAATAGCAAACTTGCGATCTAAGTGTGCGTGGTCTGTTGGTGTGCGTAATGCGCGTTCGTATAGGTTTCTTGCCTGTTGTAGAGTTACAAGGTGGGAGACAAGCGGCGACACTTGTTCTAGTACAAATCGGGAAGTATTTCCTTTCTAACCTCTTTCATCTGTTCTGTGAACCGGCCGGTGAAATTTTCTTGCGTCCATAATGTTCAAATTCAAATCTATATTCATTTAATATTATAAAGCTGACGAGTTGGTTTATTTTAACGCCCTAATCTCAGGAACTATTGGTTCAATATGAAAAAATATTTTAGTGTTAGATAGAAATTAATAGAAAAACAAAGGTGATGTGCTTGAGTGCAACAATTATAGAGGAATAAATCTAATGTCGCATACTATGAAAGCCTGAGAGAAAGTTATTGATTGGCGACTGAGAGAAGAGAGTGAAATTTCACTGAACCAATTTGGTTTTATGCCCAGTCGGAGAACAGCGTATGCCATTTTGCTATACGCCAGCTGTGCGAGAAATACAGAGGTGCGCATAAAAAGTTGCACATGGTATTCGTTGACCTCGAAAAGACATACGACCGGGTACCTCGTGAGGTTCTGTGGTGGGCCCTTAAGGAGAAAGGTGTGCCTGGGAAGTATTTGCAGTTGATCCGAGCGATGTACAGTCGATTCAGTACCCAAGTCCGGTCTACAGTGGGCACCACTGGCAGCTTCAATGTGGATGTCAGCTTACATCAAGGGTCGGCTCTCAGCCCTTACCTCTTCCTGATGATAATGGACGCTCTGACGTCGGACATTCAGGAAGAGGCTCCCTGGTGTATGCTGTTTGCCCATGACATTGTGTTGGTTGCCGAGAGTGGCCTAGAGGTCCAGAACAGATTGGAGGTGTGGTGGCACATACTGGAGAGTGTTGGCCTGAAATTGAGTAGAACCAAAACGAAATACTTGTTCTGCGATTTCGGCGGTCTCTCCAATCCAGTGCCTTTAGCTCTCGCTGGAACGCTCATACCGATCTGCTCTGACTTTCGGTACCTCGGGTCGCTCGTCCAAGAGAATGATGAGGTTACGTCAGGGTCTACCTGACGTAACACATTGGATCAACGCAGGATGGATGAAATGGCGACAGATCACGGGAACAACTTGTGACCTACGGATGCCCCTCAAGTTGAAGAGTAAAATCTACAAGTCCGTGATAAGGCCTGTCATACTGTATGGATCAGAATGTTGGGCTGTGAAAAAGGCGGATGAAAAAAGATTGCACGCAGCAGAGATGAGAACGTTAAGACGGATGTGTGGTGTGACGAGAATGGATAAAGTGAGAAATGAGTGAATGAGAGGGAAAGTTTGAAAGTAGCGCCAGTGACTGAAAAGTTGAAAGGGAATCGTTTGTCTTGGTATGATCATGTGAAGAGGAAGGATGAAACGCATGTTACTAAAAGAGTTATGAGTTTACATGTCATGTAGATGACCAAAGAAAAGATGGATGGATTGTGTGAGAACTGATATGAAAGAAAAGGGAGTTAGTGATAGAGTGACGAGTGACAGGACAGAATAGAAGAACAAAACGTGGTGCGCCGACCCCAAATAAAACGGGACACGGGCAGGAAGATGATGATGATGACGATAGTTTATTTATCAGTAACCAAAAACGCGGGTAAAACTGTGGGGGACAGCTAGTTCAAAGTATTTTATTTCACATAGGCTTATATTGGCACTTATAAAACGTCGGAAGCTAGTGCAGTGCTATTGCTATTGCAGTTCCGTATCAGATTTTTAATAGTTTTATGTTCACTCTGCAAAATAGTCACAAACATTAATGGCTATTTTCAGTCACACGTGAAACGTGGGTCAATCAGTTGGGATTGGTTTCCATTTGCAAGAAGTTTACATCTCTACGTTAAAAAATAGGTCGGTCTTAATCTGTCAATCACTGATGTGAACCAGCGAAGCCTCGTTGAGAACGAGTTCAGCACATATTTAAGCCGTAGGTGGATCCGTAATTACTGCACCGGGTACGAAAGTGGTAATTAGAAACTAAAAAATCCACTAGTGCATAAAATTATACGCGAGCCTATCAATTATTAATTAATGATAGGCTCCCGTTTGACCACTATCTCACCTGATGGTAAGGGATGATGTGGCTGACGATGGAGAATATGGTAGACATACGGAACATCGGGTACGACTACGTGTTGCGCAGCGACCTCCCTGACGGGGTCAGCGTGGTCTGTTACGAAGACGATACGCTGGTCCTAGCGCAGGGAGAGTCATACCAGGCGGCGGCCGAAATAGCGACAAGCTGGGTTCGACAGTCGTGGAGAGGATCCAGCAGTTGGGACTCGAGGTAGCACTGCACAAGTCTGAGGCCATGTGGTTCCCAAATAACGGTAGGATGAGTTCACATCGGCTGTCGACGACAAGTACTTGGGACTCGTCCTCGACAGCCGATGGAATTTTGAGGAGCACTTCCAACGTCTGGCTCCCAAACTGGATCGGACTGGGGCTGTCCTCAAGCGGCTTCTGCCCAGTCTAGGGGGTTTAGATGCCTCCTGCCGGAGGCTCTACGCAGGAATCGTTAGGTCCATGGCCCTTTACAGGGCGCCGGTATGGGCGCCGTCGCTGCGAAAGCAACCGGCGGCCAAGCTGAACGCATGCCAGAGGGTCAAGGCCATCCGGATGCTGCGGAGATACCGCACGGTTTCCCGTGAAGTGGCGAGCCTCCTTGCTGGTCTGCCACCGTGGGATTTGGAGGCAACAGTCCTTGAACGCATGCACGATCTGTGCGTGAAGATGCAACGCCGGGGCGAAACTCCACTGCCGTGTCAAGTCGCGGCATGGCGGACAGAGTTCCGGCGAGATCTCATGGTGGAATGGCGACAGTAACTGTCGCAACCCAGTGTTGGGCACGCCACAATTATGGCGGTAAGTCCTCTCTTTGAGGAGTGGCTGAAAAGACCTCACAGCGTCCACACTTTCCGCATGACGCAGGTCCTCACCGGACATAGTAAGTTCGGGAGATTCCTGCACCGGATTCATGCGGAAGAAACGCCCGGGTGTCGCCATTGTGTGGACCGCCCGGAGGACACGGTGGAGCATATGGTAGAGGTGTGCCCCGCCTGGGCTGAGCACCGCCGTGTCCTTGTTGGGGCGATTGGCGGCAGCGATCTTTCGCGCTGGGCCTTGGTACAGGCCATAGTCTGGAGCGAGGAGGAGTGGCAGGCGGTTGCCTCCTTCTGCGAAGCAGTAATGCTAGCAAAGGAGGCGGCCACACGCGCGAGGGAACGGCCCCCACGCCCCAGGGTCTCGATCCCGATTTCCAGCCACCGTAGGCGCTGGCTAGCGGACGGCGAGCCATGGGTAGCTCGCCGTCCGACCGTCCGGTAACCGTCCGGACCGAGCCCAAGTTGTCGACGGCGCGTACTGTACCACGCGCGCCTCAAGGAGATGTCAGCAAAACCGTAGGGGCCCAGCAGGTTCGAAGCCTACTGGGGCCATGGGTGATGCGAAAGAGAACCCCGGGGCCCTGGAACGAAGGCAAAGAAGGAACAGGAGTGGGTTTTAGTCAGTAAAAGTCTGACACGCCCTCACGCCCCACCCAAGGGCGGGAGATGGTATTAGATGATTTCCTACCTAAAAAAAGGAGTGGAATTCCCTGCCGGAATCTGTTTTCTGATAGCTATAGCCTGGGGATCTATAAGTCAAGAGTGAATAGGTTACTTTTAGGACAACGTGCTGCTTCGTCGACCACATCATCGCTCACTATCAGATGAGACAGTTATCAAGCACGAGCCCATCAATAATAAAAAACCGGGCAAGTGCGAGTCGGACTCGCGCACTGAGGGCTTCGTACAATTTACCTATGAAAACAGTTCAATTCATTACGAAGATTTTTCGAATCTTTGTTTTTTGTGTCGATCTGCAGTTTTCAGATATTTTTATATATTTGTGCTATGAGACCTTGTTTTATGCCAAATTGCAGGATTCTAGGTCAACGGGAAGTACCTTATCTTTTTTGTTCGATAACTGAGAAGTCTGATTTTTCACAACTTCAAGGGGCCGCCGACTTGAGTATATGGTTTTCGGACGGACAACAAAGTGATCCTATAAGGGTTCCGTTTTTTCCTTTTGAAGTACGGATTCCTATAAAGTGACGTAAGTCACTAAGTACTAAGTAAGTACGAAGTGAGTTTGCAAATATTTTCATACTTAGCTCTCGGGATTGTGCTGCTCATTAAAACATAGGTTCCATAGTTTTCCCAAAGGAAAGTTGGCTCAGAACTATTCCAGAACTGAGCAGTATGTGCAGTGTTGTTAATTTTATATTCAGTAAACCAAATAAAAGGTTTTTGACGCAGGTACGGTTAGACATCAAAATTTTAATTAGCCATGATCCACTATTTACCTATTAACCGACTTATGTTTTATAAATCGGTCATTGCTTATTTATGTATAGACTTATTGAAGCAAGCCGTATAATTCTAATTACACGTAATGTTACTGGATGGCATTGAAGTTTTTAAAAAAATACCTAATTTTTAATTCGACGACAATCATTGGTATCGCCGTAAAATTCTCTTCGTCATTTAATGTTATACCTGTGTCTGTGTGCTTGTATGAACCTCGCGTGTCGGTCTTTGGACAAGTCCTACAAATGTTTAATATATCTCATTTATAATTCAGCTTGAACCTCAAACTTTGTAGCCTACTGCGTAATTAACTTAAACGGGTATTTCGAATCAACAAAGCCTGAAACACGTTCTATAAAAAGACAGAATAGGCGGCAATTAGATACTTTCTTGTTGGCAGGTGCTAATAAATTCTATGTTCATAAGTTCCATTAAGCTCCTGCCACCTCCAACTAATTCTTGTAACAAAATGTACCGAAATATTACCTGCGTATTACAGCTTTTAAAACATCGTATTTCCAAAGTACTGTAATACTTCTTAAGTAGCTTTTAATACTTTGGGGTGACAGGAAAAAAAATTAATCCCGATTTAAGTCTTAGAATTTGATGTATGTGCTTGACTCATCAGAAAGTAGGAGGTAGTGTGACGCATGTATTATTCATGCGCCCTCAGTGTCGGCTGCGGCACCACTGTACCCTGTACCAGTAAGGCTCGGCACGAACGGGCCACCGAACACAGCCACCGGTGGCCGGCGGCAGCCACTTAACACACTTTTTCATACATTTTGTATATACGTGCCGCACACGTGTAGCCGGTGGCCGCCACTAACTACAGAGGTGTCCGCGACTCGCCACTTGTGGTCGCTACGGGCCACACAAAACGCCTACACCCGCCACTGTCGTCGCACTGCTCCACCCCCCGCGCAGTTAACCGCTAAACGTTTTAAGTATCGTACGCGTCACCATGCCATGCCACCATGCGCAAGCAAACTATCCGTGTAATGAGTCCATCGTAAGACTGCGTAGCAGGGAGCGGGTTATAAAATGTGGCAGCTTCCGAACACCGGTGTCGGTCGCTCGTTTCTGACATTGTTACAAATGTGGCGGTAGCGCGTGGCAGAGACCGGTGGCTGTGGTCGGTGGCCCGTTTGCACCGAGCCTTAGTTAACTGCATACACGCCGCATGACAGCAGTTGACATCTGTTTGGGCTAGCGAATAGAGACCTCTACTCTGATTAATTTGATACTTTGTGGAGGTGAGTTCAGACACTCGTTACTGAATCTCTACATTCCTGTAGACTTCTGCAAATATTCTATAACAGCTGTGTCGATTTTGTTGTAAAAGAATAAAAACAATTCTGTCGAGTAGTTTTTTCCACCGTTTGAAGCTAACACAATGAGAAACTTCGTAAATATAAATACGATTGAATGAAACATGGCAGCACGCACGTGTGAATTTGTATGACATCTATCGACATTGTAGTTATTTTCTTTCCCAAGTGTAACAAAGTATTGTGCTATTTCAGGATTAAACTCGTTTCCCGTTTTATTAGATTCCTCTTTTAGTTTCCTTTTACATGCACTGAAATGGCCATATAACGGAAGTAAAGTAGTACTTAAATAAAATTTAAATCGGGCTACAAGTAAGTTATTTTATTTACAGCTATTCAGGACAATGTGTCTATCAATAAACAACACGAGGTTTGAATATTAACTGAGTATTTACAAAGGAAACAGCTTTGTTCAATTGGTGCACGGCACACAATTGCGCTGTTTCATCGCTACAATGGAGCGTTTCATAGAACATGAATAACTAACCTACAAAATTTTGCATCATCAACTCAAACAAGCGACTATTGAGATAAACACGGTGGCGCAGGTTCCCTTACATTCCGTATTTACTTATTTTACTTTCGAAACACAAAACGTAATAATGATCCAGTAAATAAGTATAATATATTGAATAATTTATTTTTTATTTACATTTACATGCAAATGGAAATGGAAATGCAGATTTATGACAATGTAGTTATTTACGAAGAAATATTTATCTATACTTATATATAAAAGGCTTACTGATCACAGCTCAATCTATTGGACGGATTGCGCTGAAGTTTGGCACGCTTTTGGTAACCATCTTATTAGATTTTTTTTTTATTCTTTTGCCGTAAATTTTCTATGAACCATGAAATTGAATAATCTGAAACGTGTTTTCTCAAAATCGCAGTTGTTTGGGATGACATGAATCCTTGTCTGCGTTCACTTACTTATATAATCTATGAAACTGTATCAATGCATGTGAAAATGTACTTTCTGTTCTTCAAGATACAGGATTGTTTCTTAGTTTGAAGTACAGCGATTTTATTTATGTGAAATAGCTACTCTCGTTATTAGTGTTTCAACACTGATGTTATTTTTAGGCTTATAATTTTATTGCGCAATAAATTTTTACATACTTTTACTTACTTACTTAGAATTTCCCAGAATCCACCCCCTAAGGGGATAAAACAGGGTTCTAAAGTTTGTATGGAGAAGCATAGTTTCACTCGTGCGAAGCCACTGGCAGAAGCTGGTCTGTCCTTATATACTACTTCTTCCTTTTCTTCTTCCTTCTTTTCTTTATAGATAACTTTTTCCTTTTTTCTTCCTTCTTTTCTTTACAGACAACTTCCTCCTTTTCTTCTTCCTTCTTTTTTTTTTTATAGACAACTTCCTCTTTTTCTTCTTTACTTTTTCAGTGTCCTTTTCTTCTTTTCTTTTTCTAGACTTTTTTTGCCTTTATAGGAAGTACTTACCTATTTTTTTCGTCTTTATAGGAAGTAAGTACCTATTTTTTTCGTGATTGGTCGAGGGGTCCTCTGTACTTTTTTTTTTCGGTCGGAATATCATCCAATGACAACCCCCGCTCTTGGGCGGAGCTGAAGATAGTGTCAGACTTTTCAGAAGCAGACCCTTGGCCCCAGTAGGCTTCGACCCTGCTGGGCCCCTACGGTTTGCTGACATCTCCTTGAGGCGCATGTGAAACAGTACGCGCCGTCGACGACTTGGGCTCGGTCCGGACGGTTATCGGACGGTCGGACGGCAAGCTACCCATTGCTCGCCGTCCGCAAGCCCGCGCCTACGGTGGCCGGAAATCGGGATCCGAATCCCGGCGGCTGGGGCGTGAGGACCATTGCCTCGCACGTTCCCGTGCGGCCTCCTCCTTTGCTAGCATTACAGGTTTGCAGAAGGAGGCGACCGCCTGCCACTCCTCCTCGCTCCGGACCATGGCCTGTACCAAGGCCCGGCGCAAGAGATCGCTGCCGTCGATCGCCCTCACGAGGACACGGCGGTGCTCTGCCTAGGCGGGTCACACCTCCAGCTTATGCTCCACCATGGCGGTCCACACAATGATGACACCCGGGCGTTTCTTCCTTACGAATCCGGTGCAAGAACCTCCCGAACTTACCATATCCGGTAAGAACCTCCGTCATGCGGAAGGTGAGGACGCCGTGAAGTCTTTCTAGTCACGCCTCAAAGAGGGGACTTACCGCCATAATTATGACGTACCCAGCAATGGGTCGCGACAGTCGCTGTCGCCATTTCAACATGAGGTCCCGCCGGAACCTTGTCCGCCAGGCGTTGCATCTCCACGTGCAGTGGCTTCTGTACTCAGGATTTGTTACTAGTTCGCAGTAGTGCGAACTACCCACTGAAATGAAAATTTGGTAGTGGGGCAAGGTTGGCTAAACTGAAACGATACATCTTTCAGTACAAGTAGCTCCTTTGTACCCTACCATATAAATAAACACCTATGTAGATTATGTAATGGGACAAACAATGCGAAGCTTTTAAGCTGAAATTGTTAACCGATTATTTAATTTAAAGTTATAAATGGGGTCAATTATTTCAAAGGGTCCAACAACTTATACGTTAGCTCATTTTGGTCACGTTTCTACTCATTACGGTAAAGTTACTGATACTCATACGGATAGGTACCTATTACTAATGCATGAAATGCATAATTCATTTAGTTATACGTGTATGCATATCTTTTAATCAAAATTATTTTTTATCTATTATCCATTTGTTGTCAACTGAGACTTTTTTTGTCGTAGTGGCTTCCGCGTTGTATTGTATCCAACTGGGATCAATACCCCTGTTGGTCTAGTGGTTAGTGGCCCTGACTGCTACGCCGGAGGTCGAGGGTTCGATTCCCACCCAGGACAAATGTTTGTGTGATGAGCATATAATTTGTTCTGTGTCTGGGTGTAATTTATTTGTAATATGTATCTATTTAGAAATACATAAGTATGTTTATCAGTTGTCTAGTACTCATAAAACAAGCTCTGCTTAACTTGGGACTAGACGGTGTTGTGTGATAGTTGTGAAATATTATTATTTTTTTGCATATATTTATCTCAGGACCCTGACCCTACCTCATGACCTCAGGTCTTGGACCTTTGGAAGGCGTACGAGGAGTCGAAACCAACTCGCAGAGGCCCGTTAGACGCTTTTAATGAAACGTGGTACCAACCAACGATTATTCCTGTAAGCGCTATTCTAGTGCATCCAAGGACAACCCCCAGTTGGTGGGAAACTATTGCGACATATGGAAAACTGAGATATAGGGCTATGGTTTTTGGAGTCTTAAGTGGACTGGTTACCAGAGACTATGTAAAGATTAAGGCCTATGTCTGAACAATGTTATTAATTTCCATCGATAAAAAAACTTTTTACAAAAAAAAAAATACAACCGATTTCAAAGTAAAAAAAAACACTGCAAAATAACTTTAATTTCGGAAGTCGGTGTTTCTATAATAGGTTTGTCTCTTCGTTATTTAACACCGACTTCCGAAATTAAAGTTATTTTGCACTTTTCAGTGTTTTTTTTTACTTTAAAGTCGGTTGTATTTTTTTTTTTTGTAAAAAGTTTTTTATTTTACACTTTTTAGTTATGGTACCACCACTAAAAAGTACCCCTCAGTCAAACTTAAATACCTTATAGCCAGAGTGCATCTCATGACAATTCTAATAATCCCAAACACGGTTAGATTACATTAATTTATTACAGAGTTTCGGTGCCTAACTTTAGGCTTCATCATCAGATCAGTTCGATATATTCCCCCTCTACTTTCAGTCAGTCATCGACTACACGTATAAACAAAGCAATTTTACTTGTTACGACGGTTTTGCTGTGATCCTATGAGGAGTTCTGTTCCATATCTTCGAAGTTCATGATCAGATCATAACAATATTTCTATGGGACCAACTTGGAAGTATAACCTTCCAATCAAAAAAAAAAAATTTCATAATCGGTCCACTATTGACCAAGAAATCGGTGAACATACATAAAAAAAAAAACATACATTCAACCGAACATATAACCTCCTCCTTTTTGAAGTCGGTTAAAAAACGCAGCGGGTGACTTGCACACTCAATAAATGGGCTCCCAAAAACGGTCGCTAGTACGAAGTGACGTAGCAACATGAGGGCAACATATCCTGAGGTGCTTAAGGAGTGGAGAGTTATACCACTGCTATCAGGACAATCTCGAAAGTACGGTCAAGATACCCTACCAGCACGTTACTGGATTATTTATCCTTCTCCCGAGCTCGTTTGCTCTTGCGGATCTCCACTCAAGCCAGCCAATAAAGGCAAGTCGGAGATGAAGAACAAGAATTCTTCTCTTGTCTTGAATTTTCTTTGTTTGGTGATGTCGTGATTGGAGTAGAGGTTCGAGTAAAATTCTGTGGGGTAAACAAAAGTTAGTGGTCCACCGCCTGCACCCGTGGAGGTAATTTGCATATAGGAATAATATAACATAACAATGACCCGGTTTAGGAAGAGAATTATAAGAGCAAAAATCAATTTTTTGCCATAATTTCGAATGTACCACTTAATTTTTTTAACTGCGTCGGTTCATATTATGCTATACTAATTTGATTATTTTTTTCACATGTCTACAGATATTTTGCGTACCTTATTATATTTCCCAGAAGTTGTGGTACAGGTATACCTGTATCTAAGCTGTATCTAACTTAAATTCCCTAATTAAATATTGAATCAATCACACAAAATTCCTTGAAAATCTAGACCAAGTAAGAGCGGTGACTAATATATTGATTTGAGTCGATAAAATAATATCTAATCTTTAATATCTGTCTGGTATTTTCCATCTAACAATACCGGTAACATCACATGGTTTATCTGATACTCTATTTTGATAAAAAAGCAAAAGGTGCGCCTTCTTGAAAGTACCAACGAGGTGACTACGCGTTTTAATAGTTTTTTTTTTTCTAATTGTAGTACAACTTCTATGAAAACGCATAGTCGTCTTATCACATTCGTTTAGACAGATTAGCAAAGTGTGATGAAAACAATGAAGGCATTCACGCAAATAAATAATTATTGTCTAAATTAATTTATTGTACAAAACCGACGGAAAAACAGTTTCAAGTTTAATAATATTGACAGCTATTTACTCTCTGACTAAAAATTAGGCTCGATTGCTTTTGTAAAGATTTTTGCATTTGTTTTATTTTTAATTACAGTATTCAACTGTTCTTTTAGAAAAAATCTTTCAGTCGTTTGGTCATTTGTTGCCAGTAGATTAAAAATGCTGATTGCGGTTTGATTCCACAGAACGTTAATCAACGGAGAAAGAAAGAAATCGTTACATTTTATCAAATTCCCTGTGCCAGAAAAATAATGCTCGATCTCGACCCTTTATTTGTATAATCATGCTGAAAATAATAATTATACTGCCAGGAACCAGTTTTGAGAACTTAAAAAAACGAAATCTCTTACAACCTTTTACAACCAGCAGAACCTTTTTATTTTAACCTGCGTTACGTTTATATGAAATTAATTAATTAAACAAAGGAAAATTAAACATTTCATGGCTGAAGCGCTGCGGAAAATAACCATTTGACGGTGCAACCAAGTGGAAAATGTTGGATATTATATATTATATCTACTAGTGATCCACCCGGGTTTCGCACGGTTTATTTTTTGTGCTAATTAAATACATAAACCTTCTCGTTTATTGCTCTTTATATTAGTGAAAATGAAAACCGCATCAAAATCCGTTGCGTGAGATATTTATTTTTGTATTCAATTTTTCACTGTAAACAGTCGTGCTGGGAATGTAAATGTGGAGCCTCGGAAAATCCGTAATAAGGTAAAGGAAATAAGAATCATTCGCCCATCAAAATTCACGAATCTCATGACGCTTTCTTCTGAAAAGACTTTGTTGCTTGAATATTCATTCTTTATGATCTTGATTCGTTTTTAAAGATGCTTCTTAACCAATTTCAAAAACACTCAATTCGTTTGTGTGTATTTTCTGTATCTTCAAACGAAGGTTTCAAAAAGGTTGCGGCAAGTTCCACGTTAAGGTTTACTTGTAAGGTAAATATTTATTATATTTGTACCTAGAATTGTTTATTAGCCCGAAGATATCGATGTTTTTTTTGTGTCTTCTAACGCAAATATACATTTCAATATTTACTAACAACAAATCGGTATCTACTTAGCTACTTAGCTTAGGTTGTGAAACCTACCTAATCATGGCGGAAAGCTTGATTGAAGTATTGATTCTGTATAATCAAAGCTATATCTACTCAATGTGTAATTTTTTCGTGCTTACCACATGTATTAGTATGGTTTTCACGCATTCGTTTTGTGGGATTCACCCATTTGACCTTCCATTGTGGATTAAATAAAGTTAGCAAGCCAATAAGGATTTATGTATTTACCTACAGGGAAACCTTTGAAAGAAGTTCTATCTATACTTTATAGCCTCGAGAATAAACAACGGATGATAATGTCAGTATTATTCCGTTTATTCATTTAACTATAGATCCACATATTTGTATTATTATTTGTGTATTGTATATATGTAAATAGTACAACACGAACGTTTATCTGTCATAACCTGTGTATCTTTTCTCCTTCTCTGTCAAATCTATCCAAAGGCTATCTGTAAAAAAATCGCTTTTTCGATAAGACCGCTCATTGTCACAACCTATTAATTTTAAGCTACTACTGTATTTTTTTAAGGTGTACAATAAAACCGATTTCCGACCACCGTAGGCGCGGGCTTGCGGACGGCGAGCAATTGGTAGCCCGCCGTCCGACCGTCCGGTAACCGTCCACACCGAGCCCAAGTCGACGGCGGCGTGTATTGTTCCACCCGCGCCTCAGGGAGATGTCAGCAAATCGTAGGGGCCCAGCAGGGTCGAAGCCTACTGGGTTCATGGGTAGTGCGAAAACGAAACCCGGGGTCCTGGGACGAAGGCAACGAAGGAACAGGAGTGGGTTTTTAGTCAGTAAAAGTCTGACAAATTACATTTTTAAATAAAAAAAAATATTAAATAAATAAAAAGGTACTGAAGCGGGTATCAATTAAATAAATATAAGAAGGTACTCCAGTATACACTGTGGTGGGGACTTTACCGGACTTAATTATTACGTGTCATGCATAAAAAAGTATGTGTTGAATTAATCGTATGATAGCACGCGAGTAACAACCCATGTTTACCTTATAAAAGTGAAGTCTTTTAAACAGCCATAATTATAAAATACTTTGGTTCGATATATTGGACGAATTAAAATAGAGCGATGCAAAGGGAATGTTTTTATGTAATTGCTTTCTGCGACGCCTTGTGACTCCGATCTCTTTTTTGAACTGTAATGATAATGGAACTGTTTTTAATTGCTATTGCTGTCTATATTTTGAAAATCGATTGGAGTGTTTCACATGTTATATTATTTCTCGTAACTACTGTTGATATAAATGTGTACAAAATGGTAGCAGCTACTTTTATCATCGTAGTATTCACACAAATTGCCATAGGGTTACACATCTTCGAAAACGATATCTCACAACTCCAAATGTACTTCTGCAGTACGTTTCATTTTCACTGAACGTAAGCGTTCGTGTAACAGTAATTTCAAGTTTTCTCAGATGTCTCGTATTTTGTACACAGACGACCGACGCGCAAATGTTTAATCATTTAGATTACTATAAACTTAGGTAAATACATAAAGCTGATACTTGGCTAAAGGTTTTTTATTATTTGTGTAATAAGTGGTTATCGAATAGGTCGCTTACCTACAAGGGCGGATCCAGCTTTGGCGCTAGGGGGGGGTCACGTTACGTCATGGTCAAGTCATAAGAAGTTATGATTTAATTTTGATAATAATAGATACAGATAAAAATACATACATCAATAAAATACCTACTATTTTATCGATGTAAGTACTGTGCTTAAAAATACCTATATTTAAATAACAAAATCTATTTTTCTTTTACGTCTCCCGATACGCGTTATCTCTCCATCTACTTTAATGGTAACGAGAAAAGCAAGTGGCGAACTCAAAAAATTGGACTGCCACAAGGTAGTATTCTAGCCCCCTTGCTGTTTAACGTTTACACCAATGACCAACCGGTGAGCTAACACAACCCGCTTTCTGTACACTACTAGCACTAACTAGCATTAACTTACCAAGCAACTGATTTTGAGAAGATTGAGGCCAACCTTACCACAGAGTCTGTCAGATCTTAGCCAGTATTAAACTGCTAGTGCATTTAAAGCAAATCCCTTAAAAATGTGCGTCTTTCACCTTTGTAACAGACAAGCGGGTTGAATGCTCAATATCTCATGGCAGGAGCTACCAATCATTCATAACCCCCATCCAAGATATCTCTTCATCACTCTGGATAGGTCTCTCAACTACAGAAAGTATTGCGAGAAGTGGAGTAGTACCGTTAAGCGGAAGGTGCATACAAGAAACAACCTGCTACGTCGCCTAACATCCACTAGATAGGGGGAGTCGCCCCAAGTTCTGCGAACAGCTGGAATGGCGCTCCTCTTCTCCGCTGGTGAATATGCCTGTCCAATTTGGAGCTGCTCCGCCCACTCTAACATAGTGGATAAGCACTTAATGAGACGTGCCAAATTGCCACTGGTTGCCTTATGCTGACTCCGGTACGAATGCTGTATCCACTAATCGGCATTGCACCCCTAGAAATTCGCAGGACCGTGGCTAGCCGCATAGAAAGAAGGAAACAATAAAACGACCCTCGCCATTCTATGCACTATTACAGCTCGGTGCCCCTGAGACTTAAAAGTCGTCAAAATTTTGTTGTAAGCGTGAGCCCATCTCAAAGTAAAACCATAATTATGGCTTAACTTTGAGATGAGGGTGATGCTCTGTCCTGAACACGAGTTGCCATGGCCAATCTGGAAAACTCTAAACAGACTCCGCATGCAGGTTGAGCGCAGCAAAGACAATCTCCACAGATGAGGGTTCCTGAACGGTTCCGACCTTCAGTATTTGTGCAGTGTCTCTCCACAGACCATGTCCCACCTTCCATCCTGCATGACGTGCCCTACTGTCACCTGTTCATGTAGGGATCTTATGACAGTATCAGTGGACGACATTGCCGTGGCCGAATACTGGGCCAGGCAAGGAATTTTATTAGTTTTACCATCGACACGCTAAGAACGTACGACACTACGTTTTATGGACAGGAAGAAGTGCCAGTCCGATTAGACATTCGACCATTGAAGCTTCTAGTCATAATTTGATTTTTCGTAACGAGAAAGATCTTCCCGCTGTCGCTACACTAACAGGATTTTTTTTAGGATACGTCTCAAAATCATAATTTAAAATAAGTTCAGAAAACTTCTATTGATAAAATATTTTTATTAAATCTTTTCAAAGAACTCTTCACTAGCCTTTATACAAAGTTTCATGCGTCTGAAACAATTTTCGAAACATTTTTTCCAGTCCGCTGCAGACACCTCTTACACGGCCTTCTTGAACGCTGCTAGCGCGTCTTCCGGCGATGAAAACTGTATCCCTTTCGGCAGATTTTTTATTTTAAGGAATAAAAAGAAGTCACACGGGGCCATATCAGGACTGTAAGGAAGGTGCCCCAAGACTCTGACCGGTGCGGTGTCCAGGAAGTCCCTCGTTTTGAGCGCTAAGTGCGCGGGCGCGTTATCATTGTGAAGCAGTACCCTGCGGAGCCCGGTATTCGGTGGCTTGTTGCTCATTGCAGACAAAACTTTTGGCAGGCATTTTGTGGTATACCATTCGGCGTTGATGCTGCTTTGGTCTCGTAATGGAAACCTGTCACAATGTCGTAAACGCGCCGAGACGAGCCGTTTCAAATTTTTGAATCATATCACGGCACCACTCCACACGGGCTTGCTTCTGAGCTTCGGTGAGGTCGTGGACATCCAGCGGCAAACTATCCTCCTCACACGAAGGTGCTCGTGTAGAATCTTGTGAATGCTTGCCGAACCAATCAGCTGAATCTCTTCGTATATAATTCGCCTGTTTTCTTGAATTATTTTTTTTGCTGCCAGCACACTTTCTTCCGTGACAGCTGTCGTAGGACGACCACTTCTTTGTTCATCCCCCAAAGTAAGGCGACCGCGCTTGAACTCGCTATACCAGCGGAAGATGGTTGCTTTTGAAGGTCTTTCATCCATAAAAGCAATTTGAAGTCGATCAAATGACTCATCAGGTTTTAGGCCACAATTAAAATCAATGAAAATCATCGCACGAAAATGGCTTCAATAGATACTTTTTATATTTTTATATATTAAAAAGCGTACATTATGAAGGACCAAAATTCACGTAAAATAGCAGAATTTCAGAGGTCTTTAGCAGATTAGTTTTACACAATTTTATGTTTTGATTTTTATAGAAGCCTAGATAATATCCACAAGATATCTGTGTATCCAAAATATCTAGAGAAAGAAAATGTACCTCGGGTTGGCCGCTCTTAAATTAATTAAATATTGAAAGTGCATACATAAAATCTATATTGTGACAAAAAATTACATAAAAACATTATGTTTAACAGTTTTAGTCAATGGTCCACCTAGGTCCTGGACCCAGCCCAGGGGGGGGTCATGACCCCCATGACCCCCCCCCTGGATCCGCCCTTGCTTACCTAGCAAAATATTGTTACATCTACATTTTTAGGTATTTAAAATGAAGTGTTGAGTTCATTTTATTTACATTTTTTTTGGCTATTAGTATAGATCATTATAGATACTTATTCAAGGATATAAATTATCCTCTTTTGAACACTTAGGATGTTAAAACTCAATTTTGCATTAATTGTAGGTGTGCCAATATTTTATTAGGTGAGCGAGGTAGTAAAATTATTCAATCAGCAATTGATGTAGATGTACTGTTTCTGAGGGCAAGTTTGATTTGCACCTTTTTAAAAAAAACAGTTAGTGATCATAAACCATTTTCAATTTTTTTTTCGAACTCCGTCTTTTGTGCTTACTCGAGCGAAAGCCATCAGTATTTGACTCGGGATTTGCTCCGACCCTATCACCGTTATCCTCCACCATCGTATATTACACTCATTATTTACGAACAAACGTCACAAAAAAGACGAATACGTATATAAACGTTATATTAACCTTCTTCACGTAAGGAGTGAGTAATGAAAAACGGGAGTCGAATGAAATCGAATGAATTCTCCATATTAGTTCACTGTAGCATTTCCTACCATTTGTTTTTATTGAAAGCGACAAAGTTTCATAAGAAGTTCGCTAGTCATTTGCATCTGCCTTCCACTGAACTTACGACGGTACCTACCCATAACGTCATTTTTATAAAACTTTCCGAGACTTTATTCGATTGTCAAAACCTTTTCTCGTTCGACAATGAGAGTTGATACTTCCAATTTTGAATAGCTGTTGAAAGGAGTTTTATAAATCTATACATATAATAAGTCTTTAGAAGTTTTTAGTTGTGCGCGCATCACGTAAAATGTACGAAATCGATGTAGATAACTTTTACACATTAAAATTGTATCATCATCATCTTCCTGCCCTTGTCCCGTTTTATTTGGGGTCGGCGCAACACATTTTTGTTTCCAAACTGTCCTGTCACTCGTCACACTATCACTAACTCCCTTTTCTTTCATATCACTTTTCACACAATCCATCCATCTTATCTTTGGTCTCCCTCTCCCTCTTCATCCATCCACATGTAAACTCATAACTCTTTTAGTAACATGCGTTTCATCGTTTCATCCGTCCTCTTCACATGACCATACCAAGACAAACGATTCCCTTTCAACTTTTCAGTCACTGACGCCACTTTCAAACTTCCCCTAATATACCTACTCATTTCTCACTTTATCCATTCTCGTCACACCACACATCCATCTTAACATTCATCATCATCTCCGCTACGTGCAATCTTTTTTCATCCGTCTTTTTCACAGCCCAACATTCTGATCCATGCAGTATGACAGGCCTTATCACGGACTTGTAGATTCCCTTCAACTTGAGTATCGGTATGGGCGTTCCAGCGAGAGCTAAAGGCACTGGATTGGAGAGACCGCCGAAATTGCAGAACAAGTATTCCATTGGTTCTACTCAATTTCAGGCCAACACTCTCCAGTCTGTGCCACCACACTTCCAATATGTTCTAGACCTCTAGGCCACTTTCTGCAACCAACACAATGTCATCGGCAAACAGCATACACCAGGGATCAGCCTCTTCCTGAATGTCCGACGTCAGAGCGTCCATTATCATCAGGAAGAGGTAAGAGCTGAGAGCCGACCCTTGATGTAAGCCGACAGCCACATTGAAGCTGCCAGTGGTGCCCCCTGTGGACCGGACTTGGGTACTGCATCGACTGTACATCGCTCGGATCAACTGCACATACTTGCCAGGCACACCTTTCTCCTTAAGGGCCCGCCACAGAACCTCACGAGGTACCCGGTCGTATGCCTTTTCGAGGTCAACGAATACTATGTGCAAGTTTTTATGCGCACCTCTGTAGTCACAGCTGGCGTATAGCAAAAATGGCATCCGCTGTACCCCGACCCCGGCATAAAACCGAATTGGTTCTGTGAAATTTCACTCTCTTCTCTCAGTCGCCTTTCAATAATTTTCGCCCAGGCTTTCATAGTATGTGACATTAGCTTTATTCCTCTATAATTGTTGCACTACGCAAAAAAGAATAACGTACCTTTAATGTAAAGTTTATTTGAACTAATAATTCTAAGTCAATCCAAAGATCAAACCCAAATAAACCCCTTTAACTCTAACCTTTTTAACTTCAAAGCAACCCCTTTTAAAAAACGGCAATTTCATATTACCTATAAAATTGACGTTTTTTGACCTATTATAAAATAATATAATATCCTATTATAAATTATCTAGGCTTTGTTTTATCGCAATCGGTTGACTATATCGAATGATATACTATATTCATTGACTGTTAAGCGGTATGAAGTAGACCTGCTTGAAAACGTCAAAATATATGTCACGCAAAACTATCCGGTGCGAGACCCGGCTATACCTACCACTGATTCTGCTGACTTTAGCCGGGCAATAATATTGCCGGTACTAAATTTTATTATAACTGGCTGGTAAATGTGATTTAAATAAGGAACTTCAACTAAATAGTCCTATGAAAACTTTACCGCGTGACCTGCAATCAGTACCGGGGGCCTACCAGCACCGGCCGCGATGTTCAGCCAGCACTCGTCGTAAGGAGTGGTGGTTTGCTTTTTATGAAATAATCTTTCAGAAGGTGGGAAAAGTAGAGTAGTCATGCTCCTCGTGGATAAAGGAGCCATTGCCTTGGACTAGTTTAAATCCCTCATAACATAAGTCTAATAACTCTGGAATCCTTGATTATGGTCGGAATTCAATATGTCACCCGTGGCATAGTACAATGTTTTATCCCCTCGCTGCATAATCTACTATTCTTTTTTGCTTGGAAACTGTCAGAAGCAGGCTGGGTTTAAGAATTATGCCCAGGAGACGACAAAGAGCAATAGGTTCGCCGCGAAAGATTGTTGAACAACAATACAGCTGCCCCCGGCCTGTGTAAAGTCGGCTACGTACCTACAGTCGGTAAGCTCCTGAATTGCAAAGGTAAAATTAAATTAGAACAATATAATATAAATACACGATCCCTGCCTATGAGCCTTTTACTTATCAACATTATTTTTCATACTGCGCAATTTTTCCTCAAGTTATTTCTTTAAAAAGAAATATCTTGGGAAATACCTTCCTTTCAAAGAAACTGCGTCTGAAGTCTTCTATTATTTTATTTCATATTCATATGGAAAAGTTCTCGTATTAAGAATACTTGTAAACAATGATTATTTATGCTGTGGTATGGTCTGGAATTTACTTATTAAATGTGTAAGAGTTTTGTATAGTACACAGAGGTAACTACTCTATTTCAAAACAATCTGCCCCAACGGGACAACTCGACAGGCATTCTGCATTTTAACAGTAAATTAATAGATACAGGTTAATTTGGAGACCATGTGTGATACCTAACTCATTTTACATTTAGCAGACTGGCTTCAGATTTTCCGACCAAACTATTCATCTTCCCGGTAATTTTATGGCGGGGTGGTAATTAATAGTGAGGCCGAGAGGTATTTCGGAGCTCCTGAGGCATTAAGTTACCAAGCCGTTACGTATGCACGCCTATGCATAATTACACGCATAAATAACATCACAGTAATCCCTAAGGGGTAAGCTAAGTAACTATTAGTGCCAACCACGATAAGGGGCAGGGCACGACATTACAATAGTATCTCTGGTTCTATGGGTTAAGAAAAGCTTAGCATGTTATGCTCGTATCAATAAAATATATCCAAGTACCTGCCACTTAACCGACTTAAACTCACAAGAGATGAGAGAAGATGTTAAGAATCCCTAGCCGTTGACGTTAAACTCAGAGGTCTACAAATTTACTTACCTTAGAAGTGTCCGAAAATGGAAGTAGTGAAGAGGACAAAGCTTTACGGATCATCAAAGCCCGAGTTACCTTCGGATAGCTTAAGACCTGTTTGGCAGTCGCGGAAACTGACCCGAAGGATAAAACTTAAAATTTTCTGGTCCAATGCCAAATTCGAACAGCTCTACAGTTGCAGAAGGTGTTCACAAAAGACATCTCGCACCATATCCTATTCTTCGTCAACTGTTGTCTCCGTTTCATCGCATCCTTGGAATCTACGGGCCCGAATCAATAATCAAACAAACGAATCAAACTTAACGTAGTAATGTTGAAGAAATGCCACTGAGCCCAATAGACTGTCAGATCAATCTTTGTAAGTGGAGAGGGATTGGTCACACGCTCCGAAGGAAATCAGATCACATACTTAACCTTTTGAGTGCGTAATTAGAGACACAATAGTAAGACAATGGCGCGTGAACGCCGGCGATAATGCGGGGATCAACAGCTTAAAGCATGCGTTGGACTGGAATCTTCAAGGGAAAATAAAGCCTGGCCGACTCCGTCAAACTTCGCGACAAACCGAGTTGGCGGAAGCGATGAGCAACGGAATGATGTGGAACGAGATGAAGCGCGAAGTTAAGACCTTTTGCGATGGAGGACTACTGTAGACGCCCTCTACCCCATTTAGGGGTCATAAAATATTAATTCAAGTAAGTCACCCCACCTACTAACTCAAAGTTTAAAAACCTTATACTTTAAAGAAAACTTATTACTTAAATAAAACGTTTTATAAGCCGTTTCTAAAGCAAACTGAAACGAAGAAAACAAAACCAATCGAAGGCTATGTATAACATCGAAAACTGGTTAACATATAATATGACCGACCATATCTATATTATTTTTGAAGCCAGACTTTACGGGACCTATCTTAATAGATAGATTCTTTAAAGTAAAACCAAAGTATTAAAATAAATAGAACGGAACCATTAAATACAAATGTATATAATGGTTCTTTTCTATTGAACATAATCATGGGGTTGTACCACAAGAGGTCAGGGGTCTGATCAGTGGGAACCCTTTTAAAGGATCAATGTATCCTTTGGTCCACTGGATCGAATGAAGGTCCTTTCTTGGTCGCGCGGAATGCCAGCCCTCTCTAACGACACACACCTGCTTAAAGTTTCCATTTAATGCTATTTTATTTAAGAGAATCCAGCTGTACTATTCAGGGACAATTACTCCCCTAAGTACTTATACGGACTAATTTCTTTAAATCCGATCGCAATTACTATACGTGACTAGGATCAAGCAATTGAATGGTAGCTCTTTTCAGTCTGTTCACAATGTCAACGAAAAAAGAAAAAGAAAATGTTGAAGTAGTCGTGAAAATGACTGGTTTCTGAGAGGCTTTTGTCATATCATGTCTACTCCCACGATTAGGGGCGGACTAAAAAAAATACTGCGGTGGGATTATTTGATTAGAATAAATCAGACACGTTACTAGACGCGATGCAATTTGTAAGTGAAGTAACTTTTTTTAGTCTCCTACCTTTATTGACCCATGTAGATAGATGGATCAATAAATAAATAATAAATAAAGAAAAAAAAAGTACTGCGATGTTACAGAAAATACAAAACACAAAGAAACCAATAAATACCTAATTTCGAAAAAAATAATTACGTACCTTTAATATAAGTTTATTTGAACTCATAATTCCAAGTCAATCCAAAGATATAACACTTCAAAGCAACCCGTTTTAAAAAACAGCAATTTCATAGGCAGACAGTAGGCGACTTTTTGAAACCATTAGGTACTAACCCAAAAATATTATTTAATCCTACGTATTATTCAGACATAGATATTAATATCCATACTCCTATAAGTCACATGTTATAAGAGAGATGAGAAACTAAACTAAAAGAAACAGTGCTGAACTAATAGTCTGATTTATGGAAAGTACGACTCTTACGAAGTTTCCGGTTCGTATTTATTTCTTTTATTTACAAAGAGATAGGTTAGGTACTGCACTTCCATAACTTCGCAGTTTGATTCAATAGCGCTTTGGCATATTTAGTTACTGCCTCGCTTCATTATTATTCTTACCTACTTGTTGCTGGATCTCTTTTGGTTTCTGGACTACTTCAGAGACCACAAGATCCAGCAACAACTAAGTTGTGCAAATTCTTTGCCTTTTATTTGGGTTTTAAGGTACCTATCTTAATGACAAAAATCCTACCCGTTAGCCCGTTTGTAGTTCTGGCACAGTAGGGTTGGTAAAATAATATTTTTATCATTCCCTAATGTGCTAATCAATTGTAGTACATTAATAATAATTTAATTAATATAAAAAATTATATTATTTTCGTTCCAATAATTAATGGATGTTGGTAAGGAAAAAAATAATGGTTGAAAAGAAAAGAAATATGGATTAAGGTCACAAACCAAATTTTATCAATATTTTACAAGGATCACGTTCGGTCGGTACGTTTAATATATTTTTCCGTGTCCCCTCCGGCAGGTTTTATCACGAGGGATAAGCGCGTAAAGTCGCACATATTTCAACTTGACTAACACACGTCCGAGCGCCTGCTATAAAGTTTGCGGCATTATGCGCGCTGAACGTAACGATGTGTGCTTTGTGTGTTAGGCGCGCGCTGCAATCAACTGAATGTAACGGGTTTCATTAGTGTACCTATGTTTTATGTATTATTACTATTATAGAATTCTTCAACTAGCGCCTTATAATTATGTATCGTATTTTGATACATTAACAAGAAACCCTTAAGTTTTTTAAAATAACTCGGTACCGAACAACCAAGTTTCATTTGAATTTGAGGCTTTAAATATTATTAGGTACTTATCTACATAATCTTGACATTTGCCTTGACAATAGTTGAAAGGTTATAACTAACTGCTTAACTTATAACGAGCAGCGACTGATCAAGAGTTCTGACCGCCCTAGGCTAATTATGAGGACGCGCCCCCGCTAGGAAGGGTGGCAAACAATTTTTTAACCTGACTTTTTTTTTTATTTTTTAAATATTTACACTTCTGTTATTGTTAAAAAAAGAGGAGAGGCATCATCTAAGTGAAACATTTTTGCAACTGATTAATGATTTATTTGAAAATTATAGTAATTAAGTAATTATTATTACTTAGATTATACAAAAGTCCTTTTTGGTGCTTTAGCGTTTGCAAATCTTTCCACAATTTTTTCAAATTTAATAGTTTGTAAAAATTCACTTTCTATATACATTAGCGAGAGCGCTGCAAGTTTTTGCTGGCGGAGTGTGGAGCGCAAGTAATTTTTTACTCTTTTAAGTGCTGCAAAAGACCTTTCGCCGCTGCAGTTGGTAACACTCATTGTCAAAAAAATTCTTAATATTATTTCCACATTCGGGAACATGCATGAAAAATTAAAACTTTTTATTAACTGCAACAAACCCTTTGGGGTTCTGGCTGAAATAGAGTGCTCGGCCTCGGTATCAGATTTTAAAAACTGCGCCAAATGGACGCATTCTTCTGCAAAGGTTTCTTCTAAATCAGTAGCATATAGTTGTTTTAACGCCTTTGCTTTGCTTCTAATAATTTCAGTCGTCTAGTTCATGCAGTTTCCATAAGAAACCAAACTTTGTATTTACTGTATTATAAATAATTTGCCGGTTTTTTAAGTGCTCTTTAATACAATCAATAGCTTCATAATAATTATCAACGATGAAAGATCGTCTCCCTTCTAACTCAATGTGCCCCGTTTTCTTTCTTCTTCTTACATCTTTTTGTATGTGTTCACTTCGCATCTCTTGATTGCCTCTGATTCAAAATCCAAAGTGAAATAATGTAAATATTTTTATTTATTTTGATTATAATACAAAGTAGTAAAGAATTACGCAAGCAACTGTCGTAAAGTAAGTTGATTAAATTGTAAGTTAATTGTCGGAGGACTATTTTTTGGTTTCGGATATCGTATGTTATGCCTTATCTTCGTGTTATTTCCTTGCTTTTTTCCGATTTTTATATTTTCACTTCCTTCTTAAAGTCTTCAAAAGCTTCGAATGCGCTACAATAATGGGCATGATTCAGAATATATTAACGACTTTTGCTTAAAATAAGGCATCATGTTCTAGCTCTTTATTTGTTCTCTTTATTTAACAAGTTCTGTACTATGTGTTTTTCTAACAAAAGCCTTACATGGTGAGGTTTAGCAGTACCTTAGGTAAAATGATAACTAAAATATTATTTTATGTTTTCAGTTTCCCGAAAGACGCAATTTTAAAAAAGCAATGGATTGATGCCACTGGAAGGCCACCTAATTGGTTTTCTAAAAAAATATAGTATCATATGCTCAATTCACTTTAAACCAGAAATGCTTTAGCCTCTAAAAAAATAACGCAGTCTTTTTAAATGGGAAATCCCTAAATTTTATCTATCTATTTATGTTTGGTTTCCGCACTTAGTCCTACGTGGACCATTGTACGTGGGCCATGGCGGCCATAACCTTAGGTGGGCTTATTCCAACCAGCCAACCTCTCTCCAAAAACAGATAAGACCTCTTAGGTTTTTCAGGACATCAATAAGGGAGTTCGGGGTTCGTAAGGTTCGTGTGCGTATTTCAGTGACACCTGTGCAGTCCAGGAGCACATGTGCAATAGTCTCCTCCCCCTCCAAACACGCTCTGCACAGGGGACTGTCTGAATCTTAATCTGAATCCCTAAATTAAGACTAGACCTTATTTTTGTAGAAGTGAGTTAAAGTTTTTTTAGTAACTGAAAGCTTTTTCATGTAAATAATTCATAATATAAGTTATTAATTAAACTTTTCAGGATTTTAGAGAACCAGGACACGCACTTGACCGATTTTTAGTATTTGATATTGACGTTCTAAAATGCCGTAATAATGGCCTAATGTGGGTAAATTGTTAGAGTTTTTGGGTTTTATGGAAACAATTTTTATTATTAATATATTATTTTCTGCACATATTGATTTTGTTTTTGGGACCCAAAAGAAATAGCACAACAAGAAATGGAAAAATCGATAACTTTTCTATTTAGTCAATCACTAGCGTAAATGTAAAATAAATTACTTTTGCATAGCACATCGACATTTATGTGTGCGTAAGTTGTACGGTGCATGGAAAATACACGCTGTTTTTAGGGCTAGGCACTCTGTTGCTAGCTCACTCACTCGCTCGACCACCGACCGATTAGTAACAAGTCAGTGTTTGTGTTACGCGCGCCTTTTAAAATTTGTTGTTAAAATCAGGGACACTCAAGCACCTCAAGCGCATTTAATTTTAGTGTTTTGTCTCGGTCTAGTTGAAATATGTAGGGTAGATGGAATGATGCTAGATTAGTGCATGCAAACACACGATTTTAGCGCGCGCCCCCCCGATCCGCGCGCCCTAGGCTGCAGCCTAATTAGCCTAAGGGTTAATCAGGGCCTGATAACGAGCCGTATCTAAGTATATGTAGGTACTTACAGTACAGTTAACACGTCTGCCCCCCTAGGCAAGTTACAACAGTTTCGTTTCGATTCTTTTTTCGTCGATCGCCTCGAGTCGGCCACGCCTCCGATTCCTTTGCTCTGACGTCATCTCAACGCTCAGTCACGTGATCAGAACAAAGGAATAGGAGGCGTGGCCGACTCGAGGCGATCAACGAAAAGAGAATCGAAACGAAACGGTTGTAACTTGGCTAGGGGGGCTGATATATGATGACGATTAGGTCCACAATGACTTAATCGCTATTATAGGTGCAATACATTCAAGCCGTAGTACTATTTACAGCTATCGCTGTACTCAGGGTTTAACAAACTTTCTGATTTTGCAGATAAATCTACAATATCATTATTATTGAAGAAACCTACCTATATCAAACCCTCATCAAGGAATTTGCTAGCACTTCCTGATTTATGTGTATTTGTTATCTTTTACGGGAGAGATATCTGATTGGATGTGGTGGACGATTAATGTTTAGATATATTTATTATAGGAACAGCCTACCAACTTTATAAATCCTCGATGACATTTAATGATAAACGTGGTATGAGTAGATATGTGCCTCACAATTAGTCGTTATTTTAACGGTCAGACGCAGACACTCTTTTGTGGCTTTATCCATTAACGTTCTGTTGTTATTTATTTAAAGCTTCATTATTTTATTTCACTGAAATTGTAAGCTTTTAGGGTTTTAGATAGGTATATTTTAGGACTCGTGTTAAGTTTATTGTCAGACTGCCCAAAGCTCATACTGTTTTTATTATTTATGCATGAATGAATAAAAAAGAATATCAACAGGTTCCTGCTGGTATTGATCAAGCTATTTTTATTCACTGTGAATATACCCTAACCGTCTAGTCATTTTGGCTGGGTCTGACAACTTTTTACAGTTTTACTATAAGATCCGAACCAAATAAATAAAATAAATACATTCTATTTGGGTAGTCTATTCATCAGGTATAGTAGACCACAACAAATAGTTATAAAATTACAAAGGGTAAGAGTGTCCAGTAGATATTGGAAAAGTTAACCGAATTTGAGGTTTAGTTTTCCTTTGTTCTTTAAAAAGGTGATTTTTGCTTTGACGTAGAGTTAGAGCAAAATCCCTTTTTTAATCTAGCCGTCAACAGAAGATTGATTTTGGATGTGAAATCATTAGATTCAAATCCCTATTCAATCTAAACAGTACATGTGACGACGAGTTTCTAATGCAATTCAAATTGAAAGACGTGGAGCACTCCGTATTGAGAACAATTCAGATTGAATGCCATTCGATAGGCATCACTCTGGCTACTGAATTGAGCCGAGGCGAAAATTGATATAGCTATACTACCTACGTATGATCTGTTGTACGTAAGTAGGTAGATTCTCGATTACTATAAAGCTAGAACTACATTAGACCGACGCACACGTGTAACACGCCTGATTTGTACGTAGAACGTCGCGTGGCGTGGCGTAGCGTGGATCAAGTGTAGTTCTACAAGTCTAGTTTCCATATAAAATGTATGGAGACCGACGTGCCCAGATAGGCGTGTGTGGCACACGTGTGCGCAGTGTAGTTCTAGCTTTAAGCTTTTGACTTAGTTCGGCTTCATTTACATTATTATTATTTCTTTATTGTCAGGCAACTAAAGCCCATAGATAAAATATATTACATTACAATCATATAAATAAAATAAACTAATACATATTAAAAATATCACAAACAATAAACTATATTTATACACGTAACATCATAGTAGGTATGTGATATTATGACAAACAAACAGGTTTCGTGTAATCTTGCAATGCAATCTAATTGTACGTTGTTGTCTAAACCGCCATGGGGAGATACAATGGTGCTTTAGAATTTCCGCGGCGTTATCTCATCTCGCACCAATGCCCTTGGAACCGGTTTGCCCGTCTGCTGACATAGGAATGGAGCGCATTGTAAAGCTTGTTAGTCTGGTGTAAAACTTGCAATTTAGTTTCAGGGAGGGTTAAAATTTACAGAAGCTGTATAATATTCTTAGCAACACCTAGCTACCTAAGTTTATTTGGTTAGATGAAATAGTTACGCCGTTAGTTACCTGTAAGTAATAATAATTAATTGTACAAAAAGATTAGCCTATTATGTAGCATTAGTGATGAAACGGCTGACTGACGATTCGGACCCAATATGTTCGGACAGAGTATCCGAATTTGGCACATTTAAAACTTTTTTTATCTAACAGTACTAAACAGCTTCAATAAATTCGGTGGTGTCCGAATATATTGTGTCCGAATCGCCAGCAACTCGATGAAACTCTAAAAATGGGAGTGGCCATTTCACATAAATAAGACCATTGCCCTACAAACTAAGAATGCATCCTTTATCTTGAAAAAAAATGACATTGATACAGATTTATTGATAGTAAGTGGACGTGGATAAGTATTATAGCTAGATATGTCAACCCACACCACAGCTGCGATATTGCGAAAATGCGTTTGAAGTTTTGAAGGTTCATAAAATGTTGACACGGCAAAAGAATAAGACATTGTGGTGTAGTGTATGAGATGACAGTACCTGTTCATCAGCGTCTAAGTAGGTAATTACAGTTGAGCACACTGTTAACAATAAGCGTCTGAATCTTGTAAAAACCAAAGTTGCATTGTCGTAGAAACATGTAAGTATGTATTATTTACAAAAGAATACCCTTTACCTCTTCTTTGAGACCCCATAGCCTGTACACACTACATATAGGTGGGTGAAAAAAACCTATTATTTTGAAATCGTGTTATTTCAGCTTTCGCTTTTTCCGTGCCCACCGACTGTAATCCTACTTAGGTAGGAAAACCGATCCTTTTGATTCTTTATATGCCATGTTACTTGATCCGAGCTTTGCAGTCCTACCTGCTTTTATTTTGACCTTCTCTTCGATTGGAATAGATTAAGGAATAAAAATTAAAAAAAAAGCCGCCGACTTTTGTAATAAGTTTTACATTTTTCCCTTTTTACTTTTAGTAGCTACCCTATAGCAAAAAAAATAATTAAATATTTGCCTATAGCTGAACCTAAGTTCTAAACCCATAAACTATCACCAATAAAACCATTTATAGCCAGACTGCATTTCATGACAATTCCAATAAGCAGAAACATGCGTAGTATATATTGTTTTATTACGAAGTTCCCGAGCCTACCTTCCGGTTTTATCATCAGATCAGTTCGATGGTTAAAATGTTTGAATGTGCATTCAAATTTTATCACAGTGGTAAACAAAAATGAGGTTTTACTAACAGAAGACCATTTTCTATAATCGGTGTACGATGTTTAGAAGTGGTGAAAGCGCGTTGCGGCGGGGTGCGGGCGAGGGCGGCGGGGCGGGCCCGCGACATGAGGAGCGCGCGCGCAGCCCGCCCCGGCCGCCATGCAGCGCCTGCGCACCACCTTCAGACGATCTCGTACGCCCACGCCCGCCGACATGAAGACGCAGAGTAGCCTCGAGGTTCCCAAGCAGGTGAGGAACTCATATCATTTAACAACATCATTTTGCTAAATTGTAGCAGATAGCCAAAGTGCAGAACATTGTAATCAGCGAATTATGATTACTACAGTCATAAAGGAAACAGATATTCATTTAGTCGACAAGCTTTACGAAAGAACCAATTGACACGTCAGTGAAGGTGTCGATTTATTGAGCTTATCGACATCAGGAGGCCTTAGAAGTTCAATCAGAAGGGGATTCTTATATTCTTGCTAAATTGATGGCTTGAAGTAACCTTATTTAACTGACTGCATTCATACTGCAAATCTAACAGAAGAATGTTGGTAGGTCCGGTCCGCCTCGTTCGATGAGATCCAGCTGGAGGCAGTGCGCGGTTCCGGCGCAAGTGTCCTGCTGTCGGTCCCACAGCATGGCGGGCGCAGCCGCTCCTTCGACTCGGCCGGCTCTGACGACTCGGGGACCTATCTCGAGGTAAGTCTTGCAAACACAAATAAAAATATAAACATAACATGACATTTCGTCTTGCCATTAATAGGGATACGTGTATTATAATTTTTATCATTATAATTTAATAGTACATAAAGCCAAATTTGTTTGTTTGTTTGTTTGACAGGTAATTCCCCTATCATTCATTAATCACAACTAGTTCCCATGTCGTCCATTCATCTCAACTTTTCGGGGTGCTAGTAAAAACTTAAATAAATTAAGAAATGATTGTGATACTGATATATCTACTTCCAATTAAAATGCGGATTATAGAATTAGCGTTTCCATTACATCGTCCCTTCGAAAAACTCATTTTAAAATTTTGTATTGAAAAACAGTCGGAAAATTGGTTTTAAAAATTAACATTTGGGAAATATGGATTCTCAGAGCTCAATGTTAAAAATGATTGGAAGATTCAATTTTAAAACACTCATATGAATTAAAATAATCATATCAGATTAATTAAAACTTTTCAGTGGTACTTAGTACAAAATTTCGCAAACGAAATGAATTTCTGGAATTAATTATTATTTAAAATGATTCGAGCAGCCAAGCGCAAAGGCTTATCAACGTCTTCCGCTTTCCTCCTGATGAGGACTACAAAATTACGTCAACGGTAGCTTTGACGTCGGTTTCTTAACGAGATGAATAGACTTTCATGAGTACCTAACTTGCATCAAGCAGTCTTTTGAGACAAATACGAATAGACAAGGTCCCTTCTTCATAATTGTCCGACCAAAGACTAAGGCTCAACTTAGTTTACGGTGCGTTTTCTTGCTAATTTATTTACCGTAGTTTGTCCAGCACAAGTTGCAGCATGAGTGAGTTAATGGATTTAGTTGAACTTTGAAAAGGTTTCATTAAAAAACTCCATCTACTCATTTACTGAGTGAATGGCACTTGAGTAGCTAAGTGCTATTCTGGAGAAAGTTGCGAATATTTTATTTTCTCCCCTTGTGATGTATATACACAATGTAGAGTTGTAGACAATAAAAATTGTGATAAATCTAAGGTTATTTAATGTCTGTAACAAAATGGAAATATCTCTAAATAGATGTAGGTATGTGTAGCGTGTTGCTGTATGAAAGAGCACGTTTAAAGGTTTAGAACAAAATACATAATTAAGGTTTAAGAACAGATTTATTTCTCATAAAGAATTGCTTACATAATTCACTTACTGAGAAACAATATTTAAAACTAAAATTAATAATTAGAGCGCAGAGATAGTACGTATGTAAAATAACAAAACAAGATAGCCAGGAAAAGAATAAAATAAATAAAATAAGACAAAATGTGGGTAAATCTAAACAGATAACATACTATATACTATACTACTATAATTGCGTTCATAATCATATTTTAAGTTCAGAAATGCAGAAAGTTGAACTTTTACTAGTAAAAATCGTAGGGTAACCTATCGAAACATTATTGGGCACCGTCAGATATCTAGAGTTTTTAGCCATTTTTGTGTAATACGAAACGTTGAAGTAGGTAGTTGTAAAGGCTTTGTTACAAAGAGAAATAGCTTTGTTACATACATATATCACAATAACGTTCGCCAATAGTTCAACAAAGTTGAAAGCTGTCTGTTCTAGACTTGACACAGCATGCTAATAAATCGAGCTTTCATAAATGCCCAGAGGCTTTGTGCCTTGTTGATTCCGCCGAGGTTGCAGTTCTGCGAAACGAACCTATTCCACTCGCATCTAACATATTCTGTGGGATTAACCTCATGAGTAGTATACGTATAAATTAAATAGTTTACATTACTAACAAAGCAAAGTAAGGTTAATATTACCTGTGTCAGAGAGCATATTAAATCGTGCAGGAGATAAACATTTACATAACATTATAATAGTAGTATTATGGTTTCTATGTATTTTACCTCAAATATAAAGTGGTGTCATGTTGTGTGACAGGTCCCGCGCCTATGGTCACGCCGGCGCTCCGGGAAGGGCACGCCGCCGCCATGCGTGCACTGCCGCCACATGGAGACGTGGCTGGCGCGCCGCAGCGAGGAGCGCGTCACGCCCGAGCGCGCGCTCGCCTCCTCCTCGGCCGAGGATGAGGACGACGACGATGAGAGCGAGCAGGACGTGCCGCAGGTGCTGCTGGCGCCGCCGCCTCTGCCACGTGCCTTTCTGCCGCCCACGTCGCCCGTGCACTCGCCGCCGCCCACCCCGGGTGCGCCGTCCTTTGAACTACAACCGCCAGTAGATGAACCACCCATACTTCCACAACGAAGGCGTTCCATATCAAGACAAGAAGCTTTCTTCGTGGAGCCCACGGGCAGTTCGCTCGAAAATGTTCGTGCATCTGAAGAAGAAGCGGCTAACGCAGCTAATAAAGACTGCCTCGTTCATGACATCTACCTGGCAGTTCCTGAACTAAAACGTGATCGCGCGGCGTCTGTAGACTCGTGTTTTTCGAAAGTTTCCGGTGGTAGAGCTGAGGAGTTGAATGGTACCGGGAACTCGCTTACAGTTCCCGGAAGTGGACTAAGATCGAGATCGGTGGATATAGTGTTGCCTACGGCTGAACAGTCGAGATACAAAGCCTTAGCGTTAACATCTGCTCAGCAAGTGACGACATCTTCAAATCAGCAAAAGCAGGAGCCTGTGTCGCAGACCGTTTCAACCACAGAATGCAGGTTAGTTGATTGCTAGTAATAACTCAGAATGAAGTGCATTAAATTATTATTTTACTGTTTCGTTTATTTTATTTTTGTTTCATGACCTCATTAGTTTTTATCTATATGAGAATTAAGGAAAGCGAGCGAACTATGCAGCGTTTCTACGTTTATGAAAGAATGGTATTATGAATTTATATGAAACATTTAATTAGCTGCAGTCCTGTAAAATGTTTTAATAACTCTTATATCTTATTTACGTGTAGCCAACTTAATTGAGCTATAAATTGTTACATTTAATCTCGTAAAAAAGATGTAAAAGGGTGTTGATTAAGACTTGGTTCGAGTGTAGCATAGCATACGCGGACGTTACGGTCGATTTATGGCAACACCTTCAATTTATCCTACAATGTACCTACACACACGTTACTTGTGGTTTATTTGGTGTCAGAACCTCACGTTTCTATCACAAGTAAGTACAAGAATTTTACAACCTGTTACATCTCCTCCCGTCTAAAAAGTAGTGAAATAATTGTTCAGATTGGTTTTAAAATGAGTCTTTTGACTAGGTTTTGTTACAATAGTTGTTTGTTTTGTTTATAATGCTTACTAAGCACTCGCATCAAGCAATCTATCTGAGGATCGATATCGTAATCGTACACATTTAATAAAAATAATAAATAAACATTGTTGAGTAGGTATGGCGCATTCGGCCATGCGTGTAGATAATCTGGCGGACGATTTTGTTTATCTGCCGACAAATTGATTACATACGATCCACTAAACTGAAAGCTCTAATAAGTTATTGGCGATTCTGTTTTTATATCGCTACTTTTATTTAGGACCGTTATTGCTATATTTATTACGATATATAAAGCTAAGAGTGTTCTTTTATAATTTTAGCGAAATATTTTATGAGAATCTCTTTGAATTCAGATATTGTCGACACAGTTAATTGATTTACACATTAACCCATACTAATATTACAAATGTAACAGTTACTCCGGCTGTCTGTTATGATTTTATGGTTAAACTAAGGAACTGATTTTGATTAAATTCCGTACGAAGTAAGCTTGAATACCAAGAAAGGATATAGGTTTTATTTATTTCTTCATCTTACTACATGTATCTTTACAGGATTTTTAGCTTTCTAATGTTTTTAGCAAATGTATCGAGTCAGAACCAATTCGGTTTTATGCATGGTCGGGGTACAACGGAAGCCATTTTCGCTATACGCCAGCTGTGCGAGAAATACAGAGGTGCGCCTAAAACTTGCACATTGTATTCGTTGACCTCGAAAAGGCATACGACCGTGTACCTCGTGAGGTTTTGTGTTGGGCCCATAAGGAGAAAGGTGTACCTGGGAAGTATGTGCAGTTGATCCGAGCGATGTACAGTCGATGCAGTACCCAAGATGGGTCCACAGTGGGCACCACTAGAAGCTTCTGATGATAATGGACGCTCTGACGTCGGACATTCAGGAAGAGGCTCCCTGGTGTGTGCTGTTTGCCGATGATATGGTGGTGGTTGCCGAGAGTGGCCTAGAGGTCTAGAACAGATTGGAGGTGTGGTTTCACAGACTGGAGAGTGTTAACCTGAAATTGAGTAGAACCGAAACGGAGGACTAACTTGTTTTGCGATTTCGGTGGTCTCTCCAATCTTGTGCCTTTAACTCACGCCGGAACGCCCGTACCAGTCTGTTCCGACTTTCGGTACCTCGGGTCGCTCGTCTAAGGGGATGGTGAGGTAGACCGAGTCGTAACACATCGGATTATCGCACGGAAACAAATTGCAACCGACGGATGCCCCTAAAGTTAAAGGGTAAAATTTACAAGTCCGTGATAAGACCTGTCATACTGTGGTTCAGAATGATGGTATGTGAAAAACATGGATGAAAAAAGATTGCATGTAGCGGAGATGAGAATGTTGAGATGGATGTGTGGTTTGACGAGAATGGATAAAGCGTTCTCGCTTTATCGAGAATAGTATATTAGAGGAAGTTTGAAAGTGGCCCCAGTGACTAAAAAGTTAAAAGGACGAGGTAGTCAATACTACAATAACATTCTTTTTAAAAGAGTAACCATGGAGTTTCTTGCCGGTTTTTCTCCACAGGAAACGACCAATTTGGAACCGTGCACTAGCTTCTGACCTTTTTTATAAGTGCCCATGTAAGAATATGTGAAATAAAAATATATTTGATTTTGATTGATTCACCGTTAAATTTTTACCGATTTGCACCTATGTCAATAATTCCACATATTGTCATTCTGTGTAGACACTTGAGATACGAAACTACATCAATTTTACATCACAATATCCACTAAAAATCAATGTCTGAATAATTAAAACAGCCACAGAATTTCACTCGAAGAAATCCCGCCAAAAACTTCAACTTCGGTTTGATTTGGAACTCTATACTCAAATAAACTTTGAATTTATAAACATAATAACTTTAATAATTTATAAACATAATAAACTTTATATTTATGATTATAATAAACTTTTCCTTTTTCGAAATTAGTAATCATTTATTTCTGTTACTTTTGTACTTTCTGTAATAACGCTAACCATTTTTATAGAAATATAAGAAAACTCGTATTATGTGGGTTTAGAACTGCTAAAGAATGAGCTGTATATTTTTGTTTCTATAGCTTTCGTTTGGGTAATTTTACCTCACAAATAACCCTCAATCTCCGGGCGTTTACGGGATAAAAAATCCAAAACGAAAGCTATTTAATCCAATAAAACACAGTTATTTTGTTAGAAGGTAGTGGTAGGTACACTTAATTGATTTTGCGTACCTTTTGAAACACATTGTTTATCCGTTGGAACTCATGTTTAAAAAAAAACGTTTTTGTTTGTTATAAATATAGTTATATTACACAAAAATCAAAGCGCAAATGATAAATGATATTTCTATAGAAAAAAAGAAGAAATATATCAAATAGATTTTAAAAACACTTCTTTATATCATTTTCGTCAATTTAAACTAGTTGAGGCTGGTGTTTCCTAGCTGAGTACCCTAAAAAGAAATTAATAACTAATTTTAAAAAAGAACCTAATTGCTATAAATGTAAAGTTTAACTCCAAGGCAATCCGAAAAAAATCACAGTTCAAAGTTTGCAGATTCAAACAACATTCATAGGTAAACTTTTCTTTATTCCGTGGGTAAACCTAATAAAATGTGTTCAGTCACCTAAGACATGATGATGAATATACCCACCACTCAACATGAATTATATCAGTCCTGATCATTCAATTATCCGTACCTAAATATATAAAAAGAGAAACTGACTATGACTGGCTTATCAACGCACAGCCGAAACTACTATGATTGGGAGCGTGTAATTTTGCATAAAGCTTCCCTTTATGACGTAGGTGAGCATTAAAAGAGAATTTTCCAAAATTCACCCCTTACAGGGAAGAAACGGGGGTCCAAAGTTAGTATGGACAAACCTACTTTCACACGGGCGAAGCCGCTGTCAGAAGCTAGTGTACCTATGTACGGGTAATGTGAAGGCCGGACGTTATTAAACAAAAAAATGAGATTCATAAATAACCTCGTCTGTAAAGTTTCTACCAAGAAATTAATAATGTCAGACGCAGAAGAGCCATCTCTAGCATCGATCTTTCTTACCGCATCTTTAATTAGTTATTATATTTTTTCTAGATAGGTACCTACATCTTACTGACTGTCAAACCTCACAGATTAACTGTGAGGTTTGACATTTTACTGTATTATAAGGTAATATAATAGATATATATTTCTTATTGAACTTTGTTTCGTACTAGTAAAATTCCATTACTTATCTGGATTGAATTCGGTAAATAGGTACTTAGTCTTAAGTTGTTTAGAAGGGTTAGGTACAATCAAACCAAACATACGATGTCTAAAAATCGGAGCCCATAGCCGCCACGTTCATTATAAACTACTTACCTACTCGTACACTTTACCGTCGAAATTAATAGGGTAAAACTTTAACCTGTGCCATAAGGAAAATCAAACGAGTCATGGAAAAGTACATACTTAAAACTAAAATAGATACATAAATACATACATACTAAATATTAAATATATAGGACAAGAAAACAAGTGACAACTACAACTATTACAAGGACAAGTAATATTCTTTCACAAGTGTTTGAATATATGAAGAATCACTTCATTCTATTCAAACACTTGTGCAAAATATTTACAAGAAATATCGTATCCATCTTTCCTACATCAATATAATTCCACTTATTAGATAAGCACCACAGAATAAATAACAAAATTGGAAACCGCACCGATCAGATTTAACGCCGTTTATTGAAAGAATTGTATGAACTAACTGTTAGAAATTATTAATGCAGACTTGTGAAGAATCAGCCATTACTGTTTTGACCTACTGAGAATACCAGAAATTATGGTTTAGATTAATTTTAATATTATAGTAACAATAAGGAAAACGTTTATTGAATGGATTCAACAACCCATTTATAGGTCATGACTGTGTGACATATACAATTTAAATTGTAAACATTCATATAAGTAGGTACGCACTTATAAAGGTCACTTACCAATTGCAATCAAGAGTAACAATCTCATCTGATAAATGTATAGGTAATCGGCGCCGCTATAAGTGAATATACCTACTCGGCAGCCGCAATGCAAATAGTTCACGACATTCCACAGATTCCACGGTTGAATAATGCGGCGCCGTAAACCTCTACTTATGATTATTGTATGTACCTCAAATACCTAGGCAGCCGCGGGATTCTGGGACCACTATGTGAACAATATTTCTCCAAGTTGTTCCCGCATTTATTTTGCCAGATAGACGGTATTTTACCACTTGACAGCGGTACGAAGCGAGGAATATAAGGATGGTAGATTGTACACATTTTCACGGAAATCTTATTGTAGTGAATACACTTGAGTGATTTTGTTTGTTAGAGGGTTAACATTTACAACACACAAGTCATTGGTAATATTTTGATCTTTATAGCTATCTACAAAACCATATTGTATGTGATAATTGGCTTCTACGGATTCGTTCACTGTTTAGTCAGTACGTACTCTGGCACAACTATTAGTCTACAATAACAGAAATGTTACTTGAAAGCTATATAATGGGGTAAACAAATGCATTTTCTTCCCTGAAATTTTGTTTTATAAGCTGCCCATAGAGACGGCTCTACCTGCCGCAGTATAATTTAGGGTCAACGAGGAAACAAGCGTGTCTTCTTTGCATATGAAATTATATTTTCATATTAATGTTATTAACACATTCCATATTCACAACAATGCGTTGCGTGATTTTTAACATGTAAAATGAAAATATTCTGGCGATTTTATTATGTTAAATCAGTTAATAACATTACCATTTTCAAGAGGAAAGAACATAAATTGAAACATTAAACATTCAGTTGTGTTTTGTTTATATTTGCTTAAAAACCTGCTTCAATTTCACAGCCCCTGAGCATAGCAGGTGTCAGAGAAAATTAATGCTAAGAAAATTATGGCCAAGTCGGAGATAAATATGCCTAGTAAAAGCTTTGAGTAATGAAAGTCACTGAAAACTTCAATCAAATGCAAACGAGATATATATAGCTAGGTGTATACCTAGGTGGAGGGTGGATACCGACTTTGGAAATTTAAAAGGTATTCCGAAAATATTTTGCTTGCATAGACTTGGTTATTTTTGGCTAGCGACAGCCGGTATCCGGCTCACTCTATTATGTTTGTTCTTTGTCTCCTAGTTTCAGTTTTGTCCGTTTTTTTATTCACATACAGCCATAAATATTATTGAATCTGTCACTGGTCACAATCACATCAATGACAATCAATATTGAACACATTAAGGGCAATAATTCTCTAATCAGTTTATTATTATAAAAAGTATTATTGATGCGTAGATCCTTTATTAATATATATATACAACTTAACTATTAAATATATAACTTAATAGGTATTTAAACAAACTGAAAATAATAATTTGTACAAACGGGTAGAAAAAGAACTCACAGGGCATCAAAAATTACATAGTATTTCAGGTTAGGATTTCAAATAGGTACCGAGATTGAATATATAATTTAGAACATAATATCAGTCATTACTGTTATTATATTTTTAATTCTTGTTTTTATTTTTAGTAATTGCTTTTTATTAGTGTGCCAGAAATATAAGAAAAATAAAGAGGTGACATAGAGCAAAACTGGTCTCTTCAGTTGCCTCATCTTTGAGAAATATAATGGATTAGGTACATTATATTGACTTGGCAAACCTTTTAATTTTCCCAGATTACCTACATAATAAGGGTTTATGACAATCTTTAGTTTCTATAAACGCGTAAGAGTGAAAAAACGCCTCCAATACAGTATTTTAAATAACTTTCACCTTAGTTCTGAACACAAATTCGGGGATTTTTCGATCAATCGAAATTTTAAGAGGGTTCCTACTTTTCAATTAATTTAATAGTTTATTTTATTAATTTTTCAATGTTTTAAAGTCATTTTTAATAGACCCGTTTCATGTTCTACTTATGCCCGAAAAACAAAATGGTATTCAAAATATGTTGTAGATTTAAGTTAGTGTAGAAGTTTTGTTACTAATTTGGTGTACAATAAAGTTTATTCTATTCTATTCTATCTTTTAATATGTAAGTAGTTTAAATCTTTTTAAAAACTTTTCAAAACATTTGTTTATTACGATGCCTTCCTTCTTACCTGTGGGTCTTGCTTGTCCCCACATTATAGGTACCTACTACAAAAGAAGAACATAATACCCTATTACGATTTAATAGTTATTTGCAGGCACATTTTCCACACGTCCATCACGTGAGCAAACTACCGAACAGTGAGAATGAACCACGTCGTGGAAATAAAGTATTGTTTGACTACCCGCGAACCCTTTCACAATATTTGCTCATATTTTGTTCCACTGCTATTCTGATTACTTACCTTTACTTTTCATCCCTTCTTTGTGTATCCATTTTATATAAGTATGTGAGCTTCCATAAAAGCATGTTTTTAACATCTGACACAAAAATTGGGTTATATGTTTGAACGCTATGTGTGTGTGTGATTGTGACACCGTAGCTCTTAAACAAGTGAACCAATTCGGATGATTTTTTATTTGATATTTTTATTTGGTTTTATAGCGATATTTCTTAGACATATTTGAACTAAATCGGTTCAGCCATTTGCAAGATGATGGGGGAAGAAAGTAAGAATGAATAACCGGATGTTCGCAAATATCAAATATATATCAGGCGGGATCGCAGTCAAGCACTAGTTTATATCAATAAAAAAAAATTGTTTATAATTATTTTTTTTGATAACAAATGTACATTACTAAACTGTAGGTGGAAGGATTTTTTTTTATATTATACACATCACTAATATGCATAGACATTGACCATAGATGCATCAACATGCAAGCCATTAATAGATTAGTTACCAGTCATTAGTTCATTACATCACTTTGATCTGCGTACCTACATTACACTAATCAAGTGGCTAGGGAAGCTCTTATGGCAACTGTGTTAGAATTAATACCTTGTAGGCGTATCAAGTTCTTACCAACAACGAAAAGGATATCGCTTCCTCATCCTTACATCTATACGAATATTACAAAGAGAGAAGATTTGTATTTTTGTTAATAATGAATAAAGTCAAAAACTACTGGCGCTACGAGTATATTAAAAATTCTTTCAATAGTAGAATGCTAATGCTATCACTTAGTGATATAGGCATATATTTTTTGCTTTTACACGGTTGAAGTCACTGACAGAAGCAAGTATATTATAAGACAAAGTCCCCTACCGCATCTATCTGTCTGTATTTTCACGATAAATGCAAGAAATACTGAACGGATTTTCATGATGTTTTCTCTAATAGACAGAGTGATTCTTGAGGAAGGTTTAGATGTATAAAGCTCTCTAGTTTATGCTTAAGGTTAAATTAAACTAGTTACAGTCTAATTACAAAAGGGAATTCTCTATGTAGCGCTTGAAATTTCTCTGTAGAACCGTTCAATTTTCTACTAGTTACAAATAGACATGTTGATCATCAGTCCATCCACATAGCACGGTGACTGGAAAATGTCCGTTTATTGTGCCAAGCTGTCACGTGAAAGCCCATTTTAAAACGTTTACGTAGTGAAGCATTGCTTACAAAAGAGTTTTGTTTTAGCTTTTTTATAGTATATGTTTTTGAGTTGGGAATGTTTCTACCGCTAAGTACATTTTCTTACGTAAAGAAGGAAGTACTGTTGATCACTGTCTACAAATGTTACACGTATTTGTTTTTAATTCTGTAAATCTAGTGTTCTTTTACATTTTTAACCGTTTTCCAAAAAGGGAGAAGGTTTATTTTGTCGCCTCAGATATTCGTAATTTATGAACGAATTTGAAAAAAAAAAACGATATTCAAAAGGATATACTTCCATATTGGTCCCTTTTGTATCAAAATCCAATTCTGATGATGATGATTTTGGATTTTTTATCAACAAGACAAATAATTGCTTTCAGAAAGTATCACTTGATGAAGCTGAACTGACGAAAAAGACCACAGATGGCCAACGGAACAATACAAACACAGAGATATTTCGATTAAGATAGTTACCTACCCGACTATGATAAAACAAATAGAACCATTTATCTGTTGAAAATGTTTGAAGCCAGAAGGTTGGCACTGGAACTCCGTAATAAAAAAAGATATTCTAGTCGTGTTTGGGTTTATTAGAATTTTCGTAAGATTCACTCTGCCTATAAGTTATCATCGAAGTGATCTGATGATGACACTGGTACATGGATAGACCATGTCCTGGAATAGCACATAGGATATCATTTATCCCAGGAGTACCTATGTTCCCTTGGGTTAACTTTCTACTATCACGTGGACAAAGTCACTGGCTGCAGCTAGTGTTATTTTATTATTTATTTTATTTATTTATTATTAGACATACATACAGCTATCATTACAGACCAATCCAATGCGATAGTGTAGTCAAAAATATAAATTATAATAATGATTTCATACAATTCCAATTCATAACATTTACAAAAATAAAATACCTTAGTCAATATAATAAATATTAATATAACATACAAATAAAATATAAGGCAACTAATTATCAGAATACAATTATTTAATTCAATTAATTATTTACGAGTATTATTATAACATAAAAAATGTAATATAACTTTTGCGAACTCGCTCAGTGAACATGAGAGTATATCAATTCTATCAGCCACCAGGTTTAATGTGCGCATTGCCCTCGAGAATGGGACGTTGGCCACCAGCTTGGTGCGACCGCGCGGCAGTGCGAACAAATCCGGCCGTCTGCGACGTTGAACGTACCCATCGGGCACGCATAATCCCATCTCCTGCAACACACCCGGATTGTTTGTGTTGCCCCGGAACACTCCTAGAATATACGATACCAACGCTAGATCTCTTCTTGTCTCCAACCTGTTATGTTATGTATATATATAAAAGGAGAAACTGACTGACTGACATATCAACGCATAGCCGAAACTAGTGGGACTAAGAGCGTGACAATTTGCACAGGGTTTCCTTTTGTGTCGTAGGCGAGCACTAAGAGAGGATTGAAAACGGGTGTCCAACGTTTGTATGTAGAAACCGCTGGCAGTATTATCACCTTACCATAACCAAAAAGTAAAAACAAAAACTTTTTCCAAAAAAAAAGCAATTAATGAATTTAAAAAAAGAACTGTTAATTCAATATAACTGTAATATCGGAAGTCGGTGTAGCTGGTTTCGCTATTTAACACCGATCGTGACGACTAAATCAGAGATATAAAAAGACTTAAATCTGTAAGTTTGTTTTAAAGAGCTTATTAAACCCTGAAAGTGACTTTAAGCTGTTGATCCCCCATTAACGCCGGCGTTCACGCGCCATTGTCTTACTATTGTGTCTCTAATTACACACTCAAAAGGTTAAGCTCAGTTTACACCACAAAGTAATACGTACTGGATCTCTCGGCACGTGTATGACTTCACGGGTTACATCTATCTAATAATTACCTAAAAACTAGTAAACAGAGGACCGGCTACCCAGTTTAGTTTCAGAGGTAATTCAAGCCTCGCTCGTAATTTGTTTCCTAACATAGTTCGGTTTACTTGCGAGGAAAGGTAAAGTTAGTTATGTACTTGTTTTATTCAAAATAAAATGGTCTATTAGGTACACATTTTTCCGTTGAAGAAAATCGACGTCGCATTTGCCAAAATCGGATTAGTTGTTTTTGACCTACGATACAACACTGTAGACCATTAAACTCGTTACCCTTTCTTTCCAGTAGTCAGATAATAGTAAATTATTCACAAAGAGGATAAAGAAGTGACTTATATCACGGGTATATTAAAACCCAAGTGTCGCAAAGGATTCTGGGGCTTAAACCCCCGAGTGCAGCGAGGGGCTTAAGTGTTTAGCTAATAATCCTGAGTGTAGCGAGGGAATCACGCTAGCCCAAGATGAAGGCATCTTTATCCCCGAGGAGAGTACTCTGCTTTTTACATCTACTGTGAGAAAATCAAAAACCAATAGTAACCCATAGCATATAAAAAAGTTAGAGTTACTGTTAGTTAGTTGACTTAGTATTTACAATAAGAAAATTTATGTTTACGAGTACATTAGACCAGTTGTGGAAAGACCAAATGGTTAAACAAAACAGCTGTTCTTACTAGGGACACGCGCCTTTTTTTAAATATTTGTGTTCTATTTCTTTTTTCAGGTTTGCTAGTAGGGCCAATTCGATTTTTTAATAAGCTCTTATTTTTGATACCTCGACGTTGAAATTTATCATACTATCTTTTATTTATGGTCCTAAATACAAATCACATTGTTGACGAGAACGCTAACAGAAAAGTCATTTGTCTAAGGGCGCTGGTGACCGTAACGCTATCACTGACTTTCTGGAATACTGTAAAATAAATATCTCATTAATATTATAATATTAAAGTTATTAAAGTTTGTGAGTATGTATGTTTGTGTATTTGTAACTTCTTCAAGCTCGAACGGCTGCACAGTTTTGCATCAGTACTTAGGATTATTTTGTCCCGGGAGTAGGTATGTTCCTTTGGGACAATTTTCTTCTGTCATGCTACTAGTACTAGTACCTTGATTTATCATAATAATCTAAGAAGTTATAAGAGACCTACACTTGTATAATCAAACGTGACTGGTCATTAATGATTAATCATTAATCTCCATTTTAATTTAACGTAACATTCGTTCAACTTTCTAATTAATAGACTCTTAAACACAATGAGTAAAAGCTTAAAAGGTATGATAATTTGCCCGAATTGGAATTTAATGAAGTTTCTTGTTCAGAGTTATTTGATAAGACAAATTCTTAACAATTTCTAAAAGCTATGAAAATCCTCGAGGTTAGGTACTAGAAAATAATTTGTTTTTATCACTTTTTGTAATTGCATTGTTATTTTTTCTGCGAATTTCTTTTACATCTGTACCTGTTTACAATATTACGTAGCCATGGTAGACAGACCGTGTCCCTAATTGTTTATACGAATTTCCACTTAAACATAACAAGTTTAAAGCAATGAAATTATAACACACTTTATTGTTGCTTGAGCTATAGTGTACCTGTAATATTTATAAATTATTGCATCTGTAATTTATTTCTCAATTTTCAACGTAGTAACCACAGTGTCTCAAGACGAAAGTGCGTGTTCCCAGTAAAATCTGAAATGTAGTCACTTACAACGGGTCTCATCAAAAAGCTTAAAGTCACTCAAAGGGCAACAGAGGGTTTTCTTGTGTGATCAAGATTAAACTCGTTAAAAAAGGGACCGTTTTGACATTTGAAAAAACCCTAGAATGGTAACTTGGAACGAAAGTGAAAGAAACAATAAAATAATAATTAGGGGTCCAGTGTAGTAGTAGCTACACTCAAAATAAAAGTGTCAAAACGGGCCTTCTATTTTTTGACAGCTTTACCTGCCGACATAGTCCGAAGAATTGCTAAACTTAAGTGGCAGTGGGCAGGAAACATTGCTCGCAGAACAGATCGTCGATGTTGCCAAAAGATTCTGCAGTGGCGATCGCGTATCGAAAGACACTGCGCTGGAAAACCGCCTACAACGTGGACCGATGATCTGGTGAGGGTTGCGGGAATCTGATGGATGCGAGACGCGCGTGACCGGTCAATGAGGCGACATTTGGTCGACGCTTATGTTCAACATTGGTCGTCTCTCGGTTGAAATGACGATGTTGATGAATCAAAATGATAACTAAAATCAAGTAGGTATAAGTATGTGTATATATGACTACCTATCTAATTGCTTACTTAACAATTAGAATCATACCCTCAAACTGCATATTAGTATTAACGTAAATAGAAATTTAAAACGATTGACAGTGATATCACAAACATAAATCGATGTTAAAATCTCATTTGATAAAGAAATATACGATGAACAAAACTCTGGTTTTCCTTTTCCAGTGGAGTGGAGTGCAAGAACATTTTCCTTTATTTATCTGATGCTCAGATCAGGATATAAACGTTACATAATGAAATAGAACATTTTACGTCATGTCTGGTTCGCCGCGGGCCACGTCACAGCGCTCCCCTTTTCCTTACTAAAGAAAATAGCCATTCAAATTGTGACTCTGAATGGTAGACGGAGTTATTATTGTATTATTATACGCGGAATAAAAAACGGAACTGAAAGGGTGCTTTGTTTTTATTCTTGTGTCTACGTTTTGCTTAGCTTTAAAGTTGGTTTAGGTAGTGGAAAGTAACCAAATATGGAATACCATTTTATTTTTGTGTATAATAACATAAAAGTTATGCCATTGAAATCATTTAATTGTACCTATTTACAATTTAGCACACGTTTACGCTTAATTTAGTAACAGTCGGGTTATGTTTAAATTTTTTTAAAGTATAAAATTTGGTCTTAAACAAAATCAGCAAAAAGGGAAAAAAATCTAATTATGGAGGTACCAAAATGGAATACAGCAAATCTATATATAGAAATTTGGGCCCAATCTAAAAAGGGCTTGAAGGCCCTTTTTATCTATTTTTACCTATATATCTCTATTTGAGAAAATCATAACTCAAGGTATCGATCTCTGCATTTGCGCAATTACCATGTACCTAAAGTCTACACATAAGAAAATTGATTGAATCAGCCAAACGGTAGAGTCCTGCACCGGCCGTGCCCTCATATTAATATAATAGATTTCTGAGTCGGAAAAAAAATCTTCAGGAAACAATCATGCAATAGTAAATTCTAATTTCGGAGAGTAATGGTGTTTTGCAATAAATTGAACAGAAGCTGTGCTAGTTTGAAATGTCTTTATCTATTAAGTACGACGTTGTCGGGACACGTGAAGTTCAATTTAAGTTTGTTACATGTTCGCCACAAATCGCTATTCTAGGGATAGTGAAATAACAATTGCTTTTCTGATAAGTAAACTGTAGGAGCCCCGGTTTCGGAATTGAGAATTTAGTGTTAATTACGTGTCAAACCGTGTTTGATAAATACTCATCTTAAAATTATGCAAGGTAGATCTTTTTATTTCTTCAACATTCAATATACCATATTTACGATTGGTACCTATATGTATACATATATGTAAGTAGGTATTGAGGGCAGTGGTGGCCGAGTGGTAACGGCCCCGACTTACCGGTTGTTGGTCGCGGGTTCAAACCCAGCCAGGCTACTTTGTGTAATTTATGTCATTACAACTGCTCTCAAAACGGTGAATGAAAATATCATGAGGAAACCGGCATGTCCTTAAACCAAAAATTCGAAGACATGTGACATCCACTAACCCGCACTGGGCCCGCGCACTGGATTACGGCCCATTCCCTCTTCTAGAGAGGAAGTTTGAGTCCCAGCAGTGGGAACATTATAAGGTTAATTATGGCTTATACTGCAAAGATCTAAACCTAGGTAGGCTCATAATACCCAAATCTCATAGATAAGTAATGTCTTAATTATGATCTGACTTCTCTAAAACTGAAACTTTGCGGTGAGTCAAAACTTGAGAGTGTAATTAGTGTGGCTGAAACTGAGACTGCTCAAGGCTAAAAACTAAGACTCGTTCTTTATGTCTTCCGAGCTCGTGTTCTCTGCACTAGCTTACAGCGGTATAATAATTTAAGATACGCTGAGAGGATAAGTTTCCTTTTCACGATAAAACGACCACGAATAAAGAAAATGGTATGAAGTTCTGAAAAAAGAAAATGTGCAAAAGTTGGATAGAAATAATATAACCCATCTTTACATAGTGATGTAGTGTAGGTAACCATATAATTAGCTAAATTAAAAACTCTCTTCCTATTTTATTTTATTTCCTCAGCGGTCCTCCGACGCCAAGACGCTTGGATCATAATAAAACTACCTTATTTATATTAAACTTTTTAGCAGTTTATTAATTGTCGAGATATCTTTTCCAATTTTAGTTTTGTATTTGTTTTTTGTGCTTGGGCATTAAGCATGAAAAGCATATATATATACAAGTTATAGCGTAAAATCTACAAGTCCGTGATAAATGTAATACTGTATGGATCAGACCAGAATGATGGACGGAATAAAAAGGATTGGATGTAGCAGAGATGAGAATGTTGAGATGGATGTGTGGAGTGACGTGAATGGATACTGTGAGAACTGAGTATATAGGAGGAATATTGAAAGTGGCGCCAGTGACTGAAAAGTTTAAAGAGAATCGTTTGTCTTGGTGTGGTCATGTGAAGAGGAGGGATGAAACACGTATGGTGAAAAGAGTTTTGCGTAAATATTCGGATAGATGGAGAGAGAGAGAGCAGAAGGCGAAAGAAAAAAAATACGATAAGATGCTGTTTTTCAAACATTATTAGAACCCTATGGTCGACACGCATATAAAAGGGCCTACAACATTATCAAAATATAATAATATCTTATCTATTGAATGACTGAAATTACTCTCACAAAATTAGTCTCACATATCTTTTCTGCTTCCATCATCAGACCCTGATTCCCATCATTTTTTTAATAATAATAATAATTTATTTATTTTCACAAAATGAGGTACAGTCTAAACAGTTTACAATAGTTAAATGACCAATATAAGTGTAGAAGAAGGGTGTCCTGGCGTCCTAGCTAGGTTACATAGTAATTCTGTATTAAGGTTCGCCAGCCCAAGATCAGATAATCACAGTTATAAATACAGAGAGACTGCCTAATAGTGAAATTAATTACTAAAAAAAAAACTTAAGTTTGCCATCAAATGTATAGTGTAAGTATGTGTGTTTGCACGTATGTATTATATGTTTAGTCACAGAATAAGAAATAGTACAAGTTTAGTGTAAGATTATATGCTTGGTGTGAAGTGTGAGTGTGTGTGAGTAGAAGGTGGAAATTAGAAATAGTTTGGGTTTAGACACGGAGTGCTACTTGGAAAGCGCTAAGATTGTGATGTAAGCAAAAGTTCAGTGTCGTCGTAGTTTTTATTGGCTAGGAAGAGTGTTATCTGCTTTTTACAAATGCCATAAGAAGATTGATGAATAGGGGTAATTTTACTTAATTTGTTGTATAAGAAAGGACCTAGATAATAAAAGAAACGTATAGTAAAAGCAAAGCGTGTGAATGGTACTTTGCAAATTTCGTAAGTTCGTCTAGAGGAAGATTGTGTTTGTGTGAAAGGAGTTTTGGTACGAGTATGTTGATGTAGTATGGTGTTGAGAATGAATAATTGACGAATCGTAGGGATTTTGCACTTTTGGTAGAGGTCAAAAGTTGGGTAGAGTATTGGCCGGAAGGTAGCAACCTTAAGGATGGCTCTTTGTGCCACTTCCAGAGGTTTTAATATTGTTTTCGCTGCTCCACCCCAACTGGTAATACAGTAAGAGAGGACTGACTGACACATGGCAAGATAAACGGTGCGTATTAATGAGGCATTGGCGATGTGTCTAAGTGTTTTAAATAAATAAATTAGTTTGCGTACCCGGCTAGTGAGGTGAGATATGTGCTTTGAAATTGAGGTGTTTACGAGTATCAAGAGTGATACCAAGGTATTTAGTTGTGTCAGTAGACTATAGTAGGGCAGTTGCAGGAAGATGAATTAGTTTGGCAGGTGTGAGCTTTGAGAGTAATAGGTACAGAAGGTTGTGTTGTAGAGTTTAGATTAATTTATGTTTTATTAATTGAAACGAATTCAATGAGCCCAAACACGATACCTGTAGTGTAGGTAAGTAAAGGAGTTGGATATCCTACAGATTCTAGGTCATGCTGCAGCATCAGGACAATTTACCAAGTTCTTGCAGTATCATTGAAGTAGCAGACTACCCAATTTCGAATTCAAATCTGTGATAGTTGCTGACATCCCTAACTCAATTAGAAAAGAGCTAATAGTATTCGTAATTATACTCAAATGACGGAACTGATTTTCTTGAATCACAGTTAAGAACACTCTACCAAGTCACCTTCCAATTAAAATCAAAATCGGTTCATCCGTTATAGAGCTATGATGCCACAAATAGACACACAGATACACACGTTAACCTCATTACACCCCTCTTTTTAGGTAAGGCGTTAAAAATGATCCATCTTTACATAGTTAAGTTGGTTTGTACCCAATTACTTATTAATAAAATTGAAAGTCAAATATACGCAGTCTCTTTCGAAATTGGCCGATAAAATGAAGATTTCATGCAAATTATAAGTTTAGCATGATTTTATACTTTCAAATTTATTGTGAAGAGTACAAGTAAGTACGAGTTTCATCAATAGTAGCTGTTTTATTATTAAGAAACCAAACTGCCGACTGTAATAGAATATTTATAGTTAGTTTAAAGTGAATGCCAATGTAACAGCAAATGGCAATCAATAATTCAGAGGCGGTGGCTGATCATTACCGGTTCCCGGGTTCGAGTCCCGGCGGGCCACAACGGTTAATACTATTACCTCTACAAATCAACGCTACGTCTACAATATTGATACCAATTTCAAGTAAAATTAAAGTTAGGTTAGGCTAGGTTTTTTTTTTTTTTTTTTTTTTTGGTGGGAAAATCATCTTATGACAAATCCCGCTCTTGGGCGGAGCGGAAAGTAGTGTCAGACTTTTACTGACTAAAAACCCACTCCTGTTCCTTCTTTGCCTTCGTCCCAGGGCCCCGGGTTTCGCTTTCACACTACCCGTGGCCCCAGTAGGCTTCGACCCTGTTGGCCCCTACGATTTGCTGACATCTCCATGAGGCGCGCGTGGAACAATACGCGCCGTCGACGACTTGGGCTTGGTCCGGACGGTTACCGGACGATCGGACGGCGAGCCACCCATTGCTCGCCGTCCGCAAGCCCTCGCCTACGGTGGCCGGAAATCGGGATCGGAATCCCGGCGGCGGTTGGGGCGTGAGGACCGTTGCCTCACGCGATCGGCCGCCTCCTTTGCTAGCATTACTGCTTCGCAGAAGGAGGCGACCGCCTGCCACTCTTCCTCGCTCCGGACCATGGCCTGTACCAAGGCCCGGCGCGAGAGATCGCCGCCGCCGATCGCCCCCACGAGGACACGGCGTTGTTCTGCCCAAGCGGGGCACACCTCCACCGTGTGCTCCACCGTGTCCTCCGGGCGGTCCGCACAGTGGCGACACCCGGGCGTCTCTTCCGCACGAATTCGGTGCAGGAACTTCCCGAACTTACCGTGTTCGGTGAGAACCTGCGTCATGCGGAAGGTGAGGACGCCGTGAGGTCTTTCCAACCACGCCTCAAAGAGGGGACTTACCGCCATAATTGTGGCGTGCCCAGCACTGGGTCGCGACAGTCGCTGTCGCCATTTCTCCATGAGAACCCGCCAGAGCTCTGTCCGCCATGCTGCGACTTGTCGCGGCAGCGGAGTTTCGCCCCGGCGTTGCATCTCCATGCGCAGATCGTGCATGTGAGCAAGGCCTGTTGCTACCAGATCCCATGGTGGCTGTCCAGCAAGGAGGCTCGCCGCTTCGCGGGAAATCGTCCGGTATCCTCGCACCATCCGTATGGCCATGACCCTCTGGCATGCGTTCAACCGGGCCGCCGGCTGCTTCCGCAGCGCCGGCGCCCATACCGGTGCGCCATAAAGGGCCATGGACCGAACGATTCCTGCGTAGAGCCTCCGGCAGGAGGCGTCTGGACCCCCCAGGTTGGGCAGGAGCCGCCCGAGGGCAGCCCCAGTCCGATTTAGTTTGGGAGCCAGACGTCGGAAGTGCTCCTCGAAATCCCATCGGCTGTCGAGAACGAGTCCCAGGTACTTCATCGTCGACCCGACGCCGATGTGGACTCCTCCTACCGTTAGTTGGGAACCCGGTGGTGGCGCGTTCCGAGGACCGTGAAAGCACATGGCCTCGGACTTCGACAAGGCGGTCTGCAATTACTCTTTCAAAGAGCTTGCCCACCTCGTCGAGCAGCACAATGGGCCGGTACGCGGACGGAGAGTCCGCAGGGCGCCCCGGCTTCGCGATGAGGACCAGTTTCCCAGTCTTCCAGCGAAGTGGGAACTGGCCCCTCTCCATGCATGCGCTGAAGAGCCCTCTTAGTCGAGGCCCGAGAGCCTCCATGGCCAGGACCCAGGCCTTCCCAGGCAAGCCATCGGGTCCTGGGGCGGTATTTTTGGCACTCAGCCTTCGTACCACCACTCTCATCTCTACCTCGGTCACCTCTGGAGCGTTGTCGTCGTCGTCGCCATCGTGGTCCGCGTCGGACACCGCTGGTGGCGGAGCCATGGGCGGGGGAGAGTGTGACCCTCGCGTGGGGAACAGAGTGCTCACCACACCCTCCACAAGCTGAGGCCGGAGACTCTGCGTTAGCGGGGGAGCCCAGGGGCGGAGCTTGTCCCGCACCACCTTGTAGGGGCGTCCCCATGGGTCCCCGTTCAGAGTCCCCAGCCACACGTTGCGGGCCTCGAGTTTGGCCCGCCTTATCTCCGCTCGGAGGGTGCGCTTTGCCTCTCTGTATCCCTCGTACAGCTCCGCCTCTCTGGCCTCCGCATCCGGTGGACGGATACGGCGCCTGCGGTATCTGGCATACCGGCGTCGCGCGATATTGCATGCATTGCGCAGTGCCGCAATCTCCGGCGACCACCAGTATACCTGGCGCCGAGCACGTCCTGGATGGACTCGGGGCATTGCCGCGTCGCAGATTTGCGACACGGCCTCCCGGAACCACTCTGCCTCGACGTCGATGTCAACAGGCCTGTCCGGTGCTTGCACCCAGGCCTGTACCGTCGCGGCTTCCAGGAGGAGCTCCCGGTCCATCTGCCTCAGCGCCCACCGCGGACCACAAGGGTTCTGTCGGACCGGCGCGGTCGAGGTTTGGGCGGAGACGTCAAACCGGATGTACCGGTGGTCTGAGTACGTCTCCACCTCCTCCATAACACGCCAGTCGACGACACGCGGCGACAGAGCGGGGCTGGCGAACGAGATGTCCACCACTGAGTCACCCCGCATCCGCACACACGTGGGGACAGAACCCCGGTTTAGGACGACCAGGCCTGTCTCCAGAGCCCAGTCCTCCACCATCCGACCCCGCTGGTTCGTGAACCGGGAACCCCAAGCCAAGTTCTTGGCATTGAAGTCCCCGCACACGACCACGGGAAGGGAACCAAACCCAGCGACGACGGCTTTCAGCTTCATTAGGGAGATGTGAAGTTCACCGAGAGATCTGTTCGGGGACAGGTAGACGCCCACCACTGCAATGTCCCCGAACCGTGCTGCCACGCAACCCCGTCCCCTCGTGATAGCCTCAAGGGTAGGGGTACCGGCGGCGGCCGACGAAATTAGGGTCACCGAGCCGTCCAGGTCCCGCACCCAGTCTCCCCTGGGCAGGACATAGTACGGCTCGGAGACCACGGCGATATTGATCGACCACTGCGCCATGCTCTGGAGCAACAGATCCTGAGCGGGGGCGCAGTGGTTGATGTTCGCCTGGAGGAGACGCAATGGAGTCACTAGTGACAGTCCATTACAGTCTCCTCCCGAGCCCCCCGTGAGGACCCCACCGCGGCGGGTGCGGCGGCGACAGCGGCGGCAGCCAAGGAGGTGGCTGCGGCGGTGAGTACGTCCGGGTGGATGGGCCTCCGAACCTTGCCCTTGGCCTTGGCGGGGGGGTCGCAGGACCTGCTCCCAGCCCGGTGGTCGGCCGGCTTGCCTGCCGCCGCACATGCATAGCAGTGCGGCGTTGCACGGCATTCAACGGCCTTGTGACCAGCCTGACCGCACTGGTAGCAGCGGTCACTGCGGTCCACCTCCGCGGCGCAATAGGCCCCCACGTGGTGCCCTACGTGACAGCGGTAGCACCGCAGAGGTCTGGGCTCCAGCAGTTTTACCTGCGCGGAGACCCAGCCCACCAAAAGCCTTCGGCCTTCGCCCGTGATGGCTTTGGCCGCCGACACGGGGCAGCTAACCGTAACGGCTCGCATGCCCGTGCTGTCAGCACGGATGGTACCCGCTCGCACTTGATCGGCCTGGCACCCTCCTGTCCTGACGACGGCGGCCACCACCTCATCCACCCTAACGGAGTCATCCAGGCCCATGATGCGCATGTCTATGCACTTTGTGGGCCTGGACACTCGGACCTCCTCGACGTCCAGGGACGCTCTGATCCTTGCGGCCAGGGCGTCCGCGGCAGAGCCACTGTCCGCACCAGGGACCTCCAATATTCGGGCCCCGGTTGCGGTGCGCCTCATTCGAAAGCCTTCAGAGGCTCCGAATTCGTCGAGGTGCTCCACCACCGCCTGCTTCGCCTTTGCCATGACCATGTCATAGTTCACGCCCTTCTTTTCCGCAGCTGGCTGTAGTGTAATCACTACAGCTGCGGAATTCGGGGCGCGAAGTCTGGCTGCCATGGCCCGCTTCCTACGCTGCTGTCGCCGCTCGCGCTTTTTCGCCGCTCTAGCTGCCTTGCCCGCCTTCCTGCTGGCGCCGACAACCGTCCATTCGGCGCCAACCGGGGGCATTTCAGATAGACGCGGCCTAGTCGCCGCCGCAACAGGAGCTCCTGCTGATTTAGCAGCATTGGCCGCCCCACCCTTCGGGGAAGGAGCAGTCTTCTCCTGCCGCTGCCGCTGCTTGGTCGCTGGGGCCGGCCTCGCAGGCTCCGACAACACGGCCCCGCGCCCAACTTGCCCCGACGGGCCCGCCTTGGGCGCAGCAGCCGCGGCCGCGGCGGCGGCGGCGTACGTCACCGCCCTCTTCTGGCCGGAGGCCGCAAGCGGGGGGCGCAGCACAATGCCCTCCAGGACAGCGAACTGCCGCTGGACCCGCTCTTGGAACTGCTGCTGCTGCTCCCGCTGCTGCTGCCGGAAGGCAGCCAGCTCTTGCCGCAGCAGGGTCAGCACCTCATTCTCTGGCTGGGGCAGGGGCTGCGACTGATCTTGCCCTTGCCTGCGTCCCCCTTTTGGCGCCACCTGGGGGCCAGTTCCACGGAGACCGGCTAGGTCCGCCTCGAGCCGCTCAATCCTCTTGTTGAGGGATTTTTTGAACGGCTCCAGGACGATCCCCAGTGCCTCGGTTATTGAGGTCGTGGCCTGGGCGATGGATCGCCTCTTGGAGACCTTCTCCCTCTTCTTGGCCACGCCTGTTATGGCAGCTGCCACGATCTCCGTGAACTTGGTCAGCGCCTCCTCCATGCCTTCTGGCTCACTGCCTGAAGGCTCCGGCTCCGAAGGGCCGGCCTGACCACTGGGTGCCCCGGGTTGGTGCCCCTCCCTGGCGATTTTGAGGGATCGCCGGGTCACTTCCTCGTTGGTGCGCCAGCTCCCCTTTCTCGTCTTTCGGCCCGCACCCCGTATAGCGGTGGAGATTTTGCGGGCCGATGCACCCAGTTCGTCATCGGAGGAAGTCCTCCGGCCATCCCCCAAGATGGGGCGTTTGAGGAACTGGGTCGTCCTCCTGGAGGTGAACTCTTCCACCTCCATTCTCTCTGAGTTGGGCGAAGACGCGGCATCGGAGTCCGACGCCGCGTCTCCGCTCACTTCCCTGAGGCCGAAGCTCCTGCCGGCCTCTGCAGGACCCACCGGCGCAGCGGACGTGCTGGGAACTGGTCCCAGGGACTCCACGCTACCGGAGAGTGAGCCACCCTGGCTCTCTGCGTCCACGAAGGACGGTAACAGATCCTTGTGGGATCTGGCGCACTCTTTGCCCCCCCCAGAGTACGAGGGGCAGACCAAGCTCTGCTTGGTGAGGGATTCTCCTCCTGCGATGCAGGCGGTACCCTCCTGGGGTAATAACTTTTTAAGATGTGCGTCCATGATAGTGCTGAACTCAGCTTTGCCTTTTTTGTGGGGTGGGGTCCCCAATAACCACGTTCGCCATCTTGGTCACGTCTGATAAACAGACGCGTACCCGAGGCGAACCCACTCTCCCGAAACCACTGTCCAAAAACACCAACAGCTGTTGGTGCCGATGCTTCTGGACAGCGCACCCTCCGTGGCGGTCCGTCTGGACTCCGCCTGTGTGTTCCTCTTGGTCTGGTCTCTCACTTGAGGCCTTCCGGCATGAGTAGCTCTACCGGCATAGCCCTCAAGATCACAGAGACACGCAAGCCCCACCACGACGACAACGTGGGAACACAGTTGGTGGGGAGGTTAGGCTAGGTTAGGTTTGGTTCACGATCCCCGGTCCAAGTGTGGGAGGGAACACCGAGGTGGTTTTTAGTCAGTAAGAGTCTGACAGACCCCTAGGATTTTCCACCCCGGAAAAAAAAAAGAAAGGTTAGGTTGGTTGGTTTGATTGACATTTTTCAGATGAGTTTAAAATCATGCATATAATTAACTTCCCAATTAAGCCATTTTTTTTTAGGTGGGTAAATCATCTAATGACAAATCTCGCTCTTGGGCGGAGCGAGAGATAGTGTCAGAGTTTTACTGAATAAAAACCCACTCCTGTTCCTTCGTTGCCTTTCGTACCAGGGCCGAGTCTTCCTTTCAGAATCAGACCCTTGGGCCCGGTAGGCTTCAACCCTGCTGGGCCCCTACAGTTGCTGACCCCCTACAGTTGCTGACTCCCAATTAAGCTTGTGTTTACTTTTGTACAATATTTTGTACTAAACAACAAATAACACAAAAATAAATCTTTTTGTGAAATCTGCATCGAAATTGGATATTATCTTAATCATACAGCAACAATTCTAACATTTCAAATATTTGTATAAGGAAGAGTGGGCTGATGGTGGATACATTTCGCTACCTCTTTTTCCGCGCGCAACTTAATATCGGTGACGTCACATTGTAGTTTGTGTATCTCTTTCTGTCACTTGACTATTTCCCCTTTCACCAGACTTGGAATGTTTCTCTATTACTTAATTTTGAAAAATTCTGTTGTTATTAAAAATTCTATTCTTTATCCAAAATTGCGAACATAATAATAGAATTTTGAAAAATTCTATTATTATGTTCGCAATTTTGGATAAAGTCACTTTTTGATAAAAAAAAAATATATATATTAAAAAAACCGGGCAAATGCGAGTCAGACTCGCGCACTGAGGGGTCTGTATAAACTTAACTATGTAAATAGTTCAATTCTCGAGTCTCGGAGATTTTTCTTTTTTTTTTTGACGTAAGAAAACTATAAATTTACAGTTTTCAGATTTATTCCTATACATGTGCCATGAGATTTGCTTTATGCTAAATTTCAGTCAACGACAAGATCTTTATAGGTTTTGATTTCCTAGCAAATGTCAAAATATGCGCCTAGACGGAGCATAAGCCGGCTTATCTTTAGATATTGCATTGATTTCGAAGTTTGATTTTTTCACTGCTGCTTGACATAGCGAACCTGAGTTTTTGATATTAATTTCAGTTTCGTACCTCCACACGTTCCTGAGAAAATACCGGACAACAAAAATACTACAAGAAAAGGGTTCCGTTTTTGCCGACTTAGCTAGGGAACCCCAAAAAATTAGTCTTGCAACCAATCCCGTTAATGTAACAGTTTGAGCCTTAATTCTATTATTCCAATTAACGTAAAATACGATATATTTATACATTTATTTGGTGGGACGTAGGCGTCGGTAAACTGCTTTTGTAAATACACACATATATATATGTAGTTAGTTTCAGTGAGCTAATACATCACAATGGTAGGAACTCACGCGTTAAAGGTTCTTAAATATTTGCATGTCTTAATTAACATGTTTCAGAATACTGAGATTTATACTCGACTCAATCAAATTAATATACATTGTTGAGAGCTTAATTACGCATATGTGAAAACTGAAAACTCTCTCTTAATATTGTGGAAATACGGGCGAAGAGTCGCTTCTCATTCAGTTTTTAATGAGATACCTAGCTGTTTTTATTATGTCACTTTCATGAATTCCCTTCTGACGGACAGATCATTAATGAATGGGGACGCTTCATGTTTGGGGTTCTGCACAATCTCAACCTAGTTATATTGCAATTGTTCTATCTACTTATGCCGTAGGTGCATTGTTACAAGGTGATTTAGGGTATAAAACGGTGTCAAGTTGCAATTTAAAAAGTTTAAAATAAACTAACTAGCTTATGGTCGCGTCTTCACTCGCATGAAACCACCTTTCACCCCTCAAACACCTATTTCCCAATAATAAACATAAAAAACAAGATATTTTGAAACCTCTGCTTATGAACCTGCCGTGATCGGCTAACATTACGACCGTTTTGTCTTACTAACCTGAGCCTGAGCTCTCAACACTTAACCCTTCAAATGTCGCATGAAATACATTTGAAGGGTTTTAAGAGTTGAATTTCTAAACATCTGTTCTTATTCTTCGTCTATGTCTTTTTATACACAAAAACTTACAAGTTGACGATTCATGTACAAAGGCGAGCTTAACTCAACAATGAACTTAAAATAACACCTTTGGAAAGTTCATCTTTCTAGGTCCCAGGGTTTAGGCTTGGTATTGATGAGACAGTGAATCAGGCCTTCTTTCTTTATATAGGTATGTTGTAGCCGGATCTTAGAAATTGATCACTTCAAAATATGGCTAAGTAAAACTGGCCAGATCGTTTTAAATGTTAAAGTTTGATTGTCAATCCTCGTTTGGCCTACTTTCTTTATTATCATAGAAATCCTACATCAATGCTATGGCCAAACGAGCATTGACATATCATCAAACGTTAACGTTTAAACGATCTGGCCAGTTTTAGTTGGCCATTTCATGAGGTGATCAATTCTAAGATTTGGCCACGACATATTATGTATCTAGATTGAAATTTCATTATCAAACAACAAAGGTATCTATTAACAAACCACCAACGTATCTAAAGGTTCACATTAGTTCATTGTTACGATGTTTCCACCGCAGCTTGCCTATTAGCTGGCTTTCCTTTTTAGTAGGATTTTACCATCAAATAACACATCGGGTATTATTTCTGTCTGTATCGAGATATTTATAAACATGAAGCCGCATGTAACCTCCGATACATGAAAATATACTCCGGTATAAACTGAAAATATGTGTCCTAATTTGTGAGAGAAGAGACGAGAGATGTTGGTTATTTGTAGCCGTAGCTAGGCATTATATTCGCCTGAGATAGACAAAAATAGAGCTCGTTATATTATAAATAGGCCATAAGAACTAGACAGTTTAGATTCCTGAGTATATTTGTTTTTAGACGTATACCTAACTATGGTGAAAAGACTTTAGGTTGTTGGAGTATTTCGCCGTTGACGATTCTCCAGGGCTGCGTTCAATAATAACCAGAGTAGCTTCGAGTTGCAACCCAGAGTCGTTCTTTTATAACTCGAGTAACTACCCTAGAGTTAACCCAACTAACTCTAACTCCGAGCAGGGTAGGTTGGTGTAATAACAGTTGCTTGGCATTGACAGTTGAACTCTGTGTTCGCGTTCAAAAATGCGAGCTTAGAGTATCTACCCGTTGACGTCATTAGAGTTAACTCTAATCTCATTTTTGAACGCAGGTCTGTAGTTGTTGTAGGTTGTAAATAAAGTAACACCAAACCACTTAGTAACATGTTAAAATGTTTATTGGTAAATACAATATAGTTATGTATAGAGCCGCACTTATTTATTGCAAACACATTACCGCGTGACGGAGGTGTAGTTACGACTGAATTAAATTATTAAGTTTAATAAGCAAAACGTATTTGGTTGTATTATTGGCTCGTACATAGGTATTAAAAAAGAAATAGTAGTAATAAATACATAGGTATTTTATTGAGTATTTACGGACTAAAAACGAGGGGTTGACAATCGTAAATTATAACGCCAAATTGATATTGATAAAGGATTTTTCAGATGTTTGACGTTTTATTGGACCCACGTCATACGTAGACATGACAAACAAAACGCATAGAGTGGCCTTCCGTATTGTACTCTGATAATACTGGCTTATATACACTGGCTACGGCTTTCTGATTTCCTTTTATTTTCCTAACTGAAAAAAATGCTTTACGGATTTTAAATAGTAATACTAAAGTGTATGAAGTAAATCAGTATCGAGCGCACCCACTGAATTAGTATTTTGTAAGTTTGCCGTGTCTGATCGGAAATTGTGTTCCTCGTTCGACGGGGCTTTCATTAAAAGAACAAATCAGTGAAAGCAGTAACTAGGAAACTCAATTAGTTAATGAAAAACATTAATTAACTGTGAATTGTTGAATATAGATCCGTGAAGGTATTATAAGTTAAAAGTAACGAACACTTCAATTATACACACTATGGTATCCCGCGAAGATTAGCTACATTGTTTATTGAGTTAAACACTTCAACACTGGCCGAGAGAAAACGATACTCGGTTGGTATTTAAGAGCGGCTGATAAAAGCCAAGACGGATATGACAATGGTGTATTGTTGTGGTTTCTGGGGAGATGGAACTGGAAGGGAAATTATTTTGCAAGTAATATTGAAAGATTTCTGCATGCAGACCAGCAAGCAAAATGCTATTATATTTTCTTTTCATTATCAGAGGGTGCAGTCCTGTTTACACACGTATTCGTTACATTTAGGTCGTTTTTAATGAATACACTTCCGTTCAGGCTTCGGTGTAGTCTCACGCACGATCAATAGCGAAACATCACGGCTACATCAAAGGTTCGGGAACACATAATTTAGAATTATATAAAGAGCTTCAAATTGTGAAAAGCTTTCATTCATTTTCTCATAATAGAGGAAAATATAAATATGTTTTTAAAATAATATGTAGTACCAATATTTATTATTTATAGGAGAATATTGGGACGCTTCGTCCACATATTCCTCTAGGTAGATTATATAACTCAATTTATCCATGATATATAATATTATAAAGCTAAAGATTTTTTTTTTGCCTGTTTGTATGCGCTAATTTCGGAAACTACAACTTGGAATTGATTTTTTAATAAAAATTTTAAATACTTAGCCCATTTAACAAGGAAGGTTTTAGACTATATAACACCGCATTACGACCAATAGAAGCGGTGCAGTAACCAAAGACGCTGTTGAAACTGCGGGAGAGTGGTAATCTATGTAATTGAAATGTTTTGGTAATTTGAGTTTTGAAATCGATTTTATTAAAATTAAATTGCATTAATTTAATGCTCTGTTATTCTATTAAACTGAACAAAGTCAAGCTAAATGCTGTAGGTATTTTCTAACAGTTTATAGTAATCATTTATTGTGCAGTACCTCAACAAAATGTAATGTTAATAATGTAGGTAATAATTGAACGGTTAATTTCCCGGCTACTGTACCAGCGCAGCGGTCGGTACTAATTAAAACTTGTCTGTTGCTGTTTCTAGTAAGACGTCGGACATATCTTGTTAAATTTATGGCATATATAAATTAGCAGGTTGTGTGAACTGCTGCATGGTGCCAACGTAAACGTAAACGTTCACGTTCGCGTTCTGCAGTGCCTGCGTCGTCCGCCACGTCGTGCCAGCCTCCATTGTACATTCGCCCATTGTTCTGTAAATTGCGAAACATTTTAAGCCCTACTTTCAGATTTAAATGAAGCGGCTTTTATCATCGCTACATGAAGATACAATTATGAAAAGATTTATCAAATAGAATTCGAGTGGCTACTGAATAAGTTGAACAAAGGTCAAACTAGTTTTCTAAAGCTGTGTCCTCACAGAGCCGACGTGAACCCTTATTGAATGCTACTCATCGGCCATCGAGTTGAATGGGGTTCTATACTTCTGAATAGACGCTGAGCATTGAATCAAATTAATAGGCTTGAAGTGGATATTTTACAGCTAAATCTTTAACAGTCCCATTCTCTTTAAGAATTAAGACACTTCAATTCATTTAAAGCAGTTTATTAAATATTATGAACGGTTCTTTTGATGCAAGCGAAGTTTATTAAACTTTTCCAATTACAGTTAACATTTTTATTGCCTGATGCTTTTTGTAGACCTGAATAATTAAAACGCTGTGAACGAAAAGGATGAAAAACCTGTATAGTTTGATAGTCTTTGGTTTTATTTATAAAATTATCGCGTACTAGCGACCCAGCCCTTCTTCGCACGGGTGCAATTAATTTCCAGTGAAATTCCAAAAAATAATCTTTTATATAAACATTATTCTGACAGTTACAATTACAACAAAAAACACAACCAAATCGGTCGAGCCATTCTCAATTGGTGCTCCGTCATACATGTGGTAATTATTTTGTATAGAAAAGACAAAACTAGTGGTCCCAAACTCCGTACAGACGTCGTTCTGTCCGAACGTTATAAAAAAAATATGTTAGAATCCTATTGCAGCGCCGCCTTCTGCGTCCAATTGCGAATCTAAACTGCACAATACAACAAAAACAAAAAAAAATATACACAAAACAAAAACAGAATTAATCCAGCCGTTTAAGAGAAGTTTACCGAAAAATACACACGTACATCAGAATTTTATATATAAAGATATAGACGGATAATGATGGACATGAGATCATATCCTTTTTTTGTTGTATGTGTAACGATATGTTGTGTGTTAGACGTTGCGTCGTACAAACAAAGTGGTGGACGTTGACACGGTGCCGTGGCGCACGACCACGTGCAACTAAAATACACCACACTTTAGTTTGTACACACTTAGTTGATGAGCTCGGCTTGCATATTTAGAAGTTATAGTCGGTTTAACGATACTTAGCTTGTGGGTCGATAGTACTTGAGACATAAAGTCAGTCGAACATGTCTTTACTCGTTCATAGTAACGATTTGAAGTTTGGTAACGTCTTAATTTCATCGCTACTGACGAATTACGACCACCCGCTTTTACCGACTAATACGGGCGGTTTTTTTTGACGTGCGGTTACCCATACAAGCGGCACCAGACGAATAAAAAAAACATGTGCGAATACGACGCCATCATATCCATACCAAGAAATATTCGGCACAGTAAACAATGTCAAGAATGTAGCGATTTCTTCCGTGTTTATCTCCCGAACATTTTTATTGTGACCACTTAAAATAGACGTGTCACCCGAAGTGGTCGGTCACGCGCATATTTGTGGGCTATATATAGCTCTATCAGTTGGCAAATGTCCTGTGATCCCGGCGCTCGCGCACTCCACGCTAAATGTCGCATACTCTCGCGCTCGAGCTCCCGTTATTTATTTTTGGCTACCGACAACGAGATTGACGCGTAAATCTAACTACTATCGATTGCTCATACTAAATCTGTTAACAGAAGCGCTCCTCCGTTTACAATACTGATAAATATTCGCAGATCGTTGTCTACGTAGCATTTACGTCAGAGCGACGTCAGTTTTCCTTTCATATACGGAACTAGACGGACGTATGCAATCACATGCCCGGCCTTCAAGTGCCACTCAGCTTTGTAACCCTATTATGTTTGACAAAGGCTTAGTGTGGCCGAAGGCGCATATGACGCAACGATGCGCGAATGTATCATATACTTAGCATAATTGTTTTAATGAACAGTTTTTCAAGGGATTTGGCAGACACAACAGAACACTATGCGCTACTATTCCTTACGCACTTCTTTAGCTTCATCCGCGGTTACATATCTCGATACAGAGATACCGATTGAGTGAACTGCGTACTTGAACTTTAAGAGGGACATCACTAGTGATATCAGGGTATTAAGTAGCTAGGTTCTACTGATATCCGTTTTATTCAAATACATATAAAATTAATTTATTCTCATTTTACAGATCAACATGTTTTATTCTAAAATCTAACTAATTAGTTTAGTTTTATTTAACAAAAACTAAACAAAAGTAACATTTTTCAAAACAAGTGTATGTAATGTATATTTTAATTAATCCCTTTGAAAATAAATTTCATTAAAACGAACGTACAATAAACGCAGAACCGACATGCAGTACATACAGTCTATATAAAACACGTTTTTTCAGAAAATGTTTGTTTAACATTTTATTTGTTTGAATAATGCAAACTTTTGTATACGACTATGTAGCCTTCTGTTGGCGGACGTAACTTTGGTATGTCAATAAAGTTTTATTTTACACGAAAAATCATTGTGAAAACTGAATCCGTCTGAATTTCAGTAAAATAATAATCCTTTTGTTAAATGTGAATTGTTTATCTATATATATAAAATGAGAAACTGACTGATGGACATATTAACGCACAGCCGAAATTACTGGGCCTAGGCACCTGTAATTTAAATGGCGAAATTCCAGTTAGAGCTTTTATAATGCCTTGGAACCGACAACAAGAAAAATAATAGTCTTAGGGGGGTAATAAAGCGTGTAGTTTGTAGTGGAAAACCGAGCCCAGCTTATTAATACTGATAAATTCTCAACTACACTAATATAGCGTTTTTGTTTTACTTCGTTGGTGCAAATATTCCTAACTATCTTGCGATAACTGGCGAACAAGTTGATCCCGCTTAATTGGAATAATTAAAACAAAACCCGAGGTTATTTTTAGGCGTATTTCCATTATGTACTATGTAAATTAATTATTATGAAACAATGAAAGCGACTATAGATGGTACATGACGGCACGGGGAAGGGAGCCAATTAATGTTGTTGGTTGTACATCACCAATTCATCTGTTTGCACCAGTTTTTCGAAATGTTTTTACACGTTTGTAATTAATTTGGAAACGATCAATTTTATACAATTGTAAAGATGCCTAGAGGGTAAACTTATATTTTGTGTTGTTATATGTTGTCGATATGAAGTAACATTTAGATATAACTAAAATCAAGCTAATCCAAACTATCCATACTAATATTATAAATGTGAAAGTAAGTCTGTTCCTCTGCCATGGTTAAACTACTGAACCTATTTTGATGAAATTTAGTACGCAGTAAGCTTGAATTTGGCTTCGACTTCCACATCGCGTCTGCAATAACTGACATTTACGTGGACGAAGCCGCTAGTAAAAGCTAGTATAATATAAACCATGGCCTTCGATATTATCTAATAGTGTGGGTACGATAAGCTCGCGACCTAATTGATTATTCGTAAACTAATTGGCGTGGCTCAGTAAAACTCCAAATAAATACGCAACATTACGCGTTTGTAAGTTATGTACTTGTAATGTTTGCAGCATACCATACTTATATATTTGTGAATATAGTACATTTCTAGGACTAAACAATGTTTGTCATCGTTATCATCATCATCATTTTAGCCGAAAGACGTCCACTGCTGGACATAGGCCTCCCCCAAGTGTCGCCACAATGAACGGTCCTGTGCGTCTCGCATCCATCGGATTCCCGCAACCCTTAGGTCATCGGCCCGCCTTATAGGAGGCCTTCCAACGCTACGTCTTCCGGTACGTGGTCGCCATTCCAGAACCTTTCGGCCCCAACGGCCATCCGTTCTGCGAGCAATGTGCCCTGCCCATTGCAACTTAAGTTTGGCGATTCTTCGTGCTATGTTGATAAACTTGGTTCACCTGTAGATATCCTCATTCCTGATTTGATCACGCAAGGAAACTCCGAGCATAGCCCTTTCCATTGCCATTTGGGTGACTTTAAGTCTTCTGATGAGGCCCATTGTAAGCGACCACGTTTCGGAGCCATATGCCGTCACATATGGCTCTGAAGCCATATTATATTATATTATGATTTATTATTATATTATATTATGATGACACACATATGGCTGTCGAATCTCGAATATTTATCAATATTGTTTGAAATGTAAAAAAATAAAAATGCCTGCCTCTATTTTTACATTCCAAATATTTCCTTGTTCACTTTTATTAAATATAACTGTGAGAACCTATATCCGGTAAAACGCGTTCCTTCAACCTTTGTGCATTTTTCTTATATTTCCCATCTCACGATTTTCAATTACGCAACGTGTATTGCTTCGTACAGGTTGTTTTCTTATAATTTCCCTTCCAATGATTTCGTTACCTTCGAACTTTATTTTCTTCAAGATGATGCTTTTGGTTTCGTTCGCTTAAATTTTCGATTAATTAGTCCGAAGGCCGCAGAATGCCTTGCTTCGTTAGCGCCAAGAAAAGTTTTCGTCCGGAATTTTTACTGACCCCTTTTCTCAAAATTATTCAATGCACAACCCTTCTCGATTACCTCAAATATTTTGTACGTACAAGTGTACAGCTATAGGCATGTCGCCATTTTCTTTGTTGTTTATTTGACGTCAGACTGTAATGTGGTGAAATAAAATGTTGTGAAGTGCTATTACGTGTTAACGGCGGTCCATCACATCACGAAAACGACGTTTAAGAAGTAAGTAGTAGGCTAACAGTAAGCGCAGCAATGTAGCTAGTTTAACGTTTACGTGATACCGTTGTGTTTGTAGTTGTAGCTGCAGGCTATCTGATTAACCTGGCGAGTACCACCCACCATCTTATCAAATATTCTCTCTAGAGAGCCTTGTGCCTACTAATCCTTTACTTAAGCAATTTACTTTTTAGAAGCAATTTATATTTTTTCGTCTGGTATTTACCTTTACTTTTAAATTGCGTACAATACGCAAAAAGTTAGATTGCGGTCTTTAAGTAGGATACCTACTTCTTGAGATAATAGCTTACCTGTTCTTTTTGTAGGATTTGACTTGCTATTTAAATTACACTTTAAATAATAACGCTTCAGATAAGTGTACACAGGATTTAATAACAGTGTGTAGGTATACGCAGGATTTAATAACATTTTCATATGTGGCCCATATTTGTAAGATAGTAGGTTTGATAATTCAGTGCCTAGACACGATAAGATAAATGGGTTAATTGAAGCTCAGCTGAAATAGTTCATAATCTTCTTTACATTCTGTCTAGTTCTGAAAACGTTTTGAAGGTAAGCTATGAGTTTCGAATTTTGGGCAAATTACTACTTAATTTGCCTAAAATTACATTTTATCCAGTACCTGAGAAGTTTGTCAGGCACTGAATAAAAGGTTTGTTAAAAAGGGCTCACAAAACAATTTCTTAATCAAAATGGACAGGTACCATAGTTTTTGATAGCTACGCTAATGCTAAACATTTTCACTCCATCAACCCTCCAATATATTTCTATCAGATCATGGTTATAAACTTATGATAAAATATCGTTTAAAAAAACATAAGTCTCAATTTGGAGCAAGTTACGAGACGGCATGATAACACAGAATTCCTTTCTGGAATAGATACTTGACTTCCCCAATATCCGAGTGATCGATCTCACTAATTAGTTCGTATGATCTCAGTAACTCAGTTGTATGATCAGAAGATGCTAGGAAGTGACAGTTTATCGGCTGCGCACCACATCATCTGTATTAACATGGGTTTAATCTAATATTATATTCAGTTGTGGTTGTAGGTAAATCTAACACAATTTAGAGACAATGGAATTGAGTTATTCTTTACCAAGTGCAAATGTTTACGTTTTATTATTAATGTCCTCTGGGTTTTCAAGATCTCTCATTATGTGGTAGTAGTAAATCATAAAATATACCTATTAACTGAAGCTTTATTAGTACCAAGAAAAAAAAATTAATTTCACCGTGTCATGAAATCGGCGGAATACTTCAAGTAAATAATAGATAGGTCAGGAAAAAAGAAGTGGGATAGGTTGCGCCTCTAAATGGGATACACTTAGAACTTCGACAGAATTGTGTATTAACGTGAGCGTCTATCACAGGTATACTCAACCTGCGGCCTGCGGGTCGCTTGCGGCCCTCTAACCTAGCACATTATTGGTGCTATATTTACTTAGTGTCTCAGAAGAAGTTTAATTGATTAAAAAACTATGAATATTTATCTTTATTGTACAGAATCTCGGTCACAAGTAAAAAATCCCATTCGTTTTCATTATAATTATGTGTATGTGTGTTTTATTTTACTATCGGTTATTGCGGGCCCTCAGAAAGGGGCTTCCCTTTTACAGTCGTCCCAGGGACGTGTCTTGATAGAGCTGTACAGAGGGGTTTCCAAGGTGTATTAAGAGGTCACGGTACCCCTTCATGTGCTGATAGTGATCACCGTAGTTATCACACCATCCACACTACCTGACGGCGTTCTTTTGAAGGTTTACCTCAAAACATAAAATAAAAGTTATTACAACCCATTATGATAAATAGTAGAAGCATCTCTGATAGCGCCTAACGCCTAGCCCCGCTAACGTTTAACCATTTTTCTTCCTGGGCCACAACCTAAGAAAGAGAAAGGGTTAAATATGGCTGCCTAGCCTACTCTTAACGTATTATATGCTCAGCTTTTTACACCTAGAATAATGTGCGTAATTTATGGCTCTTAACTTTTAACGACAAGTTCCAAAGACTGCATCAAATTAAATTCACACTTTGGTGAGAGTTAGCTGAAATCACAGAATTAGTTTAAAAAGTAGGCGCAAAGTTTTTTAATAACCACATTTTTCTCGCTTCGTTGCTGTTTGGGACTTTTACGTTAGATTTTTTTTTCATGTTTTATTTCGTAGATTTTAATTGAATAAGTTGGGGCGCATAGTACCATGTTGTGCGCGGGTTTTATAAATTAACATTTGTAATTAACATAATTTTAATAAAAGTCTTATCATATTCCAGATCAAAATAAATAAATAAAATTTCATAAATATGCTCAAAATTTTATTATCAAAACCACGTTTACAAAAATCAATTCACCTTCCAAAATAGTTAATGTATGCAAATGAGTTGATGTAAGTTAGAGGCCATATCAATAGGTGAACATTCGCCAAGGTGACAGTCTGTCGAGAGGTGGTCTGTCTGATGCAGGCGTGACTCTGGAAGTGTTTCTATTTCGGCGCAAATGTCGCGCGAGTCGCGCTCGAGACGCGGCGGCACGGCCGGCCGGCGCCCGCGCATGCTACCACTCTCCTTAGTTCTCGCGTATGTTTCCCGTACGGAACACGTTTAACCTCATCAACAGACTGCGAGCGCCAATATTTTGCCTTCCTGTTGACCGTGACAATAATTGTGTGCTGAAAAATTCAGACGATCACGTGTTACAATGTGTGAATATGTGAAGTGACGCCGCGCAGTGTAGCGATCAACTGTACGACTTTATTTTTTGTTTTGTCCACTTATAACCAATTCTGTCAAACTTTGAGAAGGATTCAATACCAGTGCTTGATTATAGCATTTTTGATTACCAATTACCTCAATATATTTTTATTTCAATTAAAACTCGTAATAACAGTGTCAAGCAACTATCGTGTTATTATGACATTATTACTTCGATTAAATATATTCCCATTGAAGGCCACAAACCTCGTCGCCACATGAGTCATGGCTTGTAGTTATTCATTCTGATGATTTGGAACATGGTCAGTCAAGTGTTAAAAGGACATTTTTAAATTATTGAATGTAATGGTTACGGCTACAAAGTTAATTCAATCATTTGAAGACATTCGAATTGCTAGAGTTAATTTGTATTTGCCATTAGCTGCATAGATATGAACTGGTTCCTCCATGACAATGATGAGAGATTTAGATAAACGACAGTGAATAAAAGGATTTCATTCATTCCTTGTTTGTTTAGCTATAGATAAAGCAGAATATATGTCCGTACCCGTATTTATGTGTGATCACCGTTAATGTATGCGTCGCCGATAGCGGTGTTTGTTCAGAGATAATGATGCCGCGAGCTGGTCGCGCGCGCTCCACGCTCACTCCGCACATTCTCTGCATACTTTGAACCACGTGCTTACCTGTCTGAGGTAACGAGTTCATAAAAACTAGTGACGTCATATCTCTACTATAGCATGTAGAGCGTATTTTCTGTGAATTTAATGGTGAAAAGTGTTAGTGACCAGTGTGTGGGGTGGGAAGAGCGTGTGTGTCGGTGCGCCGATATGTTGTTGCATGGTGGCGGGGCAGTGAGCGGGGCTGTACAACGGAGACGCTCAGGTCCCTGCGGAGTTCCATGCTGTCCTGGGGCAGGGCCAGGGGCTCCGCAGGCAGCAAGAAGCCGCTCGTCGGCCGCCCGCTGCCGGCGCCGGCGTCTAGTGGCGAGGAAGCCGGCAGCGACAGCGAAAATCAAGGCGCGATGCTCGCGGGCGCCTCCGCCCTGGCTCGAAGACGATACGCCATAAGAATCAAAAGGAAATCTAAAATCATCTACAGAGTTATCAGGTCTGTAAGAGTCTAATTTACCCACCATTTTGGTTACAAAAACTTACAAAGCTTAACAATAGTCACCACTGTAATCTTTTCGCTCTATCTTCGTCTTTATAACCGGTACATAATACATATCAATAGTTTAATAAATAACCGGTCTGACCAGATAAAATTAAACGTGAATGATTCGTAAAACACTCAGTAGCTATCCAATACGTCGCAAGATTCTATCAAGCACAGCAATAATAGCAAATTTAACAAAAAAGGCCATTTCAATGCTTTTTGTAAACGCATCCACATTACTAAAAATACGTAGGTACTTACATAGTAGATACATCTCCGTTAAACTGGTAAAATAAACTGTTGCTTATTGAAAGCGTTTAAGCTTTCCCGATCACAATTAATCTGTTTAGTAGGTTACGCTGACCAGAATCTCGGCCCAGCGTGCGGTCTATATTGTTAGAAGATTGAGGTCAATCAATGAATGTAGCCCACTTAACCCCTCACGTCTAGTATCTACCTGTCTACCTCTACCATCTACCATATACCTGTCCAAATTACAGGCCATTTAAAGAGACAATAGGATAAGCCTATTATTGGGAAAATTGAGTTATTAGCTCTATTCTCATTGCCAATTCAGATGTTTATCTGAATGCTCTCAACCCGTACCTTACTTAACACATGCTTGTTGTTCAACCATCTGCTCTTCTCTTCGTCTGTATCATTATGATTAATCGAGCGACTTGTGCGTAGTGATGTAGATGGGCGATGTGAACAAAGAGCGACATCCGGCAAAAACTCAATTAGCATTCCAGCCACGTGTGCGGCTGCCGGAGTGCCGGAGTGCGGCCGCCGCGCCACCCGGCCCGGCAACAGGTATGAAACGAGCGTTGGTCTATAACTCACTACAACACTATACCTATTTACATTTTTTACACCACTTCGAAAACGTCAAATTATATCATGTAAACCTAACCAAAAGTGAGTCATTATAAAGGAGTCTGCCCAATTCTTCCTATTACGACTCACTTTTTATTATGATTATTTTTATTGTACTTTTGAGTACAATATTGACTGGTCTACACTGTCCTTGCATATTATCTACTATTACTTACTTTAATATGAAAATATTGTAAGAACAAAATTTTTTTTAAAAAGAGTACCTAACCATGGAGGTTCTTGCCGGTTCTTCTCCATAGGAACAGATCAGTTTAGAACCGTGCACTAGCTTCTGACGTTTTTTAAATGCCCATGTAGGCCTATGTGAAAAAAAAACATTTGAATTTTGTTTTTTTTTTTAATTCATCATATCATACTGTAATATCGAAGGAAATCGCATGTGCCATTGCACTGATTAACTTGTAGACTGCTAAGTACTTTTTATACTTTTTATGGTTTATAGTGTTTGAATTTGATAGATAAAGAAAATTTTGCTTTTTATCGCAGATTAGTTTGGACGGCTGTAAAGCTGCTAGGCGGACTGAAGTTTTAAAAAACTGGGCAAGTGTGAATCGGACTCGCGCACTGAGAGAAAACAGGTTCAATTCCCGAATTGAGTTACGAAGATTTTTGAATCGAAAAAAAAGTTTTTTTTGTGACGTTAGATCCTTTATCTCGGGAACGCGTGGAGGTATCGAGTTGAAATTATAACCATATACTTAGGTCTGCAGTTCCTTGAAGCTGTGAAAAAATCAAACTTCTGAGTTAACGAAAAAAAAAGATACGGCCGTTTATTGTCGCAAAAAACGTATATTGCGACACTCTCAAGGGAATCAAAACTCATAGGGTACTTATCGTTGACCTAGAATCCTGAAATTTGGCATGAAGCAAGGTCTCATAGCACACGTATAGGAAATCGGTATCTCTAATTTTGTTTTCAATGTTCAAAGGGAAATACATAAAAGACATTTTTTACCCTCCAACGACCTCTCAAACTTGGGAGGTCGGGGCTCTACGCGGTCAATGGGAGAAGTTCACTAACATTAATTATCTAATACACACGAAATAATAATATTCCACAACTATAGCACTACGTTTTCTAGTCCCAAGCTAAGCAGAGCTTGTGTTATGAATGCTAGACAACTGATAAACATACTTATCTATCTTCTATCTATAAATATATAAAAATGAATAGCTGTTCGTTAGTCTCACTAAAACTCGAGAACGGCTGGACCGATTTTGGACTTGAAATATTCGTAATAGTCCAGGGAAGGTTTAAAAGGTGAGAAAACCATGGAAAAAACCTCGAAAATAAAAAAAACCGAATACAACACCATCTCTAATCAAAATGTCATTATAAAATTAATTATGCTGTTCTGGTAATGCCAGTAGATGGCGTTATCCTTACTATTAGGCGGTACGAAGTTCGCCGGGTCAGCTAGTACTTATATATTTCTTAATACGTACAATTATTATAGATAAATTACACCCAGGCACAGTACAATTGATCGTGCTCATAACACAAACATTTGTCCTGGGTGGAAATCGAACCCACGACCTCTGCCATAGCAGTCAGGGCCACTAAACACTAGACCAACAGGCTTGTCAGTAGTCAGTAATAGGACTGGAATGGCTTTGCTTGGGTTTGAACTTAGGTACTAAATCAATTAGTTGACAGTCTGTAGGGCATTCCAGTTCAATCTATCATCCTGCTATCTATTAACAGATTCCATATTGTGTCTAGAAATTAACAAAGGTTACGCACAATTTACCTAAGTTGTTAACAAAGCCATTACTGCCGCTGATTGATCGTTAAGTACATAGTTTGATTACGGTTTAATGAAAATCCCAAGCGGCTTTTCATTACATGCTTACATCACCTATCGGTTACATTATACATCAAGGATATTGCTGGAGTGTGGTATCATGATATAAAATATTTAGTAAGTGGGGTGAGAGTAAAGTGAACTTCAATCAAAGCGAGACGCGTCAGCTGCGGCGGGACGTCCTCTAACGTGATGGAAAATTAAATTGTACTACCAATCGAGAGCTCGTCGTACGGTATTGAGCTGTTCGAACCACTCCAGAGCCGAAATGTCGAGTGATTCCCACTCCATGTAGTCTGTGCATAATTACTAATAGGTATCGCTTTAATACCACCTGCTTTGCTTCACCTAAACTAATATCCATGTTCACGTTCTTGCGCACGTCTATCAGTCACGACGGGGGTACAGAGAAGGACATAGGGTAACTTTTATTCAGAAAAAGTACTATTCCTGAGGGACAGAACAATGACTTTCGACGGTCACAATTGTTTTAGGACGCTAGATGGCGCTACGTATCGATTTATGAATAATTATACGAGTATTACTATAAACTTTAGTGGTGTGTTAAGTTGAAAAAAAATATAAATAATACATTCAAGTAGCACATTTTGTGTGTCGTATATGGAGTATGGAGTAGGAGTAGCAAGGCAGGCCCTTCTTTTCAACTCTTACACTTGTTTATATTTCATCTGAAGTGAATATTTAAGTTAATGCTTCCTCTATCGACCATATCTGAATTGATTGAATTGTCAAAATCAAAATAAAGCGAGACGGACTGCGAGTTATAGGTAGTTTGACTATAAAAAATTGTCTAGTTAACAGTTTTTATAAATGCTTTTATGAAGACTTACTTGTGTGACTTTTATACGAACAACAATATAAAGAGGTTCAGATATCTAAACCTCCCTCCCTTTAATTAATTAGAGCGCACACAGCTATAATATAATTCTACGGTAGAGCAAATGTTGTCGAACAATAATATTATTTCGTGAGTAAATACTGTTACGAGTCACAAAGAGGCATTAATAAGGAAAGTGGTTAGCATAGCTAAACTGAAGTAATAATGTAGTATTAAAATTAATATCGGGCGCAACAGATGGAGGTAGTGTGTTTCAGTGAATAGCGCGACACTGCCGCCCGGAAACCGCAGGCCGACGCGCGCGCCGCCACTAACGACACCATTGTGTGAACCCATAAAATACGCCAGCGTATGCACGCCGCTTTACTCGTACGTGCTGTAAATAATCGACTCCAACTTTCCGCTTTTTAGTAAATACCCTGAGCTTTAACCTCGTTACCAACCGGCTTTCGAAACGAATTCAAAGGGTATCATGGTTATTAGCTTAGATCTGAAATAAAATTAAGTAACAAAAACAAACTCCTGTTATTTTTGTACAGAATCAAATAGCCGTTTGAATAAAAGCCTTCAACTGACAGTTACTCCAAAAATGTACACTTTCTGTTTAAAAATCTATTCCGAAAGCGTAGGCTGAGGGGCGAAAAGTTTTGACTCGCTAGTCAAGGTTGTCAAAACAAAAAATATTCTAATATTCTTCTTATTCCGTTTGCCTCAGTTGAGAGGTGTTATGAATTATGTAATATATATTGTTACATAGTGTATAACACCTGTCAACTGGTTGTTTATGAACATGCCTTTCGTGTTATTCTATTGACTTATTTGAGTACAATATGCGCTTTCAAGAATCAATATCAGTAGTTATTAAAGAATTTATTCAAAAGAAAATATTTTCCACCACTTTAACTGAAATCTCAGCGTTCGAAGAATGAAGCAATAGATTTTTACCTTCATACCTAAGTAGTGCCTGAAAAAGTCTGACACACTTTTTTTTCGTATCGACAGAATAAGCTTGAATAAACTGCTGTTTTATTTTTGCTTAGTTGCAGATACGAAGGTGGTACCATATATATATATATATATATATATATATGTACATACACGTAGATTCACAAAAGCGTGAAAACTCGAGTCTAAAATGTGTGCGACCCATTTTTCTAGCAGAGACTGGAAACTTGATTTTTTTCCGTGCAATTTTCTTTGCAAATGTACACGTTACATGTTTGCTGTAAAAACAAAAAAAAAACTGTAATTAAGTTATAAGTGAAAATATAGACCTGCTCTCATGCTGCCTCAAAAAACTGCTTGTTTGGCCAATAACATATATAATTTAATTTATTATGAGAATCTTTCTTTTTACTTTTTTTTTACATGTGTTTTATCATTAGATATCAGCTGGAAAAATGTGAATTGATTTTTACACGATGAAAATATTTTGTTTTTGTATTCTTTCCGATTTTAATATTATAAATAGTATAGTCCCGGTTTAAGGAATCTACATATATAATTCAGTCGATTGCAGTAGGTATGATTTTGGGTAAGTCTCGTATTTCAATTTTTTGGGCACACTTTTACGGTATTGTATCGTAGACATAGTAATCAATTATGTCTTACCGCCTTCTTTCCATTTTTACTTCTCACTTTCACACACTCTCATCTCCTCATTCTTAAAGCTGGTTCCAATTCTTACATTTGTGTGACCAAAAAATTATTTATGAGACGTTAATATAGATGCATGACTTTTATTTACCCTACACCAATGTAAATCTTACATGTAACTACTAGTACATTATCTACATTAGGTATTAATTAAAAATATAACAGAAGTTGATAACTGCATAATCGCCACTCTAGTTTCCGGGTCTAAAAATACTTTTAACGATGTTATTTTATTCGCATCCTATGGCTACCGAGCTTTCCTCATTTTTCATAAACGTCCAGTTCTGGACATGGGTCTCCCAGTAACTAACGGTTTTCGAAAATGGATTGGTAATCACAGTGAGTGCTTAAGTGCCGAATTTCATGATATATCATCTTATGCTCACTTATTGATATTGATCTACGACTGGAGAAGATAAAAATGTGTCCAGTATTTTGCTGGAAGCAAATTCTGGACGGGTGTTAATAGTTTTGCTGACATACCTTTGTAGGTATATTATTATATTTATTTTCAGCTTACCTACCCTACCAATTTTGAACTTTAGTTCATAAGGTCATCACTCATCGCCGTCAAAACTAGTCTAACGAACCCGAAAATAAACGTGACGAAAATTACAATCCCTTATAAACGTGTCACTTTTCGCTTATTATGACTTTAACATTGTCCCACATATTGTACTGTGCATTTAATACACTTAAGTTAGGATCGTAAGTGTATTAGAACCATAAAACACGTACGTAACACATGATGCCTTGTAAAGGATCATAGGTTATCTTCCTTATTGCTTTCAAGTTTTCACGATGACAACGTACCTTTACGCGCTGAAATAATATCCTTCAGTAATGCTTTCCGTATTTATTTTCAGTTGTAGGTTCTAATGCAGGAAATACCAAAGAAATTAAACAGCACTCTACTGTGCACTTACAGACTAATTCATAAATGTACATTTTTAATTAGTAAGTAAATATAAATTAGTAATTAGTAAGTCGTAAATTTCCTCTTTACAATGCCTTGTATCTCTTCCGTGATGTTGTACAAGTACTTGTAAATAAAATAAAAAAATCTCTGAACAGTTAGCACCTAGTAAGCAATTACTAAAGTCAAATTATCTGTATTAAGAATCTGATCTGATGGTGACAAAAACTTTTTAACAAAAAGGTTCTAAAAACTGTCAAGCGATTTTTATTCGAGGAGTCTTATTCACTTCTAGATCATTGAACAGTTTGATGATAATTATATACATAATGTATTCATTCAAATATAATAATATTTTATCGAAATTAAGTAAAGACAAAAACAAACATAAGCTATTAGTGCATATAAAAATAGCATAAACGAGTATTGTGGCACGATGACGCAAAATGCTTTTAAAATAAAGCTTCCCATTTTGTTTGTTTCGATGCCATAAATGCCGCGGTAAGGTTTTAAAAGCGTCACCAACTTGTCACGCTGTTAATTTTATAACTGGCCATTAGTATTCACTTTATACTTTATGGATATTATACAGTTAATGTAATTCAGATATGAAAATAACATCACGAAATTTTGGCTGACCGCAATATATGAAACACTTATTTGTAAGGCTGATGAGTTTAATTCTTAACAATTTTTACCCGAATAAGGCAAAGCTAAAGGAAAGTTATGATTTTGACAGGCTATGTATGTATGTGTGTATATTCATCTGTTCCCTCACAGCTCCTAAAATACTTATCAGAACTCGACAAATGAGGTATCGTTAGAACCGACTTAATCGTGAACATAGGCTACGTGACGTGTCACAAAACTCAATGACAATAAGTATTGTGTTAATAAAAATATAAAGTTAAATACGCCGTGTTTAGTATTATTTGAAAGGGCTTCACTTGTACATTTCCAAAACATTGCTCAAATTTAAAGTAACACCCACTAGCGGACAAAAAGATATGCGCTAAAAAAATTACGTTAAGATAAATACACTGTGTTTGATATAATTTGAAAGGGCTTCACTTGTACTTATCAAAAATATTCATCATCATCATTTCAGCCGAAAGACGTCCACTGCTGGACATAGGCCTCCCCCAAGTGTCGCCACAATGAACGGTCCTGTGCGTTTCGCATCCATCGGACTCCCGCAACCGTTACCAAGTCATCGGTCCACCTTGTAGGAGGCCTTCCAACGCTACGTCTTCCGGTACGTGGTCGCCATTCCAGAACCTTTCAGCCCCAACGGCCATCTGTTCTGCGAGCAATGTGCCCTGCCCATTGCCACTTTAGTTTGGCGATTCTTCGTGCTATGTCGGTAACCTTGGTTCTCCTGCGGATATCCTCATTCCTGATTCGATCACGCAAGGAAACTCCGAGCATAGCCCATTCCATCGCCCTTTGGGTGACTTTAAGTCTTCTGATGAGGCCCATTGTAAGCGACCACGTTTCGGAGCCATATGTCATCACATCACTGGCAACACGCACTGGTCATAGACTTTCGTCTTGAGACACTGTGGTATATTGGACGAGAAGATACCGCGCAGCTTCCCGAACGCTGCCCAGCCGAGTCGGATTCGACGATTGATCTCTTTCTCGAAGTTAGACCTTCCCAACTGGACCGTCTGTCCCAGGTAAACGTAGTCGTCTACAACTTCGAGTGTAGAGTCCCCGATCATGATAGGAGTGGGGGCTATTTACCATGACTTTGGTTTTGTCCATGTTCATTTTAAGTCCCACTCTTTCGGAAGCTCTACTGAGGTCACCAAGCATTGTACTGAGCTCCTCCGTAGTCTCAGCCATGACTACTATGTCGTCGGCAAACCGAAGGTGAGTGATGTACTCGACATTGACATTAATGCCTAGCCCTCTCCATTCCAAAACCTTGAAGACATCCTCCATTGCTGCCGTGAACAGTTTCGGAGAAATAACGTCTCCCTGCCTCACGCCCCGCTGCAAGAGGATAGGTTTCGAGGTCTGGTCTTGTAGTCGGACTGACATAGTGGCGTTTTTGTACAAACTACAACACTTCAGCACTTCGATATACCGATAGTCAATTTGGCATCGTTGGAGAGACTGCAGTACAGCCCAAGTTTCAATCGAATCAAAGGCTTTCTCGTAGTCCACAAACGGGGGTTTTTTTTTAGGTGGGAAAATCATCTAATGACAAATCGCGCTCTTGGGCGGAGCGGGAGATAGTGTCAGACTTTTACTGACTGAAAACCCACACCTGTTCCTTCTTTGTCTTCGTCCACGGGCCCCGGGTTTCACTTTCACACTACCCGTGGCCCCAGTAGGCTTCGACCCTGCTGGGCTCCTACGATTTGCTGCGGCGTTTGACCTTGAAACACTCCGCGCCGTTGACGACTTGGGCACGGTTCTACCCAGACGGCCGGACGGCGAGCTCCCCTTTGCTCGTCGTTTACTAGCCTGCGCCTACGGTGGCCGTGGTTTGCCCTGCGGCTCCCGTCGCCCGGGGCACCTCCTGTAGCGGCGGCCGCGGAGTGAGGATGTCAATTCCCTCACAATTGCGGCCGTCTCCTTTGCGAACATTACTGAGCACATTCAATCCTCATTTTCAGTTATTGTTTAAGCTTATGTAGTTCTAAACGCATTTTATTTAGAACCATTACTCTTGCTTATTAATCAATGTAACGACGCCGTCATTTCAGCACCGTTCCGTAGACGAGTCATTTCGGATCAGACCAGCTGCGCCTACCCTATAAACACCTCCCTACCACCTCGTAAAATACACTTAAATCGTCTAATTAATCTGGGTAAATTAATTAATTAAGACACGGCGCTGAACCTCCACTTTTTTAAACCACGAAGAGAATTTCTTTGTCATCTTAAATAAATAAGTTTCAAGAGTCGTGTTTTTTGCGCTAGGAATAATTCTTACGTTCTCTGAGACTGAATTAGGTTTAGTAAACAATAGGAAAGTCTGCAACAGCTCTATTTATAATGTTTGATGATGTTCCTTCAGATCTTTGAAAATGCAAGGTTTTTTATAAATAGAATGTAATAAATGTCTTAGGATGTGTCACACATTTTTTTCTTGAAAACTACATGCATACTTAGACGTGATATTTTCAGCTTTAACCTTTTATGCTTATCATAAACCGTACGGTTTCCCAGGTAAGAAGAAAATTTACATGTATAAATTAGAAACTTTCTTTACAACGGTAAATAAATAAAACAGTATTTTTAACACTATTATATATTTTATTGACTAAGCGACGAATGAAATCAGAATACACAATTGCTAAATATTAATAGAATAGATTTTTGTAACATAAATCTCGGTCTTTTGGTTTTCCTGTACGAAATCTTTGCTCATAATGTACTTTGTTACCGTATCCTGTAGTTTCTGGATGATTGCCCTAAAACTAATACAGGTAGGAGCTCGATCACAATGTAAATGGTTCGGAATACATCTCCATTATCCAGTAGCACTATTCCTACTCACACAAGTCAGAATGCCTGCCGTACCTGAATAGTTTCTGGTTGATTTACTGAACTGGATTCACCGAGTCTTACTTCATTAAGTTCGCGTAACAGTTTATTAGCAACGGTACCTAAATGAACCGAAAAATAATCTAAATAAAGGAAGTTTATTTTTATTTGATTTTGTTTCAATGTTTTCTTATTGAATACCTCCTATACCCCTTCTTTCTTACTGTGTATAATTGTAACGTACAAATAAATAATGTTAAGTCAGAACTTTAAGTTTGACGTTGTTATTTTCTAGTTTATCATGTTATATTTTCTAGTTTTTTTATGTTATATTTTCTCGTTGCAGGTAAGTCAAATTACCTAAATGGTTCAAGTAAGTTGCAGAATAAGTATGATAATGATTTTAAGTGAATCAACAACATTAGACACCGAGGTCATGGGGGACTTTAACGCGAAACTGGGCAAACGTGACGGTGACGAGCTGCAAATGGGCCAATTTGAATTTGGACGTTGAAACCACCGGGGACACCTACTGGATAGTTTTATGAAGAAGGAGGGCCTTTATATGATGAACTTCTTCTTCAGAAAGCGGGAGCATAGGAAGTGGACCTAGAAAAGTTCTGACGGTACAACTAGAAATGAGATTGACTTCATCCTGTCGACGAAAAAGCAAATATTCAATGATGTCTCTGTGATCAATGCGGTGAAAACTGGAAGTTCACCGTATGGTAAGAGGCACATTGAATATCAATTTCAAGCATGAACGGTCTCGACTGGTGAAGTCTACGCTCCATTAAGCACAGATCCAGATCCAAAACTCCGAAAGGTTTCAGCTTGAACTCCACAATTGTTTCGAGTGCCTAGGGAGCACCGTGGACGAATACAATGATGGGTTCGTGAAGACTGTCCATACGGTCGGGTCTAAATTTTTAAGACTCACCGTACTAATAAGAACAAAAGGCTTTCTGATCCGACTCTCGAGCTCATGAGGAAGAGGCGTGAGATGATTCTGCAGTCTTCAGACGATACGTGCAGATACCGGCAGCTCAATAGCAGATCTGGAAGTGTTTGAAACGCGACCTTCGCCGCTTTAATACCGACAGGATTAAAGACGCGATTGAGCGGAATAAGGGCTCGCACGAGATCTGTCTATTGGAAATAGCCCGCTAACAAAACTGAAGACCGACGATGGCAGAGTCATATCCGTCAAGGAGCTTCTGGCCTCGCGATCGCGATCGAGGCCTTTTATGGATAATGGGCAATGGGCACGTCACATTGCACACAGAACAGATGGCCGACCGGGGCCGAAAGGTTCTGGAGTGGCGACCGCGTACCGGAAGACGCAGCGTTGGAAGGCCACCCACAAGGTGGACCGATGACCTGGTCAGGGTCGCTGGAATCCGATGGATGCGAGACGCACAGGACCGGTCGTTGTGATGACGCTTGAGGGAGGCCTATGTCCAACAGTTCTTTCAACAGTTTCTTTCGGCTGAAATGATGATGATGATGATGATGACAACATTAGATTCTGTAGCTGAAATACTAGATGTATTAAAGAAAAGAAGTGTTAATTTATTCGAAAACAAATGACCCTATTATTCCTTAATAGGAAACTCATTTGCATTTCGAACTTTTTTAAAGTTATCAAAAGTTAAAACAAAATCTAAACTTTGTAAACATTATTTCCTTTTACGAACAAAGTTTATAAAGATAAAGCGTTTCATTTATAATAATTCTGCGAACAACTACAGTTGTGAAACTCGGTATTCTTTGGGTTCTAGTATTCTTAAACTTAGCTTATTCATATTTAACGCTTCTTTTACTACTTTTCTGTAAAGTTTCAAGTTGGCAATTATTTTATTAATTAACCTCAACATATACGGCCTCTATGTTGCATTTGCTCATTCATCTCTTTATATTTTTAATCGAAAAGCAAAGAATTTCTCTACGTAGGCTTTAATAAATCGATTTCATAAAGTAACAAATGTCTCTGTAATAACTTGTGACGGGTTCAATATTGTGAGGCAGCCTTCAAATTTTGGCTAAAATTAAAGTCGAGTCACGGTAATACTTCATGCTGGCATATTTTCATAACCAGGCTTCAAGAGCAGGTATGTAAGGAGCTGAAATATTATACAGAATTTAATAAACGTTGCACTCATATTGCACTTACCTAAGTGCTGCAGAAATGCTTCACAAAGTTTTTAGTTGCTGCATTTACAGAATACATGGTGATATAAAAGTGAGTTAAATATATCGTAATTCATTTTTATTTTAATCTGCGCTCATATTGGAAAGTAATTAATGAATACGGCACGTTTCGATTTTAAATATCAGTCTTGATCCATGGAAAACGTATAAATTATTAAGATGGCTAGCAATTATAGGCCAGGATTATAATTATACACATTCGGCACTTTTTTTAATAAAGAAAGATGATTAATAATTAAGTTTTAAATAGGTAGTTTTTTTTTAATCTTGCCTCATACTAGGATTTACACAAGTATCGTGAGTGCGTTCAAAAACATATTATGTTAATTCACATACACCTAGACCTAAAAAACATATTTGCAGGACATACAAAGATTCGTTCCATGCGGAAATCGAACCCGCGACAATCGCTCAACCACTATACTAACCGTGCTGTCCTAGTAGTAGTAGTTAGATCTAGTATACTCATTATAAACGTGGAATTTCTCATGCTGTATAAAACATGAGCACGATAGGAAAGCTACCGAAGTGGGTTGTCTTTTACAATTATTTACTAAAAACATAACTTTCAAGGCCGACCAGATTATGTCGTTCCATACTTTGTGGGTGATTAACTCGATGTAACTTTGTACGAAATTCCTATCTGTTGAGATACAAACTTGTTATCTTATGTAATGTAGATGTTATCTTCCTATGTTATGCGAATTTACTAAGTATAGAAAAGATGAGTAAAAGTTTGTTATAAATATAGAGTTATAATCTCAAACAAAATTGCTGTTTTCATTTAAGCTTTTAACACTATTATCTACGTTGGCGAATCGAATCGAACACACCGTAAATTATTTGTATTTGGTTCGATTTAAATTTAATTTAATATTAGTAAATCCTGAATTAAATTTGCTTTAAACAAATAAATAATGACACGGCTAAACAATAAATTTATGCAACGGCATTGATTTTTCAGTTGCTTAATGGACAGGTGTTAACTGAAAATGTAAAATTGTAAGCCAGGCAGAGATCTGGTAGAACTGTAGACTGAACCCTATCCTCTTTTGGGATCTCTCTTTATCACTCTCAGGTTTTCTAAGAGGAAAGATAACTAAACTTTCATTTAGTTCGCCAGTGTTCTCTGAAATGAACTCTATTTTTAATGTGTTATATACCTTTTAACCTAACTTTAAGTTTTGGTTAGGTACTAAACTTAATCAAACTAGCTAAGCACGAATTAACCGTATTCAATTCTTTTGGAAGCCTCTCATCGTTTATTGATGTAGTACTCTACTATAGTCAGAGGGAATATGAGGTAGTATGTTTTTAACCGACTTCAAAAAGGAGGAGGTTATATGTTCGGTTGAATGTATGTTGTTTTTTTTTTTATGTATGTTCACCGATTTCTCGGTCAATTGAGGACCGATTTTGAAAGTTTTTTTTTGATTGAAAGGTTATGCTTCCGAGTTGGTCCCATAACAATATTGTTATGATCTGATCATGAACTTCGAAGATATGGAACAGAACTCCTCATATGTTCACAGCAGAACCGTCGTAACAAGTAAAATTGCTTTGTTTATACGTGTAGTCGATGACTGACTGAACGTAGAGGGGGAATATATAGAACTGATCTGATGATGAAGCCTGAAGTTAGGCACCGGAACTCTGTAATATATTAATGTAATCTAACCGTGTTTGGATTATTATAATTGTCATGAGATGCACTCTGGCTATAAGGTATTTAAGTTTGGCTGAGGGGTAATTTTTAGTGGTGGTACCATAACTAAAAAGTGTAAAATAAAAAAACGTTTTACAAAAAAATACAACCGAATTCAAAGTAAAAAAAAAACACTGAAAAGTGCAAAATAACTTTAATTTCGAAAGTCGGTGTTAAATAACGAAGAGACAAAACTATTATAGAAACACCGACTTCTGAAATTAAAGTTATTTTGCACTTTTCAGTGTTTTATTTTACTTTGAAGTCGGTTGTATTTTTTTGTAAAAAGTTTTTTATTATGTACATAAAGAAATAACTGGTACACGACCACTGTCGATATTGTCGATTTTTGAGTTTCATTACAGAGTCAAAGCCGCTTTCAGATCTGATGAAAAAGTACGAAATGAAATTGCAATCTTCAGTCGACATGTCAGTGAACAGACTGATCTGCAAGTCAATGCAATGCGCCACTCCGTTTTAATATCAGAACCTGATGTTTGTAACTCGCTAACAGATAAACTGATCGGACAAAGTACATGACATTCTCGGAAAGGTTCCAATTGGTGGAAACAATTCGTGTATTGTTTGTTTGTGTTTGGGTATAGGTAAGGTTTAAAGTTGTTTGGGTATAGGTAAGGTTTAAAGATTTTTTTTTAGGTTGGAAAATCATCCAATGACATCCCCGCTTTTGGGCGGAGCGCGCTTACGTGTCAGACTTTTACTGACTTAAAACCCACTCCTGCTCCTTCTTTGCCTTCGTTCCAGGGCCGAGTTTTCCTTTCAGAAACAAACCCTTGGCCCCAGTAGGCTTCGACCCTGCTGGGCCCCGTTTGGTGACATCTCCTTGAGGCGCGCGTAGAACAGTACGTGCCGTCGATAACTTGGGCTCGGTCCGGAAGGTTACCGGACGGTCGGACGGCGAGCTACCCATTGCTCGCCGTCCACAAGCTTCAGTCCGCAATCAGTAATTCCGTGATTTATTCGAATACTAGCGACCCGCCCCGGCTTCGCACGGGTGCATTGCTGATCACTTCATAGTATAAAACAAAGTCGCTTCCCGCTGTCTGTCCCTATTTACGCTTAGATCTTTAAAACTTCGCAACGGATTTTGATCCGGTTTTGTCCACCATTGCATCAGGGCGGGTCGCTAGTACTAAATATACTACAAAATTTCTTTATACACAACGTTCACAGATTTTTTGTCATTAAACAATACAAACATGTTTTCTTTTGAGGTTACTCTTGAAAGAGCGACATATAATTGGCTATGTGAAAAACATTCAATGCTCAAATCTAAGCTTGCAACGTTGAAAGTTTGACCCTGCAATTTATTTATGGTCAATGCAAAAGATATCTTTAGCGGAAATTGTAGGCGTTTATATTATAACGGTAAATTCGATGGTATTAGAATTCAATTTCAATTAACCCAAACACTGCTAGGTTACATTGTTATATTATGAAGTTCCTGTGTCTACGTTCCACTTGCCTCCATCATCAGATTAGTTTAACAGTACCTTATAGCGAAAGTGCATCTCATGACAGTTCTAATAAGCTCAAACACGGCTATGATACATTGGTTAATTACGGAGTTCCAGTGCCTACCTTCCGGCTCCATCATCATCATCAGATCACTTCGATGATACCATTTTCAACATAACCATTCAGAACCGTTCATTTATTTATATTGTCATAGTTACTTAACTATCTTCATTGTGATATCTATGTGAGGGTAAACTTCCGTTGGCCATTTCTGGTCTTGTTTATCAGTTCCACTTCATCAAATGTTACTTTTTGACTGTAAATGCTTTAGTTCTCGATTAAAATACCAAAATCACTATATAGTGCCTAGAATATTTGAGGAGTTTCCTCGATTCCTCATGGATTCCATTATCAGTACTGGATTTGAAAAAAATGGGACCAATCTGCAAGTAACCGAGTAGTATAATTGCGTCGGCTCATCAATCTTTGAAAGAATCAAGTTATTTACCGCACCCGCTATGTCCCTGCATTTTAAATCTGTAATATCTTCGAAAATATTCACTTAAATTACACGCTGTAAAGAGCCATATTAATTTGTATTAAATGCACAATGTATTTAAGATTAATGTTGTATTGCTTAAAATAGTTTCGTAAATAAGCCATTATTTCTCGTAAAAAGTAAAGCATAAAAAATGGTTATTGTGGGTTATACCTAAAAGATAGACATATACCATTGCGGACTTTTTTGTAGATCTTTTTAAAGTGTACAATACTGTAGTACATTATTGTGAACTATCTCTTAGGGTTCAGCCAGCGTTTGCAATGAAAACGCAAAAAAATGTGTTTATTTACGACATCACATTAGAAACCTCTAAAATCATCAGTGTTCCTCTACTATAATGTGCGTGTATTATACTTATAAACCTTCCTCTGGAATCACTCTATCTATTAAAGGAAACTGCACTAAAATCCGTTGCGTACTTTTAAAGATCTAAGCATACATAGGGACAGACAGACACGAAAAGCGACTTTGTTTTATACTATGTAGTGATTTCACAAAACTTTTTCTCAAAAGTTTTTCAGAAAAATCGTCATTCAGAATCTCGATTAAATGTGCAAGGCTTCTATTGATGTACCGTACTTTTTTATATTTTTAATATATGAGTACATTATGGAGGACCAAAGTTCATGTAAAGTAGCCGATTTTCAGAGGACTTTACTAGATTAGTTTTACACAAATTTATGTTTTAATTTCTATAGAAGCCTAGATAATATCCACAAAATAGCTGTGTATCCAAAATATCTAGATAAATATGTGTAATAACATCATAATCAAGTAAGAGCGGTTGTAAACGTTCCTCGAAAAGGACGCTCTTAATATGTGGTTTTCTCATCGATTTCCTGCCCTTGTCCACACACAGCTGAAGTTTCTACTTCAATTTTAATATCATATTATTATAAACTTTCATTAGAATTAAAAGTTTATAATAATATGATAAATATGATAGGTTATACGTGTGTAACCTTCAACGCGAAGGTAAATGGATCTAGTTATGTCCCTACCTAACGTTATCGTAACACGTTTATAGATAGCGGGCTTTCGTAAACTAGATAGTACAAAGATAATACTACATCAGAAAAAGGTTCCAAATCCACCGAGTATAGTAAACCTTTATGTCGATACTTGGTCGGATCCAAGTACTCTCGAAAGACAACGTTTCTAAGTCGATGGCGTCACACAAACGTTGATAAATATTACATTTAGCCAGAACTTCGGGCAGGTAACTTTTTAATCAAAATCTTTCTACCAATTAAAACTCGATTTCACAAAAGCTTCGGTTTTATTAAATATTTGTTTTAATATTAATTCTAAAGGATTTTGTCATTTATCAATTTCTAAAGAAGCTAATTTTGATTTTATAGCCAACAAAGAATCGGTTACAGCGTCGGTTGTGCTTTGTTACAAATATATCAAAGGAAGGGTTCGTCTCGAGACGATTTTATTTCCAATAACTTATCTTTTATAATGACTTAAGCCACAACCAAGTTAGTGTTGTTAACAAAGAGTGCTATTAATCTTATAAATAACGTATTTGATTTCCACGTTATGAATAAAAAAAAATCTACTCTGTTTTGGCTCCACAAACACGTGTAGATAAGAGTAAAAAACTGGGCAAGTGCGAGTCGGACTAGCACCCTGAGGGTTCCGGACAAACTTACCTATGTAAACAGTTCAATTCCCGATTGGAGTGTCGAAGATTTTTCCGAATCGCAATTTTTTTGTTGTTGTAACGTAACAACAAATTTACAGTTTTTAGATTTATTCCTATACTTGTGCTATAAGACCTTGCTTTATGCAAAATTTCAGAATTCTGGGTCAACGGGAAGTACCCTATGATTTTCTCGAGAGTGTCGAAATATATGTTTTTTGAGACATAAACGGCCGTATCTTTTTTTTCCATCAACTTAGAAATTTTATTTTTGCACAGCTTCAAGAGACCGCAAATTTGAGTATATGGTTTTAATTTTAATTTCAACTCAACACCTCCACGCGTTTTCGAGATAAAGGGTATTTATAGACAGACAGACAGACCGACGGACAACAAAGTGATCCTATAAGGGTTAGGTTTTTTCCTTTCAAGGTACGGAACCCTAAAAAGACTAAACAAACGATGTATAGTAGGTGTGAAGGACGATATGGTTCGAAAAGGAAATAAATAGTGAGATGACGTCTGACCTATAAAGAAAGTATAAAAGGAAAGAACCGCCGAACTGGCCCCAAATATCGAAACTGGGTTGACAAGACCGTGATGATGTGTTAAATATCGATGATGTCATATTCAGAAAATACATTAGGCGAAAATAACAAACTGTAGGTGTAACATATTGTAGCTATGCATAATATATGTTCTCAAAAGTTTAATATCAGTTACGATAGAGCATGGAAGCACGTTGCCTGCCCTGATTGACACGGTATTGTCAAAGCTTCTCACCCAAACCAAGCGTGTCATCGATCACTTTATACTTATAGAAACTGACAGAGATTAGTGTTATATTTTCTGTAGGAATGTGTCTGCCAAAATCTGCGAATATCGCGCTTTTCGGAGGCACGAATATTATAAGATATTAATGACGTATCCTAGTCCCTGCCCTGCTCAAGGACACAGATGTCCTTTGATTCGGCAACCGTTCTCCGAAGACCGATTGGACTGTTCGTCGACAGGACGATTCATTTATTTCCGTTTCCCCAGCAGAATCTTTCACCTATGGACGTTTCGCCGACAGGCCTTTTCAGCTACCGAATGTTTGACCGACACGACGATAAGCCTTAATAAACTATTTTATAATTAATAAACATTTCTACAGATTACTTGATTACTAGTGTCTTATAACATAATATGCGTTTTATTTTTAAGGTTTGAACCTTAAAAATACCGCCCTAGAGCGCGAGGGCGTATCAGACTTTTACTGACTAAAACCACACCTATATCCCTTCAGTTTCCATTCGAAGAAGATTCGTACCTCGTGAAAGAACGAGCGTAGCTTCAAGCGTGACGATTTCTCACTGCATGTTAGCGATTTCTGATAACTACACCCGTTTCCGAACACCTGATAAAGAAGAAAACTATTGAAAACGATACGAACTGATTGACTATTGTCATAGGTATGCTACTACGAAACTTTTGAAAGTGATTCTGACTTCTTACTATGATTTAATTATGAATACAAAACTAGTAGGTAATTAAATAATAGTTAACCATCACATCTGAATTTTTAAATATAGCATCTGAAAAATTTATGTTGGCTTTTCTTTTAGACTGGAACTCAGAGATATGAATAGTGAGAAACGAAAAAAGTTGACCGTATCCAAAAATGTGACCTCAAAAACCGACTAAAAGTTGGTGGAATTTATTTTAGTTCAATCATAGATCTGACGCTTGACGGTTCCATCAGACTGGTTGTGTGGATCAAGTGACTTATTTCGAACTCTTCACACGATTTTTGCGGTCGGGTTTTTTGACACTATCAACTTTTTATTTCCTACATATTAGTGAAATTTAGGGCTTGTCTGCACAGCGATATTTCAACGCGAGATTTTTTTTTCGTTACTCTGTAACACATTGAATGTTATGGAAGTATCTGCACAGGCGATAAAAAAATCGCGTGATAAAAATTCTGTGATTTCATGCAGATTTGACGCGATGCGGTACGGAAATAAATCCGCGCGAATGTTTTGTGCATTATAGAGTAGTTACGGCTATGTCCGCACTGCGACATAAAATTCGCGTGTTTTGCTCAGTCCTGCAACGGCGGCGCTATGTAAAATTTTTGTTCGATTGTCCATTCTAGAAGTCCATTTCGGGAACAGCACTGAACTGACAAAAGTCGTACGAAATTTTGTTCGCAGTACGTACTGGTGTAATTCCGATCGCGGAATATAATAAGCAAGAATAAAAACATCGCGGTGAAATATCGCTGTGCGGACAGGCCCTAAAACATAAAATTGACGTCAAAAATCGCCATTTAATTTGTTTATAATTTTGATATACTTACCCAGTGTCACTCATGTTGTATGAGTGACACTGGGTAAGACAAACCTAGCGACACTTATCTCAAGTAAATTAATGCAAGAAGCTGTTTAGCGTCTAGGGCGTGTCAAAGAAATATACATACATACACACACTTATAGTGCAGACGGGCATAAAAATGGTCCTGAAGATTCTTCCTTTACAAAATCGCAATCTAGTGAGCACGTGGCTTTTGGGTACTTCGACTTGGTCCATTTACAACAGACGTAGACGTACTTAACGAAATAAATTGGGGTTCTTGATACACACGTGTGATATTTTGATGTTTTATTTTTAAAACGTTTCTATTCACTAAGAATTACTTAACTCCTGTATCGTGTGTGCTTTCACAAACATGTAAACTCCCATACACAAGATACAAAACACGTATCTGGCCTGAAACACCTATCTGTAGGCCATACGAATATTTGTTCCGTGCGAGAATCGAACCCGCGACGTGCAGCCCAGCAGTCACTAGCTCGACTACTGCGCCAACCGTGCCGTCCAATCCGTGAATTGTTCTGATTGATTAGACCAATTAAAGTAACGGTTCTATTTATTTCATACTTCAAACACATAAAGGTACAGAGGCGGACTTAATACCTTAGGCATTTTCTACCAGTCAACCTTTGGGTGATGCAGAGAAGAATAGTGGTGAGAAAAAATAGGTTAATATAAAAAAGGTATACAAATGAATCACAGATACAATACAATATGGGTAATTATAATATATTCATAATTTAATGTACTAAATATATATAATCAAAAAAAAAAAAAACAAAAATTGGTCCAAATCGACAAGCAGAGAAACATTAACGTTGTGATGATACTATAACTGTCAACTTCTTACAAATATGCTCGCGAACCTCAATCTTGAATCTTAATCGGTTTGTAATCATCCTGACCTCTTGGGGGAGCATTCCACAGTAAAAAAAGCCTGAACAAAGAGAGTTCTATGATCATATCAGTATTATGATCGTAAAAAATATGAATTTCTCCGCTTGTAAGCGTGATAAGAAATTAAAATGTTATCAGATTTTGAAATCCTGATCCTGATAACGAAATCATAACAATATATAAATAAAATCAGATATTTTTTCAGTGTCGCGTGTTACACATACATTCTTGCATTGTGAGTTGTGATTCATACGGCATGACGTCTATTTCGATTCAACATTAATAAAGGTCATGTTGGCATCGATATGACTATTGTAATCAATTATGACTATTTTTATTCATAAAAAAAACTACGCGCGTTTATCGTTGATGTCTTTAGTCTTTACACACATAATTATGAGGTTCGTTGTATGTCATTACTTCTTAGAATTTGATCTTTAGCAACGGTATTATCAAATGGTGTAATAGTTAAATTCCCTGCTGTAGTATTGAATTTTCAAAAATCCAATAATACAATTTCAGTTTTCATCAAAATCGGACCCGTTAGTCCTTTGAGTATATTTCGTTATTTCTTGTAGTTTCAGATTTGATCATCCACGCCTACTTAAAAAATCATTCTGTTTATATGATACCGGCAATCTGAATAATTCAGGTATTCTATATAATACCTAGGCAATGTAAAGAATACCTGGGGCGTCCAGGCAATTTATGAAATACTAGCTGTTGCCCGCGACTTCGTCCGCGTCAAGTTCGTAAAAATGCTAATTCTGTTCTTGTGATTGATGCCGAAAGCATCTAATTCATTTATTTACTTTCCAATAAAACGGTTAAAGGCCAAAACGAAAATTGTCTCCTGTAAATATGTTATATACAATGTATTTTTTATGTCCAGATGTATTTATTTTATTTTATTTATTTCGCTCATCAACAATAAAATACACGTAAATGTGAGATACCTACATAAAATAAACTCATGAACGTCAATAAACAGAAAGAGACATGTAGCCGGCTCTGGGTAAAGCAAGTTAGTCGAGTTAGTCAGGCTTTTACTGACTAAACCCCCTTTGCATTCCAGGGCCACGGTAACTTAGGCACGCCACAATCGCGGCAGCAAAGCTCCTTTTTAAGGAAAGGCTAAAAAGGGCACTACAGCGTCCTCTGACGCAGGTCTTCATCAGACATAGGTGTTTCGGAAGGTGCCTGTTTCGCCCAGAGGACACAATGGAGTATACGGTGAAAATTTACCCCACTTGGGCGATTAGCGGCAGCAACCACTCGTATGAACCACTTATGGTGGAAGCGGAGCCCTCGTGGTTAATATTTATAACCACTCGGAAATAGGAGCCTTACCTGAACACTAACACATAAAAAAATCGTGAAATTTAAAATTCTTCTAGCTATAAGTAACATAATGTAATTTGCTTACAAGTACTCAGGTCCTTCTAACCTAACCTGTCTGTATTGGGTTACCCTAAAATTACGTCACCTCCTTCCCTGTCCTCGTCTCTTACACACATTACCGGCTGCGCATTCGGTATTGTATAGAATACTTAGGCAAAGTATAAAATAAATAATATTTCATGCATTACCTACACGTTTTACGTGTTCTAGACATTGCCTAATTGTATAGAATACCGAATTATACAGATTGCCAGTTGCCAGTAACATATACATATATTATGTTACTAGGTTAAACTACGGTAAATTTTAGGTTTTACTAATAAATCTTAAAATTTACCGACATGTAATGGTAATTGCGTACAATAAACCATATAATAAAAAAATATAAAAATGTAGGTATTAATAAATAAAAAGAGGGATAAATTTTTCAGATTTATACATTATGGTTAACAGATCGATTTTTTTAACTAGTCTGACATACACGGTAAGTTTCGATAAATTTATCGACATTTACCGTGTATTTGAAGTAAATGTTAAGATTAAACAAGGGAATGGTGTAAATGCTCGTAATAAATAAAGATCAGAAAACTTTTCAGACTTTTACGATAACTAGTTGGTAAATCTTAGGTTTTACCTGATTACTGGATTTACCGTAGTTCAGACTTTATATAATATATTTCTATTTATCTAGGGAAAATAGGAACATCTGTAGAAAGCTTAGAAATATCAAAAGAAGAAAAGCAAATTAAAAAATCTGTAAATCAAAATTCTCAGTTATTACCTACAATATTTAGAGAGAGATGGGACTGACTTGTGATTAATATTCAGCAGTTGGTTTTGAACTAGAAATCCTTGCCTAACCAGGCTGAGGCGATGTGTTTATTTATTTATAAAACAGTCCTACCCATTCTATGAAATAATACTAATTATTCATCATAAACATTTGGTATAGGTACACACGTACACAGTAAGTCATAACACTATGTGACATGAGTAACGCACTTCAGAAAAGGAGATATAAAATGACGTATTAAGTGTTGACATACAATTCTAGTTTTATTATGAGCAGGTTATTGTTAAAGTAATACATAGTATTGTACGCCAATAAGTACGCATTCACATAGTTGGTACCTAAATACAATTTACTTATGGAGCAAAGCATTTTTATCACACGCATCAGTCAGTGCACATACAATTTTGATAATTATAAAATTCACGCTTAAAATATTTATCTACACTTGAACTAGCGTGTACCCCACTACTTACCCACTTAACTGTTTTTGTAGAAAAGTTATATTATCATCCAAGTAAAGTTACTGAAAGATTGTGCGACAGTGTGAAACTTGAATTGACAACAGAAGGTCTTAATATAAAGTTTAAATACAACGACGGTTAAAATGGGAACTGTCGTGTGATACGTACGACATAGTCATAGGTGAGCGCGCGCGCCGAGCTAACACATGTCTCGCGAGATCACCGGCGCGTAAATATGACGCGATGACTACTTGAATCGCGAGAAGGATCTCCCCAGTACGTCACGAAAAAATGTTGAGCAGTGAATAGTGACTTAGTGGACGCGGCACGTTCAGTGAAGTGCATCGTGCAGGGGACGAGGACCGGTGCGCTCAGCTGTCGCGGCCGCGGGGCCCGCTGGAGCCGGCAGGCCTACAGTCTCCGTGGACGCGCTAATCGCTTAGTCACGGCGCATACCGCCTCACTCGCGCACAACATCTGTGATAAAATCGTACTTCACCTCCACTCTTGTGATAAAATGTGATATTACATCAATAACCATGGGATTTTTGGATGGTGTTTCGTTTTCTGTGTTCAAAAAGTGCCCTAACCTTAAAAGAAGATGGAAAGGACGAAGGTAAACAAACAAATTCTACAGCATGGCATGTAGTCAATATGGTGCATATGTACTAAGACAGGAAGATGTCAGGAATGCATTGTAAACTCGTTGTTTGTCATTTGATGCAATTATTTAATTCGGACCATACGTAGCGATACGATTACTTTAACAGAGTAATCGTATTGCGGAAGTACATAAATATCCATATACCTATTCGTGTTTCTATATATTTATAACGAATTAAACAAACACTACAATGTGTTACATCATTGCATTATACACAATACACATAACATTAACAGTAAACCATTCCTGTTTACAGTTTATTTGAATATATTTTAAATTATGAGGGAATTGTTATTGTAAAACTAGCACTGTAACTGTTGTTTTTTTTTATGAATACTATGTTAAAATGTATGAATTTCATTCGTCTAAACCAGAAATATTAAGTAAACTGAGAAACCGGCAGTTCGTTATCTGCGATAAGGTGTGTAAGGTAAGTAATCGCATCAGATCGGAACATACAACATCATTCTTGATGAAGATAACTGTTTTCTGCAAATCTAGTACAATGTCTTCACGTGTCTGTGTTATTATTGAACATACTTAGATCGCGTTCATGTTCCGCGTCCTACATCGCGCTTAGCGTTACTGATGGAACTCTGTCCTTGATCACGGCAATTGCTGTAAAATAACAATTACCTACAATTAGTTAGATACAAAATCCAGTAGCAGTGTTGGACACAATAATATTGTTTTATTCTATAGCCTCATGATCAATCTAAAATATTTTGGCCATTAAACATGAATTTGATTCGTAATGTATTTTTAATGATACTGCTATCAGTTCGGGTGTTTTTATAAATATTCTTATTTTATAGATACCTACATTTTGTGCCGGAAACTGTTTGAATTGCTAATGTAGCGTAGGTATGACAACATTGTCATCTATAGTCAGGTGATTCTGTTGACACAATATTGCAAGTACCTACTTAAGACCCGAGTGACTACAGCTTTCTGCTTCATCAAGCATGTCACCCTTGAACGACATCTTACTACAGTACCCAATCAACGTGAGACAATCAAATCAATTATCTTCGCTTACCTCGTTTACAACATTTCAGTTATGAAATGTCAGACATTGTAACTTACAATAATGTAATCAAACATACATTGATTTCTTTGTGATATAAATGCCAAATTGATTTGTACCGATTTACTAACATGAACTTAAATAAAATATATTTGCCTATACTATTGCAGGTGTTACTTAATAATATTCAAGATTAATTAGTAATGCTAATGAGCAAATCATTGTAGACAACTGACAAAGAAAATGCAATTACGCAGATTAGTCTTTATTTTTATGTCATGTTATGGTATATCATAGGGAGATATATTTTTTCTATATTTAATTAGAACAATATTTCCCTATCTTTGGATGACAATATCGTAAACATGTAATGTACATGTATGTAAAACAGATATCGTATTATCGCATTAGTAATAAACTGCCTTAATTTATTCTATCCCTGTGAGAGCGCAATTTGCCGCGGCACATATAGAGTTACATTTTGATCCCGTGTCTATGTTTTATTCAGGTACCTCCATACGTACCAGTATGACACTCGATTGTGCTGCGGAACCACGGCAGCGTTCCGTGACGCTGAAACGGATCGGTGACTTTGAATGACGAACTGGAATATTAACTTTAAACACCCCACCATAAAGACCACAATCGCGTAACGCTATAAAATAAAGACAATTAACAAAAAAAAGCTTTGTTGTAAGGGCTAAGCTAAATTGTTTCCAAGGGTCTTTGTCGGTTCGACCGGAACTTTCAAATTCTGCAGTCAATGATTTCGCGAGCGGGCAATCAAATTTTTAATACCTAGGTACCAGTTAAAAAATGTCGGAAGTTATTGAAAGAACAGACGCCAAGGTTAATGGGTTAAAATAATTCAACGCAATTGGATAATTCTTTAACTATCTTTTTCCTTGTAAAATAACCACACGTTTTTTCTAATATTCTTGATGACAACGACAACAACTTTACCTGAGGCTACTTTCCTGCATTTCTGCACACCCTCAATGATTCAACAGTCGTGACATTAGGTATATTAAACTTTTTATACAGTCAATAAAGTTGTTGTAAAAACTCCACGCGTGTTTTAAGATTGTTAAACGATTATGTAGGTCTGTATCTCTTACCTCCAGAACTGTGGGATTGTTTGTTAGAGTTACCGTGGCCCTGGGATACAAAGGACTACTGAAGGTACGTACCTACATAGGTGAATTTTAGTCAGTAAACGTCTAACATTCCTTCAGAAATCAGAAACGTTTATTTCAAATAGACCAATTACAGGCACTTTTGAATTGTCAAAATGTCAGTCAGTCAAAAAAAAAATGAAGCTAAATTGCTCTCGCTCCACCCAGAGCGGGAGAAGTTATTTGATGATTTCTCACTTATTAAAAACGTACCTCTTACCTACCTACCTACCTACAAGACGTGTTCTTTCTACGTTAGTTATGGTCGTTATAGTGATTTTTTCTAGTTACAAGTCCATGAGTTTAATCAATCAAAAATCAAATAAAAAATCTAAATGCTTTTTTTTATTATATCTAAGCCTACATGGGCTCTTATAAAACGTCAGAAGCTAATGCACGGTTCTAATTCGTCGTTTCTTATGGAGAAGAACAGGCAAGAAACTGTATGGTTACTATTTAAGAAAATATATAAATGATAATAATTAAGCATGTTATTGCGAATTTTTGCACAAGGAAAAAAATAGTGTAATGCTGTTTCTAATGCGGTTTAAAGCCGTAATAAATGATCAAGTAAACATCGTTAAAACCCAAAGCCAACTCTGGTCAGTGACCATTTATGCAAAGCATGGTAATCTTAGCACTGCTTACAGTGACTCCATTATTACAAAGTGTATAAGCTCCCTTTAATCTGCGTGCGTCAGACTATGACATCAGAATGTAGACAAGTCTCAAATGGAAATAATCTACGTGATCACAATCACAAAGCTTAGCACGTAAACGTACCGACATTATTATTTAAATAGAACAAAAACAAACAAATTGAGAGAGGAATGAACAAGTACAAAATAATTCCAACTCGTACAGCATAATGTTCTTTTTTATCCAAAATTTAATTGGGATTCATTTTTCACCCTTTATAAATTTGATAGGAACTCATTGCATTGTCACAGGTCAATGCCAAACCTCGAGTAATGGAGGATGTGTCATGCTCCATTTAAGTGGTGTCGACCATTCATGATTATATGGAAAGTTGACATTTTGAAACCACTCGATGTGTTCCAAGAAAGGATTTTTGCATTGAGACATTCAATGGTTCAAGTCAAACAAGGTAGGATGACGAAAGCCTCAAGTCTTCTCGATAAATTAAATGGAAAACAGCAATTAAGTCCAAGTGGACAACACCCTAAAAGTCTTTAGAACAAAATTTTAATTTGAACACGTACCTGTAATATACATATCTGCCCTACCATTTGAATCATCTGACCCAATTTCAATTTGTCCGATTTATCTGAATTATGACTATTAAAGAGAGGGACCCACCCTTCTCTAAAGATACCTCGAATTTGTTGAATTATCGAATGACCCGACAAATTCAATATCCTGTAAGTCTTTTGTCTGGATATTCAGAGGTCACTCGTGACGAGATCCATTTCGCATGGTCCCGTTACACATAGAATTTTAGAACAATTTTTTATAATGTTTTTCCTCATTGTTGATCGAAGTTTTTCCTGCAATCGTAATCCTAACTATCGTACTAATCTCACTTAAAGGCGAAAGTTTAGTGTATGTATGAATGTGTTTATCTTTGTTACTGTTTCACGCTTAAATGGCTGACATTTGGATGAAACTGGGCCCTCAGGTCGACTAGCTCCTGGAATAGGATTTAGGATACTATTCTGAGAACATGTTTCTTTGGGATATAGTTATCGACTTTCAAGCAGGCGAAGCCACTAGCAGAAGCTAATACCTAATCCTATAATAATGTATTTAGTACTAGACTAGCTGCCGGCTCGTATAGTAGCGCCGCTCGGTAGTCAGCTAGGAAACACCGGCCTCATCTAGTTTAAAAATGACGAAAAAAAAATTGACGTGTAAAAGTGTTTTTTAAACCTATTTACAAAATAAATATCATTTATGAATTGAAAGTACTTCCCATTTTTATATTATAGATTATAAATTACTCCAGGATATAAGCTATCCTGGTACCAAATTTTATCCAATTTCGTTCAGCGGTTTGAGCGTGAAGGAGTAATAAATATACCCACATATAAACTCTCACCTTTATAATATTAGGGTGATGCAAATGCGACTTTATTTGTTACGCTTCCACGCCTTAACGTCTGAATGAATTTGGGTGAACCTTGGCACACGGGTAGATTATATCCTGAAATAGGACATATGATATTTATCCCAAGAGTACATTCTCTCGGAATAATATTATTATTCGATTTTTACGCGAGTAAAGCCGCTGAAAAAAGCTAGGATGGATATAAATTTACATAATGACACAAACAAAACTCCCACAAATGACTACTAAAGACTTTGGAAACGGGGAAAATATTAACTTCTTTTTATAAAATGTGTATCAAATGTTTTTCGCTAACGATTTTCCCTTATACTTTAACGTACAAGGAAAACATCAATTAAAAAAATAATAGCCACATAAAATGCTCGACATCGGATATGACATCAGGAGATCATTAAACAAACACACTATTTGTCCTTTTTTGTTGACCGTCGCCATTATTGACAGAACTGCAACACTCGTATGAATGAGTTATGTATTTTATATATATGTTACAGGCAATCTGTATAATCCGGTATTCTTTACAATACCTAGGGAATGTATAGAATACCTAAAATGTGTAGGTAATGTATGAAATACACTTCTGGACACATCTATTGGCCCACCTTGTATTTTCAGTTTCGTTTGGTCCTAGCTAAAATTTTATATTAGGTCGAGCAAAAAGTTTTTATGCAGTTTTGAACCTGGCACATTCACAATTTCATTCAATAGTCTTTTTGTGAATTTCGAACACAGAATTTAAAGAAACAAAAGACAATTTGGAGCCTGTTTGTTGATATCAAACAATCGCATACTAAGAAAACTTGGTTTTATTGGTTTACTTGGATTTAATTCTTGAAAAAGTGATTGATATCTTTGGTTTTGCAACAAACATTACTTATTCTTAACATTAAGGTGAGGTTCTATCAATAATCTATGGATACTTCACCTGAAGTCGCCGCCCAAGCTGTGGCACTTATTCAGGCCGGACACGGCCAAAGAAACGTGAGTGCTCAACTTAATTTAAGTCGATCTGCGGTCCGAAATGTTTATCGGAGGTACCTAAAGACTGGCGGTTTTGTTCGTCGCCAAGGAAGGCCACGATCTCGGGTCACAACTGAAAGGTAGGATCGATTCATCGTGACGACCAGCTTGAGAAATCGTCACCTTACCTCCATTGAGATAAAAAACCAACTTCGCGACTTCCACGGAGTATCTGTGAGCGCTCGAACTGTTCGGAGAAGGTTAAAAGAACGCGATATGGTACCACACAAGCCAGCTAATGGGCCCAAACTAACGCGAGCCCACCGAACAGCGCGCCTTCATTTCGCACGCAGTCATTTAAATTGGACACAGCAAGATTGGAGCCGTGTACTCTTTTCTGATGAGTCTAAAATTGTGTTACATGGCAATGATGGAAGGAAGAAGGTCTACCGACGTAAGGGAGAGCGTTTCGCACAATGCTGCTTTGAAGAGAGGGTTGCTTATGGCGGTGGCTCATGGACTGTCTGGGGCGGTATATCCGCGAGCGGCAAAACTCAACTTGAGGTTGTTACAGGACCACGGCTGCCAACATTAAATGCTGAAAGGTACATTCGTGAGTGCTTAAAACCTCACGTGATACCATACGCGGACTATGTGGGCCCAAATTTCCTTTTTATGCATGATAATGCAAGAGCCCCTGCGGCCGGCATCGTCTTGGAATATCTTCGGGATGTGAACATCACAGTTATGGACTGGCCAGCCAGAAGCCCAGACATGAACCCCATTGAGCACATGTGGGACGAGCTAAAAAGACGTGTTAGGGCTCGTCAGCCAGTTGCCCAGACGATGCAGGAGTTGAAAACTGCCATAGAAGAGGAATGGGAGATGATCCCTCAAAATTTCATAGAGCGGTTGATAAACTCTATGCCTAATCGCATGAGAGCTGTGGTAGATGCCCATGGAGGCAACACGCGTTATTAAATTAAACCTTTATTTGATAAAACATGTTTTTTATTCAAAAATCAATTGCCTTTAACAAGGCGCATATCCGACTTGTTAGGCGTAGCTCCATGTCGTATGGTATTCTGAATTCAAATTTAAAACAATACGATCGAAAAAGATGGTAAAATGTATCAGGTTTAAAACTGCATCAACAGTTTTTGTTCAATCTAGCAATCATATTTCGGTAAGGGCCATAGAAACCTAAACTCTAAGGTGGGCCAATAGATGTGTCCAGAAGTGTATTATTTATTTTATACTTTGCCTAAATATTCTATACAATACCGAATGAGCAGCCGGTAATATGTGTAAAACATGAGAACAGGGAAGAAGGTGATGAAATTTTAGGGCACCCCTACACGCACAGTTTAGGTTAGAAGTACTTTAAAGCAAATTATAATATTTTACATATAGCCAGAGTAATTTTTAATTTTATGTTATAGTCCAGTGTCTGGGGGTTTTTACCTTGGATTTTTTTTTTACTGTGGATGAAATTTTAAAAGAAAATATGATTTTTGTAGCTAATAATATGTATAACCACCTGCTCTAGTCTTTTACACACATTGATTTTAATTCATAGATCATGTTTCATTTTCCAATTGCCAGTCATCTTATAGGTGGGTCGGTTAACATAGATAAATTTAGACTAAAATCTATTTATTTTACACATTGCCGGTGGACCAGCAGGTACTCTATACAATCCCTAGGAATTGTATAAATTACCTAGGTAAAGTATGTAATGGATAATAATATTCATAATATTTCATACATTGCCTGGACGTCCCAGGTATTAGAATAGAATAGCAAAGAATAAAACTTTATTTTACACCAAAATACATATAAATGGAGAAACTGACTGACTGACATATCAACGCACAGCCGAAACTACTGGGACTAGGAGCATGTAATTTTTCACAAGGTTTCCTTCTTTTATGACGTAGGCGAGTACTATGAAAGTATTCTCCAAAATTCAACCCCTTAGGTGTGAAACGGGGTTCTAAAGTTTGTATAGAGTAACCTACTTTCACGGGCGAAGCCGCTGGCAGAAACTAGTCATTTAGTGTTTTTTAATTTAATGAAAGACTCAACTGGTGCTCATACCTACTTGGTAAACTGTTTTACTTACTGATTTTTTGCATCAAAATCTTATCAGCCTTTTGTATTATGGTTTCCTGCAACTGCCTTATCGTCACACCAATTTTGCATACTGAATTAAAATCGATATAAAATTCTAAACATTTATTCATATTTACTTGAACCGGTACCTACAATAAGGAATATGCATTTATTTATTTATTTATTTATTTTATAATTTATCTACACACATATATACGAGAGAAGAAACATTATTATAAAAATTGTACAAAGGTACTGCTTATTTCTAAAAGAAATTTCTTCCAGCAGACCTGCGAAAGGAGAAATGGAAGAAATGTAGACAATAGTGTGTAGAAGTAATAAAAGAAGAGAATGTGAAATCTTAAGTTAAAATAATAAATACTTAGATACATATATATACCTTATACTAAAAATAATAATAATATTAATTAATGTAATTTATGTTTTAGGGTTCCACCTACAGGGTAAAAACAGGACCCTATTGCTAAGACTTCACTGGCCGTCTGTCTGTCACCAAGTTGTATCGCGTCTACGGACGCGTAGCATCATAGACGCGTTGGTGAACGTCGTGTCGTGTAGTGTCGTTGCCGCTTCGTCGAGAGTTTCATAGTTTTGTATGTAAACTGTGAGCATGCGTACACCAAGCGTATTTATTTATTTAAACTTCATGTACAGTAGTGGTACAAAGGCGGACTTAATGCAACAAAGCATTCTCTACCAGTCAACCTTTGGATTAAAAGAGACAACACTGTGGCAGGTACACAATAAGTAAATAACAGATATATCAAGTAGAATGTAGTGTCATTAAATTAAGTTACTTACAATAATAAAATACATATACATAAAATAATAAATACATTATAATTAGGAGAACTTAAAAAATAATAATTATGACGAACACCGAACTAAGGCTGAGTGAGAGGACTTCAAGTAGTAGTTCCGAATTTTACGCTTGAAGGAAAATTTACTTATGGCTTTTTTGATGTCAAGGGGAAGCACATTCCAGAGTTTTATAATAGAGACAACGTAAGAATTAGCCATAAACCCAGCATGTTTTTGGATGCTCGAAGGTTGAAATTATGAGAACTGCCCAATACATTAAAATAATGATGAATACACATCAATGAAGCTACGCGTCTGTGGTGGTCAGTAAGCCTAACTTTGACGGAGACTTAATTTTGTAGTAATAATTAAAAAAGAAATATATATATATTTGATCCTTATTTAAATCACTATATAAAGAATTCGAAGTCACGAGACCATAGTACATATTTTGCCAATTTATTTACGTTTAGTGACGGATTACTACCACTTAATACTTAAAATGCACTACAAATTACCCTACTTTTCTCAGTTTACGTTACACGGGATAATAAACCAGTGATACGGCGTGTTTACTCTTATTGTCGAAACAGCGTGACGACCCACATTGCACAGCGCACTCTGCTGGAGATCTGTATGTTTTACTGATACAGATGTTTGAATCTGTTTGTTTGTACATGTGCCATCTGTTGGAACTTCACTTTGTGGAACTAAAGTATCAATGTTGAAAATGTTCTTTACGGTAAGATTAGGAGTAAATGTTTACACAGGAGGAACTAAAAATCTGTTAAGCAGAGATAAGCATAGGTGTTCGCAGCCGATAATGCGTAATATTGAAGACTAGCTTTTGGCCGCGGCTTCGCCCGCGTACATAAACTATAGCTTATGTCACTCAGGAATAAAGCAGCTTTCTATCGGTGAAAGAATTTTAGCAATCGGACCAGTACTTTCAGAGATTACCTCCTACAAAAAAGAACATAATATTATAATATTAGTGTAGATGAAATAAACATTTTTTTTTCAATCACAAAAGCCACAATTGAACCCTGAACCAACACTAAGTACCTACTTCCTTATTGAAAAAATCAATAACACCAGTGATCTAATCAAATTCCTCAAAAATTTGAAATTGCGACCGTAACTTCAACGGCATCGATGAGCCGGAACTTGATTATAGAGATCAATCTATTTTAATCACAGGTCTATAATTTAATAAAGTCGGTGTGTACTAAAAGCCCTAGCCTGTGGCCGTGGCTGCAAGCCGGTTGAGTCAAGACGCCTCTGCGCAGAACCGGTTCGCCCACACGTTGCTATTAGCACATAGTCCTCTGCAATGCCATTGACGGCAACTGTTATACAACGCTGAACGATGTTAATTTGTTATGTACGTTGAACTTCTACGTAAGTTTGTATTACATGTTAGCAAGTACAATATAGTATTGTTTGTTGGACTATAATAGTACATACAGAAATAAGTTCCATGGACGTCACACTTGTTTTCGTTGTCGAAGAAATAGTATGGGGAGTCATGTACACGGAAACTTTTGGAAGAGTTGCCGTGGGCCAGAAACGAAAAGTGAAATACATAAGTGGGTTTTAGTAACTAAAAGTTTGATACCACCCTGGAGCGGGAGAAGTCAGTGGAAGATTTCTCACCAAAAACCTGGAGATTTATAAAATGGACTAAATATTTTACATCCGTATTCTGTCAATTATATTTCATTTGAAGGGCTCGAAAGATTGAGCTTAATTTTTATAAGCGAATTTTATAAACCAGCAACACTGCCTGCCTCAGAAATCAAAGCTTTAAATTCAATCTTGAATGTTACATACAAAAGTTATTAATGCTAAAGAAGAATGTCCATTGTTTATGCAAAAAATATCTGATATGAAAAAAGATGACGTCAAATTATATTTCAAATCATTGGAAAACTATTCCTTAGAAAAAAATTGGTAGAAGCCAGTTTGAAACATGTTTTTCTTAACTAGATTCGCATCCATGAACTAAAAGCCGATTTGTCTTATAGGCGGGTCCAATCCAAGATGGTATTTAAAAATGTATATAATAAAAAGCAATAAGTAATTTAGGCAAGTAGCAAACGCAAAACATTGATTCAAATCGTAATATGACAGAAAAATGAAATGTGATGATGTCAAATTGTTAATCAGGTGAAGGACTTTTGTGTGGCATATCATCAAATATGAAAATAAATATCCTCTCGCTCTAGGTAGAACGAGACGGAGTGTCAATCTTTTATTGACTCAAATCCAATCATGCTCTTCCAATTGCCTTATGCATTCCGCTCCACCCAGAGCGCGAAAAATCTCATTTTCCCCCTTAAAAAAATAAAATAAAGGACCACAGTAACTTTTTCAAACATCCCGCTTCGTCACTCTTTAAAAAAAAATCAATTCAATAATATGATCAAATTATTATCAAAATAATTTAATTTTAATATCGACATGCATATATTATTTTTAATTACATTTAAGATACACATCGTCGGTCGAATCATATTAAATTAATGATAACTGTGCACTAATTCATTCAAAAAGTTCGTAAAGGATTTTATTCAATGATTTCTGTTTTGAAAGAAAGAAAGAAAGAAAGAAATAATATTTATTGGTACAAACGCAGGGCATAGCACAATGAGATAAATTAAACAGAACAAGTGATAAAAAAAACAATAAAATAAAAAATAACCTAAAACTATATGGTACAAATATTTGTTTGCCCCGCGGCTGCTCCAAACAGGCCCAGTTCAGCATAAATGTCAGGCAACTAAGTGCCTGACGCTGGTTTTCAACTGGACCTGGTTGAGAGGTGTGTACGTCGAACCAGTTATGTGTGATTGTGTGTATACTAATACTTATATAGTTATGTAAAAATATATAATACTATGTGTCACAGTTGAGAAATAATAAATATAATTTAATCATAAATAAATCCATAGTGAGTTTATAATACAAATAATAAGTAGGTACCAACAAAAAATAAATATTTCGCGCGTGCGATGCCGGTGCTTATCTAATTGTTATCAGTGCAATTCCCCTCGGACAATGCGCTGCAAGCAGCGGAGCGCAGCGGACGATCGCACGCTTGACACGTTACATTCCCAGAATTGAATTAAAGGAAATTGCTCAATGTCACACAGCCATTCTAAATAAACACAGATGGAAATCAAGTTAAATTTATATTTTTACTCTAGTTAAACAAACATGATCATCATTTAATCATTCCTGTTCTAATTTAATAATAATTTAGGACTATAAATAGTTTTTGTCCGTTTCAAGCATTTTCTGGGCGTTCACCTTTACACTTATTTTTTTTACGTAGGTCAGATAACCTGAGTTAATAGAGATTAACTCTTCTTTCAGTATGATATTACTTATTAAAAATAAAACCATGACGCAGTAGATGCGCAAGTTTACATAATAAATAAAAGGTGTTGCTTTATCGTATTCACGCTAAGCTGCGGTCTTAGGGAAATGAGGGATAATCTTAGAATTAATGAGGGTTGACTGAAAGGCAAACGACGCCGCCGACGCTTTCGCAATGACAAGCTGTGTGGTTTGCAAATAATTTACATTTACCAAAAAGCTTTATGTTTGTTGAACTAAACAATTAAATGATCGACTTTTCCTGGAAAGTTATGAGAAAATAGATTAACCTTTATTTACTTGAAACAGTCCATTTGGTTTAGAATAGAAAGCCGCTCTAAAAAGATACTAAATTAATATGTTAGCTACTTGCTTACATATTAATTTAGTATCTAATTTATACACAGAAACAAGCAAAAAACGTCTATGTTTCTACTCTACATATTATATTTCTATTTCCTCTTTCCCTTCTAAAAAAATATATGATGTAGTTGTTACGGCGCCAGAACGGGCAAATTTCCATCAAGATCCCTTTTCAAAGGGTGTATTAATTGGCCGGGGTTAACGTGTTATTTTTGTTGTAACAAAGGAGCCATTGTTTCTCAGTATTATTGTTGACGATCGAGGTCGCCGATTTAATTGCATGCAGCGTGGACAAAATAAATAGCCGTAGACATATAGCAGTACGTGATTAGCTGCATGCTTGGCGCTTGGTGACCGCTTTAATTGCCCGGCAGTTTGGTTTATTCATACACGTCTCGTTAGTGCAATGACTTGAAAGAGCAAACTACAGTTTTATACACGTTACGAAGCTATGTCTGAAATTTTGTGTGATCATGGAAAATTTGTTAAAGGAAATTCATGCGCGAAGGTGAGACGGAATCAAAATCTTCAAATATTACTGGTTATGTAGATATGTATAGGCTCTATGGAATAAAATTGAAGATTATGAACATTGATGTAAAACAATTGGTTCTCCCTCCAGCCTACCCGACGTTTGGGCTGTCTGTCCTCCTCTTTTTGAGGAGCGGCTGGAGCAGCACCACGGTGTCCTCACCTTCCACCTGACGCAGGTCCTCCCCCGTCATGGCCAGTTTGAGAGCATCCAGTTTCGGATTCAGGCGGAAGATACGCTCGGGTATCACCATTGCGCGGACCGCTCGAAGGACACGGTGGAGCATACGGTAGAGGTATGCCCCGCTTGGGCGGAGCAACCACCGTGTCCTCGTGAAGCCGATTGGTGCTGCCCTGAGTCAGGCCATGGTCCGGAGCGAGGAGAATGGAAAGCGGTCACTACCTTCTGTGAAGCAGTAATGCTAGCGAAGGAGAGGGCCGCAACTATGAGGGGACGGACATCCTCACGCCCCAGCCGCCCCCACAGGAAAAGCCCCGAGGAGCGTTGGGAGTAGTAGGGCGCCTTTAGTCACCTAATGTCCACTATATCAAATTGTCCACTGTATCAAAATGTCTACTATATCAAAATATCCAATGTATCAAAATGTCCACTATACCGAAATGTCCAGTTTTAATATGTCCACTCTTCATAAGGTCCACTTTACAAAAAAAAAAATCAGTATCTTTACACATATATACCTACCTATCCTTAGGTATATATTTGTGTATAGATATATATTCCCAAATAACGGTAGGGGGGGGGGGGGATCACTTCGGTGTCGGGTCGACGATGAACTAGGTACCTGAAACTCGTCCTCGACAGCCAATGAAATTTCGAGGAACACTTCTGACATCTGGTTTCCAAATTAGGACGGGCCGGGGTTACCTTCAAGCAGCTCCTACTCAATTTAGGAGGTCCAGACTCCTGTGTGGGCGCCGTCGCTGCGGAAGCAACCGGCGGCAAAGCTAAACGCGTCCCAGAGGGTCATGGCCATCCGGATGGTGCAGGGACGCCACACGGTCTCTCGCAAAGCGGCGAGCCTCTTTGCCGGCCTGCTGCTATGGGATCTGGAAGCAACAGTCCTTGCACGCATGTACGATCCAGTGCTGGCTACGTCATAATTATGGCGGTAAGTCCTTTTTGAGGAGTGGCTGGAAAGACGTCACGGCGTCCTCACCTTCTCACTCCGGACCATGGTCTGAAACAGGGCCCGGTGCGAGAGGTCACTGCCGCCGATGGCCCCATGAGGAAATGGCGGTGCTTTGCCCAAGTGGGGCACGCCTTCACCGTGTCCTCCGGGCGGTCCGCACAATGGTGACAACCGGGCGTTTCTTCCGCCTGAATCAGGTGCAGGAACCTGCCGAACTTATCATGTCCGGTGAGGACCTGTGCCATGCGGAAGGTGAGGACACTGAGGAGGTCTTTCCAGCCACTCCTCAAAGAGAAGACTTACCGCCATGATTGTGTTGTACCCAAGATTGGCTAATGTGGAAATAATAACAATTGTAGACTGTTGCAGATATTTTTGGTTTGCATTTTTGTGGAGTCAAAGAAGAACACTAAGATTTAATTACATATAAATATTCAAGGAAATTATTCTTTTTTAATTAAACATTGTTATAGAATTGACTATTTGATAAAGTGGACATTTTGATAATAGTACATTTAAAAATTACCATTCTGATACAGTGGGCATTTTGATACAGTGGACAATTTGATATAGTGGACATTATGTGACTAAAGGGTAGGGCGTTCCCCTCACCTGCACGGGCTTGCGGACGACGAGCAATGGGTAGAGGGTACTCCGGCCGTCCGGTAAGGACCGAAATCAAAGTTTCAACGGCACATACTGTTTCACGCGCGCCTAACAAGAGATAAGGGGCCCCCCGGCCACCCAAATTTTTGAAAGTGTTACCGTGTCCCTGTAACAGAAAGGGCAACTGAAGGAAACAGGTGAATTTTAGTCAATACAAGTCTGACACGCCCTCCACCCGAGAGCGGGAGTCATTTAATGATTTCCTATCTCAAAATAAACTAACGTAGGGATAGTCATACCGTGAATCGAAAAATTACACGTTACTTTCGCTAAGTGGGTTTATTATATGAAAGAGCGATAGACATAAATAAGTTGCTCGTGGAGGCGCCCTTTCTTGTAGAGTATAAGTAGAGACTACTGTTCAATTGATTAGTTTTCTGTGCTAATTAGAAGTCGTTATAATAATTACAATTCACATGTGTATGTAAGTAATTGTGGGAAGAGTGTAAAACGAAGTTAGTTGGCCAAGGGCAAGCATACTCTAGCTGTGTAAATATAGTTAGCGAAGGGCCCTGTAGTGTGTAGGTAATCTAATGTGATAGGTACCTATAAATCAAACCAAGAAAAACTGTCAACATACACTTTATTACCAAAAATGCTACGGTAGAGGGTTCACAATCAATTTACCAGTTCGACAAAGTTACATTCTACGCACGGACATCCGTTTCGATATTGGCTGGCGTGGCCGCGGCCCTGAGTGACTGGCACCGACAGCATCGCCAACTGTTTGTGTTGGGTACCAGGTGCTCGCTGCTTACACACTCCAGGTGGAACTGTGACGCACACACGCTGCATTTGATGCACGCACAGCCCTCCGTCGTATTGTTGCAGATCGCGCAGTCCATCTTTACTGATTTTACTGTGAACAAAAAGACGGTTATTATTGGTTCTATTTGCTCCGATATTTACTTTTAAACTTTGCGCGACTATTAGCAGGGCGAGACAAAAAACGAGTTGCTTCGACCTTTTGTAGGTATAATAAAGGAAAAGGGTCCTTTAGACTAAGGAGTCCTCCTGGCCTTGTCTCGTACACGGGCAGGAAGATATTTCGTGAAAAGAAATTGACAATACTTACAATATTGTGATACACTATGATTATTTATAAATATTCCAGAATATTTATTCTGATTTTTATTCGTTGTTAAAAACTATTTTAATTTTTTTATACGATTTTAAATATTGAGTGTCTTTAGTATGACTGACAAAATTCAACTGAAAAAACAGTCGCTGACAGTTTTCTTCTAATTTATTTTTCTATTCTTTATTTAAAATTGAATAAGTAGTTGAAATTGATTTCATAAATCTGATCAAGTACGAACGAAAACTCTTTGGTAAAACTGACTAAAACTGTATTGGTAGATTCGAATCTTGGGCCTGGGAATACAAACGAAGACCTTTTAAAAAGATATTACGTTATTATTTTTTACAAGCTTATATATAACTTGCAATGTACTTATTGTATTATTTAAGTAAGTACTCGTATTTTACATAGTAACTGTTTATTTACACTGGTAATCTCCGCGACAAGCTTTTATATCATATAAATGGTGTAATGACGTTATAAGTTGATAGTAAAAGTTTTAAAGGAAAAGTTTATTTTATTCTTTTTAGGAGGAATTTTATGACGCCATATTTTAGCTAGTAGTTTTTGCCTTTAGTGTATATGTAGTTTTAATTAGTTAAGTGTTTTTATTAAATTATACAGTTAATGTGCCATTATAAAAAAAATAAAGATACATCCGTATGTTCTAAAAAATACGTGTGGCACTCGGGGACTGCCGCGGTAAAGCTATTGCATAGCATGTACGGAATTTCTGGATTCGGTCCCCGCGCTCAAGGCCCTCGATAGAAGCTATGCAATAGCTTAAAAAAAAAAACTTTTTAGACCATCTAATAAAAGCTGCTTTTTAATAAGTAATAGTATTTATATTTATATACACGAACGTCGCGAAGATAGGAATATTTGTTGTTCTACAATATAGGTTTTTTGGCGATAAGTTTTTAAATTGTGGTTTATATAAAAACTAACAAACTCGCCTCTCTAAGATTTTCCAACAGAATAATACATTTACTATAAAAGAAAACCTCAATCAGGCTTGCCCACCTTGTTTTTTTCAATTTGTTCCTAAAACCTGAATCGACCAATTTAGAAAGCTTTTACAGAGATTTCGTTAAAATAGGAGCGTGATTTCTTATTGACTTAAGGTCAGAATCAGGAATACCTAACTAGCTTGTTTGTGTTTGTTTAGGGTAAAACAAACAACCTGTTGATTGCCTCATCTGTGCATCGTATCCTATATAGGCAGCTGTGCTGTTAAATTATTCCTGTCGACCACAATTTGGTCGTTTGACCAATGTAATAGACACTACACTTTAATTATAAAACTTGTGATGATTCAAGTTAGAGAATTTGCAAAGCGACTTCTGTGAATATGGTTTTACATACCTACTTCAGGAGGATTTCCAGCAGAGCTTTTGCAAGCTATGCGATGAGGACATCATTTTTTCAAATAAAAAGATATTCTATCGATAATTTTAAATCTCAGTGGCTTTCGAAGATCATGTGCTGTCTCCAATGAGGGTTTCCTAAAATGACGTCCACTAGGTGGCAGTACTGAAACTTTTTTGTTAATGGCATTAGTTAAATTGACGTCAACGTTATGTATACGGTTTCAAAAGTAGAAGATTTCTCGGCTAAGTGGCGCCAACTGTTGGTTGAGCTTGGGAAGAGCAACGCCGTGTACTCGTGGGGGCGATCGGCGGCGGCGATTTCTCGCGTCGGGCTTTGGTACAGGCCATGGTCCGGAGCGAGGAGTGTTGGCGGTCGCCTCCTTCTGCGAAGCAGTAATACTAGCAAAGGAGGCGGCCGATCGCGTGAGGCAACGGTCCTCACGCCCCACCCGCCACCGGGATCCCGTTCCCGATTTCCGGCCACCGTAGGCGTGGGCTTGCGTACGGCGAGCAATGGGTAGCTCGCCATCCGACTGTCCGGTAACCGTCCGGACCGAGCCCAAGTCGTCGACGGCGCGCACTGTTCCACGCGCGTCTCAAGGAAATGGCAGCAACTGTAGGGGCCCAGCAGGGTCGAAGCCTACTGGGGCCATGGGTAGTGTGAAAACGAAACCCGGGGCCCTGGGGCGAAGGCAACGAAGGAACAGATGTGGGTTTTTAGTCAGTAAAAGTCTGACACTATCTCCCGCTCCGCCCAAGAGCAGGGGATGTCATAAGATGATTTTCCCACCAAAAAATAAAAACTGGTGGTGTGAACTTTCCAGAAAACCCTCATTCTAGTATCGCTAGTGTATCATATATATTGGCTGTCCTCAATTCGAGTCCACAACTAAATCTGAGTACATAATTGTGGATCCATCAATGATGTGCGTCTGCTAGACGATCGGCCATCGTCAATATTAGCTGCAGCGCTCATTTGCTAGATTAATCTTGTGATACGAGGCTCTCTGACTATCACTTTAAGTTTATGGCTACTTAGCTATTGAGTCAAAGCCTTCGTCCTTTATTATGTGGCGTTTCAGTTTAACTAACTAGAGAAACTTAAACTTACCTATAACTACAAAAGCTTTCGCATTTAACTTATCGTTTAGCTTAACACTAATAGTATGTAGATTGTGTAGGTCTAACGTAGCTTTAGTCGATATATATACCTACGTTAGTTGATCAAAATTAAATAGGACACATTTCACAACAAATGTAAGGTTCAGTTAAATATGGTATTCTAAAAACCTTTTATCGATTTGGTTTTATTTTGGTTGAGATGATATAATCAATATCCTTTTTCGATGGGAAAGTATTATAAGAAAAAGAATTTATGGTTTTTGATACACCTACTGTCATCAATGTCATTTGATGACTGCTTCAAGAATTTTTTACCGTAGCGTCACAGAGTACTTTGGTAATATACAGGAATGCCATTAATGAAGAGTTAAAGTTGGGTATACAAGATCCTTGGACTGCTCAATCAGCACTTTAAAGAAAAACAAACATTTATGATAAATTACCTACTCATTATTATAACAGCAAGATCACATAAATATGTGCTAAATATTACGGCATTATCATAACATATGTTGATAAACAGCCGAGGCAGTTAATTCTCTTCACATTACTTAGAACCCCTATATTTCAAGAGCAACAGCTGAACATTTCGCATTACAACGGCGAACAGACAAAGGGGTGGGACTCGGAGACTTGTCAATGAGTTCTGAAGGTGTACTCTCTCGTATTATTATAAAGTTTTCGCACCAACGCTTCGCACTTACACAGGTATTATTATCCAACACCTATTACAAATTTAAACCTTTTATGAATGTACATCTAAATATTAAAGGCCCCTAGAGCATTTCTGTCGCGTAGTGTAACGTTGTTAACGGCTTGGCTCCCAGCCAGAATGTACCTACTACTGAATTTTACTTTGCCCAAAAAGAATTATTTAGTTATGCAAATATGATTCTTTCTATAAAATATTGCACTTACTGTTATGTTAATTATAATTCCCAAGTACTTCTATAATAAAAAATATAACTACATTGTTACTATATATGTATGTAAATTTGTTTTATTATAAATTTCAATAAATCAAACGAGGCAAATTTCCATTTCTATCGGTGGATGCAACGCCATGTATCTATGTAGGTCCACAATGAATTTAGCATATTGTATGTAGGTATTGACTCAATTTTATATGAAGGTTAATAATTATTGTCCACCTATAAAAAAGGGAGAAACTGACTGACTGACATATTATTATCACCGCACAGCCGAACCTACATACTAGGAATAGGAATGTGAAATTTTGTACAAAGCTTCCTTTTATGACGTAGGCGAGCACTGAGATAGGATTTTAGGAAATTCAACTGTCTAGGGGGTTAAAGGGAGAGATTTCGTTTGTATGCAAAATCTTATGCCTAAAGCCAACATCCTTGAAACTTGCCATTTCAAGAATGGTAACCTAAATAAATAATAAAGGTTGTTGTTATTCATTTTTCAAAACTACCCTTAGATATGAATATTTAGGCGCTGTTAAAGAATGTATGGAGGACCCTGGTTCCTGGGCTTAAGAAACTTGAAATTTGGCACAAATACTTACATTTATGATAATAATAAACATGGTCATGATTAGTTTTTCAATAGTAGCATCAATAAACTTCCTTTAGAAGTGTTAAGTTTTTTATAAAATAATCTTATTCCTTGTGTTAATAAACTTGATATGAATGTTACAAAAATCACCCGAGCGAAGTCACGGAAAAAGTGCTAGTTTACCTATAATTTGAACAACCTTTGACCAAATAAGTGTGTAAATTAATTTGTAGTAAAAAAGTATTGATACTCTTTACATCATTTGTTAAATATCTTATTATATTTAGTCTGTGGTCACAATTTCTGGATTTCTTCAAGTAAATTCAGTGGCTGTTTCAGAGTATAGTAAATATATAGGGGGGCTGCTTTAATTATTTGTAAATTGATCCCTAGTGTAGTTTTGTATCTCAAGCGTCTGCGCAACTGGACAATATATGGAATTCATTGCAACAGGCGCGATTTCGATAATATGGAGCTTTAATTTTTTTTTTTGTGTTAACACAAAACGAAGTTTGCCGAGATGGTTGACTTGATACCTTTGCTGCCAAATACTACAAAAACATTAGAATATGTACATCCATATTCTAATGGTAAACAAATAAACTATTCATACGAAGTCGTGGCTTAAAGGACTTAGTATATAATTAGTATAGTAGTAATTGACGTGTAAGTGTTTTTTTAAACCTATTTACAAAATAAATATCATTTATCATTTATCCAAAAAAAACATTTAAAAAAAAATTGAGCTCTTTTTTGGCGGGATTTCTTCGAGTGGAGTTCATTCAGTGGCTGTTTTAATTATTATTGTAAAACTTGGTGTAGCTTTGTATAAAATTTGGCGCTAAATCAAATTATAGATTTTAGTGTCGCTATATCATTTTGTAATAAATTTTGTTCCGTATTTTAATAATGATTGTGTATTGTGCACAGAATTGTTACATATAATAGTTTATTGTTTGTTCTTTGTTATAAGTTTTATTGCATGAATCCAAACAATTTTATTCGCTCGTGTGATTTCTTTTTATTTAATCGCTTCGTTTTCTTTCTTTTATCCCAGAGAATGGCTTTAATAAATTCAGACGTAGAAAATTAAAATGTTTGATGAACCTTGTCAATTTTTCTTTCAAAAAGCTACTTGTGAAGGCGGAAGTGGAAATGTTATGAATTATTTTGAAAGACAAAATAAAAATTCAGTTATTTGGCTCTCAGTAAAGGTGTGAACAAATATCTTCATCATTGATTAAGTACTATGGGGACGATTCCTAACATGTTGGGTGTTTGTTACAGACGGACAGGCGATGTCGGCGGCGCGCGGGTGCTGCGCTCGACGCCCGACTGGAGCGACAGCGCCATCAGCGGCGAACACCTGTGGTCGCCGACCTCGGTGTCTGGAGACTGCTGCTACGTCGGTGATGCTGAGTGCCAGGTACATACTTACTACTATATACCCATTTTAACTAAAACTACGTGACACCTTAATCATTAAGACGTAATGCATACCTATATAGAAGAACGTTGTTTGATTTATGACACTATTTTCGGTACTAAGAGAGAAAAAAAAAAGTCGGCAAATGTGAGTTAGACTCGCACACGAAGGGTTCCGTACTATAGTAATTTTATTTTATTTTTTTATTAATTGTTGTTATAGCGGCAATAAATTCTAATAAACAATCTGTAAAAATAATAACAGTTTACGTATTATACTTAGTTCATGAGATACAGCTCATTCAGCCAGTTGGAGTTATAAGTTTACGTTGGTATATTCCCCATTATTTTTATTATTTGCCCAAAAAATCCAACAGTGAATTAATATGACAGTAGGAGAAGTAGAAAGGGTGACTGCAGGTCAGCCCTGAATGAGATTTACAGACCAGAGAAGCAGTGACACAGATACGAGACAGATTTTCTAGCGTAGCTAAACGTTAAACTACGATTGCCGCGGTCAGTATGTTAAGAGGTGGCCATACATTGAGACTTGTCTGTACTTAGAACTCAAGGATTTAAGGAGGAGGATTTATCAATCTAAACCGTAAAATATTTTTTTTCTCAAACGTCACGAAAAGCTTTGAAAGTTGGTACCCTGTAATCTGACCCAACCTTTGAATACTGTCACTAAAATCCATTTGGATAGTAGTAGTTACTTCTAATAAAATACCTACAGGCATTTCTGGTTACAGTGAAAATGGACCTAAACGTGTAGTTAGTTAACAAGCTTCCACCTACGCGGCCAGTCTAGAATAACATCGACAAGTATAGACAAACATGTTTCTGTCTAAGACGCACTCTCTCATTCTCTTGAGGCGCCTCGTCTACGACAAAGCTATTGAGAACCCGATTAAATATAATACACCTGCCATGTCTCCACCACTATTGGTTTACTGGACGAGAAAGCCCAAGGCATTAAGTCCGCTGTTTGTACGTTTGTTTTACTTGAAGTTTTAATAAATATGCGTAGAATTACTTTGGGTATACTGATATCTAACTAGGCTTATATTTGAAAGCTTTTTTACCTGAACGCAATGTCTCATGGAAAAAGGAGTTTGCAATTAAAATCGCGATGATTGATTGATGGTAACGGTGTATTAGAATTTAGTACCTCTCACAGACGGCTACCGTATTATAAGCATTCATTCGGTTGCTTAATAATTCTATACATAAAATACTAAAACGAAATAGTTTGTTAATATATACTTATATTGGATACAGGATAAATTATATGCATAGCAAAAAGTAAAAACTAGTATTCATGAAAATTGTATTGGCCTACTATGAGTTGTCTAACTGAAAATTGCATTACTTACTAACTAGCCTAATAGATAAATTGTCCCAAATGCAAGGAAAAGCCTCATCTTTTTACCATACAAACACTGGTTTGATTCTTGGAAGAATTTTTTAAATGAAAAACTGTGCTCTTTTTACAGTAAAATTGTTATTTTACAATTATCAGAGCAACGTTCTTCAACCTATAGTATATAATTTTGGTGAGATATATTATGTGCTTTAGAAAATGAAATAACTCTTCCCCTCACAAGCGTCATAGCTAATCAAAAGAAAAAAAAGAACTAACTAGATGCTATTCATACATTGTTCATTTTTAGTCTTTACAGCAGTAACGTAGTTATGACGGAACCCTTTATACAGGGTGGATTTTGTAAGACGGGTTCGTACGCGTTCAAAGCATTTATTTGAAATAAACCATTTACAGGCACTTTTGAATTGTGAAGAAGTCAGTCAGTCAGAAAAATTATGCTGGAGAATGAATAGTGGAGTTGGACCAGCACTGAGCCAGGCAGTTTTATTTTCAATATAATCCTCTACTTATAATATGCTTGCTTGGATAGTTTGCGTTTAACACAAGATTAAAATTTATTTTTGTTGAGTTCTGTGAGCTCTGTGAGTGTTAATTTTGTAATTTCTAGTTTTCATACATTAAATGGTCCTATAGAGTCTTTTGATCCCTATATGAAATAGGAAAAATGCTCTAACACAAACAACAAAATTGTGTCTATCGCACAATTTTGTTCTTTGTGTTAGAGCATTTTTTTGCTGACTGTATTTTTTTTTCCAAAATCTGTGAATGCAGTTCAAAATAGGTATCATAAAAGTTATAGATGGTCTCCTAAAATGCGTTTTTTCATTCCAGATAATGATTTGACAAGTGCAAATGTCAAACTCCAGAAATATGTTGCCTGCTTTTTGATAAAAGTGATGTCTCCAAATTCGATTTTTCATACCGGTTTTTTTAACAATAGAACCTTTAAGGAAAGTAGGACTAATACGGTAGTGTTTTTTTAGTCTAATATGAATTGAAAATTAAAATAATTGATAACACTCGGCCTTTTACTTAGGCTAAGATCTCACGAAGCGGTTTTCACCCATGTACGCCGCGGTTGCGGGCCTAAGTAGCAGGCTGTAGAATATATAAGTAAAAAATAAAGCACATTTCACGACGCGTTTTACAGTGTTCGCGGTTGTTTGTGGCTCCCGCTGCAACGGCGAGGAACTAGTAGAATCATGCGGGCCGTAACCCGCAGCATCGGCGGGTAGCGCCCGCAAACTATGCGGTCGGTTAGCGCCCGCAGTGGCCTTCAGCGGGTAGGGAAATCCGATGCACCCAGAACTTTATAAGCCTTTTAACTTTTAACAACTTTTAAATTCAACGAATTCCAACGTTTAATAGTAGAAGGACTTCGTCAAGTATCCCCTCAGCGATGGAGTGACTGCATCTCACATGTCATTAAAGTGGAAGACAAAATGTGCCACTTGGGTCATATCGCAGAAAATATAATTGAAAATTTTATAATTGAAGTTGGTAGCGATTCTGACAAATCATCTAGCTCAGGCTCTTCAGATTCAGAATAAATAGTCTTTGCGTAGCCTAGCGACCGTGTTAATTTCTAGAACTTGTCATTCTCTCAATATATTATTGAATGGTTTTTTTTTACGTAATTAGACATATTTATCATTTATTGAACATTGGTGACGACGAAGTCTGTTGAATTATAGAATCTAAAACGGTTACGAGCATACTTCAGGTTGTGCCAGTATATTACAAAGTACTCTGTGGGTTGTGCTAACGAAGACGAAAAATACATTTCAATAAGATATTACGTTCATATTTTAAAAGACATCGAAGACAGATTGACAACTTTACAAAACTTGTACGAATCTTTACAAAACTTACAAAAAAAAAAGATTGAACAGGAAACTGAAGATGATCAACTCGAAGTTAAAATGCAGTAGGTACAGGTACGAATGTGAAAACTACACTGAATTACGATCAAAAAATATTACGTAGGTACAGAATATACTTAGACCCACACCTAAAACTACTTCCTTTTACCAGGGAGTTCCAGTTTAAAGGCGTCCCGACACAATTTTATATCTCTTTTACAAGAGCAGGACGAGACAGTCGCAGTTTATGCTTTAGAATTAAAAAAGTTATCATCATTGGTCGTCAAGCTGTAAATACAAATGGCTGCATTACAAGAAACTGACACACAATTCGTTTTTATCACTACAATACGAAAATAGTACAAGAATAGGACTTAGGTATGTTTTTACAATTATCTATTATTAGTTTTTAAACCGAAATCATTATTAATAGTACCTAAGTATTAGTAGAGTCGTAATAATGTGTCGGCAAAAATATCAGCTTGAGTAATTCTATATTTTCGTCTGGATTATCACCAAATCGAGACGAAAAAATGTTTTTGCTAGTCTTTCAATTCTTAAGCTTCAATTATATTTTATTTTATGAGTTAGACATTTGTATCTATCAAATTACCTTCAGAAAATACAAAAACGAACATAATTAGTTGCATAAATTTAAAACGAAATAATTTTTACGAATATTTTCGGTTTTTGGTTCAATATCGGTTGAGGTACATCACTATTTATGAAATGGAAAAAACATGCAACATTCGAATTGTCAAATCATTATCTTTAATTAAAAAACGCACTTTAGAAACATTTTCTTCTAACTGTAATCGTTAAGGCCTGCTCTTACTGACCTGTCTCAAAAATCCACGCTATATCTACTCGTATAAACACTAAACAGCCAGCTGTTTTTCCTATGGTAGCAAATTACATCTCCAAATTATATACGCCTGAATTACCTTAATTATAAAGTATACGTTTCCGGTTATTTATGATACCGTCTACAACATAATTTATGGTACGCCGGCAAATAATAGTCCAGATTTAATAAAGGAGCGTTTATGTCAGGAAAGTAGATGCTGCATGTTACCCGGAACTTCCTGGTTTGAATCTATACAAAATGTTCTTCTGGTATAAATGTTGTATATACATGTATAAAATGTTTAGGTGCATATGTATAGGTAGTTTGCCCTTAGTATAAAAATAAGAAATTGTTTCCAACATTTTTACTCAGCGATAAAGTACGTAATTTACAACGATAATAATGATCAAAGGTCGCAAACTCGCAATCATGCAAAATTAAGTCAACGATCCAGAATTTTCCAATCTTGCAATTCTCAGAGGACCATAAAGTTAATCTAGCGCACGTTGTAGGATTAAATGGGGAAAATGTTACTTATAAAGTAATACAGTTACTATCCTACTTTTATTTTAACTTGGGAACATGAACATTTTATACCTATGTCATAAATAAAATTAAATCCTGACATAACTTTACTTAACGATGCGAATATACTTTACTGCTGTACACGTTAAAGGCATTAGGGGATTAATTTGACACCTTTTCTGAAAATAATACCTTACTTATTGTTCTCGGCGTTACTATAACACAATGTTCTATTAATGTGAAATTCGGACTAAAAGCTTTTGCAATATGAACAGCCACATTGTAAAGTAAAAAGCATTTTCTTTGAATGACATGCTCATATTGAATAACAAGGACACAATGAACCTAGTAAATCGCCCGACGAGCTGAGTGAAGTAAATTACCTGGCGATTTAATGAATTTTTTTGTAGAAAACAGTCTGTCAAAAGAGATATTTATTTTTGTAATATTCTGTAACAGGGTTCTCGGACCTGTACAAGATATCTTTCGCTTTCATTATTCCATTATTTATTTTTCTCTTTTCTTTGCGAGGAACTTCTTTGTAACGCCATGAATAAAGGCATTCGTATGAAAAATCTATTGAAGTTTTCACCAAGATACAACAAGGAGTCTTGCCTCGCGTCTTGGTTAAACAACAGTGGAAGAAATGTAATTTCCCCAACAACCATTAGCAAGTTTCCTGCCTATTATGTCGCAGGTCGGTTATAGTCGTATTTAAGATTAATGACCCGATGCCTCCATTTTGTTGTGGCGATGACCTGTCACTGTGGGTGCAACAAAAGGGTGTCTCGTGAGCCTCATGAAAGCAATCAATTCCCAATTATAACTCCCTCGCCATTTACTTTGGGACTACATAAATACTTTGATGTACTCGTTACAGCACTTTGGTCACAAACTTCTTCAGAGTCAAGTAAAAGTTACCGTTCTTGTCCGTAGCATCCTGACTTATGTCCATAGTTACGGTACCTTAATCAAACTTTATTCTTTGTCTCTCGTCGTATCTATTTATATGAGTCTCCGTGTGCCGATTCATTTTGCTGGGTGCTATTGATTGAATATTTCTTGGTCTACGGTTGTTTCACTTTAAACAACAAAACATAATTACGCACTTTCATAAATTTTATCCGTTTGGTATGTTTCAACACTTCTATCATGGAAGCAAACTTACGCTTTGGTGATTTGAATTTAACTCAAAAAGCTTTGATCTTACAACTTTTTTCCTAATGTAGGTTTTATGTTGGAAACTATTTATGTGCTTGTTGACTCACCAGTTATATACTTTTCTTTTCAACAAATTTCCAACTGCTTATCCCCTAGACACTTTTGATGAGTATATTTATTTTTAAGGAGCTTAAAAATTCAGGAGAGTTGCTGGACTTAAGGTCTCCAAGGGATTTACTCGGCAAACGTGCTCTGGTTACTAAAATCAGCTTGAAGTGAATTTGCGTGTTACAATGAACACATTTTTATGCTGTAAAAGAAAAACTAGTGGACTGTTTAATATCATTAGACCACACAAAATTAGGCTCTAATTGTAGGACAACTAACTTAACAAGGTTAAGCAAAGTCTTAACAGACTGACCCCTGAAAGTACCTAAGTTAGTGCTGACTGCTTTTACGTAAGAAGTTCAACATATAAATCTATAAATACAACCTATACCTCAAGACTGACTTTTACAAATTAATGGTACAGTAAATGCAAAGCAAGAATCTCTGTTTTACCTCGATAAATACTACATAATAATAATATATTCATATTAACTTCCAAAGTTACTTATAAAACCATACCTCCACAGAAACACGGGTCCCGTATGAAATGTTCGGCGTGCAAGATCGTCGCGCATACAGCATGCATCGACATCCTGATGGATCGCGTGCAGTTCACGTGCAAGCCGACGTTCAGGGACGTGGGCGTGCGGCAGTATCGGGAGCAGACCATCACGCACCACCACTGGGTTCACCGTCGCTCCGAGAAGGGCAAGTGCAAGGCCTGTGGTAAGGTGAGGGCCGCAATCTATCTGTCGCTTACGTCATCGGTCAATGTTGTACTGTCATATATGGAAACGGGTGTTCTTTTTGAGCGTGTTTTGTTTTTTTTTTCTGCTACCGGTTTCTTTTGGGCTGCTATTTGTTGAGTTGTTAATGTCACTTTATGTTATGTAGGGTGCAGTAGCCAAAGCAGCCACTGCTCAGACGTAGACTTAGCCAGATCTAAATGTTCTAGTAGTTTTAATAGAGCACAATAGGCGTAGTACCTATAATTATGTGCATTGAATCGTTTAGTTTCAAAAGCTGTTATATGATTCAAAACGTGCATTCAAATATCATGAACGATGACGGGTAAGTAATGTTTAAGTAAAATGTGTTTATCGCCAAAATATGTAAAATTGACACATCACACAGCATGCGTGTAATATATAGAGAATACATAAGTATATTTCCTGTTACTGACTAAAACCTTTCGAGAACATGTGTAATAAAACTACATAGTCACCTACTTGTGAACAAAGTAGTTTTCAAGAGTATTTTGACTTAGGTATTATTTTGCGTTTGAAGGCTGTAAAAACTTTTAATGGCAATTTTTATCGGTTATCATTATTTTTTTATGGTCACATCATTTAGAATTCTGAATACAATGATGAATAATAGTCAACAAAACATAATATAAGACATAATCTTCTTTAACAAATGGGTACATTAATAAAAACGTACATATTTTCTCTAAATAATATTTTTAAACAAGCATTTTTTCGTAAAATAAACCTGGCAGTGCTAAAAGTGTAATGAATTAAATTTTGCAAAAAGCTTGATAGTAAAATATAAAAATATTTGTGAGTAAAATACAGAACATCTTGCAATATGAATTGTGAACGTAGTGGTCTATACTAATAATAAACAGAGGTAAGATTTTTATTTTTGTTTTTTTATGAATAAACTGAAAAATACTGAACCGATTTAATAAATTCTTTCACCAGTATAATGCTACTGAGTGAAAAAGACTATATATTATCTAATTTCAAGCAGGTGAAGCCGATGGAAAAAACTAGTTATTTTATAAAGCTTGACAAACTGCGTTTGTGCACCAATCACACTATGTACACAGTGCACTGTACTGTTAAGATGATAGACAGCCGTTTCCGTTATGACAGTTTGGGTGAATTTGGTATTTGTTATTAACCTGTGTGATTATCTTATTGTGTTTTTTATTGGTACCGTTTTTAGTTAGATGGCCAATCAATTCATTGTAGACATCATTTTTGTAGTGTTTTTTATTTTTATTCATTTCACATCACCACCAACTTCACAGAAAAAGTGTATCATCATGGCTTCATTTTCGGTCCTAAGTGAGGTTCTTAGTATTCGTATAGATTGCAACTTATAGTTTTATGTAAAGAAGTAATAAAATATCAAATATCGGCTCAAAAATTAAATGTATGAATTGCAGAAATTCTTAGTAGGATGATAGAAGTATGATATGTATTCATTCAGCATTTGAGTCGAGTTTCGTTCTCATTTACAAGTCAAAATTTTATGAAAATACTTTTGGAACATCTACAAAAACAACAATCATAATTTCCTTATTGTTTCGTCCGTTGGAGGACATTACGTGCGTTGAATAATTTAAACTCGATCAGATTAGACGAGTTTCGCATGACTGCTACTCAAACGGAGGAAAAACGTTTCACTCAGGATTATTTTATTTACAAAGCTGTTGTTTTTTTTTACATTATATTTTGTAGGTATTTTTTTATTTTATTTTACTTTCCTTTGACTACTTTTCATCTTTTTCCCCAACCTTCAAAGTTTTGGTGAGTGTGCATTAAACTGAACATTCGCTTATTACGTTTATATACGAAAATTATATAACAATTGCGCCCAATTACTTTTATGTAGTCATTCTTGTAAAAACCATTAATTTGAATACCGACTTTACTTTTCTGCGTCCTAAAAATATCTTCCTGCCTAAAATTAAGACTAGACTTTTGGTTAGTATTGCAGTTAGTAGTCCTACGATATACACGATATTTTTTTAAACATTGCCCACACTACGGAAAAGTCGCTCGGGTGCCACCATTGTGTGGACCGCCCGGAGGACACGGTGGAGCATACGGTAGATGTGTGCCCCGCCTGGGCAGAGCACCGCCGTGTCCTCATGGGGGCGATCGGCGGCAGTGACCTTTCGCGCAGGGCCGCGCGTACAGGCCATGATCCGGAGCGAGGAGGAGTGGCAGGCGGTCGCCTCCTTCTGCGAAGCAGTAATGCTAGCAAAGGAGGCGGCCGATCGCGTGAGGCAAAGGTCCTCACGCCCCAACCGCCGCCGGGATTCCGATCCCGATTTCCGGCCACCGTAGGCGCGGGCTTGCGGACGGCGAGCAATGGGTGGCTGGTGTCCGAGCATCCGGTAATCGTCCGGACCGAGCCTAAGTCGTCGACGGTGCGTAGTGTTCCACGCGCGCCGCAAGGAGATGTAAGCAACCGTAGGGGCCCAGCAGGGTCGAAGCCTACTGGGGCCATGGGTGATGCGAAAGAGATCCCCGGGGCCCTGGAAAAATGGCAAAAAGGAAACAGGAGTGGGTCTGTGGTGGGTGGACTTTTACTGACTAAAAAGTCAGTAAAAGTCTGACACTATCTCCCTCTCCGCCCAAGAGCGGGGATGTCATTAGATCCCAACCGAAAAAAAAAAACTGTACGGAAAAGTCCTGTATCGTGGGTGCATTCACAAACATACACAAAACACCCAGACCCAGAACAACTATCTGTAGGCTTACAAACATTTGTTCCGAACGGGAATCGAACCTGCGACACGCAGCGCAGCAGCCAATCGCTCAACCGCTGCGCCAACTGTGCCGTCATTTAATTACTAGATCGATGTAACAGATCGTGTCTGTAATAGAGATTATTCACATACGGATAGGCTTAGTGTAGATTAATTAACAGACTGATTAATACTTAATGGGGCTTCCTACAATTAAGTGAGCCAGCTCGATCATCTACTCCAGCAGGGATTCATTAATATGTATGGTGTGCTTCGAGTGGTCGAGATGTTGTCGTGCAATCACAAACTGGAAGTTAGTCGCCAGACAAAGCTATTACATTAAAAGTCCTTTCCTCCAGCCACTTAATTGACTCTTTAATTATTTAAGAAATCGATAAGTACCGTTGTGTACGACGGGCAGCTATTTAATGGGGAAAGTTTTCTTACTTAGTAGAGTTAGGTAGTACCTGCGTATTTTATTCCAGGCCCATTAACGGTATAATCACACAGTAAAACGTGGATAGTAACAAACAAACGTTTAAAGTCGTAACCTCGTGTATTTTGCTAGATAATCGTCACGGATGAATCCTGCTTAAGCACCCGCCCACATTCTGCATCATAAAAACTAAGGTCTTGGTGAAGATTAAGTCGGTTAGTTTTTTAATTAAAATGAAAATATTTTATCGCTGGTTGCAGCTTTACGTGGGAGTAAGTTGACTGCAGTGTAACGCCGAGCTTTACGTGGGAGTAAGTTCATCATCATCATCATCATCATTTCAGCCGAAAAACGTCCACTGCTGGACATAGGCCTCCCCCAAGCGTCGCCACAGCGAACGGTCCTATGCGTCTCGCATCCATCGGACTCCCGCAACCGTTACCAAGTCATCGGTCCACCTTGTAGGAGGCCTTCCAACGCTACGTCTTCCGGTACGTGGTCGCCATTCCAGAACCTTTCGGCCCCAACGGCCATCTGTTCTGCGAGCAATGTGCCCTGCCCATTGCCACTTTAGTTTGGCGATTCTTCGTGCTATGTCGGCAACCTTGGTTCTCCTGCGGATATCCTCATTCCTGATTCGATCACGCAAGGAAACTCCGAGCATAGCCCTCTCCATTGCCCTTTGGGTGACTTTAAGCCTTCTAATGAGGCCCATTGTAAGCGACCACGTTTCGGAGCCATATGTCATCACTGGCAACACGCACTGGGAGTAAGTTGACTGCAGTGTAACGCCGTGTCAGTCGCAAATGACAAACATACGGGCGGGCCACGCATGACCTAAGTGCTAAATTCCCGTAGGAGTCACGTACCAAACTAGGAAAAAAATCGGTAACGCTACTGCAAAAATAAAAAGGTCACACTGACGGGTAAACTTTTTTCCCTGCCTGCTACAGTTACAGAGCGTCCAGCTTTAAGCGGACGTGTTTTGAGTTTTACATCAGCTGAAAACATAAAGGACTTTCTTCTTTAAAAAAAAAATATACAAAGAGCACTATGTCTGGGTTTGCGTATATAAGTACTAATATTTTCATGAATTATAGATATGGCCTTCACTTATATAACACAAGTATCAAATTAACTTAAAAACGTCTAGGTCTTTAAATCGTTTGCAGAGATATTTGAGACTCTTCTAAAAGTAGCCACATCTGTCGAGTCTATTGGTCGAGAACCTAGGTAAACTCACCTAAAGCGAAATAGCTTTTTAACATATTTCGGCTACACCTTTGAGGTCGTATAATTTTTTGGTTATTTTTCGGTTGCTTGAATCCCGACATATTTTGGTCATCTATTGGCTTTTCTGCCACTTGACGCAAAGTGAAATTCCAAATAACTAGAGACTAGAGTTGTTCAGCGTAGAGTTCACGTTTTCAATTCGATTCTATTTGTCCTTGGGGTCCGATCACAAAAAACGTAATGTAAATGTAGGTACCTACCACACAGATTATCCATTACAATGGCCCAGTAGGTGAACTACTTACCCCACACGACACTACGTCATTTGGGATCTAGTTTATCTACATACTTAGGTAATTTGTGACACTATTTAAGTACCTACAACAATTTTATCAAACGATAATGTGTTTCAATTAACGAAATCAGATGATAAATTTTTAATATAAATATAATCGATTTACGAATAAATTTTAATGATCATTGGATGAGATTTTATTTTCGCGGAAAATCCTGTTAATTGCTAGTCTCGTCGTCAATGTTTAATGGGCGTCACTAATAAATATTTTATGACATGACATATAGTAGCTTTTCGGAGCGGGTATGAGCACGTGTTTAATGAAGTGTGTTTGACCGCGGTGCTTACGGTTGGCGTCCCTCGCCTGGGCCACGCGGTTCTGTCAACTCAACTGATTTGCATCCATAAACATAGTGAATGGGCTGAGGTTTTTCTATATTCAGCTTTGAAGTGAATACGGGCAAAAAGGGTGAAAGATCAACCGATCCCGCTACCGTGGTTGTCTTTTTATAAAACTTTCTCAGTCGTCGCTTTGTACCTTTCTACTAAGTAGATAATTTATTCTGTGAAGGTAATGCTCAGTCCATGCTTTACGTCTATGCATTTACATATATGTACGTATCACGAATGTGGCCGACATCGCATGCGACACGTCACGAACTCGCATAAAACGCCGTGCTCAACGCGAAATTAAAACTTCATTTTTAATGATGTGTTACCATATCGTTTACATAGGTCTGGTATACCAATTTTATATAATACAGGACCTGCAACCCTGCACGGTTTTCAACAAAAAACACTCTTATATGTTTTTGGTTATATATTACACATTTGTTCTCATAACTTTTGTTCGGATACTGTTAATGTGTATGTCACAGTAAAACTCTTTACCAGTAAAAAGCAGTTTTAAGAGGGCCCTTCCCCAATCGTGTATCGTCAACGACGTGAGCATGGTTTAAAAGCTTGTTGCTTCATCCAACACAATTTAACGCAATATTTATTGAAGAGACAATGCGAAAACAGAGAGATATCGCCTAAAAACCTGTTGGCATTCGGTAATTCCCTCATTTACTCGAATATTTCACAAAACTTGTTCCAGGAAATACATGATTTTTTTTTAAAACCTTAATAGTTATAGAAAAAATAAAAATTTTCAGAATCTTGATTAAATGTACAAGGCTTCGTTAGTCATACTTTCTTTATTTTTTAATTTATGTGTACATTATGAAGGGCCAAAGTTCACACAAAATAGCAGATTTTCGAAGGCGTTTACTGGATTACTCTTACACAAATTTATTATTTGATTTCATTAAAAGCCTAGACAATATCATCAAGATATCTGTATTGTCGAAATATCTAAAGAAAGATGTGTAATAATGTCATAATCACGTAAGAGCGGTTGTATGGAAATGTATCTCGAGTTGGCCGCTACTTAACTGATAAAAAAAACGATCGAAAGTACTTTTAACTGCACAGATTGACTGGTCAATTATAGTTTTGCCTGAAAGGTTGAAAATATTTTTTAATAGTTTTTACGTTCAAAATTAAGTAGTTTTGATGACGCTTCTGGTCAAAACTTAGCTTTACTTTTAATCGCTAAAATTGGTCAGAAGTACGTTTGACCAGTTAAAACTAAAATAGATACCCTAATTAAGGTACTTCTGACCAGTTACTAACCTTTACTCAAGAACCTGTTAGGCTAGTTGTTTTTTTGTGACCACATTAAAAATATTTTTATTATAATTTAGACTAGCTACATGTAGACAATTAAAACCTCTTGTATTTTTTAAATAATAAAACTAACTAGTTGTAACTCCGCTAGGGCAACGGGGAATTCTTAACAAGGAAACCCGCGGTCCTAAAATGCAAAGGGCAACTGAAGGACACAGGTGTGGTTTTAGTTAGTAAAAGTCCGACGCGCCCTCGCGCCCCACCCTAGAGCAGGAGAAGTCATTGGATGATTTCACACCTCAAAGAAAAGAAAAACGCATTTTAACCGAATAAAGGTTTTTACTGAAATCAGTCAAAACTACTTTTGACACCAGCTTCAATGGTTTTATCTCAGTCAAAAGTGCTATAGTCGAGAGTCTGCAGTCATGAGGTCAAAAGTGCTTTTGACTGGTTAAAAGTTTTGAAAGTAACATACACATGCCTATATTACAGCGACAGAATACGCTTTACGATGCGTGTAGGTATTATTACACGATTGAGCTTTTAGTTTGTAAAGCTGATGTTATGAGCAGATTAATTTGTAATTCACAAACGTTAATGACAGGAATAGTTCTATCCGATAATGCAGATTTGTGTTACCTAGTAGTTTACATTTGTTACACTAGATCCTCACACAGCATATAAATTGGTTTCAATACATCATTGGTATAACTTTACCCAACATTCGTGTTTTGATTTATTCCGTTGTAATACTAACAACTAATACCACTGGTATTTGTTTAAACTCGTATTTAAAATCATGTTCAAAGATTTATGGTACAGTCAGTATAAAAGCTTTGTGTGTACCTAATCGTAAGACCGTTAATTGAAAAAGAAAAAAAACGGATAAAAAATAATAATTTAATTAGCATTATATTACGATCACGTAAAAATATCAGAAAACAAATTTATTTTGATTAGGTTTAACTGAGCTGACTGTAAAAAAATCAAGTTGGTACTATAATGGAATAAATACATGTTTTAAATGTTTAGTTTGGTAGCAATAGTTATGTTGCTTTATGTGGCTTGTTATTTTTGTGTGAATCACTTTATTCATCCGCATGTGTGTTGCATGGTTGTTTTGTTGTCACAGTCATTCCGGCGGAGCTGCTGTCGGTGGTGCATACCTACTCAAGACACTGTAGACAAGGCTATAGGAGTAGACAGTGGTGAAGTTGTGAATGTGCGTATACAATGTGTTGCCGACTGTTGCGGGCTAGAGGCCAGGTGCTCAGTACAGGAAAGAACTATGTTATTAAACCTACCTACATTCCCAAAACAAACGGAAAATTACTTCTCAGTTTCATAATTTGGAAAAATTGAGCATAATTTAGGCAGAAGTATATGTAACAATACATTTTTACCTATTTAATTTGACTTTCAAAGAAACAATTAATTTCAACTCAGCCGTCTGTCTGTATTTCAACTGAATTTCGGGTTCAAGAAGCTTACTCCGGTTTCTAAGTAACTTTGTATCTTTATATCAGACCTACTTATAACAAATGAATTTCGGGAATGTCGGTAATTAAAATCCAACCTGTATATTAATTTTATGTTGCTTATTTTTCATTTAGAAATCGTTGTAGCTAACCGGGATGTATATTTAATTTGGTTAACATGAATTTGCTCTAATTTAATATTTTTCCGACAGTCGCTGCAGGCTAAACTATCATTTAGCTCGAAGGAAATCGTTGCCTTGACTTGTTCGTGGTGTAAAGACGCATACCACAACAAAGAAAGTTGTTTCAATCTCCAGCGGATAGGAGAGGAATGCTCATTAGGTACAGTATTAACGACCAAAACTTTTCTCATTGTATCGCTTAACACTTGAATAATTCTAATTTGCACAATCTTTTATTTCTGTCCATAGGATCGCAATATAATATAATAGTACCGCCAGCGTGGATCGTAAAATTGCCAAGAAGAGGTAGTTTTAAGTCATCACTAAGAAAATCGCCTAAGAAAAAAAGTGCTTCCAAGAAAAAAGGGAAAGATTCAAAGAATGAACAGAAAACGTTTGTGATTAAGCCAATTCCTACGGCAAGTGTGAGGCCAGTGTTAGTTTTTATAAATCCGAAGAGTGGAGGCAATCAGGGTGCCAAACTACTGCAGAAGTTCCAGTGGCTGCTGAACCCACGACAAGTTTTCGATCTTACGCAAGGTGGACCTGGACCTGGGTAAATATTAAGTAACCTTCCATCACCATGGTTCTGGTTCTATGTTTTGTTCTATTCTGATGAGCAGTAGTGGCACAATGGTGTCGCTCCTGACTTACAAGTTGCATGTTGCGGAATCAAACCTATGTAGGCACTTTTCTTTGTGTAATTTATTTCATCACCACTGATCTCAGAACTGTCAAGCATCCTGAGGAAACTGGCATGTCCTAGAATCAAAATTTCAAAGACGTTTCATCCAACAGCACGTACAGTCACGAGCATTAAGAAATATACATTGTCATATTTTCTTTCTATCTTAACTACAAGAAGAAATAAGCGTACGATAATTGGTTATTAATTGAAATACCTAAGCATTAAACAGGTAATTTGGAACAAATTTTCGTACACATATTTCTGGAATGGCAGAAGTTAAAATAGATAGAAAATGTGACAATGTACCTATATTTCTTATTGCTCGTGACTGTACTGGGCTCGCGCGATGAATTGTAGCCGATTTCCTCTCCTAGAGAGGAGGCCTGAATCACAGTAGTTATTCAGACAGATTATAAGGCTGATTTTGCTATATTCTTATGCTATATTATAGTTTCCGTGTATGTTCATATTCATATTACACGAAAATGCAGATGAACCGTAAAGGACAATCTCGCTTCGATACCATGGCGACGGGCCGTCGCGAGTAGCATCTCCTTGGCTACGTTAGATAGGTACTTGCCATAAAATTTCATATATGTCTTGTTTGGCGTCGAAGCTACGTCGCCGGTAGCCATGGCATTTTACTAAGATATCGTCCTTGCAAATAGAGTTAAAGTAATAAATTCGTAAATAACATTAGTTTTTGGGGCCACAGTACTGGGTAGAGTTTTTGCAGAAATACTGCGAAATGGGAGCACTCTATAAACTACGGACCTGACAAAGTCAATAATAGTTTTGACCCATTAAAATGTTGAGGTCGGTCTAGTCTGCTTGCATCATTCGCCTTGTTTAGTCTGAACAGGATGCTCTTGAAGATGTCGGACTATTGGGAGGTCACGTAGTAGCCCTCCTCGTAATCAGCTGAATATAGCGCACACTAAATCATGAAAAGAACTTACTCAAAAAAGTGGCATAAAGTGGCAGTGGCAATAGTCTTAAAATATATGATTTAAGTTGCAATTTTCAATGGAACCCTTATAGGATCACTTTTTTATCCGTCTGTCTTTCTATGTCTGTCTGTCTGTCTGTCTATCTGTCTGTCAAGATACCCTTTATCTCGAGAAAGCGTGGAGGTATCGAGTTGAAATTAAAACCATAATACTCAGATCTGCGGTCTCTTGGAGCTGTGAAAAAATTAAACTTCTAGGTTAACGAAAAAAAAGACACGGCCGTTTATGTAGCAAAAACGTATATTTCGACACTCTCAAGGTTAATTCATAGGGTTCTTCCTATTGACCTAGAATCCTGAAATTTAGCATAAAACAAGGTCTTATAGCACAGACATAGGAATAAATAAAAAAAAACAGTAAATTTGTTGTTACGTCACAAATAAAAAACATTGTTTTGTGATTCGGAAAAATCTTTGACACTCCATTTGGCTATTGAGCTATTTACATAGGAAAGTTTGTACGGAACCCTCAGTGCGCGAGTCCAACTCGTTCTTGCCCAGTTTTTTTTGCTTCAATCTCTATACGTACACTATGTTAAGTGTGCGATGGGCTAGCTAACAAATATTAGCTATGTTAGCTAATATGCTTTTTATTTGGGCTTTAAGATTCGAATTTAGTATTAAACAACTGACCACTTTTACACCCTATGTATATAAAAATGATATATGACTCCTGATCAATCGTTCTGAAAAAACATGATCTCTTCCAGTATAGGTACCTATCAAGATGTCGGGCCCGAAGTTGTTATAGAACTCGATTCTTAACGGCCTCCCATTTCAATATTCCTTTGCCAGAAGTGTTCGCTTACCTCAAAAATAATATCGATAATTTTTTTTTATTTAACATATACCTTCCTACGGCTGGGCAAAGACCACTCCCAACTTCTTCAAAGTATTCTTTTCTTGAACCACCTCGAACCAGCCCTTGCGGTTGATAGAATACGTACCTAATGTTTTAACTTCTGTTTTTCTTTGGCTTTCATTATCTTATTCGCCAATGCAAGGTGTAATAAAAAACCACCATTCTTGAACGTGTGCATTACACATCTACACCTACGTTATTTAACATGTAGGACAATAAATACATAAATGTCAAATGACTAGTACGAGATCGTTGTCCTTGTTCACAATTCACATATAGACAACTTTTTTAATCAAGTATCTAACGGTATACTAAGTGAAGTCATTTTAAATCTTAGTCAGTATACCAATGACTCGCAGATTTAATTACTACAAAAACAATAGAATGGAAGAAAAAAACATGTTGTGCCGACCCCAAATAAGATGGGACAAGGGCAGGAAGATGATGATGTGTTTGTGTGTACATAAATAAATAAATAAATATCTACATATATAATTATATATGTAGACATACAAAGTTTTACTTATTCAATTGCTTTTTCTCACTCATTAGAGTTATTATTATTAAATAAAACGACTACTCAAGGACAGCCAGTGACACAGGAGTGTCATAATAAATGATTGGTACCTTTTTACTGCGATTTTCCACGCCTGATTAGAGGCCTCCCCCATGTCGTCTAACTGCGGGTCAGATCTAATAAGAACCATTGTTTATTGGTTTTGTCTAACTCATCCTATCTTTTTCATAAACTTCCACGTGTATTGTGATTACTGTATTTATTCAAAATTTATTTATATCAAAATGCGGTTAAATCATGCTTATGCTCATTATCCTCACAAAAATATCCACTTTCTATGCTTAATTAGAGTTTAATTATGATTTTCATCAATTTCTGGACTTCATAACATAGTTTAATTTCAGTTTGGAGCTGTTCCGCAAGGTACCGAACCTGCGAGTGCTGGCGTGCGGCGGCGACGGCACGGTGGGCTGGGTGCTGAGCGTGCTCGACCGCATCGGCACGCGCCCGGCGGTCGGCGTGCTGCCCCTCGGCACTGGCAATGATCTGGCGCGCGCACTCGGATGGGGCGGCGTAAGTATCTTTTAAATATTATTAAAGCTGGTTTGAAAAGGCCCAAGAAAAAGAGTTTTTAAAAAAATATGATGGAGGTCTTTATTCAGCGGAAGCACATTCTGGGCTAACAAAAAAAAAACAAAGGGGAAAACTTTGACAATGAGATGAAGTCCCTTACATTTTCACCGTGATAGTAGGTATAGGCACTATTTTGCGTAACATAAAATTCCTTATTATTTCAGAACGTGTCTAATAGTATAGATGATCAAACGAACTTACCTGTGATGTTCGATCATTATTATACGTAGCTTCGTTCGAAGATATATTATAATTAACCAAGCAGCTCCCGCTTGCGCTAGGCGACCCAATTCGCAGCTTTTCAGAGCCTAAAAGCAGAAACAAAACGCACCGTATCCGAGCGAGTATCTGTCAATAACGTCAAATGTCATTCTTTCAGAGTTAGAGATAAATCTTAAGTTTTGCTGGGTAGGGTAGGGAGGGTTCCCTATATCTTCGAACGAAGCTACGTATAATAATGATCGAACATCACAGGTAAGTTCGTTTGATCATCTATTATACTTCATTCGTTCGAAGATATATTATAATTAACCAAGCAGATGTTAAGAGTCAACTTAAAGCAAAATTAAGATTTTTAATATCAACAAATATATTTCAGGAACCAAAATCTCTTAGGCACTTATTAGGCACTTAATATAATGGTAATATGAGACAATCAGTCTTTTTTGACATACTTATACATTTTATATTATATAAGTATATATGTCTATTTTTTTTTTTTATATATATAATTATTTTAAACATATTAAGGCATTTATAAGCAAATATTTTGTTCAGCATTAAGCACAGCATGAGCAAATTCAGATGAATTGTTGGAAATAGGTATATTATAAAATTTTGCAAAAGTTGAAGAACTGTTTGTTCAGCCGTTTGCCTAATTACATCTAATGATACTCCCCTAGCTTTAGCAGTCGACGTGGATGCATGTCTTGTACTATGCCCTGAAAAAACGCTAATATCTATGCCACACATAGAGAAAGTATATATTATATATATATTATTATTATTATTTTTTTTTTTATTTTATTTATCTCAGGACCCTGAGGTCCTGGACCTTTGGGAGGCGTACGAGGAGCCGAAGCCAACTCGCAGAGGCCCTTTAATTATTATTATTATTATCCATCTACTAATGGTAGACGAAGAAATTGGCTTGTGTGGGTTATTCAAAGAGAGTATTAAATGAGTATTATCTTCCCTAATACTCTTGAGTGTATCTAATGTAATAAAATAAAGTAGTGTCAGGGAAGATTTCAGATTTTGCCGTGCATTTTCGTTACAGAAAATGGCTCTATTTTTGTATGTTGACTAAAACAATAAAAATAATAAAATAAAAACTAAAATAAAGGTAAATAAGAGGTTCGGTCCGCTGCAACCAGAACCAGATGTTTTTATAGTGTCTAGGATAGAAATGTTTACACCGGTTTCATTAACTATAATATTGGGTATTTTTATAAATGATAAATCTGTGCTACTTGGGCTCTGCTAAGTGCAAACCAATTCACTAACTTTTTAGACAATTTCATTTTTATAGAAACCTTAACATAATCTCTGGATGTGATCATTACGACCAATTTATGAGTCTATTAATTTATTAATTGGTATAGACTGTGTGAATAAGTGAGATCCTATAAGTAACATTGAATTGAGGCATTATTTGGAAGGTAACCTAATGTAACCTCTATGGCTGATGGAAGAACATCATGTCAATATTCTGGAAATTAGTGTAAGGAGGTGTGTAAGATGACACTCTTTAAAAAAGGAATGCAATAGTTTTTTATTGAGTACCTATAAAAACTAACAGCTTGAAAAAACTAACATTGTTTTCAATGGTGGACAAGCTTGTGAAGGTCAATATGACATTACCTTTTCATTTTTGCCTTCCCAATATTGGGCTAAATGGAGGAAAGAACACATAAAAGAAATAAATTATCATGTTCAAAGGCAGTAAAAAACATCTAATTAAATGTATTTTGAATCTGGTATCCAGGAAACACAGGCATCACATTTATGTATTACTTGTAGAAGGGAAAAGATCAATCAGTTTGACCAAACTGAGACACAATATACCTACTAAAATGTAGAGATATTCTGTTCCCACTCTATGTTAGATGTATGAGATTGTTAATTGCTCTCTTTGTTGTCTTTTGAATCCATATATGAAGCAAATAGACAAATCTAATTATTTTCACACCATATGTGCTCCATATTTCTGGCTATATTATTTAATTGTTGATACCGTATTCCTCCCATTCGGTTTATATAAGATACAGCAAACTATTATCAATCTCACACAAAATGTGTAAGTGCTCATGTTTAACAAAATAGAATTTTTAAAGGTAAAAAATGTGAAGCAGTTCTAAATAATTTATGTGATAATTATAATTTTTTATCCTTTTTCCAGAATCCATGGACTTCTGTTATCACTACAATTGCGCCCCCCCCCAGTTCTTGTTGCATCATTGTAGGTCTAGTTTGATGATTGGATGAATTTTTATTTTGAATCTTAGTTGCCTTTACTTATAACTAAGTATTTATGTTCTAATTTTAGTATAGAACCAACCAACAACAAATGTTGTTGCAACAAAATAATGCAACAGTTGATGTACCTATTAAGTGAGTAATCTCTCATAAGCTAAGAAATTTGTTTCTGTAAATATTTTTAAGGGATTTACAGAAACAACATTTTTTGTATGTGACATCAGTCATTGTGTGTCATATATAAAATCTAAATAATTAACATGATTGGGATGGCGTATTTTGTAAAAGGAGTAATTGTTCCTTGAATATTTTTCAACCTTTTATTATATAATAGTAGGCTAGTATGAATAGTGTAGTGTGTATAGTAGTAGACTATATAGTCTGAACCAATACACAAAAGGTCATCAAGATGATGATGTACATACTGATTTGTGAACTTTTGATCATAGATATACATGTAACTACCACTATCAAAAATGCATAATGTGTAAAACAAATCCCATTTGGGACAGCAATAGACTCTTTTTAAATGATCATAATGAAATAATAGGTATCTCCTGTGATCTGGATTCAAATTTTGCCATAAGATCTCCTGGGTACACTAGAGCTACCGCAGTGATCTTACATCTTATAAATTTGGATGTGTGAACCAATTTGTTCAGGGGTATAAAGGTTTCAATAAACCTCCCTTCTCCATCCCTGTTGGGAAACCAAAAAATATCTTGGATATAAGTTGATTCCCACACGGTTTCCATGGGGAATTTGTGCTCAATGGCAGTAAATTATGAATGGTTTTATACATAAATATGCATTCATCTTGGCCCCTGATCTTGAAGATCCTGATTGATCACTTGTAAAACCATTTTTGTTTTGAACCGTTGAATTTTGGTTGATAAGTTATGGAAGAAAAAATGCACTTACCGAACATCCACAGATGTGTTTCAAAATTGGGGCATTACCACAAATCCTCTGTCAACGAGGAAGGGAATGGGCTAATCTGTAAGCATGACTAACCTCTAATTTCAACCATGAGCCTGTGGTGAAACTTTTTGTGTTCTAGCATACACTGGATGTGTTGCGAGAATTGCTTGGTTATAGTTTAATATGAGGACTGCAGATACTTTCGTCCAGGCCTAGGTATTATTCTTTGCTGGTTGTACCAAGATGGACCATTCCCGTTTCCCTGACGGGTTACAGTTGAAGATTAGGCTGGCTTCATAATAAGCTTGCCGCTTCTGTGGCATGTCTTTAGGACTTTAAATGTTCTCTGTTGAAGTATTCCCACGCAGGTAGTCGTCTCTATCAACATCTTTAACAATATCTTTGTTTATGTGAAGTGCAAATCTATTAAAACTCTTCCATTATCAATCAACTGGGAAAATTAGTTTCAGCCTATTTATGCCATCATTGCTGTGAAGCTTAGATAGGGTCTGATTCCCAATGCCAACTGATTCTGTTCTGATTTAATCTTTTTGTATCAGTATATTCTTGTATTATCAGTGAATTACTGACTGAGGCAATAATCTCTATATTATTTTAAACAGTTATTACACACATTTTTATCTAGTTTTTGTTCATATTCCTTGAGTATTTCCAAAAATGGTATTCTAGATGTGGGTTAAGTCATTCATTAAGTCAGGCCATTAAATCATTTGGTTTTGTAGATATAAATACTGTAATACTTCAGGAAATATAGTAACTGGTTCAACGACTAGCTCAGATGCTAGTTCAGGAAATGTTATACTCAAGTCTGTAACAGTTGGGGTTGTGCCTGTTGGAGCCGATGATGATACAACAGATATCTAGTTTAATGTCCACTTCTTGAGGATCATCCTAAATACAAGCTCTAAAAACCTAAAACTATTGACCCTGTTATGGTACCAAAGTGTACCTAGGCAAAGCCTTTCGGATTTTATCAAAAGGTAATGACCATTGTGCATTCATCTCGTAAACACCATGAGTAAGCGGATCACGTCAATGCATCTCGTACATCACCCGTGTCCATGTACCAAAGGGTAAAGATCATCGTGTGTTCATCTCGTAAACACCACGAGTCAGCGGATCGCGCCAATGTATCTCGTACATCACTCGCGTCCATAGGTACAATATTCAAAATCCATTTTACTTGCACTGTAGATAACTTTCCTGACGAAGCTTTTCAGGTTACCCAAAGGTGTGGGGCAAAAAACAATCTCGTATGTTTATCTCGTAAACATCCCGAGTCAGCTAAACGCGTCAATGCATCACGTGCACAACCCGCGTCAGTAGGTATATTCATATTTCGAAACCCATTTGATTTACAGTCTTACACTGTATAATGTACCATGGCAAAGCCTTTAAAGTTATGGAACAAGGAAACCAGCTCGTGTGTTCATCTCGTAAACACCCCGAGGAGTTTGATCGTGTCAATGCATACAATTATTTGGGTTAAGTACGTGAAACTCTTACTTCACTGAATAATCTAATAGATAAATCTATTACTTCACCTGGAATCAAAGAATTAAATAGAGATAGGACAGGTGACGTACTATGTTATCGTCGTTTCGTCCTTTTTTCAAACTTTTCATCATATGAAGATAGTATTTCATATCTTTTCGTTTTGGCATACTTCATTACAAATTATACAAGCACTATGCTCTTATTTAATTACTTAAATTGGTAAAAAAGCAAATAAAACACAACGTAAAACGTATTGGTTGCCGCGCAAACGTATGGAATGACATTTGACGTTATTGACAGATACTCGCTCGGATACGGTGCGTTTTGTTTCTGCTTTTAGGCTCTGAAAAGCTGCGAATTGGGTCGCCTAGCGCAAGCGGGAGCTGCTTGGTTAATTATAATATATCTTCGAACGAATGAAGTATAATTTAAATATTATTCCTTTTCATTAGAAGGCTATGTTCTACAGAAAAAGGGTCGTGTATTTTATTTTGATCTGATAACAAATCGTCAAATAGTTTTTTTAGAAAGAGACTGCCGGTCTTCTTCTTATCGATTCGATGGTCAACTCGTCAAACTGTAAGAGTAACTGACACAACACTCTATAAAAATAAACTTTCCTTGACTCGAAGTGCTATATTAAACAGCCGCTTATTGTACGCATGGAAGGTTCTACGTAAATCAACCCCACGCGCCGTCAATGACGTCTGTTACGCATTCAATATCCCAATATCAGGAAATATTTCCCGTAAGGATTTTTCCGCTATAAATTTATTTATATTCATAACACAAACACATTGATGTTATTTATTTCGTTGAATAGTATAAATAAACTAACGGTCCCGACAGACATTTTCGTGCCCGAAAGCTGGCTTATCATCAGAAAAAAAAGTTGTGAACCCAATCGCAGCGCCACCTACCGGGTCCAATTGTATTTTCAAATAATCCAGCGACCCACTAAAATATACACACACAGTTTCATCCAAATCGGTCAAGCCGATTAGGCGGAGTTAGATGACAAATACACGTAGGTACATAAGAATTATATATAGCATAATAGCATAACAGAATTGAGAATTTTCGGGATTCAGGCCTCCTCTCTAGGAGAGGGAATGGGCTGTAATCGACCACGCGGGCCCAGTGCGGGTTGGTGGATGTCACATGTCTTCGAATTTATGGTTCTAAGACATGCCGGTTTCCTCACGATGTTTTCCTTCACCGTTTTGAGAGCAGTGGTGATGAAATAAATTACACAAAGTAATGTGCCCGACTGGGTGAAGAATTATATATATAAGACATAATTATTTTAATTGAAATTGGATAGATAAACAGCAAGCTTTTGACATGCCTGCCAGGATTTAAAAAAAAATGAGGTTAAAATATAGCGGGAATCGCTATATTTTATTCTCATTTTTTTTTAAATTACACTTAATGAGTGTAGAGACACGACAGAGCGTATCATTATGACGTTATCGTTGTCCACGCCGCAGGGACGGGAGTGTCGTGCGTGAACAAGTTAAATAAATTCATTCGCGCCCCGTGGGAACCGTCCAAATGCTTAACTGGGTATGACGTACGGTATTTAGTAAATATATAAATGGCCTGGCACAACTCACCTACAATTACTTTGTTTGCCAGTTGTTGCACGGTATTAAAACAGTGGATTTAGAATTAAATTCAAAACAGTAGGACTTGTTAAACAATTTAACTGAACTTTGTCATATACGAATACTGGTTAAATAAATGGATGAATAAGTTAGATATTCAGGAAACTTAGTTTGCCGTACTAGGTAGGTAGTTAATTTTTGATCCCGAGGTGGGTTCAATTTGCTTAAGTAGTTACTTGAAACTGAGCTTACTAAAGGAACCACGGACTTTCTCAAAAGTTTAACAACGACACTTTCAGCTGATATAGTCTAGAGAGTTCAGGTCGTGTTTATTCTACCTTAACACAGAATTTCTCATATAATGCAGTAAAACGTTGGCGTCTATACTCACTCTTATTTCTCATTTGAGACGCAGACTTAATGTTTTACAACCGCGAGAAATTCTTTATGTAATGGGTACGGGTAACGTGTATAAAACAAATACGAGAAAAATACGTGAAATAAGAGAACACCTTTTCTAAAAGTGGTATTAAATTTAAAAATATTCAGCCAGAGGTGGACCCGAGCTAATCGAAAAAATTAAACCCGCTTATATTCCGGAAACCGCAATTAAGGGGCGCCAACTTATTATGCAAAATTTATTACACACACATTAATTTGTATGAGTGTGAAAAATCAAAAGAAAAAGGTAGACCTATGAATATGCAAATGCTATTATTACTCGTTGTCGCCTGATGTACGACAATATGTTTTTAACGAGCCCATAAACAAAGTTTATTACTTTGTTCATGAAAATTTTACTTGTCTCCAAAACGACAAACAAACTCCGCTCCGGCTTTGGATTTGCGTAATATTCTTTCATTGTTATGCTGCACGAATGTTCCGTCATTTTCACCCTCGTTGTGTTTATTTACCGATAATTATCAAACGACCGCGTAATTTCCCCTCAGAATACTCTTTGGCGTTGTGAAATATTCACTAAATATTGCTAAATGAACCTTTTGATGCAGACATTTGAATAAGTCGTTTCTTTTTCTTACCTCGGAATAAACTAATTCAAGAAATTATGATATGTAAATATTTGTCTCAGTTTTCCTTAGTAGGTAGTAATAATATAGCCTCATGAACCAGGCTATCATATACTTACACAAATATTTTTTTTAAATCGTGCTAGTAGTTCCAAGAAACTCGTCTGTCTTTTGATATTAGTAAGTATAGATAACAGTAAAATTAAAAATCACAAAAAGCTGTACCTACTAGCCACAGAACTTTGAAAATAAACTAATTAGGAGCAAAATGTGTAGCGTTTGCGACTTTGCGGTAAACAAGCTTGTACTTAAGTAAATCTCCTTATACAGCAGTGTGGAGGTAAGAAGTCTTACGCTTAGCTCACTGAGGCAACAAGACAACAAGGCTAACGCATCAGCTTTGTTCCGCAAACAAATAACAATATGGTTGAACCGGGTTATAAAGAGCTTCAACTACCCGTTACATTGTTATAAAATTACCCATAATAATATTAGACATTACAGTTTTGTTACGCGGTTTAGCGTTCTACCCAGTTAACGTTTACCGGTTGGAAACAGTCCAGATTAGCGTAATATTCTCATTATAATTTAGGCAGGAAATTAAGGTCACGTTAATGAGATCAAAATGTTTAGTTGTTGAGCATAAGGACATAATGTTATGTTATTAAATGAGGCTAGATACGAATAGTAACCGAAATGAAGGGAATATTCTGTTTATTAAATCCGGTAGGAATTTGCTCAACGGTGGTTGTAACTAGGTACTGTTTAACAAAGAAGCCTTTCATTTTCCTTTCTCACGGTAATTAAATACTGGTTTTACTACCACGTTCAGATATTTAACAAAATATCTGATACTGTAGCTGAATACTTGAAGCGGTAGATGATTTTAACCATTGTAATTGGAACCATTTGGTTTCAATTAATTTATCGCTTCAAGGTTATGAATGAAATAAAATTGTTAGTCAAGGGAAAATCTATTTTGCTTCCTCTCTTTTCCTATAAATCTAAGAGGTATTTCTCAGCCATGTCCTTAGACATGTCGGAAATTACGTAATTTCCTTTTTTGTAGCTAATTTCCTATTTTCTGTAACTAATTTCACCCCAAATCCAAATGTAGAAAAAAACTGGTCAAGTGCGAATAGGACTCGCGCACCGAGGGTTCCGTACAAGCTTACCTAAGATATAAATGCGTAGTTCCCAAACATTCTTCTAACGAAAATATAAACTGTACTCAGAGACAAACTTAACTTCGTCGTTGGAGGACTGTTGCCTCCATACATCGACATAGGCCGCGGTTAGTTTATTTATTTATTAAAACTTCATGCAACACAATGGTACAAAGGTGGACTAAATGTCCTAGGCATTCTCTACCAGTCAACCTAGGGGAAAAGCCTGAGAGAAAACATGGCAAGTGCATCTGGCAAATAATTTTATAATCGCAAATTTATATATATAATATATATTTTTAGGGTTCCGTACCTTAAAAAGAAAAAATGGAACCCTTATAGTATCACTTTGTTGGCCGTCTGTCTGTCAAGATCCTTTATCTCTGGAATACGTGGAGGTATCGAAGTGAAATTAAAACTATGTTCGCGTGTGTATGTATGTGTCTGCGATCTCTTGAAGCTGTGAAAAAATGAAACTTCTGAGTTAACGAAAAAAAAGATACGGACGTTTATGTTGCAAAAAACGTACATTTCGACACCCTCTAAGGAATTAAAATTCATAGCGTACTTCCTCCACCTAGAATCCTGAAATTTGGTATGAAGCAAGGTAAATCAGAAAACTGTAAATTTGTAGACAAGCAAAAAAAAAATTGCGATTCGGAAAAATCTTGGTAATTCAATTCGAGAATTGAATTGTTTTCTAGGTAAGTTTGTACGGAACCCTCAGTGCGCGAGTCCGACTCGCACTTGCCCGGTTTTTTAATTTTTAATTATGGTTTTGGATTTTTTTCTTTACTTGAGCTACGTGGCATTGCTTTTTGCCAAAATTCATGATTCTACGTCAACGGAAAATCCCTTACATGCGCCATAATGTGAACATAAACGGTCTTATCTTTAGATTGACTTAGAAGTTTACTACTTAGAGGTAGTGGACTTGAGTATTTGATATTAATATCAGCTTGTTACCTCCACGAGTTCTTTGAGAAAAAGTGGTCTTGACAGACAGACGACAAAGTGATCCTATAAGCTATAAGGGTTTCGTATTTTCCGACTGAGCTACGGAACCCTAAAAACAATTACTTCTTTAAAAGGAACTTGTGGTACCAGAAATCTGAAAGAAGGAAATATGGACAATGTCTTTTAAGAACTGAAAATTGAGCGCTATTTTCAGTTTTTAACAGACGAAGCCTACTTGAAACTTCGGTAAATAAAAGTGAAGAACCACCTAAATCTACAGTAGTAAGATAACACTGACGCCGGACTGTTCAGCAATTTATGGAACTAAATCGTTGTTTTAATGTTTTAAAACTATAGTACGTACCCTCAAAACGTATAACTTGTAGAGAAGGGCACAGATGGGTAATTACAAAGAGCATTCAAATCAAGCTTTGACCAAAGTTTAAAATCAGTATTCAATTTGATACTGTGTTTAGGTGTATCTCGACTCGGTACATCTCATCCAAAATAATGATACCAACAAATTTCTGAACTGAAACGAAGTGGGCTGTATGAAACCACTCCAATTTAAAATTACATTTCGGACGCCATATATCAAAAAAATTACCACCACTGGGCTGTCCCTAATAAGCCATTTAAAAACGTAATGAAGCTACTAATGCATGTGTATACCTTGTGTGTCCCTTCAGTTGCTGTGTGAAATATTTATTTAATGATGCGTTGGGACTTTGACCTAAAACGCGAGGGGTTGGTCATGACTATTGTTAACCAATGTAAACGGTGACTTTTTGTATGTTTTTTACCCAAAGAAAACATTGTAAAGAACTAACACACCAAAAGACAAACAAGGATGTACTAAAGTTAATAGCTTAGCAACTAAGCGAGGTGAAATAAATTTTAAACATTTACCGTGAAACATTGTATTTTTTCAACGAAAAAAACACTGAATACGCCGCTGGTTGCGTACATTCCCACGCAACTTTTGAGCGTCACTGGAGCAAAATAGGTTACGTAGAGTTTGAAGTTCAAAATTGCTGTTTCACTCTCAATCTTTATTTGAATGCCATGCAAGTTTGTTCATTTATTTTCGACGACATAAGTGGGGGTATTTTTAGTCGAAAACTGGGGCACTGTATGATAATACGCATGTAGAAACTTGGTTAACAATTCCCTAAGTTCCATTTTCTTTGTTACCAGGGTTACGAAGACGAGCCAATATCGAAGATCTTAGCGAATATAGGGGAAAGTGACACCGTACTGCTGGACCGATGGGAACTGGGGGTGGTGCCGAACACGGCAGCCGCAGGAGAAGATACCAGCAACGCCAAGCCAGAATTACCTCTGAACGTCGTCAATAACTATTTCTCGTTTGGCGTCGATGCTCACATAGCCTTGGAGTTTCATGAAGCAAGAGGTAAGTCTGTATCTGATCTCCAAAGCCGTTTTTTGTTTTAAAAAATTAAACTTTTTTCATTTTGAATAGCTCTCTTTTTATACTTCATGGATGTTTTTTGAAAGTCGATTTATTCTATCAATTATGTAGATATGTATATTGACATCTGTTATTATAAAGTATCCAATCATCTTTGATTATCGATTGTTTGCTCATAATAGTTATAGCAGTTTATCTATTCATTATTTTGTCGTGTATCTCCTTCAGTCGTTTTCCCAGTATTAGCTCCCTTCCTAGCTTTTCACATTTCTAAGTATCCACTTTATCTTAACCTTGGGTGGCTTATGCTCTTTCATGAATATGTATGTCTTAATTATAATATATTATATAAAAAATAATATATTTTTTATAATAAATTGGTAAACAGACTAACAGTTGTATAAAAATAGTTCGTGTCCTTATCGTACTTTAACTGGCGATACCTTCTAGGAGAATCTTTATAAGATTTACTTATAAGCCTAACAAATCTATCTTTATTCATGATCGTTTATACCTACATAAATTAATGCACAGTTGTGTTTATATTTTCCATGTCAAAGTGTTATGCAAAAATAAACCCATTGACCCGTTTGCATTACCACAACTTAGTCATGCACGACTACATAACAAGATGTATAGTGTCACGCTATATTATAATGATACACTGCGTAATTCTTCTCACTAATCGCAACAAACACTAGCATAAACTATACCGTTTAAATTAATTGAATATAATCCTTCACAACCTGAAGTTGTACAAAGCGGAGCCAATTTAAGAAGTCGCTTTATTGTCGAGATAAATTTACCTAGAATGAAGACCGCAGGAGTACGCAAGACAATTTGGTATGCATGCATTTCAAATTCCATTTACATGTCGTTAAGCTGTCCCGAGCTTTCCTCTTATTCATAAAACTTTGCGAGAACTCATATTGTTCTGTTTGAATATTTCAATTGTTTGAAAGTTACCAACCGCAGACGTTCTCTGCTATGATATTGGCGAATAATTGTTGGACATATTAATGTCCAACAATTAATTAATTATTTTTTATTAATTCTATTATTATTGGATTACATAACGTACTAAAACCACAACGGTCATCTTTATGACATCATACATATAAATTTATTGACTTCACGACATTGTATTTATTTAAGTAACGTATTGTAAATCGAAATGCAGTTAGTTTGCATTATCCAATGGCGTGATAAACTTTTCTTGGCAACGTTTCTATATTAATAAAAATATTAAGTCATTAATAATATTTCTGTCCAGTCGTGATGATAGTCAAAACACACGTGTTTTGTTAACAGAGGCACACCCAGAGAAGTTCAACTCTCGAATAAGAAACAAACTGTTCTACGGTACCGCCGGAGGAAAGGATCTCATGCAGCGCAAGTGGAAGGGTCTCGCCGAATTCGTGACCATGGAGTGCGACGGCAAGGACCTCACGCCCGTGCTCCGCGAGCACAAAGTTCACGCCATTGTCTTCTTAAACATTCCAAGGTCAGACCTGGTTCATTTATTAAAGTGTATCCCTGTTTGCTACAGGTGACGACAAACGTCTACCGACTAAATAATATTTATATAAAAAAGAAATGTTGAGTCATTTACGAAAATGAAACCATGAAAATACTAAATCTCAACGTGAAACTGCAGTTGCAATTTTATGAAAAATATAAAGACGTTGATTCAAGAATCAATAATGCTAAGATCATTTCATTATTTATTTATGCTTAGAAACTGTAAATGCTTTTGAGTCTAGTCAAAATACATTATGTTGAAAGATATTTACGTGTCTGTATTGTTTACAGTTACGGGGGTGGGACGCACCCTTGGAATAAGTCTGGGGGAGCCTTTGAGCCCTCCACTGAAGACGGCTTAATAGAAGTAGTCGGATTAACCACTTATCAATTGGTAAGTCGGTGGACGATCGATCATTGAAATGTTTGAATTTGCGCAGGTATTACGTTCTACTCCGTCTTATCGCAGCCTGTGACACGATCAACAGCTTTAATATTCTAGTGCCTAAATCCACAAAATACTTAGAAATACGATATTGAATATTCGCAGTATGGATGTTTATTATTTATCCACAGGACCCTCAAGCCTTAGGCCCATCCAGTTGGCATAATCCTATTTGTCTTATATTGCAAGACCCACACGAAGAAACGGTTGATATTTGCCGCAGGAGCCAATGATTGCCTCATGTTTTAATATTGGCCATCGTTTTTGTGTCTCGATCGTAATAGGATTTATGGCCGTTGCTTTATTACATGAACACGTTTACCAATTAGTTTGTACAAACAATGTTCCGAAATGGGGACATCCATCTCAAGTTCCGAATAAAAGTAGTACACGTAACTTACCGCGTATTGTTCTGTTGTGTCCGAGTTTTCTTTCATATTCTTGTAAAATATTGTATCATAGATACTCGTAATATCGTAGAAAATACGAAAACTGAAAAATACATGTGGAAATTCTGCATACACACTGCGAAATTAAGTAAAAATCTTTATATTAGTAGCAAGTAAATTACTCTTTCTAGATACGGGTTCAGAGATTATTATTATATATTATTATACAATATTTTAATGTATCCTGCAATTTTGTAACAACAAGGTGTTCAGAATTATGAAATAGGTTCCATGCCAGTTCTCATCTGTCCATGAACAAAAATAGAAAACAGTTTTATTTTTTTGGGGGTTGCCAATACTTTACTGCACAAATGGCGGCAAATTCAAATCTTGCGTTAAGTTTGAGACATCCTTTAGTTTTTAATTCAAATCTTGCTTTAATTTTGGGATACCCTATACATTAGGTAACAGGATTTGTGGTTAAGTATGGAATATGTATTTTTCGTATCCGAGTTTTTTTACTGTCAGAATCATTAAATTGGACATTACTGTTTGCGAGTTAAATGATAATTTGTAATGTGCAGCCGTTGCTACAAGCGGGTGGTCACGGCACTTGCATCTGTCAATGCAAGACTGCGAAGATCGTGACCACGAAGGTCATCCCCATGCAAGTTGATGGAGAAGCGTGTCGACTAGCGCCCTCTGTCATCACGCTTTCAAGGCTCAACCAAGCCACCATGCTCGCTAAGAAGAAACCTGGCAGGACCATCGCACCGTAAGTTTCGAATCGAATTTCAGACATGATATTGACGTACTTTAAAATATTTTTACATCTACTAACAAGCGATTGGCACAGCAAGAAATAAAAATAAATGGCAACGTAAAATTATGTTGAATTTGGATATTCGACAGTGAGCATCTGAAGCCGAGTACAGACTGCTGTAACGTAAAATGCAAGGTAATAATATAAAGAAGCATTGACTGGGCGCGCGCTCTCACCTCGCATGTACAGTCAGGGGTCAAAAGTGCAGTTGCACTCTACTCATGCTAAAGTGACTAACATTTCTTTATAAAAGAGTGTCAATGGTTTATGAATTATTTCATTTGTAGCGTAGCATCTAAAGTATTCAATAAACGACTTATGGATCATTGAACGTCTACTATACAGAAATTTCAGGCACTTTAGCATTGGTAAAGTGCAACTGTTCTTTTGACCCCTGACTGTACCTACTCACATAGTTGAAACGCTCTGTTCGCATGCGTAGTGACACACACTATGGGAATTCTGTTACAATGCGTTACAAATAAGAATAGGATCGATTTTTACACCATGTTGTGTCGTCATAGCTGTCAAATCGAAAATTGTGTAGGGTGAGCAAAACAAGATTTTTTTTAAATAACGTTTATTTACGAATCATGAACGAAAAAAAGTTAATCAGAATCCAATTCTTCAATTTAGCTCATCTCTGCGTCACTGTGTGAAGTGTCTGAGTAATGGCAAATGGAAGAAGAACGCAAATTGTTCCCATCAAGGAAAATAAGAAAGAAAATAGTTTTTTTTAACTAATAATAATAATAATAAGCGCCGTATCTCTACGTTGCCGTCGTGGTGGGGCTTGCGTGCTCCAATATATCCTAGGTCTGTATCGGTAAAGTTTGCTTTGCCGTAATATGCCTAGGGTGAGGGGCCAGACTAAGAGAGATACAATCCGCAGCGCAGTTTTGTGGCGAACTGTTAGGCATTAGCGACCCCACGGACCCGATCTCCCGGGAGAATTCTTGTTCTTCATCTCCGGCTTGCCTTTATTGGCCGGCCGTAGTGAACACTGACGAGGAACTGAGCTCCCACCTCTCTCTTGCCTTTATTGGCTGGCTTGAGTGGAGATTCGCAAGAGCAAACGTGCTCGGGAGAAGGATGTATAATCCAGTAAGGTGCTGGTAGGGATCTTGACCGTACTTCCGGGATTGTCCTGATAGCCGTGGTATACCTCTCCACTCCTCAAGCACCTCAGGATATGTTGCCCTCTTGTTGCTACGTCACTTCGTACTAGCGGCCGTTTTTGGGGGCCCATTTATTGAGTGTGCAAGTCACCCTATTATCTTTGTTCTCCATATGTCGCAACAGTTTTTCAATAACCGGGGGTTGTCTTTGGGTGCACTAGCATAGCGCGTACAGGGATAATCGTCGGTTGGTATCATGTTCCATTATAATTATCTAAAGGGCCTCTGCGAGTTGGCTTCGGTTCCTCGTACGCCTCCCAAAAGTCCAGGACCTCAGGATCCTGAGATAAATAAAATATATAAAAATAATAATAATAAACGTTTATTTCGGACCTTTCCGTCCATAGGTAACACATACAGCATTTAAACAACAATATTAAAAACAACACACAACAGAAATACCAGATGTTAGTAACACAAAAAACTTAACAACTATGTTAGTAGACAGAATTTACAGGAGCATGTAGTTGGCTAATTATGTCTTAAACAATATATTTAGCTAATTTTGATTAAACAATAACGTTTTTACTTCACAAAGATTTAACTAAGACTCAGTAATAGAAAGTAAAAAAAAACCGTTATTGATACGCAAATAAGTTTTCTTTGCAAACCGTACTTTTCAATCAACATTTGACAGATCGAGGTTATTGACTTTCCTATTCTTATTTGGAACACATAGTACATAGCAACAATGTTTTCAGAAAATTCTTTCATTGCGTGTTACTTTACTTTGCATGTTATGTTACAGCAGTCTGTACCCTGCTTTATTAAACAATTTGGTTAAATTAGACTGAAAAAAATCACAAAAAAAAACCATCTCTGAGGCTAAGCACAACAGTTTGGTGGATTGCATTCCTACTAGATACGTCAGAGTATCTGCATTTGGTAGAGCGGCTCGTCTGACCTTTGAAAACAAAGACACCCGATATTCTAAGATTAGATTGCTTGTTTTAACTTTTGAAGGTTCAATAGCCAGTCATGCTGCACTTGTATCGTTTTTATTAACGGTTGGAGTTGTAAATCAGAGCCTGAAAGTGAACTGCAAGAAGAACTGATTAGTACCATATTACTTAAAAATATGATAGATATATTATAAAATATTCAGTAATAGACCAGGTACTCTTTGGAAGCTTTCAAATATATATAATTAAGTACTGACTTCATACATTATTCATTGATTTACAAAGATGTTTATGTTATGTAATAAGTAGGAAACGTGTTTTTAAGACCTACATACACTTCTTTTTTCATTGGTTTACTATAGTTTACTCTAGATCTTACATTACGTTTCTTAGGTAAATGTATTGTTACAGTCAAACAACAATGGACAAGCTCACCCTCACCGTGAATCTCATAACGATGGCAGATTACGAGCGGCATCATTACGACAAGGAACTGCTCGCTAAGACAGGTAACAAATATAATTGTACACTACATTAATTAATTAAATCAACGCCCAACTTCGTAGCCTTAACAAAGTTAACTTTGAAAATGATGTTATTCAATCACACAACCCGAGAGCTCGCTACTAAACGTAGTTAGAAACTTTTCGCTATTACGTTTGATCTTGACCAGTTTACCCGCCACTTTACTTTTAACTTAAGACAAACCGATATTCGAGCTTCATTTCACCAGCACTGGAAAAGCTCTGCAGTGCTTTACGTTCAGTTGCTTTTATTTCGCGTCGGTTGTTGGCGCGGAATTCGATACCTGTCTATTGTTTTCCTCAACTAGAATCAATCGCCAACTCGAGTCGAACAATTAAAACATATTTTATATTGATACTGTAACCAAGTGTTGTGTTTATTTATTTTATGAGTTCCAGAACCGAATGACCACAACAATATGGTTTCCATTACATTTCAAACTATATAGCCTTTTCAACCGAGACTACAAATACGTTGGTATCCGAAAAATAAAACGTTTTTTTTTTAAAGAAAGAGTAAAAGAGTTTTTGTTACATTTTATTTTTTGGTCTTACCTTATTTGACGACAGTCGTAACGGTAATGAGTCCATTACCAATAATGGGCTCGTAAACGAACCCTACAAATTCGTAAAACTTTTCGCCTCATATATATCTATAATGAGCAGTAATATAATTAATAACCAGACGAGGCCAATCTATTACTACTGCACTAGATATCTGATTCTCAAATGACAAACCTCATCGCAAGTGGCAAATTAAGCGATAAACTTATTACCTGGGACCTTTTTATGGACATTTTGACTGGCTTTTTAACACTGTCGGAGGGTGACTGTCTTTGCTCAGTGTGAACCCTACGTAAGCCCTCATAAATCTTGATTAATGCATGTAATTATGTTAAAATATTGTCATACGTCCAACTTGAACTTTTAACGAGTTCGTTCATAGCAACGTTACTTTTATAATTACAAAAAGTTATTTAATAAATATGACGCATAAAATTAATAATTTAATTTTACTGCTTTTTGTAAACTTTGTACGCTTTGACATTAGGCAGCCGAGACAGGTCGTTTTAAACTTGGGGCAAACACCTATGATTATTTTCTAAATGGGATTTTTGTTATTATAAATTTTAAATGCGTTGTTTGCTAAATTAACCTATCTAATTAAACAAACACTGATCACAACATTTGGCCCCAAATTAATAGATTTTTATAGAGTAGCCAAACCTGATAATGCGAAAATTTTGATGACAAAATAAAATGTACCTAAAGGGTACATTTTATTTTGTCATCAAAATTTTCGATTTGAGGCTTAAACTAAAAGCAAGCCATATCCGAGAGAACATATCTCTAAATCTAGTTAAGTTTTGACAGTCCACCCTGTCAAAACTTAACTAGATTTAGAAATAGGTTAGTCTAATCCCATTAAATCCAAAAGTCGATCAGAATAAAAATAAAATCCTACTTGAGCGAGAGTGGCGGTACGTATGTACATACTGCCACTTTGCCAAGCTTCAGTTTAGCATATCTAACTCCTTTATTGACAAACATTAAAAAGACTAATCGTCAACAGGAAAATGAAAATGATGAATGATGATATGTGAAAAAGTTGGATGAAAAAAGATTGCACGTAGCGGAGATGAGAAGGTTGAGATGGATGTGCGGTGTGACGAGAATGGATAAAGTGAGAAATGAGTATATATTACAGGAAGTTTGAAAGTGGCGCCAGTGACTGAAAAGTTAAAAGGAAATCGGTTGTCTTAGTATAGTCATGTGAAGAGGGAGGGATGAAGCGCATATTATTATTACGAAAAGAGTTCTGAGTATACATGTAGATGGGCGGAGACGGAGAGGGAGGCCAAAGAAAAGATGGATGGATTGTGTGATAGTTTGACGGGTGACTGGAGAAAATGGAAGAAAAAAACATGTTGCTCTGACTCCAAGTAATAAGGGATAAGGTCAGGAAGAAGATCGTAAACAGGAAATACTCTTTTACGAGTTAAAACTCGTTAGATCTCGCAACCCTACCGCAAAAGACAATAAATACCTATAGAACCGTTGGAAATATTATATAGGTACTTATGTACGAATATTTAATATACACAGTTTGTTTGATAATCAAAGTTTTAATGTAAAACCTTGTTATTAAATCGTTGTTTCATGTAAATATATTTAAAAAAGAAGAGTTATACATTTTTAACTACTTTGTAAATAATTAATATCAATGAATTAAACTATCATGTCAGTCTAGAAAACGTACCTACACGCAGGTTGAATTTTTGAAGTTGTAGTGGATAGTTAAATACTAAGTTAAAGAAACAAAAAGTTAAAGAATAGAAGAAAAAAATGCTCGGTCTCGGGTACGATTTCAAAAAGTCGCTCTGTTTACAGAATATGTATTAACTTGAGTGCTATCGCAACATGAACGAAACAAATAACCGAAAATATGAATTTTAAAAGTCAAATGAGTCGTTATAATTTTATTATTTATATTACCTACATTTAATAAAAATATTTTTTGGTTGCGGTCGAAATGTCCCGAAATAAATCTGATGGCCGATAAATTAATTTGTCTCGGGCACTGGTGAATGGACGTGGCGAATGTGGATTTCAGATGGAATTATTGTGTCAGATATTTTGTTAAATTTAATCCTGAATGCGGCAACTAAGTGACGGGCTCATTTCGTATTGATGGTGGTCGGTAAGATAAGTTTGTTTTGTTTCAGCGGAGCAAGTCGGTACTTTAGACGTGAACCCCGCAGCCGACCTGGAGCAAATGCGCGGCCTCATTCAGGGCATGATCAAAGAATCTCAAGCATACTCGAACCTCACCGACTGGTGGTTTGTCGACTGTGAGTTTTACTCCCATTACTTCCTTTTAGACGTAGTACTAGACACTTTCATATTTATGTACCTGACATGTTGGAGAGGACAAGTCGTGTACCTTTTTATATATTTAGCGTTCGGTCCTATAATATGCACATCGCACACAATTCAACTATGTAATTTTTGTTAAAAACACGTATAAAACTGGTGCAGGTAACTAAGGGGAACAAATGCTTATCTAACCTAAAGGAAGTAAAGTGTATTCAACATCTTCAAACTTAAAGAGGACGAAGGGCAAATGTGCTCTCGTATGACGTATCCCCATTATTTCTAAAGTATGTCAAGTGTATATCTCATGGTAGATCTACTTACAGCGTTTTCATTACATATTCATCGTACAAATATGGAATTACCCTTTTCATACAATCGGAAAGGTTATATTTACAAATTGTAGGTACGATTGAATGAATGAAAATCAGGCTTTGTACAGGCAGTGATTACAAAGTAAGTATACTTTGTAATCACTCGGAAAAAAATGTTTTATGTGTATGTATATGTTAACTCTTCAGTACGAAATTGAAAAGTATTCAACTGTTACCTTACCTAATTATTCGGATTTTGGGCAAATATTTAAAGTACTTAGACAGCGTATATACTTATATATATATATTTTTTTAATGACATAAACTAGTGCTTGACTGCGATCCCAAGTGATGGTAAGCAGTGATGCAATCGTTGATGTTGAATTGCACTTATCTCGAATATTATTTAATGGACAATAGATACGTATGTATATATATGTATATTAAGGTACAAAATCGACTAACATCAATAAGATTATTAATTAAGAAATTTTGTGTAACTGTTTGTTTTCCCAAAGAAACAAATACATAATCATCATGAGTGACACAGCCAGCATAATTATTTCAGAAAGTTGCTTTCCAATATCTATAACTTAACTTAGTGAGTAGGTAATTATAAACTATCGTGAGTAATCGTGAACCATTTTCTACCAGCCGTAACAGCGGAGCGGTTTTTCCGTATCGACAAGGCTCAGGAGAACTTGCATTATCCGGCGGACATAGGACACGACAACATCTATATTCTGGATGCGGCACCGCACACTCCGCACACGCCAGATACGGAGTCCACAGCACATCCTGACACCACAGCTACGGGCTCGCTGGAGCGCACGGCTGCTTCCGTGTCGCTCGACACCACCACCGGCCTCTCCGTGTCGCTCGACATCTCGCAGAGCGTCGACACGCCTAGTGCGGCCGTCTCGCTCGATGTGCCCGAGTCACATCCTTGGTGAGTTTCTTTGTTTACTATACCACCACCACAGTTTGGTACCAGCGCATGACCAAGTCCGTGTCGCTCGACACCACCACCGGCCACTCCGTCTCACTTGACATCTCGCAGAGCGTCGACACGCCTAATGCGGCCGTCTTGCTCGATGTACCCGAGAGATCACATCCTTAGTAATTTTCTTTGTTTACTACACCACCGCAACGGTTCGTTCGCCATCAATACCGGCTTCCGATAATCCTGGCGCGGGCGTACTAGACGTTTTTAAGTCACATCTTTGGTGATTTCCTTCTAACGGGTGGTGGAAAAGTAATGTTATAATGTGACTGTCTCTTAATTTTTACAGATAGCGCCAAATGTCACTGTGCTTTAACAATTATATTGTAGACGATTCACATCTCAAGAAAGTGGAATTCTTGTTACTGCTAATTTAACAAATTTTCATTCTGATGTTTTAATATTTGAACGGGACGTCCATATCGCCAGATCTAACGGCGCCAGACTTTTGGGGCTTTTTGAAATCTCGCGTTTATCACAACAAACCACGGTCCTTGCAAGTCTTGAAAACCATCATCGAAGAAAAAATCGGCAATTTGGAAGCAGATGTTTTGCAAGCAACAAAACAGAATCAATTTTTTCATTTCTAACAAAATTGGACCCAATTTATTATGAAAATGACATTACATTTGCACCACCCTGTTGTTATGCTGAGATGTCATTCTCCTGTTCGGCCTACTGGCCAGTGCCCATTGCAGTGGCCTTCTGTTTTTTTTTCTTGCTTGTACAAGTTTAGCAATTTGATCAAGGACATGTTCGAACTTATTACTGACATGGGACATTGTTACTGTTAGTCAGCCTTAACGAAATCAGCGCAGCAGATATAGAAGAGACATAAGGGTCATAGTAGAAATGGCAAGTGATAGCAATTCACAGACGTGAATGGATCGCTGGATTGTACCATTTAATCTATACCGTCGTGTGACGGCAAACGAAGCTCCGACTGGTTGGGAGCCGAGAGCTATTGCAATTAAACCACCCAATGCGTGAAATTCAACACTCCAAAACTAAACTGGAAAGCATGACCTACTACTATATCAACATAGTAAAAATAATAACTTTTTTAAGTTTTCGATTTTTATTATGCGTCATTAGAATTGATCAACCTCGACACAATAAGTCAGCTGTGAAGCCCTCATCAGAACTAATCCAATTGAATTTCAAAATCTTAATATTCTCTTAAAAGACTTATCGCGAAATACGCAAAAGCTACTTCTTAAATAAATATCTGATTTAGAATAAATCTGGATAATTTCACGCGTGGCTTGCGATCTCATCCAGCTTTTTGGTTGACTTCCTTTTAGAAAATAAGGAGGCAAGGAAACTTTTGCATATACTCGTATCTCAGCTTCTCAATGATAGTATTTTTAGAACGTTGCTGAGGGCGTTACGGGAACTTACTTGAGTGTTTCCTTAGAACAGTACAGCTCCATTTATACAAGGTGCTAGTTATACTCGTATTGACTGTACCTGTTCACATAGAATTATAACTATAGTTTTAATAACGAAACAGTGAATCGGGTCTCGGCAGTCCTGCGCGGTCGTCAGAAGAGTTGCTATCACCTCAAACGCCACCGCCCAGCGCGGTGGGCACGGCTCCAACAACGCCGTTGTCGGTGCGGGCGCCGGCGCCGCCCCCCGCGCCTGCACCGCCTCCGGCGCCGGCGCCGGCTCCGCTGAGTCCGGCGGCGGTGCCGGCCGAGCCGCTGTCGCCGCCACTGTGCACAAGTCCACCCGCCAAAGACCACGAGCCCACCACCGACTCAATAGCGCGGTTCAAAACGTGAGTACGTTCACTTTTATCGTCTAACCATGTCGATGTGTGTGCGCCTAGATTTTAGATGCAATGTGTTCATTTGCGCGCTTCTAAAACGCCGCCTTACTAAATCAAACAGTTGTTACATAGTAGATGCGCACGTCCGTGCGACTCTGGGGACGGCCCCTCCTCGGGACACTAATAAGGATTAAGATGGCACTCGGTTCGACGAGCCATCTTTGTATCTAACCTTTAGCTGTAGTCACAGTTCGAGATTAGTATAACAGCACTGTGTTACCAGTTATTAATAAAGTCTTTTGTCTAGCATTTGAAAAATAACATAGCTAGAACGAAATATTTTATTAGAAACGTGTGCGTGTGTCAAATAGAAATTGCACAATTTACTTGGTCAAACTAGATAGTCTATGATGCGATCGCTATCGATCTAATAATGTGTGATCACTTTCTGTTAGGAGTATCGCACAAGTACAGGCATTGAAGCACGACGCACACTTGTTTGAAACTGATATCTGCACTCTATCTCTTCTTTCTTCTATTGCATGCAGCATTCATGAAAAATTGTTTGGACTTGAGCAAGAAGTGTTTGGCTATAGGTGAGACTTTATATGGATAGTATTAGCTATAAAATAGTTTTAGTATTGTTACATCTACTGACTGCTTCGTATAAGGTAACTTCTAATACTAATCAATAACTTTTAACTTCAATTTTTCTTCTTCTATGTAGTATTATCAAGTTTCCCATGATTCTAAGAAAACGCCGATCAACAAGTCTGTCGGGCTATTAAGAAGATTATTTATAAAGCAGTTGGTAGGTATCTAGGCAGCGTAAATACATAAGCCCTTAGTTGTAAAAAATAACCATGTGATTAGTTTAGACAACCATTAGCAGGTTCTCAGTTCAAATTGTGTATGGAGACTTTGAATATAGAATCAGCTAATCAGTATTTCAACTTACCTTACAGGCCATCAAATCTAAGAAATACCATTTGACGTTGCACATGTTTCAAACTGAAATAACTTTGTATAGGCGTAATTCACACTATTTTTATTTTATCACAAGATATACAATTTTTAATGAATAAAGAATTAAAATCTTTTAAACAAAGAAAAATATATACAATAGATAGGTTTTTTTTACTAGACTTCCTTTCAAAGTCACGTAATAAGGTCTTTTACCGTAGTATTGCGTCTCTTCAAATTCACTTGCATACGAATAATTGTCAAAAATGTCCGAATAATCGAACTTATTCAATCCAACCTTCTTTTAATCTACTCTAATATTATAAAGAGGTAGAAGAAGATTGTCTTTTTATTTGTAGGAGGTAATCTCTGAAAGTACAGGTCCAATTGCTAAAAATTTTTCACTGATAGAAAACTGCTATATTCCTGAAGCCGTGGGCAAAAGCTCAAGCACATATAAAACTGTAATCGATTAGTAAATATGTACAAAGAAATGAAATCATCTCTTAAGAATCGGACATTATAGTAAATGATCCCATCCATAATCTTCAATCTGTCAGAACTGTCAAACGCTACCTACTTTAGATTTGATGGGCTGTAAGGTTGGCGAATTTTATAAATATGGCTTGTAATATTTAAGTCGGTACCCATTAAATACAGAATTTATTTATGCAGCTTGTACTTAGTACTTATTATGTAGACACAAATAACATTATTAGTAAGTATTATATCACCTACTGCTAACAAACGAAAACCTTTAAGTCCAATCTACAAAGCCTCGAGCACAGGCGCAGGGTAGCCAGCCTATCGGTATTTTACAGGTTGCATTTTGGAGAGTGTGCGCAGGAATTGCATGACTTGATTCCGCCATCTCCTTTCTATCATCGGACAACCCGACGTACGGCGAGTATCCACCCTTACGTTGTTGAAACTTCAACGGTCCGGACTAAGCGTTTCGCTTCGTCGTTTATACCGCGTACATCGAAGGACTGGAACAATTTGCCTGCTGCGATCTTCCCGTCCGACTATAATTTAGGTGTCTTCAAGGCTAGAGTGAATAGGCTCTTGATAAACTAGTGCGCCTCACCATCAATGATTGCATCACTGCTTACCATCAGGTGGGATCGCAGTCAAGCGCTGGTTTATATCAATTAAAAAAAAAAAAAAAAAAAAACCTAATTGAATTACTTTATTAACGCAATATGTTTTATGTTACTTTAATAAAGTTGTAAGTCTAATAATAATCATACACGAGAACATGATAAGTTCACGAGGCGTTGGTACCTATCTCGTTCCCCGAGTTTTGAACGCGTCAGTTAAGCCACAACTCCACCAGACTAACAAGACGTCTCATTTTATTTATCTTCTAAAACTTATTCAGTTTTTGCAGGACAAAGTACAACTTTGACATTGTTTCAGAAATTTATTGGAAAAAACATCTGACGCTCTGCTTAAAGCGGCCAAAGTCGGTGATCTGAGAATGGTGAGAAATATAATTCGCAGACATTTTCTTTTCATGTGATTTCCCTGATCAAATATACTTTACGAATTTTCATATATTCAATAAAGCCTTAAACCTGTTCAATATGCCCAATGGCGCTTATTTTTTTTTATGAGTTATAAATTTTGTTTTCCTCTCTGTTGCACAAGGCAATCAATCGCAGCGTTTGCACCGCTCTCCAATAAATTAATAATTTTGATCCTTTTTATAGCACCCTCGTATGTATCTAACGGTAAATAATTTATCGTTTTATGCGATCGACAGTTATAAAATTAACGACAATCAATGAATATGAAAGCATGCTTTATGAATGGTTCAGATGAAAGACTTGCACGCGGCGGGCTACTCGCTGCTGTCGATCGACGCGAGCGGGCAGACGGCGCTGCACGTGGCGGCGCGCTACGGCAACAAGGAGATCGTGAAGTACCTGATCGCGTGCGCGCCCACCGCCATCCTCAACATGCGCGACAACGAGCGCGGCCAGACGGCGCTGCACAAGGCGGCGGCGCACAAGCGGCGCGCCGTGTGCTGCATGCTGGTGGCGGGCGGCGCCTCGCTGGCGCGCCGCGACCACGCCGGCCTCACGCCGCGCCACCTCGCGTTGCGCGCTGAGGACCACGACCTCGCCGCCTATCTTGAGAGTCAGTATACTAATCAAATCATACCAAACCACTTATTTCGAATTTGCAGCCACTTTTGAATTGTCAAGAAGTCAGTCATCAGAAAAATTATGCTAATTCTACATCCCAAAGCGTAGATCCCTATGGAGAAGAATGTGCAAGATACACCAAGGACACACTTTTAAATCATATTGTATATTACCTCATGCTTCCTTTAGAATTCATTTTCTACTATGATCGAACAAATACAGAATAAAAGCTCTCTTCAAATTTTCAGTTTTTAGAATTCACATCGAAAAGTAAAGTTCGTTCAATGCCGTACTGAAAATTAATATGCAGCAATAAAAAAAAAACTCGATGTCCTTTTTCAGGTCAGGAACATTTCCAATTAGTGTCTGAGGATTTGGAAACTGCCGTTTAAAAGTCGAATACATTGACCACATCCTCGGCACGAAAGAAAACTATCGAGCAAGTCCGCGCTACCAAACTGTAGTGATATAGTGATAACATGACTTAAGAATGTTGTTTGAAACACCAAAGTGATATTCAGATCTGGTGTAGGATTATAAAAACGTTTCATTATTAAAATAATCATATTGAAAGAATTATCATAATTATATTTTCGTCATAAATTATTATAATATATTCAGTTAATTTATTGAATTTAGTCACTGTAAATGTTACAGATAAATAAATCAATTTATAGCTTACGAAATATTTTAATTAAAAAATTACAATATTATGATAGAGCTTTTAAAATTTAATCCATTAAGGTAATCTATATCCAATTCTATTATTAACTTTACTGTAACATTTATAGTTGTAGTAACATATGAATTTAGAATAAACACTTATAAGGTGAATCTTTTCGCATTTTGTTTCAATTTCTCTCTTTTCTATTTTAAGGAATGAGTGATTTCATGAACTATGAAACTGCTCTGAAGTAAAAGTGTGTGCCTTTCCCGTGTGTTGTACAAACAATAAGGCAACGGAATGTATCCCGCACTCAAATATAAATACAAAAATGAAAATCTACAGCCTGAAATGGTATACTGAACACAGCTTTCATAACCTGTGAATGCAGCGGTTTGCTTGAGACTGAGTGTGATTAATATTTGCAGCCTAAAGAAATCCCAGGCTGTAGTTTCTGAACGAGTTATTTACAGGCTTCTATTAATATTTTATCACTCAAAATATAGCCAAAGGAAATAAATCCTTCGTGTTTTATGATAAAATATTAACAAGCGAACCTTTCATATGAAATCTGTCTGATATCTGAACATGTAAGGCGCGTGAGCCAAACATAAGAAGATAATGCAGAGGGATACATTCACGATGTCGACCTTTTGTGTTCTGTCAAAGAACCTTTCTAAGTACTTGTATATTTTAGAATAAATTTTACATCGCTTTACAGACGATTCGCCTTTCCAGATTTCCTTCTAAATTACTTCAATTATGAATCCATGGGACCTTAACTTACTCTTATTCTATGGAATGATAAGTCTTTGTGATAATGAGAAACTTTCCTATGCGATTTATTCATCTTATGAATGCCTCTGCGGACCCCAATGAGTACAGTTGTGATAGTACAATGTTTGTGTAATGTGTTGTGTTGCCAGTCATTTGTTTTACGTATTTTATATCAATGTGACTTCGTTATTTTGATAAAGCTATACTGTTTACTCGATGATTAGGCCTAAATACTTAAATATTGTTATGTATTATATTATTGTTTTTTGATGCAATATTTCTTGTATAAGTGTTCTAATATTCTTATTATAGTCTTCGGCAATAATAATTTTACGTCTAAGGCTAAATTTTATACTACTGAGTTGTACAATGCTGATATAATCAGTATTGTATTTATTATGATCTCAGTATTTGTATGTATCCGTATTACGGTGTAATGTTTATTTCTGTATGTCATAATAAGGAGCGGTAATGAGTATAATGTAATATAGTTTTAAAATTGTTTGTTATCTCATACTACGTTGAATAAAGTTAAGTGCACTCACTTGTGAAATGTGTAGCTGGTAATGGTCGCGGCGGCGCTTTTTCGCCTTCTAAGTCGCTAAGTCACCTAGTAGCCTGGTCTCCTGGTCACTAAGTCACCTGGTAGCCTGGTCGCCTGGTCGCTAAGTTACCTGGTAACCTACTCTCCTGGTCGCTAAGTCACCTGGTAGCCTGATCGCCTGGTCGCTAAGGCACCTGGTAGCTTGGTCCCCTGGTCGCTAAGTCACCTGGTAGCCTTGTCGCCTGGTCGCTAAGTCACCTGGTAGCTTGGTCCCCTAGACGGTAAGTCACCTGGTAGCTTGGTCGCCTGGTCGCTAAGTCACCTGAAAGCTTGGTCCCCTGGATGCTAAGTCACCTGGTAGCCTGGTCGCTAAGTCACCTGGCAGCTTGGTCCCCTGGACGCTAAGTCTTCTGGTAGCCTGGTCGCTAAGTCACCTGGTAGCTTGGTCCCCTGGACGCTAAGTCACCTAGTAGCCTAGTCGCTAAGTCACTGGTAGCTTGGTCCCCTGGACGCTAAGTCACCTGGTAGCCTGGTGGCTGGGTCGTATTTGTCGCCGCCGTCCACCGCGCGTCCAATTGTTATTTATTACTTATCTCGTGTAACTATCTCCTGAATGATTTGTGCGTTTGTACGAGTTTGGATCGCTAAGTGTTTTTTATGTCTATTATGCCAATACCTCTACTAGTAGATGTACCTAATAGTTTAGTGTTTATCGAATTTACTCGTACTACTCGCTGACTAGCGAACAATGAAAGACAAAGCTGTGAGAATTTTGGTCGTAATGTAAAAATGTAAGTTCATTTATATCGTAAGTGAAACGATATGCAACATTATACATAACACTGTTCTGTGAGTTTCTTAATTTGTGATTGTAGATAGACGTTTTTGATATTTAACATAATATTATGTAGAGAATTAACTCTTTGCGTTGAAGAGTTGACTTTCACCTTCGAGTTTGTAACAATCGCGTCGCGAATCACGATCTCTGCTGTATCTACTCGTAGCATCGTAAGTGCGGTCCCTCTGGAGCCGTCGACGGTCTTCAACAAAATTTAACGTTTAATTGATGTGACATTAGGTAGATAGTAAATTATAATCTACACGTGTTACGTCTTAATATTAATATTTAAAAGTGAGATATTATAATATTAGAGCCTATATTTGTGGGCGCCAGTTTAATCTTTAAATCGTTAGTGATACTTTTCCTATGAGATATTATTATACTTAGTCTTGTACATACTGTAATGGAGGCCTTCATTCAAGTAGTATATCGTGACACTACACGATTAGTAATTATATCTCATGACCAAGTTCTGTCTAAGAAAGGAAAATGAATATCACTAGGCTAAAAAATTTTGAGCTCTTACAAGAGCTGCTTTTGGATCGAATATTTACTAGATTTATGAGAGGAACCCACTATTGTAACACCTACCTGTGTTGCATATTTTTTCATTCTGGACCTTTATATGCCTTCTATGTATCGGCTGTATACAAGGCGTAACATTATTTCGAGAGTGTATTACTGGCAATCATTTACACGATAAGGGCATCGTGGGAACAGTTTTTCTTCTTTATTTTACTCTTCTCCAATAATTTTTTCCAAGAAATTCTTTAAGAAAAGAATAAAAGAGATGTTGTCAGTATTTTTTGACTTTTTCGAAATAAATATAATAGTTTTTTTCAGAATGTTGTTAAAGCCTTCAAAAAATAGCTGCACCCTTGTAATGTTATACCCTGTATAGACTTGCCTGACGATATAATTTGTACTGCGCCTTGCCTGCAGGCGTTGACGAATAGGTACCTACGTTGGCAAGCTATTAATTATGCGTAGGAGTATAAAACTCAAATACCGAGGCGTAAACCTGCTCGGCACGTGGACTACATTAATTCGTAGAGAGAGACCCTTTCGTCGAGATTCTCTAATGCTGCCACTACACTTGGCGTATTTGAGCAAAGGTACTAGTTATTTTGCTAATACAATTTTATCTTTATTTCAAACAGTATATGGTACACTTTGTATTACAAGTACACCGAAAATTTTGACAAATACGCCAAATTAAGTGCCTGCATAACAGGTTGTGTTGATACGAGTATACTGACTAGGTATCTGTTATAGATCTTTATTATTATAGCAAATATGTAAATGATAAATTATTGTACTATAATTAATTCCAGTATTTAATTGACAACTGATGTTTTTTTCAAGTTTGAACTATTTCCCTAAGCACATACAGCATTCCATGCAAACTATACCTTTATATGTAATGTGTTCTTAATCTTTTTCGTCTTTCACTATGTGATACTTTGTATTGTTATTATTCTGCAAAATGATTAACGAATTAAGAAAATATAATTATAAAAGATAATAATGATTGCATTAGATTTGGGGTTCCGCATTGAATACTAAATAATTTTTCATGTTTCATTTATAAAAAAAAACTGTAATTAAAGTAATTTTCTTCACAATCATATCCTCAATTTATTTTCAATATCTTATCCCATTAAGTCCTCTATTTTCGACTCTCGTCAGCACAGTTTCAACACTGCAGTATTTTTGTAAATCATCAAAGATAATCAGTTTCCCACGTTTTACAATACCCCCTTTATCTCGATTAGGGTGACCCAGGCTGTTACAACGGACGAAAACCAAAAGATCCGCGATAAAGTAGGTACTGTCCCAAATATATCTAACTACAGTTTAATCATATTTTGTTCTTAAAATAACTTTTTCGCCATATTAGAGATACGGAACCCCTGGCAAGTGATGTAACTCGCATTTTCGAACTGTTTTGAGCATGTTATGTAAATAGAATGGACCCCCAGTGACCCTTTGCAGTGCTGTATCGCTGTGGTTGCGTCTTATTACTAAATATGAATAATTTATTGTATCCTTCTGTCAGCCACTTATTTCCTATTTTATATTACAATAACAAACAAAATAATCTAAAATTACCAATCTAAACACCGTACCACCGAGCACACGTGACGTGGTCTATTCAAATGTTCCTTTAACGTGTGTACTTATTAAGGTAAAGTGTATTTTAATCTAATAAACTATGGTATATAATGTAAAAGACACAATCTTGTATAAATTGGCAGCTGCGACATTTGAAGCGAGAATGTATTGTGGCACGAGATCAATAATGTATGTACTCACTGTGAGGTTAATTAAATGATTAATAGCTAATGTCGTTTCCTCCTAATTCTGCTCCCAAGTTTGCCAAGTCCCCTTCAATTTATATTTCACTTACGTACACATTAGATTGTTGTGGTATATAACTGTTTTGCCGAAGTTATAAATCTAATTGTCCCGAGATAGAAGTTGGATGCCATAAATAATATTAGCACAGTATCTGATACGTGTGTTAGTACGAAAATATTATTACAATATTTGTACGCATTTAGCGTTCTATTATAAGTATTTGTGTTCATTAAGGGTTATTACTACGACAACAATAAAACACTTGGGTTTTTGGTATTATTTAGAAGAAAAAATATTGATAGATATTATAAACTCCATCGCACGACGCGAGCAACACGCCTCTGGAATCTCGTGCCGATAAGCTGCAATATCAGGCGCCGCCATCACGCCACCTCCTCGACCTTCCTCGCCGAGATCAAATGCATCGTGCGTCATCTCATATAAACTTAATCCGTATAAACTCTGCACCATCCCCCATACATACAAAATATGCATTAGCTCATAGTTGTGCGGAATTTGCTCAATATTTGAATTTAATAATGCATTAATAAATTCTGATGTTTATTATTCTCTTTTCCTTATTATCTCTAGATAATACTTACTTCACTTCTTTAAAACTCTTTTTCACACAAAATTCTGTCTACCTCGTAGTGATTACATACATATGACACGGAAGTGCAATAAATATTAAATTATTAATGAATCCCTATACGAGTATATTACGTAAATGATAGCCTTTTTCAAAATAGTTTACCAAGGAAAAGCGTATAGATCTATTTAAGTAGGTAGGTACTTTTACGGAATGTGTGTAACAGCACCATCTACTTATTCAATTATTCTGTAGTACCAAACTGGATATTATTATGTAAACTATTGAAAATTAAATGGTAATAAGTAAAACTAGAATTTTGAGAGCACTCATTTCAATGTAAGTATGTACATGATACTTATTTTTGCACTCAATAAAGTCACTATTTTAAATAAAATTATTAAAATCAAGTACACTGAAGAACAATAAATAAAGTACGACCTAATTTGAGTTTCATTTAATCCTCCAGTATCTAACCCAGGGACGGCCTACCTTTATTGGAGAATCTGCCACTACAAATGCCACCAAAGAATCTTGACTTTGTGATTTAATAGACATAAAATCGTAATGTCGTAATGTTTACGGTTGTTTGTTTATTTAAATAAATAAATGAGATTGTGTGATTATTGCTATTTCAAATTTTATTAATAATAATAATAAATATAATAATAAATAATCATATCACTTTGTACTGGGATCGGTCCATCATCACTGACAGGACTATTGTAGCCAATAAGCCTGATATAGTGGTGGTGGACCGAAGCGAGAGGCGTGCAATGATTGTTGACATATCCGTTCCGCATGACGAGAACCTCGTGAAAGCTGAGAAAGATAAACAAATCAAGTATATTGACTTGGCTCGCGAGGTCGACGAGCCTCGACCAACCCCTTAGGAGGCTCGCGTTAGGCGGCTGGATCAAGGGCTTGATTCAGAAAGTGGTACTCTTGGACACGGCTCGTATTGTTAGGAGGTTCCTTTCTCTGGAGCCCTAACCGCCGGTAGCTTGGACCCTGTTCCCGATACCGGTGGGACACTATTTTTTATATTTTTAAATGTTTATTTTTTATTTTTTATTGAAATATTTAAAAATATAATTTATATGAACATACTAACCGAATAAACGAAATAATAATAATATTCCACAACTATTATTTATTATTTTCCCATGTGCCAGCATGGTACGCGTGCCATAGCTTCGCCATCTCTGAATGTCTCTGATCTAACCAAATTATCTAGACGAATTTCACCGTAATTTATATTCTATTCATTGCGTTTAGGCCAACGAGTTGTAAACTCACGATATCTTTAGCCCATTCCTTTGTAAAGTTATATTAAGTTTAGAAGAATGGAGATGGCGAGACCAGAAAGGCTACAGGCCATATAATTACCAAATAGTTTCATCTTAATTTTGAAAGGGCACAGCCAAGACTTCAAACAAAGTAGGTACCTGCATAAATTAAACGAGTAAAATGTTGGTACAGTCATTCTAAATTCATTGGGCTCGCCACAATTGTGGCGGTAAGTCCCTTTGAGGAGTGGCTATAGAAGCGACACGGCTTCCTCACCTTCCCTATGATGCAGGCCCTCACCGATCATAGCAAGTTCAGGCGTTTCCTGTTTCGGATTCAGGCGGGAGAAACGCCTGGGTGTCACCATTGTACGGACTGCCCAGAGGATACGGTGGAGGTATGCGCCGCTTGGGCGGAGCACCACCGTATCCTTGTGGAAGCGAATAGTGGCGGCGACCTCTCGCGCTGGGCCTAGGTTCAGACTATGGCAGGGAGCTAGAGAGAATTGGAAGCAGTCACCTCCTTCTATGAAGCAGTAATGCTAGTAAAGACACAACACGCCCCCGTATGTTTACTAATAGGAAACTCCTAACGAACCTCCTAACGACCTCTAACGAAAAGACATCTCCAAATTTTTAATCTATCTATTTAAATTACTATTATCGAATTGGTGAATTAGAGATTTGGTTATTCGAGATTCCATGATTGTGGCGTTAGGTTTTTCGTAGCAGCGTGCTTTCGTTGTGAAGAGTTTCCTATTAGTAAACATACGGGGGCGTGTTATTCGATATTACAGTTTTCTGAATCATGTAATTAGAGATCGCATGGCTACGGCATTAAGTATTTCGTGGTAACGTGCATTCGTTGTTAAGTGTTTCGGATTAGTAAACTTACGGGAACGTGTTATTCGATGTTACACTTTTCGGAATTATGTAACACACTCGTCCGCTACGAAATCGTAGCTGCCTAACTTGCGTAGCTAGATTTGCTACGATTGCTACACCGTAGTAGCTATGCTACATCAGTATTACTGCGTAGTAGTAATCTATACAACCCCTATTTGTTTAAATGCTCTTTTCCGAGTATATCTCATCGCAATATTAATAAGCTAGCTTCTGCCAGCGGCTTCGCTCGCGTAATAGTAGCTTTCTTCGTACAAACGTAGAACCCCGGTTTTATCCCCTTAGGGGGTGAATTTAAGAAAATCCTGTCTTAGTGCTCGCCTACGTTATAAAAGGAAGCCTTGTGCAAAATTTCATGCTCCTAGTTCCAGTAGTTTTGGCTGTGCTTTAATATGTCAGTCAGTCAGTTCCTTCTTTTATATATATTGATTATTGTACGAAACTAGAGTCAAATCAAAGTTGATACCAGTTTCGTTGCGAGTTTTTTTTTCAGTTTTTTCACACGTTCTATTCCAATAAAAATGTAAAAGGATAGATATAGATAATTACTTACATTATTGCGTTAAGAATTAAGTCTACGTTGGCAATGGGACAAACGTCTGTAATCAAATAAATATTCTACACGTCTCTGTATATTTGAGTATGTAAAGGAATTCAACAACCTTGGGTAATTTAAGACCCATCGGGACAAAGCTTTAAAGCCTTTTTCCTTGCTACTTTACATAACAGTGGTACTATTCAGAGGCAATAAAAACCTTCATATTGGAGCTGCACTTTTCACCGTACTAACACTTATCGCACTACTAGCTGACCCGGCAGACCACAGACTTCGGCAGACATTATTCTGTCATATAAATCATCAAGGAAAAAATCTGGGCAAGTGCGAGTCGGACTCGCGCCCTAAGGGTTCCGTACAAACTTAGCACATCACGTTATCATCATCAGGGTAGAGTGAATAGGCTCTTGATAAACTAGTGCGCCTCACCATCAATGATTGCATCACTGCTTACCATCAGGTGGGATCGCAGTCAAGCACTGGTTTATAAACAGTTCAATTCCCGAATGGACTGTCGAAGATTTTTCCGACTAGCAATTTTTTTTTTGTTGTGACGTAACAACAAATTTACTGTTTACAGATTTATTCCTATACCTGTGCTATTGGGCACTCCATAATTATGGCGGTAAGTCCCCTCTTTGAGGAGTGGCTGGAAAGGCAACACGGCGTCCTTACCTTCCGCACGACGCAGGTCCTCACCGGACATGGTAAGTTCGGGAGGTTCCTGCACCGGATTCGTGCGGAAGAAACGCCCGGGTGTCACCATTGTGTGGACCGCCCGGAGGACACGGTGGAGCACACGGTGGAGGTGTGTCCCGCTTGGGCAGAGCAACGCCGTGTCCTCGTGGGGGCGATCGGCGGCGGCGATCTCTCACGACGGGCCTTGGTACAGGCCATGGTCCGGAGCGAGGAGGAGTGGCAGGCGGTCGCCTCCTTCTGCGAAGCAGTAATGCTAGCAAAGGAGGCGGCCGATCGCGTGAGGCAACGGTCCTCACGCCCCAATCGCCGCCGGGATTCCGATCCCGATTTCCGGCCATCGTAGGCGCAGGCTTGCGGACGGCGAGCAATGGGTGGCTCGCCGTCCGACCGTCCGGTAACCGTCCGGACCGAGCCCAAGTCGTCGACGGCGCGTGCTTTTCCACGCGCGCCTCAAGGAGATGTCAGCAACTGTAGGGGCCTAGCAGGGTCGAAGCCTACTGGGGCCAAGGGTCTGATTCTGAAAGGAAGACTAGGCCCTGGTACAAAAGGCAACGAAGGAACAGGAGTGGGTTTTTAGTCAGTAAAAGTCTGACACTATATAAAATCATCCTATGACATCCCCCGCCCCTAGGCGGGGCATGTCATGGGGATGTCATAGGATGATTTTCCCACCGAAAAAAAAAAAAAATACCTGTGCACCCTGTGCCCCTGTGTCCTGTGTACCTGTGTGTGCATATTAATTTAATACCTTGCATGTCTGATTAGTCAGTTTATGTAAACGCATGTTTGACAAATAAATTATCTTTCTTTCTTTCTTTCTTTCTTTCTTTCTTTCTTTCTTTCTTTCTTTCTTTCTTTCTTTCTTTCTTTCTTTCTTTCTTTTTTTTTTTCTTTCTGTGCTATAAAACCTTGCTTTATGCAATTTTTAGGATTCTGGGTCAACGGGAAGTTCCCTATGAATTTTGGTTTCCTCGAGAGTATCGAAATATACGTTTTTTTGAGACATAAACGGCCGTATCTTCTTTTTTTGGTTAACTTAGAAATTGTATTTTTTCACAGCTTCAAGAGACCTCAAACTTGAGTATATAGTTTTAATTTCAACTCAATACCTCCACGCGTTCCCGAGATAAAGGGTCTTGATAGACAGGCAGATCCTATAAGGGTTCCGTTTTTCCTTTTGAGGTACGGAACCCTAAAAATGTGGAGTGGGGGTATGAGGGTTAAAAATATCCTACGACCTATGCTCAGACCTACCAAATTTTATATATTTGAAGATTTATAATTCAAGCGAAGAGAATTTCTAACTTAGCATGCCGACGAAGTTGTATCAGTTTGGGATTTAAACAACGTAACTGGAGTCCATTACGCTTGAGACGCTAAATATGTTTGTTCGGTAAGTTTGTTGCTCCTTAGTTCAGGTATTTTGCATGTTACGCCCTGAGCCCAGTTGAATGTATGTTCACCTGATGGATCGTAGAAAACGCAATATTTATATCTCTTCGCTAGTTTTACAGGAAAAATGTATCAACTTAAATCATATTATAAATTGTAGGTACATATAGGTACATTTTGATAGCTACGTTTGACATTTCAAATCTCGCTTTTACGATATTTATATGCGCCAGTTTTACCTTTTTATTTTTCGGAATTTTCTGAAATCCTGTTTGGTATTTTATGTCAACTATATCTCGTACAATATTTGAGTTTATTGCGTTTTTACTCCGGCAGGTTTATGAGCCAGTTATTAGATAAGGTTGACTATCTGTGGACTTCGGATAAAGTGTACGGGTAGAGGTAGGCCGCTGACGTACAGGAAGTATACTGATTTATGAGATTGTATACAACCATGATGTAAACAACAATGTATACAATCTCATAAAACAACTGCTTATACTTGCAAAGAGATATTTAAAAGAATGTTTTTGGTAGATACCACTTTTTAGGTAACCTGTACTAGTTATTTTAGTTGTAAGCTTAATTCAATCGCTTTTTAAAATCATGATCAAAAATTATTTGACACAAACACTAAATTATTATATCCACTTCAAAAAAACAAAACCGTAGTCAAAGTACTATATTGTGTTACGTTATAGACCCGTCGGATACCCAATGTGAGTGTGGTGCCCCTGTTTAAGACATGAGCCACACGTTAGTGTCTCAAGTGTCCATACACAGGAGGATTTAATGCGTGCTACCGTTGGTGCAGTTAACGTAGCCACTAATTAGGCACAAACAGTTTAACCAGTTTACCATCGACTCGAAAAAAAAAGATATGAGAGTGTGCGTTGGCATTGCACAATTTAATTCCACCAAGTCCGTTCCATCATCGGACAATTAGAAGTACGGCGTTGCGCCATCGGTACATGGTGGACATCCCACCCATACGTACAAAGCGTTTTGGGAATACATTCGTTGTACGTACAGCTAAGGAGTGGAATTCCCTGCCGGACTCTGTATTTCCTGATAGCTACAACCTAGGGGTCTTTAAGTCAAGACTGAATAGATTAGCACAAATACAGAAAAAAGACTGAAAACTGTAAATTTGATGTTACGAAACAAAATAATTACGTTTTTACTTTTTCGGAAAAATCTATGAGACTCAATTCAGGAATCGAACCGTTTACATAAATAAAAATGGAACCCTCGGTGCGTGAATTCGACTCGCACTTGACCGTTTTTTTAAGGAAAAAAAAACGGAACCCTTATAGGATCACTTTGTTGTCCGTCTGTTTGTCTGTCAATACTCTTTATCTTGGGAACACATGAAGGTATCGAGTTGAAATTAAAACTATATACTTAAGTCTGCGGTCCCTTGAAGCTGTGAAAAAATTAAACTTTTAAGTTAACGAAAAATAAAGATACGGCCGTTTATGTCAAAAAACGTGTATTTTGACACTCTCAAGGGAATCAAAATTCAAAGGGGGTTTAGTAATAGACGTCTATTATGTTTTATTCATAAAATGCCTCAATCTCTCCCAGAAGCTCCGGTTTGACTGATATGACTCTGCCATCGTCGGTCTTTAGTCTCGTGAGTTGGCTCTGCATAATAGACAGATCTCGCGTAAACACTTCTAGATGAAAAGCATCACGTTTGACACACTCAAACGCGACAGGCTAGTTGAATTTCTTCATGACAGCGGTATTAGGGGCAAATCACTGGACTGATGTAAATATTAAATTAAAGTATCCATTTAAATATTTAGTTTCGCAGTACACCGCATACAATTATAGATAATGATGAGTACTAGACAATAAATGAATTGGAGTACATACTGTTGTGACATAATGTCGAGGGAGGGGAAAGAGTTTCATCATATAATCAAATTGGCCTGGTTAGTAATTTTTTTATCAGGAGTAAGAAGTCTTGATAACATATAGGCGTAATAAGCGTAACTTAAGTAATAATCAAATAAATACCTACGCAAAACTTTTACTTTCCTAAGTACAGCAACATACATGGCAAGAGAACACTAAAATATATGACGTTATTAATAATTTACCGACAACATTAATGGATAATTGAGGTATTCTATACAATACCTAGGCAATGTATAGAATACCTAAGGCGTTCAGGTAATGTATGAAATATTATTCAAGTATTATGGTCCATTACATACTTAACCTAGGTAATGTATACCGTTCCTAGGCATTGTACAGAGTATCTGCTGGTCCACCGGTAATATGTAAAATAAATAGATTTTGGCCCATATTTATCAATACTAACCAACCTACCTATTGATTACGGGCAAATGAAACATTTTCTATTACTTAAAATCAATGGGTGTAAAAGAAGAGAGCAGGGAAGGATTAACTTAATTTTAGAGCTCCCCGACACGGACAAGTTAAGTTAGAAGCTTCTGCCTAGCCTTCGTTGTTATTTTTATTATAACTACCTGGAAATACGAGCCTTACTTTAGGCCTCGCGAACAGAAATAGGACCTGATTTCTTATACATAATAAAATTAACGTGAAATTAATAATTCATCGGGCTATATGTAACATCTGTACTGGTACCATTCGTTTGCCCATGCATAACAAGAATAGGGCATTGGTGGCTACTTTGGATGCGCCATTGACAAACTATTTGATGACTGCGAAAATCTAACCGATACACACTCGATAATGTATTACGCGGCTGCAGCAGTATGCCGTGTGCTTTTGGCGAATGAAAGAGCAACCAGCCGTGCCGGCTTGGCAGTGCAGGATTGACTGTCCTATTGCTTACGGGCAAATGAAACATCATCGCATCCGCTTTCTTCTCTCAAACCACGCATTGGATTTTATTACTGTTTTCACTAATAGAAAAAACGTTATTCAAGGAAGGTTTGTGTGTTACGCTACGTCCAAGTCGCTCGCAGATTTTATTTTACAATTTTATAATTATCCGGGTTTTCGCAATATCCGAATTATCTTCTAATCTATTATAAAAAAAATATTATATTGTTTCATAATTTTATCGAATAAAAATACGATTTCTTAGCCAGCTCGTATTTTTCCCGGAAATTAATACATCTTGGAAACTAATTACTGGTCCTGCTTTGTTTAAAAACACGAATAAAACTCACAGCGACATCTCTTGTAGTGGCGATATTCTGGATTGCTTGTTCGGGACATGCGATCACGACTGGTTCTTTGTGATTGAGATGAATCAGACCAGTGTTGCCTTCGGCTGCTAAGTACCTATTGACTCGGCCACTGGAGTCATAGCGTAGGTACACCGGCTGAGGCTGACCAAGGTCTCCATTTATTCAAAATGTACAACCTGAATAAAAAATCTAGTTATAAGTGTAAAAATATCTGAAGTACTAAATACCCTTTGTACCTATTTTTCTGTTCTGTTTCCTTCTTCTTTTCTTTTATTTTTTATGTGTGTACATAAATAGTTCATTCTAGAAGATACAGTTTCAGGGCTAGATAGAGGCAATGCGTGTCGAAATACAGGCTCTAAGCCTAGTTCGGCAGCATATGTTAATTTAGGCACAATTTTATTGTAATATAACAATACCATAATTAAGAGCACAGACAAATTGTGTAATATGTATTTTTAGTGTAATAAATTATTATTATTATTAGTATGTTTTTATACATTTATTTATCTCAGGACCCTGAGGTCCTGGACCTTTGGAAGGCGTACGAGGAGTCGAAACCAACTCGCAGAGGCCCCAGGCGCTTTTAATGGAACTTGGTACCAACCGGTGATTATCGCTGTACGAGCTGTGCTAGTGCATCCAAGGACAACCCCCGGTTGGTGGGAAACTATTGTGACATATGGAAAACTAAGATATAGGGCTAGGCTATGGTTTGACTGGTTACCAGGAACTATGTTAAGACTATGGGCCTTGCCTGAACAATGTTATTAATTCCCATCGATAGAAAGGCATTATTAATATTAAGATATATATACACATATATTAAGAATTTTTATATTAACATTTATTATACGTGTGTACATAAATATTTAAATAAAAAATAATAATTTCTAACATCTTTTTGAATCAAGCTACTTGTGGAGCTTCTGCAAGAGGGGATCAGGGGTTTCTGCTGGAGAGTTTCTGCAAAAATGCTAATATTACTTTATGCCTTTGAATCATTGGACGTGATCGCAAGAAAATTATAGGTACTAAGGAATCGATTAGGCTTAAAGTTTACATAAAGTTTACCTCTGGGGTCAGGTGGCACTTGAGGCAATCGAGATTGTTCTTGCTCCAGCCATTCATCAAGGTAGACTTCAAACTGATCTTCATCGAGAATCAGAGCCATTTCTCCAGGCTCCTTTAGTAATTTAGCCGCTTCTGTTGCTCAAAGCGCTGCAAGCACTAACACTGAACGCATTTTTAGGCACAGCAGAGCTCACTCAATTGATTAGTTTATCTACTGTCTTACAACACTATTTTTCTCAATATATTGAACCAAACAGGACTAAACAAATCAATTGCTTTTTTATGTATTACATTTAAACTTTATCTACACTAATATAATAAAAAGTTTAAGTTTTTTTTTTGTTTGTTTGTAGGAGGTAATCTCTGAAAGTACTGGTCCGATAGCTAAAATTTTTTCACCAATTGAAAGCTGCTTTATACCTGAGTGACATAGGCTATATTTTATGTACGCGGGCGAAGCCGCGAACAAAAGCTAGTGCAACATAAATGAAACAAAATTGAATTGCCTTAATACGCCTGTTTTTAAATTATAGTTTACTCCTTAAAGTGAACATGTTGCATAGACAAAACTGCAAGAGTTTATAAAGATTTATTAAACATGTCTTTGTTATATAGTCTGGAAATAATATGAAGTAGTTCCTGCTTATAGTAAGGTTGAGAATCTACCGAGTGGATAGACACTTCACCGGCACCGTTCCGCTTGGGCGGAGCACCGCCGTGTCCTCGTGGCGATCGGCGGCAACGAGCTCTTGCGACCGGGCCCTAGTACAGGCCATTATCCAAAGCGAGGAGGAATGGCAAGTGATCGCCTCTTTCTCTTACTAGCAATGGAGGCAGCCACAGGCGTGAGGGAACGGACTTCCTCACGCCCCAGCCGCCGGCACCTCGAGCCCGATTTCCAGCACCGTAAGCGTGGGCCAGTGGACGACGAGCAATGGGTAACTCGCCGTCCGGCCGTCCGGTAACCATCCGAACCGAGCCCGAGTCGTCGACGGCGCGTAGTATGCCACGCACGCCTCAAAGAGATGTCAGCAAAACCTGTAGGGGCCCAATAGGGTCGAAGCCTACTGGGGACAAGGGTAGTCCGAAAATGAACGCAGGAATCTTGGAGCGCAAGGCAAAAAAGAAACATAGGTGTGGTTTTAGTCAGTAAAAGTCTGACACGATAGAGCGGGAAGTCATTGGATGATTCCCACCTTAAAAAAAAACCGTCACCGTACCTTAGCGGCAGGTGCCGCTTGTGATTGACGTAACAAAATAATCTTTCCAAGGCATCATTTACCCCCGATTTCTGATTTAAGCATTTGAAGTTGAGTATTTCTCAAACTCTACTTTAGCCTGCAAACCTGTCAAAATTTGGCACCTAAGTACGGTTTGAGACATACTTAACTCAAAATACTCAATTCAGAAACTCGCCCTATGTTTATCATTATTAGGAACTTTTACGCCAGAAATAACCTTTAAAATCGTAACAGCATGTATAAATGTATACCTGCCTTTTTGGCGATTTCTGGGGTTGGTTACAAGTAAGCATTTTATTTTGAGACCCCTTGACCAGTTTCAGTTATTGTAATTACACCTTGTTTTGATGTTGACGTTTATCACGTTTATTGTTAAATAAAATATAGTGTGCTTAACACAGTACATAAATATATATCTATACCTGACATAATATAATTACAGAAAAATGTCATGCAAAAGACATTTTTCTGTAATTATATTATGTCAGGCTCCAAAAAAATCATAATTAATTTCCTAAATGCTGGAAGCAGCTGAGTGATATGAGAGCCTTTGAAAAAAAGAAAGTTAAAAAATTCCTAGCAGATAAAGCTTACTACAATTTAAATAACTTTTAATGACTGAATTTGTTACATAATAATTTTTATCTTCCATAGACTTCTAATTTTATTTTGACAAATCTTTATTTTATATATTTATTTATTTATTATTAAATATACACACTATCTTTACAGGCTGAACCTAATACAATAGTGGTTTCCAAACCCAAAAAAAAAAATTGAAAAAAAAATCATAATTTTACACTAACATTAACCTAAAAAGCTAAAATAACACTAAACTCTATTACAATACTACTAACTATAAAAAATAAAAGAAGTAAGTACATAAAAAATTAAATTAAAAAATCTTAACGTTAACCTATATTATGTAAATACAATATAAAATCAGACTTAGTACAGTAACAAATATTTAAATATAACTAACAAAATTTAATAAAACTCTTGCGATTTCACTCTCATGGCTCGAAAATAGGTCAATCCTCTCATGCACTTCATATATATTGGTGGAACTATGAGTCGTGCTCATAGTGCCTCGAACCTAGCTTAAAGAAGCGATTGTTCATCATTTCCATTAGATGGTTATTTTAAATAAAAAGTGTCATTTTCCTTATTAATTTCTGCCGTTGTATTAACCCAATGGTGAACTGTAACGTCTCATAGTGCCACCTACATTATTTTAAAGAGTTAACTGTTCATTTCAATTGAACGGCAATTGTAGGTGGGTGGTAAGGTCACGTGTAGGGAATCCAATTCCGTATGCGCGGGATCTCGCAAATGCGGGATCCCTTGCATACGGACGACCTTCTTTTCAACCTGATTTCATTTTACGTTTTGATTTTTGGTTAAAATTTAATTTGGCTAAAGATTTATGGAAAAATATGTTCTAACTTATGTTCAGAGCCATAAAGTGCAAATTTGTACAGTCACTTCTGCTAGTGAACTTTCTCCTTCTAAGAAACAAAAACTAAATGATACTGTTTCACTTTTTGAAAATATTTCTTATGAAAAGAAAGGCCTAGGTCTTACTTATCCTCCTTTTGGTATTATGATTAACCCTAAAAAAGCCTAGTCCTAGTCCTAGTAGTCTAGACCTAGTAAGTTAAAGTTAAATCTTCCTAAATCTCAAAGACGAAACGTTAAATATTTTATTTTATGGTTTCTGATTATTTATACGGACTGCCTCTGCGAAATTCAAATTTTCCTAAGTTTATTTACATTTTGCAGGTCAAAGTGATACTGTGACCTGCAAAATGCAAAAAACCGAGACAATTTGAATTTTGCGGGCTACTCAAATGTAGCCCGCAAAATTATCCCCTTAAAATAAATCAAAATATACCAATCCCGCAAATCCCGCGGGATTCGAGGGATTGATGACTTCAATCTCTAATCACGTGCAAAGAAACCCAGACGATCATATGGTGATGCTTGCCCTTGAACTGAAAGAAAGTAAGAAAGAAAGAAAACACGTTTATTTAGCACACCGACACACACAATGAAGAAACAAGCACTTAGAAACTTTAATAAAAAAAATTAAAACAACAATATTGCCACTACCAACAAGGCAACAACTGCTGCCTTACTGTGCAACTGCCTATAACGAAATTGGGAAGACCACCCTCCATTTGGCTTTGGCATAAAATCATGCGCAAGGAAAAAAACAAGGATGGCCGATCACAAATAAATATAACAAGTTCTAGCCAGAAGATGTAAATTATTGTAGGTAAAATATCAAATGTCATTTTCCTTACTCATTTCTGCAGCTGTATTTTCCATAATGGTAAACTACAACGACTCATAATACCACTTATCTGACTTTAAAGTGTTAACTGTTTATTTCAATTAAATGATTCTTTTAGGGAAACGTAGTGTCATTTTCTATATTAATTTATGTAATTGTATATAACGCATTTGTTAAATGCATCATTAACAATGCCTTCTATATGCATAATGTAAACCTACGCCAGCCTATATGGTACAACTATTGATTATAACGTCGCTTTTTATTCCAAAAAAATTATATTAGCAACAAACAGCGTGAATAATTTTACTACCTTTTTTAAGGGTTCCGTACGTCAGTCAGCAAAAACGGAACACATAGGATCATTTTGTTGTTCATCTGTCTGTGTCAAAACCCTTTTTCTCAAGAACGCGTGAAAATATCAAGCTGCAATTATATCCAACACTCAAGTCCGTTACTTCTTATAGTAGTGAAAAAATCAAACTTCTAAGTCAACGCAATTTAAAGATAAGACCATTTAAGCTCCGTTTAGGCGCAGTGGTCATGAATGGTCAAAATTATATGTGAAAACCGTCGTATTGCGTAATTATCGTCAGTTTTATGATCAGTATTTGTTTTTTCCTGTTATTACATTGAAAAAAAGAATGAAAGAAAAATAATTTATTTGGTACAGCTCAAGGCACAAACACAATATAGGGTAACACGAAACAAAAATAAAAAAGTAGCAAAAATGAAGTTGTGTGCCTCACGGCTGCACCAAAATAGGTCCAGTTCAGCATGAATGTCAGACCCTGTCTGATGCTGGTTGATGTGTTTTTTTTTGTGAGCTCTAATTGACAGAACTATTACTAAAAGTAATTAGGAACTATAGAACTCGTCTTTGTACACCTAAAGCACTTTTAAAATTTTGCTTTTGGAAAAAATTATCTGCTACCGGAAGTTAGCTGATCATATTTTCATTTGATATTTTTTCCAGGAAAAACACCAGAACTTTTTCTAAAAAGTATCAGGAACTCCAGAACTATGGTTAACTAATGAAAAATGATCTGCTAAGCTCACGGCAATCACATTTTAGCACTCGCGAGGAAATTAATACGTATAGGGTACTTTCCATTGATCTAAAATCCAAAAAGGCAAGATACACACAAATACAGAAAAAAGACTGAAAACTGTAAATTTGAAATTACGAAACAAAATAATGACGTATTTACTTTTTCGGAAAAATCTTCGAGACTCAATTCAATATTACTATTTACATAGATAAAGTATGGAACCCGCCTCGGTGCGTGAATTCGACTCGCACTTGACCGTTTTTTCAGGGTTCCGTAGAAAAAAAAGGAAAAAACGAAACCCTTACAGGATAAATTTGTTGTCGGCCGTCTGTCTCTCTGTCTGTCAAGACCCTTTATCTTGGAACACATTAAGGTATCGAGTTGAAATTAAAACTATATACTCAAATCTGCAGGCCCTTGAAGCTGTGAAAAAACCAAACTTCTGAGTTGATGAAAAAAAATATACGAATAAAACGTATATTTCGACACTCTCAAGGGAATCAAAATTCATAGGGTACTTCCCGTTGACCTAGAATCCTGAAATTTGGCATGACGCAAGGTCTCATAGCACAAATATGGGAAAAAAACTGAAAACTGAAAATTTATTTAAAAAAAATATTTTTTGCGATTTTCGAAAAATCTTCGAAACTCAATTCGGGAATTGAACTGTTTTCATAAATAAGTTTGTAAGGAACCCTCAGTGCGCGAGTCCAACTCGCACTTGCCCGGTTTTTATTATTGATAGGCTCGCGATTGACCTCTATCTCACCTGATCGTAAGTGATGATATGGTCGATGATGGAGCACGTTTGCCTAGAAGTAACCTATTCACTCTTCACCCAGGTTGTAGTTTAGTGTAATTTTTTTTTTTTTGCCAGGTTAGGATCAGCAGAATGTCCTAGCAATTAACCGTGTGTGAATTGAAATATCGGGCACCCTCGTAGCCCCTGGGCCAGCTAGGTGAGGTTTAACGCTAGCCCTAGTTTTCACGTTTCTTGTCCAGCATGGTACGTGCACCGTTACGGAAAGAGTCACTCCTGATGTGGCAGTAGGGGTACCGCTGCTAAGTCGCATCCGCCGTCTCATTGAAATGTTGAATGACCCTTGTTGTCTCCTGATCACCGTTGTGTGAACAAGATTTTTAACAGTTGGTGGGACAGCCTTTTATATATAGCTGGCACAATACTTAGACTGCCAACTACCTGTGGTTGGCCAGCGGCGCACCGTGTTTCGGATCCCGCTACCCTCCGCGACTAGTCCCCCAATACGTTCATATCAGCGCCCTTTTCATTCAGTACACTCCTCATTTGTGTGAGGAATTCTTTGGTCTTCCTCTACCTCTTCATCATTAGTATATTTATCACTAATTTAGGCTTCGTTTCGATTCCTTTCCAACATTTCTCTTCTACTTATTTAGCTACATTCAAAGTTCCTCTTATAAATAACAGTTGCCAGCACGTTTGTTATATTTAAATAAATTATTTCGAATAACACGGAATGCGATAATGCCTCCTATTTTTTTTAATTCTCAAAATGAAAAACACATACAATTATTACATACAACCTAATGTAATAATTGTATGTGTTTTTAATTTTGTTTGTTATTTATTATCTTGGTGTACAGTCAGGGTTCAAAATTGTAGTTGCACTCTACCAATGATATAATTTAATTTGTAATATAGAATCTAAAGTATTGAATAAATTTGTTGTAGAGCTTTAAACTTCTTCTATAAATAAATTTTAGACCTCTGACTGAACAGCCAAGTAAATTTAAGAAAAAAATACATCCTTTAGATTTCTAAGTTCAATCCAACATTTTTCTACTACTACTTGGTATTCGAATATTTTAAACCTAAAATCTAAAACAGCTGTTGATAAGACAAGAACAAACGGAATAACAAGAAAAAGTAGTTTTTTTTTAAATGCATTTGCAAAATCAAGTCCTCGAGCTGTACACATCTCGTACTGAACAGTAGTAAAAATATCTCTGTTCATCATGACAGGAGTCCATTAGTTGCGAAGGCAGGAAGGTGTGGAACAGTTCTCCTGAAGTCGTCGACTGTGCAGCAGAAGCTATATCCGATATCGACGCGGTCAGGTTGCCACCTAATCCAGTTGAACGCGCTGTTGTTGCGACAGCGGTCCGTGCAGAACTGACGCGCGCGAGCCTCGGCTAGCGTGTAATGAGGATTGTTGATACTTATAAACGCCGTGCCAATGCGCCGAGATGCATCGTACACCACCTGACAAATAAAATTTCCTTTTGATTTTGGTTGAACTGCTTCATTGAATAAAAAAAAAATTATACTTCAAAAGCCAGCCAACAAAGTATTTGATTAGACAAAATATCATTTAATTCTTTGTCTAATCAAATACTCTGTTGATTGAATTTGATTAGACAAAATATCACAAAACAACGTTAAAAATTCATATTTTACATGAATAATTTTCAAACAACTATAATTTTCAACTTCCAAAATAGATTTGTCACCTATATATAAGGGTTAAGAATATACCTTGTAGAAGTAAAGCGGAACGGGGATCTGGTTGCTTTGCGGCACCAGGAAGATGTCGACGAAGCGATTGTTCTGATCACGCAGCTGCGTCACGCCATAGGTACCAGTGTAGATGACGGTGTTGTAACCAGCAGCGGCGATACGAGCACGAAGATTCTGCAGCAATATACATAAATGTTGAAAATCACGCAAAATAATTAAATAGTAAACAGTTAACACTACTAAAAGTTAACCTGCTCCAGTGAGTTCCAGTTGCCAGCGTTGAAGGGCTGCCACTGAGGAGCAGCATTGATAAAGAAGAAAGTAGCGCGCTGACCGGTAGCGAAAACGTAGTCACTCTTCGCAGTAAGATGACCACGAGCCAAGAACTGGTGGTTTGTTATATATCTGTCTGCTAAAGCGGCTCCGACATATTGGGTGACGACGGTCTTCTGGTGAGCTTGAGTATACATAGTGTTGACTGCAACACCAGGGAAGAAGTTTCCGGCTAGAAATTATAAATAATATATCTGGTTTGGTTTTAAACGCTATAATAAAGTTAAAACCACGAAGAGGACTTGGGAATGCAACTATTATTACCTAACCAACTAGGTCTATCTACGCCAGTTTGATGTACAGCATTCTCACGAGTCTGATCATACCAAACGTACAGCACTTCCATACGGTTCTGGTTGAAGCAAGACCAATAGAGAGGATGGAAAACATTGTTGACGATGAAGCCCACTCTGAAAATAATAATTGATTTTAGATTAATGTGCGCACAAGTATAAGAGAGAGATGAGACCAGCTCCAAGTGATTAGGCTCTGCTCAGAAACTGTTGTAGGTCTAGTGTACTACACACCGAATAACGAGGTTGTTATTCCAACAACGACTGGTAGTTCCCTGGGCTTCATAGTTTGAGTGTGCAGAACAAGTCAGTTGACCGAAGGCTCCGTTCCCATGCAGCCAGCCGGAACCAGAAACGAGATTGTTGTTCACACATGTAGCCGTCTGAAATAATGTTAAAATATTTCAAAAATTGGCCAAGCATTATATTTAATGGTTGTTTAAGTATATTGTAGATTTTGTTCTTAATAAACTGTTGCGCTCATAACTTCTAAATTTTTACGTTAAATCAAGTAAATGTGTTCGAGATGTTTTATCCGGGCATGAGGATCAGAGGTCGGAATTAGGTAGAGTTATTCATGTACTTGCATCGAAATGTTGATATTAATATGGATCTTCCCGGGATTTCTAATGAAAAATCCCGTGTGGCCAACAATATTACAAATAAATAATAAAAAAAAAACCTCAGAGATAGATAAGACATATAAAACAAAGATAATTAACATACAATTTTTATTAGTATTTTTCATTGAAAAATATTTCTCTACGGCACCTGAAGTGAGGTTAACAAATATACACACTTCCTCCTCCTCGTTATTAATGCAGGAAGAATTTTTTTCTGCTATATTTCTGGAGCAGTGGTGGCCAAGTGGTAACGGCCCCGACTTACGAGTTGTAGGTCGCGGGTTCAAACCCAACCAGGCGCATTAATTTGTGTAATTTATTTCATCACCACTGCTCTCAAAACGGTCAAGGAAAACATCGGATCTTCAATATCTCCGAAATCAGAAAATTCCCAGATAGTGTCAGAAATAACAAATGACTAGCGTCTTGTAACAGAGTTATCTATGACGTAATGAATTCTTGCGTAAATATTTAATTATAAACTACAATAACGTAGTTAAACAAAATTATAATTGACGTTGAATCAGCAGGTTGACTAATCTTTCTGAATACGAGTCAAACTTACAGCGACATCTCTTGTGGCTGCAATATTCGGGTGTCGGATGGATCGTCCGGAGCCGGTGCACGCGATTACGACTTGTTCTCCGGTATTCAACCGGATCTGGCCGGTGTTCCCGTTGGCAGTCAAGTACCTGTTACCCCGGAGATAAACCGGCTGAGGTTGTCCAAGATCACCATTTATTCTGAATGTGCACCCTAAAGACCAGATTTAGATACACTTCCTTAACTTGTTCAAGAACAATTGTGAACAATGAACATATATAACTTCTCTTGCCAGCTCGACTTTAAATCTTGTTACAATAAATATTTACCGCTCCTGGGTCCAGCTTCAATGTAAGATGAATTAGCCATTTTGGATTGTTGAAGGGCCAACCAGGCATCGAGGTAGTCTTCAAAATCATCTTCGCCGAGAACCAGAGCCAGCTGTCCAGGCTCCGGTATTTCAGTCGGCAACGCTGCCGCTGCAGCCAAGAGAGCTGCAAGCACTAACACTGGACGCATCTTTGCGGATGGCACAATCTGCACTACTGATGTATAGAATAATGTTTACTGTTTTATATTAGTATGTCTTTAATAATAGATTATCTTTGTTTATATCAAAGCCCATTTTGTCAATTTTATCAAAAGACTTAACCGATTAATATTTATTATCTAGCCAAAAACATTTGTAGCTGTCGTTTCAAGTTCCGTAGGTATAACTCCATGAGCTAGGATAGATTTATTTAATAAACTCTTTCTGTTATAAACTTTACGACTCAGATAGCCGCTGTCGGGCGTACTACTCCCGCCTCCATCACCGACACCATCTCAGTTAAACGGATAACTTGTATACGGGGCACACCTCCACCGTAAGCTCCACCGTGTCCTCCGGCAGTCCGTACAATGGCGACACCCCCGAGCGTTTCTTCCGCCTGAATCCAGTACAGGAACCTCCCTAACTTACCATACCCGGTGAGGACCTGCATCATGCAGAAGGTGAGGACGCTGTTACGCCTCTTCAGCCCCTTCTTAAACAGAGTACTTACCACATTGATTATGGCGTACCCAACTGACAGATAGTTGATGTTACAAGGAGTAACTTAGGCTACTTTTCATTTTCCCGCGGGAAAGCAACTTAATTCCCAGGTGGGAATATATCTCTGAAATGTATAACATTTTTTTACACGATCGCCCCAAAAAAGGGGAGTAACGAAGTCGCAATTATGTGATAGTAGATAATAAATAACATATTTCCTATTGTATTTTTTTTTTAATACCATTTTGAAATCCTCACGGTGAGCCCTTTAATTTGATACCCGTATGGCAGTATATAAAAAATACTTTAACCCATTTAAAGTATAGCGTCTCACAGTCGTTATGTTGGTTTTTTTTTAACGTCACCTATCTAAGAACACTTGGTTTAATTATTTAAATTCTTGATAGGTTCGCGCTTGACCGCTATCTCACCTGATTATAAAGACAAATCTAACGATATCTTAATTATAAGTATAAATCCATTCAGTGGTTTGGAAGATTTGAGATAATAAAGAATATTACATACAAGATACGCGGGAAAAATATAACCCTTCTTGTAGTCGGGTAAAAAGAAAATAAATTTGTCTATTACTACTTGGTATTCGAATATTTTAAACCTAAAATCGAAAACAGCTGTTGATAAGACAAGAACAAATGGAATAACAAGAAAAAGTAGTTTTTTTCTATCTAATATGTATTTGCTAAATCAAGTCCTCGAGCTGTACACATCTCGTACTGAACAGTAATGGAAATATCTATGCTCATCATGACAGGAGTCCATTAGTTGCGAAGGCGGGAAGATGTGGAATAGTTCTCCTGAAGTCGTCGACTGTGCAGCAGAAGCTATATCCGATATCGATGCGGTCAGGTTGCCACCTGATCCAGTTGAACGCGCTGTTGTTGCGACAGCGGTCCGTGCAGAACTGACGCGCGCGAGCCTCGGCTAGCGTGTAATGAGGATTGTTGATACTTATAAACGCCGTGCCAATGCGCCGAGATGCATCATACACCACCTGACAAATTAAAATTTCCTTTTGTTTTTTGTTGAACTGCTTCGTGGAATAAAGAAAAAAATTTTATACTTCAAAATCCAGCCAACAAAGTATTTAATTAGACAAAATATCATTTAATTCTTTGTCTAATCAAATACCCTGTTGATTAGACCAAAATTATCACAAAACAATATTTAAAATTCATATTTTACATGAATAATTTTCAAACAACTAAAATTTTCAACTTCCAAAATAGACTTGTCACCTATTTAAAAGGGTTAAGAATATACCTTGTAGAAGTAAAGCGGAACGGGGATCTGGTTGCTTTGCGGCACCAGGAAGATGTCGACGAAGCGATTGTTCTGATCACGCAGCTGCGTCACGCCAAAGGTACCAGTGTAGATGACGGTGTTGTAGCCAGCAGCGGCGATACGAGCACGAAGATTCTGCAGCAATATACATAAATGTTGAAAATCACGCAAAATAATTAAATAGTAAACAGTTAACACTACAAAAAATAAACCTGCTCCAGCGAGTTCCAGTTGCCAGCGTTGAAGGGCTGCCACTGAGGAGCAGCATTGATAAAGAAGAAAGTAGCGCGCTGACCAGTAGCGAAAACGTAGTCACTCTTCGCAGCAAGGTGACCACGAGACATGAACTGGTGGTTTGTTATATATCTGTCTGCTAAAGCGGCTCCGACATATTGGGTGACAACGGTCTTCTGGTTTGCTTGAGTGTACATAGTGTTGACCGCAACACCAGGGAAGAAGTTTCCGGCTACAAATTATAAATAATACATCAGGTTTGGTTTTTAACGCTATAGTAAAGTTAAAACCACGAAGAGAACTCGGGAATGCAACTATTATTACCTAACCAATTAGGTCTATCTACGCCAGTTTGGTGTACAGCATTCTCACGAGTCTGATCATACCAGACGTACAGCACTTCCATACGGTTCTGGTTGAAGCAAGACCAATAAAGAGGATGGAAAACATTGTTGACGATGAAGCCCACTCTGAAAATAATAATTGATTTTAGATTAATGTGCGCACAATTAAGAGAGAGAGAGATGAGACCAACCCCAAGTGATTAGGCTCTGCTCAGAAACTGTTGTAGGTCTAGTGTACTACACACCGAATAACGAGGTTGTTATTCCAACAACGACTGGTAGTTCCCTGAGCTTCATAGTTTGAGTGTGCAGAACAAGTCAGTTGACCAAAGGCTCCGTTCCCATGCAGCCAGCCGGAACCAGAAACGAGATTGTTGTTCACACATGTAGCCGTCTGAAATAATGTTAAAATATTTCAAAAATTGGTCAAGCATTATATTTAATGATTGTTGGAGTATATGACACTCTGGGTTTTGAAGCATCGAGGCAGTACTGAAACTGTTGCGCGCAGTTAATGTTTAAGTTAAATGTGTTCGAGATTTTTTATCCAGGCACAATGATATATTTTTATGGCATTCGGTTTCTAAACGATACGTATGATTTATTATTGATCCATTTACAGTTAAATTAAGACGTTAAAACGATTTTTTTCTTAATAACATATTGGATCTTCAATATCTCCGAAACCAGGAAATTCCCAGATAGTGTAGGAAATAATAACAAGTGACTAGCGTCTTCTAACAGTCTATGACACAATGAATTCTTGCGCTAATATTTAATTATGAACTACAATAACCAAAAACAAATACGATAGACGTTGAAACAGCAGGTTGACTATTCAATTTGAATACGAGTCAAACTTACAGCGACATCTCTTGTGGCTGCAATATTCGGGTGTCGGATGGATCGTCCGGAGCCGGTGCACGCGATCACGACTTGTTCTCCGGTATTCAGCCGGATCTGGCCGGTGTTCCCATTGGCAGTCAAGTACCTGTTACCCCGGAGATAAACCGGCTGAGGCTGTCCAAGATCACCATTTATTCTGAATGTGCACCCTAAAGACAAGATTTAGTTACACTTCCTTAACTTGTTCAAGAACAATTGTGAACAATGAACATATAACTTCTCTTGCCAGCTAGACTTTAAATCGTGTTACAATAAATATTTACCGCTCCTGGGTCCAGCTTCAATGTTAGATGAATTAGCCATTTCGGATTGTTGAAGGGCCAACCAGGCATCGAGGTAGTCTTCAAAATCATCTTCGCCGAGAACCAGAGCCAGCTGTCCAGGCTCCGGTATTTCAGTCGGCAACGCTGCCGCTGCAGCCAAGAGAGCTGCAAGCACTAACACTAGATTCATCTTTGAGAATGGCACAACCTGCACTACTGATGCATAGGTTGATGTTTTCTGTTTTATACCAATACATCCATAATATCGGATTACCTTTGCTTATATCTAAGTCCATTTTGTCGATTTTATCAAACGAGACTTAATCAATTAATATTATTATTTTTATGCCAAAAATATCTGTAGCTGTCGTTACAAGTTCCGTAGGTATAGTTCCATGAGCCAGGATAGATTTATTTAATAAACTCTTCTTCTCATAAAAGTTTCGACTCAGATAGCAATCTGTCGGGCGTCAACACTACTTCCGCCTCTATCACCGATGCTAATCCTAACATTATGCCTTAGATAAACGATGGAAACTTGTTTGAGTAAAACTTGTATAATCCTGTATAATGTCTATAAATGCCAAACCCTACCCTAGCACGAGCAGGCCCAATTCTGATTAGAGCGAAATACAGAAAAACAATGCTATGTTAAAAAAAAAACTCATTCTCTTCATAGTATCAGTCGTTTAAATAGACGCATAACCCGACCCACCAGGTCATCGTTCCGCCTTGTGGGAGGCTTGTGGAAAGTTGTATTAGACATTAATTAATAATGTCTATAAAAAAGGTAAATATGTATAAAAAAGGTGAGACCCAAAAGACGTCCGTAAGGAACTCTAAATTGAATAGCATCATTACCACTTATCGAATATTTGAATGACATGGATAGAATTTAAATTAATCCAAAAATTATTTTTAATGCATTGCTGTAACGCCTATACGAGTAGATTGTACATTATTTTGTTACAAGATTTTTACAAAGACCGGGTCTTGATTTCTGTATAGAGACTCAGAAGTCGAGAGCTAGACAAATTCAATTTTAACGTGTGAACTTTCAAAACTAAGAAGCAAGAACCAAAAAACACAATATTTTGTTTACAGTCCATCGAAAATCTGTTATAGCTTTATAATGGGATTTATGACAATGGTGCACTTTTCGCAAAATTATCCCTAATTTAATTTCCTATCTCTTGACGAAGCAAGGGTCCGCCACAGTAGTCCGCCATCCCGAAAAGTCTTGAGCTCCATTCACGTTTCGTCACACTCCAGGTCCAACCATTTTATTTTAATTAACAAAATAAATCAAAAAGCTTTTGTTCATTATAAATCAATAAAAATGTACTCTTCCTACTAATATAATAAACGTGAAAGTTTGTATGTATGGATGTTTGTTACTCTTTCACGCAAAAACGACTGAATGGATTTCGATGAAACTTGGTACACGGGTAGACCATTTCCTTGAATAGCACATAGGATACTTTTTATCCCGGGAGTATGTTCCCTTGGGATAATTTTCTACTATCACGCGAGCGAAGCCGCGGGCAGCAGCTAGTAATACTTTATGTAATTATCTAAATGATATTTACACATTAATTAGATAAGATATTGTGTGATCCCATTTGATATGTGACGTCACAAAATAATTCGTATGAATTTCGTACTTCATCTTCATATGATACGGCGAATATAAAAACTACGGTCAATTAACTCATAGCTCCTTTTGTCCGTTGGGGTTTTTTTTAGATGGGCAAATCATCTAATGACAAATCCCGCTCTTGGGCGGGGCGGGAGATAGTGTCAGACTTTTACTGACTAAAAACAATAATATTTTTTTTTTATTGTTCTCTCTTCAAGACCCACTCCTGTTCCTTTGTTGCCTTCGTCCTAGGGCTCCGGGTTTCGATTTCACACTACCCATGGCCCCAGTAAGCTTCGACCCTGCTAGGCCCTTACGATTTGCTGACATCTCCCTGAGACGCGCGTGGAACAATACGCGCCATCGACGACTTGGGCTCGGTCCGGCCGGTTACTGGACGGTCGAACGGTGGGCTACCCATTGCTCGCCGTTCGCAATCCTGTTGGGGGTAGACTTCTAAACAACAGATTCAAAGGTTCAAAGCATTTTATTTCAAATAAACCATTTACAGGCACTTTTGAAATGTCATGAGTCAACCCAAATAATTATATGGTTTTTTCATTTAAGTTTAATCATACCGTGTAACTTAACTTAGTTGGCCCGAGCGTTAAGGTTTATTGTAACTGAAATGATCTTAAACCCCCTGATATTTTAAAAGAAGTAATAAATAATAATAATATTCCACAACTTTCACACAACGCTATCTAGTCCCAAACTAAGCAGAGATTGTGCTATGACTACTAGATAACTGATAAACACTTACTACTTATATATTTCTGAATACATAAATATATATGTCGTGGATTGATGGCGCAACGGTGCGATGGACAGCGCCATCTAACAATTAGTTTCGTAAACTAATAATATCGTCACCGGAAACGCAAGCGGCGCCCTACCGCTTGGACACGATCGTCGGTAGAGGGGATGCAGCGAGGACTGGAGGGAAGCCCGAGAGGTGCGGCATTCTACCTCGGACAGCCTCGGCATACGCTTAGTACCAACGCACGTGTTTGTTTCCTTTTGTAAAACCGTTATCAAAATAAAATTATTCTGATTCAAATTATCTTTCGTTCGAGTACCCAAGTCAGTGCCCACACCTACCAAGAACTATGTCGGATCGTGATGAAGACCCGATGTTTCGCATCTCGGCCACCCTTGATGATAAACTAGCTTCTGCCAGCGGCTTCGGCCGCATAAAAGTACATACAAAATTTGGACCCCAATTTCATCCCACCAGAGGGTGAATTTAGGAAAATCCTCTCTTAGTGCTCGCCTACGTCATAAAAGGAAACCTCATGCAAAATTTCACGTTCCTAGTCCCAGTAGTTTCGGCTGTGCGTTGATATGCCAGTCAGTCAGTTTCTCATTTTTAGTATATGCTTTTGCCTGAATATAGTTTGTCCAGAATCAATAGCTGAATCGATTCCAATAATTTTTACACCATGTTATATGTGTATAATGTGTACACACTACCGACACTAGGTACAACATACACGGCAGGTCATTGCGGGCATTGTGTGTCAGCATACAACTGGGTGCGGGATCAAAACAACCCCTCAGTCGCCTGGATGGCCCGGTGATTTTTGCGGACAACCAGGTAACAATATAACAAGCTTATAACTTTGTAATTTTTCATGATACATTTATGAAATTTTGTACATAGATTCTTTACATAAAAATACTAGACACATGTTTCTAGATTACACCTAGACATAGAAAAAATGATGGTGCTCATCACACAAATATTATCTTGGGTGTGAACCGAACATGGCAGTGGGGGCCACTAACCGCTACACCAAAAGGCCAGTCAAATGTAAATAAAATTGCATTATTTATTATTTTTTATTTTATTTTATTTATTTGGCTCACCAACAATTGACTACACACATACAAAGATATGAAATACACGGAATAAACTTATAGATTAGTGCAGCAATTCCTTACAGGTAAGCACAACATGCGTAACTTTACTGTTAGTTGCCTACTTAAAAGTAACTTACTCACCAAACACAATAATTACCGCTTATAACTAAAAAACTAAATTATTTGAACTAAAAACTAAGTTAACAAGCCAGCCTAACCATCGCATTGTTTCTTAATTATTTTATATACAATACTTTTAAACCTACCAAGTGAGTCAGAGTGTACATCGATAAGATCACTGTAGTTGTTTAATAATTTGCATAGACGCGGGATGGGAGAATTAGCACCAAGAACGTTATTCAGGTAGGTAGTCTAGAAAATTTCGAAATATACTGTCCAAGGAAAAAATGTTGCACACAAACGAATTTCCCCCTTTTCACCCCTCCTAAAAAATTGAATCTTGTAAAACCCTTTCTTAGTGCTCACCCACAGCGTAAACTGAAGCCTTATGCAAAATTTCAGGCTCCTTGGCCCAGTAGTTCCGGCGCCGATATGTCAGGCAAGCGATTTCTCCTTGTATGTACGTATATGGTATATATGCGAGTTCGGCTGAAATGATGATGATGATGATGCTGTATGTATCATCATCGTCATCATTTCACCCGAAAGACGTCCATGACTGTTGGACATAGGCCTCCCCAAGCGTCTCCACAACGACCGAACCCGTGCGTCTTGCATCCACCGCACATAATCGTAGATAATTTCATTTTTACAATTAGTATTTACTGTGGGTCTTCTGTGTTTAAAATGGTACTTACTCGTAGTTATACCGCCAGAAAGTTTGAATTTTGTTTCTTTTTTAAAATTTGCAAGAAATCACAGACAAAATTCCCAGATTTTATACATCATTTGATGTGTTATACAAATACAATAGCTTTCGTTTTTAATTTTAATTTTGATACAGTATGCAACCGCGCCCTCTTGCTCACAAACATACACATGCAGAAGGTGCAACAAGTAGGCCAAACATATGGGTCGACGAGTTAGCAAGATGTAATAGTATATTTTGATACAAATGAAGAAAGTTTGCCATTGCGACCGAGGGGGAATCACCTCAATCACCCAAACCGCAGGTGAGGGTGTTCTGGAGCCGAGCGATACAGTGACAAATTTCCACGTCTATCAAACGACGTTTTTCAATACACTTTGGAAGAAATAAATAAACGGATGTTGACTAAAAATATAATCAAATGTGGTGGGGGCGAGCTCGCGCACTTTTCCGTACTAGTACGAAAAACAATGCGTTCCTAAAAGCGGTAGGAGGAGAGCGAGTTTTCGAGTAAGTGTATTGAAAAAGATGTTTCGTCTTTAGGTATCTAGTATTGGGCTATGCCTTCACTCACACAACCGGGCTAACTGTCGGATAATAAATTGCAAGTTGAACGGAGCATAAGCTGATAGAACAAATCAAAGATTCCAAGATCTGTATCATAAATAACCATTACAAAATCAGACTAAACAAAACAGTTTATAATATTTGTATATTTTTATCAGTATATTTACAAGAAATAGTAGTACAGCGGTAAACGTCATATCATCAAACTTATGTAAAGAGACCGTTGGTAACAAAGGCAGGTAGATGTGGAATAGTTCTTCTGAAGTCATCGACTGTGCAGCAGAAACTGTATCCGATGTCGATGCGATCAGGTTGCCAGTTGAGCCAGCTGAACGCGCTGTTGTTTCGACAGCGGTCCGTGCAGAACCTCAGGGCTTGTACCTCCGCCTGCGTGTAGTATGGATTGTTGATGCTCACGAACGCCGTGCCGAGGCGGCGAGATGCGTCGTACACGACCTGACACAGAAAGATATTATTGTGTTAAAAATAAAAGACTGTAACACTGGATGTTATCAGACAATAAGTTACTGATAAAGCAGGATTAAGAAGATTAGAATGAAAGATACAAAACAAGGAACCATAGCAGCTGAACAACATTCAAACATTGCCAACGGCCCGTCAATTATGGGATTCAAGATCACTATGCAAGGACTCTGCAAACTATGTATTTCTTTCCATGTCCCTTCAAAGTCGTGCTGTTTATGTTATTTTGTTAAATTAATAGTTAAGACTTTTTACCTTATAGAAGTAAAGTGGAACTGGGAGCTGGTTGCGTTCTGGTACCAGATAGATGTCGACGAGACGATTATTTTCATCACGCAGCTGTGTTACACCGAATGTACCAGTATAAATCACTGTGTTGTGCCCAACAACGCCGATGCGAGCACGGAGATTCTGTATTTACATACATTAATATCAAAAATGTTGACCTGTCTAAGAGGACATTTAATAGTTAATAAATTCTTGTCCAAAAGCTCACCTGTTCCAGCCAGTTCCAGTTACCAGCGTTGAAGGGCTGCCACTGAGGAGCAGCATTAATGAAGTAGAAAGTAGCTCGCTGACCAGTAGCGAATACGAAGTCACTCTTAGCGGCAAGGTGACCACGAGCCATGAACTGGTGGGTGGTAATATATCTGTCGGCTAATGTGGCTCCGACATATTGGGTGACCACGGCTTTCTGATTAACTTGGGTGTACATGGTATTGACAGCAACTCCAGGGAAGAAGCTTCCAGCTACAACCAAAACATACAAAGTAAGTTTTTCATACAGAATTTTACGGTATCGTCTGCTTTCATTTACTGAACCACCCCAAGACACGTCGAACTGAGACTTACCTAGCCAACTAGGTCTGTCTACGCCAGATTGATGGACAGCATTTTCAGGATTTTGGTCATACCAGACGTATAGAACTTCCAGGCGGTTCTGGTCGAAGCAGGACCACAAGAGTGGGTAGAAGACATTGTTGACAATGAATCCGACACTGAAAAATCTTCGTAATTAGTTTTTATACAAAAAACCAAATCATACAACAAAACAAGTCGAGGAGGTCGACGTTTAGAATTATAAATCAAAACAAACCGAATAACGATGTTGTTATTGAAGCAACGAGTGGAAGTCGTTTGAGCCTCATGGTATGCATGTGTAGAGCAGGTCAGCTGACCGAAGGCTCCATTGCCATTCAACCAACCGGCACCAGAGACGAGATTGTTGTTCACACATGTCGCTGTCTGCAAGAGAGGGTATGAAATGAATCATTTAGTACAGTACTTAGTAACAGGATGTTCATTTTTCAAATGTCTTTGCTTATATTATAACTTACAGCGACGTCTCTAGTTGCTGCAATGTTTGGGTGCAGGATGGATCGTCCGGAGCCGGTGCAAGCGATCACAACTTGTTCACCAGTGTTCAGCCGGATCTGGGCGGAGTTTCCGTGTGCGGTCAAGTACCTGTTGCCCCCACGGAGATATACCGGTTGAGGCTGTCCAAGGTCTCCGTTAACATTAAGCGTGCAACCTGATTTCAAAATTTTGTTTGTATTGAAACTATCTACGAGCAACAAAGTGATGAAAAACCATATTTCAGCATCAGACCTCTGACTGACTTTAAAATTGATTAGGACATTAAAAAATACCGTTTCTGAGTTCAGCATTAGATGAATTAGCAGATTTGGATTGTTCAAGTTCCAGCCAGGCATCGAGGTAGTCTTCAAAATCATCTTCGCCGAGAACCAGAGCCAGCTGTCCAGGCTCCGGTATTTCAGTCGGCAACGCTACTGCTGCAACCAACAGGGCTGCAAGTACTAACACTGAACGCATCTTTGAGTATGGCACACCCTGCACTACTGAGTCGGATATTGGCGTCTATATTTATAATATTATAAATTTTATCTAACAAGTCTCAACCGATTATGTTTAATTATCGTTTTTCTCATGACGTTTCGTATAGTGGTTCCAATTTAGCAAGTTCCGTAGGTTTCAAGATAAGTCTTTAACTTATAATCTATAATATTATTGATAACTTATAATTTATAATATTATTGAGAAATCCATGCTTATCGTGGGGTTGAGGACCTAGAAAGTTTCTCATCCTTTGTTATGTGCACAAATTGCAAATTCAAGCGTGATAGTTCTTTATTATAGTCAGTGCCAATAGTCACTGTCCTTCCTACCTTTTTAAAACACTGTTTTTCCCCTATATTGGAGAAGTGTACACTATTATGTCTCTATTCCTAACAATAAATTAATTGGTTAGAAATTTCCTGAGTATTATGTCCTTAATATGTACTGATATGTACAGTCTACTAGACATCAGTTGTATTAAACCAGTTTTACTACAAAAATCGCCTTTACTGGTACGATATTAGGGTGATGTCAATACTTCTAATGGTAACCGCTGATGTGCGGTTGTTACTATTCAATGTGCTACACTTACCTCATTAAATGGACGGGCTGATTTCCGTATTAGCCCTAGAAAACATAAAAATAAGCTTGTTCTTAATGGATCTCTAAAATTATAATATTAATGGATTTTCATAATTACTTAAACGATAAAATGAACAAATATCAGTTAGATAAGACTGTACATAACATATACGAAACAGTTGTTTAATGACGTCTCAATAACAATCTAAGTATTTTTGAAATAATTTATAAAATAAATTTCGTACTAAGATTATGATTTTTAGAACTAAACCTACATAAATAAGTTTCTCCAGGAAAAAATATTATTACTAAGCAGCAGACTAAAGTGAAGATGTCGGCACGAGCTTGTGGTGACTCCACAGCTTGACTCCTAGTCCTGTGACTATCATTTATCTGCTAGAACAGAAGCCTGTTGCATACAGGGGAAAGGGTGACACTTTTTTTACAGGGCATCAGATTGATCTCACTACCTATCTAAATAGATTGAAATATCAATAATTGTCCTCTTTAAACCTCTTTATGAGAAGATGTGATATCATCATCTGATGATGAGTTATCTAACTCCTCCCAGTCTGAGTGAAGTGAGAGGTAGCATCAGACTTTTATTTACAATAATCCACCTGTGTTCCTTCAGTTGCCCTTTACTGGGTCACGGCAACTCTTTCGAACAATGCCGCAGCTCATCCTATTTTGCGACTAACGTCCTTATATTGAATCTATACTTATAATTACAGCGTCACCAGGAGAAATAGGGGTTCATTTTTATAAACAACATTATTTTTAGTATATGCGAAACCCAAACCCACGTGTCTAGTATTATTATAATATAAAGAATCTATGTACAGAATTTCATAACTGTATCATGAAAAAGCACAAAATTATATGCTTGTAATGTTACCTGGTCGTCCATACAAACACATGGTCACCGGGTCATCCGAGCGACTGAGGGGTTGTTTTGCTCCCGCACCCAGCTATGCGTTGTCGCCTAATGCCCGCTATGACCTTTCGTGACCTGTGTTGTACTTAGTGTCGGAGATGTCCAACTTATGACCTTTTTTAAATACTTTTTGGGAAAAATCTAATATATGGTGTAAAAAATATTGGAATCGATTCAGTTACTGATTCTGAACAAACTATATTCAGGTTTTGCATATACTAAAAATAATTCTAAATATATAAAACTCAAAGGTGACTGACTGACATAGTGATCTATCAACGCACAGCCCAAACCACTGGAGGGATCGGGCTGAAATTTGGCATGCAGGTAGATGTTATGACGTAGGCATCTGCTAAGAAAGGATTTGGATAAATTCTACCCCCAAGGGGATAAAATAGGGGATGAAAGTTTGTGCCGCAAAAAATATACCTAATTAATAATAATACTTAACGCGAGCGAAGCCGCGGGCAAAAGCTAGTTGTATATAAAAGGAGAAACTGACTGACTGACATGTCAACGCACAGCCGAAACTACTGGGACTAGGAACGTGAAATTTTACACAAGGTTTCCTTTTATGACGTAAGCGAGCACTAAAAGAGGATTTTCCAAAATTCACCCCCTGATGGGATGAAACTGAGGTCCAAATTTTGTATATGAAAAATTCAGAATCAGTACCTAACTAAATTTACTGATTCTGAACAAATCATATTCAGGTTTCGCATATACTAAAAATAATATTGTATATAGAAGATATAGATGTTTTATTATTGATGTGATTGAAATTGAACTTGTTCGTTTTTGTCTGGCTTCCTATTGTCGACTGCAAACACACTCTACCAAACTTGTATTTTATACTTACTGATGCGTGTAAATCATATACTTATAGACATTGATGGATTCGTGCGTATCTATCTTATCATTATTTTTATATCCAACTAGCACTTTGCCAACTACATAGTTCGCAAGTGTGTTTTCATAAGAACTTTAACACCTCATAAACCGTACTTTGAGGGTACTTTTGAAAAAGTAATAATGACAGTCTTTATTTTTCATTTTAAGCTGTTGATCCCCGCATTAACGCCGGCGTTCACGCGCCATTGTCTTACTTCTTATTGTATCTCTAATTACGCACTCAAAAGGTTAATTAGAATTTGTGCCGATTTTTAAGTTTAGATATTAACCTAAGGAATAAGAGTCTCCAATTTATAACAAAGGTTTAACACTACCCAAATCGTTTACCCCGTTTTGAAAACCGAATAATGTAAACCTTTGTTTTACTTGAGTTACTATTTGAGCTAAGTCTCAAGTATACATATAATTTTGCGTACCAATGAAATTTCCCCCTTTTAACCCCTTTAAAAGTCAAATTTTTAAAAACCCCTTCATAATGCTCGTCTATATTATAAAAGGAAGCCTTGTGCTAAATTTCACATTCCTACACGCATTTGTTTCGGCTGTGCATTGATATTTCAGTCAGTTTCTCCTTATACATATAGATTAGGATTCAATGACATCATTATAGTCTACAAATTGCTTTTTTTATATTCAATTCATAAATTAATTAAATTACCATTTGACAATTAAACAAGACGTCAATCGTCATTAAATAACCCGCCCCTGATCGTCCCCGGTGCAAAGGTACCCATAACACCCGTCGCATTACCTCGCAATGATTGTATATTTATAGTATTGTCAATTTGGTTCGAATTGACTGGTAATGGAGTAGAGTGCACACTTTTCATGTTCTATGAGTTGTGACCTAACCAAAGCACCCTCTACTCTAGGTGATACAGCAGCAGACTAAGGTTAAGATGTCCACAGCTTGACTCTTAGTCCTGTGACTATCCATCTATCATCTATATATCATTTATCTGCTAGAACAGAAGCCAGTTGCATACAGGGGAAAGGGTGACACTTTTCTTGCAGGGCAGAAATATTCATCTTAATATCTAAACAGATTGAAATATCAATAATTGTCCTGTTTAAACTTGTTTTTGAGATGAGATATCATCAGATAACGCCTTTCGGTCTGAGTGAAGTGAGAGGTAGCATCAGACTTTTATTGACAAAAATCCACCTGTGTTACTACAGTTGCCCTTTGCTGGGTCACGGCAACTCTTTCGAACAATGCTGTAGCTCGTCCTATTTGAGCCTAACGTCTTTATATTGAAGAAAATAAACTTCTTTCAGACGTGGGCGGGGCTCATTTTTAACATGAATATTAATGCGGTAGGTATTGCCAAAACGTAATCACATAATCCTTTTTGCCTTTCCGTCTCAAACTTACAAGACTATCTATAGCTGTTTTAATATCGAGTATTCACGAAATGCGGCTTTGTGCGTGACCAACCAGTGCCAGATATCATGATATCCATCACCATTATTGACATTATCGAAATAAATAGCATGTTTTGACAAAAACGAAATGATTAGCGCACTTTACTTGTAAGCCTTTTTTAAATCACTATTTTATCACGATGTGTATGAATGGGGATCGTAACAGGCGGTCAAATAAAATAAAATTTGATCGGAACGATCGTAGCAGTTGATCAAGTTTTTTTATTTTATTTTATAATAAAAACTGAAAAAAAATCAAATCATTTGCAATATTCTTAAGTAGCATACGACGTTTTTACGATAATAACTTAAAATTATGGACAAAACAAAAAAAAAAAAAAATATTTATTTGCTAGAATTTAGCAGAATTTAAAGCATCAATTACAGATCGTGGAATATGTATTAGGTACGTTATTACTGTGTTTCAGAGCCATATATACTGCCCAAATTGCATGCAGTACATTAAAATTTTGCATCAATTCGACATGCAAAATTTAAATGTACAGTCACAGGTCAAAAGTGGACGACGAGCAATGGGAGCCCGAGTGGTCGACGGCGCGTAGTGTTCAACGTGCGCCTCAAACAGATGTTATCAAAACAGTAGCGGCCCAGTTAGACCGAAGTCTAATGGGGTCATTGGTTGTCCAAAAGGGAACCCTGAGGTCATACGAATGGATGTTAGTCAGTAAAAGTGACACGCCCTCCGTCCTAGAGTGGGAGAAGTCTTTGGATAATTTCCCACCTAAAAGAGCCTTTAGCGTACCAACGCTAAAGGCTTTTAGGTGCTGAAGTGCTGTTGTATTTTAACAAAACTACAACAGCATTTTTGACTTCTGACTGTACCTATAGAAGTTAATTAATCTGCCCAACTATTTCCAACTATATTGGGATCAGCTTTCAGTCTAACCGTATGTAACTGTATACTAGTATTTTACATGAAGCGACTGCCTAACTGACCTTCACAATCAAGTAATTGGGTAAGACAATACCCTAAGCACGATTGGTATTAGACGTCAAAGATCTACCAATGACTGCTGGAACAACAGCTTAACGTGCTTTCTGAGGCACGGCAGTATCTCGGTATAATACCGATGTACTTGGTATAAGACATTAATACCGAGCAACCTTATCGAGCATTACTTAGCTTTGGATTGGGGGGCGGTTTTTTTTTTGGCGCGGAAAATTATCCAGTAACTTTTTACGCTGCGTTATAGGACCACGGCGGATTTCCTTTTTGAAATTCTCCGCGGCCCTAGCCGGCGGCCGGACAGCGTGATACCCATTACTCGTCGTCCGCAAGACCGAGTCTTCAATGGCTAGTAGTCGGGATCGGGGTCGCGCTGGCTGGGGCGCGAGGATGTCCGTTCTCTCACGCATCCGGCGGTCTCCTTCGCTAACATGAATGCTCGCAGAAGGAGGCGACCGCTTCCCATTCCCTCTCGCTCTAGAGTATGGCCTGAACCAGAACTTGATGCAATAGGTCAGCGGCGCCGATCCATGAGGCCACGGCGGTGCTTCACCCGAGCCGGGCACATCTCCACCATATACTCCACCGGGACGTTTCGTCCGCCTGAATCCGGTGCAGTGACCTCCCCAACTTACCATGTCCGGTCAGTATCTGCGTCATACGGAACGTGAGTACGCCTGGTGCCTCTCCAGCCAATCCTCAAAAAGGGAACTTACCGCCGTGATTGTGGCGTACCCAGGATTTAGACCTATGCGTTCGGTTTATTTGATCTTCGAGCTTCTACATTTAAATGAATAGAAGTAAAGAATAAAAATTAAAGACATGAATTACAATAATAAGTATACGCCAAACAAATTGACCATAGTTCAATATTAATATAATTAAAATAAATATAATCAAAATTCATAGTCTTCAAAATACAATAGCCAAAGTACAATTAAATTAAATCAAAATATATAAAAACGAAGGTAGCAAAGTTGTTACCAATACTTCACATTGAGACGTGACAATACTTAGGTAGCGCGCGAAACGTCCAACAATGCAACCGTGGCTTTAGTGGAACCGTGCTCCATTGTCAAGAGCTTCTTTTATTTAAGTATTGTTTCAAGTCCTCGCTTAGAAGTCGTCGTTAAGAATCTAAGACCGTCGAAGTCGGATATAACGTGAATCCTTACAACAAAAGGGTCTGAGTCATTTTCTGTCAAGAGGATACGGTGTCCTCTTCTGTTTAGATACTAAAGAAAAGAAAAATAAATAACAGTTTTCCTTTCATAATAAAAAGCATGCTGCAGCCATTAACACACCAACCGAGTTTGTCATCAACATGTGCTCTGAGGGCTCCGGGATTGGTCGAAAGAATTACAGCGAATCTGTAAAGGAACACCCATCTGAGTTTAGTTAGTAAAAATGTGACGCTACCTTTCTCTCTGCAGACAGACTGAGAAAAGTTATTTGATGATTTCGTGCCAAATAAAAAGGCATGTTCTCTTGTAATTTTTAGTAAGACCTTATTTTTAACCGACTTCAAAAAGAAGGAGGTTCTATGTTCGGCTGAATGTATTTTTTTTTAATTATTATTTATGTTCACCGATTTCTCGGTCAATTGTTGGTGCTGTTGTTGTTGTGGACTGATTTTGAAAATTATTTTTTTTGATTGAAAGGTTATGCTTCCAAGTTAGTCCCACAGAAATATTGTTATGATCTGATGATGAACTTCGAAGATATGCAACGGAACTCCTCATAGGACCACAGCAGAACTGTCGTAACAAATAAAATTGCTTTGTTTATATGTGTAGTCGATGACTGATTGACAGAAGAGGGGGGGATATGTCGAACTGATCTGATGATGAAGCCGGAAGGCTTAGGCTTGGCTTATTGGAATTGTTATGCAATGTTTTAATGATTAAATTCTATAGGTACCTTACTATATAACTTATTTAAGTTTCGCTGAGGGGTACTTTTTAGTTGTGGTACCACAACTAAAGAGTGTAAAATAAAAAACTTTTTACAAAAAAAAATACAACCGTCTTGAATGTAAAAAAAAAACACTAAAAAGTGCAAAATAACTTTAATTTCGGAAGTCGGTGTTAAATAACGAAGAGGCATAACTATTATAGAAACACCGACTTCCGAAATTATTTTTTTTTTTACTTTTTATCACGTAGAAAATTGTCCAAATCACGAAAAAAATGGTAGTCCTTTGGAGCAAGGTCTAACGAATACGGAGGGTGACAAATGATTTCTAATTGCACTTCCTGTAGAGTTAAAACAGCTTCTCGTGCCTTAAGAGGGGTCTCACGTTCATCATTGTTCGGAGTTCAGCACAGTAGACATCTGCCGTTATTGCTTGACCAGATCGGAGAAAGCTATATTGAACAACACCATGCTGAGATCACCAAACAGTTACCACTAACTTTTTATTGGTAAGCTTTGCTTTAGGACACTGTTTGCATTTGACCTGGGGTCAGCCATTGCATTTTTCGCTTACGGTTATCGTAAAGAATCCACTTTTCATCACTTGTCACAATTCGATCCAATATTCCTTCATTTCTGTATCGATTCAACAAGGCAACACAAGTTTCAACACGCGTTTCTTTCTGCAGATCAGTCAAATCATGAGGCAATCATTTTTCATTTTATTGATTTGACGTAAATCAGTTAATATTGTTGGTAAGGTAACGTTAAACCATGCCGCTAATTCCTAATTAGTTTGGCATGGATCGGCTTCCACCATCTCTTTCAATTAATTGTTATTCACCTGTGTGGGCGGTCTTCCACGTGGTTCATTCTTCAAATCAAAGTTTCCTTCACAATTACAATAAAACGGCAATTTCATACTTTAACCCCTATTATATAAAAATGAATAGCTGTTCGTTAATCTCGCTAAAACTAGAGAACGGCTGGACCGATTTGGATAATATTATTTGTGATTGTCCAGGGAAGGTTTAAATGGTGAGAAAATACGGAAAAACTTACGAAAAAAAAATTCAAATGCAACGCCATCTCTTATTAAAATGTCATTTTAAAATATATTATGCTGTTATGGTAATACCAGTAGATGGCATTATCCTTTGACAGTTTAGCTAACACAACATTCATTGACTATTAGGCGCCGCGGTGCGAAGTTCGCCGGGTCAGCTAGTCATGTATAAATATTATCTAGTTACATTGATAAATTTCGCAAATAGTTTGTCTAGCTTAATTACTTGCCAACACAAATATAATATCAACTTGGAACGAAATTCGTGATTTGTTATTAATGAAAATCGGGCATTAGTCGAGAGAAGGAATTGATCCATGTTCTCCCATTTATTATAATGTTATTTAGAAGAAAAAAAATGTAAGGTATACCGTATGATTGAGCCTATTAATGGGTAAAGAAAAAATATGGGTTCAATTAAGTGATTATTTAAAATGCAGTTCGTATTCAGTTCTTCATTCAGTAATTTGGTCTAGCTACAGTATTAAAGACATATTAAAGGTATTTTCCCTCCATATGGCAAAGCTGTGGGACGCCCTGTATACACAAATAACCATAATTAATTAATTCCACATTTATTTCGCTCCACGATTGCATTAGTTAGAGGTTCAGCACGCATTATTTCTTCTCTTCGTCACCAAACACGAACACGTTGTGTGGTAATGCATAACCTCTGAAAGATATGAAACAGCTCTTGGGCCACGCGTCAACTATGCATATGAATGAATCTTGTGCGTACCAAGTGTACGAACAGCCGGACCCATGAGTTTCAATTCCAAACAGGAGGTTGTTATATTTCTGCCGCTTGATGTTCTCCGCGGCCGCAACGATAGTGCCAGCAGAACACGATAAGCTAGGAAGATGGTATGCAAGAGTATCCACGCAAGTAGGCCTGAAAGTAATAACATGTTATCCGGTCTTTTACCGTCGTCGCATGGCAGGCTATAGAGTTGTAATATACAGCTGGATATATATATATATATATATTATACATCCCTACGATGACAAAATCTCGTCAGACGGCGTGAATCGCTATGCGACCCGCGCTTCAGCTGCATAACAGTAGGTACGTAGGGACCAAGGCTGAAAAAACTGGTAATAAATAAAAACGTGGCATTTTATCATCCTCAATATTAATCTAAATATAACAGCATTGCAAGATATTGGAAATACCCAACATGTAGGTAATCTAATTGATTAATAATCACTTCTTTATTAAAAGTAAATCTAAGATTATCGTTTCAGATACAAACATTTATTACTGTATTCTTTGTTATTGTTCATACCTACCCAATGTAATTAGTTTCACGTCACACGTGACGTTCACGTTCACGCCCAGACAAGTTCACGAACTTGTCTCGGCGTGGACCTCGTAAAACCAGATATCAAATATCAATATGATAATTAGTAATCAGTAATTTTTATGATACAAAATCATCAAAAATTACTGAATTTTTTTTTTTTTAGGTGGGTAAATCATCTAATGACAGATCCCGCTCTTGGGCGGAGCGAGAGATAATAATAATGATGATGTAATGGGTGCCTATCTAATTGTTGCTATGCTATCCAGTATCTAAGATCTGAGGCCCTACCACAAGCTCTTAACGCGATACATTTTACGACCTAAACTGAACTGCCCCCCTAGCCAAGTTACAACCATTTCGTTTCGATTCTCTTTTCGTCGATCGCCTCGAGTAGGCCACGCCTCCGATTCCTATGTTCTGACGTCATCTCAACGCTCAGTCACGTGATCAGAACAAAGAAATAGTAGGCGTGGCCGAGACGAGGCGATCAACGAAAAGAGAATCGAAACGAAACGATTGTCACTTGGCTAGGGGGGCTGTTAAAGGGATGGAGCTATATAGGGTCTATAGCTCCATCCCTCTTTCTCGTTCGCACGCTTGGGCGGATTTGTCATAAGATGATTTTCCCACCTAAAAAAAAAAAAAAAAAAAAAAAAAAAAAAACGCAGTAACTGCTATCGGTTAAGTTGGTTGAACCCCTATACAAACCGAACTAATTCCTTTTAGGGTTCCGTACCTCATAAGGAAAAAACGGAACCCTTATAGGATCACTTTGTTGTCCGTCCGTCTGTCTGTCTGTCTGTCTGTCAAGACCCTTTATTTCGGAAACGCGTGAAGGTATCGATTTAAAATTAAAACGACTCAAGTTTGCGGATTCTTGAAGCTGTAAAAAAATCAAACTTGTAAGTTAACGAGATAAAAAGATACTTTGGTTTATGTGGCAAAAAAACTTACATTTCGACTGTTGACCCAGAATCCTGAAATTTGGCATACAACAAGGTCTTATTTATTAAGTATAGGAATAAATCTAAAAACTGTAAATTTGTTGTTACGTCACAATTTTTTTTTTGCGATTCGGAAAAATCTTCCGAGACTCTATAAAATATTCCGGAGGAATTGAACTATGTGCGAGTCCGACTCACACTTGCCCTTTTTTTTTATTTAGGTTTTACGAGTCATTATTTGAGCCAACCATATAAGTGAATAAACAATATAATATAGTTGCTAGAGCTCCTATATAAATAGCCTAAATTAAAAATCTATTCGTTTTTCTGTAATACAGTACACGAGCGGCGCGGCCGCGGCGGTCAGAGTCTAAAGTCATCAATCCTCCCGTCAAACTGCGGTTATAGAGCTATTCTTTGGAGATTAGTCGTAAACTTTTCCTTTCTGAGCAGTTTTTATAAGTTTACCATGTAGCTGTTGCTTTGTTTTTGTTTAGTTTGGAAAAAAATGCTACGTTAACGATATCCTCACAGGACGTTGTCTCGGAACTTGAAACAATCATGGAATTGTTTGTGTAAAAAAATAAGAGTGTATAGAAGGTAGGTACATTCATTTTAATTCGTCGAATTAATTTAAAATACTGCACACTGAGACTTAAGTACACAGCATGATTCAATTAGCCAGAAGCAGTCGAAAGAACAGAAGAAATCGATTACAGAGCATGATACGCACGTGAAAACCAATCTACTTTAATCCGTGCACATAGCTGTATTAGTGACAGAATAAGTATATTAACTAAAGATAAAAATTAATAACATAAATAATTACTTGATAACAATCTGTCAAAAATATATCGTTTTCTTAGTAGATAGTCTGGATGGGTGTGTGCGTTACACAATTCTTAGTTGTCAGTAAGAAAGAACATAATACGAAAGGTAAATCAATCCTGAATCATCAGTATATTAAAAAAAAAATACCTATTAATCTTTAATCCACAGCGAACTAAAAAAGCCATCTGCAAGTATTCTCAAGCAAAAATATAAGAACATCTGAACTTTTTTTAATGTGGCAAATCATCCAATGACTTCTCCCGCTCTGGGTGGAGCGAAAGGGCATGTTAGACTTTTACTGACTAAAACCACACCTGTGTTCTTCAGTTGCCCTTTGCGTTCTAAGACTTATGAGAAAATGTCCGCGGCCTTAGCGGACATAGGCCTTGCTGGGCCCCTACGGTTTACTTACATCTATTTGAGGAGCGCGTGGAATACTACAGTTGGAAAGGAATGGCAAGACAAATTTTAATGACGTTCTGACGGCTCACGGGCACACTGACGCACACGATTCGTACAAACGTGCGAGATCGTATGATTAGTGCGAGTGTCGTAACAGTTCTATATCAGCAACACACCCACGCTCAAATCGAGGCATAATTCACATGTTGCGCATTTCAGGATTATCCAGCGCTGTGGCTGCAGGCTAATCATTCAGAAAGGCTAAATAAACTATCATCGATACTAATTAGATACAGATCCGGAACTCACACTTATGTATAAATTTTATGTCAATCATTTTTGTATTATTCGCATCAAGTTTGTTTTTGCCATTACCTGCTCACTATATTTTGAAATATTTCTTAAAAAATATATTAAATAATAATTATTATTATAGTTAGGCTTGATTCTGTCTTTCTCATAATGACAATCCAAATTATATACGCAATCATCTGACGTTTGAATATATATTAATGGTTAGCGTTGAAACATAAGCCACCGATCAGATTACATGGTAGTTAATCTCCGAAATCACCAATATTATTGCTAAAGTCTGCCTTAGTTTCGAAACTGAAATGAGCTACCACTGCACAATATTGTGAAAATGTACCTTTTGAAAAGCAACAATGATTCTATCAATCTGAGAATGTACAGGAGTGAACGTGTTCGGTGAGCAAAATACAAAGAGTACGAAGGTACAACAATGATTCTATCAATCTGAGAATGTACAGGAGTGAACGTGTTCGGTGAGCAAAATACAAAGAGTACGAAGGTAATATACCTTCCTGTTAACTTTATATGTTGCTATTGTATGCTCAAGTTTATTGTATAATAATGCTGTAAGCGGGACCTCTATAGGATAGAACTTTCTAGTGAATGAAATAGTAAAGGTATTTTCAATTTTATTTAATATTTTTGTTATTTTTTACAATCGCTACATACTATTCACAAACTTATAAAATATTTACCTAACTAAAAATAATCTAAAATGTGCGTCGAAAAATGTGCCCATAAGACTAGTGGCATCGCAACGCTGTAAGGCAATGCTTATCCTCTATCAAGTTAAACACCGCCCTTGGGTCACGCGAAATGTCAAGAAGGCGTTTAGAGAGGTCTTTATACAATTTGTGAGCACTCGAACCTTACGATCCAAGAATTTCAAACCCAAACGACTCGAAAATACAAAGGTTTTAGGGTTCTATAGTGATAACTATAAACTGTTGAGTTTCCTAAAATAAATAAATAACAAGGAACCGTCATAGTTTCTAACTGCTCACGCCCCAGCATTCGTCCTGCAACGTGCAGTATAGAACAATCGAGGTAAGTGCATCTCCGGCCGGATGGCATTCTTATATTTCTCATAAAAGGGAGACCATATGGGTACCGCGTATTCCAACTGGGAACGGATTAGAGTTTTGCATAGAAAGAGAAAAGTAGAAGGTTTCTTGAATTCCCTGCATGACCGCATACCGAATCGATCTGTAAAGCTTTGTTAATTCTGTGGTCGAAATGGGTATCCAAATGTAATTTGCAGTCTAGTAATACGCCAAGATCACGTGTGCACTCAGTTTTATTTAATTTTATGTCGTTCAGGGTTTACTGGTAATTAATAGTTCTTTTCTTATTTATTTTTTTCATTTTGGAAGACTAAGATGAAGTTTATTATTAAGACTCAAGTTTATTGTTAAGACGCAAGCAATCTTGAAAGGCCTTATAGATTTTTTATATCATCGGCGTACATCAGGAATTTAGAATTGACTATGCAGGATTTTATGTCGTTTATAAATAATATAAAAATTAATGTGCCTAAGACAGATCCCTAAGGCACACCTGACTCGACAACTACATAATCAGACTCGAACCCATTGACGACAACATTTAAGTCCTACGAAAAAATGTATGATGCAAACTGTCTAAGTAAATTGCTTCTCATGCCATTGCAGGCAATTTTATCGAGAAGTAATTTGTGGCCCACCTTGTCAAAAGCATTCTGAAAATCAGTGTACACAACATCAACTCGCGTGCGCATGTCTATGTTTCAAACAGAAATTGGATAAAGTATGTCCGCGGCAGCTAAGCTGTCCCTTGGGTACACTACATAAATACGAAAACTTTATTCCGACAGTCACAAATACGAATTTCAAAATACCGATTTTCATAATTCCGAATGGTTCAAAATTCCGAATATAACAACTCCGACTTATCATTACTCCTATTTTTATAATTCCTAAATTTCAATTTTCCTAACTTTTATAATTACTATTCTCAAAATACCGAGTTTCAATAGATCGAATAACGAAAAGTCCGACTTAATGATAATTCGAAACATCAATAAAATTCCGAAATAAAAACGCCTTGTAAAACTGTATAGCTAGACAAATAAACACATAAATGCTCGTCACAGGTCGTAGATAAATGCTCGTCACAGGTCGTGGTATGAGGGAGTAGAATTAAAAAACTAATGACAGATGCGTTTTCCAGCATGCAGGGGATTTATTGCAGCATGGAAGCAGGCATGCAGCGTGCAAGCAGACATGCAGCATGCAAACAAGCATGCGACATGCAAGCAGGCATGCAACATGCAAACAAGCATGCAACATGCAAGCAAGCATGCAACATGCAAGCAGGTATGCAGCATGAAAGCAGGCATGCAGCATGCAAACAAGCATGCAAGCAGACATGCAGCATGCAAACAAGCATGCGACATGCAAGCAGGCATGCAACATGCAAACAAGCATGCAACATGCAAGCAAGCATGCAACATGCAAGCAGGTATGCAGCATGAAAGCAGGCATGCAGCATACAAGCAGGCATGCAAAATGCAGCAAGCATTGTTTCTGTCACGGCTCCGGCGCTGCGGGGTTTGGGCGGCCCCACGCGAGCTTATCGTCGCAGATGGTTTTAACGCTCACCACCGCAGCTTCGGCTTGCTGGCCGGCTTTGCCGGCCAGCCTCAGCCGCGGCGGCGGGCCTTCAAACCACCTGCTCCTCAGCTCGCGGGCCGCCCTACCCCTCCGCGCCTACGCGGGTTTAAATTATACTCTAGGGGTAGGGCAAACAAGACTGCGGGAAGTCGGTTTTGCAGCGATTCGTTTCTAACACTAAATTTTGTAACACAACATGTTGACTTTTAGTTTATTCGAAGTATTGAAAATCGGAATATCGTTTTTCGGACCGAGAAACCTTCGAGCATTTGATTCTTCGAACGTATGAAAATCGGAAAACTAACAAATCGCACTTACAACTTTCGGTAAAATAAATTTCGTGATTTTTAATAATAGACATTATAATTTTTAGGTATTATGAAATTCGGACTTTTGAAAATCGGAATATCGAAATTCGGAATAAAATATTTCGGAGTATTTGGGTGTTCCCCTGTCCCTTATTAGCACTTGAAAGCTGTAATTTTGCATACATGATCATAACGACAAACCGGTAAAATAAAATCATACAACAAAAAATTAAGCCACTTCCTCTAGACGTACATAAAGTAGGGATGAATTATTTTTTTCTAATCTACTCCGTAGTGTGGAATATCGTTGGAAATTATGTAAGTCTTTCAAAACATTGAGAGAAGCCTCTAATCTTAATACTTCCCTTGTGAAGTCGAATTTTACAATTCCTTCTTCTGTTACCATCGTCTTATGTGGGTCTAGTTTTAAACGTTATTGGCCGTTAAACCGTTAACTCAACCAATATTTCCTTAGTAATAAACATAGCCCCCTTTAAGTCCGCATGTACTACGGAACCCTAAAATGGGCGTGGTCCGACTCGCACTTGGCAGGTTTTCAATAGGTAAGCTAAGCTCGAACTTTGACAGTGTAATTATAGCGGCTATATTGGTAAAGCTACAGCTGTCAAATTTGGTGGGTAGGTACACTTATTCATAATTGACCGTGGAACGATCCACGAATAATTCAGAAAGAAGAGAAATAATTATAGTGAAATGTAATGGTAATACTCCTTCACCATTTTTTAAATGTTCATAGCATTTAAGCACGCCTCACTTCTATAGGTCATCTATTTTCATCTCACAAACGATCACCTTAAATTCTTAAAGATTTGTCAAAGATGGAAGAAAAATGCACGCCAATACTTAATTTTATCCTCGTGGGGGCGATCGGATCGAATCGGACCCCCCTAGAGCGGGAGAAGTCATTGGATGATTTCTTATGAAAAAGGAGTAGGTACTAGAATTAAAGAACACATTGTAAAGCATTTGGGCAAGCAGGAAGACTTAGTACGAAATTCAGAAACGTGATCAAACTTACACAAACCAAATATAAACCTGACACAGAAATTTTGAAGTCGCTCAAGCTCATCCAATTTATATTCAAATGAAGGGTTCAGGATTGGGAGAAGCGATAGGAAAAAATAGTAAGGCATCTCAAGGGGTTCGCTGCAGCAAACAACTTGCAACTGTCTTCCTGCTGATGCTTCGTCCAGGAATGAGTGCATTCGATATAAATATTAAAGTTCTTCATAGTATGACTTAGTCGAATGATGGTGTCATTGAAAAAAAACCTAGGGAAGTGTCAATCAAACAAAAAAACTAGGCAAGTGCGAGTCAGACTCGTGCACTGAGGGTTCCGTACAAACTTGCCTATGTAAATAGTTCAATTTCCGAAAGGAATCTTGAAGATTTTTCCGAATCACAAAAAAAAAATGTGATGTAAGAACAAATTTACTATTTTCAGATTTATGCTATAACACCTGTGCTATAAAAAAAAAAAACAAACTAAAAAACCTTGCTTTATGCCAAATTTCAGGATTCTGGGTCAACGGGAAGTACCCTATGAATTTTGATTCCCTTGAGAGTGTCGAAATATACGTTTTTAGCGACATAAACTTTTTTCCTTTTTTTTTCGTTAACTTAAAAGTTTGATTTTTTCATAGTTTCAAGGGACCGCAGACTTGAGTATATGGTTTTAGTTTCAACTTGATACATCCACGCATTCCCGAGATAAAGTTCTTGACAGACAACAAAGTCATCCTTTAAGGGAGAGGTACGGTACCCTAAAAATAGTGAAGATATCACTTACTGGCAGCACGCTTAGTTTTAATTAGAGCGATCTTTCCCACTACTACCGGTGAACGACACACCAAGCTCCGGTTGCTCTGAGACCTTCTCAGGCTAGGCGGTTATCAGCACCGGTTGCTGCGCGATCTCATTGGGGTCGGCAAAGCTTGATACTAGGTACTACGTAAATTCCTCTCAACCTTATTTCAGTCTTCGTCGTAAATGTTATATTTCAAGTTCTCTTAATTATAATGATTTGATATTGAACATCAGGATGGCATCCGACCATGGATGGATGGTTCTCCTTTAAGGTAATGGCACGTGAACCGATTTGGAAGAAGTTGGTAGAAACATCACAGCCTTGATATGTTGGATTCCTTTCTCAAAATAATTTTAGTTATTTTTATGTATTCATATAAGTATGTATTTATTACTGTATTAGTCTTCTAGTTGTATGTTTACCATTTAGTTGCACCTATTATGTTAAGTTTCTGCCCCACCCTAAAGTCGGCTGGTAGAAAATGCTTATGGCATTATGCCGTTAATCTACTGCTCTCAGTCTAGCATTGTGTTACATGAAATCTGTCCCGCGCCGCAGTAGCGGCAAACCAAAACACTACAAAAGAAATGGATACGTTTCAATATGTATCATTAAGCTGTTGATCCCCGCATTAACGCCGGCGTTCACGCGCCATTGTCTTACTATTGTGTCTCTAATTACGCACTCAAAAGGTTAATATGCCTATAAATATACATAATTAGTTAATATATATTTTTAATATTTTTAATGAAGAGATTAAAAAATTGCGGTTTTTATTTTGAGTACCGTAACTGCAACTTTTTTGAAATCATATGGATCGTCGGGTGGCAGTGGCGTAGCGTAGTAAGGGCGGGAGGGCCATCCTGCCTCGAGCGGCAGATGTAGGGGGCAGCAAATTTCACAGTAAATAAAATTATCATCATCATTCCGACCGAAAGACGTCCACGGTTGGACATAGGCCATATGATCCGCCCTGGGCGGCGAAAACCCACACTACGCCACTGTCGTGTGGAATAGAATACGGGCAAGCGGGTCTCTAGATTGGGTAAAACACGGTTCATCAAAATCAATCAGTGAGGAAGCTGGGATATTCCTGATTACTTTCTCAGTACTTTGAACAGAGAATATAAAAGTAATTTTACGGAAGTCGAGCCTTCTCATACGGATGGGAAGGTTAGTTTGACCCCAAGCTTGGTCGTCCATGTTCACATTTATATTTGACGTTCAATATTTTTTCTAAAAGGTGAGGGTGTGTTCGCACAAACCGATTTTTTTTTTTAATTTCCTCAACAAAATTGAGAAAGGAATACCTACTCGAAGATTGGATACCCAAGGAGACGTAGACAGCTATTTTCAACATTTTTCAGTCAGTATTTTCTGATAAGAATAATAATAAGAATATTTCGAAAGGTTAAGTCCTTTATGTGAGAGGTGTTTTTTTTTTATTGTATCGCATCATCTTCATCATCGAGATATCAAAAGTTGAATTTGGAATTTAGATATCGAATGATCGGATGAAGTAGTTCCATAAAAATAATGGAATCTAAATTCTGAGTTGTCGGTGAAACCCATACTACAAATACCATATTTTGTAAAAAAAAAAAAAATTGTAAAAATACTGAAATCAATAAAATCCTCAATACCCATAAAATAATAAAATATTAAATTAGCCTTGATCAAGCCGCAATATCGCCATCAAATTAAAAGTAGGTCATAAATGTGCTTTTCCTACCTATGCCTTACCAATTCGCTAATCGGATAGTTTCCGGTCAGCGAATGTGTTACCCCACTTCCAGTATTTCCAACCTCACCTCACACCGTTCCAATAAGCAATATTTTAACATCGATGGCAATGGCTGACCAAACAGCGATCATTTTATATTTCACTGATTTTAATCAACTTAATTGTTAGTCATACAATTAGTAAATTGAGCTCACTTTAAACAATATATAATAAATTGATTCGCAATTTGCCCATTTATTTTTGGTATTTTTACTGTGGCTCTTCGTTCGATGTTAAATAGTTTGGTTATGTTTAAAAATATATTGTAAATACAAATCCAAGAGGCAATAATCTAACATATAAGAAGCGGAATGCCAGGCCAAGTCATTTTTAGGGTTCCGTAACCTCACTCGGCAAAAACGAAATGCGTAGAGGTGTCAAGCTAAAAGCACCTTCAAGAAATGCAAAAAATCCTTCAAAAAAAAAACCTGAAATTTGGCATGAACCAAGGTGTCATAAACTGAAAATTTGTAGTTGCATGACAAAATAATTATTATTTTGCGATTCCAAAAAATGTTCGAGATTCGATTCCGGAATCGAACTATTTACATAGGTAAGTTTGTACAGAACCCTCGGTGCGTGAGTCCAACACGCGCTTGACCGGTTTTTTTTTTAACCTCCAGACGCATTACTTGCATCATATTTAACTGAATGACTATAATGATAGAACTTCACTCTAATATCGGTCTTAGCCATATGAATTTTTGCTACCCAATTACTGAAACATCGAACTCTAAGGTTGGGCGATTACCATTATCTATACCTTATTTTCATATATGACTAAGCGACGTAATCACTCAACAAAGAAGTCGTTTTAGTACCTACTTAATCCCCTGTATTAAACAAATATTAGCATAATTATCTACTTAACTTAAAAAATTCAACAAAGTATTCCCTGCGCTAATAACAAGTCTATAATAGCTAAAGTTTTATTTGTTTGCACACCAACACTAATAAATCAAGTTTGGGTGCGACGCGACGCCATTTAAAAGTTCCACACGAGTTTGTTGATGTTCCAGCAAACTGTACTCGTAGTAAAGTGTACCCATAAAATGAGTATGTCACATGAATTAAACGGCCACAACAACTAGCTGGATATTTAGAAGTACATGAAAGGTAAATTTTAAATATGAAACGCCACTTAAATTGAATCATTTTATAAAGTTATCTGCTAGTACTGGGATATTGTGCAAATTGAATAAACGTGCAGCATTCAAAAAAGTGAATGGTACTAAGTACTTGAATAAAGTAATGGAAAGCCCCAAGTCGATGACTCGAACGGATTGACGCATAATGTCTGTAACCTGCTCTTTGTAGTTTTTCAAAATCACAGGTCACTTATAGGTCAACTTGCAATGTTTATTTAGAGCCAAACTCTAAAATGGCGATATATTTATTGCTGAATATATTGATGACATTGATTAATAGCTACCCCAGACAAGAGTTTGTAAACTGTGTAGTTAGGTAAACTATTTGGGTTATATTAATACGGGTGCTTATCTCACAGTATCACAAAGTTATATAATAAAGGAGATCTGGCTCCGTCATCATAGCTCGTTTACATGGGTCGCCGGACGGCCCAGTACTTTTGAATGAAATTATTAAACTTATGCCAGGGCAGTTCCCAACTACTATGAATGAATAAAACCATCCGGCGATAAGCTTAATTGGTAACCCAATCCAATTAAACAATTTCACAGCAAGTAGCCAATATTATTTTAATAAATTATTTAACTGTCAATACGTTCTCGGTTTTAATTAGATCACCTATGTATAAATAGGTCTTTACCTATGTAATTACTGTTTGTTAAAACTGGTTGCTTTCAAGTGATCTTAGGATTGACTTGGAATTATAAGTTCAAATAAACTTTATATTAAAGGTAAGTTATTTTTTTTTCGTAATTAGTTATTTATTCGTTTCTTTGTGTTTTGTATTTTCTGTAATATCGCAGTACTTATAACCATTTTTGTATGAAATCTAAGAAAACTCGCATTGTTTTGTAATAGGAGTTCTACCGTGGAAACAATGTGTCTCAAGCGGTATGCAATATTGACGATGTATATGGACTTAAAACTGCTAATGAATGTGACCACTATTTTTGACTTTCACGTGAGAAATTTTATCTCACGAATAACATTTCATCTCAGGGCGGCTACAAGACAAAATTTCCAAAACGAAAGCTATTAAACCAAGAACACATAGTTCTTTTGTTAGAAGAAAGTGTTACGACTGACATTGCTTGCCCTTTGAAATGCATAGTTTCTACGTTGAAACTTTTAATATAAAAAAAACGTTTTTTTTTATTATTTTTCATGGTTATAAGTACTGCGATATTACAGAAAATAAAAGACGCAAAGAAACCAATAAATACCTAATTTCGAAAAAAGAATAACGGACCTTTAATATAAAGTTTATTTGAACTTATAATTCCAAGTCAATTAATTCATTAACGCTCAGGCGGTAGCCGGCGTCCGCAAGCCATTGTCTTACTATTGTGTCTCTAATTACGCACGTCAAAAGGTTAAAAGATATAACACTTAGAAAGCAACCCGTTTTAAAAAAACGGCAATTTCATAGGAACCTATTATTTTATCTGGTTACACCAAATTCCTACATAATTAAATACCTAATTCAGTATAGTATGCTTATTTATTAAACAGAATAGTTGAAAACCTGTGAGTGTTAGAGTCCAATCAATCGAAACTTAATAAAATTAACAGAATAATAAGATATAGATAGATATCTCTCTCACAATTCTGAAACTAAAGTGAAAATGGAGGCATATTTTTTTAGTTATCTAAACTAAAAAGGTACAATAAAGCCGAATATATGTAAAAGCGTATATTCATGTACATAAGGTAGTAATTTGAGAAAGGTCATTGAATTAATAATATTCAGGGTAAGGGTCGGGACCAGGGACTGCTTCTATTAGGACAGGGCTATACAAAGCACGCTAAGGCTTATATTTGTGCGGTCCGCGATGCGACGCGTGAAGAACTAATAAATATAAGAATGTATCCATGAATTATATTTTTAAAATAAAAGTTATACTTCTGCAACCCCCTCATGTATTGCCCTGGTATTGTATTTACTTTAGACAGCCCTTTATTAGGACCACTATACACCGCCAACGTTACCGCGGGATGAGAGAAAATTAGCTCGCTCGTTTCATCTACAGTGGGTAACTGGGCAAACGTTATGCTGCCATGTAGTTTTATGAAACTTGGATTTTCTGCACAGCTACGCAGAAAAATCTTGAACTTGTGTTGGTTGGTTTTTGCAATGGTTTTTATACTCTTACTAGTTTACTCTGTTAAAATCGATTATATCTTATATACCTATCTTACACATTATCGTTAGCTGTCAATTATTAACGCCTAACCCTAATATTAACAGCTAGGAATAGCTTGAATGTAATAAAAAAATGTTGTTAAATGTTTTTTAACGGTTTTAATTTTTTTCTTCATAAGAACCTTCCTAAGACTTCAAAAACATATTTCTCTAGACAATTTGAAAACACACATATCTTGTGGAAATTGTCTAGGTTCCTATTGAAATCAAAACATAAATTCGTGTAAAAATAAGCCAGTAAAGACCTCAGAAAAACTGCTATTTTGCGTGAACTTTGGCCCCTCACAATGTACTCATAAATTAAAAAAGCAAAGGAAACTATAACTATAAAAACCTTGCACATTTAATCGAGATTCAAAGTTCTGGTTTGAAAAGAAAACACATTTCCTGGAACAGGTTTTGTGAAATATTCGAGTGACTGACGGAAATACCGAAGGCCAACAGAGTGTTCAGGTGATATCTCCCTTTTTTCGCGTTGCCTCTTTATCAAACACTGCGTTGGATGAACAAACAAGCTTTTAAACTATGCCCGATGGTCGATGATAGATGGGTAGGAAAGAGAACTCTTAAACCATTTACTGGCACTTTTGAGCCGTCAAAGAACTGTTTTGTCAGAAAGATGAAGTATCACGTTCCAAATGGTTGACGTCAATAAAGAAGAACATTCAAGAAACTACATGGATATTTATTCCTTTTTATGTCGTACGTAAGTAACTCATTCGTGTGTTGCGAGTTACATATTATTTGTTATAACATCGAAAGTTGTGAAAGTCGTTTAAACATAAGTCAAACTTATAACATAAACCAGTTATTAAATCCAGCAAGTCGCCCGTAATGTTTATAGGATCAAGGGACATCCAGCGTATAATGAGCCATAAACTAGTATCGAGGTCATTTTACAGGATTAACTCCATCCCGCTGACCACTGAGTAAGGCTGTATACAATATATCTGATATTTTGCTCGTAATGCTGCTACGTTAAACCTTTTAAATACGGATCTAGGTTGGAAAAGTGATTTTATTTTGGATAAGAAATAAAAATAATTGGTATTTTCATAGAATTTTTATAACTATTCTATAAACGATAAGCAGATTTAAATAAGTCCACAATATTTATTATAGAGAAGTAAAAAAGTTTTTTTGCATAACAAAAATTCTTTACTGTCAAAATGCTATTACTGTCATTGAGTGATAACCCCTCGGGTTATTAAATCACAAGTAAATGGGTAACTGAATTAATTTTATTTCGAACTTTTTTTTGAGGTTAGAAATCATCAAATGACTTGTCACGTTCTAGGGTGGAGCGAGAGGTCATCAGACTTTTACTGACTAAAACCCACCTGTGTCCCACAGTTGCCGTTTGCATTCCAGAGCCAGGTTACTCTTTCAAAAATTCCCGCGGCCTTACCGGGCATTGGCTCTACTTAGCCCCTACGTTTTGCTGACTACTACTACTGACTACGCATGAATGACGACTCGGCCTCGGTCCTTACCGGACAGCCGGACGACGAGCTACCCATTGTTCGTTGCCCGGAAGCCCGCGCTAGGAATAGACTCCCGACGCACGTCCGGGGCGTCTCCTGTGGCGGCGACTGACGCGTAAATAAATATTTCCGTTCCTTTTCGATTGCGGTCATCTCCTTCAGTAAAATTACTGCATCGCAGCAGGAGAGGGCCGCTTCCCATTCCCTCTCGCAACGGATCCTCGCCTGAAACAGGGCCGAGCGCGAAAGATCGCTACCACCGATCACCTCCACGAGGATACACACTTACGATTAAAATGATCACAAATAAAAATTGAAGGTTACTAAAAATTGATAGAATCTAAAACAAAATGCGAACTTGAGGTATATTAGAAGCCAAACCCTAACATGTCGCGCAATACGTAATCTTCGTGACGCTACAACGTAGCCCAGTGTCCTGCAAGTAGCCCCCCAACATTTTACAACGCATTCACGTGACGCGGGATATGCTATTGAACAGTTTGACAGCGTTGCACGTCACGTTGGGGGATATTTTGTCCCCTAACGGATTTAAATATTTAATGCAAGTTGACATAACACAATGTTTTATCACTCTGTTATTAACGAAAGATGCAAGATGTTTACATTGAAAATTAACATTACAACCACATACAACACACTTACATTTTAAAACAAAGTTATTTACTAAAATTAATAACTTTAGGCAATCGTGTGTCATCGACAACTGTATCATCGCTTACTATCTGGCGAGACAGTGATAAAAATCGAGTTTATCAATGAAGGAAACTTTTTACTCCAAAAAAAATGGATTACTGTAGGCGTCGGGAGTGAAACCACGAGGAAAACGTATTTTATTAAAGTAATGTATGGATTTTGTTGACAGGAAAACAATGACAAATATGAAAATTAATCATTGATTTTACAGATAAAAGGAAACTGTTACAGTAATCACATACCTACATTTAATGTTTTAATATCAGCCCAATCTAAAAATGTTTGCGATAGTAAATTTAATGCCATCGACTGATTTGGCGGGATTAGTAATAATTAGGATGATCGTAATATTTTTATCGTATTTCGCTCGATTAGTTTACACACTTACTTTAAAGACTAATAATTTCATATAATTTTATCTGACCTACAAAATATTATACTTTAGTAATATCGATTCAAAGTTTCGTAGCACGAAAGTCGCGTAGCACCGTAGCGGACAAGCTGCAGTGAAAGCGTAGCGACCGCGTAGAAGGTCTACATCAGTACCTACGAACTAGGAGTGCTACGCAAGCGGCGCGTAGCAATTATTCATTGCCATTTTTATGTGCACATACCTATTGAACAGACAATTATTTTCCCATTGTGTTCCAAGAAATGTTATTGGCCATTGGTAAAAAATAAACCCAATTATTTGAATAGCTTGTCGTGCATTAGGTACTACAATATTTATTCTGTGTTGGCAACTGTCATAACCTGTGTCTTCTAGTTTTCATAAGACATTTATCAAGTAAGCATGTATTTTACGAGACTATCTACTACTGTACACAACATGGAACTACTTATGGTATTTTACTAGTTTGATTACTAAAGGTAGACCTACCTAATTATAATAATTTGCGGAAATCCTGATAAAAAAGTATTAGCGTGGATTTATAAAAACCAATTTTCTAAACCATTATCCCCGACAGCCGACTTATTTATAAAGCTTTTATTAGCTACTAGCTTTTGCCCGCGGCTTCGCTCCCGTCAACTGACTACTATATCCTACTCTACCCAACTCTATCCTACTCTACCTTACTCTACCCTACTCTACCCTACTGTACCCTACTCTACCCTACTCTACCCTACTCTACCCTACTCTACCCTACTCTACCCTACTCTACCCTACTCTACCCTACTCTACCCTACTCTACCCTACTCTACCCTACTCTACCCTACTCTACCCTACTCTACCCTACTCTACCCTACTCTACCCTACTCTACCCTACTCTACCCTACTCTACCCTACTCTACCCTACTCTACCCTACTCTACCCTACTCTACCCTACTCTACCCTACTCTACCCTACTCTACCCTACTCTACCCTACTCTACCCTACTCTGCCCTACTCTACCCTCCCTACCCTACTCTACCCTACTCTACCCAACTCAAAAAAAAAGGTTCTAAGCTCCCCAACAACTTTCAGCCAAATCGGTTCAGCCGTTCTTGAGTTATAAATAGTGTAACTAACACGACTTTCTTTTATATATATAGATTTGTTTTAGGATTATTACTGATAAAATATGACAATTTAGAAGAACGCCAAAAACAAAAGCTTATCTTCATTCGCGGTATATTTATTCCTAAGGCGGCGTACCCACTTTGTCGTGACGACAGTTAATCATGTACTTTTGAGTGTCGTGGCTTATATATTTAAATGGAGGTGATCGCATATAGGACGACACGATTAACTATCGTCTACGATTATTTTTGCGGTGACAACAGATTCATTATAGTGGGAACGGCTAGCACAACAGTCGTAAAATTGTAATAATCTATTAAATTATACCGTGACGTAAAAGCATGTGTCGTTGCTGCTACTATCTTTCGTGGCCACGACAAACAGTGGTTATAATGGGAACAGCTAGAAACGATAGTCGTGCGACGATAAATTAACCGTTACGACATAGTGGGAACGCGGCCTAACAAGTAATTTTGTCGTACATTTTCTTTCTTGTTATCCGACTCTCACTCGGTTAACCGTCGCGCGTCTACGCGGGTGAGAGTTTTATGTTATGTGGTGGTAGTTAAATTAGTTTTACGGCTAAATCCCCGGTGTAATGGAAGATTTAAATAAATGTTTTACTGTTTTGCCTTTCGCTTGGTCTGTGCAGTAATAAATCTTTCTTATGTGTGTGTGTTTCTTTCAACGACTTTCTTACCTACACATAAGTCTGTCGGGGTGCATGGTTTAGGGCGGTGGGTTTGTTTGGAAAAGTTAACCGTGACCCTGAAACACTAAGGGCAACTGAAGGAACTCAGGTAGGTTTAGTCAGTAAAAGTCTTACACTCCCTCTCGCGCCACTCAGATGGGAAGGACTCGCTCTTGACCTTTTTTATCTGGAAAATCATCCACCATATAAAAAACCTATCAAGTGCGAGTCGGGCTCGCACACCGAGGGTTCCGTACAAACTTACCTATAATATAAATATTCCAATTCCCGAATCGAGTAGCAAAGATTTTTCCAAATCGGAAGAAAAGTATTTTTGTGACATAACTACAAATTTACAGTTTTCAGACCTTTTCCTATATTTGAGCTATGAGACCTTGCTTCATTCCAAAGTTCAGGACTCTAGGTCAACGAGAAGTACACTAAATAGGTTTTGATTTCCTAGCGAGTGTCAAAATATGCGCCAAAACGGAGCATAAACCGCCTTATCTTTAGATTACGTTGACTAAGAAGTTTAATATTTTCAGTACTGCTAGGAGCAGCACACTTGAGTATTTGATATGAATGCCAAATACTCTACCACCCACCACCTCCATGCGTTCCTGAGAAAAAGTGTCTTAACAGACGGACAACAAAGAGATCATTTAAGGGATCCGTTTTTGCCGACTTAGGTACGGAACCCTAAAAAGGGGTGTGGCAGTATCATGGAGAAGGCCGTGCGTTGTACGTGAATACGCGTTTGTAATGGGTGATATTTTCTATATAAAAACACTATTTTATACTCTATAACGCAATGGGTGTAGTACACAGTCTAGAGTCGATATAGAAGCGATTTCATCATCCGCTTGCTTAATTACAACTGCCTTGCTGCAGATGTACTGGCACCATCGTTGATCCGCTCGGCCGCATTCTTTTTTGTTGCTGTTTTATTGGTAACATTCGATTGCTTTTGAGAAGCACTTTCTAACGTAGGTATACGAATACGATCTTTGTATTTGTATTTGGATTTCCTACGCGTATGACACCGACATTATATTTTTTTTTTATTATATTATTTAAATTTAATACAAATTCTGTAACAAGTAAAAAAAATTACAACTTCATATAAACGAATCTAATATTCTTAGAATAATTTTGTACATATGTGATAGAGAATCTAAACAATAAATTAATAGTTAATTCTACTCAAAATGCCCAGCCATGGTCGTAACGTAGGCTTTTAAGCGTTTAGGCCACGCGTCTATCACTTTACAGTGCGTTTAATTGGAAAGTTGTACACTGCTAATCGTATAGAATTTTTTATCGACTCCAAATTACTGTGACGTTTAGAGCAGTCCATGTCCTCTAACACAGAGCACAATATTTAGTCCAGGGGATTGAGGTCTGGGCTAGCCAAGGGCCAATACTCAGCTTTATTGTAGTCCAGAACATTGGCTGCAAGCCAAGCCAGAATAATGTGTGCCTTATGGCCGTATGGCAGCACCCGGCCATAAGGCACGCACTAGTCTTCACTCCGTGATAGGACACTCATCGCCAAACGATTACTGATGCCGCATGATGACCACGCAGGTCTCTGCTGACCATTTGAGAAGCTTCTTTGGAGTTACGAACATACACCCGATCGTTTTGCATCTTGTAATGTTCTTCGATTTGTGATAATATTCTCATCTGTAAAAAACAATACCCCTGTATTTTCCATCAGTATAACGAACAAGCAAACTTTTTGATCTTTCCACTCTTTTCGATTTAAGCAACTCGTTTTAGGTATGTCCCATACATCGCTGATACCAAGTTTCAGGTCTTCTTTGATGATACGTGACAACGTTCTAGCGGGGATTTTTTATTTCCTCAAGGGATTTCGACGAATTCTGACTCTGACAGAGTTCACTACCTGTTGAGTACTCATAACACGCAGCCGGCCTGATCTTATATGATCGTCAACAGAAGAAGTGTAGGTGTATTTATGGCACGATAAACAAACATATGAAAAGATCACAATCTTTTTGCAATCTTCACTTAACGTACAGATTCTTTGATGCTTTAACTATCCAGTGGTGTAATTAAATTTGAGATGGAGATGATAGATGTGCAACATCACACTGTATCCCCCGATTTTGTTCATCATTCGTTTTTTTAATTACTTCCTACTATGGAAGCAATTTTAGAGACGTATTCACGTCAAAATAGCAATGTACTGTTCTCCTAACCCTCGGTTTCTCGAAATAAGAGAAATTATCAACACGCCATAAATTAAAATCGAGTCAAGTGATGTGATTGGTTGTTGAAAATCCACACACAGCAAGTAATGCGAGTTCAACGAATTGTCACATACATTTTCAGATCATTTTTGTTCCAACAACTGTGGAAGGTTTATAATTAGGTATGTATACGCTTACATAAACAGTAAAAGTAACTCAGTGTTTTGTCAAGTCATTAAAACCGTGTTAAGCAGGTGCGGGTCGCTAGGTACTTATGTCCTAAATTCTCCTTAATCCATTATAGCAGTACCTGATAAAGGAATCATGTTCCTAACATCTGTCTGTGCAAATACAGAAACCTACATCTATAGACTTGAGTATAGAGGAGTCCATTGTTAGGAATGCTTTGTAATGTCTCTTACTGTTTGCTTACCTATTAGTAGTGAAGATCTACTTAATAATGTACCTATGTATTAATACCTATTACGACTATTTACTACACATCGAAAGCTATAAATAAACTTTTCATTCAGTGATAATTACTGTCGAAAGACAAAGGATAAACCAGGGCTGGTGCCAAATTCAACCTAAAAGTATCGATATTTTCATAAAGTTAGCATTTTAACGGTACCTAACACAAGTAACGGTACTTTGGTACCGAATCTACTTTATAAGTATCGATACTTTTTTTGTTACTTAATACGTTGTTGCGGTGCAGTGTATCCTTTTAAACTTAGGTACGTATCCTTTTTGACATTTTAATAGAATAAATGTTACAAAATGTTGCGCAGCGCAAGTGTTTTTGAATACGGGATCAAACTAATTACTGCATTAATCTAGACGAAACTAAGAGATTTAACAAAATAAAGTTATTTAACGGTACTTATAGTAACGCATTTGGTAACGTTATCAAGTCTTGAGCCATGGTAACGTTACTATTTACCGATAACATCATCAATAACATTACTCAGTTTACCGGTAAAAATGCACTCAAGTGTTCGTTATTCAAAGACATACTGTATGTACAAACACATACTGTATGTATGACACATTGACGGCTCAACAACCAGACGTAACGTAAGGCATATTTAATTTCTTAGCAGAGGAGGCGGCCGCACGCGCGAGGCAATGGCTCTCGCGCCCCAGCCACCGGGATTCCGATCCCGATTTCCGGCCACCGTAGGCGCGGGCTTGCAGACGGCGAGCAATGGGTAGCTCGCCGTCCGACCGTCCAGTAACCATCCGGACCGAGCCCAAGTCGTCCACGGCGCCTAGTGTTCCACGCGCGCCTCAAGATGTCAGCAACCGCTGGGCCCTTAGCCCAGCCGGGTCGAAGCCTACTGGGGCTATGGGTGATGCGAAAGAGATCCCGGGGCCCTGGAACAATGGCAAAGAAGGAACAGGAGTGGGTTTATAGTCAGTAAAAGTCTGACACGCCCTAGCGCACCGCCCTAGAGCGGGACATTCCCCGCTCTAGGGCGGTGCGCTAGGGCGTGCATTAGATGATTTTTTCCGCCCAAAAAAAAACCATTAGTATGCTACTTTATCACTGACTGACATAGGCTATGTATTTTCTACTTTCACGCGGGTGAAGCCGCGGGCTGAAGCTAGTAATAAATAAATAAAGGTCACGTCGCGTCATATTTCGGAAATATTTGTATATATGTGTCAAACATTTTGAAATTTTTGGCACTCTTCGCTGTCAGAATAACAATCTGCTGATTGCTATGTGAGTACGATTTTATCATAGACCACTTTATCGTAAAAGCTATTGAGCAATAAAACACAGCCCCTAGAGGGTTGCCAGTAACACTTGGTACACAAAGAAAACTTTTGCTTGTTTGTTGAGGATTCACACAATCATAGCTTATCCGCTTATTTTCAAACTTTTACAATCGACTTCAGCTTATAGTGGCCCATCTACATAGATGACATCGATATTGCGAAAATATGATGAAACAAACAAATAAAATAATTTGCTATAAATATAACTTATTTTTGTATTCTTGTGTAGCTTATATTCAATAACAACGTGACTGGTGCTAAATTGGTACGGTAAATGAAAAAAATGGCTTTATTATAATTAAGCAAAATAAATACCTATCCATTTTGTTTCATCCTGCCTTAAAGTACAACAGAAGTGGAAATGTGGCTGTGTCAGTGATCCGATTTAATTCTAAACATAATCGAAATAGTGTGCGCTGTCCTTGAAATTCATAATTTTATCGCAAAAGTAGGTATCGATATACAGCTGCAGCAGGTAGCAGGCGTGCTATTCTCTTAGAAAACAGCCTTGACCGCAGCGCTGGCCGCAGCGACGAAATCCAAATACGTACATAGAACATAGAATTTACAATCCAATGGCCCTATACATTATATTGTTAATCCAATGTACCTATTTGGATTTCGTCAAATATTCATTTAAAGAATAGCACTGCTGGGGACTGACCATGACGTATTAATGTCAGTCATGTGAGCGAGAAAGAGGGAGCTATACACCCTATATAACTCTATCCCTTTAACAGTTCAGTTTAGGTCGTGTTAAGAGCTTGTTAAATGGATCGCGCTAAGAGCTCGTGGTAGCACAGCTGTTTCAAAAAAAATTACTTGGTAACCGACACCTGCTTTTTTTTTAATTGATATAAACCAGTGCTTGACTGCGATCCCACCCGATGGTAAGCAGTGATGCAATCATTGACCGTGAGGCGCACTAGTTTATTAAGAGCCTATTCACTCTAGCCTTAAAGACACATAAATTATAGTTGGACGGGAAGACCGCAGCAGGCAGTTTAAATTTGATTAACATTATATCAAATAAAATTATTGACTTATGTAATAGATATGCAATTTAAATTATACCTATATTACACTAAATTTTTACAGATTCTAGCAATCGATACGACAATCGTCATTAAGTTTTAATCAATTTTAAGTTAATGAAATTATGACGGATTATCGGTTAGATTTAATACCTGCTTTAATCATTCTACTTTTTGAAGGGTTAGATCACATATTGGCTTCTCACTAAAGAAGAGAAAAATATTATAATATGTTTATCAGTGACCCTGACCATGAGTAGAAACTCGTCTAAGCAAAATACAAGTACTGGTGCCAAGTGCAAAAGGTATTCACCGCAGAAATTGCACCCTGAGGTCAGTTCAAACAGGTAGTCAGTAGACGATATAAATGCCCATCCTACCTGATATGTTACTTGGTTCCGTCGATGCTCCTAGCAGTAAACCAACTTGTACTTCCCGAAACATCGAAGCATACCTGCATCAGCTAATACAATACTTAGATTGACATCAAACAAACTTCACCGCCGTTATCTTCATCTGGGTACCAGAGAAACTTCATTGATTGCACCATTTACTAAGACGAAGGGTCTCATTAAACTTGGGTAATTATTTATCTTCAAAACTCTGTAGCTATAGAAGTTCGAGATCAATTTCGTGTACGTGATAGGTGAGCTACTTTTGAAGTCTCGACGACATTGTTGCCCTAAGGTAATCTTAAGTAATAGCTACATATTATAGTACAAAGTTTACATAGTACTGATTTTGTAACATTAATATTATAGAACTTCGTTTATGGTCTCAAATATTAACTTTGTTTTAAGTACCTAGGTAACATACAAAATAATGGCGGCAAATACTTCACCTGAAAAACGTTATTAGATATGCTGCTATTACCTACCTATATATTAGGTGGATATATATTTTAAAGTATTTGGTAATGTTGAGGTATACTTAATACTAAATACTACCATACTGTAAATATCGGCGATAACAAGATAACAAAATCGCATTCCAATGAAGGATTGATTCATAAGAAATTACCCGCCTGTCGGCTAGACAGCCGTCTTCAGTCTAATATAAAGTGTAGATACCGACAAGCAACGGGGAGCTCGCCGTCCAGCCGTTCGGTAACCATCCAGACCGAACCCGAGTCGTCGACGGCGCGTAGTGCTCCACGCGTGCCTGAAAGATGTGTTAGGGGCCCAACAGGGCAAAGCCTACTGGGACCATGAGTTGGCTTCCGAAAGGGGAACCCGGGGTCCCAGAAAGCTAGGCAAAGAAGGAACATAGGTAGGTGTGGTTTTAGTCAGTAAAAGTCTAACACGCCCTCTCGCTCCACCATAGAGCGAGAGAAGTCATTGGATGATTTACAAAACCACCATATTTCCAACATATACTGAATCTAATCTGACAATATTCTTTATTTTAAAACACGAATTATATTTTATTCATAATATGCGATGAGTTCTACACCATCTAAAGAGGTCCTGATAAACGAGAATCTAAAGTACCTACCTGCTCATCTACGTGCCGTGCATTTTACCACGATACAATAGATACTTTTTACAATGCATAGCATATTTCCAGCACAAGACTTTCCATCAAATTCCGTCAAATCTTATAAGGTTCCACTCAACAAACTCCTAATTATACGTAAATCCCATTTCATAACATCGATTGTTTTTAACCGACATCAAAAAGTAGGAGGTTCTCCATTGACGTTCTAATGAAGTAATGAGAGGTATAAAAGTATGATAAATTATGATAAAGTCTTTGATTACTGAAATATCTGTAGGTAATATTGTAATGTATTGGCTTGCCTACTGTGACGTATGCGCTCAAGACGAATAATAGTACCTATACCTATTTAACACTACAGTTAAAATATTAATTAAGATTTTTACCGACACGTCGCCAGGTAAGAAACACTGTTACTTCTACGGTATTTTTCGAAAGAGTTATCGTGGCCCTGAAACGCAAAGGACAAAGGAACACAGGTAGGTTTTAGTCTGTAAAAGTCTAATAATCCGTCTCGCTCTTTCCAGAGTGGGAGTTGTTATCGATGATTTTCCGCTGAAAATAAAGATTATGTACCTAATTTTAGATTATAAAGGGGTAGTAGTGTGACGTACTAATAAAGGGCAAGAGACGTAATACACGTGCGCTTGACAGCAAAATCATATTATCCATTTAACTGTCGGCCCCCGGCCGGAGCGGACGTGTTACGTGCTTGATGAAGCCCGTATATGACTTTTATTTATCAACCTAGCAGTAAACGAGGACAAAACATGACCACACGTGGCGACGAGACCTCAAGTAAGTGGAAAAAATAGCTGCTAGACAAAAAAAAAGAGGAAGATAAAGAACTCACGTGCACACAAAAAAAAATCGCTAATTCCGACTTCACGATTTGATAGGACTGTCGATTAATTGGTATATGTACCTATTTATCCAAGCACAAAAACACAAACAAACAAATAACTTAACATCACAAATAACAAAATTATACGCTATACGTATAATAGGAACAGAAACCTGAAAATACCCCAGACCGATGGTAAGAGGACAGAAACCTTTTCTGGATAGGATTTTTTTTTTCTTAGAGTTAAAATGCTACTTGTACAAAACATTCCTACATATTTTGGTAGAAACTGATACATCCAACAGTCAGTAGATAGTAATACATATAGATAGCCTTATTTAGCATTGGTACTTATTTTTTCACTGTTATTACAGACTTCTGAGACGCTTTTTCAGCGAGAAATCGGCGATGATGTTTTTATCACCGTTTCAATTGCGCGGCCTGGGGTTTTAGTTGTTAGACTAAAACCCCAGGCCGCTCCTGAAATATAATTATTATTTACTTTAGTAACACAGTCTACAGTCTACCATACGCATGTGGTGTTACTTTCTTCGTGAGGCAGTACGGACTCCTACTAAAACAAGCTAAGGAGCTCCTTGCCTGGGATCTCGGATGAAACGTTCGATACAAACTGCGACTCTCGTGCGGAATTGGTAATAGGTACTGCGTAGATGTTCAGTGTGGCCGATTTGCTGTAAATAATAGGTACATACATTGCAGTTTTCTAAATGTAGATACAATTTTTTTTTCAGTGGGAAAATCATACAATGACATCCCCATCCATCATGGGCGGAGCGAGAGGGTGTGTCAGACTTTTACTGACTAAAAACCCACTCCTATTCCTTCGTTGCCTTTCATACCAGGGCCGAGTCTTCCTTTCAGAGCAGACGCTTGGCCCCAGTAGGCTTCGACCCTGCTGGGCCCCTACGGTTGCTGACATCTCCTTGAGACGCACTACCCATTGCTCGCCGTCCGCAAGCCCGCAAATGTAGATACTTACAGTAACTATGTAGACACATTTAATCGCACTAAGGTTATAAAGGCGAAAGTTTGTGAGTGTCTATATATGTTTGTTTATTACTTTTCACGCTCGAACGGCTGAACGATTTCGATGAAACTTGATACACGGATAGACCATGTTCTGAAATAGCATATAGGTTTTATCCCGCGACTATGTTCCCTTGGGAAAACTTTTACTATCACGCGGGTAAAGCCGCTGATACGCAACAGCTATTACATATATATTTTTCTTTACTCATACTCTGAAAGTAGGACTGAAGTTGCCTGAAGAGCGGGTCGAAAGTAATACTTTCATCCCTAGGGAGAATGGCTTTCAACTGACAGCTGTCAAATTATTTTAAAAAAAATTAGTTCTATCTTCACATTTCTATTGAACCATGGTCCAACTTTATAGACAGCCAGTCAATTACAGCGCGATGTAAAATTGAATTAAAGATAAGTATTAAATAAAGAATATATTTTTTAAATGACTAATTTTATTCAACTAAGTATTTTTTTAAATACTTACTTTATTTTATTTTTTTATTTAGGAAAAATATTTTAATTTTTTTAAATAATGAAATTGAAAAATAACGCCTGAATAGCAGGCCGGCCACAGGAAAAAAAAAAGAAAATAGGCGGGAAAGTGGCAATCTGGCAATCAGATCTTCATCTGTTTTTTCGAGTTGTAGAGTATTGTTTACATTTCCGTACAGCAAAGATTTGTATTAACACGATAAGTTCATCACATTCAAATATGGATTTAACGCCTGATTTCATAAGAAGCCATAGCAGTAGTGGAAATCCTTTTACCTCCTAAATCAGAAAAAAGATACCTAAAATCATACGCCGACTCAGGTTTTACAAGCTTTTTATTTTATTTTTACTTTCCTGGTATTCGTAATGAAAAGCACAGTGTTTACCTCGGGCTAAAGACTTATTTAGTCGTTGGGTTCTCCCAGGGACTAAAACAATCTTTAGCCCGAGGTAAACACGCTTTCAACTGACAGCTGTCAAATTATTTAAAAAACTGGGCAAGTGCGAGTCGGACTCGCGCCCTGAGGGTTCCGTACAAAGTTACCTATGAAAACAGTTCAATTCTCGAATTGAGTTACGAAAATTTTTCCGAATTACAAAAAAAGTTTTTTTGTGACGTACCCACAAAGGAGAAGGGAACGACTCCATAGATTCCTGGGCCCAGGTGTTAACTGAATCAAACTAGCCTTATTTGTAAGAGGATATAATAACAAGGCCTCACTGAAAATTTGCTGAAATTTGGCTATCCAGGAACCAAGTTATATGAATTATAGTAAAAGTGAGGTATTATTATGGTGAGGTTGAGGTGGGTTATTGGGTTGTGGTGTACAGTAAAGAATATAATAAATAATAATAATATTATAACATTGTAGTTTTTTATGTTATTTACGAAATACTTTGAATGGATTCGGTTGTGTAATGATTTTATGTATGGAGCGTGTGACGTGTCAAACATAATCTCACACGTTTGGCTCTCCCGCGCCCTGGACAATCGCTACAGTCGAAGACAAGTTTCTACATCCAATATCCTGTAACCTAGAAGCAGTAGGCACCAACCTTTTAAAAACTAAAAAAGGGATAAGAGGAAGTAAAATAAAACACCGATATACGTATAAAACATATGTATTTATTATTCATCTTCAATAATTATGAGAATATCATCTAAAAATTGTGCAGGAGGTACGATATTTTCTTGGTATATTGATTTAATATATTATACTGTCCAATAAAAAGACAACTAACAAACATGACACCAACATGGCTTGATAGCACCAAAGCACGATTTGAATAAGTAAAAAATGGGTAAAAAATTACAGGCTGAGATGCATGCCACTGACGAATAACTGATAAAATCGCCTCATCTTCCAAGACTCTTCTACCAATAGAGTTACTGCGACCAGTTGCAATCGTACAATTTACACAGCGATTCATGTCGTCAATATCCAATCGATAGGCGTAAACAGTTGTCCAAAATAGAGAGCCAGGTAATTTAGAGTAGCAAGATCCGTCAAATAGTCCGTTATAATGTGCAAAGACGAGGTCGTGGGGTTAAACGATAAAAGAAAGAAAATACGTGCGCACTCTGAACGAAAGAAAACGAACGAGTGCATCTGTCAGTCAGTGACTGATGCAAAGGACTGATGGATGTCAGGCACAAGTGTTGCCAGAAGAAAAAAATTCACTATGAATTTAATCAATCGATTCCATGAAAGCTTGATATGCACTTGTCACTCGATTTTCATACATATTCTCATATTTTACCGATTTATTCATAATCGATTAGTAGTAATTCAGGAAATATTTAATCGATTATTTACTTTCATTAACTTAATTTAAGTTTTCTCGCTTCCTGGGTAGAAACATGGTACCATACTTTGTGATTTCCTTTAGAAAAATATAACAGTTTTTTTAATACACATTTCAATTAGTTAACTGCTGGGCCCAGAAGTCCCTTTCTCCTTTACAGTTTTCAGATTTTTTCCTGTGTTTGTGCTATAAGACCTTGCTTCATGCCAAATTTCAGGATTCTAGGTCAACAAGAAGTACCCTACGAATTTTGATTCCCTTGAGAGTGTCGAAATATACGTTTTTTGCGACATAAACGGCTGTATTTTTTTTTTTTCGTTCTCAGAAGTTTGATGTTTTCACAGCAACAAGGGACCGCAGACCGTACATGGTTTTAATTTGAATTCGATACCTCCACACGTACCCGAGATAAAGGGTCTTGACAGATAGACAGACAGACGGACGGACAACAAAGTGATCCTAGAAGGGCTCCGTTTTTTCCTTTTGAGGTACGGAACCCTAAAAAAAACTAGTTCTACCTTCACATTTCTATTGAACCAATTAGTCCCAACTTTCTATACAGCCACTCAATTACAGCGCGATGTAATTGAAATAACTTAGAGAATATACATATTTTTAAGTGACTTACTTTCAACTATTTCTTTAAAATACTTAATTTTTTAAAAGGAAAAATGTTTTCTATTTTTTTCAACAATGAAAATGAAAAATAAAGGCTATCCACAGAAAAAAAAAAAAACAAAGTGGCGGGAAAGTGGCAATCTTGCAATTCGATCTTTCGAGTCGTAGAGTTTTGTTTATATTTCCGTACAACAGAGATTTGTATTAACACGATATTTTCATCAGATTCAGATATGGATTTAACGCCTGATTTCATAAGAGAAGAGGTTAAAGCAGTAGTGGAAAACCTTTAACCGCCTAAATCAGAAGAATGATAAGTACCTAAGATCATACGACGACTCAGGTTTTAAAAGCTTTTTTATTTTATTTTTACTTTCCTTGTATTCGTAATGAAAAGCACAGTGTTTACCTCGGGCTAAAGACTTATTTAATCCCTCGAACTATTGGCGACCTCGCTACGTTCGGACATCAAACTCCTTCTCGGGACTAAATAAGTTACTTTCAACCCTAGGGTAACAATGTACTATTCCTATAATTTATTATTTATTTATTGATTGTATACTTTATAACTTTAATCGCCGCATCCCCTGCCGTCACTGCTGCTGCTCTGCTACTTCTGTCTGCTTTTTATTTATTTTATTTTACTTTTACTTTTTGTTATTAGGGTTCCATACCCAAAGGGTAAAACGGAACCCTATTACTAAGACTCCGCTTTACGTCTGTCACCAGGCTGTATCTCATGAACCGTGATAGCTAGACAGTTGAAATTTTCACAGATGATATATTTCTGTTGCCGCTATAACAACAAATACTAAAAACAGAATAAAAAAAATATTTAAATTTGTTGTATGGGAGCCCCCCATACAACAAACGTGATTTTTTGCCATTTTTTGTTACGGACGGTACTGCCGTAGCCAAGTTACAATCGTATCGTTCGCGCTGAACGCCTCGAGTAGGCCACGCCTCCGATTCCTTTGTTCTGACGTCATCTCAACGCTCAGTCACGTGGTCAGAACAAAGGAATCTGCCCCCCTAGCCAAGTTGCAAACGATAAACGTGAACGCTTAGTAATCTCCAATAGATTTTCAACTTTATATCTAAGAACATAAAGTTGAAAATCTTTTAAAGACTACTGAGCGTTAGCGACCGGAACGAACGAAAACACTATGTAATCTTCAATAGATTTTCAACTTTATATCCAATAACATAAAGTTGAAAATCTATTAAAGACTACTGAGAGTTTACGTTTATCGTTTGTGACTTGGCTAGGGGGGCTGAGGCGTGGCCTACTCGAGGCGTTCGGCGCGAACGAAACGATTGTAACTTGGCTAGAAGGGGCTGAACTCTTCGTGCACGAATCCGACTCGCAATTAACCGATTTTTTACTTTATAATATTATAAATGCGAAAGTAAGTTTCCTGTCTGTCTGTCACCTATCACGTTATAGTATGTACTCTAGGGGTAGTTTTCGACATCCACGCGGGTGAAGCCTCTAGCAGAATCTGTTGTAGTGTTGCTACATGTATGGCGCCATTTCTGGCCACCGTAGGCGCGGGCTTGCGAATGGCGAGCAATGAGTAGCTTGCCGTCCGACCGTCCGGTAACCGTCCGGACCGAGCCCAAGTCGTCGACGGCGCGTACTGGGATACCGACTACACTACTCCGACCAACTGGAGCCTGCAGCATCATCCCGACTCGCTAGGGTATCACCGCAGACAGTTCCGACTCACTGAAACCAACCTTCCAGTGGCCTAGCCTGCAACACGACTCATCAAAATCATCAATCTCCGATCTCCGGAGGAGGGTGATTTATTTTATTTATTTATTTGGATAAATAAACAGTAACACATTACAAATTACCTACCTAAATAGTATCTATGGAAATTGTAATAGAAGGTGGCTCAATGTGTAACCAACAGCATTTTCCACAAAGTATAAATAAGAAAAAGAGTTTCATAAACAATTAATTAAATTATATCGTATAATAACAATAATATTTATAAAAAATTATGACAACAATTATAATTATAATTCTATGAAAGCAAGATAATACCAGTAGGTAATAATAGTAGATTATGCGACTAGGGGATAAAGCAGTGTCTTTAAGTCACGGGCGGCATGTTGAATTCCGAACGAAACGAAGGTTGCTAATTTTAATCCCGACCGTCAGTGAGGGATTTATAAAATTAACTCCCGAGCATTGCGAGGGAGTTAATAAAGGAACCTGAGTGAAGTGAGGAATTCAAGCCGCCCAAGACAAAGACAGTTTTATCCCCGTGCTGGATACTCTACTTTTTACACCATCTGTGAGATAACAAATCATACATTAGAGAAATATAAGTATTATTCACTAGTTAATCTTAACTATCGCTCAACATGTTTTGAGATTTGAAACAAACAAAATTTAGTTTCAATTTTCTATAATGCTGCCAGCTTTTTCATTACTTTCTTTTTCGTTAGTGGCCAGTTTGAATTTTGAATGAACTTGTTTGATGAACGTACATATTCACTTCGACAGTTTTTTCCAAATTCAAATCTCATGATTCCCCTAGGGATCCCCTAGGGATAGCCCATACTGTATTATCTCTATGGACAGAATGACTTGCTTTAAGTGATGGTTGTATGACATATAAAAGGGCATTATCGAGCAGGTGGTGTAAAAAGCATTTTTTTAGACAAGACGGCTTATGGTATGTAGCGACATCTATGGCGCAACATAGGAACCAAAAGAAATTCGAAAACCTGCATCGCGGTCATTCGCGGTATTAGAGTTGTCCGCGCGATTAGAACTTTAGAACATAATATTCAACAGCCCAAAATCAACTATCAGAGCAGTTTCCTGGACCAGTTATGATATCCGTCTAGCCGTCGATCCTCTCTTCTAGGCGTGTGTAACTCTTTACTAAACCGACTCACTGTTCCGAAACATTTTAGTGTTCTGAAAGATTGGAACGTCGATTCGTCGTCGATTGGATGTTTTAAATGCATCATTGAACACTGAAACACTACTTCATTAACCTTTCGAATACCGTAATTAGAGACACAATAGAAAGACGAGTCTTTCTATTGTCACCTGCAGCACCTGTGGTGACCTGCAGTCTTTTTAAAATTTAAATTCGTAATTAATAACCTGAACTAAAAACATCTGCTTAAAATTATTCTTAAATCAAAATTCAATTAAATGACACTTCGCGTAACCAAAGGGCTGGCTTTTACCTCGGTCAGAGATTAAGCATTGCCATACAACGTGGCAACGCCGCCAGTCTTTTGGGCACACTTCCAGTCGACGGCGATGCGGAGGAATTTTTTGACGCCATATTTTAGATAGGAGTTATTGTGTATATATTATGTAATTTTAATTAGTTGTGTTTTTATTTTTCTTGTTATATCGTATGTTCAAAATAAAACCGTTAGTGTATATGATGCAATGTAACAGATCACGATTTATAACAGTCAGTGTCTGTGTTTGCATCTTTTGAGCCGTTGTTCCAAATGTTCCAAATGATACATATCTTCTAACATTTCTCTATCTCAGTGTGATTATGACGCGATGTAACCATGTAACAGATCACGATTCATTTGAACCGATGTTCCAAATGTTCGAAATGATACATATCACCAGTTCCAGAACATTTCTGTGATTCAGATGCAAACGTTCCAATCGCAAAGATGACACACTTTGCCTACGCCTACTCTCTTCAACGGAGTTAATGCGGGATTTTAAACTCTGTTCCGCATATCTCTAAGTAAATAATCTTTCTAATAATTTATTCTCTAACTTATAATAAAATATTTATCTCAAAAAAACACATAAATATAAGTATTTTAACTGTACTTCTGTTGAACAAATTATTCTATGGTCCGACTCTATTATGCCTCCCGAACCTCTTTCTGCCTCCTCTCTTCCCGTCACGTTGATTTGACAGCAGCTGATAAAGCTTAGCGCGTTCCATTCCGTAAATCAAAAGTAACACACCATGATGTTGACAACTATCTCTTTTGCACTTATGATTGCTCATGATTTTCATCACATACAAAGAATGGCTCATGCTATACATAGAATTATATCAATTTGACTTTTGATTTTGAAATGTGTAGAAAATCTAATGAAGCGAAAGAATAATTTTTCCGTTATAAAATCTTTATTTTTGTGAGATAAGCCGGTGTTATTAGGTTAATTGTTTACATATTTAAGTGGAAAAAATCATTTGGTGACGTTCTTGTAAGAGAGAGATTCAGCCATGGCCGATGAACCAAAGCCTGTTAACGAAGATGATTTGAAACAATTAAAAGAAAGGATGAACTTAATCGTCAGCGCAGATCCAGCACAATACCACAACGAGTACTCACTGCGGAGATACCTAAGGGCGTTTAAAACAGTTGACAACGCTTTTCAGGTAGGCACTAAGTACTTTTTCTTTTCGGTTTGAATGTACCTATGTCAGTGGTGTTTTCAGTTAGACTGGTTGTGCTCCTCTCAGTAAAGCAGAAGTGGCTATGGCAATGCTTGTTTCTAGAATTGGCCTCGATCTACATTTTAGATACCTGAAAATTGAAATCGACCTACAAGCCTAAAAGCCTCAACTAAGAAACAGAGTTTCATAATCTTTATCATATCATACCAGTCTTAATAAGTACATAAACTTTCTATATTTCAGGCTATAATAAAAACTAACAAATGGAGAGTTGAGTATGGCGTAGCAGAGTTATGTGAAAACAAAGAGATTATAGAAAAGTATTCCAACAAGGCCAGGGTATTGAGACACAGGGACATTACCGGCCGGCCTATAATATACATTCCAGCAAAGAACCACAGTTCCAGTGACAGAAATATTGACGATTTGACTAAATTCATAGTCTACTGTTTGGTAATATTCATTTTTATATCCTGATTGTGACTAGAAATACTAAAGTAACCAGTTTGAGCAGTGCACAGTGCTAAGAATAGTTTTGATATACCTACATAATATTTTACCAATGTTGATTTCCAAATAAAAGATGGATGAATAAAGGATGGAATCCTGTGCCTCTTGTCTAAAAAGGATTAAATAATTGAGCAATTAAATGCAATTTGCTATTTACTCTCTAAAATGTTTACATATTTACAGGAGGATGCCAGTAAGAAGTGTTTCGAAGAAGTGGTAGATAACCTATGCATAGTTTTTGACTTGAATGGCTTCACACTGTCTTGCATGGATTACCAAGTGTTGAAGAACTTGATCTGGTTGCTCAGTCGGCATTACCCGGAAAGGCTTGGTGTTTGTCTTGTCACTAATGCTCCGGCTTTTTTTTCCGGATGCTGGGCTGTTATAAAGGGATGGTAAGATAATTTGTCAGTGTATACTTCAGTTCCCTAATGATATTGTATTATGTTTAGAGATGTAAACCTTAAGATAAAATCCTGTAAGGATAGTTTGGCAATCAACCTCTCTTTTTCACTACTATGTTAGCCTTCAGTGTAAGTTTTCATTTATCAATTTTAGTATCCTGGGCTGTAGTTGTTGTTGGCTGGCAGGTTGTTTTTTTTGGATTCCAAAATTATATCATACTAAGTCTTAATGTATCACAATAAAATTTCTTGTTCTTTATTATCTTTCTTATTCTTTTTTAAATATTGCAACATATGCTGAGTTAGGCACCTTTTTGGCCTTGCACAGATTTTAAAGTTATTTTTTCATACTTAATTCTAATGTATCCTAATTCTACTGTATGTGTGAGGTATGACTAAACATTTTTTCTTTTCTTCTTTAATAGATCTGTATTTTTCAGGCTTGATGAAAACACTGCCAGTAAGGTTATATTCATGAACTCTGAGATGGACCTGTGCCAATACTTGATACCAGATATACTTCCTGATGACATGTGAACCTAAGAAACATTACAGAGACAAAGGCAAAGATTAACCGGTATGAATGTCTAGTATTAAGATATATCTTATCCATAAATGTATATACATATATATTGTGTCCCTTAGATAAACTTTTAATTATTACCACCAAGAATAGAGATTTTTTTTTTTTTTGTTAGTATTAAGTACATTTCATAGTAATAGAAACCAAATGTATTCAATTTTTTTTTTTTTTATTTACAGTTGAATTAAGGTACTCGTAGTTATGTTAATGTGTATTATTTTAACAATGCATTCCTTAAAATCGAATACTAAAATTAAAAATCAAAATGTAAAATAGTAATAGTTAGTGTCTGAATGAGAGATTAGCCCACTATGGTGTGCATTTGGCGACAGCACACTTTTGGCGGAGTTGCAGGGTAGCAAGAAGAAACTAGTAAAATCAATAAATAATGTTATTTATAAAAAAAATAACCATGTGTTTAGTTTAAACACTGATTAGCAGGTTCTTCTTTCAAAATTTTCTATGAAGTTTTTGAATTTAGAATCTGCTAATCAGTATTAAAACTAAAAATTTTGGTTAATGAGTTTTATATAATAATATGCATGGTGGACATCCAGGGGCCATTCATTTATTACGTAAGATGATTTAGGGGGGAGGGGGGGTCGACTATAGTGTTAACAGGTCCGATTGGATAAAAATTGGGAGAGATGGTAAAACAAATCGAGATTCAGGGTTTTAGATTGGGACAAGTTTTTTGACGTGACAACGTCTTATAATTCGATGGAGCCGGCTGCACGCACGAAAAAGTATGACTTATGCGGCTTTACCTCGCTCTGAGGCGTTCCATTTAAGGCTTGAAGTGCAAGCGAGAGCGCGTTCGGCCTCCGCGTTCGGCAGTGTTCGACATCTGTCTCTCTCCTACTTGAGTGAGCGATGCGTCTGCGTCGTGACAACTGCTATAGAATAATACATTTACATGTTTTCGTCAAGTATAAAGTGCAGTGAAAAGTGAATGTCGTGTTAATTGTTTATTTGTATTTATGCGTACAAATAAATGTAACACGTCACGTTCAACTATCGTCAGTAAACCGACTTTACAGACAACCGATTTTTTTGAGGTAGCCAATCATCCAATGACTTCTTCCGCTCTAGGGAACGCGAACGGGATGGCGTGTCAGGCTTTACTGACTAAAACCCAGACTTCTTCAGTCGCCCTTTGCGTTCCAGTTGCGTTCTTTCCGTGGCACGGTCACTGTTTCAAACGTTCCCGCAACCCTAGCAGGCATTGGCCCTACTGGGCTCCTTCAGTTTTGCTGGTATCTTATCTCTTTGCTCTCTTCTTCGGGGACGACTGGGGCGAGAGTGTGTCCGTTCTGTCACGGTTGCGGTCAACTCCTTCGTGATTGCAGTCAAATCCTTCTCGGAAAGAGGCGTCCGCTGCCCATTCCCTCTCGCTCCGAGCCATGGCTAAAACCAGGGCCCGGCGCGTGAGTGAGCCGCTGCCAAACGCCTCCACGAAGACACGGCGGTGCTCCGCCCAAGCAGGGCACACTTCCACCGTAAGTTCCACCGTATTAATAAGGGCAAAAACTAAAAAAAATAATTTATGGATGATTACCGCAGTTTCAAGAGTTTAAATATTTTTATACTGAAATTGTATTTTTGGTTACATTTTACTGCAAAAGGGCCATTCAAGTATTAAACGTAAGCAGCGGTAAGCACTACAGGGGGCTGCGGGAGTCTTAGCTTTGCTTATTTAAGCTGACATGGGGAAGGGGTTAATATTTGCAAAAAATCTGCTTACGTACTACTTGAACGGCTCCATATGAATGGATGTACGAAGATCGAATAATTGAGTCACAGATTACTTATAATTATGTGGATTGAATAAAGAACAAGACATTATACTCGCGTTTAACGGACGAAAGCAACGCAGCTCTGAGCGAGAGAGGGACAACAAGCCAATGATGCGCCGTGTGTCATTTTGTACGCACTTGACTTATTGATACAGGTTAGGTAATTTATTGTAATAATAATGGCTTTAATGATTTTTTTGGACGTGTCCCCAGGCCCCTAAAAATCGGGTCGTCCCGCTCAAATCGGGACGCCTGGCAACACTAGTCGACCGTCTTATTTTTTTTTACAAGGGATTGGAAGGGAGTCTTGAAAGTCCTTACGTAAGATCACAAAAATACGCAAAGTTACGAATTGAAAAAGGGTGGGCAACCGAGTGCCGATGTGCGCTCGGATGCGTATAGGTAAACTATTTCCATGGCAACGTCACTGCCCCTCCCGCTTGTGAACTAGACGTTCCTTGTTTGCGTAAAGGACACACTTGTAAACGTTCCTAAAAATTGTTACTTTTAAAAATAAACATCAAAACCAACCAAACGTACATTCACTTTTTCCTTTAAATTCTTACGTAATAAATATTAAACGGGCGGGAGGGATCATCCTATTTTTTTTTCTTATTTAGGGGGGGGGGATTCAAATAGTAGTTAAAATCGTCTTACGCAATTAATGAATGCCCCTTGTGGACCCATATGCTCAAAACGTTTTGAGAACACATTCATTGTGCGTACAGCTAAGTAGTGGATTTCCCTACCGGAAGTTTTCTGATGGCTACTACATGGGGGGTTTTAATCTTGACTTAAATAGGATACTCCTAGGCAAACTAGCTCCATCGTAGACCATATCGTCACTTACCATCAGGTGAGTGAGATGGTGATCAAACAAGACCCTATCAATAATAAAAAAAATTGACCAAAAAAAGACCAAAATCAAATATTCAAGGGATTCGTTTGTGGCTTGACTTGTCCCCTTTTAGGTGGAATATAAACATAACTGGCTAGATGGGGTTCTATACATACAGGATTAATGTTATAAGAAACTACTTTCGCCCCGCGCTGATCACTGTGGACCTCCGCCGAAGAAATCTTGCCATGTAGAATGTGCTTATTTAAACTATAATAATTTATTTATAATAACTAGTCCTCCTTTAATACTAAATAGGTTCAACCTGTTTACTGTTATTTCCTCAATTAATTTATTTATAGAAATACTTATCATTTAAATGCTTACTTTGTTAACCTAGATCATAAAACATAACACCAAAAAGTCAATTAATCATTGTAAATGAGGTTCATTTTAAGTTTTCCAAATATTTTAATATTATTGAATTTTTATACTTCAGATTACATTTAATTTAAAATAACGCATACCATAAGTTTATACTAGTTTTGTTCAATTAGTTTAATGTTGATAGGTTTTATCACTTTTCCACATTGAACCAGTTCTGTGGACATTCTTGTTAATTTTACTAACCAATTTACCTTTATGTATATCAATAATTTTGTTATTTGATTTAAAAACAAACATTTAATGAAAGTCAAAATTTAAAGGGAACACTAACACAATATTGACACTGAATTATAGTTAAATGAAAATCCTGAAAATATTACAGGGTCTCTTGTTGTTCTTATGATTTAATGGGTTCTTTATGTGTATTAATTTTAAATGTGTAACTTAATAAGGTGTACCTATATGTCTCGTATGATACTGCCAAAGTCATGTATCTAAAACTGGGTATGTAATAAAACAATTTTACAATCTAACTACAGTGTATTCAACTGGCGCTGAAGTATATTATAAATCAAGCATAACAACGTATTATAAATCTTTTTAACAACAACCAATTTTAAGCAATATGAATTATTTTATACTTATATTTGCAAACCTTTTGTTTGAAGCACACAATATAAATGCATGCGTGTGTACGCGAGGCATACGACTTCAATGTTCCATTTGGGTCATAAATCTAAGCTCTCTGTTTTCATAAACAGCTTATACTAGTCGTGATCAAAGCTCAGGATGTCGACCTTTACGTAAGGAAGATGGAAGTATCAGTGAGCTTCCGCCTCCAGACTAATTTGCATCCACTCAAAACATTCCATTCCGTAATATCGCCGTACCTCTGTAATAACTTAATTTAATTATTAAAATAATGTTTATTTAGTTAGTTAATATTTATTTCTGTGGAAATTTTACAATTTAGTACCTGCTGAATGCCATTGTATCTTATTCAAATTTAATGAAGTATCTTTGTTATGTACCTATGTACTTATTTGTTAAGTTACATTTTGATGTATCTATGTATTATAATAAATAAATAATCATCTAACTAAACGATTTTCTATATAAATACACACACATGTTAGGTAAATGGAGTAAAAATCATGGAATAGGAAGTTCGACCGGAGCGGAATAAGGACTCCAAAGTGTTTTCAAGATGTCTTTTGGGCAAAGCCAGCTCACGGAACTGAAGACCGACGATGGCAGAGTCATATCCGTCAAATCGGAGCTTCTGGGAGAGATCGAGGCGTTCTATGAACAGTTGTTCACGTTAATCACCAAACCCGCTGCGAATCTAGCAAACGACCCAAGAGCTAGATTGACCCGACACTGTACCAAAGATAACCCGGTCGTCAGCCTGTACGCAATTAGTATGACTAAAACAGTTTAAAAAATATCGGGTGGAGGAGGAGCTGTGTCGGTGCACACGGCCGTTGGTTTTAACGTGAAATATCTATTATATCAGCGAGTCGCTTTTAGTGTTAAAGATTAAAAGAAAAGCAGATTGACTTCGTTCTAAATATTTTATTACAATCTTACACTGAATAGGTTAGTACAAATAACATTCCATTTAATATTTGACAATCGACGGCAGTAGTAAAGGTTCACGCGTCGGCGTCGCGTCGTTTGCATACTGAACGTGCCTTCGCAGCTTTAAGTGCCAACGCTGCGTTAAGCGGGCGCACACGCGGGCACCCGTCGCATAACTATGCGCGTGTGTCGTGTGCGGCGGTCCCCGTAGCAGAAACCGGATTATTACCTGCGCAGTGTCGCTAGTTCAACGTCACTCGCGACGGAGCACTTTTGTATGGGACCGCGTAACGCAGTGTCGGCCCTAAGACGCTCCCGAAACCGCCTCATTGGGGTACCTACCTGTGCTTGGCCCATGACCCCCTCTTTCCGACGAAAGTCGTCTTTTATATTTCCAACTGGCACTTGCGCGGTCTGAGGCCTACATACTGATTTTTAAGGTTCCGAACCTCAAAAGGAAAAAGAGGAGCCTTTATAGGATCACTTTGTTGTCCGTCTGTCTGTCAAGGCCCTTTATCTCGGGAACGCGTAGAGGTATCGAGTTGCCATATACTCACGTCTGCGGTCTCTTGAAGCTGTGAAAAAAACAAACTTCTAAGTTACCTACCGAAATAGTAGATTATGTGACTAGGGGATAAAGCAGTGTCTTTAAGTCGCGGGCGGTATGTTGAATTCCGAAAGAAACAAAGGTTGCTAATTTTAATCCCGAACGACAGTGAGGGATTTATATAATTAACTCCCGAGCACTGCGAGGGAGTTAACAAAGAAACCTGAGTGAAGTGAGGAATTCAAGCCGCCCAAGACTAAGACAGCTTTATCCCCGTGTTGGATACTCTACTTTTTACACCATGTGTGAGATAATTAAGACAATTTAGTAAAACAAATCATATAATAGAGAAATATAAGTACTATAGAGTTAATCTTAACTATCACTCAAAATGTTTTGAGATTTGAAACAAACAAAATCACTACTCAAAGATTCTATAGTTTAAAGGACAATGCCGGATTTAGTATGGGAAGTGGCGTCTTTTTTTTTTCGGGCGGCCATCGATTAAACCTTGTTTTTTAATTACAGAATAATGTAATAAACCAAACTTACTATGGCATGTATACCTCTAAACTAAGTCCGAACTGAGTTACAAGAGATAGAAGTTGGCTGATTTTATTTATTAGATTTATAGGATATTTTGTCTTTTAAGCGCAAGGTATGTGAGAAATTGTAACATTGCATTGCATTTTACTATTACTTATTTTTCTTCAAAAAAGAAATAGTACCAAACTCGTTTCACACAGGATTGTGAAGTTGGCGAGGACGCCCTTAGGCCGCCACCATCGTCTGCGTCGCCTGCTGACTTCGAAACCGAGGCCTAACAGGTTAATAATAATAGGTTAAAACACAATTACAAAGAAACTATTTTTTAGCAACTTCTCACTTAGCTTGTGTTTATAAAACAAAAATGGCCTACGTATAAAGCTAATAAATACTAGCCAACTTCAAGCTCCCGTAACTCAGTTCGGACTGAGTTTAGAGATATACCTGCCATAGTAAGTTTGGTTTATTATACTATTTTGTATTTAAAAAACAAGGTTTGGTTGATGGCCGCTCGAAAACAAAAGCCCCTTTTTCCGACATTGGCTTTTTCTTTATCGCTCTCGCGTTTCTGTTTTTTTTTTTTTTGTTAGTGGCCAGTTTGAAATTTGAATAAACTTGTTTGATGCACTACATTTTAATTCACTTATTGCGGACAGTTTTTCACGTTCCAAATTCAAATCTCATTATTCCCTAGGGATCGCTCATACTGCATTATCTCCCTAGGGATATAATGACTTGCTTTAAGTGATGGTTGTTTGACGTATAAAAGGGCATTATCGAGCAGGTGGTGTAAAAAAAATATATAGGTAAGTTTAAGACGCAAAAAACGGTACCTATATTTCGATACTCTCAAGGGAATCAAAATTCATAGGGACTTCCCGTTGACCCAGAATCCTAAAATTTTGCATAAAGTGAGGTCATATAGCACAGGTATAGGAATAAATCTGAAAACAGTAAATTTGTTGGAATAATCTTCGAAACTCCATTCGGGAATTAAACTATTTACATTAAGTAAGTTTGTACGGAACCCTCAGTGCTCAAGTCGATGTATTGGTTATTTTTAACTACAAATATCGTCCAAATCACATTTAATATTATTTAAATTGATTGTTAACTATAAATGCGCGAAAGAATCACCGCGATATCACGCGTGTGGTTGTGAGTTATATAAACATATAAAAATGAATAGCTGTTCGTTAGTCTCGCTAAAACTCGAGAACGGCTGGACCGATTTGCCTAATTTTGATTTTGGTCTTGAAATATTTATGATAGTCCAGGGAAGGTTTAAAAGGTGAGAAAATATGGAAACTTACGAAAAATAATCGAATACAACACCATCTCTATTTAAAATGTCTATATAAAATGAATTATGCTGTTCTGGTAATGCCTGTAGATGGCGTCATCCTTACTATTAGGCGGTATGAAGTTCGTCGGGTCAGCTAGTAGGTACTGAATAGGAACAGCAAGAGTGTCGGTTTCCGTTTTTCTACGCAGAGCCCCTCCCCCGCCGCTCCGCCCGGCTCCCTTGTAAGCTCAAGATCTTAGTAACGACAGCAACAACTCAACCACTCTTCAGATTTATAATACTAGGTATAGCAGTCGTTTTTTTTTTTTTTAATTAGTCATGCAAAATTTAGTCATGACTAATCAATATAGCTGTTGTTTGTGGTTATTGACTCGTAGTGGGTTGTTGTTGACTTGTTGTTGGTTGTTATTGAGTTTATATTGGCTATTGTTGACTTGTTGTTGGTTATTATTGACTTTTTGTAGAGTTGTTGGGTGTTGTTGTTGATTTTTGTTGGCTGTTGTCGACTTGTTATTGATTTTTGATGACTTATTGTTTGCTGTTGTGGACTTGCTATTGGTTGTAATTGACTTGTTGTTGGCTGTTGTAGACTTGTTGTTGAGCTTCTTGTTTGGTTGAACGCTATAATCTCAAGATAAAATAAATAAATTATGGGCTTGCCGGAATATTGCTGCGCTAGTGTTTTCATATTTAGTAATTTGCTCAGATCAAAAATACACCCATCAGGCTGGCGGCTCACTAAGTTTTTTAAATAACTCTAGTTTTATAAAAGTACATTGCTTTAGATTTTACGCACATCCCTCAGATTACTTTCATGTGTATAGAATTACTGTTTTTTGACGTATGTTTACGGTTTCGGGGTACTGTCGCATACGAAACACACGCGACGTGCCTGTGCGTGTGGCCACTACGCAGCGTTGGCCCTAAGTAATTTTAGGCACAATTTCAAAGCTAAATACGACTTGACCGGCCATTCTAACGTTCACCCAGTAGGGCCAATGCCTGCTAGGGCTGCGGGAACGGTGTTTTAGTTAATACAAGTTTGACACACCCTCTCGCTTTACCCTAGACCTCAAAAAAAGTTAGGTTCGTCAGTAGACAAAGGGGATAGTTTACAGTACAAGCAAACTTTCTAAAATAAAGATAACGGTTCTTTAAATAAAGATAACAACGGTTCTTTAAATAAAAATACACCTTTTTAATAATTATTTTACTTGACTTAATAGTTTTACAAAACAGTTATACAAACACTCGCTGTACAAATGTGTAGCGAATTTTATTTGAATGCAGATTCTATGTATCGAGCGACATGTACTACAGGCAGTTTCTTAAATGGAAGAATGGAATAGGGTTATATAATTATTGAGAATACCCTATTTTACGATAAATTCATTAGGTTCACTACAGTACTCCTAATCCATTCTCCCAGTTAAAAGTCCATTTAACCTCCATTTAATGTACTGTTTCCTAATTGTGGAATATTATACATTAATAGTTTTTTGTAAAATTTAAAACTACAGGTAGTCTTCTTTTCTTCATAATTCCTATTATAGAATACTTACTAAAAAATTAAGATTTATCACAAAAAATACATTTACTTATTATAACTTAATGGAATTAAAATACCATTTTGTAAAAATGTTTCATAAATACTGGTACTCGAATTTCACGCCCATTTTAATTGAATTACAAACCAGAAAAAGAACCTAAAATTATTATTTATTGAGAATTTTTATTCAGTCATAAATGCCTAAAATTAATAAGGGTTTATACATAATTGGCACATTTTCTTAAGTGTTACCACACCATTTCAGTATATTTATCCCATGTCAAGTAAATTGTAACACAACATGCAGCGGACACAGATATCCAAGTCTCATTTTAATAAATATATATCTACAAATCGTTATGTAACTATTCATTGCTATGTTGTAGTTACATTTACTCAATTACCTTTATTCCCTTTTGTTAATTTTGATTTAAAAAATTTACAATAAAACGTTTAGACGGTTTTTTTAATTCTCTTAATGACTAGTACTTTTAAAAGGAATGTACAAAAAATATATTCAATCAATATTGGAATGATTTTGTGACGATTACGAGATAAAACAACAGTGAGCGAAACAGTGAGTTATTGGGAAAATAGGTTACACATGTGTTGAAAACGCGCCGTGTATAGGAACATGCGAGGAAAGGATATTCAGATTAACGTGATGTGCGAACTAAACATCGACGGCATTGTACAAAGTATAACGTCGCTGTGTATGTACCGACTAGTATATTAAATAGCTACAGTATTATATTTACAATAAAACTACCATGGATAATGATATGAGGATGTAAAAATGAGTTTTTATCTAATTATAGCCGAAATCATAACTAAGGTACACATAAACGGCTTAAAGGTAACAGAAAACTAATAAATGATTGAACTTGTCTTTTTGCATGTTTACATTACATTGCATCAGTATTATATGTACGTTTGCTACGTATAAAAAAAAGTTTATTATTTTGAATCAAGCAGTCTTCGTAAGGACAATAGATAAGTTCTACCTGTATTCTTTACCTTCTTTGTTACTCTCCTTAGAAAGACGACTCGTAGCTACTAAAGATTACTTTTTATTGAAACCCTAAAGTGGCAGTGGACGGCACCTACGATTACTCGCGCGGTATACGGGTATATGTCAATTCCTATTGTGAGATCAATTCCGTGTCGTAGATTTGAGTTATTGTCGGAATTCGATGTCTGCTTCTGATCGCCCTCACCGTGAGGTCGTGTTTATGAAACGTTGACGTCATCTTTAAACCTTTAGGTGTATACAACTACTGTTGTTCACGAGTGGGAGCTTCCAAATACGCGAGTAACGCAGCCGAAATCACAAAATAAACATCGAATTTGATTTTCGAATCTATATCATCAAAAATTTGAATCGTCCAAATGGGGCGCTCGCGGTAACGTCGCCACTCTCACTGCGGTCCACGGGATGACGTGTCGTGCACAGGGGTGGCGCGTCGTGCAGTGACGACGTGTCGGACGCAACTCTAACGCGGCTCAAGCTACTGAGACGTCCTCCGCTCGGACACTTGGAGCGCGGCGGGCGTGGCGCACAGCGCGGGCGGCGCGGGCCGCAGCAGCTGCAGCAGCAGGCGCAGTCAATCGGCCAGCACCGAGTGCGCGATCACGCCGAGCTCCTCCTTCAGCACGCGGAACGACGGCCGCTCCTCCGGCAAGCGTCGCCAGCACAACCGCATCACCTGACACCGACAGAACACCTTAGCGATCTCGTCTACATCGGAACCCTTACCATAATCATATGTCAACTGTTATGTTGAATATTTACTCTGCCGTCAGTTATGAGGCATTTCATTACGACAATTAATAGAAAGTAAACATTTAAAATAAGGGCAAGAGGATGATAATGACAATGAACAGCATCACGATACTCACATTGTATATTTCGTTGAGACAACCCTTGGGTTTCTCGAGCAACATACCCCGCTGAACCATGTCCGCTACTTCCGAGTTCTTCATCCGACCGTACGGTACTTTTCCACAAGTAAATACCTCCCACATTAGCACACCTGAAAGAATTAACAGGTTATGTTAGGTACAAGTTATTCTGATTAACTACTTCACACAGATGGCATTAGCTAAATGGGTATGGTTAGTTTTATTTATTTATTTAATAATAGGCTTTTCAACAATAAGTACGCTAATACATTATAGCAGGTCTAGTTTCGTTTTAAATTGCTTATCTAACAAGATTTTTTTCTTCCATACTCAGACAGCTTCGCTACGAAAATTCAAATAGAATGGACTATTGGAAGAAAGAAGGGATAGTACTGGTAACTAACCGAAGGCCCAGACATCTGATTTGGATGAGAAGCGCGTATAGTTGAGCACTTCAGGCGGCGCCCACTTGATAGGGAACTTAGTGCCGCCCGAACTTGTGTACTGGTCGTCCAACACGTACCGCGCCAGCCCGAAGTCTGCCACCTGCAATTATTGATGTTCATGAGAACATAAACATTGTTATCCTGATCTGAAACGAATGTAAAATATACAACTAAACTATTTAGACAATTAGTTTCATTGAGAAATATTCAACCTTCCTTCAGCAAATTACAATGAACTAGAAATGAAGATGGTAAAAAGTTGCTGGCGCTAATAATGTAGTGTTACAGCCATAAGCTATATTTGTATATGAATAAAAAAAAAACATCAGAAATAAAACGTACCTTTACAACATTCTCGTCCCCAACTAAACAATTTCTTGCGGCTAAATCTCGATGAATATAATTATGTCTTTCTAAATATGCCATTCCTTTGCAAACCTGGAACAAAAATGTTTCGTTTACAAGGTGTCCTACGTAGGCTATTAACCTGATCGCGAAGCGAAGCCGCGCGATTGGAATAAACAATTGATCCTCTATTGCGGTGGTTTGCGTGACCAAAAGCACATGGGTGCGGTGCGGCGATGAGCGAAGCGAAACCCATGCATCAGTTGGTTTGATATTTCCGCGCGAACTCTTGCGGCGCGGTGGCTTGTTTTGAATAAATTGAGGCCGAAGTGGCGAATACACTCGCACGTAAGATAAAACCGCCGCGTCGCGTTTAATTCGCATGAACCGCATCGGATCGCATTTACGTTGAATGGCTCATGTAAGGCACCGCGTTAGTATAAAATGTTTTATCATTGTATGCATTGATATACAAAAAACCCAAGATACACACTCAGCGTCTCAAAAACATTCGCAAAAAAAGAGCGCAACATTAAAAAAAGTGTGCTCATTTCAAATAGTCTCTCGTCGCCCGCGTCACTGCACGCTCTTTAAATATGCCGAAGTGTTCGTTGAGAAATTATAATATAATAATAATTTAATATAATATTCACACGACGCCGTCTAGTCTCAAGCTAAGCAGAGCTTGTGTTATGAGTACTAGACAACTGATAAACATACTTAAATATTTCTAAATACAAACATATTACAGATAAATTACACCCAGACACAGAACAAATGATCAATTTAAAAAATATTACGTCAAGAATACTATATTATGTCAATCTACCTTGGCTTTGGACTCAATGAACCGCCCAAAGTTAAGGTCTGAGGAAATTTCAACTCCCAAGAGCTGAAGGCAGTCAGTGTACTCCAGGGATACATTCTGAAAAACAGGAGCCAAGGTGAACGGGCTCCTATTAGCGGTGAATAGACACTCTTGTGTTTTGGCGGCGTTGAATCCCACCAGATTGGCTTCACCCCACTTGGAGACTGCCTGAAGTAAGACATTCGTACGCTCTACCATAGCCTCTCTTTCGGACCGGATTAGCTCCTTACTAGCTCGAGCACCTGGCAGGTATCTCTACAACTGTGCTATCATCTGCATACCCATAGATACCGGGCATTAGCAGATCGTTGATATGCAGCAGGAAGAGAGTTGCAGAGAGAACAGACCCCTGAGGAACTCCGGCATTAGTCGTCATGGGCTCTGATGAGCATCCATCGATAACAACTCGGAGAGAACGTTCACTCAGGAAGTCTTTTACCCAGTTAATCAGACCAGGGGAAATGCCGTACGCTGAAAGCTTACTCAATAGACTAGCGTGCCATACCCTGTCGAAGGCCTTCGAGACGTCTAAGGAAACAGCAATCGCTTCCCCATTCCTCTCGAGGGTCTCGCCCCACAAGTGGGTGGCATAAACTAGTAGGTCCCCAGTAGATCGATTGCGGCGAAACCCGTACTGTCGGTCACTGAGGAGATCGTTACCTTCAAGGTATGCCAAGAGGCGCGAGTTCAACACACGCTCCATAATCTTGCAGAGTATGGAGGTTATTGAAATCGGCCGATAGTTGGTAGGATCGGTACGACTGCCCTTTTTGGGCACGGGTTGCACGTTGGCAAGCTTCCAGGACTTGGGCACTATACCAGTCCCAAATGAGAGGCGATACAAACGCGTCAATACAGGAGACAACTCGGGTGCACAAACCTTGAGAACAATCGCTGGTATACCATCTGGTCCATTAGCTTTATTCACGTCAAGACGACACAGTGCTCTCAGAACCTCTTTGTTCCTTATGCGGACCTCGGGCATCGAAGTATCGCAGTGAGGTAGAGTCGGTGGAGTAGCACTACCAGTGTCAAGACGAGAATTATGGGCGAAGAGAGATGCAGAGACCCGCTTTCTCTTTCGCCATATGAGCCAGTGTACCATCAGGTCTAACCAGCGGAGGCAATGAGGGCCGACAGAAATTCGCTTCGACCGACTGCGCAGAGAGCTTTGTACCAATATGGGTAATGCGGTCGAAGCGAGCCTTCTTTAGTGCCTTTTTGTAGGACTTGGCAGCATGGTTGAAGGCTCTCTTCTTTGAACTCAGATCCGGAGCTTTGTGGTCACGAGCGTCAAACCCAGGCGAGAAACGCCGAATGCTTACGTTGTTCAGCTTGAACGCAATCGGCGTTGAACCATGGGTGAGCTAAGCCACCGATGGGTACGTCGCGATAAGGGATGAAATACTCCATAGCTTGACGTATCACATCGGATATAGCATCTGCACAGCTCGACGGATTTTTAATTGGAATGAGGCTTTTGATGCTGCCCAGATGATCGGTTACAATAAGGTTCAGGAGTGGTTACATAAAAACATCCTTACGTTAAACCTTGACAAGACGAAATATCTAACCTTCTATATACGCCAGAAAACTGAAATAAATAACAATCATCGCATCATTCCACATAGATGTGCCCTCAAAACAAACTGTGCATGTGAACCACTGGAGTGTGCTGATAAAATGAAATACCTAGGCATTACAGTGGACAGTAATTTCAGTTTTAAAGAACATATAAGGTTATTGTGTTCGAGGGTACGTAAGCTTATTTATGTTTTTAAGAATCTTAGGCACGTCATAAAAGCGACACTTAAAAAATGTATATATTGCTTTGTGTCCATTATTTCGTACTGCATATTATCCTGGGGTGGAGCTCCTAAGACCACAATTCATGGCTTAGAGGTTGCTCAGAGGGGGATCCTGAAAGTAAGCAATTTCAAGCCCATATTATTCCCAACACGATCGCTCTATCAGCTCTGCCAAGTTTCTACTGTGAGGCAATTGTTTATAGAAAAAGTTGTTCTAAGGAAGCACAGCGAGCTCACTTATGATCCACTCTTGACCAACAAACGCCGAAAGCATGAGGTATGTACGAGATCATATGAGCCCAAAACATCGTTTATTAAAAGATTTTACTCATTTGTTGCTCCCTTTTTGTACAATCGAATAAATAAGGAACCTAATATATATCCGCTCAACAAATCGGAATGTAAGGCTAAGGTCCATAACTACCTGCTCACCCTTTCTTATGAGGAAACAGAAAACCTGTTCCTCATACAAAAACGAAAAATTTTGGTCTTGAATAAGTTACGGGAATAGTTTCAGAAAACGGTTGGTGTCTTATTTCAATTACACATATTTATTTATTAGTTTTTAAAATTTTTCGGTAATACATATCCACACTACTCAACACCCCTACACCTTTCACTACTCTACACTTACACAAAACGACACTAACATAAACACTTTTAAAAAAAATATTATTTTAGTTTTAGGTTAATGATCTCAGGATCAATGTAATTCGGATCTATGGAATCCTTTTTGTTTGTTGATTGGGCTAAATGCTTTTGTTGATTCGAGGGTGTGACGCTGTATACCGAGATACAGGACTCGTCCTAGTTCGGTTACAGATGTTCCTATGTAATTAGTTTAAGTATTAGCCTCTAAGTTTATGTAATTAGTAGTAAGTTTTGGTAAAATAAATATTATTATATATATTATTTGGTGACAGTTTCGAGTGTTACTTTTGTTCGAGACTGTGCATCTTGGGTTTTTTTTAATACATCAATGATTTTATGGTATGTATTAGTGAATTACTTGTACCTAACTGTCTTACAATTTGGGACTGACTGTCGTAATTACATAAGTCATGTTATGTGCTTTATGTTCTGTTCTTTAGTCTCACTAAAATGTGTTTTGTTCGCATCTAGTACAGGGATGGTTTAAAAGAAAGAAAAAAATAGGAAAAACTCATAAAAACAATTTAAAAATTGCTAAATTATAATTTTGTTTAGAAATTGCCTTATAAAGGATGTACTAAATTTACTGGAGCGGATTCGCTGGCAACAGTTAGTTGTTATAATTATCTGTTCTATCTTGTGTGCTCTCAAATCAAAAGTATGTTAATTCATTCAAAGTCAGTACTTGTCAAGTAATTTGTGAAATGATCTTACTTGTATGCACATATCGAGTAAAACGGAGGGCCCGAGCTGGTCGGGGGAGGTTCTTCGCAGGTAGTTGAACAGAGAGCCGTGTCGCATGTACTCCGTCACGATGTAGATCGGTCGGTGCTTCGAGCACACTCCGTATAGTTGTACCAGGTTCTGATGCTGGAGTTTGCTGAAATAGGTTATTAGTAAGGTTAGATTTATACTGGGCACTAACACAATAATTTATGATGAAGTTATAGTCTTTTATCATGTTACTCGATACCAAAACTAATGGTGGCCACGTGATTACCGTCACTGTCGTCTATGACTAACTGTTACTACCTAAAGGCATCAAAGACCTGGTTTAAATAAAGTTTTAATGCCATTGTATTTTCTTAGCGGAGATAAAGAGTCCGAGCTATACATGGATGTCAATCCCATTCCATTTTAGCAGCAGAATAACGCTCTAGTGCATTCGTACTTCATAATACTGGTTAGTACATCAAAAATATGTCCTTTCAACTGTCAAGTGAACACTAGAGAAGGCCTCTGCATTTAATTGAACTAAATAGTTCATTCCCTCACAACTATAATATGTTTTTTTTTAATGTTCTGAACAGTCGAAAGGATAATCAAGTGTATACTCACGTCATAACCTTGGCTTCATCAATAAAGTCATCTTCAGACATAGTGCCCTCCTTCATCATCTTCACGGCGGTGTCGATGCGCCCGCGCCACTTTCCGCGCCGCACTACTCCGAACTGTCCTGCGCCCAACTCTTCCAGTAACACTAGTTCTGATGGATCTATCTCCCATTTATCTGTAAGTAAAAAGAATTTCGGACTTTTTTACCAGTCTGTTCAAATAATGTGAGATTTAGTTGTACTATGCGATACAAATAAGAATAGGATCGTCTTAGTACCATGTTGTGACGTCATAGTTGTCAAATCGAATCAGTTAGTCGGGGTAAGCAAAACCAGACATTTTTTTTAAATTAAATTATTTTAATCAAGTTAAATAAGTTTTATCAAGAATCTAGTTCTTCAATTCCGCTCATCTCTGCATCACTGTGTGAAGTGTCAAATTGTTACCAGCAATAATAATAAGAAAGCAGTTTTTTTTAAACTCATTATGACCCTAAATAATACATTTAGCCAATTTAGATTAAACAATCACATTTTTATTTCAGTTACATTTAACTAAAACTCGGTTGACAAAATAAAAAATAATTTGCGTATGCAAATAAGTTTTCTTGGCAAACCGTACTTTTCAAGCAATATGTGACAGATAGGACATTGACGTTCCTATTATTATTATAATAAGTCTTATTGACTTTTCTGTCGTATTGATTTCACTGGGTATTTTTCCAAGTATCTCTAACACATTACTAACACACATTTTTGGGCAGATTTGTTAATAATTGAATGGTGACTAATACGACCTGATTTGGTCATAGCTGACCGGAAAATTAGTTTAAATTGCATATGTAAGACTTCAAATATTGAACCCCTTATATACTCGTTACTATAATCAAGTAAACTACGAGTACTACTCACTGAACTAAAACTGAATTCAATGAAAAAAATCTACGAAAAAACGGCACGGTAACCGAAAAGCGTAGCGCTATTCAAGCCACAATAAGATATGATTGAAACTCCTCTATAATTGATAGCCCTTAGGGTAAAAAATAAAATTAATTCGAAGATAAATCTTAATATATATAAATCTCGTGTCACAATGTTTGTCCTCAATGGACTCCTAAACCACTTAACCGATTATAATAAAATTCGCACACCATGTGCAGTTCGATCCAACTTGAGAGATAGGATAGTTTAAATCGACCACATCATCGCTTACCATCAGGTGAGATGGTGGTCAAACGCGAGCCTATCATTTATAAAAAAAAAAAAATCTCAAATTATAGGGTAGAGTAGGGTAGAGTAGGGTAGAGCAGGGTAGAGCAGGGTAGAGCAGGGTAGAGCAGGGTAGAGCAGGGTAGAGTAGGGTAGAGTAGGGTAGAGTAGGGTAGAGTTAGGTAGAGTAGGATAGGCGGTACGAAGTTCGCCGGGTCAGCTAGTAATTTATATATTAATAACATTTGTCTCCTTTCGCATTAAAAAGATAATGCCAGTTCACATTACCTTTTTCGATGCGAAACGAGGATAATTGCCTCATTAAATTACAGTGGGCTATACACAATTATATAGCATGAATGTAGTATATTAATCTCTAGTTGATGTCAAATTACTGATATTACCTAAAGTATGACGTATTTTCCTGTTAATATCGGTTTTGTACAATTGGATTGCGTGCTTCTGCAGATACTAGTCAGACGTATTGGTTATATGCTTACTAACGTAGGAAACTGACGATTGCATTTTGCACAAACGCAAAAAACACTTTTATTATTGTATTTTTATAAATATACCTGGTTCTCGCAGTTATTCTTTCCACATGACAGGGTCCTAATATTAGAAGATACCTTTCAAATTTAATGTACCTATGTATGTAAGTCTTAACTTTGTTTATCACATTGACGCTATAAATGATCATTATTTCCTTACGGCATACACAATAGAAGTAGTACTATAAAAGATGATTTGACTACTATCAAAATGTACATGAATTAATCATTTTAACTCAAGCGGCGGAAATATAATAACCTTGTTGGCAGTTATATTTTCGAGCCGTTTGGGGTTAAAACTATCGCATCGTGGGGTCCGAGTGCTCACAAATTGTATTAAGACCTTGTTGTCTAGCTTTTTCCTTGGACAGAGGATATTAAGCATTACCATACAGCGGGGTTCCGCCGCTGTTTTGGACACATTACCAGTCAACAGTGATGCGGAGTTTTTCGACGCCATATTTAGATTGTTATTAATATTAAATCGTTTATTAGGGTTCCGTAGCCAAATGGGCAAAAAACGGAACCGTTATGGATTCGTCATGTCTGTCTGTCTGTCCGTCCGTATGTCACAGCCACTTTTTTCCGAAACTATAAGAACTATAATACTATTGAAACTTGGTAAATAGATGTATTCTGTGAACCGCATTAAGATTTTCACACAAAAATAGAAGAAAAAAAACAATAAATTTTGGGGATTCCCCATACTTAGAACTGAAACTCAAAACTTTTTTTTTATCAAACCCATACGTGTTGGGTATCTATGGATAGGTCTTCAAAAATGATATTGTGGTTTCTAATTTTTTTTTTCTAAACTGAATAGTTTGCGCGAGAGACACTTCCAAAGTGGTAAAATGTGTCCCTCCCCCTGTAACTTCTAAAATAAGGGAATGATAAAACTAAAAAAATATATGATGTACATTAATTACCATGCATACTTCCACCGAAAATTGGTTTGAACGAGATCTAGTAACTAGTTTTTTTTTAAAACGTCATAAATCGTAAACCACAATTTATCTTTCAACTTTGTACGGAACCCTCAGTGCGCGAGTCCGACTCGCACTTGCCCAGTGCTTTTTTTTTACTGTAACTTTATATTTATAAATTATCGTTAGTTGAAGTCTTTTTTAAATATGTAAATGGTACGTAGCAATAATTGAAAATTATTATTAAAGAATTATCCTTATCTGTGATTCAAACACTCACCGTTCATTTCGAACAAAGGCCGAAAATAACTTTTCAAAATTACCGGACCCACTAGCGAACTGTTTTACAATTATATTGAAGATAAATATAAAGATAAAGATAATTTTATTTGTCAACGCCAACTAAAGCCCGTCAAATCTATGTAAGTACCGTTTGACAGTTCTGACTAGTAGTGGGCGTTGTGTACCACAGATTGTTTTCCAAACGTTGTCTGTATGCGACAACGCTAACGTTACGAGCGATTTTGACAACCATCTATTTCTCACTTTTATTTATTTATTTAATGTTGTGTACAGCGCCGTTGCCGTTGCGCGTTACACAGGTACGGGACGCGCCGTGAAACGTAGTTCTTTGCATATTGTTTTAAAAATATAGACATTTCTTTGGCACCAATACGTTGCGAGCGATTTTTAAAGAAATAGGTATAATTCTCATTATGACGTATTAAATTGTGGGTTTAATCTTTGAGATTTATTCACCACTAGCTGTTCCACGCTTTTTCCGCGATTTCATTCGCGTTAATCCTGTGCTCGTGAGAAAATTATAGCCTATGTTACTCCTAAAACAATATGCTTTCCATTAGTGAAAGAATTTTCGACAGTCATGTTGACGGTTCGAGGAGATGACACCTATCTGTATTTCGACGGGTCCCAAGAACAAAATCTTATGAAAAAATAAGACGAAATGTATTTTATTACGCATTCGTATCACATAGTAAAACTATATGGCAGTCCTGTTTTTTGTTAAAAATCCTTTTACTTTTTACTTAAAATAACCAATCGAACACTATTTTATTATTTATGCAGACCTTCAAACCCTCATACCGTGAATCGATTATTTTTCATATATGATTTTTGTTCTTGGGACCCGTCGATTTGGATATTTACCTCTTATTCTCATCATCAATTGCAATAGATTAAACGGTTCACAACTCAGGTGGGGAAAGCATTTTCTTAAAAATGAATACAAGCGCCTAGTGAATTACTAATAGTGAAGTTGCCTGAATATTATAAGATGTATGAGAAATCAGTAGGAAGCTAACATTATTAAGAAATAAATCGTCTAATAACTTTTGAACCCGTGTTTTATATGACGTTAAATCTAGTTATTTAAAAAAGGCAAATAAAAAGCTATCATATGATATAAATCAGAATTCTGGATATTGTGGCTGGGGACTGGGGAATAGCTCTATAAGTACTAATATGGGCATTATTCTTTGTTGATTAAAAAATTTATATCTTGTGATAAAATAAAAATGGCTTCATAATTTCGGGTTGTTCGATAAATATGATTACATTTATTTTTATTCTTTTTTCAGTTGTTTTCAATTTGTACGGTCTACATAAAAAGTGCTTAAAGTTAAGTTTATATTGAGACTATGTTTAAAATTAATTATTATATCAATTTTTTAACGATTTTTACAATATATTCGATTTTTTGTTTTTTGAAGACTGATTGAAAACTTTTACTTTTATTACTACTGTTGATTATTTTTATAGTTGATTTTTGCATGTTTTGAGACTTAAACGTTGTTAATATAATCCTTTAATAAGCATTTTTTTTCTATATGACTTTTCTATTTAATATGCTACATTAAAAAAAAATACTTAACAATAAAAACTTTTTAGAAAAAAAAAATAACCGACTTCACTAAAAAAAAACACTAAAAGGATCAAAATAACTTTAATTTCGGAAGTCGGTGTTTCTCTGTATTGTTTGTTTCTTATTTAACACCGACTTCCGAAATTAAAGTTATTTTGATCCTTTTAGTGTTTTTTTTTAGTGAAGTCGGTTATTTTTTTTTTCTAAAAAGTTTTTATTTCACACTTTTTAGTTGCGATACACTTATAACCAGAGTGCCTATTTCTCATGACAATTCCAATTAACCCAAATACTGCTAGGTTACATTGTTTTATTATAAAGTTCCTATGTCTACCTTCCTCCTTCCGGCTCCATCATCAGATCAGTTCAGTTACCTTATAGCCAAAGAGCATCTCACGACAATTCTAATAAGCCCAAACACGGCTAGGATACATTGATTAATTACGGAGTTCCTGTGCCTACCTTCCGGCTCCATCATCAGATCAGTTCGATAGTACCTTATAGCCAAAGTGCATCTCATGACAATTATAATAAGTCCAAACACGGCTAGGTTACATTGATTAATTACGGAGTTCCAGTGCCTACCTTCCGGCTCCATCATCATCATCAGATCACTTCGATGATACCATTTTCAATGTAACTATTCAGAATCATTCATTTATTTGTATTGTCATAGTCGCTTAACTATATATTCATTGTGATATCTATTTGAGTATGAAGTTCCGTTGACCATTTCTGGTCTTCTTCATCAGTTCCACTTCATCAAATGTTACTTTTTGACTGTAAATGCTTAAGTTCTTGATGAAAATACTAAAATTACCATAGGGTTGCCTATAATTTTTGAGGAGTTCCCTCGATTCCTCATGGATCCCATCATCAGAACTGGATTTTGAAAAAAATGGGACCAATCTGGAAGCATATCCTATAAAGGGAAAAAAAAATTTTGCAAATCGGTCCATAAACGACGGAGTTCTGAGGTAACAAACATAAAAAAAAAAAAAAAAAAAATACAACCGAATTGATAACCTCCTCCTTTTTTTTGAAGTCGGTTAAAAAATATTTCATGTAAAGTAGGTATTTTGATATTCTGTGTTGTTGTGGCAATACTTAGGGGAGGCCTATTCCAACAGTGGACGTCCTTCGGCTGAAATGATGATGATGATTGAAAAAAGAACTATGAATTGTAATAATAATTAAAAACTGTGATAACTCTATATTCAATCTATATTGTATGCTCTAATTAAAATATTTACCTTAACCAAGCAAGACTATATTTTTCCTAATTCTTAAAGTTAAGTATAATAATTAACTAGTAATAAAATTTTGTTTAACATCTGCTTATGGTACTTTTAAGCTAAACTGACTTTTATTTGAGTTCATCAAGATAAAAACAAATCGGGTGCCTCCGGTACGGGGCTCTCGATGTTAACTCACACAATTATTTTAGATATACCTACAAACTCATTTTGACTTGAAAAGTGTGAAACGTCAAACGGTACTTCTTAGATTTGATGGCATTTAAAATTAAAAACCCAGAAATACTTTCATGGCGTTTGATACGACTAAATTGAACTAAAGTATTTGCTAACTGCCACCGCGTTATTTTGTAAAATGACTGTCGTAGGTACTTACTATTATATATTAAACATTGTTTAGAAGGAGCAGTTCATCTATAGAAGTGGACATTTGGGGATGAACTGCTTGCGTCCGTAGGATTTACTTAGTTCTGACCACCCTACACGTGTCCCCTGGGTAATGCTAAACAAGCAGTAAATGTGGTGGTAGGCTATATCATCGGCTGCCGGCTTAAAAGTTACCACCCACCAGACAAAGCCATGCCGCCAAGCAATTCGTCGTGTTCCAGCGTGATGTCTGATGAAGCCGTATGGTGGAAAATGGGTCTGAGCAGTTGTGTTGCGACGTATACCGGGTATGATGCGCCAGCTGTTGTTGTGTCGGACATTTGATCGTGGAGGGTAGCAGGATCCGAAGCACGGTGCTCCGCTGGCCGACCGTAGGTAGTTGAGGGCCCAAATAGTGTGCCAGCCACACACGAAAGGTTGCCTAGCCAACTGCGAAAAATCCAAGGGTGGCCCCATCGTGCCGGTTGGTGACCGGGCGAGGACCCGATGACGATCCCTGGGGGGTTCGGGCGTGCCCGCAGTCTCCAGATCAACCCTCCATTGGCGCAGCAACTCTGTTTGTGTTGTTGGGTTTAACATCGCATCACCTCGCTCAACTGCCACCTTCCCATCTCTCTCCTATTCACTCCACAAAAAAATGTCAACAGCGGATGCATGTCGTTTCAAGTGCACCTCTCAAATATTAGAGGACTGCACTCCAATCTCGATGCGGTCCACCACCATCTTGAGACTGACAAGTCACACTTCCTTTTCTTGCCGGAGACCCAAATTAGATGTCCGTCAGCAACAACTACCCGGGATACTCACTGGAGCATCATTTCCTGCAGCGTGCCGGGGTCTGTGTGTACATCCGTAATGACATCTGCTGCCAGCGTCTCCGTCACCTTGAAAACCCTGATTTCTCTACGCTATGGCTGTTGATGGACACTGGTATGGACAAAATTGTTTATGCCTGTGTCTACCGATCGCACAGCGGTGATCAGGAGACGACGCGGTTGTTCGACCACCTCAGTGAGGCCGCCGATAAGGCTCTGCATCGGCACCCTGATGCGCAGCTCGTCGCTCTGGGGGACTTTAACACCTGCCACCAAGACCGGTTTTTCCCATACCAGAGGACCGACCACACCGGGAGAGAAGCGCGAAACTTAGCAGTATCGATGGGCCATTCCCAGCTGGTTAAGCAAGCGACTAGGGTGCCTGATTTAGTTGGTCATACTGCCAATTTCCACCGATCCGGACAGATGTATCGTAACAGTTTTCTCACCACTTGGAACTTCAGATCACTGTCTGATGAAGTCTGTTTCATCCTTCTCCCCACCTGACTGCGACTCACGCGGTGAACAGCGAATATGGCGTTACAGGTCAGCAGATTGGGATGATATGCGGCACTTCTTTGCGTCTTATCCTTGGCAGCAGATCTGCTTCTCTACTGTAAGTCCGTCGACCTGTGCGGATGCTATATCCGATGTGATACGTCAAGCAATGGAGTTTTTCATCCCTTATAGTGACATACCCTATCGGAGGCTAAGCTCACCCATGGTTCAACGCCGATTGCGTTCAAGCTGAAGAGCGTAAGCATTCGGCGTTTCTCATCTGAGTTGACGCTCGTGACCACAAAGCTCCGGATCTGAGCTCAAAGAAGAGAACTTTCAACCGTGCCACCAAGTCCTACAAAAAGGCACTAAAGAAGGCTCAGTTCGACCGCATTACGCATATTGGCACAATGCTCTCTCCACAGGCGTCCGGTAGCAGAGCATTCTGGTCCCTTGCCAAGTCGGTCGAAGCGAATTTCTGTAGGACCACATTGCCTCAGCTGGATAAACCTGATGGAACACTGGCTCACACGGCGAGAGAGAAAGCAGGTCTCTTTGCATCTCTCTCACACATAATTCTCGTCTTGACACTAGCAGTGCTACTCCGCCGACTCGAGGTTCGCATAAGGAACAAAGAAGTTCTGAGAGCACTGTGTCGTCTAGACGTGAATAAAGCTAGTGGACCAGATGGTATACCAGCAATAGTTCTCAAGGCATGTGCGCTCGAGTTGTCTCCTGTATTGACGCGCTTGTATCGCCTCTCATTTAGGACTGGTATAATGCCAAAGTCCTGGAAGCTTGCCAACGTGCAACCCGTGCCCAAAAAGGGCAGTCGTGCCGATCCCGCCAACTATCGGTCGATTTCAATAACCTCCATACTCTGCAAGATTATGGAGCGTGTGTTGAACTCGCGCCTCATGGCATACCTGAAAGGTAACGATCTCCTCAGTGACCAACAGTACGGGTTTCGCCACAATCGGTCTACTAGGGAACTACTAGTGTAGTACCACCCACATGTGGGGCGAGGCTCTCGAGAAGAATGGAGAAGCGATTGCTGTCTCCTTAGACGTCTCGAAGACCTTCGACACGGTATTGCACGCCAGCCTTTTGAGTAAGCTGCCAGCGTACGGAATTTCCCCTGGTCTGATTAACTGGGTGAAAGACTTCCTGAGTGAACGGTCTCTCCGAGTTGTTGTCGATGGATGCTCATCAGAGCCCATGACGACTAATGCCGGTGTTCCTCAGGGAACCTCAATATGCCTCCTGCCTCAATATGCAGCAGGAAAAGAGTTGCAGTCTTCTGCAACTCTTTTCCTGCTGCATATTAACGATCTGTGAAACCCGGTATCTAAGGGTATACAGATGATAGCACAGTTGTAGAGAGATACTTGCCAGGTGCTCGGGCTAGAAGGAGCTAATCCGGTCCGAACGAGAGGCTATGGTAGAGCGTACGAATGGCTCACTTCAGGCAGTCTACAAGTGGGGCAAAACCAATCTGATAGGATTCAACGCCGCCAAAACACAAGCGTGTCTGTTCACCGCCAAAAGGAGCTTGTTCACCTTGGCTCCTGCTTTTCTGAATGTATCCCTGGAGTGCACTAACCGCCTTCAGCTCTTGGGAGTTGAAATTTCCTCAGACCTCAATTTTGGGCGGTTCATTGAGTCCAAAGCCAAGGTAGCAGCTAGAAAACTAAGCGTTCTTGCAAAGGTCCGACGGTACTTCACACCGGGACAGCTTCTAATTTTATACAAAGCACAGGTCCGATTGTAGGTTGAAGTAGTGCAGTCACATATGGGCTGGAGCTGCAAAATGCCATCTAGCTCTCTCTAGCTAGCTTTGGAATCAGTGGAAAAGCGAGCGAAGAGGCTAATTGGGGATCCAGATTTGGTTAAGTCCAATCTACAAAGCCTCGAGCACAGGCACAGGGTAGCCAGCCTATCGGTATTTTACAGGTTGCATTTTGGAGAATGTGCGCGGGAATTGCATGAATTGATTCCGCCATCTCCTTTCTACCATCGGACAACCCGACGTACGGCAAATATCTACCCGTACGTTGTTGAAACTTCAACGGTCCGGACTAAGCGTTTCGCTTCGTGGTTTATACCGCGTACATCGAAGGACTGGAACAATTTGCCTGCTGCGGTCTTCCCGTCCAACTATAATTTAGGTGTCTTCAAGGCTAGAATGAATAGGTTCTTAATAAACTAGTGCGCCTCACCATCAATGATTGCATCACTGCATACCATCAGGTGGGATCGCAGTCAAGCACTGGTTTAAATCAATTTAAAAAAATATATAATTAGAATCAATAATAAATTAGGTAGGTAATGGGTACCATTTATTTTTTAATAAGAACCGATATATTTGCAGAATAAAAACCTACGGCAGTTTGAACTATTCTATTTACCAACATAAGAACTATTCAGAGAAAAAATGTGTAACTATTATATGACTCCTATCCTCAAGGAAAAGATTCTTAGGTTATTTTTGTACAATGGCATGGCAGACTATTTAGAAAAAAAAATAACGGATTATGCCAAAGTTCACCATAAATGAATTACAAATTCGCGATTTATACGAGTCTAACGTAGAAAGTACAAAGCAAGAACAGGGTTTTATTTTAAATCATATGCTTTAGGATCTTAGTGGTGATGAAAGGAGTGGAATAGGACATAATAACATATTTTTTCATTGTTTGACTTAATGACATGCTAGAATAATATCTCCTTTATTTTGTATTATTTTATAAATATTTTATACATATTTCAACGCCATTGCACATTGTCCAAAGCAAGGATGATCTAAATATTTTTATTATAACATCTCTTGCATGCTGACAATTTGTGAGGTATGAACTGTACTGATGTTTGAGCAAATAAACAATTATTTTTACTTCTAAGAATCCTGATTTTAATGAATAAGTTTACTTTGTTTATTGTATCGTTGGGAACGGTGCTATATTTTGGTTAATAAGAAAGTAATACTACAAGCTTTAGTACTTCGAACAAGCGCATTGACAAGGATGCAACTAAACTGCGGTGGATTTATGAGATCGTTATTTATTATTTGTCGTTTATGAAATGTCACAGGCAATCGACCACAATCTATTTGCACCTTCAGAAAAGACAGAAAGTAAATCCCAGCATTAGTAGTACCGCCAACCAATGTAGTTAATAATGGTTAGAGAAATGATAATGACGATGTGTGCGACTAACCGTACTGACCATGTGACAGTCCAGCAGTGGGCGGGGCTGGCCGGTCGCATGGCGTGGTCTTCAGGCGCGAGCACAGCCCGCCGCTGTTGTGCTTGTGGTAGTTGATGAGCTCGGGTATACTCGCACAGCAGTGCTTGTCCGACAGATAGTATTCGCTGCGTCTGTTTTGCTTTATGTGGTAGTGCTTCGTTTGTTGCTGTTGCCTACTTGACAAAAAAAGTAATATAAGACATCCAAAAATTTTAACTAATTTGAACCTTTTGCAATTAGTAGTGGGTAAGTGTTATTCAATTCAGAACTAAATAATTTAAACGAAAAAAAACAAGGTAGCCACATATTATAGAATACAGTTATGTCAATTTAATCTTTAACACGTAACCTTCATAAGGTCTTCGGGGCAATTTTGATTCATTTTGGGATAAAAATCTTTTTTTTTTTTCAGCAAATAACCGTTTTACAAGTGTGATATTTTACGACTTTTAATTAATCGCTTTTATATGCGTATTATTGAAATAAGTTAGTTAAAAATGTTTTTATTTTTCTAGATACAAAGTTTTTCACTCTAACGGTCTTCGCTATTGGCTAACTTTTTCAATAACAGTTGACAACTAGCATTCGTTGCACACTAAACTTAGTTGTCAACTGACAATTTCATGAAATTGGTATTTTTTTTTCCACTCCTGTTCCTTCGTTGCCTTTCGTACTAGGGCCGAGTCTTCCTTATAAAAATGGTATTACGTATCACACAAGTGACTAACAAACTACGGTGGAAATGTGGTGAATTATAAAAATTTACGGTGCCTATTGTGACCACTAAAATTTTATCGACTATTATACAGCTTCAAAAGCTTACACAATCGCAATTTTAAAAGTATCGATACAATAACATCTGTCAAAACGTGTTACGGTGGCTATCAAAGGCACCAGTGGCTAATGACGTCACTGCAGTTGGTCACTGAAGATAGGAAATACGAAACTAGCTGTTTGACAGTTCAATAATGCACATTGTTAACAAGTGATCATCACTTGAACTGTCAACAGAGTTACGCAATAGCCCCGCAGGTCAGAATTGAACTCGAGTAATAAAAACCAGTGAGAGCAGTGGTGGCCGAGTGGTAACGGCCCCGACTTACGAGTCGTAGATTGCGGGTTCAAACCCAGCCAGACCCATTACTTTGTGTAATTTATTTCATCACCACTGCTCTCAAAACGGTGAAGGAAAACATCGTGAGGAAACCGACATGTCCTAGAACCAAAAATTCGAAGACATGTGACATTCACCAACCCGCACTGGGCCCGCGTGGTGGATTACGGCCCATTCCCTATCTTAGAGAGGAGGCTTGAGTCCCAGCAGTGGGAACATTAAAAGGCTGATTATGCTATACTAATAAAAACCACACAGAACATGCAGAAACAGATGCATAAACGACTAGAGTAACTTTTTGAATGAGACAAAAAGTTACACGATAACCTAAAGGGAATCCCAGTAGAAAATTACCACCAGATGTAGTAGCAACGAAGGGAAAATATTGTTTGTGTCCTAACTGCAAAGTAAGACATGGTTGACCTCAAGTAGTATAAACTAGTAACATGGTGCAGATATCAGCATATAATACTTTTGTATAAATAATTCTCTGATGCTAATTATAACTGGAAGGTAGGATGCCTAGTAAACCCTGTGATCTTTCAGTTGCTTTTTGCGTTCCAGGGCTGCGGTAACTCTTTCTAACAATTCTACAACTACTTATTCAATACTCTGTACCTAAATATTGGTGAATGACTTCACAACTGACTACTCATTTTTTGGTAGAGAATTGGCTAAACGACAATTTTGCTGTGCATTATAATGTTAAATACTTTTTTTACTTGACACTGTTCGCTAGTTTTTGTTTTTGGAAAAAAACACTGTGAGTAAACCAGGACTTATAATTAGTTTATTTCTGGAATCGCCAACCCACCTAGAGCAAGTGTGTTATTCCCTAATATTTATCTGCTCGATATGAGAACAGACCAGACCCTGCATAAGGACAGTATAAACTGGCTTAAAATGATTTATAGAAATCCTAACACAGCTTAACACTTCACGGTATTTCATACACACTGGCAAGTGCTTATTCTCGGAAATGAGTGAACCGATTTTAATGAAACTTGTTAGGTACCGAGGCGAGGTCTAAAAAGTTAGTTACGAACATTTTCGAAAAAAGTTCAAAGACGGTGAGAATAATGCTAAAGAGAAAAATCACTTTAGACATTTTTTTTTTGGAAAATATCCGTAACTAACTTTTTAGACTTATCGTATGTACCAAGTTTCATTAAAAACGATTAATACATTTGCGAGAATATGGACTTGCCAGTTTGAATGCAATATCATGAGGTATAAACGCTTTTAAGATAAAGAAGAAAAATGTAGACACATTTTTTTTTGACAAAAATACATCCATATGACTTGAGGGTCGATTCGTCTTATTTTAGATATATGTATCTATTAAGGATACTTACACTTTGGTATATAAGGAGAGCGTGTACATGCCCTTGGTTGAGGAGTTGCGGACCACGAAGCATCCCTCTTTATCCTCCTGCTTGAGAAGAGATTCCGCACGCTGTCGCGACATCTCTCCGACGTACCACCTGAATAAAGTATTGTAAATAGACTTAACATACCACACAACCTTAAAGAAATACGGGTGTCACTTCCTGGGAATTCTTGCACGTTTTTGTATTATATGTTAATAAAAAAATGATTTATCCTGCTTCCTGAGTACGAAAGGCAAACAAGGCAAGCAAGGCAAGTAAGGTAGGTTGACTGTCTAAAGGCAAGAAGCCTTTGTTCAGTAGAGATATCGTAATATGATATTGAATTTCATAGCATAATTAATTATAAAGATTATTTGAAAATCGACTATCATGTCACACACGTCTTGTTACCTCTCAGCTTGGGTGTATTACATGGCGCATTAAATTTAACAACCAAAATCCCATTATCAGAATACTGTTTATAAGGAAACTCAATACATTTTAGGTACTACCACTCAGTACAGTGAAACATTTAATTTATGTAAAACTTAACACCCAAGTTTTTCTCATTTTGTCAATGACGATAAATACGCGCATCGAATAAGTAGATATTCTAAACCTTGAGAATTGTAAACGTTTTACAAACCACAAGATAATCATTCAAATATATCCTCTTCAATGTTTATGTCGATTACAATAATTTTACAAGTTACTTATTTAAATAAAAGCGTTTTCTAGTTTTCTGCATAAACAAAATAACCGTCCTTTTTAGACGTTTTTTTTTTTACTTGCTATTATTTCTAATGTACAACGTAATATGTTCTATCTATACTAATATGATAAAGAGGAAAGATTGGTATTTTTATTTGTACTGAATAAACTGAAAAACGAATGGACCAATTTTCCCCCCTATTCACCCCTTTAAAGGATGACTTTTCAAAAAACCCCTCGTTATAAAAGAAAGCTTTAATTTGAATGAAAATGGAAGAATTCATTGTATTGCAGAACCTTTAAGTTTAGAAGTATGCGGAACAGGGTGTAGTCCCACACACCTCCGATGAAAAGGGATGATCCTCTGACCAGACGGATAAATGTCGTGTTCTCTATTTATGTTACGATTGCAAAATCTTGTCCTAACTGGTGAGTGTCTCAAGTAAGGTTACAAATAGTACCTAATTCAGCACTAAAATAAAACTATCACTGGTTATGACCGATTATAATGTGACCAACACGTGGATGTTCACTGAAGACATAGTAGTGACTGGACTTTCGACTGGACGAACGAGGGAAAATAGTTCCGCAAGTAAATTTCGCTACTAATAGTGGTAACGATATCCGCTCGGGTTTGAACAGGCCTTTCTATGAAAGTTTAATAATTATGTATCTATAAATAAAAATTGATTCCCGAATGTATGTAAACGCATCAATTCAGAACGGCTGCACCTATTTGAGTAATTTGTGTGTAAATGACAAGAAATAAAAACAAGAATTGCATCAGAGTGAAGCCGGGGCGGGCAGCTAGTTGCTAGATAAAATAATGGGTTTCAATTAGAGAATCCCCCTCTCAGTAGATCCCCTTCCAGTCTCGCTGGATGTGAGCTCCTGTTAAAAGGTATATAATTCGCCATTGGATTTGACTTAGCGAATGATACACCGCTCGCAATTACGCAGTTTTAACTTGTAATCATTGTTATTGTATTACGAAACGAGGTAACATATGAAGATTTTTAATATCAATTAAATTGATAAATCCCAGTTTTATTTCTATCTAGGAGATCATCATCTGAAATATCCTCATATTGACGCAATGTCCCGTTTTTCAAAAGCTGTTTTGTTTCCCTATGTACATTCCACATAAAGTGACTATACTGATTTATCATCAAATGGCCTATGTAATGTGGTTGTGGTTATTATTCTAAATTACACGTCAAATAAATCACTAATACTCACTCATATTTCTGCAATCCTATTGTTTCTTTTTCCTTAACATAATTACTAGGAATGTAACCCACCAACCTGGAAATGCATTAAAGTATGTGTCAAAGTAGGTACTCTTTAATACTTAAGTATGGTATAATATATCTATAAATTAATATATTTTCACCCATTCTCATCTTTCACTTTCCACCAATGATCTTGAGAGTCGTCTATGACTTCATATTCGGCGCCCTAGAACATAAATGATTAAAATTTTATTATTGTTATATTTATTTATTATCCTCATAATCACTACCATGATCCATTCAAATAAATAATAATATTAAGTTAAATTTTAGCGATTCCTAAATACTTTCCTATAAAATTAACTCGTATATTATGTTTTAGGGATTGGCAAAAGAGCAGACAGACACCTCTTGCAATTTGAAAAACAATGGTTACATTTTTTGCATACAAAATTCAACTGCCTCGTAAATGGATGCGATTATACAAAAATAGACATTTTTAATATTCTGAGCCAAACTAATAAAACAAAAATGAAAAAAAGATCATTGGATAATTGCCTCCGCGGTGTTTTTTTGTGCACTACACCCACGGATTATACCAAAATCTCAATGTACTTTGTTCTTGATTAATTATGTCAATTAACAACAGTTGATTTCCATTCAAGTCACTATAGTGAAAACATAATGATTCATTTGAAAATGCCCATCTTTTGACATTAATATCCTCCTACAATAAGACAAGTAGCCATGTCACCATAATAGTAAAAAACTCATTTATAAAGTGTATTGTGTTGGTACTGTAATTCTAAGAATTAAGCTCACCTTTTCCAAGGAGAGATCTCCACTTTCAATAGCTTTGAATGGATATAGGGCTACCACAACTTTGGTTCTCTGCTTCTCCTGTAAATAATAGTCACATTTTTATGGTATTGTTTAAAGTTGAAAAATAATTACTAGGCATTATTTAATTAGGGCATGGCTTAATATTCCAATGTTGGAGGTGATTATTCAGAAAAGCTTGACCATTAACCATTCATAGAGACTTTAAGTAATTAAAACTTTTACAATAGAATAAAAAAATATATATATTTTTTATTTTAACTGTATCAATAATAATGAAACAGCAGTAGATTTCCTTGAAAATCGCTCAGATATTTCAGTGATTTTTGGAATTTGATTGCTGGAAATATTTTTTGTTTCTTTTTCTATTATTATTTACCTTTGCATTTGGAATGTAAAGCCATATACAAAATTGGGTAGCCCATACAAAAATAAAATACGAAAGATATATTTAATTATTAAGGGACAAAATACAGCAGTGGGCTATATATATTATTATATAGGAAGAATAAAAAGAAAAAAAGCTTGAGTACTTACAGCAGCATTTTGTGTTACCTTTGGCTTGGCGGAAGGTGTGCCTGGAGGAGCGCCGCCTCCTCCCGGCATCGTGACGGCCGCCGTGACGGCTAAATCAACGAATGACACATTAAAAACCATATTTTTTTTAAAGTGACCCTATTTTAATGCTTATCAAATTGTACATAATCTAAGGATAAACGTTCACAAAATAAAAAAATACCTTTACAACCAAATGTTTAATTTTAACGTTTTCTGATAGTCGTTGAATTATATAAAAATACAATAAATGATCGAAAACTTTTAAGTGAGTATGTGCGAAGGATAACATGACCTTATCCAGAAATCTAACTATCAATAAAGATGATCACTTGCTCTTTTGTTTCTATTTGGTACACGAAACTACAAATTTTAATTATTGAATTATTTTTCAAAACGATTGATATTTTCTCTATTTAAAATGTCAAGCATACAACACGACAATCAGGTGAATGCCGATAACACCTCCAAAATCAATAGCCAGTTTTCCTTTATAAGAAATCTTGTTTAAGTGCCGTAAAACTACTCATTATGCTAAGGCCAAATGTTACCATGCTAACAATGCAGATTTTTGGTAAATATCAACATCATAATATTGTGGACAGACTTAAATGCCATACAGCTTTGACAGGTGAAATTACACAAAAATAAATCAGTCTACAATATTTATGTGAGATGTTAAGTTTAGACTGTGGTTCTTGTTAGAAAGTAAGTACGATAACCTTAAAAGAGAAAGAGATGGTTCAATGTTTCAATTTGACAGATCAAAAGTCAATCGAACACAATAACAAACCCATTTCAGAACTAATTTCTTATAGCTAAAGCACTAAGTTAGAGACCTATATCCATGGCACATTGAGCACTATCCTCAAACACTTGGTATCAAAACACTGCACAGTATCACTTCTGCAGGCATTACACAAACGCATTACATTACACCTGACCAAGACAAGAAAGTGAGTGCAACAAGACCAGTGAACGCAACCGATGGCGACGAGGCCAAATAAATAGAGGTCAGACGAATTGTACCGTACCCTCTAGAGCCGGGAGGAACGAGGCAAGGGAAAGACATGGTATTTTTGACTTCTTCTTAGTCACCATTGGTTCGTCTTCGGGTTTACTCGGCAACATGGGAACGGGACTTTGAGACCGGACTTCCGCGCGCGACACCTCGCTCCGACTGCCACAAACGTGTCCAAGCAGCGCGGCGAAGGTAAGGCGCGAGACATAACGGTGCGACCGATACGGCACGTAAAACGTGATTGAGACAACTTTAATTTGTTATAACTCTTTAGAAGGTACCAATTAGTAATTAAATTATTGAGTGAAACCAATAGCTTATACGTGCTGTTTCATATGTCATACATTCTTTAGATACAATCTGTGTATTTATACTAACTACTCATTTGAAAACAAATAAAGGTGTAATAAAATTTAGAAATAGGTACATTTCGAACCACAACAAAAGAATCCATTGAAACTGGTACAAACAACAAAAGTTTTTTTTTAAATTACCTACTGATACTATATGCGATGCAAGTAGAAAACTATCCCACGGTAATATACTCCCGAGATAAAAAGTGTAAATATTCTATTCCAAGACATAGTTTACCCATGTGCCAAATTTTAATCCAAATACATTCAGCCGTTTGAACGTGATAGAGTAGCAAACATATATATGTACAAACTTTTGCCTTTATAATATTAGATGTGCTATAAATCACAACGATGCGCTATACCAATATCACATTTTAAAGTCTCAACAAATAAAATATTACCCTCCTCTAATGTGTTATAACTTCACGCCACAATAGTAATAATACCCGAAATTATAATATCAAGACCCTGCTTACAATGGCCCATGGCGAACAAGGCTTTATAATTGTCGAGACGAGGGCTCAAAGATGGTCGCGCTCGGCCTACATTCACCATTCGATGCGCGAGCGCAAGCGGTGCGCGTTCTCCCTTTCACTTGCTGGCCTCTACATACGTATAAAGGAGACAAGTAATTTATACGTACGTCATTAACGGCAATTGACTCGCTCGGAGATTATACCATCTTCAACAGAAGCCTCGCGATTGCAATGGCCAACTCTTTTTTGTAGTGTTATCTCGAATAATCAAAATAGTAAGTATGTACTGTTTATGTAATTTTATGATGTGTCTATGTTTTTATAGTTTGTTTTTTTTTAAGTGGATATGTTGTTGTAATATATTATAGCATATTATATTACGTATGAAGTTTTTTTTTTATTTTGTAGATCAAATAGAGAAGTGTATAAAACCTAAAATTTTAATAACTACAGTTTAAAGTTGGTGAGGAACAGGAAAATCCTAAAGTATGTTGCGGAAAAGTGTTTAATTGTTGACAGGACTGTGTGGACCAGGTGATTTAGTAAACGCTTCGGCTTAAGAGTTGAATTTCTTGTCAGTCTGTGTTTCCTGACAACTATGACCTTTAAAGTCGGGGGTGAATAGGATACTACTAGACAAGCGCGCTCCATCGTTGACCTCGTTATCGCTTACCATCAGGTTAGTTAGCAGTCAAATGCAAGTTTACCAATAAAAGTAAAAAAATGTATACGCACGTGGTAGGTCGTTAGACAGTCGATTATCCTGAGGCGGTACGAGCAGGTCAAGGTCCGACTCGATGACGGTCCAGAGGTCTGCGGCCGCACACCCGGGGGCGGCGCGTCTCTCAGCGTCACAGCAGCTCCAGCGCCGCGCAGACCACGCGCCGGGGTGGTACCGGCTTCGACGACCAGTAATTGTGCACACTGTAACCCATCAAGTCTTAACACTACGGAAATATTTATTCGCCTGACCTGTATGATTATATAGGTGACCTGACTTAAAGGTTTTGTTATTTTCTTTACCTGCTAATTAGGGGTGAATTGACTTACAGATGTCGATTTATTATTCTGAAATGTTTGATTATTGGGTGACCTGGCTCAAAGCCTTTTGGTAAAAAGGCTTTGACCTGTCTGATAATGACCGACCTAAATTAAAGGTTTCGACAAATTCTTCTGTCCTGTCTGATTGTCCTGTTTAATAAGGGGTGAAAGACTTCACTGGTTTTGACTTATTCTTTCAACCAATGTAATTCAGAGGTGACCTGATTTACACCGTTTTTGGCCTATTCTACCGACCTGTCTAATTGACCTCCTTTGTAGAGTGGTGACCTCACCTGATTGACAGTCTTAAACCACTTCTCTTTATCTATCTGATTAGGGGTGAATTAGAAATTTTAATTCTTATGACCTGACTAATTGTACGTGACTTGACTTACAGGTTTTTAGTTTACTAAATTATATTCTGTAATTCTTAATAACAAATGACAGGATTTTTGAAATTTTCCAAAAAAAGTAACTGCTGGTCCCCATTTCCGCAGACTAAAGTTACCGACATATCCCGAAGAAACGCCAAAGTTAAGTGGCAGTGGGCAGGGCACATTGCCCGCAGAACAGGTGGTCGACGGGTCGAGTCGGGGACGAAAGGTACTGGAGTGGTGACCACGTACCAGAAAACGCAGATTTGGAAGGTCTCCCACAAGGTGGACCTATGACCTGGTGAGGGTCGAGGGAATCCGATGGATACGCGACGCATAGGACCGGTCATTATGGCGACACTTGGGGGAGGCCTATGTCCAACAGTGGACGTCTTTCGGCTGTAATGATGATGATGACGTCCCAGGTTTTACCCTTACATACAGTACACTAGACAAGACAATCTTTAGGTGTGAGGACCATCTATATACTCCTTTTTAATAAACGCGGAGTAAAATAGTGTTAAACTTGAACCACGAAACATCTGAAGGTCGTACTAGTTCAAAAAGGGGTAATCATATTTTCCCTACATATATATGCATAGATAACTTGACAAAGGCCTAACTTCTCAAATACAGGCGGTGTACAATAGATTTGATGTACGTAGAGCGTACTAAGTTAACAATACAGATTGTCAGGTACAGAGTTTACCTACGTCAGACGTAATAACCGACATTATGTAACGGTGGGTGGGTACGTACCCGATCTGATTGTGTGGATCCACTGCAGGCGTTCCGTATGGTCACCGGCGACGAGGTAAAGTGTGTAGTCTGTGTTTTGTTCCGAGTACCCCACCTGACCGTATACACGTGAGTAAGTTTTTTACATACATAATGTTAATGAGTTTTACTGGCATTAGTTTACAAATATAGGTGGGTGATTTTTTGAAGCCGAGAGTGTCTCATTCATCTGGTCTAGGTTTTTTCTTTACAATTTGATATTTTTATTTGCATCAAACGCACTCATTTGCGCCCAGTGGCTTACGACACAAAATAGATAAGTACAAAAACTAGGCCAGATGAATGAGACATTCGCTCGTTTCAAAGAATCACCCAGGTACACTTTGTTAAGACATAACGTCGTAAAATATACCTCGTGTACGGATATGTTACTATTTGATATATTATTACCTGAAAGGGATATCTATAAACGGGGCTCTTCTCACCGTCACCCTCGGGTATGTGCTTGCTCAGCTCGCCCAACTGCGCCTGCTCCACAGTATGGATCGCGCCCGTTTCGATGCGCCCGCGCTCCTTCCGTCTCTATCACACACGACACATATACCATTTTACAATCGATTTGAAACGTATTTTCAGCAATAGAACTAAACAATCGACAGCCTTCCTTTCGTCATACACCTCAGTAGAATATTTTAATAAAATTTTAAGATCCAAGGAAGTTGCCCATTCAACGATTCAACGCACAACACGCTAGCTCACCTTAACACACACGGTATGAGCGTCTTACCACCGGCAGTAACGTCCTGACGTCAACTAGTCATTAAACCGAGGCCATATTCGATTGTTTACAGTGTATAAATGACCGCGACTAGAACACACGCTACGAATATGAATAACATAATTAGTTATAATTAAGCTTCGAGTTGTAGATGCGTTTCTTGCGAGCTATCCGGAAACAGGCGCTGGCGGTTGGACTGTTTTAGTAATTAAAAGCATAAGTATGCAAAGAACAAATATTTAAGCGAAATTAGGCTTTGAAAATAGAATGTTATCTTGTCATGATTGAAGATATTCAAGTCAAGCACTGGTTTATATCCATTTAAATAAAAAAGATTACGAAAAAACTTAGAAAAACGATCAAGTAAAAAACTAACAGGTTAGTATGGTAGAGGTCATGTTAAGCGCGTAGGTTCTAGTCGAGAAGGGACAGGCCGGTTGAAAAAATATAATTCGAACTTAAAATGTCTACCAAGATCAAACAGAACTTTAAACACAGACAAATAAGCAGCAACCTAAGTATAGACACGATGACGTTACTGAATGCAATCCGAAGAACATGACAAACTTATCCTTCCTTCCTTATCCTAGGCACCGCGTCTGATCGCGATCAACTCAAAAATATAAGTAAAACTGGGCAAATGCGAGTCGGACTCGCGCACTGAGGGTTCCGTACAAATTTACCTAAGAAAAAAGTTCAATTCCCGAATTGAGTTACGAAGATTTTTCCGAATCGCAAAAAAAGTTTTTTTTTTGTAATTTTACAGTTTTCAGATTTTTTCCTATACTTGTGCTATGAGACCTTGCTTCATGCCAAATTTCAGGATTCTAGGTCATAGGGAAGTACCTTATAAATTTTGATTTCCTTGAGTGTAGAAATATACGTTTTTTGCGACATAAATGGCCGTATCTTTTTTTGGTTAACTCAAAACTTTGATTTTTTCACAGCTTCAAGGAACCGCAGACCTGAGTATACATATATATAGGGTGACTGGCAATTAGTGTACGATACTTAAACACGTGATTGTGCTCATGATAACAAACAATTTTTACATTTATATATGCCTAATGTACTAAACAGCTAATATTTCTTTCGCGATTTCGGCTTTGCTCCCATAATAAAAATTGTTTGTTATCATGAGCACAATCACGTGTTTAAGTATCGTACACTAATTGCCAGTCACCCTATATAGTTTTAATTTCAACTCTATACCTCCACGCGTTCCCGAGGTAAAGGGTCTTGACAGACAGACAGACGGACAACAAAGTGATCCTATAAGGGTTCTGTTTTTTCCTTTTGAGGTACGGAACCCTAAAAATAATTTTCCTCAAAATCTGGAAAAACTACTAATTAATTCTCATGTTGAACCAACCTCACCTCAGGATATCGAAAATACCGATTTATGAATACAGTACGGAGATCATGTTAATCTCATAAGCTTCAAAAATATTTAAAATCCAATTAAACCTGCACAAAAGAAGTAGTTCACGCTACAGTTCGCACTAATTGAATTCTGGTCGGAACTGAAAGCTCGGATATTTTTCAGAGCCAAGCTCCAATTTCGCTGATGCGTGAAAATTTCCATATTCACTGGCACTTCTCACTTAAATTCGTTTTTTTTATGCAACTAGGCTTCAGAAAATGAAAATGTATAACTCTATAACAAACTTAAAGTAGGCATTGTAGCTGTAATCGTCCTTTCCATTAAGGAAGGAAAAGAAATGATCAACAACTTAATAGTTTCACACTATACAACTTTTACGTAAATATTGGTGGAAGTACGTACATTAGTAAGTATGGATTACGAAGCGTATATATATGTAGATACATTAGTGTGTTGGCTAGCAAACCACGATAAGAGCAACGACTGGGCTGGCGTCATGCCAACCGGCTAGCGAGCAGCCCTCTCTAAGTAACACACTACACCAATTACCGACATCACTACCTGTCCCGGAACACTTGCTTAACTTTATTTACGCTAAAGCTTTTGTAAATATTTTGCTGTTCTAGCGGAATACCTTTAACCTCTCGTCTCTGCCACTACCTTTAAATTGAGCTGACCTTTGTGAGAAGTATAAATTCCGACTTCATCCCGTTAGTTAAATTGATGCGAGAAACGAGTTCATCAGTACAAATGCAGATTTTCTATCGAATTTGCCTCACGCCAGATGACTTGATCTAATAACATCCTGAAAGCGCACAACGGCTGAACACCGGGTTGCGTAATGAATCAAATCACTGAGTTGATTTCCTGCGGGGGAATATACAGCTCCGCGTACAGGAACACCCGACAAACCTATCTCCGATATTAGCAATTGGTGCGAATGATCTCTTGCTCTCTGTATTCTGATATTTCATAACATCAATGTATTTAGATTCATTTTAGGTTTCATTCAATAAATTAATTGCTTCAATCAAGTTGTTTGCATCGTGTTGGGTATGATTAAGTATGTTGGTCTCATTGTGCATAGTTAATTCATTAGTGGTTAATAATGTGCACTGTGCCGAGATAATCAGCTGATTAAATGGACAGATTCTTTAGCGTGGGAACTAGGAAGGCGTTGTTGGATACTGTCAGTCAGGAATAGTGTTAATTTTTGTATTTCCTTTCCGATCAAATAGGTCTTATCATATTTTTTTGGTCTGGTTTCCGCAATGTGGACCATTGTGTGTGGGTCATGGCGGCCTTCATTCCAAGATGCGTCTTTTCAGTTTGCTCAGGGCGTCTTTGAGCGAATTCGGTGCAGGTGATAGTTTATTTTTATTCAGCATCATCATGATACTAGAACTGTTTTTGTAAATCGACTTCTAATTGGTAGAACCGCGTAGGCAATATCAACTTTGTTTAAAAACCTGGCCGTTTTGGACTATTATTTTATGTAATTGTGAGCTCTATAAAACATTCAAAGCAACAAGAAAGACTCTTTGAAGTGAACTGAAACAACACAGTACAGAAGAGCGACGCGGTTTGAGTCGGTAGAGTGAACCTTTTTCAAACAATTAGCGGGCGTCGGAGGGCTCTCCATTAAAATTGCTCACATAACGAGGGACCACACGCGGCATGACGGCACATACATTACTGCCAAGTGCGAGGGGTTGACGCTACTCGCCGTGGGGACCGGGGAGTGATTGCCAAGTCTATTTAAGCGCGGGAGGGCTACGACACACTTTTTGTTTATTTTACTGCACTTTTCGAGCTTTCTGTTGCTGTGCAAAGTTTAATACATCAAGGAATGTCAGTGAATTCTCTTTGCTTTCTTTGCATTTGGTTGAGCAACTTTGAATTTAGAACACTATTTTAGTCTGTAGATAGTTTTGACATTTGGTTTCCTACTGGTTTATATCGATACTACGATATACTTTCCAGATATTTAAGGAAATTCTATTAGCCTGGGTAACACTAACAAATAAGAACTATTCGTTTTGGATAAATTGTGTAAGTAGATAGTCATTTACGATTTTTGCCAAAATAGATCAACTTCTTACTTGCTGCAATAGATTACAAGGGTTTCGTAATTTAAAATTTATTAACAATTAGATAAAAAAATACCTATAATGTTTGTTTGCTTATTCCTGAAAAGCTTCACGGTGCAAAAAACTTTTCGATAAAATATGTGCACTTTTTATATGAAGAAATTTTAATTTTTTAAACATTTAAACCGTCTAATAAATTATATTTTGTTTTTTTGTCTTTTTGGAAGTGTTATTGTGTGTGCCTATTTTAAATAAAGAAATATGAACATTATAGTTCAGTGTTTCTAATCACTTAATTATGTTTTAGAAGTTTAATGTATACATTTTAGTAGCAATCAATTAAAATATGTTTGCTTAACAATTCTCATGATCCAATTAATTTAACAAATAGTTAAATAGGCACTTTGATCATTTCGGACAGTTATTTTAAAAATTAAGACAGTCAACCGTACCCCCAGAAGTCTACTCAAAATAAATCACAAATAAAATGTAGCATCATTGGATGTCATCTATTTAATGGTAATCAGCAACCTACATATTATTTATATTATAAACGCCAAACGGCTATAATAAATAAATGAATACTTAAGTTCTAGCAAATGGCTGGGGAAACTGATCACGGTAATTGAAATTGCCATCAGACGCCGCTATCGAACGTCAAGCGGTCACAGAAAACATTAAATATTGAAACCCAAAAGCAAAGACGTCATGTATCAAAATACCAAGAGGTAATTATTTAATCAGGAATAAAAACGCCGATTTAGGATGTGTCAAAAAGTGGTTTTTGCGTAGGTTGAAACTGAAAAAGGAATGCGCACGTATTTGGCCACCGGTTCGATGTCTCAATAACACCAAAAATAGAGATATTGGTAACACTATGAGATGAGAACCGTGAATGTAACACATTTAGACAGTTATTTTAAGTGAGGAGTGTATGTGTGATTGAGGTGTAAGTAATTGGTATTTTACCAGCGGTGGTCGGGGTGCGGTGCGGGCCGACGGCGGACGGTGTTGCGGAACTGCCGCGGCCGCCGCCTCGCGTCGCCGCGTCGCGCCGGACGACAGACACACCCATCTCGCGCATGCGCTCCCACCCCACACATTCACCCTACGTCCTCCAGCTTTCATTTAAAACATCGAACAAAACTAACATCACCTGCGCGTTCTACAGCTTTACTATTCTAAAATGCAATTTAGTTTTTTTAAATATGGGTACACTACATAAATACGAAAAACTTTATTCCGACAGTCACAAATACGAATTTCAAAATACCGATTTTCATAATTCCGAATGGTTCAAAATTCCGAATATAACAACTCCGACTCATCATTACTCCTATTTTTATAATTCCTAAATTTCAATTTTCCTAACTTTCATAATTACTATTCTCAAAATACCGAGTTTCAATAGATCGAATAACGAAAAGTCCGACTTAATGATAATTCGAAACATCAAAAATACGAATTCCAATTATTAACTCGTTGAGTAGTGTAATTAGAGACACAATAGTAAGACAATGGCGCCCGAGAGCCGGCGTTCGTGCGGGGATCAACAGCTTAATATAGGTACCGATTAATAAAATTCCGAAATAAAAACGCCTCATAAAACTGTTTATCAAGACAAATAAACACATAAATGCTCGTCAGAGGTCGTAGTATGAGGGGGTAGAATTAAAAAACTAATGACAGATGCGTTTTCCAGCATGCAGGCGATTTATTGCAGCATGCAAGCAGGCATGCAGCGTGCAAGCAGACATGCAGCATGCAAGCAAGCAGGCATGCAACATGCAAGCAAGCATGCAACATGCAAGCAAGCATGCAACATGCAAGCAGGCATGCAGCATGAAAGCAGGCATGCAGCATGCAAGCAGGCATGCAAAATGCAGCAAGCATTGTTTCTGTCACGGCTCCGGCGCTGCGGGGTTTGGGCGGCCCCACGCGAGCTTATCGTCGCAGATGGTTTTAACGCTCACCACCACAGCTTCGGCTTGCTGGCCGGCTTTGCCGGCAAGCAATCGGAATATCGTTTTTCGGACCGAGAACCCTTCGAGCATTTGATTCTTCGAACGTATGAAAATCGGAAAACTAACAAATCGCATTTACGACTTTCGGTAAAATAAATTTCGTGATTTTTAATAATAGACATTATAATTTTTAGGTATTATGAAATTCGGACTTTTGAAAATCGGAATATCGAAATTCGGAATAAAATATTTCGGAGTATTTGGGTGTTCCCTTTAAATATATTTTACTAGCTGCTGGCAACGGCTTCGCCCGCGCGATAGTAGCATATTATCCCAAGGGAACATATACCCGGGCTAAAAAGTATCCTATGTGTTATTCCAGGACATGGTCTACCCTGTACTAAGTTTCATCGAAATCCATTCAGTATTTTTTGCGTGAAAGAGTAACAAACATCCATCCATACAAACTTTTGCGTTTATACATATTATTAATAGGATTGTTAGACGAGTTTCCAATGTCTTCATATGTATTTTGATCAATGACTTTTCACATAACCACTAATGAAACGGCAGAGTGCAAGTAGGTACGAAATTAGGCCTCTCAGATAATTAATTTACGATACACTAAAGCTTTGATGAATAAGCTATCTGATCGTATTCAGCGCAAAAGCGACGTGACTTTCACGCACGAGTTAGTTGTCCGTCACTTAGAGCTGTAATGTGGTAGGAGACAACTCAACCACTATAATCGCAATATGCAACGTGATTGAAGTTCGATAGGATCGCTAAAATGTCTAGAAGTCTTATAGAAAAGGGGATCGCTAAAATATCTGTAGAAGTCTTATAGAAAAGGAACTAAGCTAATTTTGGCATTTTGACACCCCACCTTTGCCCACCGTGTTCGGTTGGATAGCATTTACTCATAATAATAACATTCAGCGTATAATGTTCCCATTTCTAGTACCTACGTCGGCCGAGAAGGAAAGAGAAGTTCGGGAAGATATCTACAAATCAATCAATGTTTGTACTCAATGTGCTCTTAAGTCATTGATCAAATTGTGATGACGGTTCCAGGGGGGCTATTGGCTAACTTTTTCAATAACAGTTGACAACTAGCATTCGTTGCACACTAAACTTAGTTGTCAACTGAAAATTTCATAAAATTGGTATTACGTATCACACAAGTGACTAACAAACTACGGTGGAAATGTGGTGAATTATAAAAAATTACGGTGCCTATTGTGACCACTCTAAAATTTTACCGACTATTATACAGCTTCAAAAGCTTACACGATCGCAATTTTAAAAGTTTCGATACAATAACATCTGTCAATCAAAACGTGTTACGGTGGCTATCAAAGGCACCAGTGGCTAATGACGTCACTGCAGTTGGTCACTGAAGATAGGCAATACGAAACTAGCTGTTTGACAGTCAATGATGCACATTGTTAACAAGTGATCATCACTTGAACTGTCAACAGAGTTACGCAATAGCCCCGCAGGTTAAAAAAAACTACATAAATAATTAAAAAAATAGTTCCCGGGGAGGGTATCTCGGAAACGGCTGGAACTATTTTGACGGGACTTTCACTGACGGATAGCTGATGTTATAAGGAGCAACTTGGTTATTTTCCTTTTTTTTACATTTACAAAAAGTGTACATAAATATAAAAAAGATAGTTCCCGGGGAGGGTATCTCGGAAACGGTTGAACAAAATTTGACGGGACTTTCATTGAGCTAATATTATGCATAATTTAAACACAATACCGCCTACTAGTGTCGAAGCTGAACGCGCTTTTTCAGCAATTTCGAATGTCTGTAATCCTGTAAGAAGTTTCCTTTAAAGAACGACAGCTTGAACGCACTGATTTTCTTGAAATTTTACTAACAACTAATGTGGTATATAGATTAATTTCTTATTATAATTAAAGTTCTGACTAGCTATGTCAGTTTTTTTTTTTCTACAAAACTAGCCCTTCATTTTGATAATATCAGTTAATCAATAAATATACCATTTTGTATAAAAGTTTTGTAGGGAGTCTTGACCTCCGGAAAAAATAGAGATTGGCTATGTAATCGTAATTTTTATTGGATTCGATTATAATTATAAAAAAAGACATATTTTAGTCCGGAATTCCGGAACTAAATTGCTTAATATTGAAACCCAATTCCGGAATTGAAAAATGGTTCGATATTCAAGCCCTATAATGCCAACCTCACCTGCACGAGCCTTATTACGGCGGCAGACAACCAGCTGCCGTGTTGCTCCCTGCTAAAGAACTAACAGAAGGGAAGATGCTAGCCATATACCTAACAGAAGGGAAGATGTGAGCCTTAGAACTTAAATAATTCCTAAAAATACTTAAATGGACGCAAAGTTTAAAAAGAAACTACCCCTGAGGGACCAGTCTCATGGCGATATGGAAATAGTGACTGTCACAACCTAACGCGATTTGAGGAGTGTAGACTTTCCCGGCACGGCGTCCTCGCTTTCCGCCTGACGCAAGTCTTTACTGGACACGATTGTTTTAGAAGGCTCCTGTGTCGGATTTAGCGGGAAGAAACTCCCGTGTGTCACCATTATGCGGATCGCCTGGAAGACCCGGTGGAGCATACGGTGGAGGTCTGTCCCGCTTAGGTTGAGCATCGCCGTATCTTTCTTTGTAGAGGCAATCGGCGGCGGGGACTTCTCGCGTCCGGATTTGATTCAGGCCATAGTACTGAATTAGAAGAAATGGGAGGCGGGCAAAATTGAGGCGAAGACAAGCCTCACACTTTGGCTCTCACCGGAGACGCCCCAAGCGTCGGAAGTCGCAAGACAACTACTTGCGGACGGCAAGCCATGGGTAGCTCGACGTCCAGCCGTTCAATAAGAACCAAGCACCAGAATTCATTTTTTTGGCAAAAAAAGCCCGGGTCGACGGAGCGTTGTGTACCACGCGCGCCTCAGCGAAATATCAGCAAAATTGATACGGCCAATTAAGGACTCCCTTCCGCTCCACATGAGAAGTTATTTATTGATTTCTCAAGTAAAAAAGAGAGGGTACCTGTAATGCTGGAGAATCGTTCCCTGAATCTAACTCAGGTAGCCCTTCGTATTCCGGATAGAGCACAATTTTGCAACATAGTGTCAACAGGGTACAGTGGGCACCCAGACTGATTGAAAAAAATCTCACTAAACAAATTAAAAACTATAACAAAAAACTTAACAAAGTAAAAAGTTTATCTTTGGGCACCAAGTGTCATAATACATCTTCCACAGAAATATCTAAAATCACCCATAGTGGTGAGAATGAAGCATTGGAAAATCCTGAAATAAGTTAGCAAAGAATAATAATTCACGAAGTGCGCAACCGCAATAGAAAGAAACTATCAGACAACCCTTCACATATGCTGCAAACTAGCAACCGATACAGCAGTTTACCAATATAATGTCAATAGAAGTAGCCAAAACCAGTAGGTTGCCAAAACTATCACAGAGCTCAAAGACACACATATTGTATTTGCAAGATGCACATATTGCACATGGCTTTGACTTAATAACCAGAGATTCCAAAAGCACTACCTAAAAAAGCCTTATTACTTAAATCATCCTGTTTAACGCAATCCTCATAGTGCAATAATTTCCTAGGATATGGAAGGTCTCTTAGGTCTCGTAGATAACTGATTCACAACACAGTGACAGTTAAAGAAGAAATTCAATCAACTGTGGAAAAATACAAACGGTTATCTCGTCACCCGTCACCTGAAGGATCAAGCAGTTCAACTATTGTGCCAAAGTTAGTCCAACAGATGGACCAAGTTACTCCAACCGTCTCTAACGGTATGACATAATGAAGCTGCACAATAGATGGTTTTACGAGTAGCTGTCCTCTCTGGAGTAATAATCACTATAAAAGACATCTTATTATAGTTAATGTAGAATGTTGGCAGATAAAAAAAAAATGAAAAAAAGTCTGGGCAAGTGCGAGTCGGACTCGCGCACTAAGGGTTCCATACAAAGTTACCTATGTAAATAGTTCAATTCCCGAATTGAGTTTCGAAGATTTTTCCGAATTTCAAGTTTTTTTTGTGACGTAACTAACCGTTTTTAGATTTTTCCCTATACTTGTGCTATAAGACCTTGCTTCATGCCAAATTTCAGGTCTGGGAAGTACCCTATGAATTTTGATTCCCTTGAGTGTCGAAATATACGTTTTTTGCGACATAAACGGCCGTATCTTTTTTTTTTTTGTTAACTCGTTTGATTTTTTCACAGCTTCAAGAAACCACAGACCTGACTGAGTATATGTTTTTAATTTCAACTCTATACCTCCACGCGTTATCGAGATAAAGGGTCTTGACAGACAGACATACAGACGGACGGACCACAAAGTGATCCTATAAGGGTTCCGTTTTTTCTTTTTGAGGTACGGAACCCTAAAAAACACGCTTTCAGAAGAAAGGAGCCCCGTTTGCTAACTATCCTTGAGAGTAAACTTAAGCTAAGCATTTTAGTGTGAACGGTCACAGATAGGATAGAGCATAGAAGTGATTAATGGAGAACAGAAAAACTTAATAACTTGTAGATACAGACGTAAACTAAACTTACCCTATGGCAAAGCGGATATTTACAAAAAGTATCGTGAAATCTTCAAGGCTGTTTTATGTTAATCTAAACTCAGATATCTTATGGTTGCCCCTTGTTCTAAGCTTGGGTTTTTCTCCAATAAACGTCTTGAAGGCTCCTCGTGACTTCTTGGAAATTTAATTCTTCCAATTTTTAACCGTTTATCGCAAGAGCACTAACATTTATCCACAACTTCCACAAATGATATTGCCATGGGCATTGAAACTCGTCAAGTTTCAGAGACAGTCAGACTGTCCATCTTAATATATGATCAAAATAAAGGTATCTCTAAAATTAAAATGGGTTGGACTGACCACGTCTGTCGTATGTCTGATGAGCTGTAGGCCAAAGTTAGTACGCAGTGGTCCCCTGATACAGCGACGCAACGCCGCAGTAGACCACGAAGGGAATGGCGGGACGAGCTATTCAAAATGAAATTAAAAACTATTAGTGGATAAAGCCACCCAGATTGTTGAGCAAATAACGGTGTAGAAAGGAAAACTACCTTATAATTACCTAGCTTAAGGTGTGAAATTAAAACAGCTAGAGTTAGCTAAACTGACTTATCCCGTAAATTGTGATCGTCTTAATGTGGTCAAAAAAAGGGAACTTACGTCTAAAGTGAAAACTCTGGACTAGTAACAACGTGGCTTGTTGCGCGAACTCGCGGCCTCAAGGTGCCATTCGAACCTCGGCTGCAAACTGCGAATTGCAGGTAGCACACGCATGACACGCAGCCGTTGCCTACTTCCGCAGCCGGGAGTGATTCCGAGGCTGGCTGCACGTGCTGCCAGTCGCAAATCTACGATTCAATCCAATATGAGCGCTATCGGCTCCGAGTAGCGATTATTTCGGACTTGTCTAAACAGGTTGCGTCACACTTGTGGCCGCAGCACTACTGGTCTGCGATCGGCTGCAGCACTCGCAGCCGAAGCTCGGCAGCACGTGCGGCCGCACAAAAATCCATACTACTACATAGAAAACCAGTCGTGCCGGTTTCGTGCAGCCGCCGCATGTGCTGCCTGCAACCGCAGCCAGCAGCCGAGGTTCGAATAGCACCTTTACTCTACATGGAGACTAATGGAGAGTTACTTCAGGAGTTTTCGGAATTTAGAGAGAATATATTTTGTGTTTGTAATACATAATATTATTTAATGGGCCGTTTATACCAAAGCAATCATCTGAATCAGGGTTGTTGCGAATATCAGCATCAGCATCAGCATCAGCGGAACATCAGCATTAATTTCCGCATCAGCATCAGCATCAGCATCCGCATTGATTGTTGCTGATGTTAGATGCTGATGTTCAAAGTTCGTGTCGCGACATGACATGAGGAGTTAATGGCACGTGCCGTTGCCGCTTCCGAGTTTAGGCCAATCAAAATACGTACATTTCAAAACAAATCGTCAATATTATTCTGTGTGATTTAGTCAATATTGCAAGCAAAGTGTATGCAGAGCGCATTGTTTTGGTGCGTGTTTATGATTTTTAAAATACCTCTCGTATTAAAAAGCGGAATATGGCAGTAGTTTAGATTAGTGAAACAAGGTACCGCAAACTGTTTAAGCAAGAAGAATTATTCACGCAAAGAACGTACAAATAAGTTACTAAAAATTATTTGAAATCAATACACATCCCGAAGAGTACGACAAGTTGAAATAAATTCGACTAAAGAATGTAAGTAAGTAGATGCCTAAATTTCTTTGTAATTAGTTATTATTTTAACCTTGATAGAAACAAAAAAGTTTTAGTAAATTTATTTACCATGGTGTAGTTTTATAGGGTTCGATACACGTATTTGTTTGAGTCTGTTTGTCAGTCATTTTTCTCGTTGGTTTAATGGCGCAAAATCTGTAAGCAGTTTACGTACCTGCATTACCTACTAAAAAACAGAAATTAAGAAAATATTTTACAGACAAAATCATGAAAATATATCTTTTATTATAATATTTACCTAAAAACCATGAAATTCAGTATTTAAAAAAAAAAAACTTAAAATCAGCATCAGCATCAGCATCAGCTGATGTAAATTACAAAAAATCAGCATCAGCATCAGCATCCGCTGATGTGACAAAATCCTGCATCAGCAACAACCCTGATCTGAATCATGCCAATTTTTTTTTGTATGACTTCTCGAAATGTACCAATCATGCTAGGCAGAAAAAAAATCGTAGAATTGCGTCAATTAAATAATTATTTTAATATGCTGTATCAAAAGTTTTCACAAAAATTAAGATAACTGCGTAACTTGGGCATTGTGTCCAAATACGGCATCAAAAAACCACGGAGACAACCAGGCGGCGGCCGCCGCTTGAAACAGTAAGTCAACACTTTCCATACAAACTAAGCGTAGCAATGAGTGTCGCAGTTTAGTTTCTGACAAAACACTATTTGGGGAAGCCGTTAAAATGCAGTTGAGCAGTTTAATGCTCACTTAGCATACATTTGAGATGCAGTCTTGTTAAGACTCCCAGATTAATGTAATTTGTATTTTTCCGAACTTTTTAATGACGGACTAACGGTTCTTATTTTTTTACCGTAGTCGTAAGTTGAAATTTATTTTATTAAAGCTCAATGTCGAGATTTATAGATAGATCTCGATTAATTCAATTAAATAGGGACTTAACAGCCATAAAAGCCTGGTTCGATAGGTTTGGTGTTGCAGTAAACCCCAATAAATGTCAGACCATCATCATTGGGAGTCCTCGAAGCATCGCTAAAGTGTACAGTGCAACTTTGCCACCAGATTCTTTCGACGGTACGATTATCCCATTTAGCACCGATGTAATGGATCTGGGCTTGCACATCGAACTATCGATAAGGTACTAACCTTGAACTGGCGTACTCAAGTGGCTAGTTTTGGTCAGAAGATTACAGGAACGTTGCGGGCTTTGTTTCGGTTGAAGAACCTGCTACCATCGAGTACGAAGACAACAGACCTTGATTTTTCCTATCATCGATTATGGTGACGTGTGCTACTATGACCTAAATGCAGATCTCCTCAACAAGCTTGATCGTCTTCTAAATTACTGCATTCGATTCGTTTCCAATCTACGTAAATATGAGCATGTTTCAGCGCATTGGTCGCTTCTAAAGTGGTTGCCCATGCGTCAGCGCATCAGAGAGCAAAGGGCGCTCACTACCTTGTTTTCATTTTTTTTATTCTCCTAATTCCCCTAGATATTTAGCCCCTCGCTTCACTCAATACATTTGCGCCAACAACAGAATTGCAGAAATCTGCGATCATCACATAACCGCCTACTTTAATGTCCCACTCATTGTACTGACTTTCTTCACTGTTCTTTTTTTGTCTATTTCTTTGCGGAATGCGCTCCCACAGGAGATTAGGATGGCAACAAACCGATTAACATTCAAAACCAAAGTGCGCGAGCTAATTCGTAAGAAGTTGGCAGTAGTACCATCACAGCGTTTATATTTTCCAATTGTCGATTTGAACCAATTGTTTGACTTTATTAGTGGAGATATATGTAGATAGTTTATTAATTTGTATGCATTATATAATTGTATTTTATATATGGTTTATTAGTATATCTATTTTTGGTTTATTAGTATATTATTCCTATTCGCCTTTTCTCTTTTTTTTATTGCACCTACCACTATTTATCTCTACATCTCCCTAAGGTTGACTGGTAGAAAATGTCTAAGGCATGAAGTCTACCTCTGTACTCTAGTGCATATTTTTTTTAATAAATAAGTAAATAAAACGCGATGAAATTAGGTTGTATAAACCTTCCTAATGTTTCAATAATATTTTGTTGCCCACATAAGTCGCGCAGGCGTCGTCAACGTCGTCAATGTTTTTTGCTCTAAGCTTAAGAATAGTTTGGCGGGATACAAAACCGAGTGTTTCTGAATGAACCAGCAATTAGGCTGTGAATCATATCTTGCGCTTGGTGTTGATGTCCAATTATTCCACTTGGCTGCCTACCTGTGCACTGGAATTCTTTTGTTATTACAAACAACTAAGCTTCCAATTTTTTGTTTATCTGAAAATACGAGTAGATTAGATTTTTAAGACGTTTTTAAGATTAATGCACGGTGGATTTTGATTTAGTATTGTACTTAGTTAAACATTAGTATTTGGTAAAACAGTGCTGTATTTGGAACTTTTATCGGAGTGTTTTTCTAGTTCGCGCGCCCATTTTAGCCCATATCCGAAACTATATCTATACTTCTATACTAATATTATAAAGCTGAAGTTTCTTTGGACGTGTTAATCTCAGAAACTACTGGTTTGAATTGAAAAATTGGTGTCGGATAGATATCGAGGAAGGTTATATGATAGGTATATACTTAACATCACGCTACGACCAATAGTAATGGGGCAGTAACCAAAGTCGCGAGGGAAACCACAGAGGACAGAATATAGTCTAATATACTAGCGTTGAATTATGCAATGTTCGATAACACAATTTTCCTCACTAAAATTAAAACATACAGTGCTTTTTGTTGTATCTTTAAACAGTGTCGCTAATACGGATCAAATTCTGGGAAAGTACCTAGCATTCTTCTTAGCGCGCCGATGGGAAATGTGGTTTTCTTTTTAGTACCTACTTTTTTGTTTAGTCCACTTTAAGGCTAATGTAATCTTCTGCAGACACAGTTATTAGATCCTCAAGTGTATAAGACCAATAGGGGATTAAATAAGGTTTACATTTATATGGTCAACTAATGAAAGAAGTTTTGGTCATCACCAAAATGTATTTTTCCAGCACATAAAAGTGAATTGAACTGCATTTAGTGGTAAGGAAAAATAACCAAAATGATCAGCTAGTAATATGATATTGGGTAGCCTTAAAATCAATGTGATAGGAAATTGCACATATCTACAGCAATTTTAGTCATATAGAAGTTTACATATTTAGACTTCTTGCACAGACATACAAAAGCAGACTTAATGAACAGGACTCTAATATCTGTCTGCAGGATTCTCACGCACAATGGTCCGCCAAGGACTAAGTGCGGAAACCAGACCACAATAGATAGATAGATAGATCTGTCTGCAGGTTTTAAAGTAACAGGGAATGGCAGGGATTCATTCAGTCACTTTGAACCCCGACCTTTCTGAGTCAGTGTGCCCTAAATTCCCTCAAGATTCATATTGGAATTTCATAATATTTTCTTTTTGTATTTCTGGGAATAAATGATTGAATTTAATTATTATAGTGTAAAAAGCATTTAAAAAATGCGCAAAAGCAAGCAAATCACAAGACACCATCATTTTTAGTTGTATTGAAAGCTAGCGAGGCAATGTATTTTTTTTTCATTCTTTTTTATTTAAGGGATTTTCTTACACTAATCTACTTTCTTAGCAGTATGAAGGAAAACAAAAATATTTGTTGCCTTACAATTAGGTTTGGCTATATGCCATTGAAAACTCCTACATCAATAGACTCTAAAAGAATGTTTAAATGCAATTTTACAGAATATAACAAATTGATATTCTGAGGAAACAGCAAAATTATTTGACAGACCAGTTAGACAGGTAAGTCAGTATAATCTTTTTTAAACTACTAATAATTAATAGTCAGTGTCCATGCAACTATACTCCATTTGTTTAGGTAGGTAACTAAACATTTAATAAACAATCTTGATATATCTTTTTTTTTTAAATCTTATAAAAGACATACAAATATTATTTAAATTTAGTTAATTACCAAACATCGGTATAGGTAAATAACAAATTGTAAACATTTTTAGATAAAATTTTTAGATGAAAGACATGTCAAGATTGTAGTTAATTACCTAAACAGATGGAATAAGGCAACTGAAAAATTTAATTTTGCTAACTACACATATACATTATATTTCTATAAAACAAGGAATAAAATCAACAGTAGTCTCACTAATTTGGCACTATTAAAAACTAGGGGGATGATTAGATAACAGGATTGTATGGAGACATTCATTACAATAATATTATAGAGGCAAAAGTTTATGAGTGTGAGTGTATGTTTATTACTTTTTCACATTCAAATAACTGAACGGATTTCAATGAAACTTTATCGTGGGAGTAGGCTCTATTGAGATAATTTTCTAGTATCACACATTTTATTTTATTTATTACTAGCTCCCCGCTGGCAGCAGCTGGTAATAAATAAAATGAAGCAGTTCTTAAAAGGAATACATATATATGTATTTTTTTCATTTACTAGACATTATTTTTATAACAATGACATATCTTCCAATTAACTAATTAGTTTTAAACTAACCTTTATTGGATTTTTTGGCAATTTGTCTCTATTTAAAATATTTTTTTTACATCTTTTTCTTTCACTGGTGTTATTTTAATAATGATAGCAATAATAATAGAGAGCAAATGCAGAGAGAGAATAGGAAGAATTGAGGATGACATGAGTGAAGGGTGACAAATTATTGGCTGTTGTGGACTACTGAAGTGCCAGATTAGTGAGATTCTACCATGTGTTCTCAGTGCCACCTATTTTTTGTACCATCACATTCAATGACCATACTAACTGCCTTGAGAATACTACGAATTACTTACCTTACTTTTTAAGAAATATCCTTAGCGGCACAAAAATTTAAAAAGATTGAATAAAAATGAATTAAATCTAAACTATTAGACAAGCCTTTCGATAATTAAGTAATTTTAAGCAAGCAAGACATAATAAAAATTATACTGACAAATTATAAAAGTTCTAGGCTCAGCCATTGAGATCTAGGGAATCAATAGCAAATATTACTGTTGATTGTTAACAAAAATACTATCATACATCATTAGATTGGTAATAAAAATAGACAGATCAAATTTACCTCGCCATCTGTGTCATAGTAAATAAGCGCTCGGCGAGTCAAGACCAGCCACCGTTCCTTGTAGTTGACCGGTGTAAATAGCTTTTTATTTTGTGACCTCTTCACCATAAACGTTTGCAGTATTACTTCATCATCATCCTTTCCAGCCATTTTAAACCTGAAGCATAACAGATACACATACGTTTTGGGATTAACACCATAGAAACACCGGTGAGACCACTTATAAAACACGTAAAACCGTACGTACCTTCAAACATCCAAATCCATCACAAAAAGATGAGTATCAGCAAAGAACAGAAATTTATTTTGACGAATTTTTTCTAAGGTATAATTTACATTCACTGGTTCGTCAGCAATACACAACACTCAAATCGAACAAAAATTACATCTTTTTTGTATTTTCACTTTTTCAGGCTAAAAATATTGTCCCAAAACCGAAGCACGAAGAATGAAATGAAATGAGTAATGAATGAATGGTTGAATGGATATTATTTTGATATGACATAGATTTGACAGACCGACTGACCGACAGAATGACAACAAGTACTCTTTTTTTTTGTATGATTTTATGACCTGGCTGGGTAACTGAGGCCTATAAGTCGATCAGAGCACTGTACCTACGTACATTTATTGGTGACTTTGAAACAGTTTTCAAGATAATCTGCCGTTTTATAGTAACCCTAGAAGGGTTGGAGTGGCGATAGTTTAATTTACATTCGTACCTCACGTACCTCATATTAATTTACATTCAAAAAAGGTGTAAAATTAGTGTAGTTTTGAATCTTAAGTGTCTGCGCAACTAGACAATATGTGAAATCGTTGATTGAAACAGGCGCGATTTCGGCAAAACTGAGCTGAGAATTGTAGTGTTTCTAAAAAGAAATGGCTTAAAGAACTTAGTATCCAAGCTGAAAACATTCTTCTTCTTTCTTCCTTTACCCATAATACTTGGGGTCGGCGCAACACGTTTTTTTCTTCCATTCTGTCCTGTTACCTAACAAACTATCACTATAACTCCCTTTTCTTTCATATCACTGTTCACACAATCCATCCATCTTTTCTTTGGCCATCTCCATCCATCTACATGTATATTACGAACTCTTTTAGCAACATGCGTTTTATCCCTCCTCTTCACATGACCATATCAAGAAAAACGATTTACTTTCAAGTTTTCAGTCACTGGTGCCACTTTCAAACTTCCTCTAATATACTCATTTTTTACTTTATCCTTTCTCGTCTCACCACACATCTATCTCAACATTCTCATCTCCGCTACATACAATCATTTTTCATCCATCTTTTTCATAGCCTAACATTCTAATCCATATAGTACCACAGGACTTACTTTACCCTTTAACTTGAGGGGCATTCGTGGGTTGCAAGTTGTACCCGTGACCTGTTGCCGTTTCATCCATCCTGCGTTGATCCGATGTGTTACATCTCGGTCTATTACCTCACCATCCCATTGGACGAGCGACCCGAGCTACTGAAAGTCGGAACCGATCGGTATGGGCGTTCCGGCGAGAGCTAAAGGCACAGGATTGGAGAGACCGCCGAAATCGCACAACAAGTACTCCGTTTTGGTTCTACTCAATTTCAGGCCAAAACTGTCCAGTCTGTGCCACCACACGTCCAATCCTTTTTGGACCTCTAGGCCATTCTCGGCAACCACCACCATGTCAGCGGCAAACAGAATACGCCAGGGAGCCTCTTCCTGAATGTCCGACGTCAGACCGTCCATTATCATCAGGAAGAGGTAAGGGCTGAGGGCTACCTTTGATGTAACCCGACAGCCACATTGAAGCTTCCAGTGGTGCCTACTGTGGACCGGACTTAGGTACTGCATCGACTGTCCATCACTCGGATCAACTGCACATACTTCCCAGGCACACCTTTCTTCTCCTTAAGGTCGTATGCCTTTTCAAGATCAACGAATACCATGTGCAAGTTTTTATGCGCATCTCTGTGTTTCTCGCACTGCTGGGGTATAGCAAAAATAGCATCCGTTATACCCCGACCAGGCATAAAACCGAATTGGTTCTGTGAAATTTCACTCTCTTCTCTCAACCGCCTCTCAATAACTTTCTCCCAAGCTTTCATAGTACATTAGCTTTTTTCCTCTATAATTGTTGCACTCAAGCACATCACTTTTGTTTTTAAAGATCGGCACCAAAGAACTGTTGCACCAATCATCAGGTAAGGCTTCTTCCTGCAACAACTTATTGAAGAACAAAGCTAACCACGTCCAACCAACCATTCACCCGCAATAACTTCCACACTTCAACTGGTATTCTATCTGGACCAATGGCTTTACCATTCTTCTTATTCTGACTTCATTCATAACCATTCTCACTAACCTTAAATTCACTGGTTTACTCTCTAAACTTCCACTTTAATTATTTTCCTCAATCATCAGTCTTTCAAAATAGTCCTTCCACCTCTCTTTGATTTTTTCATCATCCGATAGGACCATTCCAGCTTCATTCTTTATATATCTTACCTGACGAACATCCCTCGTCTTTCTGTGTTCTAGCAAACTGGTACACCACTTTTTGGCCTGCAGGACTGTCCAGTGTATTGCACAGTTTGTCCTGGGTTTTTGCTTTTGCTAATGGCTTTCTTAGCTTTTTCTTCAAACATCATACTCACTCTTTTTTTCAGCTTTCAGACTACCATTTACCGCTTCTACACGCTGCCATTCCTTGAATTTTCTTTTCTTTTCTTTCAACTCATTCTGAATTTCTATCGAGCACCACCATGTATCCCGATCTATTGTGCCTTTCCCTCTCGTCTCTCCCAAAATATCTTTCGCTGCATGCCTAACACACTTCGCCATCTCATTCCAGCTTTCATTAATTTATACTTTGATCATTCATGTTTCCCATCTCTTTCATTTCGTCCACCACTCGCTCTCTGAACTGCTTCGCATAATCATTCTTTTCTAACATATGCCATTTTATTTTGGGGGGAGGACGCTCTTTGTTTTTATTACATTTTATTTTGACTACTGATTCCATAACCAGGAGTCGGTGCTGTGAGACTAGATCTTTTCCTGTCTTTTAGTCTTTGACGTGCTTTATGTTGTTGCGCCTAACTAAAAAGTAATCGATTTGCGTCCTGTAGTGACCGCTTTTGTACGTGGTCAGGTGTTCCTCACTTTTTTGAAAGCAAGTGTTGGTTACTACCAGGTCAAAGGCGGTAGCAGATTGCAGCAACGTTTCTCCCTCATTATTCGGACTTCCGAAACCCCATCCTACATGTACTCTTTCATAAATACCTTTCATTCTTCCTACATGTCCATTAAAATCGCCTCCAACTATCAATTCCTCATGTACAGGGATGGTCATTAAAGAACAGTATCAAAATCCACCCAAAACTTCTGTTTCACTATTTCATCACGTCCTACTTTTTTTTTTTTTTTTTTCGGGTGGGAAAATCATCTAATGACATCCCGCGCTCTTGGGCGGAGCGGGAGATAGTGTCAGACTTTTACTGACTAAAAACCCACTCCTGTTCCTTCTTTGCCATTTTTCCAGGGCCCCGGGGATCACTTTCGCATCACCCATGGCCCCAGTAGGCCTCGACCCTGCTGGGCCCCACGGTTGCTGACATCTCCCTGAGGCGCGCGTGGAACACCACGCGCCGTCGACGACCCGGGCCCGGTCCGGACAGTCACCGGACGATCGGACGGCGAGCCACCCATTGCTCGCCGTCCGCAAGCCCGCGCCTACGGTGGCCGGAAATCGGGATCGGAATCCCGGCGGCGGTTGGGGCGTGAGGACCGTTGCCTCACACGATCGGCCGCCTCCTTTGCTAGCATTACTGCTTCGCAGAAGGAGGCAACCGCCTGCCACTCCTCCTCACTCCGGACCATGGCCTGTACCAAGGCCCGGCGCGAGAGGTCGCTGCCGCCGATCGCACGGCGGTGCTCTGCCCAAGCAGGGCACACCTCTACCGTATGCTCCACCGTGTCTACCGTATGCTCCACCGTGATCACATTCTACTTGTGGTGCATATACACTGACTACATTCAACATCACATTCTCTAACATGACTTTCACAACTATAAATCTATCATTAATCCTTTGTACTTCCATCACGCTTTCTTTCATTTACTATCTAGCACTATTCCTACGCTAGTTTTTTTTTTCCATCACTTCCAAATAATAAAACACCAAGTATATCCCTCACAAATTTTCCTCGCTTTTTAGCCGACTTAAAAAAAAAAGGAGGAGGTTATCAATTCAGTTGCATATTTTTTTATGTTTGTTACCTCAGAACTCCGTCGACCGATTTGCAATGTTTTTTTTCTCTTAAAGGATAAATGCTTCCAGATTGATCTTATTTTTTTTCAAAATCCAGTTTTGATAATGGGATCCATGAGGAATCGAGGGAACTCCTCAAATATTATAGGCAACCATATAGTGATTTTGTTATTTTCATCGAGAACTTAGCATTTACAGTCAAAAAGTAACATTTAATGTAGTGGAACTTATGAAGAAAACCAGAAATAGCTAACGGAACTTCATACTCACATAGATATCACAATGAAGATAGATAAGCGACTATGACAATAAAAATAAATAAATTATTCTGAATAGTTATGTTCAAAATGGTATTATCGAAGTGAACTGATTATGATGATGAAGTTGGAAGGTAGGCACAGGAACTCTGTAATTAGTCAATTAAACCAAGCCGTGTTTGGGCTTATTAGAATTGTCATGGGATGCACTTTGGCTATAGGTAAGGTACTTTAGGGGTATGTGGAACAGAGAGTAAAGTCCCACATACCTCCTTTGAAAAGGGAGGATCCTCCGGCCAGACGGGTGTTATGTCTGGCGGGCTACTGCCCGATAGATGTTTTTCGGGCTGTTCTATATGTTCCAATCGCGCGGAGAACCTTGATTGCGCGATACAGGATTAGTTTTTATGTGACGCCATAGATGTCGCTACATCACTCCCCTCCGGAGATCGGAGATCGATGGGTCTTGATGCTTCTTGATGCGTGCCAGGCCCGTGGTAGGTTGGTTCCAGTGGGTCGGAACCGAATGCCGCATAGTTCTCGGTGAGTCGGAACTGTCTGCGGTGATACCCCAGTGAGTCGGGGTGATAATGTCCCAGTGAGTCGGGATGATGCTGCAGGCTCCAGTGAGTCGGAGTAGTGCTGCTGGCTCCAGTGAGTCGGAGCGGTGCTGTGCGACGTAGTGGCTTGACTGCTTGCGTCGACCAGGGGGGCTATTGGCTAACTTTTTCAATAACAGTTGACAACTGGCATTCGTTGCACACTGAACTTAGTTGTCAACTGACAATTTCATAAAATTGGTATTACGTATCACACAAGTGACTAACAAACTACGGTGGAAATGTGGTGAATTATAAAAATTTACGGTGCCTATTGTGACCACTGTAAAATTTTATCGACTATTATACAGCTTCAAAAGCTTACACAATCGCAATTTTAAAAGTATCGATACAATAACATCTGTCAAAACGTGTTACGGTGGCTATCAAAGGCACCAGTGGCTAATGACGTCACTGCAGTTGGTCACTGAAGATAGGCAATACGAAACTAGCTGTTTGACAGTTCAATGATGCACATTGTTAACAAGTGATCATCACTTGAACTGTCAACAGAGTTACGCAATAGCCCCGCAGGAGAGGTTCTTCGTGGCTCTTCATGTGACTGGCCGAAGGTGCAGTGTGCTTGTGTCGCTGATGAGGCTGAGGGTGATGACCAGGTATGACCAGGTAGGCATGCTGGTGGTCAGGATACCCTTTAAAGCCGTGGGTGTTGGCTGTATGGCTCGCTGCTCGAAAGCTTAAGGAAGTGATTATGACGTCACGAAGTAGTAGCTGCACGAAGGCTGCGCTGACGTTCATTGTCGAGGGTCACCATTGTGGAGGTATGCGGAACAGAGAGTAAAGTCCCGCAAACCTCCGTTGAAAAGGGAGGATCCTCCGACCAGACGGGATGTTATGTCTGGTGGGCTACTGCCCGATAGATGATTTCGGGCTGTTCTATATGTTCCAATCGCGCGGAGAACCTTGATTGCGCGATACAGGATTAGTTTTTATGTGACGCCATAGATGTCGCTACAGTAGGGTGAGGTGTCCAACAGTAAACCAGTGGTACACATTGAGCCACCCTTCTTACTTTGTAAACGCGACGTTGCCAAACCGTGTCGTGGACACGAAAGTACTCAGTTGTAACCGCGCCGCCCGCTCCCCAGTCGCGAGCGAGCTAGCGCCAAAGACGCCCGTGTGGCGGACCGCATTATACTTTTCGGCGACAAAACAAAATAAAACGTAAGTACTATCTTTTCTTATTACTTCTGTTATGTATAGTTTTTCTGTGTGACATTTATTATACTTATTATAGTGTTTATTGGGGTATCGTATAAAACTGAAATTACTACGGTAACTCTTTTTGTTTGTTTTTAACATAACCTTAAATATTGAATGGTGGGTGTAGTACACAGTGAACCACGAACGTAGATTGAACAGTGAACCGGTTCATTGTGTACCACCTCTATATTGCTACTTTATGTGGGTAGGTTTTGAATTTTATACATAATTTATATTGAGTTTAAACATTACATTGTATTATTATGTTATTGTTTCAGCATGGGGCGAATTAAAAAAGCGCAAAGGAAAATTGGAGGTCATACAAAAGAAGAAATGTTGCAGGCTATCATGCTTGTAAAAAATGGACAATCAATTCGTAAAGCAGCAAAAGAATGCGGATTACCCTACCCAACTGTACGGAGATACGTAGAAAAATTTAAGTCCGACGAAACCACAAATTTAGTACCCAATTATGAAGTAAATGCTGTTTTTACACGTAACCAGGAAATAGAATTAAAAGAATACCTTATAGATTGTTCGCTAAAATTTTATGGGCTTACTGCTAAAGATACACGAAGACTAGCTTACCAAATGGCATTTATTAATAAAATAAAAGTTCCTTCTTCATGGGAAGAGAAACATATTGCTGGAAAGGAGTGGTTAAGGTCATTCAAAAAAAAAACACACGGATTTAAGTCTCAAGAAACCTGAACCGTGCAGCTTGGCACGAGCCTCGGCATTCAACAAATATAATGTTCAAACATTTTTTAAAAACTTAAAAGAAGCCATGCAACGGTCTCCTAACTTTGGTAACGGAACACGTGTCTATAATTTGGATGAAACCTCAACCACGACAGTACAACGCCCACAAAAAGTCCTAGCTCTTAAGGGGAGTAACGTATCCAAAGTTACGAGTGGAGAAAGAGGTGTTTTAGTGACAACTTGCTGCATTGTTTCCGCCACCGGTCATGCTTTGCCCCCAGCAATGGTCTTTCCAAGAAAGAAGTTTCAATCTCATATGCTCCATGGCGCTCCTCCTGGGACTCTTGGCTTGGCTGCTTCATCTGGATGGATGAATGCAGACATCTTCGTAGATGTTATGAAACACTTCATACAACATACTTCCGCCTCAAAAGAAAATCCAGCTCTTTTGATTCTGGACAACCACGAGAGTCATTTGTCATTAGAAGCATTGAACATTGCTAAAACTGCTGGTGTTACAGTGTTGACACTGCCTCCTCATACTACCGCAAGATTACAACCATTAGATGTGGGGTTAAATGGTCCATTTAAAACTTTTTATAACTCTGCCATCGATTCATGGCTACTCCGGAACCCCGGGCAGACTCTCAATATCTACCATGTAGCTCAATGCACAGGCGAGGCCTATTTAAAAGCCATGACTCCAATTAACATCACCAACGCATTTAGGAAATGTGGAATATATCCATACGACGAATCAGTTTTCACAGAAGAGGATTTTCTACCAAGCACTGTGACGGATAGACCCGATCCAGGAAGAGATGAAACAGATACAGAATGTGAAATAAATGAAAACCGTTCACCTCCTAAGACCCCCTCTCCTTCAATTTTACAAGACTTACCATCAGAACAAATATGTAATGATCTGGCATCCAAATACAATGAAAATGAACAGCAAGCTTCCACTTCGAGAGCAGTAGAAAGTTTTGTTTCTCCAAAAATGTTTAGGCTGCCATTGAAAGCCGGCCCAAGAAAGACTACCAAAAGAAGCAGACCCTTAGGCCGGAGTATGATAGCCACCGACACTCCTGAGAAAGATATAATAGCATCGCGAAAAAAAAAAGTTGAAGTAAAAGCTAAGAAAGTAAAAAGTAATTTATTTAAAGAAAAGAAGACAAAAAAAGAAACTCCAATTATTGATGACGATTCTAATTCCGAAGGCACTTTCTATGCTAGTGGTTCTTCATCTGGTGGAGAAAATTTCGTCAGTGACAGTGAAGATGATGAAGTTATTTTATCTGAAGACTTTCCACCACTTCGTAGAAAACCCAAAGCGGATAATTTTGTAATTATTTTGATTGAATCAGAGAAAAAAAAGATAAAATGCTATTATGTTGCGAAGATTCTTGATGATCTTCCTGAAGCTGAATATGACTACTCCGTTTCGTATTTAAAATTAAAAAGCAAATTTCATCACACATTTTGTGAGCCTATAGAGCCAGATATTGCAATGGTTACAAAAAATGATATAAAATATATATTACCAAACCCCAAGGTAGACGGCAGCAGTCGCCGAACGGCAACATTCAAATTTCCAATTAACCTATCTCTTTTGAACTTCCCTTTTTGATTTTTAGATGCTTTTTCTTTTGAATTTTTGTTTTTTTGTGTTTTGTATTTAAGTTTTTCTTTCGTAAAAATAACAATTGTAATCATTAAGACTGATTAGTACAAAGTACTGAGCAATTGATCTCTGTGAGCCTAAGATATTTGTTAAATTTTTATAACAATAAATATTTTAAACACATTGTTAAAAATATTTAGGTTTAATAAAGTTGATTATTTGGAACATATACAAGACGTTTTATTGCTTTACCTACCTTTAGTTTTGTAGCATTAATATGATGGTTCACTGTCTATATGTTAGGATGGTTCACTGTGTACATGTTGGTTCACTGTTGACCTAGCCCCCGGTTCAGAGTGTCCCACGAGGTGGACTCAGTGAGCCATTTCCCATCTTTAAAAAAAAATTAAAAATATCCTATCCTGTTACGTTTGGGTCTAAAATTAATATGCTAAATTGAAGTCAGATACATGAGAAGTATTTTAGTAAAAAAAAAATCTTTATTATGTTTAGAAACACTTCAGTTTTGAATGTGCAACTTTTTCATGGTTCACTGTTGGACACCTCACCCTACTATCGAACTGATCTGATTCTGATGATGGAGCCGGAAGGTGGAAGGTAGATACAGGAACTTCATTTTAAAACAATGTAACCTAGCAATGTTTGGTCATGAGAAATAGGCACTCTAATTATAAGTGTATGGTAACTAAAAAGTTGGGTGGTAATAAAAAACTTTTTACAAAAAAAAAATAACCGACTTCACTAAAAAAAACACTAAAAGGATCAAAATAACTTTAATTCTGGAAGTCGGTGTTAAATAAGAAACAAACAATACCGAGAAAAACCGACTTCCGAAATTAAAGTTATTTTGATCCTTTTAATAATAATAACACTTTTATTACAGACAACAAAGTCCACACAACAAAAATACTACAATAAAAAAACAATACAGGGTGTTAGTAACAATTTTTAGCTTACGAACTATGTTAGTACGTATACACTACTAAGGATAATGTGCTTTTAATAAGATGCCTCACCTCTCTCATCATGTCGTTCAGCAATCACTTTCAGGAGGCTGTTGCTACTGCCACGCAATCTGGCGAGAAGAGACGCACTCTTTTTTCGCATGACAGATGAGAAGCTGTCGACTCTGGCTTGGGCAAACATCTCTGAAGCACTGCAGTAACGTGGCAGCCGCATCAGCGCCCTGAAAGCGTTGTTGTATTCAGAGGCGGATCGTGAAATTGTTGGGCTCTGGGCTAACACTACTTGGGGGCCCACCTAAGTAATCAAATTAATTTGCATTTTGTTAAAAATAAGTTTATATTTTTACTGAAGTGTACCAGTCACTGTAGAAATGTCGTCCTAATGGAACAAGAAACCTTCAACTGATCGTGAGTTACTATAGCTAACTTGAAAGTCTTTAAATATACTTCGTCTTGTGGTTTTCTGTAAGAGATTGCCCTGTGCGATAAGACCGCCGATTGTACACTTAGTTTTTGTAAATGTTTATCCTGTCCACATTATGGGGTTTACAATAAAGTACTATATAATAAATAAATAAATACTTTGATCACAGGTCGAACTTGAACATCAACGTTGAGCGCTTGTAAACCATTGACCCGCCATATTAGTAGCGATATCAATGACTGCTTCCATAATTAAACAGTAGTACTCTATTTGTTTAAAAAAAAAGGTTTGTCAAATAAATTAAGCCGTATTGTAGATTGTTTTTAATGAGGACTGGGGGCCCCTTATATTCCTGGGGCCCTGGGCTGCAGCCCATTTAGCTATTAAGTAGATCCGTCCATGGTTGTATTGGACTCGCAGCGCATTGGCGGCCCGTTTCGTACAGCTGATCCATAGGGCGCCCGAGTACAGGGATGTACAGTAAGCTTTAAAGAGCGTGTGGAGCGCGTGGTCTTTTAGTGTTTTTTTTTTTTAGTGAAGTCGGTTTTTTTTGTAAAAAGTCTCCTGCAAGTAAGCTATATTTATTCGTCTTCTTTTCAATACATCCGCTAACTCTCTGGCCCTGCATACCTCAATCTCATTTCGCGAGCTAGCTTCTTACGTTGCCCCCGCCCAGGATGGTGCTACAACCTTGGTTCATTTCGCGCCTTCTCGTGCTCTGGGTGGAGCGCGAGGGCGTGTCAGACTTTTACTGACTAAAACCACACCTGTATCCTTCAATTACCCTTTGCGTTCTAGGACTATGGGTTTCCCTTTCAGAAATTCTCCGCGGTCCTAGCTAGCGGTTATCGGCCCTGCTGGGCCCCTACGGCTTGCTGACATGTCTTTGAGGAGCGCGAGGATCACTACGCGCTGTTGACGACTGGGCTCGGTCCGGTTAATTACCGAACAGCCGGACGGCGAGCTACCCAGTGCTCGACGTCCGCAAGCCCGCGTCTACCGTGGCTGGTAGTCGGGGTCGGAATTACGGCAGCTAGGGCGTGAGGACCTTCGTTCCCTCACACGTGCAGCCTCCTCCTTCGCTAGCATTACTGCTTCGCAGAAGGAGGCGGCCGCCTGCCATTCCTCCTCGCTCCGGACCATAGCCCGACGCGAAAGGTCGCTGCCGCCAATTGCCTCCACGACGACATGGCGGCGGCGGTGCTCCGCCCAAGCGGGGCACACCTCCACCGTGTGCTCCACCGAGTCCTCTGGGTGATCAGCACAATGATGACACCCGATCGTTGCTTCCGCCTGAATCCGATGCAGGAACCTCCCGAACTTGCACAGGAGCCGGGTGCTGCCCCTGCGCGTCGCCTGTGGTGTACGCCCAAGCCCTATCGCGCATTCTATTATTAGCATACATGTTGAAAGGGATTTGGCAACTGTTCTATATTCGGCTGCCAGCCTGACACCAACCCTTGAGAATGCTATTCTATTGTTGGTGGTTTAGGTACCACGTGGGTACCACCATGCGGTGAACTTCGTTGCTTTATATTTCGCACGCTCTCAAAATGTCCCTTAGTCGCCTCTTACAACACCCACGGGATGTAATGGGATAGTGCTACTCTTTATGTCCATCCGGACACCATACGGTACATTACATGAAAAAAAAAACAGGTGACTGGCTTTAAAAGCTAGTATCCCAAAATCATTCAAATTTAAAAAAAAGGTTAAACTGTCAACATGCCCTGCGTTCCGAATACAACAAAAGAGATAATATTGCGAATCCGACCAACGTGCAACGTCACAATTATTACTCAATAGCCCTTATATTTTGTGACTCTTAAATTTGGTTGGATTCGCAATAAAACTAATTATCACTTTTATCGCAATTCGGAACTCTGTGCTGTCAACTGACAAGTGACAGTGATTAGATTTGTGAATTTGTTTTGTGTGCCATTTGGTGTGCCAGCAAACCTGTAATTTACACGGCGAGATAATTGAGTTACACAAAAATAAATAACGCAATAACTTTTAATATATTGCTCATAGTAAAGCATTTACCTCACTCGCTTTGTTTATTAACTTGCAACCATGTCTTCCGAAACTGCACAAGTCAGTTCACTACCATTGCCCCCCATGCAATATATAAATTTCTACACCGATGAAAATGTACGAAGAAATAGAGCACCTCTAGCACCGCGACCTATTCACGATTCATATTCGATGTTTGGGCATACTTTCAATGCAGATGATACAATAATCAGGTCACTGGAAAGCCAGGTAAGTAATAATCTATTGTTGTGCAACAAATTATAGAATAATTAATAAGTAAACGTATTTAAAATTAATTTTATGCTTCTAGGGTTTTCGGCGACTGTACCCTATGCATTTTGAAAGAAGAAGAGAACTGAAGAAACTGAACCATTCTTTGCTTGTCAACTTTTTAGATCTATTAGATTTGTTGGTCCATTGTCCTGACTCTCCTAAAAGAGCAGAAAAAGTTGAGGATCTCAGTTTGTTATTCATACACATACATCATTTGTTGAATGAATTTAGACCACATCAAGCTAGGGAAACTTTGAGAGTAATGATGGAATTGCAGAAGCGCCAACGTGTTGAAACTGCCACACGGTAATGTAACTTTTTCACCTACTCTAATATCACAGAGACAAAATTTGTGAACTTGTTTATCGGAAGTAATCAGACAGATTTTAAAAAATTCTTTCACAAATAGTAAACTCCATTATTCCTGAGAGCCAGTATTCCTGAGTGACAACTATACTGTGATAAATAATATTTTTATGCCAAAAATGTTGGCAGGGTGGGCCCTGCGTTCAAAAATGAGGTTAGAGTTAACTGTAATGACGTTATCAGGGTAGATACTCTACTCTCGCATTTTTTAATGCAAACATAGAGTTCAACTGTCAATGCCAAGCAAGTGTCATTTATGGCCGCTTACAGCAACCGGTATAAATGACACTTGCACTCGAGCAGGGTAGGTGTACCCTGCTCGGAGTTAGAGTTAGTTGGGTAAACTCTAGGGCAGCTACTAGAGTTATAAAAGAACGGCCCTGGGTTGCAACTCGAAACATTTTTGAACGGTTGGAGTAGCAACTCTACTCTGGTTATTTTTGGTAAGTTGGCATGGGTCAGCTAGTTATTTATTAAATTGCTACACAAGTACTAGCTATTTTTACCCGACTACGGAGGGTTATGATTTTGACAGGCTATGTATGTATGTGAGTTTGTTCATCTGTTCCCACATAGCTCCTTATCTACTTATCGGAACTCGACGTATGAGGTATCGTTAGAACCGTCTTAATTGTCCGCTGAACATAGGTTACGTGACGTGTCACAAAACTTGATATGGAGCCCTCTAGCGGACAAAAAGTAATGTGTAAAAAATAAAAATGGAGATAAATACGCCGTGTTTGGTATCATTTGAAAGGGCTTTACTCGTACATTTCCAAAATATTGTTCAAATTTAAAGTGACGCCCTCTAGCGGACAAGAAGTCATGTGTTAAAAAAAATGTTAAGATAAATACACCGTGTTTGATATCATTTGAAAGGGCTTCACTGGTACTTATCAAAATATATCATCAAAATTCAATGTGGCGCCCTCTGGTGGACAAAAATTAATTTACAATTATTAATTAGAAATTTTAAATTTAGCTTTTGCAAATGGTATAGAACGAAATGGCACAGTGATTTAACACCAAAATAATTTAAATAAAAAAAAGTAAAAAAACTAAAACCCGACTACGACAAAAAAAACGATGAAACTAAAAGTATGAAACAAGATTTCCAGGATGCTGAAATAAACAAGGTAAAAAGAAAAGCCGTAGTCACACGTTATTAAAGTGTTTCGGTTGTTACCTATAACGTGTGACTGCGGCTTTTCTTTTTACCTTGTTTATTTCAGCATCCTGGAAATCTTGTTTCATACTTTTAGTTTCATCGTTTTTTTTGTCGTAGTCTGGTTTTAGTTTTTTTACTTTTTTAGCTTAAAATGTCTTCCATCCATCTATATTTGTCTCAAAGTTGGTTACCATTTGAAAGCATAATTCTACCTGGCCCTGTAACAGCTTTTACAAGCAATAACATTTGACCAGTTATGTTTAGGCCCCATGTAGTGGGGAACCTATTGCTAGAAACAAGACACATTTGCACTCAGACCCTTTTGAGTTATTCCTGAAGAAAAAACTCAACAGGTCAGACTACAATGTAACAAAGCATGTGTTTGTGACTACAAGGTCTAATTCAGTTATAGTACACCTGGGGAAAACTGAAAAAAAATTGTAAGGTAGTGTTAGATTATAGAGTACTGCTACTAACCACATAGGGCCTGGAACTTAAAAAAAAAAAATGTACATAGTCATCAGACAAATTGTATGCAGTTATAAAATGATCAGATTCATTAAAACCCAAGCGAACGCCATTCACTCTCTCATTGTCTTTCTATTGTGTCTCTAATTACGGTATTCGAAAGGTTAATCTAAATAAGATTATTACAATCTCTTTAACACTATAGAATAAGTAAACATTGAATTTAATCAATGTACTGTAGGCAAGTTGGTTTATTAACTTCAAGACTGTTTCTTATTTTTTAGAGATAATCATCAAATGATTTCTCCTGCCTGGAGTGGACGGATTAATACTAGTTGTAGATCCTGTAGAGCTATTCTATATAAATCTCCCTGAAACCTAAGGCAAAGTGCTCTTAAAGTGAGTAGATTGACTACTTTAAGAGCACTTTGCCTTAGGTTGCCTATTTTTTAAATGGAAAATCATCAAACAACTTCTCCCACTCTGGGTGGAGCGAGTGTGTTAGACTTTTACTAACTAAAACTTACCTGTATCCTTCAGTTGTGTTCCAGGATCACAGTATCTTTCAAAACTTTCTGTGGCGCTGGCTCAACCTACTGATTCAATTAACCTTTTGAATACCATAATTAGAGACACAATAGAAAGACAATGAGAGAGTGAATGCTGGCATTCGCTTGCGGTTTAATGAATGATACAGATTATTATTTATTTATTATGTTCTTTATTGTACTGTTATTTATGTAGTATAAACAAAAAATAAAGACAAAAATTAATAAAAATAAGTGTACAATGGGTAGTCTTATTGCACAGGGCAATTTCTTACTTACAATCTTTGGATAGACTGAAAGAAAGGAGATAGATTTGGGGCTCTCAGTGTACCTCAGAAATAATACCTACTAATAAGACATCATAACACAAATACATTAGGTACATACAATTACATAACATTTTATTTTTTAGGTTCAAGAAACATTTGGACAAAGTTCAAGATATATTGCAGAGTGCCATGCAAAGTTTACCAGACCAGAATGAATTAGAAGCCAATTTCAAGGTCCCTGTTGAAATACTTGAACACATGGATTGCAATACTAGTGATGTGTCAAATCCAGATCCATGCTATGAGCTAGATCGGATTATGTGTAATGTTGTTGATAATATGAGATAAATTTCTATGTTAATAATATGTAGATGTAACTTTTTTCTTAATTCCTAGTAGGTAAAATAGTATCTTATTTTATTAAGTTCTAGTAAGCAGAATCTAGCATAGCTTTTTCCCATGTTGTCAATAAATAATGTACCTACATCAAAATTGCTCTCATGATTCGATTTTACTTCTAGATTATAATAATCAAATCTTATTTTAGTATATTATATTACCTAAATATAGTCTTACTACAACGTACCTAAGTGGTACATCGTACTAGTAGTTGTCTTTTTCTTTTTCTAAATCTGATTTATGAGTCAATACGAAGAATTGTTGCTATATTCAGGGGCGCCAACTCTGTGGGTGCTCGGGGGCTCGAGCAGCCATGAGAAATAAACAGTGGGTGCCGACCATCCCTGAGAATAGACATCAAGAAACAGATCAGTAATCGCCTTTTAGGGATGGGCGTTTTTTCATTACCCGACGACCCGTTTAGCGCAGTGGTTTAGAGCGCCGGTTGAGACGCAAGGGTCACGGGTTCGATTCCCGCACCAACAAATGTTTATTGATGAAACAGATATTTGGGTTGGGTCTGGGTGTTTGTGGTACCGTCGTTGATCCTGCTTTTCATAGTTTATGGAAAACCTTAGTTTGCGACCAGGACAATGTATTTGATGATGTCTCAATTTATTATTTATTAACGATGCGTGCGACGGATGCCAGTTGATGGCCGGTATCCGTTATCAAAATGTTGATCAGTACCTATGCATTTCTCTTTTCACACTTCGCCACTTTTTCGAGTCATCAAATGAGCATGAGCACAAATGAGGTTTTCTAAAAGCCGGCGCCCCTTGCTATATTTCCTGTAGCTTGCTAGCTCCTAAGTACGTCGTAGATAAGAGCCTGCTTATTTACCAAGTTACACTCCCTTGCCTTTGTAGATTTATGATACCTATAGCACCTACTTACCATCTTTAATTTTTATGTTACCTACACCATATGTGCTACCATAGTACCTAGCTTCTGCTAGAACCATCACCCGCGTGGAAATAGTACTTCACCCCAGTTACCTACGTTATTATTGTAGCCTATGATACCTATTCTGATGTAGGTATCACAAACACACTACTCGATATTCAGACAGTCTTAGTCGATGTCGCTTAATGTAATAAGGGTTAGACCGGTCTTACCCGGAACAAAAAATAAGACAGTCTGAATATCGCGTAGTGTAATAGGCCCTTTAATGCTCGAACGGATTCGATGAAACTTAGTGGATGGGTAGACCATGTCCTAGAATAGCACAGGACACTATACGGAGGATGTTCCCTTGAGAAAATTTAGTACAATTTGAAATTATATATATACTAGCTTTTGCCCGCGGCTTCGCTCCCGTCAACTGACTACTATATCCTACTCTACCTACCATACTCAAAAAAAAAAGTATCCTATGTCCGTCTCCTGGTTCTAAGCTACCTCCCCACTCCTCACCAACTTTCAGCCAAATCGGTTCAGCGTTATAAATAGTGTAACTAACACGACTTTCTTATAAATATATAGATTAAAGTAGAAACTGACCGACTGACATATAACGCACAGTCGAAACTACTGGGACTAGGAATGTGAAATTTTGCACAAGGCTTCCTTTTATGACATAGGCGAGCACTAAGTGAGAATTTTCCAAAATTCAGCCCCTAGGCCCGATAGGGATGAAACAGGTGTCCAGTTTTAATGGAGAAACCTACGTTCAGGCGGGCGAAGCCACTGGTAGAAACTAGTCACTTAAGTGATGAATGATGTGGTCGATGGAGTATGCTAGCCTAGAACCTATTTTCAGTACCTATATTACAAAGTAAAGGGCCTATTACACCATTCGATATTCAGACAGTTTTAGTCTATGATTCGACTTAACGCATAGTGTAATAAGAGTTAGACCGGTCTTACTCGGAACAAAAAATAAGACAGTCTGAATATCGCGTAGTGTAATAGGCCCTTAACTACTCTGTGTAACCTATTCACTCTTAGACGCTTTTATAAATTTGTAATATGTAATTAAGTAAGTAGTGTAATTTGTAGTAAGGGCCTGGTCGCCTTATCTAGATGAAGGCGCCCACGAACAACTTATTTTTGTCTGTCGCACTTGCAAACTAAACCGTAACTTTATCTGAGAAACAAAAGTTGCTCGTGTGCGCTATCTCTAATCATTTTAAATATTTTTTGTGGTTAGTTAGGTGGTAATATTTAATTTTGTAAATAAAAGAACACTTTTATTAAAATTTGTTTTATTTCTGAAGTAAATTCCGTACCTAAGTATTCTGTAATTAAAAATCATCGTAGGAGTCCTCTTGGTCATCAGAAAGAAGTTCAACAAAAATCTGGAATAAAGAGTCAATACGAAGAATTGTAGAGAACTTGTTGCTAAATTTCCTGTAGCTTGCTCTCTCTGCTTGGCTCTGTATAAAAGATAAATACTTACAATAGATACTTACGGTATCCGTGATACCATACTTCCACTCGCGATAAAATGTAGAGATAACTCTTGGACGACTATAATTCTAAATTAATTCTAATACTTACAAAGTGACGACGCGTTTATAACTAATCAGTTGCTTTTGTAAGACACGACTTCTAAATTAATAATTAAGTCTTACGAACAATGCTACTGCAGTAACTTACCATGCTGCACAACTACTCGAACATGTGTATGAGTGGATACTGGAAAAGAATATTGAAGATGAAAAATAAAATGTGGACTGCTGCACCTAATACAATACAAATAACCCATGCAATCATAGTAAAAAGGACATTACTGTAGACGAAAATCAACCCACACCATATCTACAGTGGAACTAAAATCTTATTCTTACAAAATCAATTTAAACTGCAATTTCTTCACTATCTGCATTATGAATGGGATCTAGAGATAAATCGGTGGAACTAAACGACAACCTAACTAAACCATAACAAAGAAACACCAGGCAGATCAATCACACACTGCAGCCTATAGGTACATTCCCTGTTCAAATGCGTTGCATGAGCAAATTGTTGATTTCTTGTTGTTTCTGCTATTGCAACACTTGGAAGATTTAATTATCGAGTTTTTTTAAACATCTTAGGAGCAAAATATTTTACCCTACTGTAATTCTTTTGAATTAAGATCAATGTCATTATTAATGAATGTTTCGGAAACTACATGTTTAGTAGTTATTACGCCTTCGGTAGGGCGCTCCATTGTTTCTGAAGTCGCGTCTACCATATCCCCCTCGTCCACCACGCCCTCCAGAGTTATTCCCAGAGAACCTTCCATTGTTATTCAATCTTGAGCTGTATTTGCCAGAGGGTGGTGTGTACATTTTGATATTCTTATCGCCACTTCGGGATCTTTTCTCAGGAGATTCTTTGTTGTGTTCATTATCAAATGTGATAGGGCGGTGTCGTTTGTGTACTGGTGATTGCTTCTTATCATCAGAGACAGCAGAATGTTTGTCCTGAAAAGAAAATTCATCATCAATTTGGCATGAGATGTAAAACTACAAATGAAATGTAAGAGTTGGTATGCTTTTACATCAGCATAAATGAGATACATACCTCTTTTTCAGTTTTCTTGGATTGGAATGACAATTGAACTTTACTTTTGAAGCTGGGTGGAGTGCGGAACAAATCTCTAATTAAAGTGTTGATATTAGATGTTGTCTTGAGAGCAGCTAGCTTCAACTTGTCTTCTTCTGAGTTAGCACCTTCTCCTTTTTGGCCCTGTAAAATAAAATGTGTTTAGTGCAAGTCTAATAGAGAAATAAACTTTTCTTTAATGTATTTTTAATTCAAATACATACTTGTGTCACTTCTTTTAATTTCTTTATGTATCCTTGTGTAAGTCGTGCAGTATATTGTAAACGCAGACGTAAAGCTTTAATTTTCATGGCATCTGCAGTTAGAGCTTCCGGTGCCTTACGACACAGTGAGTGTAGTGCAAACAGTGCACACTCTACGTGAGAAAATTGAAGTGATGGTGTTGTCTTCGACTCTTCTGTCTTCTCTTCAGATTTTTCACCCTCAGTTACTTCACCTTCAATTGGTGCTTCTGGTAAGTATTTCTACAACAAATAAAATAATAATCAATAAGAAAAGAAATAAAGAATTAAAATAAACGGAAGCTTTAAAAGCATCTTTCATGGTTGCAACCTACCATTAGTAACGCATACACAGCATCAATTTTTTGCTGAGGGTTTTCTAGTTCTCCACAATGTTCGGTGATCTCTGCAAATATCTTCAAAAGTTCCAATTTTGAGTCTGCTCCTCCTTCTGGTGTAGCTAGGTTGTCCCAACCTTGAAGCACATGATCACAGAAGAAGTTGACGAATTGGGTGGAGTCAACTTGAGCCTGTGAACAAAAAAATTGTTATGGATATGTTAGACATTTATTGTACATTTTCATTGTATTTTTAATTTAACCTATTAACTGCCTATTTCAGATATATTCGACAAATACTCTCGCGTATTTTTCCGACAGAGTTGCACATCCATGACCAAATACTCCATCTCAAAAGCTCTTCAGTCACCTATGGGGATTGAAGACCTAGACGAAATGGTGTACCTCACAGTCACAAACACACGACTCTGGCGAATACGACACGAAAACACTCTTAGGACCAATCCAATCTAAGTCGTTTTATCTTTTTTTAACTAAGATAATGATAGATTATTATTCAATTTTGATGTCATCATTTAGAATATTGTATTCTAAACGATGAATTTTTTCAATACATTGCAAGTTTTATTACAATCCTATGGAGTTTACAATGATCCCAAGACAAGACATACAATAGCATCTACTTTGAAAAACTAAAACTGCATATTTTAAGTAAGCTTGATAGTATTCGCAATTCTTAGAAAAAATAAGTGTGGCACTCGGGGACTGCCGCGGTAAAGCTATTGCATAGCATTTTGTATCAACTTATGCAATTATAATTTTATTTATGCAGTATTTCTTTTTCTTTGATATTAATTCAAGTTACACTTTTTGAGCGTGGTGACCGATAAGAAAACAAATTTCTTTCTTTCTTGTTTACTTCATAAATTGCTACAAGTATGTTCAGTTGTTATCATAGAACATTACTATAATCTATTATAATACAAAAAGACTATTTTGTTTGACCGAGATTTGAACTCGAGGTACATAGGTAGAACGCTGTACCAATGCGCCACACAGGTCATTAACGACTTTTCTAAAATAGGTGTTCGGTTTCTGTCGGCCTTCAGCCACACCTCCGTGCCCATCGGAGTGGGGAGCGTGAGGTATACTTTTCGTTACGGAATTTCTGGATTTGGTCCCCGCGCTCAAGGCCCGCGATAGAAGCTATGCAATAGCTTAAAAAGAAAACCTTGAAGACAGCAGTTCTATGTTACCTCAACAAACATCTTAAAAATGGTATACTTATTGGTTGTGGTAACTGGATAAATTAGTTTGAATTGAAGTTTTAGTGCTTGCTTGAGTACATCTTAGTTATCAGAAGGTTATGATGTAATATGGTGCTTATATGATAAATATTGTAATTGTACTTACAGAGAACAATGGCAATGCATGTTGTGAGCACTGTATAACTCGGTCCACATATTCAGGATCTTCCGGGTGCCAGTCTTCTGGTGTGAATGCAAGAGCAGCGACAATTTGTACCAGTTCCTTTTTACCTGCTGGTGTCTTCCCTAACTTTGACCATGTCAACAACTCCATTATATGCTCAAACTCCTCAGCCACTACATCCTGCAGCTGAAAACAATACAACTTTGTAGTAAATGTTTGGATTTGAATTCTAATTTTGAACTAATTTCTTCTTAGACAGTAGATCTTACCTCCAAAAGTTTCTTGCATTCAGCAATAATCAATTCTTCTGGCTCTTTAGTAATGACTTCTCTTCCCAGTTGTTTCACTTTAGATGCCAAAAACTTAATGCATCTCTCTCTAACAATCTCATTAGTAACTTCACTGTCTGCATTCTGATGTATTTGTGAGAACATTCCCGTAAGTGCGCCTTTGGGGTCTATCTTCAAGATAGTTAATAAAGAGTTAGAGACTACATTTATTTCAGTAGTGTCATCTGACTGTAATAGCTGAGCTAAAATATCTGCAATTCTTTGAGTGTGCTCTTTGTGATCTTTGCACAATGTTGGCAAGTCCTTGATAGCTTGTTTACGGATCTGTAAAAAACACCACATAGAAATATAACATTTGTAGTCGCGGAAATGGCCAAGCAAATTTTGTTTGTGTGTAATAAAAAGATAAACACTTACAGCAACGTCATCATCTTCACATAAGTCGAATTGAGCTTCAATGGCTTGATCAGCTAATGTAGGAAAGTTGTTGAAAAATTTCGCAATAAACTGTGACGCCAGGCGTTTTTCCTTGTCGGATCCCTTGACAGCGGCTAGTATTTCCAAGTATTCCTTTTCGTGCTAAAATATAAAGACAAATGTGATTGATGCAAAGCAATCGATTAAGTTTACAGGGGGCGAAGGAAAATTTGGGCGGAAAAATTAGGTTACCTTAGAAATGTCATCTTTGGCGTCGGCTAACACACCATAATTTTGATACAGTTTTTCAATATTATCTGCTGACATATTTGCTGTTTATGAGATCACTTTGTATAAATTTTACTATAAATGACTTTTCAAACAACCTTGCACTCGATTACACTAAATAATCTGTAAATACCACGAGACGAGAACGAAACACCTACGCGTACATTCACGGTCACGACACGACTGGGCACGTCTGCACTCGACGAACGAACTCAACGAACTGAATGACTGAATGCACAGAGTGCCTTTTTATACTGAATGTCAATGGTGGAACTGAATGAACCGAATAATGAACTACAGAATTGACAACATGCACAGGCAAGTAGGCAACGTAACGAACACAGAATTCTGTGCTGCCAACTTAAATTTTGGAAAAACGTAGAATTGACCGAAAAATTACTTAGAATTAGTAGGTAAAAAATTTTGAATAAAAGTTTGTAGTCCTCCGTACTACGAACCTATTGACCAATTAGCGTAAACAATTAATTACAGAATTGACAGCATGCACAGGCAACGTATTGAACACAGAATCCAGTGGTGCCAACATAAATTTTCGAAAAACCTAGAATTGACCGGAAAATTGTGCAGAATTAGTAAAAATTGTAGAATAATAATCGAAATGAACTTCTCGTGGACTGCCCAGCTACAAGAAGTCAGTCGCAAATTATTCGCATCTGATGATCATCATTGCGGCGACTGCGTAATTTTCTGGCGACTACTACTTAGATTGCGCTTGCTCAATCTTTTTTGCTACCCATCCTTGCTAATGCTGATGACAGCTATCTTGACCTCAATGATATTTCATTGATAAACTTAAGCGACTTCAAAATTTTTGTAGAAGGTTCATATTCAGTTTACGCAAATATGATCATGTTTCAGAGTTCCGTGTTAAATTCAAGTGGTTGCCAATTCGACTTCGCCGGAATGCTCATATTCTTTCCCTCTTGTATAATATTCTATTTTCCCCTTTCACTCCTCTTTATCTTAACGAACGAATCTTCATTGAAATAGTCCAAATTGTGGTGAGCTAACGCTTGCTATCGTTAGACGCGCATACCGTGTGAATACAAACCGGTTTTATCGCGCTTTGTACGACGTGCATATGATTCATAGTTTAAAAATGTGTTTCACTAATGGATAGCAACGAACTCGAACAATGTCAATCAAATGAGACAGGTAATGCGAATAATGAAATTGTAGATTGTAGTGAGATGAGCAGTAATAGTGAGAATATGGAGTTAACAGAAGAATATACAAAAAATAATAGAGGAATTGAAGTAGTAAGATCCAGTAAAAGAAATAGACAGATCGATCAAAATGAAGTATGGACAAACATTACGAGAGGGGGTAAACGCTTTGCTCGGGCTAGTCATGTACATGATGAGATACGTATACCAGAAGACCGAATTGAAATTAGCATAACTTCTTTAGAAAAATTACCAAAACAGTTTGGTTTAGCAAAATTGTTGAAATCAGAAAATATTCCCAATATTACAAATATTAAATATATCAATGCCTTTAAAGTTCTAGTCCAATTTAGTAATGAAGACAGTGCGGAGAAGTTATTTGACTCCAAAGTATTTAAGAAAAAAGGATTTAGATGTCAGGAAACACTGGAGATTAGAGAAACTTACGGCGTTATTAAAGATATCGACTTAGATTACTCTGAGGAAGAAATACTTGAAGGATTAAGTTGTGAAACAGATATTATAGGCATTAAAAGTTTAAAACGCTGCAACACAAATAGTGGACAGTGGGAACCTGGAGAATCAGTCAGAGTAAACTTTATAGGATCTTCCCTTCCTGCATTCGTTTACATCTATGAGTCTAGGGTGAAAGTGAGTCCATACCAATGCCTCGTCACGCAATTTTCACGTTGCTGTAGATTTGGGCACACAATGAGAGTATGTTCCTCAATAAAAAATATATGCCCGAAATGTAGTGGGTCCCACCCGAATTGCGACACCACGAATTATAGATGTAATAACTCTGCTGGAAAACATATATATAAATACGTCGCTACCCATGGTTTGAAGGTAGGGAGCTATCTCCCTATCTTCAAACCATGGGTAGCGACGTGGTATAGAAGATATGTAGTAGCTCTCTTGAGGATGCGTTCTGGCCACATCCCTTCCAATAAATTCAAATACCTTATGGGTAAAAGTTCCTCACCAAATTGTAAATGTGACCGGAACATACAAGAAAGACAGGGTCTGCTTGGTGTGGGATCTGAGGTCGGGGCATGTAACAGCATCTTGGCATCCCCGTTGTCGGAGGAGGCTAAGATGTTGTGTCGATTGGTATTGATGAGTGAGTGATAGAATTTTACTACTAGCTTAGTGTATAATTAGAAGAAGTATTTTGTAACAGGAGTGACATTATCACTAAGTGATAAAACTCCATACATTTAATAAAGAATTAAAAAAAAAGAACTTATTGACCTAATTAGCACAGCCGTACTGTGGATTGTTCATACAAGCTAGATGGCGGAAATTCATTGCTTAATTATGCTCTTCTTTGTATTCCTAATCATTTTCAGATAACTGCTGGCCTCAAAATCACATTCGGTAATGACACTCTTATCTTAATGATTAATGGGGAAAGAAACCTACATACCTAAGGTACTTAACATTATTAGTATAATTACTTGGAATTTTTGCATCCCTGACCTATTAGTTTATTTTTGGTTTTTTATAATTGTTCGATAATTGTAGAAATGTTCCGTTTGTATCTTGTGAGCCGATGTTTCAAATGATCCGTTTGTATCAGCCGATGTTCCAAATGTTCCGTTGGTATCTTGTGAGCCGATGTTTCAAATGTTCCGTTTGTATCTTTTGAGCTGATGTTCCAAATGTTCCAAATGATGCATATCACTGTTTCGGAACATTTCAGTGATTCAGATGCAAATGTTCTAATCGCAAAGATGACACACTTTTCCCACGCCTAATAGAAAGACAATGAGAGAGAGAGAGAGTTAAGTATTGTCCGAATTCTCGGAAATACACATTAACAAACACTATTCATTAAACCACAAGCGAACGTTTTCGCTCGCTCATTGTCTTTCTATTGTGTCTCTAATTACGGTACTCGAAAGGTACGGTATCGCATGTTTTACTTAATTACATTGTAGATTTACAACAAAATAAAGAGCGGGTAATATCATATACAGTGGTGGTAATAATATGTTCCAAATTATGTATATCACTGTTTCGGAACATTTCAGTGATTCAGATGCAAATGTTCTAATCGCAAAGATGACACACTTTTCCCACGCCTAATAGAAAGACAATGAGAGAGAAAGTTAAGTATTGTCCGAATTCTCGGAAATACACATTAACAAACACTATTCATTAAACCCCAAGCGAATGTTTTCGCTCGCTCATTGTCTTTCTATTGCGTCTCTAATTACGGTACTCGAAAGGTACGGTATCGCATGTTTTACTTAATTACATTGTAAATTTACAACAAAATAAAGAGCGGGTAATATCATATACAGTGGTTTTGGTAATATAATTAAGAACGATTTGTAGGTAGGACCAGACATTTAAAAAAAAAACAATGTTATATGTACTTTTACGTTCCTTCTCAAAAGTAATTAATTATGTTATGAAATAACTACACGGATAGAGTAATCGGGATTAAGAGTAAATATTAAAATCACTTACTATTACTTACATCTTTATCTTAATTAGTTACAAATTTAATTTATTATAGACAGTTACAATTTCAAATACTAATAAAGCTGGACAAATAATTAAGAACGATTCTTAAACTGCTCGAGAGTTGTTTAAGTAGATATTTAGATTTTAAAAATCTCATTAAATAATTGCAATTTAATACATTTTATTCTAAGTTAATAGTTTGTAGCGTGTCCACGGCTTTTGATGACTGCCTTACACCGGCGCGCGGCGAGGCACTGACTCTATCAATTTTTAACATTTTTCTAGAGAAATAGAGCGCCATTCTTCTAAAAAAAACGTTGTATAAATTCACTTAAGTTACCACACCGTCGATTTGAAACCTTTTTCTTAACTTCGCACTAAAGTTTCTTTATGGGATTTAAATCTGGACTGTTTGGTGGCCATTGTAAGACAGAAACTGATTGAGATGTGAGGAATTCTTTAACCGTGCGTGCAGTGTGCTTGGGATCATAGTCGTGTTGAAATGTCCAAATAATCGGAGGCACGTCTTCAGCACATGGTCACATTGTTTCTTCCAGTATGTTTTTGTATTGGAATTGATCCATGTTTCCTTCTATCAATCTAACAGGTCCAACACCATGACCAGAGAAGCACTCCCAAATTTTTACATTTCCACTACTATGCTATAATGTCACTTTTGTATACTTGTACTTGGGGTCAAATGCTGTATTGGGAGGGCGTTGAACATATCGTTTCCCATCAGAACATACTCTGTTAATTTTTGTCTCGTCAGAGAAAAGAACATTATTTTTTCCACTGTTTTACTGTCCAGCTTTCATACCACCTAGCAAATGCAAGCCAGGCTTGCCTATGACACTGTTTCAACATGGGAAGGTACCAATGTCTTACTATCCTTCCGTTCAACTTAGCTTCTACCAAACGCCTTCGGATAGTGCGCGCTGAGATCGCTGAAGAGTGGTTTTAACCAAAATATTTTTTTCTCAACTCGTTAGAACCAAGGGTAAGGGTTTTGCCAAACGCACGGTATTTCTATCGTCTCGCCGAGATGAATTTCTCTGTTTAGGTACACGTGGAATATTTGAAGTTGTTTGATACGTGTTAAAATGTTTCACAGCGAGGAATATCATCGTTTTTGAGCACTGCAGGCTGGCTACCTTTTTATATGACCAATTCTTATCGCGAAGTTTTGTTATCTTTCCCTTGTAGATTCATCGCAACTTTTATTTTCCCCCATTGTTTTTATGTGAAATAATCAACTTCTTGACTTTTACAGTACTAAATGGCGCCAAAATTACGCGAATAATGGCTTAGTTACAGAGTGTTCTTTATTTAAATTTAAATAAAAAAATAAACTATCCAGCGTTCTTAATTATGTGGTGTGTGCCACCACAAAGGTTAAGGTTTAATGTAAAACGTTTATATTATTGATTTAATCATGTTATAACTATGTGCTACGACAATATCGAACAATTTTGCGATACCGAGAGAGATACAAAAAGACATGCAAAAAGTGTAATTCTCGTAAGTTTGAAAAAAACTTATTTTCAAATAGTCGTTCTTAATTATATGACCACCACTGTATATCCACAGCGAGCCGTGAGGCACACAATGTCATTGTTTTAAATGTATATAATTAAATACTTTAACTTTTACATTTAAAATAATGCATTTCAAAGTGATGTGATCAAGTTTGAGTAGTATAACTCAAATCCTAAAATAAAATTAAGCATAAAATGAGAGATGAAGAGGGGAAAACTGAATGAAACAAATTTTCATGATATAGTTATTGCACGCTTGGCACGGTGGGCGCAGTGATTGAACAATTGACTGCTTCATTGTGTGTTGCGGGTTCAATTTTTGCACTGAAAAACTATTTATATGACCAGCAGATAGTTCTGGGTTTGGATGTCTTGTGTATGTTAATTGTTTGTGAACGCACCCAAGCTTTAGGAGTATTCCTAGTTTGGGGCAAGGCTGTTTTTAAAAAGAAAAGAAAGTAATTCTCTTTCATAGCTCTTTTTATTATTTTAAATATTTGATAAAAGTACACTGATTCAGAGATTGAAGTTCCTAACGTAGAACGTAGAAAGGCCTAAAGTACGTAGACCTATGCATAAATACAAAGAGTTGGCAACACTGGCCGAATTAGTTTGTCTATGATTAAGGATAAAAAATATTGTCTATGATACAGAATGAGAATGAAATGAATGACACAAACTCTCGGTGCTATCATTTTTATTTTATTTTTTTGTTATCTATGGCGTTGCACTGTTCGTGCTTATTGCCACAGAGTACCTTTTTATGTATAGTAGACGTAGTACTTATTGCCAAGGTACTCTGTGTTATTGCCACTGACAATATTTTATATTTTATAATAACGAAACGTAAGAATCGATTACTCGCGAAACGATTAAATGTTACAAAGGATTTGAAAAAGGAAGGGAGATTAGTTGTTACTGGAATAATGAATTAAAATAATAAATTACAAATAACAATAAGTATGGAATATAATATTATAATAGAAAATTACGCAACCAGCTGATCCAACAAGAAGCCCAACTTGGTGCGTCTCTAAATTAACATAAAAACTAAACTACTTATTAAATAATGGTACAATTTATTATGTATCAAGCGTTTTCATTTTTACATTTAAATAGCTATATGTAAATAAAATTAAATAAGATACATGAGATAGAATTGGGAAGAGGGACTCGGAGGGAAAAAGGCTCTGGAAAAGTAAGGAGTGGTCATAACGGGGGCAAGCAAAAATAAGGTGGTTCAGATCTCCCACCTCAGCACAACATTCACACACAGGGCTCTGCACAATGCCGAGTCTGGCAAGGTGAGCAGGAGTGCACACATGACCCAATCTCATACGTATGAATATCGTTGAAATTTTTTTGCTTAGTTTAAACTTGCTAAAGGGTGCCAGGTCATACAGGAGTAGAAGGCAACGAAAGAGCCGACACTCTAGCAAGGAAAGGATCCGAGACACCCCTATACGGACCGGAACCCTTCATAGGACTCTCACCAAGGGTCATCAACCAAACATTGAAAAGGGCTGCGTTGTAAATACACAGCACACACTGGCACAACACAACAGGCCAGAAGCATGCAAAGCTATTTCTTAATGACATAGATAAGGCCTGGACCCAAAAATTATGGAGGTACAGCAGATCACAGCTCCGAACAATCACAGGAGTCTTCACGGGGCACTATGCCACCAACAAACAGCTCCACAACATGGGACTAGCCAGCGACCCGACTTGCAGGATCTGTGGAGAGGCAGAGGAGAATATGCTATACTTACTGTGCGACTGTGCAACACTAGGCTCCAAAAGACTAGAGTATCTGGGCCAACCATTTCCAAGACCAGAGGTCTACAGGCTCAGCCCCATCAAGGCCATACTGGGACTCATGAAGAAGGTGCACGGAGGGCTGGGGGTTGAGTAGAAGAGAGGGGGATTAGCACAAAAGATCCAGAAGGGTCGAAGTGCTCTGGTCTAGGGCCAGCTCCACTATAAGATAAGATAAACTTGCTAAACCAAGGTTTAACAGGAATAGATGGCTGAAGTAAACGATAAAATTTCCCTTTCAGTGATTGCTCCGACCAAAGCTGACCCCAGGATTCCTGTAGATAAACTTTGGGCAGAGCAGCCAGAATTTGGGAGTTATTTATATACGGAAAAACATCTCCACACAAAACGGCATCGGCAACGGCTAATTGGTCTGCTCTCTCATTACCTAAAATGCCACAATGAGAGGAAATCCACGCAAAATGCACTAAATACCCTTTAAGAAAGCACTTGTGAAGGAGTTCACGTGTTTCAAAAAGAATGAAAAGATTTTGACAATAGAACGGAAATTTAGCCAAAGATTGTAAGGCACTCTTTGCATCAGTTAAAATAAGTGAATTTCTAAGTAAATATTCGACAGCTTTGAATAGACCGTAACGTTCTCCCGTAAATACAGATGATTCAGGCGGGAGCTTTATTTTTGGAACAATATTATATTGAGAGTGGTATATACCTACTCCCACACATGAGTCTCTTCCATGCTTCGAAGTAGTGTTGCCTAACTATCGATAGTTGATGTATCGATAGTTGACCTCGAAAAATAGTCACAATATCGATAGCCCTAACGATACTATTGAAATTTTACAATACTATCGATACTGCCGATGGTATCTATCCAAGAATATGAGCAATACTATTGATAAAGTGCAATACTATCGATAGTATCGATACTATTGGGTATAGATACTATCGATATTATCACTATTATGGTGTATGTGGTGGTGTATGTGCGTGGTGCGCAGATGCTGTGACAGATGTGTTGCGGCGGGGGATGGAGTATTACATTCCATTCTCTGACGTGACAATGTCTGACCAGGCTCGCCCTTGGTTTGGTGTGGAGTGTAATCGCGCTAACGCGCTTAAGCACACGGCATACCGGGCATGGGCCGACGCTCGTATGCATAAGGCGAGTGACGTGAGTCAGAAGAAGAGAGCCTTCAACAGGGCTGCCAAGTCTTGCAAGAAGGTGATGCGGAGGCCTTGGTTCGACCATGTAGCCACCCTACAGCACATCACTGTTACCATGCTAGAAACACGCAGCCCACGTGTGAACCTCGCTACCTGCTCTCGACCCAAAAGCATTCCCACGCTACGCAGCCATTGTAATCCATTGGTACCTGCTACCCCAGCTGCCCCAACAAAAGCATCGCGCGCCCGAACCGCGCTCATTGTTTTGTAGATACTAAGTTACTATTGGTTAAGTTTTAGCAGGTAATATTGTAAACTAGTATAAAAGGAGGTGCATGGTGGAAATATACACATGTCACCGCCAAGAGCGGGGCAGCCCGCGCTCTGCTCCGCCCAGTGCTCTCCTCTCGCCTCCCGCTGCGTACCAAGCTGGGCGTGTACAAGACGTACATCCGCCCAATCATCACGTATGCCGCCCCAGCTTGGCTCGCCCTCACCAGCGAGCCCAGCAAGAGACGCCTCCGGGCGCAACAGAACCTTGCGCTCCGGACCATCGCGAACGCCCCCCCGCTGGTGAGGAACGACGTCATACAGCGGGACCTCGAGATGGAGAGCCTGGACCAATTTTGTGTCCGCCTCGCGTCCCACATGTTCTCGCGTGCCGACGCTTCCGCTTGGCAGCACGTCAAGCACATAGCGCCCTGGCACGCGCGTCCTCCTGACGCGAGTCGATTTCCCCGTGACCTCCTACCGGACGTGTCCAACCCACCGGACTTGACGCCTGAGTGAGCCGCTTTCACCTACACGCGACTCACTCACACGAATTAGACTCCTCAATCATTACACGCACCCGGTGCACGTTGTGTTCTAAGTTAATATAGGCATGACGTGCTCCAGCCCTCATACAATCACGACTCTACATACATATTACTCACGCAGCGGACGCGTAGCGCGGTTGCGCGTTCGCATGCCCACATGAGCGGTGTAACACACAATTTCCATTACCGCTCATACTCTCACCACGTCCCCTGAGCCTGAAGCGTGACCGGCTCGATCTGGAAGCGTAACAGGCGGGGGTCTACATCCTCAGTAGGGAGCGCCCCCAAAGCCGGCATTCTCGTCGCTGGTCGTCTCTCGCTGGGCTTCCTCCGGGTAACCGGGGGTTCCACCCGGCGGGGTCTGACCGCCGAGATGTCGTGAAAAACGGCACTGCAGGAGCAGTGCCGAGGCGCTCCTACTGAACACAGTGCAGTTACTCTTAGGCAAGCTGCGTATGCGCGCCTGCCTTGAGGTTGCCGCCTACAAGGCACCCCAACGCAGGTCCCGTATTTACGGGGCCCTACCCTGCCACCGCGGGACAAAGGCCTAGCCTGTACCCCGCCGCCGCGCCCCCTTGCGGGGACGCAGCGACTTCCACGGAAATATACACATTCTGTTTTGGAGTCACACGATTCTTACTTCTATCCCCAAAACCATATTAGCCGCATCGGGAACAAACTCGCATCATCACCCTGCTGGTAGTAAGGCGTTTTGGTCCCTGGCTAAGTCGGTTGAATCAAACTTCTGCCGTCCCTCACTACCGCCACTGCTGAAACCCGACGGGTCGCTGGCCCATACCGCTGAGGAGAAAGCAAATTTGTTTGCCTCTCTCTTCGCGGAATCTTCGCGTCTAGATTCTGGTGACGCGCGGCCCCCTGTTAATCCTGATGGTTGCGAGACGAGTATGTCGGATATTCGCATCCATCAGAAGGACGTCCGTAGGGTGCTGCGTAACCTTGACGTGAACAAGGCTAGCGGTCCAGACGGGATACCGGCAATTGTTCTAGGAACGTGTGCGTCAGAACTGTCTCCGATCCTGACGCGCCTATTTAGGCTTTCATTTGAGGCTGGAAAAGTGCCGATTGCATGGAAGCAAGCTAACGTACAGCCCGTGCCCAAAAAGGGTAGCCGGGCTGACCCAGCTAACTACAGGCCAATCTCAGTAACGTCCATTCTCTGTAAGACTATGGAACGTGTACTCAACACTAAGCTCCTGGCATACCTAGAAGCTAATGACATCCTAAGTGACCGACAATACGGCTTTCGCCGAAATCGGTCAACTGGTGATCTTCTAGCGTATGCCATCCACATCTGGAGTGAGGCCATTGAGAAACACGGGGAAGCGCTTGCCGTCTCCCTCGATATCTCGAAGGCTTTCGATAGGGTCTGGCACGAAAGCCTTATAAGTAAGCTTCCTTCTTTTGGATTACCTGCTGGTTTGTGTGCTTGGATTGCAGACTTCCTGAGTGACCGGTCCATCCGGGTGGTCATCGATGGTTGCTCGTCCGGTCAAATGGCCATTAATGCCGGGGTCCCTCAGGGGTCAGTGCTCTCGGCAACATTGTTCTTGCTGCACATAAATGATCTGCTTAAGCCCGGTACCTTTGGGTATGCAGACGACAGCACTGTTGCTGAGAGTTACATATCCAGCGCGCAAGCTAGTGGGTCACAGATCCAGTCTCTCCGAGAGGCTATGGTCGAGCGCTTGAACTTGTCCTTGGAGGCAGTCTCTGAATGGGGCGATGCCAATTTGGTCAAGTTCAATGCTGCTAAAACCCAGGCGTGTCTATTTTCCGCTAAAAGGAGCCAATTCAGCCCTGCTCCTACTTTCCGGGGCGTAACCGTGCCAATAACCGACCATCTTGATCTCCTTGGTGTTACGCTGACGTCAACACTCAACTTTGAGCCATACATCGAAGCAAAGGCTCAACTGGCAGCAAAAAAGCTGGGAATCCTCGCGAAGGTGAGACAGTACTTCACGCCGGAACAGCTGCTCAAACTTTATCAAGCGCAAGTTCGATCGTGTATGGAGTACTGCTCTCATCTTTGGGACGGATCTGCCCGATACCAGCTTGATGCACTTGAGGCAATTGAGAGGCGAGCCAGGAGGATCATTGGCAATGACGCACTCGTTGAGTCGAGGCTTCAAAGTCTTGAGCATCGACGCCGAGTTGCTAGCCTGTCGGTTTTCTACCGGTTGCATTTCGGGGAGTGTGCGTCGGAATTGCATAACCTAATTCTGCCTAGCCCGTTCCATCATCGGACCACCAGGCGCCGGCCACGAAACGTTTTGGGAACACATTCATAGTGCGTACAGCTAAGGAGTGGAATTCCTTGCCGGAATCTGTTTTTCCTGATGGCTACAACCCGGGAATCTTTAAGTCAAGAGTGAATAGGTTACTTCTAGGTAAGCGCGCTCCATCGTCGACCGCATCTTCGCTTTCCATCAGGTGAGATAGCGGTCAAGCGCGAACCTATCAAGAATAAAAAAAAAAAAAAAAAGTATTTTACTGCAATCACTGTCGATACTATCGATAGTATTGATACTATCGATAGTTTTACTACATCGATATTTTACCAAAATTCAATAGTATCGTGTTGGATTCAAACCTTTATGAGCAACATAGGCAGAAAAAAAAAATTTACTAATTAATAATATTATCTTTGTCAGTGACTGTTTTTTTAAATGGGTAAGTAATAATCATTACAACATTGTATATTTTTACTTATAATAAATTTTATACAATTGTTACACTTAAGATGATTATGATATGATCACACTTAAGATATTATATATTATGGGCGGCATTTTTTACGTTTTTTGCATATTACAACGCTGTTTTAAGTTGTAAGTTCATAAAGTAATAATTGCCGACTATATTGTTGATATATTTGCTTAATAATAATCATGAACTAATAATGTTTACTAAAATTCCGGTGCAATACTATTGAACTTTGGGTAAATATCGATGTAGTAAAACTATCGATAGTATCGACAGTGATTGCAGTAAAATACACCTTAATAGTGATAGTATCCATACTATCGATAGTATTGCACTTTATCAATAGTATTGCTCAATTTTTTGCATAGATACTATCGATAGAATCGATAGTATTGTAAAATTTCAATAGTATCGATAGGGCTATCGATATTCTTACTATTTTTCGAGGTTACGATAGTATCGACAACCTATCGATAGGATATCGATAATAAGGCAACACTACTTCGAAGCATCTGTAAACAAGAGCTGATAACCCTTCCAGTCCCGGTTTGAAAAACCGCGGGTACCTATTGTCGAATTTGGCGGGCGTGATTTTTCTGGCGGTTTTGTAAAAAATAATTTAAAATCGAGATTAGTTGTGTAAATTTGAGTAGATATTGATTAGAATAGTTATTTTATTATTTGTGTATATTAGTCTTCGTATTTAGGGTAAGTTTTTTTTACTTTATTCTCTTTTCTTTGTCCAATGCACAAAGAACCACCCGATCCGGGGGGCACAGTCCCCTCGGTAGGGTATAATGTTATAATTAATGAGTCCAGTATGGACACAGACTCGTCCATAACAAGATCAGAGCGCAAAAGGGCTAGGGCTCCACGCAAAATGTGCAAACATTGCAATAAGAGAAGGAGACATGGTAAATCTACAGCAGAAACCAATAAAGATACACACTGCCATTGTGAAAATGACTCGGTAATTACTAAAACTGCAAACAACCAATCATTACGAACAACAGCTGCTATAAATCATCTGGAAACCACGCCACGTCCTGTGGATGGCCCCCAGACTGGTATATCTTCAAATTCGGATCTCCCCCAGAAGGCGCCACAGGTTGCTAGGGCTTCGTACGAATCCTCAGACTTCATCTTGCAAGAGCGCGCAATCTTGCATGTTTTTACATGACCTGTAAACTTTTATGTCATCTGCATATATTACAAAATTGGAATTTTTAAAGCAGTTTTTAATTTCATAAATAAATATAATAAAAAGAAGAGGACCCAAAATGGAACCCTGTGGAACCCCAGACCTAACAACAACTGTTTCAGATTCATAACCATTAACTACAGTTCTTTGTGCTCTATTAAAAATATGTGAAGCGAACCATCTTAGCAAATTACCTCGAATACCATTGAAGGCTATTTTTCCTAAAAGCAGGGAATGATCCACCTTGTTGAAAGCTTTCTGAAAGTCCGTATAGACGGCGTCTACTTGAACTCGTTGATCAAATTTTTCAAAAAGATAATTTGTAAATACCAACTGATTTGTCGTGGTGGAACGATGTTTGACAAAACCGTGTTGTTCAGGTATAATAAGTTGATGAATATGGGGATACCAGGCACTGTGGATAAGACTCTCAAAAACCTTAGACAAAGTGGAGAGAATTGAAATAGAGCGGTAATTCTCTACATTATTCTTGTCACCAGTTTTGTACACAGGAGTAATAAACGCACGTTTCCATATTGTTGGAAAAACTCCCTCACGCAAACATTTATTAAAAACTAGCTTTTGCCCGCGGCTTCGCTCCCGTCAACTGACTACTATATTCTACTCTACCCAACTCTACCCAACTCTACCCTACTCTACCCTATTCTACCCAACCCTACTCTACCCTACTCTACCCTACCCTACCCTACTCTAACATACTCAAAAAAAAAAGTATCCTATGTCCGTCTCCTGGTTCTAAGCTACCTCCCCACCAACTTTCAGCCAAATCGGTTCGGCCGTTCTTGAGTTATAAATAGTGTAACTAACACGACTTTCTTTTATATATATAGATACTAGCTTTTGCCCGCGGCTTCGCTCCCGTCAACTGACTACTATATCCAACTCTACCCAACTCTACCCTACACTACCCTACTCTACCCTACTCTACCCTACTCTACCCTACTCTACCCTACTCTACCCTACTCTACCCTACTCTACCCTACTCTACCCTACTCTACCCTACTCTACCCTACTCTACCCTACTCTACCCTACTCTACCCTACTCTACCCTACTCTACCCTACTCTACCCTACTCTACCCTACTCTACCCTACTCTACCCTACTCTACCCTACTCTACCCTACTCTACCCTACTCTACCCTACTCTACCCTACTCTACCCTACTCTACCCTACTCTAAAAAAAAAAAAAAAAAAGTAAAGTATCCTATGTCCGTCTCCTGGTTCTAAGCTACCTCCCTGCCAATTTTCAGCTAAATCGGTTCAGCCGTTCTTGAGTTATAAGTGAAGTAACTAACACGACTTTCTTTTATATATATAGATATAGATGATGTACAAAGGAGTACATAAGCCGTCACATGTTTTAATGAAAAAGTTTGGTGGTAAACCATCCGGACCCGCCCCTAGGATCTAAAGATTTCAATTTCAAACGTATAACTTCCACAGAAAGGTAAATTTCAGATATGCAAGACGAGTAATTATCTGCAAAGCTGTCAGAAGGCTGCCAATTTTTAGGGTCAAAATTAGATGGTTATGGATGCATAAACAGATGAAAAGAAAGAGGAAAACAGATTGCATATGTCCGTAGGGTCATCAGAAGAAACATTTTTGAAATATATATTCGCAGGACAATTAGCTTTTCCCTTTTTGGATGTGATGTAAGTCCAGAAATACTTTATATTTTTAGGAATGCTGTCTTTGACTACTTCAATGTAGGTACTTGTGATAGCATTTGACAGCCTCTCCGTGGAAAAGCTTCCGATAGTTAGAGAAGTTAAAGTAATCCGATTGGTTGTTGTACATCTTCCCTTTAATCCAGGCGCGTTCTTTGGTTTTAAAGATTTTTTTGAGAGAAGGGGAAAACCAGACTGGAAAGCTAGAATTTTTGGTTCTAGTTAGCGGAACATGCGATTTGATAATTCCGTATAATCTCTCATAGAAAACGTTAACAGCTTGCTCAGACTCGAGGTGAGAAAGTATTAAGTATATCCCAATCAATTTTACCTAGTTCATAATTTATGGCATCGTAATTGGCTTTATGAAAGTTATGTCCACATTAGATATATAAGTAAATCAAGTATACGACCCAATTTATTTTTTGTGATATTATATTGCAAGCCATTGATTAAATTAATAAAATTCACCAATATTCGACCTATTGAGTTTGAAACCTGTGCAATTGCATGATTCCCTTGGTCCAACCAAGCGATGTCCGGTAGGTTAAAGTCACCAAAAATGAAGTAAGAGTCAGTGGTGCTAGCGTTAGCTAAGTTTTGCAACATGTCTAGGTATTGTGTGTATACTTCTTCACGTGTTTGTGGTGGTATGTACGTAGCACCCCACCCTAGCATCGTAGTATCCCTCTCCTAGAGAGAGGAGGCCTGAGTCCCTGCAGTGGGAACATTAAAAGGCTGAATATGCTATGCTATGCTATGCTATGTACGTAACACTGATAATATGGTGTTTATTGTGCTGGGAAGAAGGCAGTTGCACCACAACGTGTTCGATTTCTGGGTGAAGAAATTTTGTTGTCAGAGAAGTAGGACGCAATCCACGGAGCACCACGATCAAAACGCCCCCACCGTCATGATTTTTAGTCGCAGAACGATCGCGATCGCATCTAAACACTACATACCGATCGTCCATAAATTCGTTATCTTGGATACTGGGAATCAGCCAGGTTTCAGTCAGTATGATGACATCATAAGAGCAAGCCTTTATATTCATGTAAAGTGTATGTAACTTCGTACGGATCCCTCTACAGTTCTGGTAATAAATCATAACGTTGCTAGAAGCCATTAATTGACAAGTTTACAACAATTAGAAATAACACACAATACTTTGAACGTAGAATTGAAACAGTAGTTCCAAGCCCGTAGCCCAGTGCACTACTACCCGGTAAAATTATGAAGGAACTTGTTAAGAAAACCAAATTCAAGTAATTTGAAATTTAGAAACAATATACATGAGACATACTTATTAAACTGAAGAAAACATAAAGTTGTAGTTATAATTAACAGCAAACAGACTACAAACAAGGCATTACAGAATAACAAGACATAACAGCAATATATGCATAGTACTGAGAAATTGTAGGTATGAACAAATAATACATCACATAAAAGCAGTAAGTAGGAGGAAAATGCAATAATCCAAAATACAGTAGTATCTTTAAATTCATTAGTTTGCGCCATCTGTACCGGTCTTTGTACTAGTAACGATTTTTTTGAGGTCTTCAACGGAGCGAAGCAAGTATTTTGGCCTCACGAAATAAAGCCTTATTTTTTAGAGTCAGATGTTCATTCAAATAGACAGAAACAGTAGTAGCGCCTGATATTCCTATCTGATCAGACTTAAGGCTCTTCGCATTACGGTAGGCGCTGAGTATGTTGCCGAACAATCCGCGACCTGAATTTAACTATTAAATTCTTAGGTTTGGTATCCTGGCGCGCCTGCTGTTCCATGGAGTCTATCTTTGCTTCAAGTATTATAGCCATCTCTTGTTTGCTACTATTGCTGGCGATTTCATGAAGGCACTTCACATATTCCTTCTGTCCAACCTCCACAGCATCTAAGCGAGTTTTTATAGCCTCATATTCTGTATTCAAGAACTTAATGGACTTTTCGATCTCTAAGTTGGAGTTTTGAATGGAGAGATTCTGCTGCCTCAATTCAGAGACATCAGCCACTAATTTATTGAGGATTTTATCCTGATCAGCCTTCCAGGAGATCAACATGTTCTTTAGTTCTTCAATTGCGTCCGGCTCCGTACTGCTATCATCACCTTCACTTCGAAAACGTTTGTTGTTCGGCCTTGTAGCAATGTTAACTGAACCAAAGAGTTTACTATCAGGGCCCGAAGAAGCAGGTGATAGGTCAGATTCTGACAGTGTCTGTGGTAACACACAAGCTTTTGGAGAACTCTGGGGGGGGTGAGAGCATCATGCGAGGCATGTTAAACAATATGAGGCAGCCTAAAATCCGTGAAACAGCAATAAGCAGGGCAATACAGTCAGACGGTTGGCAGTTGATATATATCAGCAATTTCAAACCAGCGATCAATTGGTTGACTGGTCCAGTGCGCAAAGACGCGGCCCCAAGCACCGCCACACAAGAAGTCGCGGCAAATGCAAAAGTTTTTGAAAACAATTTTTAAAGTCTTAATATGAAGTGTAAGCTCACAAAAATCTTCTATCCCTCTGCAGCTGCTCCCACTGGGCGTAGACCGCAGGTAAAAACACTGCAGGAGCGACAAGGAATCGGAAATAACAGTAACAGCGAATCACACAGCACAAGTAGTCACAAACGAAACAAAAATCACAACGCGATGCGACACACGTCCGTCCGCTTCGGATTACGAGTATTTACGAGAGCTAACGAGTAACGTTAATACCCAAAGCAATGTGCTACCATTTCTGATCTCGCTTCACTCAGTCTTGTAGCCTAGAGACTTTTTTTTTAAGAAAATGTTGCCCTATACTGGGAATCAAGCACTCAAGCACCCATGACTGCTTATACAAACATGTGAACTGACATAAACAAAACACACAGGCCAGGAATAACTATCAGCCTTACAAATATTTGTTCCTTGTGGAAATCGCCCGACACGCAGCGTACCTAGCAGCCAATTGCTCAACCACAGCGCCACAATGTGGATGGGAATCCAGTGATTCAGAAACTTTTTACTACAGACGGTTAGTGTAATGATCCTAGTGAGGTGATGGAGCATCCCCTAGTGTCCGTAATACAGGTTAACTCCTAGCACGGGACTGGGTCTTGCTTCGTTATCCACTGTAGTCTTTTATCCGTCACTCTTGATGTAGTATTAAGTTAATTTGTACTTTGGTTTTATTACAATAAAGATTTATTATTATTATTGCATTTATTTATTTTTATATACATACGAGTATCATTTATATTTTTAAATATTTCTTTAGAAAAAACACATTAAAAAAAAAACATTTAAAAATATAAAAAATAGTAGCCGACCGGCATCGGGAACAGAGTCCAAGCTACCGGTGGTCAGGGCTCCTGAGAGAGGAATCTCCTAACAATACGCGCCGTGTCTAGGAGTACTGCTTTCTGGATCAGGCCCTTGATCCAGCTGCCTAAAGAGAGCCTCCTCAGATGTTGTTCGAGGCTCTTGGCTATTAAGCCATTGGCCGTTACGACTATCGGCACAATGATTGCTCCATCCACTTCCCACATGTCGACAACCTCGCGAGCTAAGTCAAGATACTTAGTTTGCTTTAAATCTTTCTCAGCTTTCACGAGGTTCTCGTCATGAGGGACCGCTATATCAACAATCATTGTGCGACGCTCTAGTCGATCTATCACCACTATATCAGGTTTATTGGCAACAATAGTCCTGTCAGTGATGATAGATCGATCCCAATATAACGTGATATTGCCATTGCCGAGAACTGGGTCGGGCACATACCTATAGTACGGTACCTCTGATTCCACAAGATTATATTTAAGAGCAAGTTGCTGGTGGATAATCCTGGCTACGAGGTTGTGTCTATGCAAATAGTCTCCGTTAGCTAGATGAGAACACCCAGAAATAATGTGTCGGATTGATTCCCCGGGTCGGTGGCATGCCCGACAGATGTCAACCGTACCGTCCTTCACAATGTATTTCCAGTAGTTGTTCGTCATCATAACTTCGTCCATAATCGCAAAGACAAAACCTTCAGTTTCCCCGAAGAGGTCACCGAAACGCAGCCAAGATACGGGCGCTAACAGGTCTACATCGGGCCCGTGTAAGGCCCGGTAAAAGCGTCCGTGAAGCTCCTTGCTCTGCCATACTTCCCTGCGGTCATTAGTATCCAGTACTATAGGTTTGCGCCAGTTCTCGTTAGCCAAGGAGAGCGGAGTGAGGCCCTTGTCCACCGCTACCACATCTCGGTGCATACCCACGTCGGTTTTTAGGAAGTATTCCCTGAGACTGCATACCTCGCGGTTGTGCAGGGTCTTAGCATTTAAGAAGCCACGACCCCCGCACTTCCGCGGGATATACAGTCTCATCACCGATGACCGTGGGTGATGCATCCGATTTGCGGTAAGTAGTGTGCGGACCCTCCTATCCAGGGCGTCAAATTCTGTCTGAGTCCATTTGACTATGCCGAAAGAATACATCAATACCGGCATGACTCAACCGTTGAAAGCGCGCACCTTGTTTCCGCCTAATAAAAGACTATTGAGTACTTTATTCAGGCGTCCAAAGAAGCGCTCTTTCAACGATTGTTTCACGTCATCAGTATTGATGCCTAACGATTCCGACATACCCAAATACTTGTAAGTTTCGGTTGAGCAGAGGGATCTAAGGTGTATGGAATCCGAAAGTTGAATTCCCACGGATTCCATAATCTCACCTCTCTTTACATGTATGACTGCACATTTGTCCACACCAAATTCCATCCTGATGGCACTACTGAAGGTGTCAGTTACCTTCAGTAGCTCCACCAGTTGCAAGTTGTTGGGGGCAAAGAGTTTCAGATCGTCCATGTAAAGAAGGTGAGATATGACCTGACCGCCTCTTTTCAACCGGTAACCTAAGCCAGAACCCTCCAGCAGTGTGCTGAGCGGGTTCAAGGCTAGGCAAAACCACAGTGGACTCAGACTATCACCCTGGAATATGCCACGCTCAATCCTTATCGGTTCGTTGTTCTCCTGAATCTGTCGACATCCCGGATAGTGAAGGACTGTTCTCCACTGCCCCATACATGACATCAGGAAGGTGCGCAGAGTTGCATCAACTTTATACAGTTCTAGCACCCTCATGAGCCATGTATGAGGAACAGAGTCATATGCCTTCTTATAATCTATCCAACATGCCGACAGATTCTTCCGAGAACGTCGAACCTGTTGGCTAATGGCAATATCGATGAGGAGCAGCTCCTTAGTACCGCGGGACCCGTTCCTACATCCATTCTGAGAGGCAGACATGATGGAATTTGTCTTAATATGACTATTGATTTTAGCTCTCAGAATGGATGTAAGAACTTTATAGACCGTCGGCAAACACGTGATCGGTCTATAATTTTTGGGTTCCGCAGTACTACCTGATTTTTGGAGCAGGTGGGTTATTCCTGTCGTTAGAAACTGGGGCAGCGACCCTGACTCTAAGGCAGACTGGAACTGAGATGCCAAGCGAGCGTGCGACCTTTGGAACCATTTAACCCAGAAATTGTGCAGCCCGTCCGGCCCAGGAGATTTCCAGTTAGGCAATGGACGGACTGCACGGGCTACATCTTGGGGGCTGATGGTAATTGCCCCCATTTCTGGTAAAAGATCGCATGCGCGCTCGACCTCTCGAATCCAATCACCCTCGGTGTGACTGACAGAATTTTTCACATACATTTTGAGGTTATGTGAAAAAAGTGAAAATACAAAAGTTGATCTTTTTATTACCTACAACTTTGCCATTTGACTTTTTTCCATAGGACTTTTAGTTTTGCCGGAAATCGAGAAAAACCGTTTTTTTTTCCTTAAGAACTCACCCCTATCCCCTTCCCGACCTCAGATCGGCCGTAAATTATTTTTCCTTTCATTTTTATAATATTCCCCTCCTTTTCTAATGGGTTTCATCCTACTATTATTTTTTTTTGTTTTTAATAAAAAACTTTTTACAAAAAAAAATACAACCGACTTCAAAGTAAAAAAAAAACACTGAAAAGTGCAAAATAACTTTAATTTTGGAAGTCGGTGTTTCTATAATAGTTTTGTCTCTTCGTTATTTAACACCGACTTCCGAAATTAAAGTTATTTTGCACTTTTCAGTGTTTTTTTTTTACTTTGAAGTCGGTTGTATTTTTTTTTGTAAAAAGTTTTTTATTTTACACTTTTTAGTTATGGTACCACCACTAAAAAGTACCCCTCAGCCAAACTTATAGCCAGAGTGCATCTCATGACAATTCTAATAATCCCAAATACGGTTAGATTACATTAATTTATTACAGAGTTCCGGTGCCTAACTTCAGGCTTCATAATCAGATCAGTTTGATATATTCCCCCTCTACTTTCAGTCAGTCATCGACTACACGTATAAACAAAGCAATTTTACTTTTTACGACGGTTCTGCTGTGATGCTATGAGGAGTTCTGTTCCATATCTTCGAAGTTTATGATCAGATCATAACAATATTTCTATGGGACCAACTCGGAAGCATAACCTTTCAATCAAAAAAAATAAATTTTAAAACGGTCCACAATTGACCGAGAGATCGGTGAACATACATAAAAAATAAAAATAAAAAACATACATTCAACCGAACATATAACCTCCTCCTTTTTGAATTCGGTTAAAAATTATCGACCCTGGTCTAATACAATTATATTACTTAAATTAAAAATATGTAGTAGGACTAATATGTAGTAGGTAACTGACTAACAATGCAGATTTCGCATCGTGGCATTTAAAAAAAGGACAACACTGCGTGACATCACAATGGAGAAAAGCCGTTACGCGTTTTGAGCTCTCACAGATTCAACGACATCGCGATATAAATGTCAAGCACTGGTTTATATAATTAAAAATACATAACAATATATAAAACAGACATAGGCTTCGTCTGCTCATTGTCGAAACCTCCTGGTTTCGACAATGAGCAGACGAAACTCCTAAAGAACTACCATCTACACTAATATTATAAAGAGGTAAAGTTTGTTTTTTTGTTTGTAGGAGGTAATCTCTGGAAGTACTGGTCCGATTGCTATCGATACCAATACCCATAGAAATCTGCTTTATTACTGAGTGACAGGCTATATTTTATGTACGCGGGCGAAGCCGCGGGCAAAAGCTAGTAACTCTATATGACCAGTGAGTGCAGTATAACCACCCAATCTTATAGCTCAATATCTTGGTGTTATATTCTACAATCATCCTGTACACCAGCTGGGGGTAGTGGTTGTAAGCATTTGCATAGGGCGTAACGGGACTTGTCGAAGCCGTCCTGCCGCACTTCGAAGCCTGGCTGAAAAGAAAGGAGCGCATCTCCTACAGACTCACTCAGGTGCTCACCGGGCATGGTTGCTTCGGTGAGTACCTAAATAGGATTGGGCGAGAGGCCACGGCAAATTGCCACCATTGCGGAAGCACTATAGATTCTGCACAGGACACGCTGGAAGACTGTCCAGCGTGAGCCACTGAGCGACGAGTCCTAGTCGCCAGGATCGGGCAGGACCTGTCTCTACGAGCAGTAGTGAGGGCTATGCTGGCGGAGCCAGAAAACTGGAAGGAAGTTGCTTCCTTCTGTGAGACCGTAATGGTCCAGAAGGAAGCGGCTGAGCGCGACCGTGAGAGGGCTGATCCCGCTCGGAGACGAAGGCGTCGGGGAGGCAACCGCCTCGATTCCTAACACGCCGAAACCCCGCTTGCATCAACCAATGCAGACAGGACTTTGGAACCACGGGTGTGCAGAGTGGGGACTCTGCCCGCCCATCAAGTGATTCCAAGGAAGACGGTGGCACAGTGATCACGTGCTGCCGTGCACAAAGAGGCTCAGGGGAGACCGTTGTACAGTCTCCTCAGGGATGTGCCCTAACAGGCGTTGCACAGAGGGGGTTCCAGAATGGTCTTTTAAGAGGTAACGGCGCCCCTTCTATATGTGCTGATGGTGATCATCATTCCATTTAGACTGTCTAACAGCCCTCTGCAAGTTGGCATCCTCCCTTCTGAACGTGTGGTACCCCAGGGTAAGGGACAGCACATACAAATCATAATACACTTTTAAGAAACTAGCTGCTGCCAGCGGCTTCGTCTGCGTGAAGGTAGCAGATTCCTCGTTAGCGTCAGAATGGCTGGTTGCCTATGGCAAGCGGCTCTGAAAGTACTACTCTGTCAAGAAAGTACCGGGAAAAGATCAATAATACACAAAATGTTTGTTATACATCAAAATTTATTTTATCACCTTCAAAGTATGCTCCTTCAGAAACTCACTTAGGCCAACGAATAATCCAATCATCAAAACATTTTTTAAATGCTGTTTCCGGAACTGAGTTCAGTTCTCGCTGCGAATTCTCCTTTTTGTCTTCTACCGATTGAAAGCGGGTGCCACGAAGTGGTAATTTGAGTTTAGGAAAAAGATAGAAGTCGGCTGGAGCCATATCTAGTGAATATAGTGGTTGCTCGATGGTATTTATTGAGTGTTTGGTCAAAAATTTGTTCACAATGATAGCCTTGTGCGAAGGCGCATTATCGTGGTGCAAAATCCAAGAATTTTCTTTCCACAAATCTGGCCTTTTTCGTCGAATATGCTCTCATAAATACCGCATAACGCTCAAATAATATTCTTTATTTACCGTTTGACCTTCCGGCAAGAATTCCGAGTGCACAACACCGCGATAATCAAAGAAAACAGTCAACATGACTTTGACTTTTGATCGACTTTGGCGTGGTTTTTTCGGTTTCGGTTCAGTTGGAAGGCGCCACTCCGAAGCTTGTTGACTAGTTTGCATGTCAAACTCGTAAACCCACGTCTCGTCACCAGTAACAATGCGTTTCATAAATGTTGGGTCGGAATTGACTCTTTCTAGCATGTCCTAAGCGACTCTCATGCGATTGAGTTTTTGGAGAAAATTCAGGTCTTTTGGGACTAGCCGAGCCGTAACAAGTTTCATACCCAAATGATCAGTTAAAATGGTACGGATCGACTCCTGAGATACAGAAAGTTCGGCGGCTATCTCTCTCAAAGTTGAATGAGGATTTTCAGTCACTATTTCCTTCACTTTTGCGATGTTAACTTCAGTTGAAGACGTTGATGGCCTACCAGAGCGAGGCAAATCTTCCATCACATCTCGACTGCTTTTGAACGCTTTGTACCGCTCATAAGCACGTGTTTTTTATAAAGTCGATTCACCGTAAGCCTTCTGTAACATTTTCAGTGACTCCGAACACGAAATTCCATTGGCGATGCAAAATTTAAGACAAACTCTTTGTTCGATGTTTTTGTCCATTATGAAATTCGCAATACACACTAGATATGATATAATATAACTAAAAACAGCACTGTATTTCGCAGAACTGATGTGGCTCGCCGTCAGTTTAAATATATTAGTTCGAAATTGTACAACAGCATAAATAAGAAATTAAATATATACTCGCTAACTAGAAACAAACTCAAAATTAAATTAAATATCTGGCTAAAACAATTAAATTATGACAAAACAGAAGAACTTGTGGAAGTATAATTCACACAATCCTTCATTCACACACATCCTCACACACACACACATACATATCACATTCACAATTACACTAGTACACATGCATGCAACTTCTCTTCCATCCACACATATATATTTAATTTTACTTACCGTAGACTACTTTTAAATGTAATTAATTAATTAATAATAATTCACGTCAGCATTTCTGGTTATTAAAGAACTGGAACAATTTACTTCCTTACCTGGAGAGGGGCGTTGATAACCGCGACACAGTTTTATACTACTGCTGTTATCATCGTTTCAATTTGATTATATCTGTATGTGTTTCTTGTTCCTAATAAATAAATTTATTATTAATTTATTATTATTTATTATTTAATGTAAATAACAAATGCAACTCAAACTCCGCGCCAAAATGGAAAACAGTTGTGCCAATCTACCAACAACAAATAAAACAAATATTTGAATTTGGAACCATAAACAAATCATCCATTCCCGATACTTTTCTGACTGAATGTATATTCAAGAATTGCTACCCAATTGCTTATATTTGCTACATTTCTTCAATAATTGCTACATATGATATATTCAGGGAAATATGAATATTTTTTTGACCAGCCATTCTGACGTCAGGATGGATGGTGGTCTCCGTGTTCAGCATGAAGGACGCAGAATTTCTAAAAGTTTGTTGTATCAATAATTGCTTACTAATTGCTACTTTCACGAATTTCAGTTTGAGCTTCGTACATACATTAGGTAAAAAAATATAGATTTTATTAATATTTGTACGAAGAAGCGCCTAATATTTTAGAAAGGCAACAGTTCTTTTTACTACAGCGGCAGCGTCTTGTTCAAATCGTGCAGGCGTTGACAATTATGGGTAACCACCCCAGATCTGTTAACGCGGAATCGACTTAGATATTTGAAATTATTAATGAAAAACAAAAAGACAACATATTATTAATCAAGTAGCACATACCTACCTACAAAAGAACGAGAAACACGTATATCTGACCCAGCTATTAAACATACTGATACTAGTAAATATTGTGTTGACCCCACGTTTTATAAACTACTCACCAAATATCATTATATTAAGTCGATGAACGCCTGCAAGATTTGAACAAGACGCTCGCTGTAGTAAAAAGAACTATTACCCTAAATACTTTCAGAGCCGCTTGCCATAGGCAACCAGCCATTCTGACGCTAACGGTTCCATGCAAACTTTAATCCTCATTTATTTTGTCATAAAAGGAATCCTTGTGTAAAACACGCTCTTAGGCCCTGTAGTTTAAAGCTGTGCGTTAGATAATATGCCAGTCTGAAAAGAAAAACTGTCTCATTTTATGTATGAAGTAATCCATACAACACATTTATGTCTTAATGTGGTTTCATCAGCTAGAGAGAGAGCTTAGAACGCGACGTACTTACCTTTTTGTCATTGCCACCACGCGTCATAGACCTTTTTTAAATGCTACGACGCGAAATTCACGGTGTAGCTGTTATAAGGAGCCACAGTGTTGTGAGCAATTTTTCCGCTCATTGATCGCTTTCGGTTTTTGAGCATAACAAACTAGTAGGTACTACATATAAAGTAAAGTATAATGGTTCAAAAATTTGGCAATTATCTAAAATTCTTTATTCAAATATAAATAAGTATTATACACCTAATATTAGTGAAGGGATAGCGTTTTAAGTAGGTAGTTAGGTAGTAGTACCTACGATACGAGTAAGTATTTATTTTGTTGATTTGGGAAATTGACAAAATGGAAATTATTTGACGATTTCCCAAACCTGCCGCTCTAGATGGAGCGAGAGGAAGTGTCAGACTTTTAATGACTAAATGTGTTCTTTCAGTTGTCCTTTACGTTCCAAAGCCACGGTAACTCTTTAGTAGAGTACCTGGTTATAAATTTTGGAGTGTTAATCAGTTAATTATTCTATTGAGCTTGTATTATACATTTTGAACTATGTATGTAGGTAAGTGTTCAATAAACTTTTTCGGAGTTTGTCGATGGTAAAAAAGTTCTTTTATTTTAATTAAATAAACTTTCTGCCTACTTTATTTTTACTTAGAACTAATAGTAAAAATAGGTGAAATTCCCTGTTTCTCCATTTATACACATTTATATTACTATTGATATAATTATAACTCTCCTCACTACTAAGACAAACGATTTCCCTTCAACTTTTCTGACACTATAGCGTCATTAGGGTTCCATTAAGTTCCATAGCCAAATGGAAAAAATAGAACCCTTATGGATTCGTCATGTCTGTCTGTCTAGCCGTCCGTATGTCACAGCCACTTTTTTCCGAAACTATAAGAACTATACTGTTGAATCTTGGTAAGTAAAAAAAAAGTAGATGTATTCTGTGAACCGCATTAAGATTTTCATACAAAAATACAAAAAAAAAGAATAAATTTTGGGGGTTCCCCATACTTAGAACTGAAACTCAATTTTTTTTTCATCATCCCTTACTTGTGGGGTATCTATATATAGGATAGGTCTTCAAAAATGATATTGAGGTTTCTAATATTTTTTTTTTTCTAAACTGAATAGTTTGCGCGAGAGACACTTCCAAAGTGGTGAAATGTGTCCCCCCCCCCTGTAACTTCTAAAATGAATGAATGATAAAACTAAAAAAATATATGATATACATTACCATGCAAACTTCCACCGAAAATTGGTTTGAACGAGATCTAGTAAGTAGTTTTTTTTTAATACATCATAAATCGTAAACCGCAATTTACCTTTCAAGTTTGTACGGAACCCTCAGTGCGCGAGTCCGACTTGCACTTGCCCAGTTTTTTTTAAACTCTCTCCAATATATGTAAGTACCTAGACGTATTTTATAAATAAATGAAATGAATGATATTTATTTTGTAAATAGGTTTAAAAAACACTTTTACACGTCAATTTTTTTTCGTCATTTTTAAACTAGATGAGGCCGGTGTTTCCTAGCTGACTACCCTGAGAAGAAACACCGAAACAAACTCAGGGGTCAAAGTCTCTTTTAAAGTCCATACAGTAAATATGTAATGGTCAAATCACATGAGAACCATGCAGATTTGTCTGAAATGGTCTTTTAAAGAAAGAACCATACAGATTTGAGTGGACCTGTCCAGTCAGTGCAAGCATTTGTCAGTATTCGTAAAGCTCAACTCAGGACTACTAAGGAGCTCAACGACTTGACGAACAATACCAAGGAAAGGACATTTGGGTAGGCCGCAGAAAATACTCAAATTGCCAGACATACTACATTAAAATTACTGAAAAGGAAAATAAAAAACAATCAACATAGTCCTCACGTTCACAATAATAAAAGGAAAAATATAGTTTACAAAATGTAATACTTTAGCAAAGTAAACATTTTTGTCAAAAATTAATAGAAAAAAAAAGTCAAATTGCAAATTAAAAATAATCTACAATATCGAATTGTAATAAATAATAAAAAACACAATTAAAAGTAAAAACAAAAAAAAACATAATAATAATAAGACAACAGTTGCAGTGTGTACTGGAGCAGGTCAATCCCAAGCCTTTTGGTCCTCAACGTTTTCGCTTTACAAATAATTTGAATTTATTAAGGCTTAGTTGTTGAATATGACTAGGAAGTTTATTATAGAAGTGTATACATTGGCATCTAAATGAGCCCCCTATTTTTTTCAACCTGGTTGTAGGAACCACAAATTTGTGTTTGTTCCTAGTATTAAAATTATGAACATCACTGTATTTTTTAAACATGTTTATATTTTTATGTACATACAAAATGTTCTCGTAAATATACTGTGAAGGTACAGTCATTATATTGATTTCTTTAAATTTATCTCTGAGGGAGTATCTGGGACTTAATTTATAAATTGAACGAATAGCCCTTTTTTGCAATACAAAAATTGACTGTATTTCGGCGGCATTTCCCCACAGTAGAATACCGTACGACATGACACTATGGAAATAGCTAAAGTAAACTAAACGGGCAGTCTCTACATCAGTTAAATTTCGAATCTGTCTAACAGCGTATGCTGCAGAGCTAAGTTTTTTTGATAATTTGTCTATATGTGGGCCCCACTGCAGCTTAGCATCTAGAGTTATGCCCAAGAACACTGTATTATCTTCAGGACTCAACTCTTTACCTTTTATTAGCACACTAGTTTCTACTTGCCTAACATGAGGCATGGTAAACTTTATACATTTAGTTTTTTTTTCATTAAGAAGAAGGTTATTTACATCAAACCAGTGTACTATTTTTGAAAGTGCTATATTTATATCGTCAGTAACCGGCTGCTGACGTTTAAGTTTAAACAAAAGTGAAGTGTCGTCTGCAAACAACATTTTCATCTTTGTTTCATCTAATCTTTTTTAATCCATCTTTTTGACAGCCCAACATTCTGATCCATGTCTTACGGATTTCTAGATTATCTCCTATAACTTAAGAGGTTGGGTCGCAAGTTGTTCCAGTGACATGTCGCTATTATGCTTATATAGGGTGACTGGCAATTAGTGTACGATACTTAAACACGTGATTGTGCTCATGATAACAAACAATTTTTATTATGGGAGCAAAGCCGAAATTGCGAAAAAAATATCAGCTGTTCAGTACATTAGGCAAAAATAAATGTGCTGATTTTTTTTCGCGATTTCAGGTTTGTTTCCATAGTAAAAGTTGTTGGTTATCATGAGCACAATCACGTGTTTAAGTATCGTACACTAATTGCCAGTCACCCTATATATTATGAACCGTCACGTCAGTTAGATTTATCAAAAAATATTAGACACGTATTTTATCTTTCGTTTTTTATCAAAAAAAATTAGAGAAGATAAAATGCATCAAAGTCCAGAAGTGGGGGTTTGTTACCTACATCACTTCTAGGTAGGCGTGACGTCACGCGAAATTTCAACACACGGCCTACCGTGTGTATACCTTACGGTAACCTTAGTTCTCCTGCGGATGTCTTCATTAGTTGTCTTCATGAGTTAGGTTTTGTAACAGTATCTATAATAAGCAAACAATTGTTAATGACTCTCTTTTAAACATGTTTCTGAGACAAATCCTAAGATATACCAAGTGAGAGCTAGAAAAAGTTCAAAAAATGATTATCATAGATAGAGTTTAAACTTTTACAAGACATTCTTAGGTTTTACCGGAAAATCTTGGGATTAACTGTTGATCGTACTTTTACAGTAACATATCGCATAACAAATGTTACTCAACATGCATAATTATATTATATCTACTTACCTAACACAAAGGAATCATTACATCAATCAATCAAATTCGGCTTGGTTTGGTTTGGTTGGTATTATTATTATTATTTTTATATATTTTATTTATCTCAGGACCCTGAGGTCCTGGACCTTTGGGAGGCGTACGAGAAGCCGAAGCCAACTCGCAGAGGCCCTTTAGATGATTATAATGGAACATGATACCAACTGACGATTATCCCTGTGCGCGCTATGCTAGTGCACCCAAGGACAACCCCCGGTTATTGAAAAACTGTTGCGACATATGGAGAACAAAGATAATAGGGCTATGGTTTTTGGAGTCTTAAGTGGACTGGTAACATGGAACTATGTCAAGACTATGGCCCCTGCCTGAACAACGTTATTAATATGCATCGAAAAAAGGCAGGGGGTGACTTGCACACTCAATAAATGGGCCCCCAAAAACGGCCGCTAGCACGAAGTGAAGCAACAAGAGGGCAACATATCCTGAGGTGCTTGAGGAGTGGAGAGGTATACCACGGCTATCAGGACAATCCCGGAAGTACGGTCAAGATCCCTACCAGCACCTTACTGGATTATACATCCTTCTCCCGAGCACGTTTGCTCTTGCGAATCTCCACTCAAGCCAGCCAATAAAGGCAAGAGAGAGAGATGGGAGCTCAGTTCCTCGTCAGTGTTCACTACGGCCGGCCAATAAAGGCAAGCCGGAGATGAAGAACAAGAATTCTCCCGGGAGATCGGGTCCGTGGGGTCGCTAATGCCCAACAGTTCGCCACAAAACTGCACTGAGGATTGTATCTCTCTTAGTCTGGCCCCTCACCCTAGGCATATTACGGCAAAGCAAACTTTACCGATACAGACCTAGGGTATATTGGAGCACGCAAGCCCCACCACGACGTCAACGTAGAGATACGGCGATGGGGTTATTATTATTATTATTTTGATTCTCTTGTATGGTTTCGTGTTTACATATATTGTTCGTGTGCTTTGCGTTGTGACAAAATAAATTCATTTTCTTTCTTTCTTTCAGTAATTAGTATTGAATTTTTTTTTTAAATTAAATACCTAGTTTAGTTTAATTTATTTTTGTATGTTCTTTGTAATAATTATGATTTTTAACAATACAGACTTTGTATATAATGTACCTACCTACATATAGGCAGAGTGAGGTCACAGGTATCTAAATAAGTAAGTACTTAAAAGAAGGCCTCTACAAAACCTTGATTACGAAATAAATAAACAATCATTATTAGGTATATACAGGGCGTTTGGTGCATCGTGTGCCAAATTGAAATGGTCGACGGGAGGGGTCATCTGCTATCCTTTCAGACCCCTAAACACTTCTCATGCCCTGTAGATTTTTTTTCATCGACTTTTTATTGTTTTAGGCCTCCTCTCCTGGAGAGAGGAGGCCTGGATCCCAGGCCTCCTCTCTCTAGGAGAGGGAATGGGCCGTAATTCACCACGCGGGCCCAGTGCGGGTTGGTAAAATAATAATAATAATAATAAACATTTATTTCGGACCTTTCCGTCCATAGGTAACACATACAGCATTTACACAACATTATTAAAAACAACACACAACTGAAATACTAGATGTTAGTAACACAAAAAACTTAACAACTATGTTAGTAGACAGTATTTACAGGAGCACAATGTGGACAATCCAGCTTATTGGCAATGACACTCCTCCAAAACAATCCTTTAAATTTTAATGATATAGGTATGTATGTGATGTATCTATAATGTTCTCAACAACTCTTTAGCATATGAGTTACAGTCAGCCCACTCTGCAGAGTTTACATGGAGGACGAGACAGCAGCTCATGTGGGTAGCTGGATAAAGTGTAGAGTTTTTCGGTAATACCATTGTTACACACTGTCAGAATGTTAGTGACACCGGTTAGTAACAGCCTTTCTTGCGGAGCTTTCTCTATTAGGGACCAGTATCTGTCAGAAGCTTTGACTGCGTGAATGTTGGTTAATGCGAGCACGAAGTCGCAAGTCGAAACCAGGTAAAAAATACCCTACATCCTTCCTGGAAGTTAAAGCTTACTGCGTATCCATCAAAATCGGTTCAGTGCTTTAACGTAACAAACAGACTTTAAGTTACTTTCACGTTATTTATTATTAATGGATTGTAATCCCGTAAAACGGGTTCTCCCGGAATTTATAAAGATGGTTTAGTGTTAAAAAGCTTTTCAACATGAAGTTAAAAAAATAAAATAGCTTTATTGCATATCATATTGACTTAAATTGCATGTAGAGGAGTGTCCATTTAGGCATAGAGATACCTGTAGTTGAAGGCTCCGCTCTTCCCTTACATTATAAATATTCAACTAGGCAGATGACAAAAAGGAAAAATTAAAATAATAAACGATCAATTGTATATGTGCGTGAGTGTATTTGGGTGTGTGTGTGTGTGTGAACTTAATATTATTTTCTACATATAAGTAAGTATGTTATATTTTTGGAATCATCTTCTCGAACCCTTTTATATGCCCTAGATAAACTCTACTATTAAGAATGAGTACGACTTACCGCCTAATTATTAGTTTTTCTAAAATTCATGTAGCCTATGTCGCTCAGCTTGTCAATAATGTGTGTGGTAGTACATATTTTGTTAAAATACATTCAGACGTCAGCGCATGCCAAAGAAATACACTTTCATACACACTAATGTCATAGTCAGAGTTATAACTATTCTGACTACGACTACATAGTTATCTTCTTCCTTGTCGATATCACTCTTGACAGAGTGGTCGTGGTCATCACTTCAGGTGTTGGTGGCAAGCTTCACAACACGCCGCCACTCCTCTCTGATGGTCGCCTTCCACAATATCTACCATAATTTTCCTTAAAAACTAGCTTGTCCGATTTTTTTTTAATGAATGGTTTATCTTCATCGACTGGCCTGTTCACGATCCTGGCACGATCATTTGTACTGTGTTTGGGTGTAATTTATCTATTATATGTGTGTGTTTAGAGTTATATAAGTATGTTTATCAGTTGTCTAGTACTCATAACACAAGCTCTGCCTAGCTTGGGACTAGACGGCGTCGTGTGATAGTTGTGGACTGGAATATTATTATAATTATATTATTCTTATTATATAATAATTATTATTATATTATGTGTTTTTATGTTGTTCCATATCGATCACTGACAAATCAAATGAATTTGAAAATCTTTACTGTTATTATAGTCTACAATTAAAATTTACTTGAAAAAAGAAACTTGTGCTCCTTAAAAATAATGCCTACGAAATTAAAATCGTTTGCTACGAGACTACGAGATTGCTACGCAGCTACGAAATGATTTTTACTTTTGATTAGGAATATTATGGTTATAATTTAGGCTTTCAAGAAACTATTTTAATTTGTGAATTTATGTGTTTTAGAAATTCAATTTGTAATGTTCTTTTAAAATAAAGGATACTAAAAATATGAAGTATTAAGAATTAAGTAATTTCAGCTTCTAAGAGGTCTTTACTGAATTTGAAAAAAATAATTTCTTTGATTTTATTTAGTCTTCACAGAAATGGTATCGAGATATGTAGATAGGTATACCTATTTCAGGAATTCCCATAGATACCTACCTAACAATGGATACACGGACTTACCTACCTGCTTGTATTCTATACAATGCGGCACCTTTTTAGAAATATTTTTATCCATTCATTCAGGGTGATAAGAAAACAATAGGACTACAGTAACTAAGTATTGTTCTCGCCTTTGAAAAGACCGCCGCCGTCGGCGTGGTAACATTAAGGGTACCTAAATATTGCAAAACTAAAATGTGTTAAAAATGAATGCTCATGGATTACTATTCCCTCCTTGAAACAAAGCATTTTGGTAGAGTCTGAAGATAATGGTACCGAGTTGTTAACTAATACTTACTTAAATATCTATTCAAGATAGACGAATTTCCTGGAATAGATTTTCGTTCATGGATTCTTAATAAAATTGTATCGCCTTTGTATTGATCGGATTTGATTGTATTTTAAAAGCATTTATATTTAGATGAGTAAGTAAGAACTAAGGCACGTCCATGTGTATCCTTCTATTACCTAATTAGATTATGGATAACCTATTGGTTCCTAATGAAATTAATTTTCAATTAAAAAAGCTGAGTAAATATCTATGGTATGGTATAGTAAATATGGTATGGTATAATAAAGAGGAAGCTCGTTTTGGGTACTTACAATTTTATTATACCTAGCAAAGATAGATGAGGTGACTACTTGTTTATAAAACTGTTTAATTGCGAAAAACAAAAAAAAAATGGTTTGCTTTAAGAAATTTCTCACAAGAGGCGCATTTCATTGTGGCAGTGTTCATTATTTTTGTAGTAATTAGGCAAATGAAACGCGAGTGCGGCGGAGTGCGGCGGAGTGCGGCGGAGAGCGGCCGGCGGGCGCCGGGCGGCCGCCGGGGCGGGCCGCGACCGCGCGGGGCCGCCGACACCGCTCATTGGCCGCCGCAGACACCGCCCTCCGGCTCCGTTGTCGCCCCTACTGTTTTCCTACACCGCCGGCCTCGCTTACCTCCTCCGTGTCGCTCAGTCGCGTTCGCTTCGTCGCGTGTGCTGTATCGATCTCGTGCCGGCACCTGTTAGCAGAGCGGTGGTGTTGTGACAGCGAGTGTATGTGCGATGCTGGGACGGTGATCGAAGCATGGTGAATTACGTAAATCCGCTCGCCATGTACCAAGGCAAGGGCGGGCAATACGGCAGCGGCTGGTATGGTTGGCAGCACCAAAACTTTGAGGAGCAACAGTGGTGTGCGTGGAACGGTGCGCCCGCGGGAGGAGAATGGGCGCCGGATCCTCATCACTTCCCGAAGCGCGAACCCGGGGAGCGCGAGGTGGCGGACATGCCGTCACCGGCGCGCGGCGACCTGGCTAGCCCCAGCGAAGGCTCCCCTGGCTCACGGCCCGCGCAGCCGCCAGCGCCGCCGCGTTCTCCCTATGAATGGATGAAGAAACCTAACTACCAGACACAACCCAATCCAGGTTTTTATCTTTTTCATTTACCATCAACACAAACCGATAGGTAATGTTGGATGCATTTTGTTATTGTGGTGGACACACCTTCATACACATATCAAACGTAAACAGATTGTTTTTTTGGAAATACCCATCAATTAGTGCAATTAAGATTTTTGTTATTATGTTTAGGGTTTCTTCGCAGAGGTTGATGAAATGATAAGAAACCTATATTAATAATTGATTATTGGTTAGACTTAAGACTTACCTATGGATTTAGTTATATTGTTAGTTGTCAATAATTCAGCATGTTATGTCCATCATAATGAATTATACATGGTATAGTGATTTCATACATTTTTGTGACCTATAACGTACCTAAATCAAAAAGGCTTGGGTATAGGCGTAGGCTATGTTTATTATTATTTTAAAACAGATTTTATGTAGTCAAAGTTGTTATATTTAAATCTTTTTACAGCATAGTGTAAATAAATCCCGTCGTTAGATTATAACAGTGAATATATACTATAGGTACCTAGCGTATACATTGAATTCACTGATAACGATAAGGACTAAAAGAAAATTATTGATTTCCACTCTGTGCCTGTCGCATTGCAATGAATTGATTCATTATCTAAATAATGACTACCGAAATCATAATTTTGTTTGTTATTTTATTGTTTCTATAGAACGTAAATTAATGTTGGCAATAGGGGCACTCAGTAATAAGCTATGTTAGGGTCTGGGTAACCCTTTTTAGTGTTCCGTACACAAACGATAAAAACGGGACCCTATTACTATTGTAGCGACTTCTATGGCGTCACAACTACCACTCCGCTGTCCGTCTGTCTGTCACCAGGCTGTATCTCATGAACCGTGACAGGTAGACAATGGGAATTTTCACAGATGATGTATTTCTGTCGCCGCTATAACAAAAAATACTAAAAACAGAATAAAATAGATATTTAGGTGGGGCTCCCATAGCAGAAACGTGTTTTTTTTTGCCGTTTTTGCTACTGACGGCACTGAACCTTTCGTGCACGAGTCCGAATCCGGTTTATTTTACTTCTCCCTTTCTGGGTGGCGTGAGAGGGAGTGTCAGATTTTTACTGATTAAAAGCCCACAGTGTTCCTTCAGTTGCACTTTACGAGGTGCCACAATAACTTTTTCGAACAAGCAAAATCCTGAGTAACCACTCTCATTTCGCCATTATTTTTTCCTTAGGTTTTTTTTTTTGCCACATTATCTGTTTAAAATCAGTTGCTAGGTAACCTGCAAGAGTAGCTTACGCATTAGTTAAGCATCGGATAATCGGTGACGTAATTTTAAATCGCTTGCTTGACTTCGATTTGAGCTCTACAATTGCTTAAATTATTTTGCTTACTGAAAAAGGCTTTGTTCCCTGGTTTGGCAGTAGATACCTTAGTATGTATCACATATCCTAAAGGCCCTTGCGGGATTATTCAAAAAAGTTACCGCGGCGCTGGAACGCAAAAGTCAACGAAAGAAACACGAGTGTGTTTTAGTCAGTAAAAGGTCTAACTTACCCTCTTTCTCCATCCAGAGCGGGAGATGTTATTTGACGATTTTAAACCGCAAAAAAATCTCAAGGTTTTGAAACTTTAAGATTTCTTTTTTTTATCGATTTAAAGTAGTGTTTGCCTGCGATCCCACCTGATGGTAAACAGTGATGCAATCGTTGATGGTAAGGCGCACTAGTTTATTAAGAGCCCATTCACTCTAGCCTTAAAGACACCTAAATTATAATCGGACGGGACACACCTGAGACTTTTCACTGATTGTTTCTCAGTACAGTAGTAAAAAAATAATAATCCTATATTATTTTATCACAGTTTAAGGCGGTCAATGATCATAAAATGTTTAACTATTTAAAAGCCCCACAAAGATGTAAAGATTGTAGTTTGATGGCCCACTAACTAGGTAACGATGTTATTGTTTTATTATTAGAGCTTCAAAAAACTAAGAAAACTAGCTAACGTATTAGATTTAGATTTGCTTGCAAAAATAAGCAAAAAGTGTTATTTGTTTTGTTAAATTATATTCGTAAATTACTGTAATTACTGTATATATGTGTGTGTGCATTTTGTGTATACCTAGGTGTACTGTACTGTCTGTGTACTAGGAGTAAGTATAACAAAGATTCAAAGATTTAAAGCATTAAAAAAAAACATTTACAGGCACTTTTGAAATATCAAGAAATCAGTCAGTCAGAAAAAAATGATGCTAATTGTACACTCCAAAGCGTAGATCTCTATGGAGAAGAATGTGCAAGAAATTCCATGGACACTCTTTTCAATCATGTTATGTATTACAAATATCTCAGTTACATGTTTCTTGTCGCTACTATCATGTGTCAAAACCTAAATATAGATATTAAAATAGCAACTGGCAGCTAAGAGATGACCAGTCTCAACTGACAGCACCCGTTCACGGACATGACGCGAATATTAGCACCACTCAGCTCAACCATTTAGAAGGGAATATCCGAGCATATGATAACATTCTTACCAAATACTTTTAAACATACAACTAAAATAAATTTAAAAAAGGATCTTTTAAATCTAATTAGGCTTTGATGCCGAAAATTAAGTCCGATTTAAAATATTTTATGGGGATTTGAGTATTACTTGCTTATTATTTTTATCAATAAAATATTAGCTCCTACATACTTATTTTAATCGGCTGATGATAAGTTTTACGGAAACTCCAAAATTTTTGTATGACTTCCTCGAAGATAATTATCCATTTCCATGACCAGAAAATGTTTAAGACATTAAGTCTGCCTCTGTACCTTTATGTGCATGAAGTATTAAATAAATTAATAATAAATAAACATAAGCACTATTGAAAATATGACAACGCATGTCAGTTATACCATATTTATGAGGTAAATAAATACGAAAAAAGTATTTTAAAGTTATATTTCATACTAAAATGATTTAAAGATATATTATATTATATTATTCATAAACATTCATAAATAAGTAAGTAAATAATAAAACAACAGAAAAAATCTTACAAAAGAGTCAAAGGTGTTACATATGCAGACATTATGTAAACAACGTTAAAACAGTATTTTTTATGCAGCTACCTTATTGACTATTATAATTTTGCAAACAGATATTGTCTGCAGTTTAAATTTTAAAATTCACAATAAAACTGCAGTATATTCTGACCAATATCTTGTATAATTAATTTTTTCTTTCAGCCATTTGAATAACTAAATATAAAACAGTCAATGGCACACTAAATGTCAAACAGACACTAAATAAAAACATGTTGACGTGTTATATCCATAAAACACTTTTAATAAATTTTATTAAACGTCAATAAGATAAAAAATGTAAAAGAATGAGGTTTAAAATCAAAGTGCATAACTGGTTTAGCTGGTGCTGAGAATATTTAAGTGTTTTGAGGAAAGTCACAGAGGGCAAAAAGGATAATTTAACTATCATTGATTGATTCTTTTGCGTGCGTTTTTAGTAATGTTAGGCTATAGTTTAATGCCTTTCGCTACTCATATGAAAGTATTAAGGCTTAGATACATTAGGAGGCAAAATGTCCCGGACGCGCAACACTGTCAAATCGTCCAACAACATGACCAGCGTCACGTTAATAAAAAATCAAAATTAAAAAATATTTTTATTTCACATAGGCCTACATGGGCACTTATAAAACGTCAGAAGCTAGTGCACGGTTCCAAATTGGTCGTTTCCTATGGAGAAGAACCGGCAAGAAATTCCATGGTTACTCTTTTAAAAAAAGTGGTTGCTTACAATATTTTCATATTACAGTATTAATAGATACCATGTAAGAACAGTGTAGACCAGTCAATATTGTATCCAAAAGCACAATAAAAATAATCATATTAAAAAAAAGTAGGTCGTAATAGGAATTAATATTTAATAAGAATTCGTGGAGTCCACAGTGTTCTCACATTCACATTATAAAAAGAGGCTATATAAAAAAAAGCAAAAAAAATATGAATAATTACAATTATCAATAAATGAGATGTTAAGAAAATTAGGGTGGTGCAGAAACAAAACATGGTAGGTGCAGCTTAATGGTAAAGAAATAGAAAAGAAATACAATAATAAATATATACTTAGATACATACATACAAATTAACAATGTAATTATGAAAAACGAATCCAACAAATCAACGCTGTGATGATTACACCAACTTCCTGCGAATGTGCTCACGTGCCATCACCTTAAAAGTGAACCGACTGGACGCCATCCTGATGTTCAGCGGGAGCGCATTCCAAAGAAAGATCGCCTGGACAAAGAAGGAGGACTGGATAAACCCAGAACGGTGTGTGGGACATCGTAGAAGACGATTATTGGTAGAACGGAGATTTTTATTATGACCAGAGCAAAGAAATTGGATTTGAGAAGTCAAATAAGAAGGAGAAGAGGGTTTATCCAGAAAAGAAAACAAGGTAGTCAAGGCTCTTAGCGCTCTACGCTGTCGGATGGGTAACCATTTTAAAAGAGAACGCTGCTCAGATACATGATCATACTTACGAAGGTTGAAGACAAATCGAATGCAGTTATTCAGAAGGCGGTCAAGTTTATTGAGGAGATCTGGATTCAGGTCATAGTAGCACACATCACCATAGTCAATTATAGGAAAAATTAGGTATTGTACAAGCAGTGCTTTAATGTGAGCTGGCAGAAGATTTTTTAGTCGATAGAGCGACCGTAACGTTCCGGTTACTCTCTGACTGACACTGCCAACCTGCTTCCTCCAGTCGAGACAGGTGGCGACATGCAGACCCAGATCCTTAACGTTGGAGCTAAATGGAATCACTGTGTCATCAAATAATACAGGTGGAACAGTTAGGCCATCAAGCTTTCTCAAATTATGGGGGCTCCCTACAACGATAGCCTGACATTTTAAAGGGTTAACTGCCACCCCAAAACGGTCAGACCAGCTTTTTATTGTTCTTAAGTCCTGGTTTAGCTTCTCGATCGCATCCGATATGTTGTCAACACCTGACTGACAGTAGAGCTGCAAATCGTCGGCGTAGAGATGATACGCACACTGAAGCTCAGTGGTTATAAGATTAATAAAAACAGAAAACAAAAGAGGAGATAAAATACCGCCTTGAGGGACGCCAGCTGTAAGGTCACACCACTTTGATGAAGAGTCTCCAGCGCGAACCGATTGCTGACGACCCCGAAGATAGGAGGAAAACCACTCCAGCACCTCCGGAGAGACCATAAGATAGGACAGGATAGACAAGAGGACATCGTGACTGAAGGTATTAAAAGCGTTGGAGAAGTCGATTAACACCAGAGTAGTAACTTTAGTGTCTTCCATTCCCCGCCTAATATCGTCAGTCACTTTAAGAAGAGCTGTCACGGTACTGTGCCCGGGCCTGAAACCGGATTGAAATGGGCTGAAGTCCAAATAATTTAAAAAATATTGCAAAAGCAATGTGTTAAAAAATGTTGGGGGAGGGGGTCAATTTGCGGGAGACTGGGCAACGTTACAGCGTTGCGCGTCATGTTGGAGGACATTCTGTCCCCTACTGTATCCGACTAACAATTAAACATGAAAATATTAATTAATCGGATTATTCTTATTATATAACTGTTGTTTTATTAGTTCAGAACACTTTCTCTCAAGAATATTAACAACAATAACATAATATATCAAACCTGTTATGAGTCCCAGGCTTTCACCCAGTCCAAGATGCCAAGATATTTTTTTTTTTAAATAGATTCAACTTTCTGTATGTTTTTGCTGATAATAAACCTGTTGAAGTTTTTCCAAAACGAGTGAAAAAGTAACCTGATGTGATTTGTCATACACGAAGCATATTAAGCATAATCAATCAGCCTTATAATGTTCCCACTGCTGTGATTCAGGCCTCCTCTCTAGGAGAGGGAATGGGCCGTAATCCACCACGCGGGCCCAGTGCGGGTTTGTGGATGACACTGTCTTCGCTTTTGTTTCCTCACATTCTTTTCCTTTACCGTTTTGTGAGCGGTGATGATGAAATAAATTACACAAAGTAATGCACCTGGCTGGGTTTGAACCCGCGACCTACTAATCGTAAGTCCGGGCCGTTACCACTCGGCCACCACTGTTCAACACAAAGTTATCTATTTTGCAGGTTGAATTGAATTATAGAATAGTGTCTTACATTTCAAAATAATTATTAGTTACTATCAACCTTTGTACCTGTATGAGAGAAATAAATAAAAAAATATTTTATACTGGGAGAAGTATCCCATTTTAGTCTATGACGCGCCTACGCTGCGTAGACGTGGCTACGCGGCGTAGCAGCTGCATCGTAGACAAAGCATAAGCGTTACGTTTCGTAGAAGCGTCATAGCCGCCGCCTTAACGCTACATTTTCGTTACAATATTAATAAATTTCGTTACAATACAATTTATTATTATGATTGTAATAGGAAAGTATAGGCTCAGTTTAAAAAAAAAACTTAAATGAAAGTATCATCATAATGGATTAATTTTCTAGTAACATTTCCTAATTATCTTCTGTCCTTTTGTTGAGAGTAATGTAAAATACTCTACTTTTAGACAGTTAAGACCTAGATGTATATTGTGGAAGCCTAGCTCTGGTAGGCCTTCGGTCCTGTATGTGTATTTGAAAGAAGGCAAATTATTGGTGTCGCAGCAATAACTTATATTTCTTTCAGCTCCTCCACCACCTGCTCGATAAGGCCCTTTTTATTTCATACAACTTAATGTAGATTTAATGTAGTATGGGCGTTCCCTAACGAATAATGAGATTTGATTTTGGTATGTCCAAAACCATTTATTTGAAAAAAAAAACACAATAAGTGAATTAAAATGATAAAAAAAGTAGTTAATGACAAGTATCTAAAAACAAAGTAATGAAACAAAATTCAGAACATGTCGAGTGATAGTATGCTCGAGAGTTAATTATATAAATCCCTCACTAGCGTTCGGGATTAAAACTTAGCAAACTCCGTTTCGTTTGGAATTCAGTATGCCGCCCGCGACTTAAAGACTGCTTTATCCCCTAGTCACATAATCTACTATTTCATACGGTTTTTACCAAAGGTCAATGTGGTTCAAGAGGCAGATTTAGGTAGTAAACTTCAATGAGATTTTGTTTAAATAGGCTGGAATATGACGATGATTGTTAAAGAAGCCAGCAAAAATCATACTTAGCAGTCGGGCTTTTTTTTTGTAGCGTGTGCACCGCAGTAGATTTTTATGAACGAACCTTGCCAGAAAATACTTTTAAAAATATATCTTTAAATGAAGGGATTTTGTAGGGTAATGATTTACGTACATAGGTATATCTATATTAATTTAAATGAGACAACCAAAATAACGTACTATTATTAAATACGGGATGTTATTTCATCAATATCCTGTAGATCAGTTTGATAAAGATGGATTGGATCGTTTAGCTTTTAAACATTAAAAATGATATTCAATTTCACGACGCCTTGCCTTCGAACGAACCGCAATAAGATAGAACTAGTGCAGTGGTTGAGCGATTGAGTGGTGTTGCGTGTCGCAGGTTCGATTCCCGCTCGGAACAAATATTTGTATGACCCACAGATAGGTGTTCCGGGTCTGGGTGTCTTGTGTATGTGAGTATACATGTTTGTGAACTCATCCACGATAGAGCAGTTACTTCTAGTGTGGGGCACGATTATAAAAATATTTTACTGAACGTAGCTACATGAAAATACACAAGTTACACTAACATAATATGTACTATAGAATTTTTTCAAAACGGTACAAGATACACAAAATTAGGTACATCAGTTGACTTATAAACTAAACAATATATCTCTGACCCCACACTAAGAATGTCGTGTGTCGTGAGGTCCAGACCCTTTCAGTTTTTACAAATTAATAAATATTACGGAAAACCTGAATTCTTCATTACAGTGACATAAAAGACAGCCTTCATTCTAACGCAACACCCCCAGAGCGATATGAAATGTAAATATAATCTTTCATTTAAAAGTTCAAAAGTTATTATTTTTGATAAATGAGGCAAACATATTTGGTCCTACCAAGGATCCTATATACCCTACTACACACTATCATATTTACATGGTGGAATAGCAAAAGCGTGAAATACCACAAATACATTTGCTTCTGTGGCCTAAAAACACTCCCTACTTGCGTCGTGGTCTGATGATGGGATGCATGTGAATGCATTTTTTTTTTAAGTTGGTTTATTTTTCACTTTTTAATCTGATACCCAACAGCTGCGCATCTCACCTCTCAATAGTTCCAAAGTCCTTTATCCAGCTTCATATCAGATCAGTTCGATGGTGCCATTTTCGTACAGAACTATTTTCTTAAAAGCTTCGTCATAGTCCTGAAATACCTTATTGAAATCCGTTAAATACTTATCTGTGGTCCTCCTGTGGTCTTCTTCGTCAGTTCCATTTTACCAAATAATACAATCTAATTGCAAGTTCTCGACTTTTCGCTATAAATACCAAAACCGCTACATGTATTTGAGGAGTAGTCTTAATTTCTCATGGATTCAAAAATAATTAAATCGGTTTATAAATGACGTGACAAACTTAAAAAAAGATTGAGAAGTGCCTTCTTTTTTGAAGTAGGTATGTTATAAATTAAACGCAACCAAGATTAACTAATTTTTCTGGCATTCATATAAAAAAATATCATAAAATATATGTCATGTGATCTTAAAGAGAGCTGTCAAATCCCAGCTTTAAAATAGAAGAACTGGCAGTTGACTTCACGCTCACTTCAACATAATTGCCACGGTGAGATGTTTGCGGAGTGGACACGCTGATTCTGACAATCATTATCAATAGGGTCTCGTTTTTTTTTTAGGTGAAAGATCTACGTATTTTTAATATTTCGTTGTGTAGGCAATTACGTAGGAAGTGAATTTACCATTAAAATGTATTAAATATATAAATACTTTTAATATGGTATATAAAACTAGATCAAAATAACAGAGGATTGATTCCTCCGACACACATCAAAAAATATATTTTGAGCTAGGTACTTTAAAATTACCTATGTCAATCAAAAATCTTTTTGTACTTTTTAGTGTTTTACACTTTTATTAACCATAAGATAATGTAATAATAACAATATTAAACATTTTCATTACTATATTTTATTTACCCGTGAAACTCAAATCTATTTTATTTTTGTTTTTAGGGTTCCGGAAGGAAAGGAAAAAACGGAACCCTTATAGGATCACTTAGTTGTCCGTCTGTCTGTCTGTCAAGACCTTTAATCTCGGGAACGCGTGAAGGTATCGAATTGAAATTAAAACCATATACTCAAGTCTGCGTCAAGCTTCTGAGTTAATGAAAAAAAAAGATACGGCCGTTTATGTCACAAAAAACGTATATTTCGACACTCTCAAGGGAATCAAAATTCATAGGATACTTCCCGTTGACCTAGAATCCTGAAATTTGGCATGAAGCAAGGCCTCATAGCACAAGTATAGAAAAAAAAATGAAAACTGTAAATTTGTAGTTACGTCACACTTTTTTTGCGATTCGGAAAAATCTTCGTAACTTAATTTGGGAATTGAAATGTTTTCATAGGTAAGTTTGTCCGACTCGCACTTGCCCGGTTTTTTTTTTAATCTTTATTTAAAGAGTTTTTTCGCTAGTGCAAAAATCTAATTTTTAATGAAGCCTGTAACTAACGAAACAATAAGCTACGAAACGGCGTCATGGCGTGCGAATGCAAGTCATGCAACGTGTTTCCGTATGTACGGAGTGATGCATCGCTGTGGGCTAGGCAGCTTTGTGTCAGTAGGAAGTTATATAAAGCAGTGAGTTCCGGCTATTTGATAAATGTTTTTTTGCAACAATTCGGTTAAGCTTTTAGAATAAAACTAACTTAACAACAAAATTCAGTAAGCTTAGGTTTTTGCAGACTTGCTCCGTGATTTAAGTCAAAGCTTTGAGATTTTTTTTGAGGAGGGAAATCATCTAATGACTTCTCGTGCTCTAGGATGGAGTGGGAGGGCTTGTCTGAGTTACCGTCTAAAACCACACCTACGTTCCTTCAGTTGCCCTTTTTGGTTTTTTTTTTCAGGAATTTTCCTGTGACCCTAGCAGGTATTGGCTCTATTGGACGCCTACGGTTTTCATGAGCTGCCTCTCGCTTTCATTACTGCTTCGCAGATGAATCCAATCGCGCGCCATTCGCTCTCGCTCTGAACCTTGGCAAGTTTTTGTGATGGGTTGAAAAATATAGCGTCATTGGACCAAATCATTTAACATGAAAATTCCCTAACAGATTACACTGATAGATAATGATGATCATTGGTGGGGAGGTTACTGAGATGATGGTTAATTGAAATGTGATGTTGAAGAGGACATGATGCGTCTACCGTAATATTTGAGACGAGGGCAGGAGAGTGATGGAATTGATGGATCAAGGTAGGGCATTTTAATTTAATTTAAATACTTTATATAATTAATAGCTTTACCTTATATTTTTTGAATAACTCTTAATTGCATGTAGCGGAGTTGAAAATGTTGAGATGGTGTGACGAGAATAAATAAAGTTGGAAATAAGTATACTAGAGGAAGTTTAAAAGTGGCGCCAGTGACTGAAAAGTTAAAAGGGAATCGTTTGTCTTGGTATGGCCATGTGAAGAGGAGGGAAGAAACGTATGTTATCTACTAAAAAAGTTATGAGTATACACGTGAATGGATGGAGATGGAACCCTAGGAGGCCAAAGACAAGATGAATGGATTGTGTTAAAGTGATATGAAAGAAAAGGGAGTCAGCGTGACATGACAGGATAGAATGGAAGAAAAAAATGTGTTGCGCCGACCCCAAATAAAACGAGACAAGGGCAGGAAGATGATGATGATGGTGACGAACTTTTAACTTGATTTCAAGATGATCGGTTAATTAGTTTAGGTGTGAAAGAGTCTTTTTTTAATTCATGCGATCGCGTTTGACCACTCTGTGTACCTATCTGACTTGATGGTAAGCTAGCTGACTAACTATCGCATTTATAATACTAGTGAAGGTATAACAAGTGTAGGTTACTTGCTGAAGTATTTCATCTATATATTTTATAAAAATGAATAGCTGTTCGTTAGTCTCGCTAAAACTCGAGAACGGCTGGACCGATTTGGCTAATTTCGGCCTTAAAAGATTTGTTTGCCAGGGAAGGTTTAAACGGTGAGAAAATATAAAAAAAAATCGAATACAACGCCATCTCTAATTAAAATGTCATTATAAAATGAATTATGCTGTTCTGGTAATGCCAGTAGATGGCGTTATGTTATCCTTACTATTAGGCGGAACGAAGTTCGCCGGATCAGCTAGTTTCGAATAAAGTAACAACTACTGCTTAGAAGTCTACTACTTAATTCCCCATCACTTATTACACATAAAAATCGTTAAACAATGTTATAATGATATTAGTATGCGTGCCAGGAGCACGTATACCTACGTTGATAAAAACGACTTGATCATAATCACATAAAACATATCTTGGTCGATTCTGATACTTTGTAAAATTATTAGCAATGAAGTAGATGTTTGCACCAAGGTATCTTTTTTTTGGTGGGAATATCATCCATGACATTCCCCGCTCTGGGCGGAGCGGGAGGGCGTGTTAGACTTTTACTGACTAAATACCTACTCCTGTTCTAGTCTTCCTTTCAGAAGCAGACCCTTGGCCCCAGTAGGCTTCGACCCTGCTGCTGGGCCCCTACGGTTTGCTGACATCTTCTTTAGGCGCGCGTGGAACAGTACGCGCCGTCGACGACTTGAGCTCGGTCCGGACGGTTACCGTACGGTCGGACGGCGAGCTACCCATTGCTCGCCGTTCGCATGCCCACTTCCTTAATTGGGAATAACTTAAAACCCGAATCGAAATAAACATCAGCTTTTCCCGATTAAAAAAAGCTCTGTTTGTTTTTTTTTTAGGTGTCGTACATGTTTGTACATGTATTTACGTACATTACGATTTGGGATAATATAGAATTTTCTCTACTTTGTGATGGTTTCAACAGAATGAATCGCACTACCACCTACCACTAAGTATACAGCATAAGTAAGTACCATTCATTCATAATATGATATTAAAGATTATGTAAAACAAAGTTATAGAATAGACAATTTTGGAAAAAAGATATAGAATAGGTTTATTATGAATGTTCGATACTAGAATGTGAGAGAGGTCAATTGTCGAATTCGACTCGGCTGGGCAGCGTTCGGGAAGCTGCGCGGTATCTTCTCGTCCAACATACCACAGTGTCTCAAGATGAAAGTCTATGACCAGTGCGTGTTGCCAGTGATGACATATGGCACTGAAACATGTTATGGCTTACAATGGACCTCATCAGAAGGCTTGCAGTTACCCAAAGGGCAATGGAAAGGGCTATGTTCGGAGTTTCCTTGATCGCATCAGGAATGAAGATATCCGCAGTAAAACCAAGGTATAGGCCGACATAGCCCGAAGAATCGACAAACTTAAGTGGCAGTGGGCAGGGCACATTGCTCGTAGAACGGATGGTAGATGGGGCCAAAAGGTTCTAGAGTGGCGACCGCGCACCGAAAAACGCAGCGTTGGAAGGCTTCCGATAAGGTGGACCGATGACCTGGAGAGAGTCGCGGGAATACGGTGGATGCGAGACGTAAGTACAGGACCGTTCGTTGTGGCGACACTTGGGGGAGGCCTATATCCAACAGTGGACGTCCTTCGGCTGAAATTATGATGATGATGAATATTAGAATGCCTTGTTAACAACTAGCTTGGGTCAGTTGCTTCACTCGTGTGAAAGTAGTAAATTATTCTAAGGATAGTGACGTAGATACACTCATGTAAAAGTATCCTATGTCCGACACTACAAACAGACTCACTTAAGGACAAACATACATACATAACTTTCGCCTTTATAACATTACTGTAATTTTATTATTATTTGATAACTACCTTTTTCTTGTGGTTTTTCTTCCATGACGTTGCACAGCAATCGTAGATTTTTCCGGGTTAATAATAATTTATATAATAGTAATAGATACTCCAGTAATAGTCTAGTTTCCGATATTATATCTTTAAAAATAGAGATTCCCAGAGATTTCCTCCAATAAACAAAGAAACATTAAATCTGTCCATAATATTAGTTTAGATTATCCAACCAAAACTTACGGTCAACATCAATCGTCAAAAACTACATTTATAATTATATCGAGGCTTTTCAGGAAGAATACCCATATATAGACGTTTTATGCATAAAAATATGGCAAGTGAACAAAGCAGATATTGTAAAAATCCATCAAACAATTTTTGTATCGTGTGCGCATGTTATGTAGTGATAAATCTAAAAAAAAACTGGTAGACATAAAAACAGCTTACGATTCCTATTTTGAATTTAGAGATCTTGAAAAGTCATGGACACCAGCTGTAAAGTGTTATATTTTTTGTTACATGGGACTTTCGAAGTGGATGAATGGTAAACAATTGAAAATGCCTTTTGTAGTTCCTATGTCTATGTAGTGGCCAGAACCTTCCAATCATGTAAAGGATTACTATTTTTGCAACGATAAGTGTCTCTAGGTACTCATAAGAGGATAAACATGAAATAAAATATTCAAATTTGTCATCAAAATCACGCTGAAAGGAGTTTTTATAGGTCCGCACAAAAGAAAATTGGCTAAGGATGAATTGTTTACATAAAAATTAAATAGAAAAAACCACAAGCATGAAAATGTTTTGTTGCAGTCATCAAAGGCTTTCTAGGCAATAAAAAGTCAGAACTCTATCAACTTTAAGTAAGTTAACTGCATCAGTCGTACCAAAACTTTGGATGCAGAGTGTTGCTCAAAACCTAATTTTAAACTCTCCTTTAGACTTTATTGAACAAGATGAACAAGGAGAGAGGTTCCGTCAAGATGTACGAACAATAGAAATAAGATACCAAGGACGGTGGGATTCAGCTATGATTGTAGATTTTTGATGGTTCTTCGAAAATGTAGATTCAATACCGATCAAAAAGCAAAAAAAAAATGACTAACCATATTAGACCTGATACTTTTAGCTCAAAATACTATGTATTAGTGGAAAATTCAACACCAATGCCATTAGGTTGAAATTTTTAATGATTTAATTTATATAAACTGTATAAACGATTTTTTTGTTCTTGTTTTTACATATTTTTTATGCGTCACTTGTAAATTTAGACCTGTTACAGTAAATTCATTTTCAGTTTCTAGTTATGTTAAGCAATTGTAATTAGAAACAAGTAAAATGTTGACTGGTGCTGTAGTGTTTGTACGAAAACGCCACTATGTCAGTCAGACTGCAGGACCAGACATCGAAACCTATCCTCCTGCAGCGGGGTGTGAGGCAGGGAAACGTCATTTCTCCGAAACTGTTCACGGCCGCAATGGAGGATGTCTTCAAGGTTCTGGACTGGAGTGGATTAGGCATTAGTATCAATGGCGAGTACATCACTCATCTTCGGTTTGCCAACGACATAGTAGTCATGACTGAGACTACGGAAGAGCTCAGCACAATGCTAAATGACCTCAGTGGAGCTTCCGAAAGAGTGGGTCTTAAAATGAACATGGAAAAAACTAAAGTCATGATAAACAATCATGTAGCACCCACTTCTATCAAGATTAAAGACTCTATACTCGAAGTTGTGGACGATTACGTTTACCTTGGACAGACAGTCCAGTTGGGTAGATCTAATTTCGAGAAAGAGGTCAATCGTCGAATCTGACTCGGCAGGGCAGCGTTCGGGAAGAGGCGCAGTATCTTCTCGTCCAATACCACAGTGTCTCAAGACGAAAGTCTATGACCAGTACGTGTTGCCAGTGATGACATATGGTTCCGAAACGTGGTCGCTCACAATGGGCCTCATCAGAAGGCTCAAAGTCACCCAAAGGGCAATGGAAAGGGCTATGCTCGGAGTTTCCTTGCGTGATCGAATCGGAAATGAAGATATCCGCAGGAGAACCAAGGTTGCCGACATAGCACGAAGAATCGCCAAACTTAAGTGCAATGGGCAGGGCACTTTGCTCGCACAACAGATGTTCGTTGGGGCCGAAAGGTTCTGGAGTGGCGACCGCGTCCCGAAAGACGCAGTATTGGAAGGCCCCCTACAAGGTGGACCGATGACCTGGTGAAGGTTGCGGGAATTCGATGGATGCGAGACGCACAGCCTAGGACTGTTCATTGTGGCGACATTTGGGGGAGGCCTATGTCCAGCAGTGGACGTCTATCGGTTGAAATGATGAAAATTTTGACAGTTGTTTAAAAAAGTTTAAAATTTCTTCCCTTGTGTTAGTTTACTTTCACACTCATAAACTATATAATGTGTATCTACAAACTAATAAACTATTGATTTACAAGCGAATATATATTATAGATAATAGGAAGAACATACAACTTTAGCATAAAAATCAATGGCATACATGTTATGAGGGCAAATACAAAAAAAAAACCTTTATAGAAGATCGTCACGATGTTAATACTTTCAATACATTTTCTTGTATATAATTTTAAGAATATAAGATAAAAATTAGAAAATTCTACTGAGACACATGTCGGAGGCATTCATTGCGATTTCTTCTTGGTTTCAATTCTGCCTATATTTGGTACTGTGAAGTGCAACGTGGAGTTCTGTATGAACTAATTTAGTCTGAAGATCTTTACGTCTTTGCAAGTAACCATTATTTAGTTGCTCTTGGTTATGCCCGTCTTTTCTTGCCATGTGACCGTTAAATCCTGTTCGCAATAATAAATTCAATAATGAATAAAACTGAAGTTGGTGTCGCAATATCAGAGTAATCCTTCTAACTAAACTGGTATATCTGTTATATTAAATAGAAACTCGACAACAAGCGACGGGCAGTAGCCAACCAGATACAAAAATACTCATTTTTAACTGACTTCAGAAAGGAGGAGGTTCTATGTTCGGCTGAATGTATGTTTTTTTATGTATGTTCACCGATTTCTCGGTCAATTGTGGACCGATTTTGAAATATTTTTATTTTTTATTGAAAAGTTATGCTTCCGAATTGGTCCCATAGAATTATTGTTATGATCTGATCATGAACTTCGAAGATATGGAACAGAACTCCTCATAGGATCACAGCAGAACCGTCGTAACAAGTAAAATTGCATTGTTTATACGTGTAGTCGATGACTGACTGAAAGAAGAGGGGGAATATATCGAACTGATCTGATGATGAAGCCTGAAGTTAGGCACCGGAACTCTGTAATAAATTAATGTAATCTAACCGTGTTTGGGATTATTAGAATCTTCATGAGATGCACTCTGGCTATAAGGTATTTAAGTTTGGTTGAGGGGTACTTTTTAGTGGTGGTAACTAAAAAAACACCAAAAAGGGCATAATAACTTTAATTTCGGAAGTCGGTGTTAAATAACGAAGAGACACTGATGATTATAGAAACACCGACTGAAATTAAAGTTATTTTACACTTTTTGGTGTTTTTTTTACATTGAAGTCGGTTGTTTTTTTTTTGTATTTTTTTTTTTATAACCAGGAGCTTTTGCGTCTTGTTTCTCATACCTCCAAAAGTCTCTGTCTCCTATATACACGGTGTCTTGACATCGACGCACCAACGAATACCACGAATCCAGTACATGATTCTGAAGCCCCCAGTTGTTTTCATCATCCAATGATATCCCCCGCTCTTGAGCGGAGCGGGAGATAGTGTCAGATTTTTACTAAAACCCACTCCTGTTCCTTCGTTGCCTTCGTCCGAGGGCTCCGGGTTTCGTTTTCACACTACCCATGGCCCTAGTAGGCTTCGACCCTGCTGGGCCCCTACGATTTGCTGACATCTCCCTGAGGCGCGCGTGGAACAATACGCGCCGTTGACAACTTGGGCTCGGTCCGGACGGTTACCGGACGGTCGGACGGCGAGCCACCCATTGCTCGTCGTCCGCAAGCCCGCGCCTGCGGTGGCCGGAAATCGGGATCGGAATCCCGGCGGCGGTTGGGGCGTGAGGACCGTTGCCTCACGCGATCGGCCGCCTCCTTTGCTAGCATTACTGCTTCGCAGAGGGAGGTGACCGCCTGCCACTCCTCCTCGCTTCGGACCATGGCCTGTACCAAGGCCCGGCGCGAGAGATCGCGACCGCCGATCGCCCCCACGAGGACACTGCGATGCTCTGCCCAAGTGCGGCACACCTCGACCGTGTGCTCCACCGTGTCCTCCGGGCGGTCCACACAGTGGTGACACCCGGGCGTCGCTTCCGCAAGAATCCGGTGCAGGAACTTCCCGAACTTACCGTGTTCGGTGAGAACCTGCGTCATGCGGAAGGTGAGGAAGCCGTGATTGGCGCAGTGTTTTGCGATTGGCTGCTACGCTGCGAGTAATGATTACAGCACGGGACAAATATTAGTATGATATAGAGATAGTTGTTCCGGGTCTACGTCTTGTGTATATGAGTTTACATGTTAGTGAACGCATCACGATGCAGGAGTAATTCCAAGCATGTAAAAAATATGCTTTGCCGTTAAAAGGTTAATAGTCCATTAATTTACCACATTAGCTAACAATTTATCTTTCTAACACTTGATGAACCCTAGAAAAGGAATAAGACTACATACAAAATAATACAAATGCACTTTCAATCCATTTTCAAATCATCAAAACTTTTATATCAATTTAATGTAGGTAGCTAGATTCCGCATGTAGTGGAGTTCAATGGTTGCGACAATTTTATATCTGTAGGAATTTATGAAACATTGTAGTTTTTGTCCAAGGGTCAATTTTGGTTCAAAGTTACGAGTATCTCAAACCAAAGTTAAAAGTAGTAACCAATTGTTGAAGAACGCTAAAATCTATATATATAAAAGCGAAATACCACACACTGTGAATCTATAACGCCTAGAATGCCCATACCCCGTACCACATTGCGTCACAAGTATATTAATACCAAAAATAATGTTTGATTTATATGTACAATGTACTGATTTTTCACCTTTTTTTTAACCACATTAAAAAATATCATAAAAATGATATTAAATGATTAACAATTCCTACTTCCGAAAAAAATAACGTCATTTCAGAAATCTTTACGTTCCGATTACAGTTTTCAGTTATTTTCGTAATCTGACCAAAGAGTATGTAATGCTAACGCTTTTAATCTGACAATGATCATAAATAAATGGTTCGCCTAATTAATTTTATCTGCTATCTAAGTAAATAAATTAATATAGTTGAAAATAATTAAACTGCTAAAAATGAATTCTGTTAAATTATTTTATTTTATCTCACCATTTTATAAAGTAAACATTGCGTATATTAGAAACTGAAAACTTGACACTGCCAATTTGGTTATGACATTTTGATATTTTGTTGTTATACTGACGTTTATATCGTTTGGTGGTTTTGTACTGCATTTGAGTAATTCTGGTGGTTATATTGAATAATAATTAATTCAATACGTCTATAATAACTATTGACAGTGTTAAGATAGTGACTCATAGTGTTGCAAGTGGCAAGGTTTGTAAAGGGGGCGCGCGGCGCACGTTCGGGGCGCGCAATTCGCGCGCATGCATTTCCATTTGCTTTCTGCGGGCGCGAGGAGAAGCGCGCTGGCCGCTGGCGCGCGGTTTTGCACCGTTCGCGCGTGGCCAAGCTTTCGCGCGAAGGGACGATGATGGCATGGGAATGCACGCACGCAGCTCGCTAGCGGCGTATTCGCCAGATGTGAACACACCCAAAGAGTTCACAGAATATACCTAAAGAATAAACACGTGAATAGATGGAGAAGGAGGCTAAAGAAAAGTCGGATAGATTGTGCGAAGAAAACGGAGTCAGTGATAGCGTGACGGTTGACAGGATACAATGGAAGAAAAAAATGTTTTGGGCCTACCTCAAGTAACATGGGCTAAGGGCAGGAAGATGACGATGATTTGATACTATGTACCCTAAAAGTAAATGTTTTATCTGCCTAACAATTAAAAATTCTTTATTTGTGTTACCTTGATAAGTACCTATGTTCACACGAGAAAGTGGCAGTGAAGCCGAAATGACGTCAATATTAGTTATTTGTCACTAAAATAATTCGACTAGGTACATCAGTTTTTTCACACAAATGCATTAATAACTAATGTAAATAGATTAATATAAATACTATGTAAATATGTTATAAAGTCTCTTTTTACGCTACGAGCAACGCTGTTTCATTATGACGAGACCATCGACTCCTCTCACTGTTACTGCGCCTATAAATGGTTGCCGATAGCTCTGGCCTTACCCAGCCTTAGTTATTGGTCGGTCCGTGAGGTTGCGGATCGGCAATGATAAAATCCCGTCCTATACACCCTTCATTATTCCCACCTTCCGTCTGTTGCCTTAGGTGTCAAGGCAACAGGCTTCCCGCACTATTATTTATATACGTATATATTGTAGTTATATGGTTAGGGCTAGGTTATTAGGTGCAGCTAAGAGTGATGATAGGCTACAGTCAACCCCTTTACTGTACGTTTCGGTAGCTGAATGTAGAACCCACAACCTGTAAGTGATGTATTGCGTTTTTTGATTCGAGAAATCGAACTAAAACACGTCATAAGTTTGTTTAGGTCTTGATAACTTTATAACTAAATAAAAGACTAAACCATTACGACTTTTAACAGTCTTAAGGTTCTTCAGTAGTCTTAGGTATAGCGTAAAGATATTTCCCATGCGCGATAAAAGCCTGAGCTTAAGTAACGCCACAATATAGGAGCGAAGGAATCCGGGTTCTAACTTATCGCATAAATCAATAATAATGCAATACACTACACAGCAATTTGCCTTAAAACGCATACCTATGGTATAGAATGCAAATTATAATAATCACTACGGTTAAAAATTGCTATGAAATATGATCAGGCGTTTTCGAACTATTTTTAATTTCTCAAAAATGTGGTTAAATATTAACAAAACAATTTTAGATAGTGAAAATTTAAATAATAACTATACTCTTGAGAGTAAATTTGGTTTGACGCAAGTTGGTACGGATCCACATACAAATTTGGGCAATCTCTTTTGGCAGGTAGGTTCCATATAGGGTGTAGACATCCGCTAAGAACCGATTTTACGAAACTCCACCCCTAAGAGGGTAAAACGGGGGTTAGAAGTGTGTATGGAGAAACCTACTTTTATGCGGGCGAAGCCGCTGGCAGAAGCTAGCGTTTTATATGTTCTTCTTCTTTCTTATCGTTACTTAGTCACGCTAAAAATTTATTGAACAACTTTTTTGGCCAAAATGTAACAATTAGACGGTATTTTTACAAGTTTTTATTTAGTTTCACCTGTCCCGATGTTTGTCTGTAGTCAAATCTTTCAAATTAAATTTGATCCACTTCTCGGTTACCAATTGAGCTGAAATTTTGCATAGATGACAATGAAAAATTATTATAACATGGAGCCGATCTGATGATGGAACCGGACGGTGGCCATAGGAACTGAGATAGACCTATCGTGTTTGAGTTTTTAAAATGATCTTGATGAGTATTAATTACCGCGCTATAAAAGCTTGCTATGAAAAAACGATTTTCATTGAAAACTTGTTAACCATTAGTTGTCTTAGTTTAGTTGTTGAATGTATCAAAACACTTGCCTTTTCTTCTGTGTTGATCTGACTCAAATCTTGTCCGACCAATTAAAAAAAAATATTCAAATTCAAAGACTCGCCTAAATAGATTATACATATTTTTAAACCGCAGATTTTTTATTTCAGTAAATAAATATAACAGCTAGGCATATCTTAAACCTCTAATTCAAATGGGCAACATTATACTGTACATTTTATCCTAGTCACCCTTCCTTCGCGTAATTTTATCAAGTCGTAGCAATTATCACTGGGCATAAAATTAGATGTGTTATTTTGCGTTTACTAGAATGGCTGTGTGTTAACGCGTGCCTTGGGAGCGAGTGCATGGAGCGAGCAATTAATCCCGGCCACAGCGCGAAATCCCGGGCCCCGGCTCCCGGCGACAATCACTGACAACGGCGCCCCCGGGACCCAACTGAACAAGTTAAATCTTTGCCAACTCGCTCTTCGCGACCGCTCTGTCGCAATTCGATATTGTACGTACCTATTGCCAAGTGCACTAAGCCAAAAAGAGACTTCTGAGTTTTCAGTTCTCTTCGACAATAAAATGTTCCTGTGTATTTTAAAATGCTTTAGAAATATTTTGTGTCATATTTTTAGCTAGCAAACATGAAGAGAGTGAACCTAAACCTCGTGTCGAAATTGACCATACATAGCTAAAAAGTGAAGGTGAATTTTACGCGAATTTTAAGCAATCAATGTTACATATGTGAAATGCGTTACAAGTATTGTGTTACGTTACATCAATACAATTACAATGTCAAGTTTACACATGTAATACGTGTTTATATTGCGGTTGTGTCCACAGCATCCTTCTCGACCGGCTTTCTGTGTACAATACCTTCTGCCTTTATTTACTTTCAACCCATGTTTGCATAAACCTGGGGACATTCGAAGAAATAAATCTCTATTTGTCTACATTCACCAATCCCAAGTCTCGACGGGAGATTATGTCGACATTTCACGGTTGGAAAGATAAATATATCGAAGTTGACAAATGACTTTTGGGACACAAAGCATGAATGGGTGTTGTGAAATTATTTCGGATGGTGTTGAAGGCTCTCTCTTATTTATGCGGTAGCCACACGACAGGGAGCTTGCAAAAAATAGGAGCGGACAGTAGGCGTGGATTATAAGTCATTATTTTTTTATTTTGTAAATAATGTGACGTTTGGGCGTTCTGCCGGATGCCAATTCTCTTTTCAAAAGTCTACTTTCATGCTGAGCGAGACTAAAACGAACGAGTTCATCACATGCCATGCTGTTACGTGTATTGTTTTGTCTGACGTCTATCATCGATCACGCAGATTCGGTCATTTGCGTAGATGATTTATGCTTTTTTGTATATGTTATGCATTTGTTGTGTTTTGACGTCTTAAGTAGGTAATAAGCAAATGAAGATTAATTGGGTAATGGATGACGTAGCGATGTTATTTATTTGACACTCAAACTTGCTTTTCCTTTGTTTCCTTGGCCCTTAACAGTTTTAAACTGCTACAAGTTTTTCTCTACCATAATTATCTCCAACAATCAATAATTCCAACTTCTATTTATTCCGTTGCACCTGGTGTCGTCGTTGTTTTTCGGCTAAAGGCATGTCTACTTTATCGAGCCCTAAATGGAAGTAAAACAGGATATAAAGTTGTTCCGAGCCGCTTTATGGTCCGCCCTCTGCGAGCCCTTCCACACAAACACCGACGCCTCCCGCGGGAGGGTACAGGATCACGGGGAACATTATAATTCACCCTCGTTTTATACATACATCTACTGAAACAACATAGCCAGCTAAAAGATAGTGATAAAACCACAAATCTCCGAAATCAGATCTACGAGCTATTAAATCCGCATCGCTCATCTCGAGTTGAAGTATCTCAATAAAATATTTGGTAGTTAGTATCGGCGTGATAGCCGATAGCGGCCGCGCCCTCGTCCATCAAAAACGCATTACAGGCGTTCACAAGAAGGTAACCGCGATATGACAAGCGTTTGAGTCAACATGTTCAAAGACACCGCTATCGGTACCGAGTTGCGATTATCGCGTGTTAACTGAAAGTGGGATTTCGGCAGGCCGACAAAGCCATGGACGGTGCTGATAACTCCCGATTAATGGTTTTCAATTCACAATTAAACCCGAGTACGTGTTCGACAAGCAATCGGTAATGTACGATAATTTATACACAGGTAATCTTGTAAATCAATTAAATGCGTCATCATTTTATATTCTAGACTAGAAGTTGGCAGAAAAAAAAAAGAATATTTATATGATGTTTTGGGCCACGCCCACCTCAACTGAAGTTTTTTAACGTATCTAATGTTTGTACCTACATATTTTATCCTCCTTTAACTAAGAAATACACATGATTTCTCATTTTCTAATTTAGGTATATCACGATTAAAGATACTATATAGTACTTATCACAATTTATTTTCATTAGTTTACTCCAATTCAATCTATAAAAAATGCACTTATATTTACTTATACAAATAGGTACGATTGTATTTTAGAGGATTTAACAATGGAGATAAACAATTTGGATACATTTGTCGATTAATCACGAATTATACTTTAAAACTGCGATATTACGTTAGTTCGTATTTGGTTTATCTTCGAGCAAATGGGCAATTCGCCTTATCATAATTACCATTATTGTAATAGTAATAAGTTGTATACTATAATAATTAATAAACACATTCAAATACCTTTATAGTGTAGGTACAATAATTGTGTTCAACTGAAGTGATTTACTGTGGGAAAATTAAATTAAAGTAATGGCCGATTAGATACAAAACAAATATATGATATTTTTCGTAATTATTTAACTTAGACAGTATATTCAATTTTTTTTATATATTTCCGAGTTTAATAATACTGAAAATATTTTGTTTTCCTTCTTCGGTTAACAATGACGAGTAATACATATATTTTCTTTAATCATCGTTGTTGGCAGTTGTCTACCTCTTAATTTGAGTATTATGCATAAAGTAATTCATACTTATTAGGTATACAACATAGGCACTAAGGCTGAAGCCATCGTTTTGCATTCTTATTGAATAATACGGTAAAGCTGTCGTTGTCAGGACCCCAACCCCGTCTAAGTTCCCCCTTTTATCTGTCAGTCGGGCTATCTGAGTGCCTGTGCACCTATTTGTCCACGATAACCGCCGACTAAACAGAATTTGCCGCCGCCCTCCGACGCGCCCGCCCGCAATGTTTGCCCACCACAAACAACCAAGTATTTTTTTGGTTCTTACCATGATAATACACCTATTTACTTTATTAGTTGCACCATAAATTTAGACATTTTAACTTTGAGGTTTAAGTAATGGGGCTGTACAAAGCATTCAATCATTCAAACTAAAACTTAGACAAATATTTTTGAGGTAAAATATAGGAGGTTTTTCTAGAATAGTTTTTGTTGGTGAATTCTTAGAGAGATTTTCATAATGTCAATAACATTTAAAGTAAAACAATAGAAGTAAACGACAACAAAACGATAATAAGGGTGACCTTCAATATCACTTATCTATCAGAGTAGAGACGTTGCAAATTATTAAACAAACTTAAATACAAATATTCACACATGAACCTAAGTACAGGCTAAAAAAGTAGGTCGACTCAATTGAAAATGCGGCGAAAAATGGCCGCAGCACTTAGCGCCTGCTATCAGACGCCGCATCGAAGCATCGCCTATGGATGGAACACATCTCTGTTTGTCTTACCACTTATCAGCCATCCCCTTTTGTTTGCACCCCTAACCGGAAATTTATTTAAGTTATAATTTTCTGTCATTCGAGCACTCTAAAGAGTTATCTTGTTCTTGTAGTAGGCTTCGAAAACATGTCACCGTGTTGTCTTTGACCCCTCGTGTAAAGACAATATTATCGCTTTTATTATGTTATAAATAATGTAGAGTCTTGTCGGCTTGTATATTGTACCACGATTTACTGCAGTTCAAATTTTAAGGTTAGTTACCTGTTCCTTGTTATTGTTTACTGCATAGCGCATAGCGGTAAATCGTAGCCCGTGGGTAATTCTTGCTTCGTACTTACATATTTGATGTTTGATGAGAGCTCGCTGAGAGTTGAAAACGGTAACAGTTTTGCCTTAGCTTTTCTTGTACATACAATACGGTACATCTATCTGACTATCATCTTTAAAGTGCCGATTTATTTCAATGCATTTCAAGTTCAATATTTTAATGTCAAGTGTACTACACATAAAAGTAGGGTAGGTACTTACTTATAACAATTAGATATATTTTGAATGTTACGTAAAGTGTCTAATTCCACAGTGTTTCTCTCGCGAGTGACAAACATAATTTATGAAGTTCTTAATACCGAGATAAGGAATATTTACACACTCCGAGTAGGTACACAAGCAGACACCTCACCTCTGTCTTAGTGTTATGTACATAGATATACGTATCTTGGTAATTTTACTCGTTGAGACATCTACACTGCAGATAAAAATTGTAAACAAAATTTACATTTTCGACACTACGAAAAATCCCACAGAATTCCCCATTCCATACAGATTTAATGTGTAATCTGTGAGTCCACATTAGTGTTGTAAAGTTCAAACGTAAATATCACTCAACAATCCTTAATGATAGTGGGTTTTGGAGTTTCGAATACTCTTTATGTACTAAAACACACATAGATACCATGCGGCCTTGTGATTATTGCGCAACACAACTTTTGAGCTTATTTATATGTAGGTAGGCACATGAATCAGTATATCGCACATATTTCAAAATATTTTGTATCTTTTCAACTAATAACAGCATCATCACTTCAAGCAACTCCTGCAATACAAATCATAAATTACCTTATAGTTTCTGATTTCATTAGTAAAGCAGTATTTTCTTAGGTCTTGTGCAAATATGAAATCGCATACCCGACTTTATCTTATAATTCCTTGGTACAATTTATCATTTCTGAAACAATAACGTTTCAATATATCTACAATCTCGTCTGTGTATAACATCAAAACCATTTAATAATATTCATCTAGATTGAAGGATTGGTTGATCGAACCTGAACGCGATTCTGGACCCGAGATCGCTGAAAAGCATCTGAAAATAAAAATTAGAGACATGATACTTTACTCAGATTTAAGACAGTATTACCCATAAATGATAATACGAGTATGTAATAGCAGCTTTAGAAAATACTAAAAAATTGAGAGTTTATTGGGAATCAATAAATTAGTTTGCATTGCTGTCAGGCAACATTAGCCCAATTACCTTTTTACCAAACCTGAAAATTGTCGATCATGACATTTTTTTTAGTTCTTGTTCAAAGTATGAGAATTATGAGTATTTTTTGATATCATAGGGGCATTGGGCTTGCCAGCCGTCGTCGCAAGGTGTGGTCCCGGCTTGATCCGCGGTAAGCCGCGCGCGCTCGGCGTCCCTTGATCCCGCCGCTCGGCTTTGCCTTATCGAGCCCCGGGGATTTGTGCCCTCAGCCCTCACAACTCTCCCTACATTACGCTGCTACGTTCCGCGGCTGCGTGACTCGTTACGAGAATATAAAAGACTTCTCATGGAAGCAAATCGAGAAATTATGTTATACTAAACTTGTTGTTGAAACGACGTTTGCCTATACTAAACATTTTGGAAATGACTGTTCTCGTAGGTAATTTGATTTAAAAGTTCCTGTAATAAAAAATAATTACCTAAGGGCAGCTTCAGGATAAAGTATATAAATAAAAAGTAATTTCGCAAAAACCGAATTTTCGAAATGTGGGTGTTACTACCAACCTCAGAACCCTTACAGTGATATATGTAGGCTTTTTGTTTTGAAACAACATTGCAATAAAAAGATTCTGAGAAGAAGACTATATAATATTTAATAGAAGATGACATTGTTGCAGGTAAAACGCGCACAAAGGACAAGTACCGCGTCGTGTACAGCGATCACCAACGTCTTGAGCTGGAGAAGGAGTTTCACTACAGCCGGTACATCACCATCCGACGCAAGGCCGAGCTCGCTGTCAGCCTTGGACTCTCTGAGCGACAGGTAATTGAAGTAAACACACCTTTATTACAAGATTTACCTCAAGTGAATAGGTTAATGCAGACACCAGTTATGTCCAACCCACGTTCTAGTAGTCTTCATAAATTATGTGGAGGTTAGACTGAAGATTAAACTGCATGCGGAATTTAAAAATAGCAGCTTTGTATAATTTAAACAAGCTTAAGCACATAGACACTGAATACACGATTACTTTTATACAAAAAACATATTATACATATATCACAATTTGCTTAAATACCAAGGTTTGAAAAGATAAAATCTCTAAGAGTAAGCGTAAAAATAATTCCAATGAATAAATCTATATCTATAGTTCTATATTAACATTATAAAGAAGAAGGATTTTTATGTTTGTATTTTTGTTTGTAATAAAATAAACACAAAAAAACACTGGACTGATTCAAAAATATTTTGGCACAGACAAGGGAATCAAAACCTAGAATTATGAAATTTGACAAGGTCCCACAACCTTCATAATTTGTAGATTTATCACATTTTTAATGCGGTTACACAATTACAATTGGAGAATTTAGCGTGTTTATTTATTTTGATGTAAGAGAAAAAAAAATAACTACAATCTACGGAACTACATTATGCGTATCCCGACACGCACTTTGCTACTTTTACAAAACAGGGTGATCATCATTCCTTTGCATTTCATAATAAAATAGAATATTGTGCAATTTGATAACGAATGAATATTAAGTAAACTAGGAGGTTAACATTGACGACTAACGAATGAAATATTTAAATAAGACTTTTGAGTCCATTAATTTTTATTCTTTGTTACAGGTAAAAATATGGTTCCAAAACCGACGCGCTAAGGAGCGCAAGCAAGTGAAGAAACGCGAAGAAGTGGTGATGAAGGAGAAGGGGGATCACGCGTCACTACAGCATGCGCAACTGCACCACGCCACGATGCTACACCACCAGCAGATGATGAACGGTATGATGCATCACCACCACTACCACCAGGGCGTGCTGCAAGGAGTACCAGAGCCACTGGTGCCCGGCGTGCCTCCAGTGCCGCTACTGTGACCACACCAGCAACACTACTGTGATCACAGTGACAACTTCGCGTAGTGACTTTAGCCGGCGGTCCGGAACACCGTCGCTCCATAACGAACAATGTCCCCGACAGGGCGCTGCAGTGCATCTAAAATATACGATAAACGTGTGATAAATTCAGTGATTAATTCCTGTAGTGATGCGTGTCGGTTTTTAACAGCATATTATAAACTTTAAATTTAATACTCCTGGGTACTACACGGTTAGTTACCTAACGGCTGTAAGCGGAGACACTTAACCAACTTCCTGGAGTTATGGCGTTTTCATTAATGAGACACTTGCCACTTACGTTAAGTCCTCTTGTAAAATCTACCATTAATGAAATAGCCATAGCACCAGAAAAGTCTACCTACGTTATGTTTTAGTCCATATTCTAGTTAACTAAGTGTTCACGCCTTATAGCTATTTTAGTACCTTTTTCTTTTAAACGGTACATAGTAATGTATTGAATTTTGTCACTTGAATGTAAATATAGAATAACTATATTTTTATATTATTATTACAATTAAGTATTATTAAATTGATTATTTTTAAACGGTTTATTTATTTCTCAATGCTACAAGTGCCTTTCCAGTGATTTAAATTAGGTAGCTTTGTATAAGTAGAGAAGAGTTTGTTGTTTGAAGAGTTGAATTTAAATATTGATTTCATTGTTTGTATATTTTTTCCAACATTGATAACGATGCAAAATCATTTCATAACTTGAGTTAAGTAATTTTACTTTCATTGCGAATCTCATTAGTACGAGCTTTACGTACGGCAGTGAAATATCTATTAAATTGCAAGACAATGATCATCGTTGCATTTGTGGCCTTGAGAAGTAGGTGCGAATAGTTTTTACGTTGAATGAGATTATTCTTAGTTTTAATTGTTCTGTAAATAATAGCTTCACTTCTAGAATAATTTATTCTTATGCCAATTTCTATAGCATAACACGGTAAATAATTATCACTCAATACACAAACGACAATGTCTTGAGAATGTCATAATATTTGTAGGGGTAAATCAATATGGAAGGGTTTGATTATAATTTTGACATAAATAGTAAGATTACGATTGAGTTGATTTGTTAAATGCTGAGTAACGACATTTTATTTATTGATTGATACTTGGCCAGTCCGAGGAAGCAACGTGATTGTTTATCGTTTTGTTTTGTGGTAACAGTTAATGTATAATATTGTGGTGCTAACAATATTCAATTTACATTTTGTATTGTATCTTTGTATTTCCTTGTTGGACCTCAGTACATTGTGTGACGTATTAAATTGGTACCTATTGTGCTTGTATTAAAGGTTGATGTTTGAAAATCGTTTGTGGACACAGGATTTGTTAGAATTTACGAAGCACTATCACGAAACACATTTGATAAACTAAATAAATTCATGTTAATCTATACTGTTGTATCTTTTTCCTGATCTGAGTTTGCATTAACTACAATGATGTGCGAGTTTGAATAATTGCGATTAGTTTCGCGATGTTCCGGCGCACGTTTTACAAAAGCGCAATTTGCTTTGTTCTAAAAAACGGACCTCACGTAAGAGATACTTACCGACGCCAACAACGGTCCAAACTTAAAGCGTGCCCATTGTGCCTATGTATGAGTTAGGACAACTTACTCCTGTACTGAAATTGAAGCATTACAAATCCTGAAGTTCAATATTCACAATTACCCTTTTTTTGAGGTGGAAAATCATCAAATGACCCGTCCCGCTCTAGGGTATAGTGAGAGGGCGTGCCAAACTTTTACTGACTAAAACCCACTTGTATCCTTCAGTTACTCTTGGCGTACCAGGACCATAGTAACTCTTTCAAAAGTCCTCAGAGAAATCTAACAATCTTTTGTCAAATCATGAACATAATCTAAGAGCCAGTCAAGATCAATAAATTCACGTCTCACGTGATTTACGTTAAACCTACAGCCGTTAAGGTAATTTAAGCAGTACGTGGTGAGCCGCTATTTTTTTTTTTCAGTGTACAATATAGCGTTGATTTTTTGAGTTTAATTGAACACGACAAGAATCCATTTTCTTGAAGGTAGTACCGTTAGTACCGACTGTTATAATGAGTTGCCTGGTTGATGGCGATAAACCCGCTCCTGCATATGCCTTGAGCATACTGACGAAATATCGACGCTATTATGAAGGCGAAAGTTTGTGAGTGTGTGTCTGTATGTTTGTTACTTTTTGGCGCTCGCACGGCTTAACGGATTTAGATGAAATTTGGTTTTGTTTGGTCTTAGAATAGCACATAGATTGCTTTTTATTTCTGGAGTACGTTCCCTTGGGATCATTTTCTACCATCACCCGGGCAAAGTGTATACAGATCTAATACCATAGTTGCTATTAACATATTTTCAAATTGTCGATGTTTTTTCCTGAAAAGTTTCGGTATATGTGTGTATAAACCCATGCTGGCGCATTGCAGAGCCCCAGCTCAATGCTAGGTTACTTCAGGGGTGACTTACTAGTCCCACAGAAAGAGCGTGTGGGCCAAACTTACTTCACTTTCATTTTCAATCAGTCAACATAGAAACATGAATGGAACATTCAAGTGCTGTCACTTGTTATTTGAGTGTAACGGAAGTGTGTAGCCTCACTTAGATAAACGCTTACTTTTAAATTAGACCCATAATACTGACTTAACATCACAGTCAATATTGAGAATTATTGGGCGCAATAGGGCTGTACCGATAGAAAATCATATTTAGTTTTTACAAATTTTTATTTGTTTTAGAAATTATGCTGAAAACTTTGTATACTCGTAATACATTTTTTTATTAAATTAATAGGTATGAATCATTTGCTAAGTTAAAATATAATTTTACTGAAAATTAATTCTTGCTCAATAGTAAACTAAAATTGCAGTGTACTCATAAGACTTAGTTTAAAACTTAGTTTAGTTTTAATGTGGTAGGTAGGTTAGATATTACATTGGTATTCATTTTGCTTTGGATATCGGTTGGTGAAGTTCAAGTAAGGCGAGTCAGGGTGACATCATTTTAAAGGCCATTCTTGAATCAATAAAACTACACTTGTGATCACTTAAAATAAGCCAATGACCGCTGTGAGTGGCCAATTAAATGCATATTTCCACAGCTTCATCATTTAGTCCCTAAGTGACAATATAGTTGACTAGCGCGTGAATATAGGTTTCTCCATACTAACTTTAAAACCCCGTTTCATCCCCTTAGGGAGTGACTTTTGAAAAATCCTTTCTTAGTGCTCGCCTACATAACAATAGGAAGCCTTGTGCAAAATTTCACGCTGCTAGTCCCAGTAGATTTAGCTGTGCGTTGATATGTCAGTCAGTCAGTTTGTCCTTTTATATATATAGATTAGGTGCGAGTAAACTAACTAGGAGTATCTAAATCATTGACAGAAAAATGTTGAATCTTCTTTGTTACTGTTGTCTGTTGTTTCTTCTCTTCTTTGTTCTATGCTTTCTATATGGTAGATATCATATTATATGAGTTTTTTTTTCGGTGGCGCCAACCCTAAACCTTGGAGCATGTGCGGTAGGAATGTGAATGCGCTAAACGTTGAGTAAACTAATGCTTATTGAGGGCATTTCAAGAGCAGATCAAAGATGCCGACGCCTGGGATCTTACCGCCTACTGACCGCCCCGCACTTCCTACTGACCAAGCTAGGAATAGCGGGCATTCCAATGCTTTCTTAATTAATACATTTTATAAACAGGGGCTGGTTTTAAATTGAGGAAAAGAGGAGGAAACAAATAATTAAAAATGTTATGTTACATAGTTTAGGATTGTTTGTATTACGTGTTACAGACAATGTGTTATTTTTCCTAGCCATTACTGTCCCACTGCTGGATAAAGGCCTCTCCTAAGTCCTTCCAGACAAATTTCCTCCCGCACCGTCGGAAACTAGTCCTCGTGGTGCGCGTCTAGATCATCTCACCGACTCTTTTTTCTTCCTGACAATGTGATTAAATAGAAATTATACATAATAGTTAGGTTTTATGAATATTGACAAAGTTGTGTAGTTACTTAAAGTTACAAACACGGTCGCGCACGCTTCCTCATAATTACATCCCTACGGTTAATTCTTTCAGCAAAATATTACCATTTCATATTTATCGTTAGTGGTTTTAAAATATTTATTCCAAACACAAAAACAAAAACAACTTTTTAATGGGTATGTTTGGTATAAATAACGGAACCCTAGAAGGTGATGAAAAAAAAATTCATTCAAATTCAAATTCATTCTTAAAAGATTTAACTTTTTTTGAAGAACAATAGTTCCATTAGGCTAGAGCTCAACCTTTTGAAATATGAATATTACCTGCTTACTGCCCCAATTCACGGACAAACAGATTACCCTAGCAAAATTTAAAACAATGGTACCAAATATCGAAATCACTTTACCAGATATTCTTTTTACAGCTCTAGGGCTATTATTTTTTTTAATAATCCTTTCTAAGATTCATCGAACAGATGTTTCGGAGAAGACTTTTCAAAAATTAACTTGCATTTGGTTTTTAAAGCTACTTACCTATAGCTTTCTACTCCCATCTTTGGTAACGCCTACAACTTTCTGAAAACCATTCAAAACTCAAAGCAATTATTTCAAATAAACCATTTCCAGGCAGTTCATTTAGTAAGTTACCAAATGACTACCTATGTAAGCAGTGCAATATACCACAGTGCCTCAAGACGAAAGTCTATGACCAGTGCGTGTTGCCAGTGATGACATATGGCTCCGAAACGTGGTCGCTTACAATGGGCCTCATCAGAAGACTTAAAGGTTCACATATCTGGGGCATATTGTAACAGAAGACCTGAATGATGATGCAGATGTAGAGAGGGAGCGCAGGGCGTTGGCAGTCCGGGGGAATATGATTGCTCGCAGGTTTGCTCGATGCTCGCGTGATGTAAAAAACACATTATTCAAGGCGTATTGCCAATCGCTTTACACAAGCAGCCTGTGGGTGAGCTACACTCACCGGGCTGCTAATTCGTTGCGCGTCCAATATAACAATATATTTAGGATGCTGTTGCGGTTGCCTCGTTTTTGTAGCGCGTCTGGAATGTTTGCAGAGACGCGTACTGATGGCTTTCATGCAGTCATCCGTAAGAGAGCTGCGTCTTTGCGAAGGCGCCTGCAGGGCAGCAGTAATAGCATCCTGCAAATGATTGCCGATAGATTGGATTGCCCATTCCAAAACAAGTGGATGCGCATTTTAATAGGAAAGTAGACTAAATTTAAATTATGTATTTATTTTGTTTTAATTTCAATTAGTTTAATTTAATTTGTGGTGTTTTTGACATGTTTGATTGAATTTGAATTGTAATGAACTGAATTTGATAATAATAATATTTAGAATTGGAATTTTATGGCTAGGTACTAACATAGTTTTTAAGCAAATATTGTTACTAACCCATATATGAGTGCAAGCTCGAAATAAAATGATTAATAATTAATAATAAAGGCACTCAAAGGGCAATGGAAAGGGCTATGCTCGGAGTTTCCTTGCGTGATCGAATCAGGAATGAGGATATTCGCAGTAGAACCAAGGTTACCGACATAGCACGAAGAATCGGGAAACTTAAGTGGCAATGGGCAGGGCACATTGCTCGCAGAACGGATGGCCGTTGGGGCTGAAAGGCTCTGGAATGGCGACCACGTACCGGAAGACGTAGCGTTGGAAGGCCTCCTACAAGGTGGACCAATGACTTGGTAACGGTTGCGGGAGTCCGTTGGATGCTAGACGCACAGGACCGTTCATTGTGGCGACACTTGGGGGAGGCCTATGTCCAGTAGTGGACGTCTTTCGGCTGAAATGATGATGATGATGTAAGCACACTCCTTTATACTTTTGTACTAGTTCTAGAAGAGTGTGGTCGCCAAGCACAGGTATTTCTCATGCTTAGTTTAAAAGGAAACCTCTACGTAAGATTGTACGATGTAGAAGTCGTAAACTTACTGAAAATTCATTCGACTTGAGAACCTCTTTCTTTTTGGAAGTCGGTTAAAAGTAGACCAAATCACTTTTTTTTCAAAAAATCTTTCTTCGATACTAAATGTGGCCTTAGAATACTTAGTATGGCAGCAAGCAACGCTTCACCTGTCCACAATTCGCCTCGTTGACCTCGGTACCTATCCGCAAAATTTCAAGGAGAAGTTTATGCACTGTGGACCAATGAGAGGATGGTACCTGCTTTCCTCTCCTCGGTTCACAGTACTGGTATATTAACAAGGCACATTTTGTCTTCCTTTCTGATGATTGATTGATGATTGAAGTTAAGGTACCGGGTCTGACCGATTCGTTGAATGCTTGGAAAATGGCTTGTCATAATACGGATTTGTCCGAACCTGACCCAGTGATGATGGGATGTTCCGCTCTACAGTAGGTATTATACAGAATAACTGGATAAACGCGTCATCAACTGCACGTCTGCTAGCTGTTTAGATATTTATTTATTTAATCATCATACAACATAAAGGTTTTGTGATCCAGATTTGATTAAGTGCAATCTACAAAGCTTGGCGCAGGTAGCCAGCCTTTCGGTATTTTACAGAATGCATTTTGGAGACTGTGCGCGGGAATTACATGACTTGATTCCGCCATCACCTTTTTACAAACGGACTACCCGACGTACGGCGGGTGTCCACCCTTACGCTTTTAACACCTCTACGGTCCGGACTAAGCGTTTCGCTTTGACGTTTATACCGCGTACACCGAAGGAATGGAACTATTTGTCTGCTGCGGTCTTCCCTTCCGATTGTAATTTAGGTGTCTTCAAGGCTACAGTGAATAGGCCCTAAACTGTTTGCTGCGCCATCGGGAGTGCGCACACGACGAGCCGCTGCAGCGCCCACAGCACGAGCAATTATACTGCTCAACTCTTTGCTCACTCAGCACATAGATCTGGATTTCTTCCATGACAGGCCGTACCAATTTTGTAAATATATATATTCATTTTTAAGTTTTTTTGTAGTTATTGACAAATTAGTATTTTATAAGTTTTATATTAGTCTTTAAGATTTTAGAATATAAGTGTTTTGGTCCTGCATTGTGAACTTATCTTTATAGATAAATAAATAAACTAGTGCGCTTCACTATGGACGATTGTATCACTGCTTACCATCAGGGGGGTGGGATCGCAGACAAATACTAGTTTTTATCATTAAAAAAAAACAGGTACAAAGTATCGCTTTAGGTGTTCTTTACCAGTCAACCTTGGGTGGTGCTACACTATTGCAATGGCAGACTTGAGGCCCTGACGGTATGACGTGCCGTGGATAGGCATCTGGTGGAGTCGTTTCCCGCAAACTTTTTGTTCCTTATAATAAAACGTCCCAACGGTTTATAAGGAACTAAAATTTTTACTGTTTTATTACTTTTCTAAAGCTACCTAGATCATACTAATATTACCAAGGCGAAAGTTAGTAAGCATATATACCTGTTTGTTACTCCTTCACGCTAAAAAGGCGGACTGAAATTTATTTGGATCAAAATTTAGTACCAAGAAAGCTTTTTCTTGGATAAACACAAAATTTATAAAGGTGGAAAAAACCATTTTCATGCGGGCGGAGCAGTTGGCGGCAGCTAGTATTATATTATAAACTAGCTAGATTTTGTGAATAATTTAGTTGCAATAAAATCACTTTGTCCAAATTAGGTAGATAATATACGTAACCACTGGATAGTATTTAATAAAATAAATGCCTCCTGGTTTGTTTTTTGCTAAACTTAAAATAGATACCTACTTATTTTAGTAAATAATAATCCATACCTACTTATAATTTGAAAGTAACTCTGTCTGTTTGTTACGCTTTGATTTTGATAAAATTTGGAACGAAGTAAGCTTGAATCTTAAGAAAGGACATCTACTTTTTATCTACTATTGACCTGGCTTTGACTTCGTGTCCGCAACAACCGATATTCACCCGAAAGAAATGGTTTCGAAAAATCAACTTGTATTACGAACTGTAGTTTTTTTTAAGGTGGGAAATCATCCAATGACTACTCTATGTCTGGCTGGAGCGAGAGGGCGTATCAGACTTTTACTGACTAAAACCACACCTGTGTCCTTCAGTTGCATTTTGCGTTCTAAGACCACGGGTTTCTTTTTCAGAAAATCCCGGGCATCGGCCCTTATTACTAACTATAGTAACTACCATTCAATGATGACTTAATTGATGATCAAAACCACAACCAAATTTATTGTACAATTTATGATATAAAATGGAATGGTACAAGATTTTCGAAAGAAATAAATGACCATTTAAAGTCACCTAGTTATCTATGTAGATGATGGCGTTCAGACGGTTTACAGTAACTGTAAGGAAAAGGAACTAACTACAGAAATAAGGAAAGAAAAACGAGTAATGTAATAATTGTAGACTCGCAACGCTTAGCAACTGCTAATATCTACATCGTAGTAAAGCGCGTAGTAACAAGAAAGCGTTCACATTTTGATAATCTTCTTCTTATGTTATACAAGTATAATAAATATGTGTCGTACCGAATTTTCTTGCGTATTTTATTTACCAAACCCGTATAATTGATAGCGATAGATATGGAGGTGCAAGAATTGAAAAGAAAGAGATGGAATTTTGATACAAGTGGAGAAAGTTTGTCATTGCAACCGAGGCGGAATTCGGCGAGGGTGTTATGGAGTCGAGTGCTGCAGTGTTTCCACGTTACATATGAAACTTTATTTTTCAATACACTTGCGAAGAAATAAATAATCGGGGTTTGATGAGCGACTCGTGGGGGTTGCTTAGCGCCCAGCTTGATTCGATAAATACAATAAATTGTGGCGGTGCGAGCTCCCACACTTATCCGCACTAGTGCGGAAAACAGTAAATTGCCTGTCTAAAAGCAGTAGGGTCTCAGTAGGCACTGATTCGCATTCTTTAAGAGTCCGCCATATTTGATGTAGAATGACGTCACTTTGCTAACCAACCGTGCATTAATTGTCATCCAAACTGAACATGTTAACAAAATTTCAGCTCAATCGGTTAGGGCTAACTGCTTTATAATTTATTTGCTAGATTTAATTCAAACAAACACACATACTCGTACATACAAACATTGCAAGTTAAAAAAAACTTGTAATAATAATCAATGGCTGTTCGATAGTCTCGCAAAGAGCTTGACAGATTTGATGTTTTTTTTTGTTTTATATGCTCTATACAGGGGTTGTTTAAAAACATATGAAAAACTCATAAACACACATAAAATAATTAATTTCGTATGGGAATCGCCTCTGAATTTTAATGATACTTCATTCTATTTGATATATTATTTGTTTGTTGTGCACACCTATCACAGTCTAGTCTTTTTAAACCTAAAGGTTGAAGAGAGAGTGCTTAGTTGCTTTAAGTCCACTTATGTTCCGCTAGTGTACATAAAGTTTAAATAAAAAAAAAAAAGAAAAAAAAAAGAAATAAAGAATAAATAAAGAAAGAAAAAAAATAAAGAAAAAATAACTAAAGAAAAAAAGAAAAAATAAAGAAAAATAAAGAAATAAATAAAAAAAGAATATATCTATCTATCTAAATAAAGGTGAAAAGTATTAATTTTACGGAGACGGAGTCGCGGGCGGCAGCTAGTTTAGAAAAGAAACGAGGACTTTCCATAACAATTAACCAAATCACTGGGATATTTTGGATATTATATTTTTATTTATGTTTTTCTTTGTAATGCCTAGCAGAGTACGAAGCAACAAGAAGATTTTCGGGCAAAATGTTTCCTTTTTTTTTCTTAATTTATTGTAGTTATATTGAGATTAAAACCTTTTATATATAATTATTCAATTCATATCGGATCATTATACCGAAATCAGTTATTTAAAAATAAGGACAAGGGTTGTCTATCAAAATAATTAACAATTCCGTTCATCCTGTAAGTACATACAGGATCTTTTTTTACGTGGGAAATCATTAAACTTACTTTTTCCAGTCTGGAGGCAAGAGGGAGTGTCATATTTTTTACCAATTAATGGTCACCTGTGTTCTTTCAGTTACCAGTGAACAATCCTGCAGCCTTGGTAGGGTACGTACTTTTTTATATAATTATAAACTAGTGCTTGACTGCGATCGATGTGAGGCGCACTAATTTATTGAGAGCCTATTAACTCTAGCCTTGATTTTAATCGGACGGGAAGACCGCAGCAGGCAAATTATTCCTAGTTAGTCTCGATGTACGCGGTATAAACGACGAGGCGAAACGCTTGGACTTCCTTACGATTAGGTATTATACATATGTACTTGAAGCCACACACATCGTACATTTAAGTTTATTTAAAAAAAAACGTTGCCTACCCACACTAGTATTTTTAAAATTTTGTTTTCTTCTTAGATATCGTGGGTGCGTTCACAAATATATGAAGTCAATATACAAGATACCCATACCCGGTACAACTATCTGTAGGCCATACAAATATTTGTTTCGTATGGCAATCGAACCCGCGACACGCAGCACACAGCCAATCGTTCAACCACTGCGCCTACCGTGCCGTCAAACTGTACAGCCCCCCTAGCCAAGTAACAACCGTTTGTCGAATGACGAATTCCGTTCTTCAATCGGTAACGCCTCGGTGTCAGCAATTGTAGAAAACGATAAGTTGGTAGCCATGTTGACGCGCCTGAGTCGGCCGCTCGTTCTACAATGTCGTTATATAATAACGAAGGATGTAGCGTTGAACATTATCTATCTAATGTTAACAATTCATTCTATCATTTTGAACGATGTGAACTTGGCTACGAATTTTCTATTCGTTTGTTCTGACCACGTGACTTAACGTTGAGATGATGTCATTCCCATACATTTGATCAGTTTTCGACTAGCGTTAACGATTGCAGATTATCAACTTGGCTAGGGGTACTGAATTAAATTATCATTTTGTAGGTTATATAATTATTGTGTTTATACTGTATTTTTTTAAATTATGTGTAGGCCTATCTTTGTAGTGTTACAAAAGTCGGTTTCCTTTCTTGGAGTTTTGGGGCTCCGTACCTCAAAAGGAAAAACGGAACCCTTATACGATCACTTTGTTGTCCGTCTGTCTGTCTGTCTGTCTGTCAAGACCCTTTATCTCGAGAACGCGTGGAGGTATCGAGTTGAAATTAAAACCATATACTCAGGTCTGCGGTCCCTTGAAGCTGTGAAAAAAATCAAAGATCTGTTAACGAAAAAAAAGAGATACCATATAGAAAGGAAGGTCTCACAGCACAAATATAGGAAAAAATCTGAAAACTGTAAATTTGTAGTTACGTCACAATTTTTTTTTTCCATTCAGGAATTGAACTGTTTTCATAGGTAAGCTTGTACGGAAACCTCAGTGCGCAAGTCCGATTTGCACTTGCCCAGTTTTTTTTTTGTATCAAGCTTACCATAAACTTCTTTACATAGTACATACTTCTATACGTCTCTACTCAATTACTAGTATAATATATCTACTTTTGTACCCTTGTGTTCCTAAAAATATTTTCTTTTTTTATGCACCTGTCATGTTGTCTTTTCACCACCCTAGATTGACTTGAAGACAATGCCCAGAGCATTAAGTAGACATACGCCCTTGTATCTTTGTGTTGCATGAAGTTTTAATAAATAAATAAAACATAATCCCTTTCTGTCTGTTAATGAGTACTAACTAGTTCTAAGGCACGAAACGACTTAAAGAAAAAAACCATAAAATTCGAAATTTATCCCAAGGTAACATTCTCCCAAGACAAAAGTACCTATCCTGTATCCTAATTCTGGACATGGTCCAATCCATTCAGCCGATAAGACGTGAAGAAGTAATAGATATGAAGACAGATACACAGAGTTACTGTCAATGAATTGAAAATAATCTAATAAATTTGTAAAGGCGCAAGTTTGTAAGTATGTAGGCATGGTTTGTTATTCCTTCGCGCTTTTACGGCTGATCGGATTTATATTTTTGGGTATACGGTATAAGAGTTCGCTCCGATACGAGGGTAACTCTGACAAAGCGAAATACTTAAAAGTCGACAGCCCTAACGTTAACGTACCGTAATTAGTAGACGAAGCCCACCTCGATATGGTGGATTATTAAGTCGGTTGTAGAGTTTTTCTCCCACCCAACGAAGATCCTGATGATCCCCTTCCTTACCCTCCGTCACTCCAGACGAGGTGGAAGATATCATCAAAAGGCTTCAGGCTTCAGCCTCAAAAAGCCCCTGCCTCTGACTGTATCACCAAAAAGGTGTTCAAACTTATCCCTGTTAAACTCATAATTCAATGGAATATTCCTGCTTACCATCAGGTGGGATCGCAGTCAAGCACTGGTTTATATGAATTAAAAAAAAAAAAAATATTAAGAAGTAACATGTTCCTCCAAGACTTGCTTGACTTGTCAAATCGCACTTTTCGCTATTCGAGTTAGCAGTCTCATCTCCTCATTCGATTCAACAAGGTGTCCCTCAGGGCTTTCTGCTATCCCCTCTAGTCTTCACGCTGCTAAGTCATTTAAGTGCTATAGATACCGGTCACGACCCCGCACCACTGCGCGTGTAGTCTTTAAACTCGTCCCGAACTAATCAATGTTTAAATCTAGCCCTTACCTTGCTGTCCCTAAATCAAAACCCTGAACTGAGGTCCGTTCCCCGCTAGACATGAAGTCGCTTAATTTATATTTTTTAAAAGTCGACTTCGACTGGCCTGTTGGTCTAGTGGTTAGTGGTCCTGACTGCTATGCCGGAGGTCGTGGGTTCGATTCCCACCCAGGACGAATGTTTGTGTGATGAGCACGATCATTTGTTCTGTGTCTGGGTGTAATTTATCTATATATGTATGTATTTAGAAATACATAAGTATGTTTATCAGTTGTCTAGTACCCATAACACAAGCTCTGCTTAGCTTGGGACTAGACGGCGTTGTGTGATAGTTGTGGAATATTATATTATTATATTATATAAGTGCTGGGCTTTAATTATTATTAAGGTCACAGGTAGGTCCGGTTAAGCTGATGACCATCTCATACATTGGTCAACCTGCGAAAAGTCACTCATTTTAAAAAAGGTATAAGAGTAGGTACCAGAGATTTAACATTACTTACTGAGTCATAGATATATCTGAGTATACATGCATGAGAATGTTTATAACATGAGTGTGTTCTAGTGCCCGACCACCGCGACGTACAGTGTTCTCCATACAGAGGCCGTTCTTCAAACAGAGCCTCACGTGTTTGCGCTCACCCTGTGTTGTTTGCCCTTTGACAGCAATCTCACAGGTCGTTAACACGTCACACCTAACTGAACTGACGTGAACCTAGAGCCTCTAATCATTGCATTAAATCATCACACACATCATTAAACTATACAAACAGAGACTACATACCGGAAATACTCAAAGAACAACATCCATGCGTGTCAGATTCAACAGTCTCTCCGAATGTAGACTCATAAATTAGTAATAACCTTCACGCAAAAATTACAAGACTCGCAGCTTGTTACTATTTTAATTGCTCAACGGATCAACTATGAAATGTGATTTCCTTGTATACCATTATAGAAAAATATCACATAAAACTTTGTGAATAACACGTAAGTAGATAAATAATCAGTTGTTATCGTGTGCATTACATTTAACTAGGTGGGTTTAATCCACTTGATTTGATATCTTGATAATGTCTGGATTATCGGCGAACATGAAAGCGCCTAAATTAATTTTTAATCCAGCTTTCCCTCGGTGACTTGGCCATATCTTGTCGACGTAGGCACACAAGTCGTTGATAGGAATCGTACGATATCAAGCGTACCGCCGCGCACCGCGCTGCCCGCGAGTACCGGTGTCGCGCATCGCTGCCATAAACTACAACGTAGACATGTTCATTAATTAAAAATCTAACACAGCTTTATGGTACCCGTATTTTCTTTATTAGCCACACCAAACAGTGTAGAACTGAAATTGAAACAATAATAAATCAGAAACAAAGAAATGTCCGATAATTTTATCATTCTGTCATTCTAAGCTAATTATTATGCTAATGAAAATGACGATAACAAAATAAAAGCATACAATGAGTAAATAGAAAATAAATATTAAGATGTATATAAGGGGCTGGCTATGTATCAGTCTTTACAAGTTCAGATTTAGAACCTGATAGATTTTAGCCTTTAATATGAAAGCAAGTGCATAGATTAATTATGTACCGACACAAAATGTTAATGACTTTTGGATATCAGTATTACTGATATAAATAGTGATATATTACATGCAAATTTCCCGTTCGATATAATTAAATTCTTAGCACCTACCTACCTGCTGCTTAGTGCGTTGGGCCTGAATAGTGTCAGTGGTAACTGAAAAGTTGTGTGGAACGTTTTTGCTTCGGCAACGCGTATGAAAAAAGAAAAAGGGGTGAGAATAGATTATAGATATTTATTAGACTGGAACAAGAAGTGGGTCACCACTGAGATGACTGAGTCTACATATACATAATGTAATATAGTATGTATGTTGCGAGAGGAGGAATTGGGGTAAGCAGAAACATTTGAACATTATAGCAACCAAAACGCTATAGCTTTCTTATGAGGGGCGGGCGGTCTGACCCAACAGTCTATACCTTTGTATTTTGGTTTGTATTTAATGAATAAACTCAAAAACTATAGGACCGATTTTAAAAATTCTTTCACCTGAAGAATGCTATTTTATCACAGAGTAACATAGGCTGTATAGGTATATTTTCTACTATCGCACGGGCGACGCCACAGGCAGAAACTAGTGAAAAAATATGTTTGAGACCAATATTCAGTGTTTTTTTTTATCGTTTTGATTTATAAATAATGTTTTAGTATAATAAACAGCAACGTTTTACCGATCATGCTTTTAGGAAACAATTATAATTTAACTAATATGTTTATTATAATTATCATTATAAGAATCCGTGAATTGAAAAAAAAGTGTTTCAATAATGCATCTTTTTGTGTAGGTATTTTTTGTTACGAAAACTTTAAAAAGCTATTTTTTTTTTCAATTCAGTAAATAGTCCAGCTACTTTTTCAGATATGTAACTGACTCCATACATTCATCCATTGATCAACTTCCATCAACATCATTATATTATTTTTGCCTATCCCTATATATATTTTCAAGTTACACAAGTGTATCTGCCATGCCAAATGTCGTACGCTATCAACCACTATTTCAATATTCAGCCCGCTTTGTTTATTTTTTCACATTTTCCTTCCACCATCGTTGGGGATTATGGTTTAAATAATATTTATTTTTTATTTTTGGTAGGGTCACGTCTGATCACTATCTCACCTGATGTTGAGCGATGAATATGGGCTACGATGAAGCATGCGCTAGCCTTGAAATAACCTATTCACTCTTAACTTAAAGACTAGGTTGTAGCTATCAGGAAACACAGACTTCGGCAAGGAATTCCACTTCTTAGCTGTACGCACAATGAATGTTTTCTAAAACGTTTTGTGCGTATGGGTGGGATATCTACCATGTACCGGTTTCGCATTGCCATACGTCTGGTGGTCGGAACTTAGGATTTATGTAACTTAGTTGATAATAATGGAACTTAGTTGGGCTGGGGGAAATTATATTGTGCAATACCCATGCACACTCCCCGAAATGTAAGCGATAGAAAATCGACAGGCTAGCTACTCGGCGTCGATGCTCAAGACTTTAGAGTTTTTACTCGACGAGTGCATCATCGTCAATGATCTTCTTGGCTCGGTTCTCAATCGACTTCAAGCTGGCATTTGGCACGTCCATCCCTACGATGAGAGCAGTTCTCCATACACGATCTTGTTAAAATATTCCAAAGATCAAAGAACTTGATATTAAAGTCACCTTAGCAACTCGGATTACATCGTCATTACCTATAAGTTGCCAAACAATGAAACAATAGATATCTTTTGTTTGCGTTATCTTCTAAATAACACGTATTATTTTATCTTTTTCCAAAGGTATTTAAGCTTAATACCCAATTGAGTTAGGCGAATTAGAATGAAATACTTTCCGCGGAATAGTTGTAGGTCTACGAAATTAGTAGATCTATGACTGGTGGACTTTAAGGTTTCAATCAGTTTTCATTATTTTTTTAATTGTTCACGTAATGAGAAATTTTAATGAGAATTAACATTGAGTGATGCGTACTTGAAACATATAAAATTTCGCTCGTAATAAACTGGCCTTTTGTTCTTCCTAGGCCTAAATGACGAAAAAATCAATAAAAACTGAAATTTTAAGCATTGACAAAGTAATTACTGTCTAACCGACTTTGGTATGAATTGATCAATATATTGATTGTCCTGCAGTCCTGCAGGTCCTGCAGTCTGACTGACATAGTAGCGTTTTCGTACAAACACTTCAGCACCTCGAAGTACCGATAGTCAATCTGGCACCGTTGGAGAGACTGCAGCACAGCCCAAGTCTCGATCGAATCAAAGGCTTTCTCGTAGTCCACAAACGCTAGACAGAGAGGCAGATTATTCTCCTCGGTCTTCTGTATAACCTGCCGTAGCGTATGTATGTGGTCTATGGTGCTGATGCTTTTTCGGAATCCGGCTTGTTCAGGAGGCTGGAAGTCGTCAAACCTGCGCGCGAGACGGTTCATGATGACTATGGAAAACAGCTTGTGGACATGGCTCGGAAGTGAGATGGGCCGAACACCATAACCAGACAGAAATGAGCCTCAGGACCTACGGCTTACCATGCTCTGCGTGCTGCATATCACACAGCCACATGGTGGCGTACGTCTTACCACAAAAACTCCGGGTTGTGACCAAGAATTTCCTAACAGATTCAATGCATGTTATTGGGTATTCTCCCTATTACATTACATACACATTGCCTGACTGGGCATCGAAAATAGATTCCCACGTTCAGTTGTCGCGTTTGCGACTGTGACATGCAGTATGCATTGTCAAACTTAATTATGTTTAATATCTGATGAATAAACAGATTGTAGTTTAAAATTAAACATTATTTTAAAATAAATTCGTCGGTTTTTCTGTAATGTAATGCGTTGGGTTTGCTACTTTCGCCCATCAAGTTTTCCTTGAAAAGTTGAGACATCTGCAATTCACACTGAATATTAAATGAAGCGCTGTAGGCAGCTTTGCATTGTAATGATATTCATAAAATTTGAAGACGTATATAGCTGAATAAAAAACAAGTTACGTATAACTTGTAGTTTTGGAAACTAACATAAGCAGAGGAGGACATGACATTAAACTTTATTTGGTCATATGTCTTGTGACTTTTATTTTCTTTTAAAAATTGTTATTCAATAAATAAATTCATATAAAAAATGTTTTACCTGCATTCGTAACAATATGTTTATTCCTTCAATTTAATTTATAAATAGATAAGCCTGAGACCCTTTTTGATGTGTTTACTTTAATGATAGTTTCTTAAAATCTCTTTAATTTAAATATTATGTAAAAGTTTGTACATAGGCGTAGTAATGTGTAAACATGTACATTTCAAACAACACTTTACGGAGCGATTAAATTAATTTGTAGATACAATTTAATTTATCAAAATATGTTCATTAATATCGCCGTCCGCACAAGACCAGATTTTATTTGAGGTACCTACCTAATACGGGTCACTTTTGAAGTGGCATCGGTTATTTAGGTTTTTAATAACACCAGGCATGAATATGTGATGCGATTTGACGCGGACCAAGATTTATATTTATAGCACTTTTAATTTACGACGGGTTATAAAACGTCGAAACTCCGACGATCGATAGCTGTGTAGGTGCCCCTGCCTACCTGACGATTGCGTCGTTATATCAAATAAATACAGGTCTCTAACACGTACAAATGTATTCATTTTATATATTTTAAATTCGTTTTAATGTCGTTTGGGGATCAATATAAATTATTTGTAAAGTAACAAATTTTGAAAAGAATTTTTGAGTTGACTTTTTTGCTCTTATATCAAGTAGGTAGAAGTAATTATAAGGCAGTTGAATCATTAAATCATTAATTACCCTTCGAAATTCATTAATTTATAGTAATAATCATAGTTGGTATAAAAGACATTATTAGGTATCAATAATTGTATTTGTCGCACCATATTGGTTACAATGATAAAGGACGATTGACGCGTTTTAACGATTAAACTTTACAGTTTTGTTCCGAGAATTGTTTCAGTTTATCTAGATATTTCAGGCACTTACGTATCTACATAATTATATAGATAACATTGTTAACTTTACGTTACGTTACCTAAATCGTGAAACAATAACGAAGGTTATAAAGTTACGTAAATTCTTTTCTTTATATTTTTATTTTCGTATTTTGTTTACTATGCCTACCTGAAAAATACAGCAATCTCTAAATTCAGGTTGAAATTAAGTAATTGATACCTACTGAATCATCTTGTCGGCGAAAGTAGGAAGAAACTAATTGATTTCGACTTCTGTGAATTACCTATTTCATCAATTGTTAAACAAACTTCAATTATATTAGGTATTCTATTAAGTTTCCTAATTAATTATTGTTCATGTTCTAACATGTTTCATCGTCTTCAGTCCTCATTAAATATTAATTCAAACGTATTTAAAATCTCACTAATACGGCAAGGTACCGTAATTTTTAACGGTTCATTTTAAACTATTGTTGCAATTAAGCTTAATGGTTAAAGGCCATAAACAATGTCGGGACGTTAAAAAAAAGTATTGGCCAAAACTGCGCACGATTTTCAGCACGTGATCGTTTGCAAAAACTAAGGAGGCGGGCGGCAACTCAAAGGGGAATCATCCTAAGGGCTCCAAGTCAAAATATGTACAAATGCTGACCATAATGGGCAAAACAACAAAAAATGGATATCTTATTTAACAATAAGCGGGCCTGCGTTTCGTGCGGAGCTGCCCTGAACAATGGTGAGTTTTATGAGGCCATAAAAGAGGAGTCTTTGTCCACGATTCGGTCAATAAACGTAGCTGAGCGGAGCCGGGCTGCGCGCCCATACACACATAATTGTTTAGTTGAAATTCAAATTGATCTCACGGAAAATCTAAGCTGCCTATTCCTACTCTATATTATTCAAAGCATTATATGATCCGAGTTATTTATTGAACTTCACACATTCCAAACCAAATGTCTAATGTGAGGGTATTACTCATAGGTATATAACCATTAGAATCACGATGTGTTAAAAAACATGATTAAAGTTTTAGAGACTTCATGTAAAGAAAATTTATCATGTCTGCTATTTGGTTCAAGCACTTTGTTATTTTTGTAGTTTTTAAGTAGGTAATTCATTGCTACACTGATATTGATCTACCTACAAAACAAAAGTTGTATTTTTGTAAAACGATTAGGAATTGATCTATTTTTTCTGTTTTTTTTTTTCAGGGTACCCGGAGTATAAATTATATAGAGTATAGAGTTTTGTAGTAATGTGAATTTAAAATTAGATTCTGTCAAATCCACGGCCGTTGTGTAGGTATAATAGCATTTATAAAAACTAAGGATGCCTACGGGTGCAGTATTAAACAAAGAAATTTTAAGCACCTATTTCGGAAAATGAACGCAAAATTTTCTAGCGCGGCAAACTTAATTTTCCTCTTTGCACCCGGCCAGCCCCTAAGAGGTCGCGTGAAGAGCTCATAATTTTGGATTCATCAGCAAGCTATACTTTTACCGCTAACTGTTTGATGAGAGACGAGAGAGACAGACAGAGATGAGATATATCATGTTCGCATGAATTTAGGTTCTGTGTTACGAGTCATCATCCCTAGCCTTTTCCCAACTAAGTAGCTTTGGGTCAGGTTCCAGTCTAACCGGTTAAATATCCGGTGGGCATCCATATAAAACACGGGTGAATACCCGAACTACGTGGAGCGACGGTGTATTAAACCTCCACAACCCAGTTATCTACTGGGCAACAAGATACGCCTTAGATAGGCTGATGGTCGGACTTTCTGGCGTTTGACTACCTGTAACACAGTCGGTGTTACATGTATTTCCTAGATTTCCAAAAAATAGCAGAGTAGGTTTGAATTGTAACCGTTTGATACAAATTTACCACAAACCAAATGCATCCAAAGTTCTAGTTAACACAGAAGAATAGAAGACATTATAAGCAAAACAAAACAATTACTGAAAAAAGTGAGCCGGGGACTGAACAAAGCCGGCTACCTGCATTACCCGCTTCACCGTCTAGGATTATTGTGCACCATTTGTAAAGTTACTTCGAGCCCTATTGTCTCAAAGCTGCGAACTACGGGAAAATCCCTTACAAACTAAAAAACCTATTGTATTAATTTCTACAAAGCTAGCCGCCACAATACAGTGCGGAGGAGTCGGAGCGTTATCAACAATAGAACAGATAATTTAATTAGTTGTTATGTATATTCAGGTGAAATAATCTATTTAGCAAGCGTTCGTAGAAGCTGGAATACGGCAGGGTTTTCTGTTTGTGAGTGAGACTAATTGTCTGCAAACAAATGCTTAGGAGATAAGATGGAAGGGTTAAGCAATATTAGGTAAGTACTCATGCTCAGTTCTGACTTTTGTAGAATTGAATATTATTACTATTTATACATTTATTTATCTCAGCACCCTAAGGTCCTGGACCTTTGGAAGGCGTACGAGGAGCCGAAACCAACTCGCAGAGGCCCTTTTAGACGCTTTTAATGGAAAGTAGTACGAACCGGTGATTATCCCTGTACGCACTATGCTAGTGCATCCAAGGACAACCCCCGGTTGGTGGGAAACTATTGCGACATATGGAAAACTAAGATATATCTAAGGCTATGGTTTTGGAGTTTTAAGTGGACTGGTTACCAGGAAATATGTTAAGACTATGGCCCCTGCCTAATCAATGTTTTTAATATCCATCGACAAAAGGCATAATATTATCACTATTATTATACTATAATAAATCAATGGAATTTAGGAACTCAATGGTTTCTTTAATATTGTGTTTAGTTCTGCTATTACTTTTTATTTTTAAAAAGTATGACTTCACCTGAAGACAATTTGAACCCAAACAAACCTGAGACAAACCTGAAGAAGGGTTACGGCCCTTGAACGCAAAGAGCGACTGAAGTAACACAGATGGAGTCTCAGTAAAAGTCTGACACAAAAGAGCAAGTATGAGCACAGAACTCAAAGCTGGAGAAGTTATTTGATGAATTACATTTTTATTTTACATTCGATTAAAACAAAGGATTTTTGTTACAACTTTAGTAATGTTGTTTCTTTTGTATTTTGATTATTCATGTATTACTTATCTGACTTACCTATGTTATGGAGAGACATACAGTGGTACTTCCTGTACCTACGCTATTTTTATCTTTTATCTTTAGATTTCAATTGCATACATTGGAAGAACGGAGTCACCTAACACAAGCATCTTCTTGTTTTCCAAATCATGTAATTGAAATAAACATTTTTATATTTATTCTATTCTTTTACTTACCTACTTGCAACTAAATTACATATCTTTTCAGCAGTAGGCATGGCGTCCTACGTGTGATGATTGTACCATAAATTACAGTTTATTGTTCTCATTCATAATAACCTAACGATTATACTTTATAACGCATGATAAATATACTTAAATTTTGCCTTGGCGCATCATTGATTTTCATCACGAATTCTTTAGCCATTTTGATGCTCCCATCACGACGGCTAAGGACTGGCGGTACCCATATACGTGCACTTTACAATCGAACGTACAGATTCGTATACAAGTACATAGTTACGTCAGGAAAGGAAACCACTTAAATTTTAATAAGAGCAGCGATTATGCGCCATAAAAAGCTGTAAATATGTAGTTAGCTGGGTTCCCTGACGGAGGGCAATTTGCGGCGCTCCGCCCCTCGTGAGCCAACTACCAGTATCAATGCCTATAATTGCAAATAATAAGCAAGCCCTTACAGTACAGGTATGCATAGATAAACTTATATAACTTAAACGCCAGTCGCTTTGAGAAAAGCATTGGGTAAGTTTTCAGGCGATCATATCGTAAAAAATAGTAGTCCAGAAACTTTCAACCGCATAAAACTGAAAAGTTAAAGACATTATTGGCAATAAGTATTCTGCTGGGTGGTAGAAGACGCTGGTATCTGGTATAAATGCTCAAAAAGGCAATACTAGCTAATTTGAGGCATAACCAGGGGACTTAACATGTCATGAACGAGAAAGAAGGATGGAGCTATACACCCTATATAGCTCCATTCTTTTAACAGTTCAGTTTAGGTTGTAAAATGGATCGGGTTAAGAGCTCGTGGTGGCACTGCAGCTCTTTAGTCAATATTCTTTGATGGTGGCCATCATCGTTACTCGATGTCAAATCCCTAAAGTCTGATGAACATAGTCTCCCCAAGGATCTAACTGGATTCTGAAAATGTATCCAATCTACTGGTATTCAGTTACATCTAGTTAGAATGGAGGCCTCGTCTGAGATGGGAAAAGGCTAGGGTAATGACGATGGAGAGTGCTTAGTTGATGCATCACCTTCACTGTTAACAACTGCAACACCAAAGTATGCAGTATGGTTATGTAAACTACTTGTATTCAGTTATATCTAGTTAGAATGGAAGCCGCGTCTGAGATGGGAAAAGGTTAGGGTAATGACGAGGTAACCAACCAACTGGAGAGTGCTTAGTTGATGAATCACCTTCACTGTTAACAACTGCAACACCAAAGTACGCAGTATGGTTATGTTATCTACTGGTATTCAGTTATATCTAGTTAGAATGGAAGCCGCGTCTGATATAGGAAAAGGTTAGGGTAATGACGAGGTAACCAACCAACTGGAGAGTACTTAGTTGATGCATCACCTTCACTGTTAAGAACTGCAACACCAAAGTACGCAGTATGGTTATGTTATCTACTGGTATTCAGTTACATCTAGTTAGAATGGAAGCCGCGTCTGATATAGGAAAAGGCTAGGGTAATGACGAGGTAACCAATCAACTGGAGAGTGCTTAGTTGATGAATCACCTTCACTGTTAACAACTGCAACACCAAAGTCAGCTCATGTGGTTATACAATTAATCTCGAAGTTGTGCATTGGGATTGCTAGAAAGAGTTACCGGCAACTGAAGGAACACATGTGAGTTTTAGTCAGTAAAAGTCTGACACTCCCTCTCGCTCCACACAGAGCGGGAGAAGTATTTAAATACTAACTGAAAAAAATACTACAAAACATTATCTGTCACTGTGTCCGTAGATTAACAGGATTGTGTATGAACAGTGAAAATTGTTCATGGATGTAGAATGTGGAATTTCGTGGGTGTATTGGTTATATCATGTTGTTAGCTTAGCATACATTTATTGCCACGTCTTAACAAAATTTGTAAAAATGTGAAACGAGAACAACTGCTGACAAACTGTTTTACAGTTTTGGCAGAATTTTTGGAATGCATAATGTAAGCAAATTTTGAATAAAGGAAGACTCGGCCCTGGTACGAAAGGCAACGACGGTACAGGAGTTGGTTGTTAGTCAGTAAAAGTCTGACACGTCCTTCCCGCTTCACTCAAGAGCCCCCGGATGATTTTCAAAAAAGGTCGTATAAGGGATCGCGTATCGCCTATTCTACTCATACTTATATTCAGACAGTCTTAGTCTATGTATTTCTGTGTATCTCATCGTTCTGTTTCATTCCTTTACACGACATAGGCGTAAGTTGATCTTTTTCTTGTGTGACGCTACATAGACTAAGACTGTCTGAATATCAAGAAGTGTAATAGGCTCCTAAGAGCTCGTGAAAGGGCAGAAATCAGAAATCAGAAACATTTATTTCAAATAGACCAATTACAGGCACTTTTGAATTGTCAAAATTTCGGTCAGTCAAAAAAATGTGAAGCTAAATAGAACATTCCAAAGTGTAGATCTCTATGGAGAAGAACGTGCAAAAAACTCCATGGACACTCTTTTAAATCATATTTTATGTTACATAAATCTTGGTTACATATTTCTTGTCGCTTCTAATATGTGAGCACAATGTAGATAAGTAATAATAATTAAAAAAAAACTGATTAAAAAAATAGAAATTGAATTATGTCGCTGGCAGCTAAGAGATGACCAGTCTCATCTGACGGCACCCGTTCACGAGCATGACGCGTGCATCAGCCCCACTCGACTCAACCACAGGGCCTCAGTTTTGGTAGGCGTATTGGAATAACGGTTTATTTATTTGCAACCTAACCTTCAAATATGAAACATGCTACTCAAGCAATAGCTTGAGTAGCGATTTACAGCATCCAGAGTTCCAGACTTGGGAAAGAGATGGCATAAAATAGAATATACTTTATTGTTCACCAAAATAGTAACACAGCTTATACACAAACATAAATCTATGGGTATAATGGCGGTCATATCGTTTATAGCGATATCTACCAAACAGTACCTTTGGACGGATCGTAAGAACTTAATAATCGTAATCGCAGTCAAGCACTAGTTTATATAAATAAAAAAAAAACTTAAAATTAAAATAAAAGAGGGAATTTTACACTGCTAACCGATTTTTTAAATTTGAATTATTTTATTTTGAGATTAAAAATATACATCATCATCATCATCTTCCTGCCCTTGTCCCGTTTTATTGGGGGTCGGCGCAATATGTTTTTTTCTTCCATTCTGCCCGTGCCCTGTCACTCGTCAAAAGATTAAAAATATACATAGATACAAAATTATATACCTACTAGCAATCTCGATAGACGTTTTCCTGCACGAAAGCAAGTTTCGTCAGAAAAAAAAAATTAGCACACGATTGCAGCACAACCTACCGGGTTCAATTGTATTTTCAGACCATCCAGGGACCCACGCAAATTTTCATTCATATCGTTCAACCTGTTTAGGAGGAGATAGATGACAAACACACGTAAGTATACCTATAGAAGAATTAAATATGCCACCGGAAAGTTGCAGACGCCGTAAGATTGTAAAATATTGCGAGAAGTTGTGAAAAATGTTTTCTAATAAGACACGGTTATGTTGGAAAATTATGAGTTTGGATGTGATTTATCGTACTATATGTATACAAAACGTTTTTTACGTAATATATCGAGAAATTATGATCTAATAAAGATTGAAATCAAAATCCAATGTTAAGGTTTTAGGCAATAGTAAAAGTACGCACAAAACAAAGTAATTTTTAAAATATTTTTATTAATAAGCTATATATTGTCTTTTAACAAAGTCATGGCGTGGAGGGTACGGAAACGTTTGTCTTCTATACAAGACCGTGGCTCTCAAAACGTTAATTAGGGGAGAGAAAACTCATTCCTGCGAAACACGCGAATCGTCGCTTATGATGTTTTTCCTAAAAAGGCTAGAAACGTTTATATATTTTCCGAGAATCACTATGGACCTTCTTGGTAGCATGACCAAATGAAATAATTTGCGCGTCGTGAAAGGGATATAACAACACAAAGTGAATTGTTTTAAATGTAGCATTTTGTTTCATGACTTGTATAATAAGTTTTAATATCCATTGTTGTTGTTATATTTATGTGTTCCACGTTCATTAAAATTAAAAGCTTTTCTCCATTAATAACATGCGTATCTTCACGCGACGTATGTAAGTAAATTAATTGAGACTAACTTTGTTGCATTTATATAATAACAGTACATGCGTATCATAATAAGCAGGAAACAGTTACTTTCTACATCTCTTTACCCGACTATGGCAAATTCAAAAGGAAGGGTTTTTATGATATTAGCACTCTATGTATGCTTGTGGGTACGAACGTTCCACCCCGTAACGAACCACTGAACCGATTTTGATGTATGAAGTATCAGTTGCTTAATTTTTATGGTCCTCGTGGCATATTTAATTAGAATAAAATCAATATGGCGGATGTAACATCAAAAAATTAGAAGTAGATTTTTTTTTAAATTGCTTTCTGAACGAGTTGGATAAACAACAAATTTATGTTTTTTTTTTGTTTAATTTAATTTTCTACATACTTGATTATTCATCATGTGTGTATAAAAACATGTTTTGCAAATAAACCTGTTTTCTTTCTTTCGATCTATCAAGGAGGAGAAAATTCTCATTTCAAATATATAAATAATACCTACCTACAGTATAACAATATAACAAGCCCTATTTTTTGTTTACTTTAGTTTTATTGCGTTTATGAATCTATCGTATATTTTATTCGTACTCTGATTTTAGTTTTAACTTGTGTTACTTCAGCTTATTCAATCTTTATTACCACATGGTACCACATGGTAGGAAACTAATTTAATGAAGCTCAGATAAGTCGTGATACCAATATCGTATATTTTATTCGTACTCTGATTTCAGTTTTAACTTGTGTTACTTCAGCTTATTCAATCTTTATTACCACATGCTACCACATGGTAGGAAACTAATTTAATGAAGCTCAGATAAGTCGTGATACTAATATTGTTAATGAAGCAACAGACTAGACGGTCACGTAAGAACATCTGTAGGTACATCCTACATTTTATCATGCAACAGTGTATTCATGCAACTTAGAAATACAGGTCTAGGTACTATTCCTAACGACCTCTCACCTCTTAGTGCGGTAATTGATCATCACATATTCCTTAGACTTCAGTAAACTTAGAACTGCGAACAGCATATTTTATAGAGAAGATTGTTTTTTAATAATTGACATAACTATGTTTACCGAAATCGTTGACACGTTCAACTTCGCCCCGAGAATCCTTTTTGTAAATATTTAGGCAAGCGTGTTCAAATGTTTATATTGACGTTTTTGAAAACCGCTCTAGTCTAATTAAGTACTACGCCAAGAATATTACGATGACTTATCCAATAAATCATTATTACATTACTTTCTGAAAAGTCAATATTTATCTAGGAATCGGGTACACTTCAAAACAGTAATTACTATCAACATGGCCACTCGGGAAGGAGGGTCGTAATACCTACTCCAAGTTTATCGTTACATAAACACACACACGGACTCGTATGATATAATATATCAGCGCTGTCCACGTGAACGCTGATATATAGAGGGTGATATTAGAGCGAGCGGCCAACAAACAATAAGGTGTGATAAGCAGATTCGGCGGCGCTTTTCATGTGTCGCCTTTGTCCGAGTTTAATCCGCCGCCGAGGCGCGCCGCCCCGTCAAGCGCGCACGCACCTCGTATCGCCCCGCCTACGCGCTGCGGCCGTAGGCCGTGTCACAGAGTACCCGCACGTATGTAGGCTTCTCCACATTTTTTATACAAGCTCAAGTCCTTCAATATACGAATTCGTTTTGTCAAACTCCTACTGATTTTGACTAAAGAAACAGTTGATTTCGGGGTGAAACACCTCGTAGATGTGCGTAAATGAATTTTAAAATGAATAGAATTATATTGTTCTGGGTTAAAAACAGAAACCAAAATGTGTAATAAATAAAATCTATCTAAGAAGTGAAAGAATAGAAGATACACAGAAAATACACAGAAGCTGTGTTGTGTAATTTTCTTCAATTAAGTTTTACAACGATATTGTTTTACGACAAGTATAATTAGCTTTATGGTTCTGCAATCATGCACAAAGATCGATACCTATCTATCTTAACAAAAAACGCGATATTTACTATTGTATAATTTCACACAAAAAGCACCTTTTGAATACGTTAAAGAGTTATATTAGGTATAAGTATTATGTTGGTTTTGTTAAATTTATCCCCCAATTATTATTAGGTACCTGCTAGATTTACTAACACATATTTTGCTTTTTGCACTGAGATACATAAACTTATTTTAAAAAGTGTATATCGCCCTAGTCTTGCCCTGCCGGGGCGAAACTCCGCTGCGGCGACCAGTCTCGGCATGGTGGACAAAGTTCCGGCGGGATCTCATAGTGGAATGGCTACACCGACTGTCACAACCCAGTGCTGTGTACGCCATAATTATGGCGGTAAGTCCCCTCTTTGAGGAGTGGCTGGAAAGATATCACGGCGTCCTCACCTTCCGCATGACGCAGGTCCTCACCGGTCATGGTAAGTTTGGGAGGTTCTTGCACCGGATTCGTGCGGAAGAAACGCCCGGGTGTTACCATTGTGTGGACCGCCCGGGTGACACCATTGTGTGGACCGTCCGGAGGACACGGTGGAGTATACGGCAGAGGTGAGCCCCACTTGGGCAGATCACCGCGGTGTCCTCGTGGGGGCGATCGGCAGCAACGAACTCTCGCGCCGGACCCTGGTACAGGCCATGGTCCGGAGCGAGGAGGAATGGCAGGCGGTCGCCTCCTTCTGCGAAGCAGAATTGCTAGCGAAGGAGGCGGCCGCACGCGTGAGGGAACGGCCCTCACGCTCCGGCCGCCGGGATCCCGACTCCGATTTCCAACCACCGTAGACGTGGGCCTGCGGACGGCGAGCAATGGGTAGCTCGCCGTCTGGCCGTCCGGTAACCATCCAGATCGAGTCCGAGTTGTCGACGGCATCTCGACTGATTCAAGGAGATGTCAGCAAAACCTTAGGGGCCCAGCAGAGTTCAAGCCTACTGGGGCCATGGGTTGCCTTCTGAAAGGAAAACCCGGGGTCCTGGAACGCAAGGCAAAGAAGGAACATAGGAGTGGGTTTTAGTCAGTAAAAGTCTGACACGCTCTCGCGCTCCACCCTAGAGTGAGAGAAGTCATTGGATGTTTTCCCACCAAAAAAAAACCCTAGTCTTACCCTTTTTGTTTTTGAATGGTGGGAAATCATCAAGTAACTTCTTCCGCTCTGGATGAAGTAGTTTTAGTCAGTAAAAGTCTGACACGATCCCTGTGTCAGACTTACTAAAAACCCCTGTGTTCCTTTGGTTGCCCTTTGCGTTCCAGGGCCGCGGTTAGCGCTGTCAGGCATCGGTTCTAGCGGGTCCAGTCACACATATGCTGACATCGCTTTGAGGCGCGCTTGGAACACAACGCGCCGTCAACCCAGACCTGGTTTGTATCGAACGGTGAGCTACCCATTGCACGCCATCTTAAAGCCTGCGCCTACGGTGGCTGGAAAGCGCCCTGCAACTCCCAACGCTCAGTGCGTCTCCTTCGGCTGCCAGAGCGTGAAGATTACCTCCCTCACGCTTTCTGCCATATCCTTGTCTCGCATTACTATATGACAATAATAATACATGTTTGTACTCGTGTACTGTGAATAGGCACAGCCATGAAGCCAGGATTATACATCAGCAATTTGATTTGTATCGATCGATCCATTATCACTGACAGGACTATTGCAGCCAATTACTCTGATATAGTCTAGGTGGTGAACCGAAACGAGACGCGTGCAACGATTGTTGACAATTCCATTCCGCATTACGAGAACCTCGTGAAAGCCAAGAAAGATAAATAAATCAAGTATGCCTGTTGCGGTCTTCCCGTCCGATTATAATTTAGGTGATTCAAGGCTAGAGTGGTTAGGCTCTTAATAAACTAGTCCGCCTCACCATCAACGATTGCATTACTGCTTACCATCAGGTGGGATCGCAGTCAAGCAGTAGTTTAAATCAATTAAAAAAATATATATTAACTTGGCTCACACAAGGTTGTTGACATGTGGGATGTGGAATCGGAGATCATTGCACCGATAGTCGTGTTGGCCTAAGGCTTCACAGCCACGAGTCTCAACCAACACCGTAGGAGACGCGTTAGGCTACTGGTTCAAGGGCTTCATTCAGACAGCGGTATACCTGAACACGGCTCGTATAGTTAGAAGGTTTCTTTCTCTGGAGCACTGCCCACCATGCGCCAGTGACTTGGACAATGGACCCTTGTTGTTTTTTGTTCCAGATACCGGTGGGACACTATTTTTTATGTTTTTAAATGTGTATTTTTTCTGTTGAAATATTTAAAAATAAAATTTATATGTATATGTTAATGAATAAACGAAATATACCATGTACTCCATACCATCGCATGGATAAGGGCCGGGCGCGAGACGTCATCACCGCTGATCGCCTCCACGAGGACACGCCGCGGTGCTCCACCTAAGCGGGCAGACCTCCACCGTGTCCTCTACGTGCGGTGCTATCTAACACCAGGGTTTTTGTTTTCTCCCAATCCGGAACAGCAACTTTCCCAAACAACCATGTCCGCTGACCAGCATCAGGGGAAAAGTGAGGACGCCGCGGTGGCACCTTCCTAACCACTCCTCAAACACGTACTTTTCGCCATGATTGTGGCGTGCCTACCCAGGTCAACTTTTTCTTTTGTACCTATCTGTCTGTCATGACTTTTCACCTTTCATAAAAATCTTATCTTGCCGGTAAATGCTGATGATGGTGGTGGCATTTAAATGTATTGGACCCGATATGACGACCTTAAAATAATTGATTGCTCTAAAACTATGCCATGAACAAATTAAACTACTGCTGCAATTCCAGAAATCTATAATTGACGACCAGTTATACCAGTTCTTATATAATACTGGAAAAAATACAAACTCAATGTTGGTGGATAATTCAATCAAAAGCAACTACAAGCCTATTCGTAATAAATTACTTACGAATCTTGTTCTATTACTTACCTACTGCGCGACATTTTTATGTCACGTCAAAGTTTTACTTTATTATATTGCTACATTAATTTCGTAACTTCGACTCGTAAATGTACGTACTAAAGTATTTATATATTTGGTCATTTTCATAAAGCTTTTATTGGGGTTTAATTAGCGGCGGTACGTGAATGCGACCGACCAACTCGGCATAGATACGTTGAGACAAGTCATGTGTGTCAAGGCGGAACTCTGTTTACGGTGTTTACCTCGAACTAATCGGGCAATCGAGCACAATATTGAGTCGCTAAATCCCAATATAGTTCGTCATTCACCAATTTCACGGCTCGTAATTAGCTACGACACGGCGCGCCGCTGATTGTTCTACAACTAGACAAGTTTGACGAACAATGATTGGTGCGTTTAGTGTGCGTACGGCAGTCCATAAAAAGAGGTGACGCCGTTTTGTTCCGAGCTGCCTTTTTATTGTGCACTGTATAAATTTATGGAATCATCATCGAGTTGTATGGACTCCTCTATTCGTTCGCAGCGTGGGTCCATAACCATTACGGATTGTATTTTGATACACATTTATTTACACTTGTTAACGTACCGTGGACACGAGACTTTCAGTGGAACTTGTTTTAAATTGCTGCAGTTAATTCATCCTTATGATGTGTTACAATCAACTAGGATTGTTGTATTGTGCTTACTATAAACGGAAGACATAATATGGCAATGTTTTAATGATGATATTCTCGGAAATAAAAATATTTTTCGTTACGAAGTTCCGTTCGAAGTGTGTTACATAGATATGAATAAACAACATCATTTCACACGTCACCTATTTGATATAATTATTATTGGGAAAATTATATATAATAATAATTAATTATTCCCTAGCAACTTGCTTTGAAAGACAAACTTGTGTACCCTGAGGTAGGTAACATAGTACTGGGAAGTTAGCCGATGGGATGAATCGTCGATATCACCATCTCACATGATGAGAACCTTGTGAAAACCGAGAAAAAGAAGGAAATAAAATATCTCGACTTAGCATATGAGGTTCTCGAAATGTGGGATGCAGTGGACTCAGCTGTAATTGTGCTGATAATCGCCCACGCCCTAGTGGCCAAAAGCCTCGACGACCACCTATCGAAGCAACCCTTGCGTGGTTCGATTAATGGGCTGATACAGAAGGTAGTTACTATCTTCTTCAGCTCTGTAGTACTCCTCGATACGGCTCCCATTTTGAGGAGGTTTCTGTTTCCGGAGCCAACCACTGGCAGTTTTAGATCCTGCTTCAGACAACTGCGGAATATTGTTTTTTACATTTTGTTTTGCTTATAATTATTTTTTGAGAAATATTTAAAAATGTAATTTAATATTTATAGAAGGATAAAAAATAAACGAAATAATAATAGCAGTCTACAAAATATTCTAAAGGAGTTTAGGTACAATAACTGGCATAGCCCGTAGCCTGCTATGTGAATTCAGCATAGGGCGTTAACGACGCTACGCAACTACGGACGGGCAAGAATCGTTAGATTTATATTAAAAGTTAAACTTTCTTATTGGCATCCAATCGCAAAATCTGAAAAATCTGTACTAATATTATAAAACTGAAGATTTGTTTGTTTGAACGCGCTAATCTCAGGAACAATTATTTTAGTATGGGATAACAACAAAAACAATCATTAACAATTATTTTAGTATCAAGGAAGGCTTTAGGCATATAACATCACGCTACGACCCCTGGTATGGAACAGCAACCAAAGACGCGAGTGAAACCGCGAGGGATACTTATTGTTATCATAATGGGCTTGCGCCATCTTTGACGTGATATTTGTATCTTTAGAGGGGAAATCAGGTAGACGTAGGATAGGACTTTAACTGACTGAAACCTACCCGTGTTCCTTCAGTAGCCATTTGCGTTCCAGGGCCGCGGTAATTCTTATGAACAATCCCTCAGATGATATTTGAACCTAGTATTCACAAGTTATGGGCTTGGTTATTAGATGAAAAGGTAATCTAAAAATTAACCCAGTTTGGATCATTTAGTCGTCGAAAACGCTTAGGGCTGGTGTGGTTAGCGTAATAATAAGCATAATAAGCCTTTTAATATTCCCACTGCTGGGCTCAGGCCTCCTCTCTAGGAGAGGGAATGGGCCGTAATCCACCACGCGGGCCCAGTGCGGGTTGGTGAATGTCACATGTCTTCGAAGTTTTGGTTCTAGGAGATGCCGGTTTCCTCACGATGTTTGAACCCGTGACCTACAACTCGTAAGTCGGGGCCGTTACCACTCGGCCATCACTGCTCCACTACACAACTGCTGGAGTGGTTACGAGTAGTTTCAAGCTAAACTCAGCTAGATTTGCTCTCGACCGGGTAGAAATCGCAACCTGTACAGCTTCATCATTCACCTCGTATAAATCCTAGACGGTGCAGGTAGTTGTGCAGTACGGACAGCAAAGCAGGCGACGCATGTTCTGTGAAGGGGCTCCAAACCTGTGTAAGGTGTGTGTAAAGTGAATTGCGGAAACCCCACTGTTTCTGAAACAGTCGGTCGTAAAAAAGCTGATGTAAGTATCTATCAAAAATATTCAGACAAAGCTGAACTGAGGACTATACTGAGATTCTAAGTGTATTTAAATTCTAAAATAAATAGTTAATTTCAAGGTAGATGGGACAGTGACTAGCAATAAGAAACAGGTTCTCTACTGCACATTTTTGAACTTACAACAGAAAGACATCGGAGAAAGTTTGAGAAAAACTGTATGTGGCAGATGGCCTTACCAATCTGGGAAAAATCTTTGATAATGTGAGTACATTTTTTTTTTTATTATTAAACCTATGCCTGACTGCGATCCCACCTGATGTTGGTAAGTCTGCCTGATGGTACCTATCTGATGGTGCTGGTACCTGATGGTGGTTTTTTTATTAAAAACCGGCGCATTGTACTTCTCGAAAGAAGAAAGTTCAAAGAACCACTGATTACAATCAATGGTTCATTGAATACAAATTATGCACTAGTTTTGTACAAGTAGGTTGTTCATTGCCTAACGTCCGACCAGGTTGGCAAGATGCAATTATCAAGACTATATATTAGTTAGGTAAGTAATATAGTGTTATGTATTTAAGAAAAATAAATATTAACCAACTATTTATACTAAACCTAACTATGTACAACCCTCCCCCCAACTCTCAGACCTCCTAACTATAAAAATACACGTTGAAGAACTCCTCCATATCCTATCGTTCGAAAATGTTCCCAGAAGACTGGTAGCAATATTGCCATGATGAATGGCAATGCTTATTCTTTAGGCAAAGAATGAGCCTGCCTTCTGGTTACGCAGTGTTGATCAGCCTGTGAGAAATTTCTTTGAAAAGGAGACGCGCACTCCGACCCCATGATCCAAGCTTCTCGACCCCAAACGGCTCAAAGTTGTAATTACTAATAAGGGTACAGTATGATTGTATATGAGTGTGACTGTATGTGAGGTACAGTCTGCCCCGTTTGAGGGTCCCAGCAGCCGCAGTGGCAACACCAGCACAGCCCGCTGAACTTGGGACATAGGATGGTGCAAGAGTGTCGACAAAGGAATTAAATTAATTAAAAATTAAAATCATTTGTAGACTTTTTTAAATGTAATCATGCTGAACTACTTACAAAGTACAAAAATCTGAATTGTAAGCCCAACAATAACTTTGTGCGCTTAACGTCGTAAATAAATATTTTCGTAGGAGGACAATTATTTCGTTGGCACACGGCAGCTGTATATAAGAGACATATGTTCGTATAGTATAGCCGCGGCCAAGGGCTCGTTATTTTCTGGTCAATTGCCGCTTTACGGCGCCCGCGCATCCTCGCTTCCAATTACTGCCCAGCCGCCAACGCTATAAAACTGACTTCTACACTAAATCAGCTTAAGAACCAACTAGTACCATACCACATCCAATCTACACCCTTAAGAAATAAAGCACAATTCTGAACAACAGCGCCGGGATGTACGGTATACGTGAACACGCCAGATGCAAATTATGCTTAGGTAAAACGTGTTTGTTGTCCGTCCCGAGTTTTATTTTTTACAATTATATCGGCTTGGTTACTTGGAAATGCATTCACGAGAAATCGGAGAGGGTTTCGTGATGTTTAATAGGCTTAGATTAGAAGTTAAAAGCCGGGCCGTGGGCAGAGGGGCCATTAAATGGTTCTCAGGACACGGCCACATGACTTAGCTCTCATTAGGTGAAGACTCAGTGGAGAGCAAAAAAGCAGATACCCATATAATCTTTATATAACTCAGGCCTACTTTATTTACTATAAGAGTCGTGAGATCTCAAAAATGGAGTGCAATGAATTGTCTTGTCTGTCTCATGCCTTCCAATAATAACGATAGTGTGTGAGTGAGTCTGGACGCCCCTTCCAGCTTTTCTTAATAGATCTTTTATGAAATAAAAGCTCCAGGCAATTAGTGCTAAAAACTGAAACAGTTTTACAGTATCGCAACGTGCACGGCTTTTGCCGATAACTGAATTTAATTAGGGAGTAATAAACTTAGGTAGTTTTGCGAGAGCAATTAAGATGAAATGCCGACAAAAGGCTTCGGTGCTTTGAAGTCGCCGACGACGGCGTACAGCATCCGCTTTCTCTTGTAGATAAGGCCGGATGTGACGTGGCCTTGCGCCGCACTCCGACGAGACCGGGACATAGCTTTTCACGATTACTTGATACATTCCTTAGTTAGGATAAAAAAATGCTTCACTTAAAAGTTTGTACAATGGATAAATAAGTGCATGAGTCATCTAATGAAAGTTACGGACCGGTCACTAGGTTTATCTTAACACTTTGACTCTGTTTACTAGCGACGACGCGACGCGATGATTACCAACATAAAAGCTAATTAGCAGCAAATATAAGTGTTTTATTTATTTACCTTCTGATTCATACTTCTGTGCATATTCCATGCTACTGAATTCGTACGGGATTTATGAGTGAGGTAGTTTGGATTCGCTATCAGTTTTACGGCGCATTAAATTATGCAGTTTAAGCTACATGCACTTTTCAAGCAGAAGTTCGTCGTACAAGGAGGGAAGCAGTCGAAAGTGGGGGAGGTGGAAGGGCGGGAGTGGTGGGGGCGTTCGGAGCGGGCCAATAAAGGCGCGCAGTAAATCCACGTAATTTAGAGCGGTCGTAAATTAAAGTTCCGCTATAAAGCCGGCCGCGTACCTGCCGCGCCCGCGCCGCGTACCCGCCGACCCCGCCGCGCCGCGCCGCCGCCGCGTCACGCACCGGCCGCGCCGCCTGCGCTCGTAAATCAGCCGCCGTGTGAACTCCGCACATGTCCGAGGCTCCGACCGAGTCCTGCCTCCACAAATAAATTAACATTCTATTATCGTTACATAACGACCTCACTAAGTATTAGACCTACTGGCAGCACACACATTTATTGCGTATTTTGATGGCTGTCAAAATTATGCGGGCTAATGGCGTTGCGATCCAAGGTCCAATATTGGTAAAACTGAACTTATTTTCTTGTACATCGTGTACTGGCTCAAGCAAAATATTGCTTGAGTGTAGCATTCCAAACTGAATTGATGCTATACCCACCCATGTAATGACAGTTGGTTTTCAGATGAAAATTAGGTCGTTTTGATTTCAAAACCAAGCGTTAAACCGGCCGCATAATCTAAAAAAATCCCTAAAGAAGTAAATTTTCTTTGTTCAGCTTGCGTCCACATACAAGCAAATGGATTTTATGTAGAAATTAGGTTTAAAGTGGCATATGTGATGATAAGATATCATGAAGGAATGTACTATATGCAATGTGTAAGATTAGAGCAATGCATATTATTTTGTAAAACTTTCATAATATACTAGAATGAAAGCATTTTGTTCGTTGTTACTGATCGATGCATTTAAGACAAGGAAAATTAAAGGTCATCGCTATTGCTATGCTTTGCTACGCTTTCATAAAAAAGTTTTTCTTATGTGTACTGACCTTTAATTTTCCTTGTTACATGTGAATAAGGTCGCTTCTAGATTTGACTCCTTTTTAATTGCATTTATTTCAGTCCATTCATGTAAATGTTACGAAATCAAATATTTCTTTTCCTGGCCACTGCGTTTATTGCTACACTTTTTATAACACTTCAAACGCTCGAAATTTTGGGAAAAAAACTAACTAAACTTTGATTTCCAAAAAAATTGTGAACTAGCTATTGACAGCGACTTCGCCTGCGTGGTAGTTTAATTATCCCACGGAAACATAAAAAATCTTATGTGCTATTCCAGAACATGGTCTACCGATGTACCAAGTTTCATCGCAATACGTTTAGCTGTTCGATCGTGATGAAGTAAAAAATATACATAGATACTCACGCAGACACGTACTCACAAATTTTCACCTTTATAATGGTAGTCTCGTTAGATATACTTATGATTCATTGATGCTATATTTTTTTATTCTTTTTAGGCACCTATTTTTTCCGTGAATACTCGATAAAAAAGAAACTGCCATTTGAAATTCGATAAAACGAGACAATTGTGTGCGATACTAATGACTTCGAGTCCGTTACGTGAGGCTATACTATGTATGTATCTACTCATATACCTATATATATGTCTGCTGTGTTATATAAGGAAGATTACTGTAAAACAAAGGTATACGTGGCTTTACACTTGTTACTTAGATTCATATATTAGAATAGAAATGCACTTGCTTAGGTATAGGTATAACAACAGGTAAGAACCCGAGCAAGTATAAATCCACATCGTTATCTCCGTTATCAATGATCTACGTAGCTATGAGTTAAGCGTTTTATTATCTAGATAAAGACATTCTTCACGATTATCTGTCAATGTTATAAACGCTAGGAAAACTTTAATAACTGTAGGTGAGCAGGGTCATTCTATACGGATTTAGTGAGTCGTTACAATACCCCTGTTGGTATACACCCCATGAGGCCGTGACGGAGCGGACATCACTTTACGATTACTCACATAAAGGAACACATTATCTGTTTTATCTTACCTTTAAGTTCCCAACAAAAAGATAAAGGTCCTAAGTTTACCCGTCGCGTGTAAATAAATTATCCGAAGTATTGTGCAGGGCGCGCTGGGATTGTCTAAAGTAAACTTGGGATAGGTATATTGTGGTCCCGATTGTCGCAGTAAATCACTCACGTCTCCATCACGTGTTACGTAAAAGGGTTTTATAGTGGGACTTGCATCCATGAAGAGATAACACACATTCAAATGTCACTAGGTAATCATTATATGGCTGTTCCGTACAATGTAAATAAACTGAGCTAATGTCATCAAAAGCATGATCTAATTGTGATTTTTGATGTTTACTTAATAAGCGATAATTTTATTGCATTTTCCTTAAGACAATAGTGTATCACGGAAGAGATTAGTTTGAGTTTAAAAGCGTAGTAGTTGTGTCTTGAGAATGATCTCGGTAAAAATCCCATGCCTTACGTTTTTATCTTAAGCATGTATGGTTATGTGTGCTAAAATCTTGGGTCGAACTATCGTCACATGGGCACTTATGTGTACGGACGCAGGTACTTATGGCGGTGTGCGTGGCCGTGGCGTCACCGCGCGGTGCAGCGCTCGCGTTCGTGCGGAGCTTTGTTATCTGCGATCTGGCCCCGCCCCGCGCCGGCGGCGCGCACAGCCTGACGCGGACAACATGGCGGCCGCCGCCGGCCCGCAATCCCGTGACACTGAGTAGTTAGGCACAGAAGGATCACTCCACACAAGGAGTGAAAACTGGTGCACTTATACGTATGTATGGTGATGATGAAGTATGTCAAATAAATATCAGTCGCGAGTGCAGTTTGTACTTATTGGATGTGAAGGTGTGACTTTGAGTGCGGATGTTTCCGATTGCTATATTAATTAGGCTTTCTGGTACTATCTACACCGTGGCCCCGAGTCCCGCACGCCGGACTGCCGCCACTCGCATTTATGGTCCTAATGAAAACCACTTTAATTAATTCACAGCAATCACATGCGCCATGCACGCCGCAGCTTTTATGTTTATTGTTTCCATATCATTTTAAAGCACCACATTTTGATTTCTCAAGAGTGTCACCGTCATAATGTTTTGTTTGCTGAATGACTGCTGTGTTTATTAACAGTAAGTATTATTACGATTGTACAATTGTTATTAGGTACGTAAGTTTTCACTTAATATTATTAGAATCATGTTAATAGCGCGGCTGTTTTCATAATTACTTTAATTGCGTGCGGCACAAGACCCTCCTACTTTTTCTGCCTGTATGAAGGTATAGTTATGCAGATAGAATCTCATCATCACGTAACGCCATAATTATTATCGTGCTTAAGTCGGTTAATAATTATTTTACATTATTTTTAATATCTAATGCCAAGACAACACGCCATGTTGCATGTTATTACATTTTATGTACAGGCCAGGCGGACCAATGAGTAGCTGGCTAGATCTTCTTCGGTCCTGGTCGTCGGTCGTAGATTAGGTAAACATAAACTATCACCAATGATAACGTGATTCGTTCTCTCCACGCATAAAATAAATCTAGTTGAAGCGCTATGGACACTCATCGCAGTTTTGCAATAGTAGTTTTACAACTCAGACTATATTTAATATTGATTAATAGTTGACTAAGTTGCGCGCTGCTACTGTGCAAGGCTACATAAATGTAGCCTTGAACAGTAGCAGCGCGCAGCTAAGCTAACAACGAGTTTTTGACTAACACTGCTTCTGAAGGCAAGTCACGACACAATACAACATAATACAAAATGTGAATCTGCCTTTTCTTTATACCTGCAACGCTACGTCTACGAGCTGATACATTACATCTTGGATCTACTGCACCGCGTCTATGCACTACTGTTTCGTTTGTTCAACGAACTGCTAAACCGCAAATATGAACTGTTACGCTGCGTCTACGAAATACTACGCGGCATTTACAAACAGATTGATAGGCAGCGTCTACGAACTGCTACACTGAGTCGTAAGTGCTGCCTGTTGCGTTTTGCGATATCTTGCACTGCGTCTACTAAATAATATCCTGCATTTACGAGCTGCTACGTTGTATCTTCAATCTTGTACGCTGTTCCTACGAACCGTTAAGCTGCGTAGCAAAATACTTCACTGTGTCTATGAAATACTACGCAGCGTCTACGAACTGCTACGTTGGGTCTACAATCTGCTACGCTGTGGCTAAGTACGACTGTGCTGCGTCTTCGATCTACTATGCTGCGTCTAAAACTGCTGCGCTGCGTCTGCATACTGGTACACTGAGTCTACGAACTGCTAAACTGCCTTACAATCAGTTATCTTCTACTGTTACTGTTACATAATTGCAACTTTTTCATTAAGGTATGTCGGACAATCATATCGGAATAACAGTTCGTCATACCCTATAATTATCGCTTTCGCTTGCCATCGCTCCTCCCCAGTCGATTCGTGCCCGTCGACTGAGTTCTGCACAATCGCTCTTTGAAAAAATAGAAAAAAACCGAGAAAATAGGTAATCATTAAATTGAAAGAGTATAGAGCCTTTCAAAATGCACGAAGCAAAAATAAGCGCCTGATATTCTAAACATTTGCACTCTAATTTATACAACTCGCTAACCATATGTTTGTTAAGATACTGATTAGCGGGTAATCATCAGTGTACCGCCTCGAGTTGACATTTTGAAAATATCGGAGTGTGGTGACATGTACGAGTATAAAGAGTTGTTATAGAATCCAGTGACGATGATATCGCCGCAACGACACTAGTTCATGAAAGGCCACCTTCACGAGTAGTAGTATCTTTTTTTTTTTTTTTTTAATTGATATAAACCAGCGCTTGACTGCGATCCCACCTGATGGTAAGCAGTGATGCAATCATTGATGGTGAGGCGCACTAGTTTATCAAGAGTATCTTATGTAGTAGTCCTATCTTACGTAGAAATTTATATGTAGGAACTTATGGTTAGACTGAAAGCTGATCTCAATATAGTTGAGAATAGTTGGGCAGATTGATTAACTTCTATAGGTACAGTCAGAAGTCAAAAATGCTGTTGTATTTTGCTGACGCTAAAGGCTCATTTAGGTGGTAAATAATCCAATGACTTCTCTCGCTCTAGGGCGGAGCGAGAGGGTGTGTCAAACTTTTATTGACTAAAACCCAATCCTATGTTCCTTCTTTGCCTTGGTTTCAGGGAAACCGAGGTTCTCTTTCGCACAACTCATGATATAGGTAATTGAGTTTGACTTCTAGGAGTTTTTTTTTTTTTTTTTAATTGATATAAACTAGTGCTTGACTGCGATCCCACCTGATGGTAAGTAGTAATGCAATCGTAGATGGTGAGGCGCACTAATTTATTAAGAGCCTATTCACTCTAGCCTTGAAGAGACCCAAATTATAATTGGACGGGAAAACCGCAGCAGGCAAATTATTCCAGTCCCTCGATGTACGCGGTATAAATAAACGACGAGGCGAAACGCTTGGTCCGGACGGAGTGACATGAGACTGACACTTTCATATCATAGATGACCCTTTTCAACCGACTTCAAAAAGGAGGAGGTTCTATGTTCGGCTGAATGTATTTTTTTTTACGTTGAGTTTATTAACGATTTCTCAGTCAATTGTGGACCGATTTTGAATTTTTTTAAATATTGAAACGTAATGCTTCCGAATTGGCCCCATTGAGATATTGTTATGATCTGATCATGAATTTCGAAGTTATGGAACAGAACTCCTCATAGGATCACAGCAGAACCGTCGTAACAAGTAAAATTGCTTTGTTTATACGTGTAGTCGATGACTGACTGAAAGAAGAGGGGGAATATATCGAACTGATCTGATGATGAAGCCTGAAGTTAGGCACCGGAACTCTGTAATAAATTAATGTAATCTAACCGTGTTTGGGATTATTACAATTGTCATGGTATGCACTCTGGCTCTATTGTATTTAAGTTTGGATAAGGGGTACTTTTTAGTGGTGGTACCATTACTAAAAAGTGTAAAATAAAAAATGTTTACAAAAAAAAAACACAACCGACTTCAATGTAAAAAAAAACACTGAAAAGTGCAAAATAACATTAATTTCAGAAGTCGGTGTTAAATAACGAAGCTATTTTAGAAACACCGACTTCCCAAATTAAAGTTATTTTGCACTTTTCTGTGTTTTATTTTGTAAAAATTTTGTTAGATAGGAATTCGTAAGCAACAGATTGCATTTTTTGCAGGAATGGGTTTTCTCTTTCATAATTAAAATTTTGTGTTTATGATAATTCATTCTAAAAAAATACAACATATCATTTAGCTAAATATACATATCATTTAGCTAGGTACTGATCTAATAGAATAGCTGCTATTAGTATATTTTTGTAAATGTTTTTGATTATAGAGGAAAAAAATTGTCGGTTACTTCTTCCTTAAAAGGCTCGATTTATGTATAAAGTATTTCATTTTTGATACGGTACCTATATAGTTACTTTGTTTTCCATTAGAATGCGGAACAGACTCTCATGTTTTTGAACCTATGTATTTGGCATCAAATGTATCGAATTACCCTACTCGCCAAGCTTCAGTTTCAAACAAGAGGTAGTCAGTACTACAATGACATTCTCAACTACATTTTATCGAAATCAGGCGAGATTTCGATAAAATGGAGCTGAGATTGAGCATGGATTTGAGAATATTTCAATTATTCTACTTATTATCCAGCAAAACATCACAATAAACATAGCATAGCATAAGCATATAATCAGCTTTTATATTGTTCCCACTGCTGGGACTCAAGCCTCTTCCCTAGGAGAGGGAATGAGTTGTAATCCGCCACGCGGACCTAGTGCGGGTTGGTGGATGTCATACTTATGTCTTCAAATTTTTGGTTCTGACATCCCGGTTTCCTCGCGATGTTTTTCTTCACCGTTTTGAGAGCAGTGGTGATGAAATAAATTATACAAAGTAATGTGCCTGACTGGGTTTGAACTCGCGACCCACAACTCTTAAGTCGGGATTGGACCACCACTGCTCCACATCACAATAACTACTAGGAATCAATTTGTGAATAATTAAAACAGCTACTGGACTTTACTGGCAAAAATCTCGTCAAAAACTCAACTATCTATTTTAATTTATTATTTCTTATTCAAAACGATGTTACCTAGCTATAAAACCAGGATTATTTCCTAATAGGTAATAATGAACAATATAATAGTAGGCATTTAAGTTTTCACTCTACGCTACTACGGTATTCACTATCTGCACGAATATTTTTATAATCCATTCGTGATTAATTAGACTGAATCGTGAGCTCAATCAACTATTCTAAACTCTTTTAGAAACTTGAAATTATAAATTAAAGTATTAAGTATAGGTACTTATAGCAATTACTTGATTACGTACGATTATTAAAAAGCAGGTCTTTCTAGTATTAGATACTTAAGTGCTTTCTTACTTATTTTCACGGATTTTCTCGTGAATAATTGGATTTACTTCGTTATAAATATTAATTCTGATGTGTGATACAACGATTCGCATTGCATTGAGAAAATATAATTAAACAACCGGCAGCCGGATCAAATTTCAAATTGCTATCAGAACGGGACGCATTCATATTTTGTAGGGTGACCACGATCGCGTATACTCTGTGGTATACATACCGAGATTTATAAAAACCAGATACCTTTTTTATACCTAATAAAGTTTCTACGATATCGTTTAATTCCTTCAAGTTTATTTATTTATATATTATCACAATATTAAGTCGTGGTTATTATAAAACAAATAAGCCTGAATCCATATAAAATTTTTTTCAAGGAAAGATAAAATACACTAGACAGAAGTTCTTGTGTTTTTAATAACTAATAGAATATTTTTGTTATAGAACCCTGTCATTATCTACCTACTTTAAAAGATCTTAAAATATCTAAGAGTTTCCTACATTTCCGCCCCAAATTAATGAAAAATACCGCATTATACCAAAAGCACGTCCCGACAAAAAATAAATCAAGGAAATCGTAGTCAGTGTTGTAATGGTGTGCGGGTTGTGAGACATCTCCCTGGCGGCTATTTGTCGCGGGCGACAGCGCGGCAGCTCTCCCCCAGGCGTCGTTAAAGCACCGCGCGTCAACGCCACTTCCCTGATTTATTCGGCTTTATTCGCGCATTTTCGCGCTTATTCGCCTCTAGCCACATTTATTCGAGCTCCCACAACTGACACATAAATGTCACTTTTGTTTCTCTTTACGAAACGATTTAGATCCTCTGTACGCTCGGGGACGATACGCTGAGTAAACCTTGAACCTTTAGTGACTTGTGAGGATATGTTAGTCACTTGGAGTTAGATCGAGGCAGTTGGAGTTAGCGTATTTTTTAAAGGTTTAGGGATTGATTAGTATGACGGCAAATAAGTATAGCACCTACCTATGGTATGAAAGAAGATTACATGATGCAATCCCAAGGAGGATGATGATCATAAATGGGTCCAGACTGACGACACTAGTCATAGACATAGGCACCCGAGTGTCGCCACATCGACCGGCCCTGTACGTCTCGCATCCAGCGGATTCCTGCGACTTGCATTTCCGATAAGTAATAATCTGTAGTATTACCGATCTTGAGAGAAGTGGATAAATTATGACCTTTCCTTTGTCTCTATACCTCACAACCTGCAGCAGGATAGGTCTGGTCCTGAAATCTGACTGACATGGCGTATATGTTATCGGTCTAAAATATTACCCAGTATCTTTATTTTTTTATTTTTTAAATGTTATAAACTATATAGTGCTTGACTGCGATCCCACCTGATGGAAAGCAGTGATGCAATCGGTAAATGTGAATCGCACTAGAGTCTATTCACACTAGCCTCGAAGACCCTAAATTATAATTGGACGGGAAGACCGCTGCATTGTAGAGAAAATAATTCCCTTCGTTTTGAATACTAATACAGCTCCTACCAAATTCTCATCAAATCGTTTTTAGCGATAAGACCGCCCAATGGACACCCTATTAATTTTAAGTTCCTAATGTAATTTTATTATTGGTGTACAATAAAGAGTATATCTATATATCTATCTGTCATCATCATCATCATCATCATCATCCTGCCCTTGTCACGTGTTGTTTGGGGTAACAGGCGGCGAAACACATATTTTTCTTCTATTCTGTCCTGTCTCCCGTCACACTATCACTAACTCCCTTTTCTTTCATAAAACTTCTAACACAATCCATCCATCTATTTTTTCCTTACAATTTTTTTTTAATGTGGAATGCATTAAAAGTATTGAGTATTTATAAAAACTTCATGCAACACAAACGTACAAAGGTGGACTAAATATCTACCTTAGGCATTTCCTATCAGCCAACCAAGGGTGGTGGAGAGTGGAGAGATAACACATGGTAAATGCATAAAAAAAACAATATAAAAGAAAATTCAAGTTATTATTCTAAAATTTAAAAAAATGATTGTTTGGATGGAAGGGAAAAAACTGATTCGATTATGAAAAATCTGACACTTATAGAATTCTACACTAGACGCCGCGTGCCACAAACTACTTTTTATTAGAAAAAAAAATCCTGTGGGATGAGCAGTGGCGTAGGTACCTATTAAAGGAAAAGTAAGTCTTGATAAACAGGCGAAATTAATTAGTATGTAAGTGTTAGGTGAAGTACATACCTACATTATAAAAAACTGGGCAAGTGCGAGTCGGACTCATGCACAGAGGGTTCCGTACAAACTTACCTATTTATAGTTCAATTCCCGAATGGAGTCTCGACGATTTTTCCGAATCGCATAAAAAGATTTTTTTGTTACGTAACAACAAATTTACTATTTTCAGATTTATTCCTATATATGTGCTATAAGACCGTGCTTTATGCCGAATTTCAGGATTCTGTGTCAACGGGAAGTACCCTTTTGAATTTTGATACCTTGAGAGTGTCGAAATACACGTTTGTTGCAACAAAAACGGCCGTATCTTTTTTTTCGTTAATTTATAAGTTTGATTTTTTCACAGCTTCAAAGGACCGCAGATTTGAGTACCTATGCTTTGAGGTTTTAATTTCAACTCGATACCTTCACGCGTTCCCGAGATAAAGGGTCTTGACTTTGTCGATAAAACGGTTTTCCTGGAGATTACGCTTGACTCAAGGCTACAATGGGGTCCTCATTTAACATCTCTTGCAGGACGGCTTAGCTCAGCTGCATATGCTGTTAGAAAAATCCGCCAATTTACGGATATTGATACCGCTAGACTAGTCTATTTTAGTTATTTTCATAGTATCATGTCATACGGTATCTTACTATGAGGACGGGCTGCAGACATTGACTCAATCTTTATACTACAGAAAAGAGCCATCAGAGCTATTTACAATCTTCGCCGGTGCAATTCTCTAAGGGAACTGTTTAAGGATATTAACATCATGACGGTGCCTTGTCAACATATTTATGAAAACATCATGTAAGTTAGAAAAAATCTTCATCTTTTTAGCATAAGAGGCGATAGACATAAGTATATTACAAGAAATAGGGACCAATTAGTTCAACCAGGTTTCAGACTGGCTAAAGTGGCCTCTTCTTTCATGGGGTACTGTTTGAAGTGTTATTATAAAATACCTTCCCAAATATTAGAACTCAATGAAACGAAATTTAAATCTTGTATTAAACGCACACTATGCAGGCAAGCATATTGTAAGTTGGAGGATTATATTCAATTTAAAAATGCTTGGCTGAATGCTGGTCCAGCTCCACTACCACCGGGGTGTACAAATTTATTAGTTATAAAAAAAATATTATTTCTCAATGTTTTTTTTTTGGAATTGTAGAATACTATTGTAGTAAGTATTGTATAATGTAGAATAATTTTATTCAAAGTTTGTAAATGTGAGTACCATGGAGCTATTGCTAGCTTTTGGACTTGTTTGACATAAATGAGCATGGCAGTTAAGAGTTTGTCAAGCTCACTCAAATGTCTCACTGATGGTGGCGCGTGTGTTGGATCATTCGGTTCCCTTCAAAATGGTTGAGCTGAGTGGTGGTAATATTCACATCATGTCCGTGAACGGGCGCTGTGAGTTGAGACTGGTCATCTCTTAGCTGCCAGTTGCTATTTTAATATCTATATTTAGTTTTTATTTTTACTTTATTGACATTGTTCTCACATGATAGCGACAAGAAACATGTAACAGAGATATTTGTAATTACAAAACATGATTGAAAAGAGTGTCCATGGAGTTTCTTGCACGCGCATTCTTCTCCATAGAGATCTACGCTTTGGAATGTGCAATTAGCATCATTTTTTTCTGACTGACTGACTTCTTGACATTTCAAAAGTGCTTGTAAACGGTTTATTTGAAATAAAATGCTTTGAATCTTTGAATCTTTGACAGACAGACAGACAGACAGACGGACAACAAAGTGATCCTATAAGGGTCCCGTTTTTTCCTTTTGAGGTACGGAAGGAATATTGAGATAACGGGTGAATATGATAATTGGTGGGTATGGAAGAAAAACATGATTTAAACCCAAATAAGTTGAGAGACAGGAGCTTATTGATGTCATTTTGATATTTATAGGTAGGGGCAGGGAAGTGCGAGTAATACAAGTATATAAGCCCGGCTTGACGGGAAAATAATACCTTACCACACCACACTCATCTATATCATAAAACACACAAATGAATTAAATTAAATAAAATTCTAATTTTTAAACTTCGCGCGCCTACGCGGTTATGCTAAGTTGCCATTTCGTGTTCATTCACCGTAGACAGAGATATCTGTCTACGTCATTCACGCACGATACGTAGGACACGCACATTATGCAATGTTGCCGCTCTGAGTGCAATCTCTCCGATATCACACTCTAAGGTCCGACCGAGATCTCGGTCTCGGTCTCGGTTCTAGTTATTCTTGGCTAAAAATCAGGCCGAGATTCTCGGTCTCGTTCTCGGCCTGATTTACGCCGAGAATCTCGGCCATGGCCGAGACTTCTTGAGGTTCAACAAATCATTTATTTTCCCTAGATTTAGAGCTTATCGCTCCATCTACCGACGGATGGGCGAATTAGGTGCAGGTTTGACGTTACTCGCGTTTCTGTTTACGATTGCTGATTGATTGGCTAATGGCTTAACGTCAACAAGCGCTGACTTGTCGGGGAAATACCTTTCGTATCTCATTTGTTTTTTACATGTATGTCAATTTATTGTCAATATTTGGATTTAAATAAACATAATTCACGGATTGTTATTTGACAAGAATTATTGTTAATAGATAAGTGAAAAAGTTGCGTGCGAATTGAATTGGTTTGATTTATGTGAATTTAAATTGGTAAGTAGGTATCTAGTGTTATTTCATTTCTTCCTTTTTTACTTGTTATGTTGTTGTTATTAGCGGAATGGTATCATTATTTCATATTTACATCTGTCGATCGGCATTATTTAATAATTATGTGAAATAAATACGCAGCTTTTTTAAAGACTTACTTTTTAAACACGTCGCGCGTCGATCGTGCGTTTACCTATGTACCTATGCTTATGTACCTATTCGGTGCCTAAGTGTTACCAAGTGTTTTTAATATTCTCAATTTTTTTTTCTATGTTAAAATATAGTTCTGTTCGATTTTGATTACGAAGTGTTTTTAATATTCACAATAAAAAAATACTTTTTTATGTTAAAATATAGTTCAGTTCGATTTTGATTATTAAGTGTTACTAAATGTTTTTAATATTCACAATAAAAATTACTTTTTTTATGTTAAAATATAGTTCTGTTCGACTTTGATTTCTAAGTGTTTTGAATACGTAAAATAAAAAATTGCTGAAACAAGCACTATTTCGTATTATTTCGAGATTTAACATACTAAATGTTATAGCGCCATGTCTCGGTCTCGGTCTCGGTCTCGGCCGAGAATTTATTTTATTCTCGTTCTCGGTCTCGGTCTCGGCCGAGACAAAAAAACAAGGTTCGGTCGGACCTTATCACACTCTAACACTTAACAAAAAAAAGAGATTTTATTTATTTTATTATAACTTTGAAATGAATTCGGAAACGATACTTGTGGTTGTGGAATGTGGTGTATGTGTGGATAATTGGCCAGGTAAAGAATTTGAGTTTTAGAGATAAATATGATCTCGTAACTTCACAAATATTCTAATCAGGAGTAGGTTTACCTATCCCTGATTAGAATATTTCTCAGAAAAGTAAATCACATAATAGGCAGTTTTTATTTTTCTCAAACGATAAGAATGCTTGGAATACATCAGATTATAATGACTTAAATACCTTCGCTGGTGCTATGAAAAGACATCAGAATTCTCAAAAGCACTTGAATGCTGTTATTTCATTCTGTAGTTTTAGTAAACCGAAAGAAACTTCTCGTGACGAAATTTCTAAGTAGGTACATTCAATTCTTAAGTTGATCAGAATCGCGGGCTTGCGGACGGCAAGTAATGGGTGGCTCGCCGTCCGACCGTCCGGTAACCGTCCGGACCGAACCCAAGTCGTCGACGGCGCGTATCATCCGCGCGCGCCTCAGGGAGATGTCAGCAAATCGTAGGGGCTCAGCAGGGTTGAAGCCTACTGGGGCCACGGGTAGTGTGAAAGCGAAGCCCGGGGCCCCGGGATGAAGGCAAAGAAGGAACAGGAGTGGGTTTTTAGTCAGTAAAAGTCTGACACTATCTCTCGCTCCGCCCAAGAGCGGGATTTGTCATTAGATGATTTTCCCACCTAAAAAAAGCGAAGAACGAAAAACTATGGCTGTTTAAATTGTGAGTATTTGCTAATTATATTACAACTACACATTAATTACTTTAATTTATACTTACATTAATTTAAACAAATGATTGATTACTACAATATTTTGTGGTTGTGTGTGAGTGGATTCAGAAGTAAAAAGCTATAATACAATGTTGTGAGCGAGCAAGAGTTGCCAAAAAATATCAATAGATGGTTCTTATATAGTTTACGTCATTTTATGATACAGGTATGATGTTTAAATAATTCTATCTTATTATTAACCTTTTGAGTGCGTAATTAGAGACACAATAGAAAGACAATGGCGCGTGAACGCCGGCGTTAATGCGGGGATCAACAGCTTACCAAATGAAAATGTAGCAATTAAAATCAGCATTCAAAGATTCAGCGGATTATAGCGCGAGTTTTTTTTTATTTGGAATATTAGGTAAGTGAGTAGTACTGGGTTCCTTGGCTTGCCCCTATAAAGGTATCTGGCACGCCACTAGGTAGGGGAGGTCAGCTCAAAACAGCCACCTTAACTGTGAGTTCAAAAACATCTTGTTACTCGTAAATTACAGATTTTTTAAGAAAATAGTGTACTACTAGGTAGATAATTTATTAAACTTCTATTATGTGTAAATAAAATTCACCTAAATTTTAAAATATTTATGTGATTTGACAACTTGTCTAAAAACCGCTTTGCCCGAAAGCCGTCTAAAACGACCATAGGCATAAGGGTAACGTGGCCAGCAAAAATGTTCACATAAACTGTATAGTTTTGAATGGCATATTATATCGTCTTTGATGAAATGATAATACTAAAAATGTAGTTTAAAAATATATTTATTAAAAATACGATTGGTATCAAATCTTTATAACTTAAAAATATCCTCAAACTAGATAGCTTCGGTCAAAAATATTTATATTTTTGTATTCATGTTCGCTTTGATCATAATCAGCCTTAAATGTACCTACCTATTTAAACTAAATTTGCAGTCATCAGACTTCAAAAGGATATTTGAGGGCTACTTCCTGAACATCTTTAATAGCTCGCTTCATCGTAGTCTCGTCCCATGATTCTTGGTTAATAGTCATCTATAATTGTTGACCAACTAAAAAAAAACCGGGCAAGTGCGAGTCGGACTCGCGCACTGAGTGTTCCGTACAAACTTACCTATGAAAACCACCAGTTACCAGTTCAATTCCCGAATTGAGTTACGAAGATTTTTCCGAATCGCAAAAAAAGTTTTGTGACGTAACTTCAAATTTAAAGTTTTCAGATTTTTTCCTATACTTGTGTTATGAGACCTTACTTCATGCCAAATTTCAGGATTCTGGGGAGTACCCTTCAACAGGGAGTACTCTACGAATTTTGATTCCCTTGAGAGTATCTAAATACACGTTTTTTTTGCGACATAAGCGGCCGTATCTTTTTTTTTCGTTAACTCGAGAAGTTTTATTTTTAAGAGACCGCAGACCTGAGTATATGGTTTTAATTTCAACTTGATACCTCCACGCGATCCTGAGATAAAGGTTCTTTACAGACAGACAGACAGACGGACAACAAAGTGATCCTATAAGGAATCCGTTTTTTCCTTTTGAGGTAGGTACGAAACCCGAAAAACGAATAACTAGGTAATGTATTTTTTTAAATGAGTTTTGTACGTTTGATGGTACTTTTATTTGTAGTTTTACACACAGCAATGACTTCACATGATGTTTACTCGTTTTTTTGTTTTCATGATGTTTAGATTTTTTTCAATAGATCGAAAAAAATCTTTAGATATCAACTAATTATTCCAGCAAAATGAATAGAATGCACGATTTATATAAGTACCTAGGCCACGCAGACAAACTCACAGATAAACGTTACTTTATTAATATATATTTCAATTAAGGGTAAAGCAGTCAGTAGGCCGCTTTACCTGGTCCGCTTTGCCTTTAGACAACCAATTTTTTAAAACATTATTTTTCTCTCTTTTTTTATCATACTTCGGAATTAATACCACACAGACAAAGCTAAATAACTAAGTATCCTCAATGATACAATAGAAGCATTTAAATATTTTGAAACTTAATCAAAACAGGACGAAGTCACCTTGTCTTTTTTTAACAAAACGTGCAATAACAATATTTATGTCGCTACAACTACCAAGCCTTCACCGAGCGCCATTAAATTAGTGAGCGGGGCGGGGCGGGATGCTAACTATGCGCCAGAGTGGTAATATAGCTCTACCTTTACAAATAACTGAAATATAAAGCGTGGCCGCTATGAGCTGACCTCAGCTCATAGCGGCCACATATTTTTGTGCGTTTTTCTCCATAGAGATCTACGCTTTGAAACGTGCAACTGGTTCAATAGTCTTTTTAGGGTTTCGTACTTCAAAAGGAAAAACGGAACTCTTATAGGATCACTTTGTTGACCGTCTGTCTGTCTGTCAATACCCTTTATCTCGGGAACGCGTGGAGGTATCGAGTTGAAATTAAAACCATATAATAATCAGGTCTGCGGTCCCTTGAAACTGTGAAAAAATCAAACTTCTGAGTTAACGAAAAAAGTTAAGGCCGTTTATGTCGCAAAAAACGTATATTTCGACACTCTCAAGGGAATCAAAATTCATAGGGTACTTCCCATTGACCTAGAATCCTGGAATTTGGTATGAAGTAAAGTTTTATAGCACAAGTATAGCAAAAAATCTGAAAACTGTAAATTTGTAGTGACGTCACAAAAAAAAACTATTTTGCAATTCGGAAAAATCTTCATAACTCAATTCGGGAATTGAACTGTTTCCATAGGTAAGTTTGTACGGAACCCTCAGTGCGCGAGTGTGACTCGCACTTGCCCGGTTTTTTTAGTGTCCTAACTTGACAATAATGTTTTTTTTTATTCTTGATAGGTTCGCGCTTGACCGCTATCTCACCTGATGGAAAGCGACGATGCGGTCGACGATGGAGCGTGCTTACCTAGGAGTAACCTATTCACTTTTGACTTAAAGATTCCCGGGATGTAGCAATCAGGAAACACAGATTCCGGAAAGGAATTCCACTCCTTAGCTGTACGCACAATGAATGTGTTCCCAAAACGTTTTGTGCGTATAGGTGGGATGTCCACCATGTACCGGTGGCGCATTGCCGTCCACCTGGTAGTCCGATGATAGAACGGGCTAGGCGGAATTAGGTTATGTAATTCCGACGCGCACTCCCCGAAATGCAACCGGTAGAAAACCGATAGGCTAGCAACTCGGCGTCGATGCTCAAGACTTTGAAGCCTCGACTCAACGAGTGCATCATTGCCAATGATTCTCCTGTCTCGCCTTTCAATTGCCTCAAGTGCATCAAGTTGGTATCGGACAGATCCGTCCCAAAGATGAGAGCAGTACTAATAATATACGATCAGTATAATAATACACGATCGAACTTGCGCTTGGTAAAGTTTGAGCAGCTGTTCCGGCGTGAAGTACTGTCTGACCTTCGCGAGGACTCCCAGCTTTTTTGCTGCCAGTTGAGTCTTTGCTTCGATGTATGGCCCAAAGTTGAGTGTTGACGTCAGCGTAACACCAAGAAGATCAAGATGGTCGGTTATCGGCACAGCAGCCTATTCAGCCCTTTTTTTTTTTTGTTGCCGGGGTGGAAAATCCTCATGGATGTCCTTCGCCTGGGGCAGGCGAAGGGGTCTGTCAGACTCTTACTGACTAAAAACCACCTCGGTGTTCCCTCCCACACTTGGACCGGGGATCGTGGGAGCTGATACGTCATCCATGATCCCCGGCTAGCCTATTCAGCCCTGCTTCAACTTTGCGGGGCGAAAAAAGTTGGAGCAGGGCTGAATTGGCTCCTTTTAGCGGAAAATAGACACGCCTGGGTTTTAGTAGCATTGAACCTGACCAAATTGGCATCGGCCCATTCAGAGACTACTTCCAAGGACAAGTTCAAGCGCTCGACCATAGCCTCTCGGAAAGACTGGATCTGTGACACACTAGCTTGCTTGCTGGATATGTAACTCTCAGCAACAGTGCTGTCGTCTGCATACCCAAAGGTACCGGGCTTAAGCAGATCATTTATGTGCAGCAAGAACAATGTTGCCGAGAGCACTTACCCCTGAGGGACCCCGGCATTAATGGCCATTTGACCGGACGAGCAACCATCGATGACCACTCGGATGGACCGGTCACTCAGGAAGTCTGCGATCCAAGCACACAGACCAGCATGTAAACCGAAAAGAGGAAGCTTACTAATAAGGCTTTCGTGCCAGACCCTATCGAAAGCCTTCGAGATATCGAGGGAGACCGTGAGGAAACCGGTATGTCCAAGAACCAAAAATTCAAAGACATGTGACATTCACCAATCCGCTCTGGGCCCGCGTGGTGAATTACGGCCCATTCCCTTTCCTAGAAAGAGGAGGCCTGAGTCCCAGCAGTGGGGACATTAAAAGGCTGATTATGCTTATGCTAGCTGGGTCAGCCCAACTACCCTTTTTGGGCACGGGCTGGCTCTCTTCTTCTGACTTACGTCATTCGCCTTGTGCATACGAGCGTCAGCCCATGCCTGGTATGCCGTGTGCTTAAGCACGTTAGCGCGACACTACGACAGCGCACCAAACCAAGGGCGAGCTTGGCCAGACATTGTTACGTCAGAGAATGGAATGTAGTAATCCATTCCCAACCGCAACACATTTGTCATAGCATCTGCGCACGCCGATGGATCATCCGAAGAAAAGCAAGTAGGCTGCCAAGGATAACATATGCGAAGGAAGATCGCATGCCATCCCAATCTGCTAACCTATATCGCCAAACCCGCCTGGTGCCTGTAGGGCAGGGATGGGGCGTAGATCAGACTGATACAGATTTCAGCAGACAGTGGTTGGAAGTTCGGAACTACCTAACGGTGATGATATCGACACTGAGTAGCGGTCTGGATCTGTTGTCAGCAGAAGGCCCAAGCAGTTAGCCGTGTGCGTTTCCAGCTGGGTGAGATTTAACGCTAGCGCAAGCTTTCGCGTCTCTCGACCAGCATGGTCTGTGCACCGGTATGGGAAAAGCCACTCCTGATGGTAGGCATTAAAATGCCCCAGTAACACCAGTTGTGCGGAAGGGTACCTCTGCTGAGCCACATCCGCCGCCTCACTAAGGTACTGTGTGAGCCTGGTCGTCTCCTGATCACCACTGTGCGAACAGTAGACACAAGCATAGATAATTTTATCCATGCCTGTGTCTACCAGAGCCCAAAGCGTTGAGAATCTGGAATCTTTAAGGTTGCGGAGACGCCGATAGCAGATGTCGTCCCTGGCGTACAAACACACACCAGCGTGTGATTTAAAATTGTGCTTCAGAGTAAACCCTGGGTAAGACAGGTACGACACGTCTGACGGACTTCTTATCTGCGTCTCCGAAAGAAAAAAGTGGGAAGGTTTTTCAGTCTCCAGGTGATGATGGACTGCTGCGAGATTGGAGTGCAGACCTCTAATATTGCTGAGGTGCACTTTAAGTGAGAGGGAGTGCAGCCGCTGTTTAACTTTTCTCTTTACAACCCTGGCATATTAAGAGTGAGGTAGGAGAGGAGAAGGAAGTGAAATGGAGTCCCATGCTGCTAACCTTCAGTCACAAACTGGCAGGACAGCATCATTGGGGTACTAGTCTGGAGACTGCGGGGACGCCCGAGCCCCCCCGGAAACGACCATCGGGCCCTCTCATCTGGACGCCAACCAGCACGATGGTGCATTCCGGGATTTTTCGTCAGTTGGCGGGGCAGCCTTTCATGTGTGGCTAGCACATTACTTGGGCCCCCAACTAACTGCGGTCGGCCAGCGGTGCACCGTGCCTCGGATCCCGCTACCCTCCGCGACTAGTCTCCCAATACGTCAATACCAGCGCGGGTCCGGCTAGTCTGCATACATTAGAACCGCCACTTCGACCCAACTCCTCTAAATTGGCTACACTGGGCATCGTACCGGAACACGGCTAGGCCGTTTGGCGGTACGTCTTTGCCCAGTGGGAGGTCACAAGCCGTTGGTCGAAACTTACCACCAGTTAATGTCACCTGATTAGCACCACCCGGGGACCACGTGTAGGGCCTAGCTATGGGTATTCTCCTACGGACGTGGGTGACTCAGCCCCCATGGTTTTGACATTCACACTTTGAGATTAAGTTTATCATCAAGCACTTTTATCTAAGTTTGGGTTTTGTATTGTCCTAAAAAACCCAAAGTAAATAGATAGGTAGATACCTAGAACAGTCCAAATACCAAACATGGTAACGTAAATTAAACTACGAACTCCATGTTTAGGAGTCATTAGACTCTAAAATGTTTGTTTCGTTTGTGGCAATGACATCTAAATATTTTACATTAGTTGATCTCGTAATGACCCTTAACTGCGTTCGGTTGATAAAATGAGCAGATAACAAACACACAGTTGTTCGAAGATTACAGTGACTCTAGTACTTACGTTATTTATTTCAAAATAATGGCGTCTCCTACTCTACCAATAAGCCTTTCTGAAGTGAATTGTTTAAGTGATGAAAAGTTTGAGTCTGTATTTGGAAATGTTATAGAATTGCGCACAGATGCGGCTGTACAAGTTAAGAAAAGGAGGCCATTTCAGGATCTTACAGCTCTTTGCGACGCATTCCAAACTTATTTAGAGGAAATTGGAGTAGAAGGTAGGTTAAAAGGATATTTAAAATAGGAGGCAAACCTTGAGATGACAAGCTTCACTTAATTTAGTAGGTGCTTGCCTGTGTTTATTTTTGTACCGGTCTACAATATTTTGTACTAAACAACAAATAACACTGAAAATAAAGCCTTTTTCTGAAAACTGCATCAAAGTTGGTTAAAAAATGACAATTACTTTTGGTAGGAATATCTGTCTCTTGTGTACGTGTCATCTAATGGGAGTGGGAGTTCCGTGACATTGTTGTTTGTTTTGTGCATCTTTTGTCTGTTTCTTGACAGTTCTCCCTGCCACAAGATTTGAAATACTTAATTTTAGAACGGATTTGAGTATTTTCTATTTCCGATTTTGAATAAAGTTACTTTTTGATACTTTATGATTTTAAAACCATAGCTACCTAATTGAACGGAACCCTAAAAATCATTTACCTAAATATTTCTAACAGGTAGAAAGTAACTCACCAAACCGTAAATCCTAAAGATCTTGGATAAATAGATACATAGACTTTTTTATGTGACGAAATTCACATGAATAAGTAATCGAAGAGGTGGATACGTGGTGGATGTGGACCTTCTACTTACTAGACCAACTATTAACCTAAAGACAACTATTTCAGATAAGTTAATGATATTGAAGCTGCACCCCGACTTAGCAGGCCGTTTGGCGGCACGAGGAGAGCTGACACCGGAATCTGCCGGCGAACAGAAAGCTGCAGGGTTGGATGGACTCACGACCGAACAGAAGAGGGTTATGGATGAGAGCAACCAAAGGTAACTAACTATGTGTTTCAACAAGCTCATAAATTCATAATGATCACACGAGTTCTTCGGTAGGTAGATACTGGTAGATTCCGTGAAATTCTTACCGTAGTAATCGAGAGAGCAGCTATGTACTCTTACTGCTAGTAAGTCAGAAAAAGTGGTTTCGATCAAATATATATAGTACGTAAAGTTGCGTTCTTTATTTAGATTACAAGTGTGTAGCGACATCTAGGTCTACACATAAGAACTAAAATTCATAAGCCATTATCGCGCGGCGGTGCCAGTTCTCTGCACGATTAAAGCTAGAACTACACTGCGCACACGTATGACACACACGCTGGTTTAGGCGCTTCGGTTTCCATACATTTAATATGGAAACTAGACTTGTAGAGCTACACTTGATACACGCCACGCGACGTCGTTCTACGTACTAATCAGGCGTGTTACACGTGTGCGTCGGTCTAATGTAGTTCTAGCTTAAAGCATTATACTATACAAGCTCAGACCAATAAAACTTTTTTAATGGTCTGAGTATACAAGAGTCTGAAAATCTCGACCAGACACAAAACCAGTCTGGTTGGAACATCCTCCCTATCCAATAGAGATATACATGACTTAACACTGTTCCGTCCGTATACCTACCTCTAAAAATGTTAAAGGTTTTTAAATGTTTACCTATCACTTAGTAAGCACAAATATCTGAATATATTGGGTAGAAAGTTCTCTCCAGATGATCCAAAGGTTATCTGATTTCAATAAATTAATAATATCTAAACTGGTTACAATTGTGAAAAATCCTCATGTTGAAAATGGAATAGAGTAGACAAGTATGTATTATCAGGAAGATTTAATATTGGGACATAGCTTTACGAGTTATTTTCTAGTAACCGCATTTTCTGTCTACCTGCCTTATGTGCTCTCGATTATCATGGCAAAGTTCTCAGTCGGGCTGTGGAGTTGTCCGAAAGAGTTACCGCAGCCCTGAAACGGAAAGGGTAACGAAAAGAACAGGGATGGGTTGTAGTCAGTAAAATTCTGACACTCCCTCTCGCTCCAACCAGGGCGAGTGGAGTTATTTGATGATTTCCCACCTCAACAAAAATAAGCGAAGGTTCGAAATAGGCAGCAAGCAGGGGCGCCGACTCCGTGGCTGCTCGGGGGCTCGAGCACCCATGAAAAATAAACAGTGGGTTACGAGCACCCCTGAGAATAGACATCAAGAAACAGATCAGTAATCGCCTTTTAGGGATGGGCGTTTTTTCATTACTCGACGACCCGTTAAGCGCAGTGGTTTAGAGCGCCGGTTGAGACGCAAGGGTCGCGGGTTCGATTCCCGCACCAACACAAATGTTTGTTGATGAAACAGATATTTGTGTTGGGTCTGGGCGTTTATGGTACCTTTGTTGTTCCTGGTTTCCATAGTACAAGGGAAAACCTTAGTTTGGGACCTGGACAATGTATCTTGTGATGTTACCCCAATTTATTATTATTTAACAACCATAATTAGTAATTAAGTACGCAGTATGTAAGTAGAACATTTATTTATTTGTCGGTCGATCAGTGTGCATTTCTCTTCTCACACTTCGCCACTTTTTCGAGTCATCAAATGAGCATGAGCACCCATGAGGTTTTCTAAAAGCCGGCGCGCCCCTGGCGGCAAATGCGGCAACAATAAAAAATTAAATCCACGCTCAGTGCCTGTTGACAAAGCATAAGTACCTACCTATATAGACACAGTACCTACTGTAGGGGTAGGTATGTATGTAAATACACGGTACTGTAGGTACCATATAGGTACTGTGTATGGGGTATCTACATAATTATCTACATACTTACATCAACATGCATTGCTATACGTACCTACAGTGGATTTCAGCTGCTTCTTATGTCATATTTTACTCTTTTTAGATATTCGAAATGTGGTCACCATGACGTCTTGGGAGCAAGCAAAATTATTTTCAGGGGGTGCATCTTCAGCATGACGCCTCATATAGAGAAAGAACCACAGAAGTACCTTGAAAGAACTAATTTGAGTAGAAACCTACCTACTAAAGACGAAGGATGAAAGATAAAGGATTGAAAATTTTAATACCTCGCCTCGATGTGCCAAGAACAATAAACTAACAGCCTTGTTTTATGTTATAATGAAAGCCAGGGTGAAAATGCACCCACACACAGTAATCTTTGTGCTAAACACATTTCCCGTTGGTTGAAATAAAAAGTGCGAAACGTTCTTCGGTGGTTCTCAACGAATAGTCTGGTCGTCAGCGACATCTAGTAGTTAGTCCCTGAGTTTGTCTACTGCTGCCATCTATTGAGTAGCTTATCAATCACTAACTAGTAGACGTTTTGTGCTTTCTGATATTCTAAATGTGAAAGTTTTCTCTGTACTATATTGCTCGGCCAGTGTATAATGCCTGAAAAAACTTATGCCTTTACGGATAAACTACAGAACCGATTTTGATGAAATTGGGTACAGAGGAAGCTCGAACTCTAAGGATGGACATAGGCACTTTTTATCTGTCTTCGACTTCGCGTCCGCAATAAGCAAGTTGCTAGCAGAAGCTAATTGAAAAATAAATATCAACAATTTGTGATTTTCAGTGCCAAAAATTACTAACTTTAGCTTGCAATTTCATGATATAAATGACAAAGACTCTTCTTAAATTAATCCTGTACTTCCTTTTCCAGATACAAAGCGAAGTTCGGCTTCCCTTTCATCATTTGCGCGAGGGAGAATAAAGTGCAATCCATTATTGACGGTCTGCAACGCCGGTATAATAATTCCCAAGAACAAGAAATCACTATTGGCATCAATGAGGTGAAGAAAATATGCAAACTCAGAATACTTGATATCATAAAAAACTGAAGCTAAATAAAACTAAAGTAATCAATAATTACAAAAAGTAGTTTTTACTTACATGTCTCATTATTGTATGCAAAAGCACAACAAGCCTATTATTAAAAAAGGAAATAGGCTTTGCACAAAAATATCAGCAACTAAATCTGATTCACTCTTGTAAGAAACAACTGTTGTACAGTATTTCATCATGTAAGACATCATATAAATATGTACTAAAAATAAAGAACACCTAAATATCAGAATAACCTTTTATTAAAAATCAGTATCAGTACGTAATACATTACAAGAAAAACCTAAATTAAGCTCACAGTATCCCAAGTGACCGCTCAACTATAGCGTGGGGTTGACCAGCCACTTCCTGCAATTCTGGAGTGTTCAAAATGTCCTCAAAACCAACATCCAAGTGCTTACCAGTCAACACATCTTGCTGGAAGTTAGACCTTTGAAGGAAGGGAAGGTGACCAATCTGAAAGAAAAAAAATTGGTGCTTATTAATTGGAACTAGCTTTTGCCCGCGGCTTCGCCCGCGTACATAAAATATGTCACTCAGGAATAAAAAGGCTTTCTATTGGTGAAAAAATTTTAGCAATCGGACCATTACTATCAGAGATTATCTCCTACAAACAAAAAAACAAACTTTACCTCTTTATAATATTATTGTATTAATTTAATTACGAAAGCTAATGCAAATGGTCTGTTCTGTCAACAGTTCTAACTTTAAACTTGTTACCTGGTATTTATTTTGTTCTACAGGTTGAACTTGTAATATAGAGACTTCAGATTTTAATATGTCATGAAAGTTTGTGTGTGAAGGTTTTTGGATGTAACACTAAGGCTCGTATTACAGAACCTTACTCAAGTACTACTTAAACTGCGTTCAACCGATTACTGCTTGAGCGAAGAATCTCGACTTAAGCATTCAGTTTATTTTAGAACTATCCTCAAACTCAAATCAAACGAAACCACACTTGAGTAGAGATTCTGATCTCTGATTACGTGAGTAAGCAAATATTATGGTAACCCTGAACAATAGTTTGTTTTTTATTGCAATTCTTTTTTTTTCGCACGATTAAACTGGATCAAAACCGGATGACGACGCGGACGACACGACGTTATTGACACTGACAGCCACCCTTAACCCTTCAGAGTAGGTACATATGTTCTGTGGACAGCAAAACTGTGAAACTGAGTGTTTTTGGCGGGATTATTTCGAGTGAAGTTCAGTGGCTGTTTTAATTATTCGCAAATTGATTCCTAGTGGATATAGTGAAGTAAAATTGGTGTAGTTTTGTATCTTAAGTGTCTGCACAACTGGACAATAAGTGGAATCATTGAAACAGGCGCGATCTCGCTCGGTAAAATGGAGCTGAGAGTTTTATTGGTATTGACTACCTCAGCGAAGTTTGCGAGAGAGAAGGCTGACTCGATACATTTGCTGCCAAATACTGCAAAAAAAAATTAAAATGTGTTGCACCCGCATTTTAATTAAACTCAAAAAAGATATAATTAAAAATACAGACTTGACTTAAAGGTCTCAGTTACCAAGTCAAAATTTTATTTATTCATTCATAGATTTGTCTCATTAAATAAATTATTATAATAATCTACTTCTGCAAATATATCCATTTTGATTAGGTAGGTTCAATTTACTCCAAATCCACAAGAATTTTTAATGAGAATCTATGCTCAAGCGTGGTCTCGACTACACTTGCGAAAACAAAGATCAAATCTCGCCTCAAGCAGAGATTCTGAGCTGATTGTGATTTTAAAATAAGGACACATTGAGTGGAGCTCAGTCAAGTGTTCTATAATACGTAAAAATTACATTTTAAAGTGACTTGCTCAGGTGATTATTGATTGTAGTTTCTCTGCTCAAGTCAAGTTCTAAAATTAAAACTCCAACTGAGACTAGTTTTAAGTAATGCTTGTCTTGATTGTAGTTCTGTAATACGGGCCTAAATCTAAATATTTAGTTGAAAGTTTATAAATCATGTAAAGGAATAAAAATAGCTGACTGCCTGTGTTAAAAATAAAACAATAACATACCTTGCTTGTGAACTTAATTTCCATGGTGAGTTTGAGAGGTGCATGAAGTCCTTGGATGTTGCGAAGCATTGCCATGTTCATTTTTTCCTGATTCAAATGATACTGCAAAAGACAATTATGTTTTTATTAGATAAGTAGTATATTAGCTTTTGGCTATATTTAAAATCTGTATGCTGCATAACCTTGCTAGATATGAATAATTATGACTTTAATAGAATACAACTACAATGTGTACATAAAATCTTGTATGTGTTACAAAGATGAATGATTTAATTTATGAATATCTGTTGAGAAGAGACATAAAAAGGCAAAAAAGAGATCCAAGAGGAACAAATGAATGTAGTAAATTATGGTTTAATAAATATCGGGACACTGGGGCACCCCGACACGGACAGGTGAGGTTAGGAGGTGGCGGGGTCGTAGTGAGCGAGCAAGCACAGACCCCGCCACCTCCTTCAAGGTAATTTTTTTTTAAACCACCCATAAGTAGGAACCCCGCCTAGTGGGGCTCCGTCAACTACTCCTTTTAAGCTAATAGTCAACCTAATAGCCAATCTTTTTTATGTTGTAGTATTCATTGAAAATGTCGTGAAAAACAACATTCTTTATTTTCTTTGTAAGGAAGTTTCGGTTTCGGCCGAAACTGAAACTGTTGCCAAATTCGGTTTCGGTTGTAAAAACCAGTTTTGGTACTAATAATAAATACAAAGATATGCATATAAAAAGAATTCATTGAGCATCAAAAAATTCATCCACACCATTGTCAATGGGAAACAAGCACCAATCATAGGCAGTATTGCTAGATTAATAGGAATGCTGATTCGTTGACCAAAGAAATGGCCAGGTCTTGGCCCATGTGAATAGTGACTTGCAAAAAGAAATTAATTTAAATATTTGCAGCCAGTTCTTTATGAATTTTAAGTAGTAAAAGAAAATCCAAATTTAATAATCTTGCCACCAAATTTAACCACAGTGGCTAGCTTCAGCTTAACACAGATTAGCCAACTACATTGGAGATACTATTATCGTGCACAAGTGCATTCTCTCTTCCTTTAATCTCATAATCCAATGGGATGGCAATCTGACACAACTGGTAAGTACAAGTAGATCAGAAGCAGGACCAATTGTTACACCGCTGACTTCCAAACACTGAGCTGCTATTGAGAAATTCTTAGTGGAAAAACCAATAACACTGCTTGACCCAGGAATCAAACAAAGGACCACACACTAAACTATCATGTCGCAACCACTAAATGAAATAAGACTAATTAACCTTTCAAATACTGTAATTAAGGACACAATATAAAGACAATGAGAGAGTGAATGTCGGCGTTCGCTTGGGGTTTAATGAATTAAAGTATATTCATGGCAGTTAACTTCGATATTAAATTAGGTTTCGTCTGTACCACTTTATCTGAATAAGAATAGACGACTGAGATGACTCAGGATATTTGGGCAATTGCTCTGTACTATGAATAACTTTACAAATTGAATCAAATTTTTTGATTGCATGACCGCTAGTAACATAGCATAAGTGGGCCACAGTTCAATAATAGCTTCAATTCATAAGGTTTAAAAACTTAACAACTTACACTTCTTTCAGATATTTCTATCGGGTGTGACATGCCAAGTTTTGACTTAGTAGCAGCCAGTCCCGCCACTAGCGGATTTGGAACTCCGAATGGACCTTCCTGTGGCTTGATATTACTGACATGTTCAGGCTTTACTTTCAATGGAGGCAGACCGAAACTCTGAAATCATGATAATGCTGTTTTAGATCTTTTGTTACAATTGTTAACTTTAAAGTGAATTATTATCAAACTTACCATTTTGCTTGCTTTTGGTTCAATATATAAATATTCTCAACTATACGTAGATTTACTTCGTTTTCTATTTAATGAGCTAAAAGCGTTTTGAAAATAACCAAAGCCGATTCAAGTACCGATTCTGTCAAATTAGTTATGTCAAAAACTGTTAAATCACGTCCACAGACAATGTTTAGCGAGCGTTCATTTTGACCCAAAAAAAACGAGGTGAACCTTAGACGATAAATAAAAAAGTTGACCGCAAAGTTCAAAACAAGCTTGTGTATTATCTTTTGTATAGGTATATTTTTATCCATGTATCGTGGCAGCAGTACACCGCAGACTACCCCCTTCTATCTATCTATTTAGGTTTCCGTACTTAGTCCTATGTGGACCATTGTACGTGGTGACTACTACTTTTCTTTATTCCGTGGTGACTACATTACATTTTTTAGTTTAAGTCCTTATATTAATTAATTTATTTTAGTTCAATTCTTTCTTTTTATGTTAAGTGCTGGCAGTAGCTGTTTTAGTTATTCTCAAATTATTTCTTAGTGCGTATTGTGATGTAAAATTGGTGTAATGATGTATTTAAAATGTCTGTACAATACCACTGAACAATATGAGGAGGCATTGAAATAAGCGCGACCTTGGTAAAATGGGTCTGATATTTTCTGAGAGTGAAAAGTGAAAAACAATGTGACCTCCATACGAAGATTTGTCTTAAAAACTTGGTATCCAAGCCAAAAAAGCATGATGAAAAAGCGAGTTAAACGTTTTTTTAAATTATTTTGAGGTCTTTGTTTTGGCCTGAATACTAAGTCCTTTAAGATACGAGTTTTTAAGCGAGTTTGACAGCTTAACGGAGGGATGGGCGATGATTTTGAAAGATATCGATATATGTGGAGTAAAAGTATCGAAATTATAATGTATCGGTATTTTTACATCAAGGCCAGTATTACTAAAAGTACTATCAAAATATTGAAGAGCGAAAACAAAAACCTGAACTCTGAAGTCCAGAAATCGAGTTTATAACCAATTTTAGAGCAAAAAGGAAAAATCGAATAGGAATAGACTACAAACAGCAAGTAGGTTGAGCATACACACACACAGCACACAGCGATAGTAAATCAATCATTTTTAAACAGTACAAAAAGTAAAAAAGCCATAGGACATACTAAGGAGGTCCCTAGGAATCAAAAATGAGATCAAGCTGTTTGTTTTTTATTATTACACAACAAAAGAAGTATTTTTGGAAGTTATATAACCACTTCAGATATTTAATTTGATTCCGTTAGCTTTTTTAACCGACTTAAAAAAAAGAAGGTTATCACATCGGTTGTATTTATTTTTTTGTTTGTTACCTCAGAACTCCGTCGTGATTAGCAAATTTTGGTTAAATTGTACTATACTGGACAACGAGTTTTACGCTCATAATTTTTTATTGGAAAGGTTTATGTCTAAAAAGTAATTATGCAAAGTCTCAATGTTAGGAAACATAAAGTTTTTGAGAAAAAAAAAAATGAAAATCGATAATTTTTCGTAATATTTGACGCCATTTTGACAGATTTCGTGGATTTCGTTTACTTTTTACTTTGTTTGTAATATTATGATTAGTTCATACAGCCACAATGAATATTTAAGAAAACGCAAATTTTCTTTTATTTATATTAAAAATGACGAATAATATAGCCAAATGACGAGTAATATAGCCAAATGACATATTATACATCATTAAGTGAATTTAGCTTGTCCAATGCTAAATTAATAATATTTGAAAAAAATAAAAAATAAGAATTTTTTTCTCTTATTATTTAGTTTTTAGTAAGAAATAATAAAAGTGAGATGAGATAATTTTTTTGCATACTAATTATAGGGCACTCTGACTCAGATAGATTAGGTTAGGGTTATTTTTTTTAAAACTACCCAGAGAACTTTTTTTTTTCATCTAAATACATGAAAGTATACAATTGCTACAGTGGGAGGTTAGGTTAGGGCTATTTTTTTTAAGCCACCCAGAAAACTATTTTTCAGTGCACAAATATTTTTATACAATGGTAGAGCGCTCCCCGACACAACAAAAATTATTTTTTTGTCATCTAAATACATGAAAGTATACAGTTACTACAGTGGGAGGTTAGGTTAGGGTTATTTTTTTTTTTAAACTACCCAGAAAACTATTTTTCAGTGCACAAATATTTTTATACAATGGTAGAGCGCTCCCCGACACAACAAAAATTATTTTTTTTGTCATCTAAATACATGAAAGTATACAATTGCTACAGTGGGAGGTTAGGTTAGGGTTATTTTTTTTAAACCACCCAGAAAACTATATTTCAGTGCACAAATAGTTGTAGACAATGGTAGAGCGCTCCCCGACAACAATTTTTTTTTTCATTTTTAAATTCATGAAAGTATACAATTGCTACTGTGGGGGTATAGTCCAAGGGGTTTAGGATGATTCTCCTCCCTAAAACCCCTAAATCTGCCCCAAAAAGGCATAAAATGTACGATTTTGTGATTCCTAACCTCAAAATTTGAATCTTGAATATCTCCAAAAGTATGTGTTTCCTAGATTCGGGAGGCGGTTCGGGGGGGAGGGGATGCCCCCCTCCCCCCTCCACCCCAAAAAACCCATTATTTCGTTGTCCAGTATAGTACAGTTTTACCCAATTTTTTTTTCCCTTTATAGGATATGCTTCCAGATTGGTCCCATTTTTTTCAAAAACCAGTTCTGATGATGGGATCTATGAGGAATCGAGGGAACTCCTCAAATATTATAGGCAACCATATAGGTAGTGATTTTGGTATTTTCATCGAGAACTTAAGCATTTACAGTCAAAAAGTAACATTTGATGAAGTGGAACTGATGAAGAAGACCAGAAATGGCCAACGTAACTTCATACTCACATAGATATCGCAATGAAGATAGTTTAGCGACTATGCCAATACAAATAAATGAATGGTTCTGATGATGATGATGGAGCCGGAAGACAGACACCAGAACTCCGTAATTAATCAATGTATCCTAGCCGTGTTTGGGTTTATTAGAATTGTCATGAGATGCACTTTGGCTTTATGGTACTATCGAACTGATCTGATGATGGAGCCGGAAGGTGGGAGATGGGCACGGGAAGTTCAAAATAAAACAATGTAATTAATATCGAAATTAAAGTTATTTTGATCGTTTTAGTGTTTCTTAGTGAAGTCGGTCAAAACTAAAACTACGTTAGTACTACAGCATGAGGGTGTTAATCTAACTCGAATATTAGACTCGCATAATAGACTCGAGTCAACGAATACAAAATCAATTCTTCCTGACTCGAGTACCGGAATCGAGTCCGGCAAACTCGAAAGAAATTGGTACTCGAATATGCGAGGCCAAAGTAAGAATGGAGTCTGACTCGAGTCAAGCCGTACTCGGCACATCGCTAAGCTTAGGGGCGCCGACTCCGTGGGTGCTCGGGATCGAGCACCCATGAGAATTAAACAGTGGGTGCCAAGCACACCTGAGAATAGACATCAAGAAACAGATCAGTAATCGCCTTTTAGGTTACGTATAAATTGTAATATTTCTTGATAATAAAAACTAGTTTAATTTTTATATAATAGTCATAGTCATAGTCATAGTCATTTATTCATTAACAATAAATTGTATCTGAAATTACAAACATGTTAAATATTACAACAATACAAAAACATAAAATTATTATAACATTGTATTGACCTCAAAGATCATCAATAGTATATAGACACTTGTTCAATAGAAATCTTTTGAGTTGTTTTTTAAATGATCTAGAGTATATAGCACTCTTTAAATCTAAAGGCAATTTATTAAATAATACAACCGATTGATATCTGGGACAGTGCTTCACAATATTTAAATTAGGCTGTATTTTGTAAAGTTTCATATCTTGCCTACGCGTGCTTTCTCTAATCTCTCGTTCTTCTGCAGACTCATATTCGTGTATATATTTGGCCATGTTACTTAGAAGCACGAATACATAAATGCTCGGCACTGTAAGTATATCTAGTTCAGTGAAGTATTCACGGCAACTCTCTCTTTGCGGAACACGAACTAAAGTGCGAATTGCTCGTTTTTGTAATACAAAAGCTCTTTTGATGTTATAAGCATAACTTTTTCCCCAAAACATTATGCTATATCTAATTTTTGATTCTACCAACGCAAAATATACTATTATTAATTACTCAATACCAATTTCTGTTCGTAAAGCTCTTAACACGTAACATGCGGAACATATAGATGCGTTTATCGCATTTAGTTCAGTTTTCCAATTTAGCAGTTAGTCTATATGGATTCCTAAAAATGTAACTTCCTTCACGAGAACAATTTTATCATCATTTAAAACAACATCTAAATTGTCCTTATTTCGGGCTGTGGTTCTAAATAATAATACTTTGGTCTTTGCAGTATTAATTAATAAATTGTTCATAGTAAACCACACGTGAAATGCTTGTAATACGTCATTTACCATTTTTGTTAATTTATTCATGTCATTAGCCGCTATTATGGCATTTGTGTCATCTGCAAAAATTATTATATCAATGTCAGGGAAAATAGTATTTATATAATTAATTAAGTCATTAATAAATAACATAAATAAAATTGGTCCTAATATCGATCCTTGCGGAACACCCGTAGTCATGTTTACTGTCCGTGATTTGTAAACCTTTTTGTAGCCATTTTGTATTTTGTCAATTTCTACGTACATTTTTCTGTTTTTCAGATATGATGAGAATAGTTTCAAGGCCTTACCTCTAATTCCATAATACATAATTTTTTTAAGAAGTAATTCGTGGTCTATAGTGTCAAATGCAGAACTTAAGTCAAGGAAAATCCCTGCTACTCTCATTTTATTATTAATTTATTCTATTACATCGTCAAGTAAGGTATATATGGCGTCTGAAGTGCCAACACCTTTTTGGTAACCGAACTGTCTATTGTTCAGTATTCTATTTGCACGTAAGTGAGAAAGAAGTCGATTTTTAATAATTTTTTCAAATATTTTTGATAGAACTGGTAGCAAGGAGATTGGCCTGTAGTTTTTAGGATCAGTCCTACTGCCTTTTTTATATACAGGTATTACTTTCGCTATTTTTAATTGGTCTGGGAAGATAGATTCCTCAATACATTTGTTATAAAAGTCGCACATAGGCTCAACGAGTATTATGATATGTTCCTTAATTACAGATATTGGAATCTCATCATGACCACAAGAATACTTATTCTCCATACTTTTTACTATGGTTAAGATCTCATTTGGAGTAACCGAAGCAATTATCATTTCGCTTTTTATTTCGTTTGTATACATATTTAAGGATACATTTACAGTGTTTTGACAACTTTTGTTTGTTCTGCTGATGCATTTGTTGTCAAACTGTTTGGCTAAGATGTCAGATATTTTTTCTGGATCCACTACAATTTGGTCATCCACTTTGAGACGAAGTTCTGGTTTCATTGCTTTCTCCTTATTAGGTATAATGGTTTCATTTTATATTTTTATCAAACAGAATTAGTAATTAAGTACGCAGTATGTAAGTAGAACATTTATTTATTTGTCGGTCGATCAGTTTGCATTACTCTTCTCACAATTCACCACTTTTCGAGTCATCAAATGAGCTCATAAAAAACATTGTTTTTGGTACTCGGAAGAAAATGTCGAATATCGATGTTAAGAGATAAGATTTAAAATATCGATGTTATGTATCGATTACACTCTGTATAAATATCGGTATTTAGAATATATCGATATTTTTTGCCAAGCCTATTTTCACAATCACATCAATCACATTATCACATGTTCTGAACCCTGTGTTTTGAACTTTTGAAGGTACTCTGTGCTGTGCTCACATTGGTGTTATTATACGTTATTTTTGCGCGCGGCTGCGTTTGTGCGCTAACGGAGAGGACTGACTGTGACAAACTTGTGTATTCGGCCGGCAGGCCGGCGTACGTACATACGTGATAACATTTTAAGAAATCATGTCTGAACGGTGCGCGTTGGGATGCCCCTTTAACCCTGGTAAGTTCACATTATGTTTTCTACACTGTCCTACCTGTACTTAAAAATACAACAATATATAAAAAATAGCAGTATAGGTAATAGTACCCTCCTTGTTTAGGTTCACTTCTGTGTCCCTATATTATCCATTATTAAATTCAAGTTTTGTACATCACTTCATTTATTGGGTTCTATCAGAGCTAAGTTGGACCCTGTAAGTTTTCTTCTTGTACAATAATACTAAAAAAAAAGACTGAATATGTCATGGCCAGATCATAGAAATTGATCACTTCATGATATGACCAACTACAACTGGCCAGATTGTTTAAACATTAACATTTGATCATATGTTGATCCTCGTTTGACCATATCATTGATGTAGGATTTCTATAATAATAAAAAATCTAAAGAAAGGCCAAATGAGGATTGACATATCATCAAATGTAAATGTTTAAACGCTACTAACTGTTTCGCAGAAGAAGGCGGCCTCCTGCCACTCTTCTCCTTGCTCCGGTTCATGGCCTGTACCAAGGCCCTGCTCGAGAGATCACTGCCGCCGATCGCCCCGACGAGGACACAGTGGTACTCCACCCAAGTGGGGCACACCTCTACCGTATGCTCCACCGTGTCCTCCGGGCGGTCCACCCAATGGTGACACCCAGGCGTTTCTTCCACCTGAATCCGATACATGAACCTCCTGAACTTGCCATGTCTGGTGAGGACCTGCGTGACGCGGAAGGTAACACCGAGACACCGAGACGTCTTTACCGCCATAATTATGGCGTGCCCAGCGCTGGGTTGCAACAGTCGCTGTCGCCATTCCACCATGAGATCCCGCCGCTGTCTCCTATGTCTCTGTCTGCCATACCGCGACTTGTCTCGGCAGCGGAATTTCGCCCCGGCGTTGCATTTCCACTCGCAAATCGGGCAAGGACTTGCCTCCAGATCCCATGGTGGCAGGCCAGTAAGAAACCGGGTTACCACGGGAAACCGTGCGGTATCCAGACTTTTACGTACTTGAAAACGGGGCCTTGGAACGAAGGCAAAAAAAGAACGGGTGTGGCTGTTCTTTTTTTGCCTTCTATCCAAGGCCCCGGGGTTCTCTTTCGCACAACCCATGGCCCCAGTAGGCTTCGACCCTGCTGGGCCCCTACAATTTTGCTGACATGTCCTCGAGGCGTGCGTGGAACACTACGCGACGTCGACGACTCGAGCTCGGTACGGACGGTTACCAGACGGCCGGACGGAGAGCTACCCGTTGCTCGTCGTCCGCAACCTCATGCCTATGGTGACTGGAAATAGGGGTCAGGATCCCTGTGGCTGGGGCGTGAGGAAGACCGTTCGGATCCTGGGGCGGTATTTTTGACGTTTAGCCTTCGTACCGCCACTCTCATCTCTATCTCGGTCATCGCCAATGCCTTAGCCAGGATTAACCGAAAAATTGGCTCATAAACAAAAAAGATCTCACATTAATAGCTGATCATCAATATTTACTCGTCAACGGCTTTCTCTCTTCAAACTAAATAATTTTTCAATTTTCAGGTTCGGTAGACCACAAAATCTCCTCAGAAGTATCAAAAAAAGATCACTTGCCATCAATAAAAAAATCATCAAGCTGGAAGCACGCGAACCCGCTGCTGTTGGTGTTGGCTCGCCATCGGCCGTTAAGTTTGATGTGCCGCGTATTGATGGCACGTCGTCATTGACTGCTTTCAAGTACCAATTCGAGACATTGGTTAAGACCAACCGCTGGTATGGTGTCTTTTGCGGCATTAACTTTGGGTCTACGAGAGGCCTCTTGGTGGTCTTTGAAAATCTTCCTTTGGACGCCAGGACATTGGAGTGTCTCATGGAGGGATTGGACACTCGCTATGGTGACAAGCACTTCGAGCATGTTTTCTGCGCGCTAGTTCGCGAGAGAACGCAGTGGTCAAATGAGAGCCTTCCAGCAGTGGGCAGTCGAAGTGGAACGATATGTCGATGACATCGGAGACGGCGGAAGTTTACCAGTCCATGATACGTCAACCCAAGACAATCTCACAACCTATTTTGGGTCTTCCATCTGATTCAAATTATCTTACAGGTATGTTTTCCTTTTTATGTATGTATGTCCCCATTTCTATCCATCAATCCTAAAGTCGTTATCATATTTTAGATTGAGTCCTTATCTGACCTTCACAATCCATGACATCCGCCAACCGTTGTTGGTGGATGTCGCATGTTTTGGAATTTTTGTTTTTAGGACAAACCAGTTTCCTCGCATTGTTTTCCTTTATCGTTTTTAGAGCAGAGGTCATGACATTTAAATTACTAGAGACTGACTGAAGATTCGGTTTCGGTTAGAGTAATGGTTTCGGCCATAAAGTGGCCAAATATTAGGCTCGATAGAAACTAGCATCGTTGAGTTGGCGGTTGTGATAGATATATACTAACCGACTGATTGATAGTAGCCTATGTCATTCCTTGAAGTTCAAGATTCCTCCGTACCATATTTCATCAAAATCGGTTCAGTAATTTAATCGTGAAAGCGTAACATGGTTTTTATGAAAGTTATAACTATTTCATTAAGCATACGTAGCTACAACCTAGGGGTCTTTAAGTCAAGAGTGAATAGGCTACTTCTAGGCAAGCGTGCTCCATCGTCGGCCACATCATCGCTTACCATCAGGTGAGATAGTGGTCAAACGCGAGTCTATCAATAATAATAATAATAAAACATGTAAGAATATAGTTAACTAATGATGATGAATATAGCTAGAATAACTGATCGAATTATTTTTATTTTTTTTACCGTGTCGGTTTTGGTTTTGGCTACGGCCAACACTGGAAGAGAAGCCGAATGTTCGGTTATGGTTTCGGTTGCAAATCGTGTTTTGGTCCGTCACTATAAATTACACAAAGTAAAGCGTTTGCCAGAATCTGAAACCTCGTAGGTTAACTCGTAAGTCGGGGCCGTTACTACTGGACCACCACAGCTTTTCAAAATGCAATTCCTACTAGTGTTTGTTTTTAATTCCATCGAATCTAGTTTTTATGAAGTTGAAATATATCACTATAACTGAAATATCATCCATGCAAAGAGAGAGATACTTTGCATCCATGTTAATATGACGTAAGTACAGTAAAACAACGAATGTCAAATCAAATCAAAAAATCAAATCAAATCAGTTTATTGCAAACATGTTGTACAGTAGTTGGAATAAAAGTTAAAAAACCGATCAATATTCTTAGTAGGCGAACATAACACGATAGGTTTTGCTGTCAGTTTTGCCACCCTCAATTTTTTGATTAACGAAAAACGTAGGTACTTACCGTCTAATGCGATGATTGACGTGCATGACGAAAAACTAATGGCGATAAAATTCCGTTATTCAAACAAATTCATGATTGATGGAATTGATCGACGTCTGCATGACCGTGTACAATAATGGACGCTTAATGCGATGATTGACGTTTGCATGACACTGATTGACGTAAATCTAGATAGGTATTTTGTTTTTTTTACGTCATGCAACCATCAATCATGAATTTTGAGTGATCGTGTAATGGAATTCCGTCAATCATTCGCCAGTCAGCGCTCGTACAGCGATGGAGTCGGACGCAGAGCGTTGTGAAAGCGTGCCCGCGCAATCGCTCGTGCAATCACCACCGCTCCCGGCTAATGTCTTACAGCCAGAGAAAGACTTCATAAAAACGTTCGAAACGTTACCTCAATTGTGGGATACAAGTAATCCACAATACACAAATAGGTACACAAGGTGAGTTTGATTTATTTAATTTAAGTACCTACCTACCTAATGTTCTTTAACATTCTAATTTGGAAGCGAAAGAAACTTTAGAATGTATCAGCTGCTTGTCTTATCATATACCTACCTAGGTACTTAAAGCTGGGTGATAGGTGATAGTACCTAATACTCCATCAATGAGTCGCTTACTTAATGTTATTTTAACTAATGTTTATATTTAACTGTTATAGTGTTTACTTTCAGGTAAACCATATTATTTTAGGTACCTATACTGGTTTATTACATGTCATATATATATATATATTTTTGATTTCAGAAATGAGAATTTGGCAAAACTGTTACCAATTCTGAAAATAATTAAGCCAAATGCCACTTTGGAGGATGTAAAGAGAAAAATTAATTCTTTACGTTCAAATTACTGGAGAGAATTGAAAAAAGTTCTCACATCTAAGAGATCTGGTGCTGGGACTGAACAAATATATTGTCCCAAGATTTGGTATTTTCCATATTTACATTTTTTGAGGAAGTTGAAACAACCAATACCACTAAAACAAGAGCCATCAGAGCTTGCACATCAGGTATAATATTTGATATTTTTACTTAAAGTGTTTCGGTTGGTACTAGGGGTACAGGTACCTATAACGTGTGACTGCGGCTGTACTTTTTTTTCTAGTTACCTTCTTTATTTCAGCATCCTGAAAATCTTGTTTCATACTTTTCTAGCGTCGTTTTTTTTTGGTTGTAGTCGGGTTTTAGATTTTTAGTTTTCTTTTATTTAAACAATTTTGGTGTAACTTATTGAGTAGCGTAATTAGAGACACAATAGAAAGACAATGACGTTCGAACGCCGGCGTTCGCTCGGGGTGTAATGAATTCACTTGTAAAAGCTAAATTGTCAAATTAAGAACTAGGTAATTAACATAAAACTTCTGTTCATTAGTGAAGCAGTGAAAGCTGCGTAGACTCTCAACTGATAAATAGATATTTCGTTACGATTACAGCTCTCAAGTCCAACTGAAGTTGTTGAAAAAACAAACTAACTGTTCCCGCCTTCACCGCGTGGAGGTACTCCCAGCCTATGTTATTATTTCTATTTGCGCACGATGTTTTATCTGCTAGTAGGCGCCATATTGAATATTGGCGATATTTTTGGTATGTACAAGTGAAGCTCATTCAAATGGTATTTTTTTAAACACAAAACTTTTTTGTCCACTAGAGGGCGCCACATTGAATTTTAATGATATTTTTTTTAAAGTACCAGTAAAGCCCTGTCAAATGATATCAAACACGGTGTATTTATCTTAACATTTTTTTAACACATTACTTTTTTCCACTAGAGGGCGCCACATTGAATTTTGATGATATTTTTTTTAAAAGTACCAGTGAAGCCGTTTCAAATGATATCAAACACGGTGTGTTTATCTTAATATTTTTTTAACACATTACTTTTTGTCCGCTAGAGGGTGTCACTTTAAATTTGAGCAATATTTTGGAAATGTGCATGTGAAGCCCTTTCAAATGATACCAAATACGGCGTATTTATCTCCATTTTTATTTTTTTTACACATTACTTTTTGTCCGCAAGAGGGCGCCGTATCGAGTTAGTAGTCCAAGATTCCAAAGCGATCAGTAGCGTCTCATGTGCTTTAAATACCTGTGTGCTTGTGCAGCTCCCCCTTGGGGCACCTGGGCAGGTACGAGGTGAGAATGGGAATTAAAATTAAGAGTTACCTACATATTTCATTAACGCTCAGGCGGTAGCCGGCGCCCGCAAGCCATTGTCTTACTATTGTGTCTCTAATTACGCACGTCAAAAGGTTAACTTAAATTTGTATGGCTGATTTTTATAATAATAATAATAATAAATTGATATAGCAGTCCCAAACACTAATAACATACAAAAAACTATCACGGAAAAAATTAGGAAGTACACAGAATTACAAGAAGAAATCACCAGAGTTTGGAAAATGAATAGAGTCACAATAGTCCCAATAGTAATATCAGCAACAGGTGTTATTCCAAAACAAATATTCAATAGTTTTAATGTTCTCAATCTATCAAAATACACATACCTAACACTACAAAAAGCGGCTATTTTGAACACTTGCCGTATAGTTAGAAAATTTTTACAACTGGACTTAGATAATAATTTAAATTCAGTACAAAGTCTTTTACCATCTTAAACCAATCATTAGGATCTCACCTTGGTTAACACCCGTGAGATTCTAAAAGAACACCAGGTACTAGCCTGAGAAAAATTGCCTAAAAAACCATAATAATAATATATTTATTTGCTAAAAAACATGGTATAAAAGGTGGTAAAAAGGTACAAATATGAGCAAACATGTTTCGCTAAGTATTAGCATGCAAATTTAGTAAGTAAGTATTTACATTAATTTCTTTTTTCAATGTAATCCTTTACACAATAAAAATTATTAATCAATAACCATTGATACAATTTTTTTTTAAATAATCTAATGCCTAGAGTTTTAATATCACTTGGTAACTTATTATATAAGCGCACGCACATTGTAACGCAGCTTTTATTATATTTGGTCAACCTAGGAATATTGCTTAGAACGAGCCTGTTGGGGTCTCGTCGGTTACGAACATTAATGTCGTCTGCCTTAACAAATAAATTCTGATTTTTCCTGACAAACATACATGTTTCGTAGATGTAAAGAGCCGGTAGCGGTAATAAATTAAGTTTTTTGAATACAGGTCTACATGATTCGTCTGGTTGCAGGCCGTAAATTGCCCTAATGCAATTTTTTTGCGCAACGAATGCTCTGTTGTGATCAGTACTGTTACCCCACATTATAAGACCATATCGTAACAAAGATTCAACATAAGCGTGATATGATATTATCGCCGTTTTTGTGTTAGTTATATTTCTAACCTGTTTGAGCCCTCAAACAGGTTAGAAATACATATACACGAACTTATTAATTTTTTTAGACACAGTATCTATATGGGTTTTCCAATTAATATCTTGGTCTATAGTTACACCTAGAAATTATATAATATATGTTTTGTAGAATATTATTCTAAACTAGTATCCATAAGTGTCAGACACTTTCCATGGGCTAAAACTTTTGTCAGACGCTTTAAAGCCCCACAAAAAATAATTGGCCTTTACTTATTTTTACATGACTGATTTGTTTAAATGTTTTGTAGAATATTATTCTAAAGTAGTATCCATATGTGTCAGACACTTTCCATGGGCCAAAACTTTTATCAGACGCTTTAAATGCGTGATATAGAGAAAAAAGGGATAAGTTGACGCCCTTTTTCATGAAAAACGGCAATTTCATTAGTGTAGACCGAATATTTTACCCTGATTACTGAAATAATGACAAAATTTCTCTCGTATTAATTTTGCACCTCTTGGATCTCGGTTGTGGGTAGGCTTAAATCCAATAATTGCTCACTATTTGGTTTTTCCACTCTCCAATATTTGATGTGAGATATTGTTTTCGTGAAGTTTTCATCAAGTAATTATGTAAATAGCAACATGTGGTTACGATCAATGCAGCTTTACTGGGTTCGAAATGAATGTCCATCTGGAAAACTCCGAATTTTGTTCGAAGTATCCCAAAAGCACATTCTACAACAGAACGGGCACGAGACAATATTGTATAGTTAAATGTTTGACGATTATTTATGAGAGCATATTGTGGATACGGCTTCATGAGATTTTCACCCAAAGCAAAAGCTTCATCAGCTATGAATACGCAGGGAAAAGTATCTGATGTGTTTGGTAATGTGGTTTCTTCTGGCAAGAACAGACTTCCTTGTTGATATAATTGCCAAAAAAACGTCGATCATTATAAATTCTTTTCTTGCATTTACCAATGCCATGAGTACGATACTGAAATAACCATTGTAATATCCGGAACGCGGTGGTTTTTGAATAGAAACATGCTTTCCATCAAGTGCCCCCAAACAGTTCCAAAACTGATATGTTTCACCAAATTCTCTTGAAATAACCTTCCAATCTTCTGATGACGGCATCTGAAATCAGTGAACAAAATATTATATTCTTTTATATTCAGTATCTTTTATAAACCTAACATTTTTGTTTACAGACTCAATCAGCACCGAAAACAGAAACAAAAACCCAGCATAGCCAATCAGAAAAAAGGTCATTCTCATCAATTTCAACTATTCCTAAGCCATCTGTGTCTTCCACTACAAAAAAGAAAAAAATAAATCACGACGAATTGCTGGATCGTGCCTGCCGATATTTGGGTGAACTCTGTACCCAAACAAACCAAGCATTTTCAAATCCCATCGCATTAGAATGGTCTAATACATTAGACAGGCTTGACCCACTTCAACGGCTTTATGCAAAAAAAGCTATTAATGATCTTTTATTTGAAGCAGAGCTTGGTAATTTGAATAGAAACTGTTAAAATCAATGACCCTTCTCTCACATACAGTTCTATCTATATGCACATTGTTCCTCTTCAAATAATTTCACAGTTATATCTTCTCCCCCTCCACCGTCACCTTCATCACTTCAACCACAATTAGAATCTCCAACTCCTATACCCCCAACTTCAACTCTACAGACAAATCCTGTTACAGTCCATATTCCCGTTACTGCTCTTCAAATAATTCCACTTTAACTTCTCCACCACCATCCTCATATGAACAAATATCCACATCTCCACCCCCTCCACCGTCACGCAATATAATTATAAGTCCTGGTTCAATACCAAATGAATACACACTAAATATCCCAAATAGCCCTACCTCATCTTTGCCAGTTTATCAAGATATATTTTCAATGTTCTCTCAATATAAACCTTAAATTTCGTATTAAGCTCAAGTGGCTGCCGATCCGCCTTCACCGGAATACCCAAACCTTATCGTTACTTTAGAGTGTCCTGTTTATTCCTACAACTCCCTCTTATCTCAAAGAACGTTTTAAGTTCCTTCATGACACTACCAATGTATATATTGAGTATTATTTTAGTCGATTTTGTTTTTTTTTGGTCAAGTATGGATTTAGTAAGTAATTTTTTTTTGTAAGTTGATTTTATATTTTTAAGCTTGTGTATTATCTTTTGTATAGGTATATTTTTATCCATGTAACGTGGCAGCAGTACACCGCAGACTACCCCCTTCTATCTATCTATTTAGGTTTCCGTACTTAGTCCTGTGGACCATTGTACGTGGTGACTACCCCCTTTTTTAGTTTAAGTCCTTATAGTCCATCTTACGGTTGTCTGGTAGATATCGCTGTCAGCGATAAGACCGCCATTGTACCCATAGATTCAAGTTTCTGTGAAATTGATACTATCTTAGTGTACAATAAAGTTTATTACATTCTGTTCTATTCTATTCTTAATTTTTGGGTTTACTACCATTGCAATTTTTCGACAAAATTACTTGTTATGATTATAGATTTATATAACTAAAAAGGTTGTTTTATTTTTACTTAGCTTCATATATTTTTGTAGAACATAAATAAGTGTCCGACACGTATCCATGATTGCTGCTTGCTGCACTTATGGCAGCTGGTGACATGACTGAAAATTTCAAGTCTTCAATATTTCTTCCAGTTGCAAGATACCGCAATATTACTCCTGCTTAACATCGCAATCAAAATCCCAATACAGGCTTTTACTTTATGAATATCCATAATATATAGAATCGCCTCTCATTTAGGACTGGTATAGTGCCCAAGTTCTTGCCAACGTGCAACGCGTGCCCGAAAAGGGAAGTCGTGCCGATCCTGCCAACTATCGGCCGATTTCAATAACCTCCATACTATGCAAGATTATGGAGCGTGTATTGAACTCGCGCCTAATGGCATACCTGGAAGGTACGATCTCCTCAGTGACCGACAGTACGGGTTTCGCCGCAATCGGTCTACTGGGGACCTACTAGTTTATGCCACTCACTTGTGGGGCGAGACCCTCGAGAGGAATGGGGAAGCGATTGCCTTTTCCTTAGACGTCTCGAAGGCTTTCGACAGGGTATGGCACGCTAGCCTTTTGAGTATGTTTCCAGAGTACGGCATTTTGGTTTGATTAACTGGGTGAAAGACTTCTTGAGTGAACAGTCTCTGCGAGTTGTTGTCGATGGATGCTCATCAGAGCCAATGACGACTAATACCGGAGTTCCTCAGGGATCTGTTCCTCTGCAACTCTCTTCTTCTTGTGTTCTTGACGTTTCGTATTATGTACGAAACGTCAAGAACACAATTTTGATCAAGATTAAGTAAATATCATTTTATGTTTACTTAAGTGCATCTTGGTTTATTCGTTTTGCTTAAAATTATGCCGAAAACAATCACTAGTTCGACGGAGAGGCTTCTATTTAATATGATTGACAATTTTAAAGACGCAAAAAAGTTAATTAAATTAGAAACATGCAGAGAAAATGCGTCGGTTGGATTCAATAATTTCATTTCTAGGTTAGTTTTTTAATTTCTATTATAAAAGCTTGATACTTTTTGACTATTAATAACAAATTGTAAATTACCTACTTACACGGGTGGGCACGCTACAATTATGGCGGTAAGTCCCCTCTTTGAGGAGTGGCTGGAGCGGCAACACGGCATCCTCACCTACCGCATGACGCAGGTCCTCACCGGACATGGCAAGTTCGGGAGGTTCCTGCATCGGATTCAGGCGGAAGCAACGCCCGGGTGTCATCATTGTGTGGACCACCCGGAGGACACGGTGGAGCATACGGTGGAGGCGTGCCCCGCTTGGGCGGAGCACCGCCGTGTCCTCGTGGATGCAATTGGCGGCAGCGACCTTTCGCGTCGCGTCGGGCCCTGGTTCAGGCTATGGTCCGGAGCGAGGAGGAGTGGCAGGCGATCGCCTCCTGCGAAGCAGTAATGCTAGCGAAGGAGGAGGCTGCACGCGTGAGGGAACGAAGGTCCTCACGCCCTAGCCGTCGTAATTCCGACCCCGAGTACCAGCCACGGTAGACGCGGGCTTGCGGACGTCGAGCACTGGGTAGCTCGCCGTCCGGCTGTTCGGTAATTAACCGGACCGAGCCCAGTCGTCAACAGCGCGCAGTGATCCTCGCGCTCCTCAAAGAGATGTCAGCAAACCGTAGGGGCCCAGCGGGGCCGATGCCCGCTAGCTAGGACCGCGGAGAATTTCTGAAAGGGAAACCCGTAGTCCTAGTACGCAAAGGGTAATTGAAGGATACAGGTGTGGTTTTAGTCAGTAAAAGTCTGACACGCCCTCCCGCTCCACCCAGAGCGCGAGAAGTCATTTGGATGATTTCCCACCTTAAAAAAAAAAAAAAGCCTACTTACACGGTGAATAGGTATTATACTTTTCAGGAGGTTTTGACAATAATAATAATAATAAGGCTTGCGTGCTCCAATATACCCTAGGTCTGTATCGGTGAAGTTTGCTTTGCCGTAATATGCCTAGGGTGAGGGGCCAGACTAAGAGAGATACAATCCGCAGTGCAGTTTTGTGGCGTTCTGTTGGGCATTAGCGACCCCACGGACCCGATCTCCCGGGAGAATTCTTGTTCTTCATCTCCGGCTTGCCTTTATTGGCCGGCCGTAGTGAACACTGACGAGGAACTGAGCTCCCACCTCTCTCTTGCCTTTATTGGCTGGCTTGAGTGGAGATTCGCAAGAGCAAACGTGCTCGGGAGAAGGATGTATAATCCAGTAAGGTGCTGGTAGGGATCTTGACCGTACTTCCGGAATTGTCCTGATAGCCGTGGTGCCCGTGGTATACCTCTCCACTCCTCAAGCACCTCAGAATATGTTGCCCTCTTGTTGCTACGTCACTTCGTGCTAGCGGCCGTTTTTTGGGGGCCCATTTATTGAGTGTGCAAGTCACCCCCTGCCTTTTTTCGATGGATATTAATAACGTTGTTCAGGCAGGGGCCATAGTCTTAACATAGTTCCATGTTACCAGTCCACTTAAGACTCCAAAAACCATAGCCCTATTATCTTTGTTCTCCATATGTCGCAATAGTTTTTCAACAACCGGGGGTTGTCCTTGGGTGCACTAGCATAGCGCGTACAGGGATAATCGTCGGTTGGTATCATGTTCCATTATAATTATCTAAAGGGCCTCTGCGAGTTGGCTTCGGCCTTCCAAAGGTCCAGGACCTCAGGGTCCTGAGATAAATATTGAAAATGAAAATAATAATAATAACGTTTATTTCTCACCACAAGCCAAAATATACAGACAATCTTACAATAAGAAACATTGCTAACAATTTTTGGTTGTGGATCGCTGGTGCCTGTGGTAGGTAGTAACACCTGTAATACAGGTCACCAGGTCCCCACCTGTTCCGAGTTACATAGTTAGTAGCTTACATATCAATTCAGCAAGTAAGACAAATTACAAATATATAGTGAGTTTAATAACCTCAGGAGTAAATGACTAAAGACAGTATACAGTAAGTATGTGTAGGTATGTATGGGGAGGTGTTAATGTAAGTATGTTTGTGTATGAGAGTGTTATGATGTGTGTTGTGTGTGTTTTGGAATTTGTGTGATTAGACTAATACGTCCAAGAGAGTTTCTGTGGCAGCGTATGTTTGGCCTTGAAGCCAGCCTTGTAGGGTAAGTTTAAAATTATGTTTGTTTAATGAGTGCAAGGAAAGAATTCGGTGTAATTTATTGTAAAGATGAGGACCAAGGAAAATAAAGAATCTATGACTAAAATATGTTTTAAGAGGAGTAGCTTTAGCTACTAGATGGTTGCGGCGATTTGTTTCCTGCGAATAGTTGGTAATAGCATGTTGTTTGATAGCAGTGGCCAATACGAATAATTGCCTAACCGTTAGAACTTGACAATATTCATAGAGCTCAGTGGTGGGATAAAGTCTTGGCTTGAAACAGCACACCTTAAGAACGGCTCTCTGTGCGCGTTCTATCTAAATACAGTGAGATTTTGCTGCACCACCCCAGGAAGAGATACAATAAACCAGAACTGATTGGCACAATGCTTGATAGGTCATTTTCATTATAGTAGCATCCGCCGACTGGCGTAGTTGTTTAAAAATGTAGATCAACTTGCGCACTCTGTTCGAGAGGTGTATTATGTGATCCCTAAAAGTAAGGTTGCAGTCAATTACAATCCCAAGATACCTAACCAATGGGACTCGTTCAACCTTGCAGATGTTGTGATCATGATTGTTATTTCCGTCGCCATTACTATTTGACTGATTCAACTGGGCAACAACATACAGTGAACTTGAGGCTGGAACATTGGTATAACGAATAGAAAAATCCAACATCTTCGTTTTTGCGATATTCAGTGTGAGCAAGTTGTTAGTAAGCCATTCACTGACTGTGTTGAAACCCTTCTGTGCATGAAGATATGTGTCCTCCCAACTATCCGATGCAAATACTAGAGCTGTATCGTCCACATACGAAAATATTGAACCGCATTCTAGGCTGAGGCTACACAGGTCATTCATGTAGATTAAAAATAAACTGGGACCGAGAATACTACCCTGTGGTACACCAAAAGTAATGTTTAAGTCAGTGCTAAAACAGGTTCCAATTTTAACACATTGTGTTCTATTCGTAAGATAGCTCTGAAATAGTGAGAGTTGGGTACCTCGTATACCTAGACACTCGAGCTTAGTTAGTAAGATTGGAATTGAGACCGTGTCGAATGCCTTTGCGAGATCTAGGAACAGCGCAACGCATTTCTTTCCATTATCAAGTTTTTGAGCTATGTGATTAACCAATTTATGAACGGCATCGGCAGTAGACAGATTCTTTCGAAAGCCAAATTGGTTGATCGACAATAGTTTGCGTGCCTCTAAATATGCAACCAGCCTTGAATTTATTATTCTTTCCAGAATCTTGGACATTGCAGGTAGTACAGATATGGGTCTGTAATTTTCGACACGGTCACGATCACCAGATTTAAAAATAGGGTGAAGAAGTGCCTTTTTGAACAAGTCAGGGAAGACACCAGTATCAAGGCACAGGTTACAAACATATGTCAGCGGAGGTATAATAACATTTTTATGCCGTTTTAAAAAACTAGAAGAAATACCATCCCAGCCGACCGCACAATCATTCTTGAGTGAAACGATTAAACGTTCCACTTCCAGCTCATTTGTCCTAAGTAGGACCAACGATTCCTTCTGAGGGCTGGGCAGCGAGAAAGACTGTGGGTCTCTATTTATTTTATCGGCTAGGCGTTTCCCTACGTTTGCAAAATAGTAATTGATTTCATTTATAGTACTTTGCTTATCGTTATTATCCGCTAAGAGATCATGGGCTGAAGACTTTAATTGACCTATGCTTGTGACATTCTTAATTACTCGCCAAAGCTGTTTAGAATTTCTACCTGCTTTTTCAAATTCCAGTCTCTCATAGTCTCTTTTTGCTTTTCGAAGTAGATTTGTACAGAAACTACGATACCTTCTGTAGAACACCACGAGGATTTCGTTTGATGGATCTTTTTTTAACTTCTTGTATAGATTGTCTCTGTGGCGCATACATTTCAGTAATCCTTGAGTTATCCAGGGCTTAATCGGCCTGCGTCTACGTGAGATAGATATAGTTTTAGTGTTCTTAGATAGAGCCAGGTGAATTGGTTCAATTAAATATTCAGTAGCCAAATTAGGGTCCCTCGTTGCATAGACTGAATCAAAACTAATATTGCAAATGTCATTAGCAAGCTCATCGTCATTTATTTTCGTGCTTTGGTTAGAGTTTAGTGTTTTGATTCCATTGAATGACAAAGAAAGTATAACTCCAGAGTGATCTGTGACAGTAGACTCTAGTACCAAGACTGTGCTAGCGAAAGTTGTTTTTATATTGGCATGGTCGAGACAAGTAGATCCGTGAGTAGGCAACGTGTGTCCAGGAATAAGTCAATGGTGAGATAATAAGTCCAAATAATCTAGCGAGTACGAATCTTTATTATTGTGGGTAATATCAATATTTATATCTCCCATAATTACAATGTTTCTAAATGATTTAACTTCACATAGTACACTGTCCAAAGATTGTATGAATTTTGAGAGATCTTTAAATGCATAAGGTCTGTAGATAGCAATTATGGCTACATCAGATCCAATCGTGACTGTCAGACAGTTTACTTCGGACAGGACCGGTTCTTTAACTATCACATTTGCTAATGAATTATTGACATATACAACCACTCCATCATTCTGATTGAAGGTTTTTGATGACTTATGGGAAGTATATCCATCCAGAATGGGAATTGCGGGGTTGCGGGACAGCCAACATTCTGAAAGAACAACAACATCACTAGGCACTGCAATTCTTTGTAAAAGAGTTAAGAGCCCCGCGTAATTAGCCTTTAAACTGCGTATGTTTTGTGACAAAATAGTTAAACAGGTGTTAGCGGGTATCAGCTTGGAACACTGATCAGGGTTGCATGTTGTCGCATTTGAGAAAGTAATGTTATCCAAATTTTCCAGCATATCATTTATATTATTTGAATTATCGAATGGTACGGTTTGAAACTATTGGGGACAAAGTACAGAATTTTTAAATTTACTATTTTTCGAGTGACATATGAGTCACGCCAGTATTCCAAGGAAATGCAAGAGCCACCACTAAAAACTACTACCTGTCTTGATCGTAAATGTGTGTAGGGTATAAAGTGTGTATTTTTGAGAAAGTGTAATTGTATGAAAGTGTGTGTGGGTTAGTATTTTATAAAAATCATTTTTTTTTAACATTAAGTGACAAAAATTATTACAACAGTTCGAATTAGGTATTCCAAGTTTTTTGATTAAAACAAAGTAATAACACAAGGAACAATTAAAAATATAAAAAATGGGCATGCAGGGTTTTGTAACTATGACGTAATATGTGTACAGTCAACTTTGAGATATCTTGGCTAAGTCTTTCTCAGAATTCACTACGATACGTTGCGCTCCGTCTTCTTTTCGTAGGTAAACTTTACCGTATGCCGTCCAGCAGTGTTTGTATTTATGCTGAGCTGCGAAATCTCTTGCCAGAAAGTGTATCTTTCGGGTTTTTGAGGGCAGGTTATCACATATATAGATAGGTACCTTGGGACCGTTGAGTCGCAGGTGCGTTGTATTGAGCTTGTTGTTAATGTTGTTTTTATTGAAGGTCCTGACTGACTGAAGTACTTTTGTTTTAAGCAAAACCCTTTGATTATATACATGTCTAGATGCCACATTGACCGTACTAAACGGCCCAAATAAAGTCTACTAAAATTGGTAGACTCGCTTCTCCCTTACGTCAGTGTCATTTGAAACAACTAAGGATAATGTGCTCACGAAAAATAATTAATTATGCCGTTTTGTGCTGTCAGACTGTGCCGTAATTATGCGGGAAAACAATATAATAACTCTAAGATCACTTTTCATCGGTAAGTTTTGTTATTTATCCACTATTATTATAGAAAATACGATTTTTTTATTCGTTTTTTTGTATGTCATTCCGATTAGCCAGTGTTGTCAGTTTATTACTAGGGAGATTTGGCGAAACTATGGGAGACAAAATACAAATATAATTACATCATCTTTCGATCAGGAGAACATTATTATTTTAAAAATTACATTATTTATTTGATCAATAAATGATAACTTATCTATAACTACAAAAAAAATGAAACCCATGACGTCATACACTAAATAATATTTTTTTTAGTTTTTTCTAATATTTTGGGTTTCAGATTTTTGCTGAATTGGGCCTGTTTGATGCAGCCTCGAGGCACACATTCCTACTATATCCTTACATCGGGCTTTATACTTTTTATTTGTTGGTTTTATGTAATTACATGTAACTGGAGTATTGTGTGTCTTTAAGTCTGTGCTAAATAAATGTATTTTCTTTCTTTCTTTAATCTACAGAATAATTATTTCGTTCAACCTATTTTGTTAACATTTCGTCACAATAAATAATGGAGAAAAGGAAAGTTGATAATTTGGAGCAGGCATCCCTAAACACGCACACCTTGACAGTTTGACGACAATAAGTACACGTGCGGTACTCACACATGTCCCGAAATTGGAGACAGTTTTAGCGCGTCTTATGTTTGCGTTGCTCTATCTAGACATGTATATAATCAAAGGCAAAACCGTAGTAAAATCGACAATAATGGTGTTATTCATGGAACTCTGGGAGTTTATTCTATATACATCCTTTATATCAGATTCAACGATGGTGGTGTCAAGGACGTTACCGACATTTCTCACTGCGTTTGCCAGATCCAGTTTCGATTCATTAGCAATTTTAGGGATGTTTTTAATTTCAAGACTGGATATTCTTGAGTGTTTTTCCAGCTGATCGATTCTTTCCTCAAGTTTACAAATATAATCCCGATTTTCTTTTCTCTCAACTTCAAAATCATGCATTTTTTTCAACATCTCGTCGTATTTCGCAACAGAAAAATCTACGTAGTCTTGAAGTTTACTGCATTGATTCTTGATTTCCAGCAACAATGAGCAGACGAAACTCCTAATAATGAGAATAGTAAGAGACATGGAAAATTTGATACCTATTTCGGATGCGCGCTATCCATACATAATGACATCAATCGGCCATTCAAATTAATAAAAAAAAATCGATAACACACAATTGGTTTTATTCAAATTTAAATATTCCAGAGAAGTGCTTATTGAAAGACCCTTTATTTCACCGCCCACATGTGGCTGCACTACTCCACATATGATTGGACCTGTGCTTTGTAGTATAAGATTCGATGCTGTCCTGGTGTAAAGCGCCGTCAGTGCCGAATTAAGCTGGCGAGGGGCCTATTATAGCAAATTTTACCAAGGGGTACCCTACTACTAATTAATTTATTAGTAGGATACTGATTAATTTAGTAGGTACTTTTGGAAAAACCTAGATGATGATCGTTTTTTGGATAAGTACCCCGAACGATTAGAGATCCTTTCGTGTGTTTTAGACGCGGATCCACGCGAGACACAATCGCTTTTTAATTGTGTCTAATTACGGCATACGAAAGGTTAAAGGCGAAATTCTAAAAAACCGAAGTAATCTCGAAAATTATGCTCAGGACATTTAAGGCTTCCTTCTGATAAATAATACAGAAATAGGGAGTCTTTTCGATGATGATGGCGAAGCCTTTGTGAATTTATACAGAAAAGCTGAACAGTTAAGATTTACTAGGAATAGAATGCAAAGTTTATTTTTCTTTGGAGCAGTTAGATTCAGCCATTCTTTAATTGGAATAATTTTTCCGAGAGATTGATCTCATCAACGTGCCAACATCGATCGTCATCATCATTTCAACTGAAAGGCGTCCACTGCTAGACTAAGGCTTCTCCCAAATGTCGCCACAACGGCCGGTCCTATTTATCGTGCCTCCATCGGATTCCCGTGAACCTTAGCAGGTTATTGGTACCCATGTTGCGAGGCCTTTAAACGCTGCGTCTTCAGGTATCCGATCGCCACTCCAGAACCTTTCGCCCCCATCGACCATCTGTTCTGCGAGCAATGTACCCATCTCACTGCCACTTAAGCTTATCTTCACTCCTGATTCGATCATGTAAGGAAACTCCGAGCATAGCCCTCTCCATTGGTCTTTGGGTGACTTAAAACCAGGGACGTACGAGCAATACAAGTAAATAAGCCCGGTTTGCTTTTATGTGAAAATACGAATTAAATTAAATAAAAATATAAACTTTAAACTTCGCGCGTAATTGAAGATTCATTCATAGATACGACACGCTATGCAACTTAATGCAACTTTGCCACTCTGCATGTTATACGTAAAAATGATACGCGATCTCCCATCTCGCTCTAACTGAAAGGCTTCTGTATTTGGCTTAATCTGCCATCTCATTTTTCCCTATAAAAACATAAAAATGTGAATTTGTGTGAGTAAAATTTGATACTGTGTGCAAGTATTCATCGAACATTTTTCTAATAAAATAAGCTGGGCTTTCGAGTTTCCATCAATAAAATTACGAGGCGCCATCTATGACGCCTAAAAACAGTTGTGCAAACTTCAAAATACTTCAAATTTGTTTTGAGCGGTTATCGTGTAGTACCTACACGTACCTAATTGTTTTGATACCTAGATTTTTTTTTGGTTTCTGTCATTTAAAGTTTTATGATTATTGCTGAACTTACTTAGTTTGGAAGTGATAAAAGTTTATTAACTTTGAAATGAATTCGAAAACGATACTTGTGGTTGTGGTTTTTTTTTTTTTAGGTGGGAAATCATCAAAATGACTTCTCGCGCTCTGGGTGGAGCGGGAGGGCGTGTCAGACTTTTACTGACTAAAACCACACCTGTATCCTTCAATTACCCTTTGCGTTCTAGGACTACGGGTTTCCCTTTCAGAAATTCTCCGCGGTCCTAGCTACCGGGCATTGGCCCTGCTGCTGGGCCCCTACGGTTTGCTGACATCTCTGAGGAGCGCGAGGATCACTACGCGCTGTTGACGACTGGGCTCGGTCCGGTTTATTACCGAACAGCCGGACGGCGAGCTACCCAGTGCTCGACGTCCGCAAGCTCGCGTCTACCGTGGCCGGTAGTCGGGGTCGGAATTACGGCGGCTAGGGCGTGAGGACCTTCGTTCCCTCACGAGTGCAGCCTCCTCCTTCGCCAGCATTACTGCTTCGCAGAAGGAGGCGACCGCCTGCCATTCCTCCTCGCTTCGGACCATAGCCTGAACCAGGGCCCGACGCGAAAGGTCGCTACCGCCAATTGCCTCCACGAGGACACGGCGGTGCTCGGCCCAAGCGGGGCACACCTCCACCGTATGCTCCACCGACTTGTGGTTGTGGTGTATGTGTGGAATCGATAATTAAATATAACAGTGCAATACGTTGATACCTATATACCTACCCAATTTCCAGCGTTTGAAATTGAGTAGGTATATAGGTATCAACGTATAGCATAGCATAGTCGGCCTTATAATGTTCCCACTGCTGGGACTCAGGCCTCCTCTCTACGAGAGGGAATGGGCTGTAATCCACCACGCGGGCCCAGTTCGGGTTGGTGGATGTCACATGTCTTCGAATTTTTGGTTGTAGGACATGCCGGTTTCCTCACGATGTTTTCCTTCATCGTTTTGAGAGCAGTGGTGCTGAAATAAATTACACAAAGTAATGCGCCTGGCTGGGTTTGAAGGTTTGACCTCGCGACCTACTACTCGTAAGTCGGAGCCGTTACCACTCGGCCACCACTGCTCAACGTATCAACAAAAATCATGTATCATCAAATAGGTATCAACGTATTGCACTGTAATCAGTAATCGCTGATACCAAAAAAACTTTTTACAAAAAAAAAAATAACCGACTTCACTAAAAAAAAACACTAAAAGGATCAAAATAACTTTAATTTCGGAAGTCGGTGTTTCTCGGTATTGTTTGTTTCTTATTTAACACCGACTTCCGAAATTAAAGTTATTTTGATCCTTTTAGTGTTTTTTTTTAGTGAAGTCGGTTATTTCTTTTTTGTAAAAAGTTTTTATTTCACACTTTTTACTTGCGATACACTTATAAACAGAGTGCCTATTTCTCATGACAATTCCAATTAACCCAAATACTGCTAGGTTACATTGTTTTATTATAAAGTTCCTGTGTCTACCTTCCTCCTTCCGGCTCCATCATCAGATCTGTTCGATAGTACCTTATAGCCAAAGAGCATCTCACGACAATTCTAATAAGCCCAAACACGGCTAGGATACATTGATTAATTACGGAGTTCCTGTGCCTACCTTCCGGCTCCATCATCAGATCAGTTCGATAGTACCTTATAGCCAAAGTGCATCTCATGACAATTCTAATAAGTCCAAACACGGCTAGGTTACATTGATTAATTACGGAGTTCCAGTGCCTACCTTCCGGCTCCATCATCATCATCAGATCACTTCGATGATACCATTTTCAACGTAACTATTCAGAATCATTCATTTATTTGTATTATCATAGTCGCTTAACTATATCTTTATTGTGATATCTATTTGAGTATGAAGTTCCGTTGACCATTTCTGGTCTTCTTCATCAGTTCCACTTCATCAAATGTTACTTTTTGACTGTAAATGCTTAAGTTCTTGATGAAAATACCAAAATTACCATAGGGTTGCCTATAATTTTTGAGGAGTTCCCTCGATTCCTCATGGATTCCATCATCAGAACTGAATTTTGAAAAAAATGGGACCAATCTGGAAGCATATCCTATAAAGGGAAAAAAAAATTTTGCAAATCGGTCCATAAACGACGCAGTTCTGCGGTAACAAACATAAAAAAAAAAAAATGATAAAAAAAAAAAAAAAATACAACCGAATTGATAACCTCCTCCTTTTTTTTGAAGTCGGTTAAAAAACACAAACTAGTAAGTCTGTCTAAGGCCCGTATTACAGAACTACAATCAAGACTCAAGCATTACTTAAAACGAGTCTCAGTTGGAGTTTTCATTTTAGAACTTGACTTGAGCAGAGAAACTACAATCAATAATCACCTGAGCAATGTCACTTTAAAATGACATTTTTTACGTATTATAGAACAGTGCTTGAGTGAGCTCCACTCAATGTGTCCTTATTTTAAAATCACAATCAGCTCAGAATCTCTGCATAAGGCGAGATTTGATCTTTGTTTTCGCAAATGTAGTCGAGACCACGCTTGAGCATAGAATCTCATGGAAATTGTTGTGGATTTAAATCAGAGATCAAAATCTCTACTCAAGCGTAGTTTCGTTTCATTTGAATTTGAGGATAGTTCTAAAATAAACTGAACGCTTAAGTCGAGATTCTTCGCTCAAGCAGTAATCGGTTGAACGCAGTTTAAGTAGTACTTGAGTAAGGTTCTGTAATACGGGCCTAAGACAGTCTTGTCTCAAGTGTGTGCAGGCCCTTAAATTGAGGGAGTGAAAAATGTAAAAGCGTCCTTAAAAACTAGTTACAAACTTCATTTTATAATAAAGTTTTATTTAGTTATGGTTTAAACCCAGTAATAATCCCGGAACTCCATTTAGATCACGTTTTGGATTGAGGCGGAACTTGTTTGACTTAGTTTGTGATGTTCACAGTTTCCTACCCTGGTAGAATATGACGAAATCCACAATGTATAGTTACCAGCTTATTGTATTTTTGCTATTAAATAGATAGGTACTATTCTTAATTTTAATTCGAATATTAAAAAGTTATTTTATAAATGTTATTTCAGTTTACATGAATATGTGTGAATCGTCTTTAGTTCATGACCATACATAGATAAGATGACTCGAGAGTGTTTTAATATCGTGCGGTTGTGATCACGCATTGACGCATGCGGGATTGCCGCGCACACGTAACCCCCGCAAATGACATTTTCATATAAGCAGGTATTTATTGTAGGTAATGCCTAGAATACGCACGCGTGACGTGGTGCGACCGTGATGCCGGAGACTGCCGGAGAGCAGCCCTGCATGCGGGGCAATCGCATGTGTGATGCAATCCGCACGATATTAAAAACACCCTTACCTACACCTGTTTGTAGGGTCCCCAGTTCCAATAGGTTTTGACTATGAGTTTTTAGAAAAAAGAATGTTATGTCATGCCATAAAATCCTTAGTGACATTGACATCAAACTTTTCATTGTCGTTTTTTTCAACGCACACAATATAATATAAAATCTTGAATAACATTATTAACTTTGTTTACTGTTGTTTTCGTGAATATATTTATAAGACTATACAAATCATGGCACAATCTACCGCGCAAATAGGAAAGAATAAAGAATTGGTAAAAAAAATACAATATTGTCTAATTGTTATGAAGCCTTGAGATACACAGCAGACAGACAGATTATTAAAATGGTGTATTTTCTCTTAGTTGTTTGACTATCGCCTTATATAGGGAGACTGGTAATTAGTGTACGATACTTAAACACGTGATTGTGCTCATGATAACCAACAACTTTTACTATGGGAACAAACCTGAAATCGCGAAAAAAAAACAGCTGTTCAGTACATTTATGTTTGCCTAATGTACTGAACAGCTGATATTTTTTTCGCGATTTCGGCTTTGCTCCCATAATAAAAAATGTTTGTTATCATGAGCACAATCACGTGTTTAAGTATCGTACACTAATTGCCAGTCACCCTATATGTTGAGGGGCGCCGCGAAAACCCACCTTTAAAGGCTTTAAATTGGGTAGATATATAATATTATACTTTTGTTTTAAATTTACGTAACAGGGTGGACGAAGTACACCTCTTATACTTTTACTGATCGATTGTCGGTTAAAAAGAATGTCCCACATGCGGTTTTTTTGTATTTGGCCTCTCGCAGGTCTGGCTGTCCCTGCCTCAGAGGTGATCGATCGTCTAATTCACAGAACTTTTCTGTGGCGCGCTTATTAGAAATTAAAGCTTTCTATCTCACAATCTTTCTATCTCCGTCGAGCAGTTATTGCTTGCCCAGTAGGTTACTACTAGGCCAGCACTGACTGCCCCGATTTACGAGTTATAGGTCGCGTGGGTTCGAACTCAAGCAGGCACATTACTGTGGTGTATTTTATTTTTTCACCACTGATTTCAAAGCGACGAAAGAAAACATCGTGAGGAAAGTGACGTGGCCTTGAACCAAGAATTCGAAGCTAGATGACATCTACCACTCTAACTACACACGCGTAGTAGATATGGATGTAGTCCACTATCTTTTATGGAGAGGTGACCAAGGTCCCAGCAGTGGAAACATTATCGAGGCTAATTGTGTTTATGCTTTCTATCTTCAAAAACAGTGTTTTTTTAGGATCCTGAAGAGTTAATGCGCCGTAAGTTCCGCGCCAAATGCCGGTTTCGTGCACTAGGACGCATGGTGATGGCCAACACTTACTGGATGATAGAGGCCGCTGAGCACTACGAAGGAGTTGAGGACGTGAAGAGGAGAGTCGCTCAGGCTGTGCGCGGGAAGGCGAAGAAAAAACGCCTGTTGACCATCACTGTAAGATGATGTTTTGATCGTTGAAGTTTCTGTTTTATATTTACATAAGTACCTATATGTTTAAAGTACGTTGATCAAATTTGTATGAGACCCCGGACCCGTCCCCCCATCCAACAGATTTGAAACAGATATCATTCGAAGCATCTAGTTGAATAGAATTTTTTATAATATGGCGATATACCTTACCTTATTTTAACCTAACCCAAGTGTTTTAGACCTTAAATAGAGGTACCTACTCATATTACTGTCATACATTTTTGAATGTGGCTCGGCGAGCCTTGTAGGATTCTACAAAAATATTTGACAAAGGGTATTGTGTAAAACTGTCCTCACCAACAGATTTGAAACAGGTGTCATTCGAAGAGTCTAGTAGAATAGTTTTTTTTTTAAATTATTACAGCAACACACCCTTCTTTTTCTACTCCGTGAACACACCTCAAAGCTGTTTTTTTTTGTGGATAGGAATGAACTAACAGTCATGTATCCCATATCTGTTGGAGGGTGGGGAGTTGGGGACGGTGGGCATACAAAATCCGCTTTCCATTTTAGTTTATATAACAAAATTCTTTGACGTGCCGAAGTCAAACGTCAAGATTTTGAAACACGAACAGTTATTTTGTGCCAGAAAGTAATAATTATCAAACATGATTTTCTGGCTTTTTCCCGCTCTTTTGAGAGATGTCGCCACAGTAAAAAGATCTCACCATAATAAGATCTTTCGATTGAGATACATTGCGAATCTGTAGGTGTTGTTTTGTACCAAATAATAATAATATTAAAACATGATTTTGTCGTTAAATCCTGCACTTTTGAGAGATGTCGCCATAGTAAAAAACAAAAAAATCTCACCTAACAAAGATCTTTCGATTGAGATACATTTCAAATCTGTTGGTCGATGTAAGAGGGGGAACGTTTTGATGTATCGTCCTTTTGATAAAATTTGTATGTACATACAAATTAGTAGTAGGTACCTAGTTAGAATGTCAGACGAACCTGAAAAGCAAAAAGGATATTTTTTGGACATAACAAAATGTAGACGTTTATTGTCGTTTAGGTACTATTATATTGTAACTTAAACCATAATAACTTATTTCAGGATAAAGCGTTGCTGAATAAGCCCAATGCTGAAAGAACTGACCAAGAGAAGAAATATATATTCCGTATCATAGGTGGACTAAAATGCTTCAAGAGATACCCTAATGTAAGAACCACAAGGTTTTATGCATTTTATGAAAACATCAGTTAAAATATTTGAAGTAGGTAAACCAATATGGTTTTAAACACTTGCTGAAAAACAGTCTATTCCTATTTTGAATAAATAGGACAAAATAATAAAACCCGAATTACTTTTTCAGCACGTAAAAAAGAAGTTAGCAGCGGTAACATACTTTAAGTACTACAGACCCAATACCGTGATAGTACGTCAGCACCACGAGGCGCATGCGTTGTACTTCATAGTGACCGGTGACGTCATCGTCAGCCAGATGATCTTCGACGAGCTACTGCAGCAGTACGTGTCTGTGGACATCGGAGTCATGCACCAGGGCGATATGTTCGGAGAGGTGTCCTTGCTGCATAACATCCCTAGGACCGCTACTTGCACTACAGTTGGTAAGAAATATACAGACATACTTACATTATTATGTAATTATGTTGCGGCCAGATCTTAGAATTGATCACATCATGATGTCATCGGCCATTTCATGGAATGGTGCTTTTGAGCTAAACGCATGATTATTTCATAATATGCTCAAACATGTCTAATCGTATATCGTAGAATAGTTACGTCGTCCACCGGTTGAGTTTACTGTTCCTCTATTCTTGTTTTCTACAACAAAATATGCTTTTGTTTCATCAAAAATAATAAGAGCGCACTAAAATATGCTACACAGATTGGAATAAATGGAAATAAATTAAAAAATGTCTCGCGACGAATGACAAACCAGAGAGCGAGAGATGCTAGGCTTGCACCCCGAAACGTCGCGTCGTTTCGCCCCTTAATTACCACCTTACCACGCACCTTAGTGCATTCACAATTTCACATATTTATTTATTTAGTGCAACAAAATAGCCACTAACACTAAATGACGTTAAACCTTTCACTCTGTCTTCTCACAGAATCGCAAACGTTCTAATAATATCGTCTTCCATTCATCAGCAGACAAATCCAATCCAGGGTTGGTCTCCACGAGCGCGTTGAGCATCGTTAGCATATAGGGAGTATAGGGTAGGTGGATCGAGCTACAGTACGACAAAATGGGACATTAATTAATTTATGCTTTCTAGAGTGAATGTAATTATTCGGAACAACTATTTGACACAACTCCGCACGTAAATCGGACGCATCAGTGTAACCATTAATAATTTTATAGGCTGTTGTAATTTGGTCAACAGCCCGCCTAACCTTTAATGAGTTGTTTTAAAACCCTGACAGTTGCGTAAAATAAATCCTAAACGTCTAAATGATTCTTTAGCCAGGGTTATTATGTGTGTATGGAAAGTTAGTTTGGTGTCATATTGGACACCGAGGTCTTTTACAGTCGAGACTTTAGTTATAAGATTATTCATTTTTATCATGTAGTCGTACTGTAAAGGACTCCTTTTGCGGCCAAAGCTCATTACTTGGCATTTGGAGATGTTAAATTCCATCTTGTTGGTGGTGGCCCATTCGCTCAGGGCATCTATATTATGCTGGAGAGCTATACAGTCAGACACAGAGTTTACATTAGTATAAATCTTCAGGTCGTCGGCATAATATAGTAAACATTTTGCATGTTTTATTATTTGTTGGAGATCGTTAATCATGAACATGATCAAAAATAGCAGGGGACCTAAAATGGAACCCTGACTCACGTCTGATCGTGAATGATAAGCGTATGAGTTGTATGAGCCAAGACGAACAATTGCTGATGGTGGCACGTGTTATTGGGTCATTCAGTTCCCTTCAAAATGGTTGAGCTGAGTGAGGCTGATGCTCGCGTCATGCTCGTGAACGGGTGCCGTCGGTTGAGACTCTTAGCTGCCAGTGGCTTAATTCAATTTCTATCTTTTTAATTAGTTTTTATTCTTATTTATCTACATTGTGCTCACATATTAGAAGCGACATGAAATATGTAACCAAGATTTATGTAACTCATAATATGATTTAAAAGAGTGACCATGGAGTTTCTTGCACGTTCTTCTCCATAGAGATCTACGCTTTGGAACGTGCAATTTAGCTTCACTTCTTTTCTTTTTTTGACTGACTGACATTTTGACAATTCAAAAGTGCCTGTAATTGGTCTATTTGAAATAAACGTTTCTGATTTCTGATTTCTGAATTTGCAGGCGGTCCCGAAGATAGTTAGAAATAAAAAAAGGAGAGTCGGTGAAAATCTTATGGCACTTAGCTTACGTAGCAAGATGTCATTATTAATTCTATCAAAGGCTTTGCGTAAATACAGCATATCAACTTGCTGTCCGCGGTCCATTTGAGTAGAAATAAAAACAACTAGGCTGAGCAAATTAGTGTTAACTGACTTTTTATTGCGAATTGCATTGCACATATAAATATCGACTTGCCTTTGAATTTCCTTATATAAAATATGTTCAAATACTTTTGCATGGGTCGACAATATGGCAATAGGCCTGAAGTCCTCAACAGATGTTTTTACTCCTGTCTTATTTTTATAGGTGGGAAAATCATCTTATGACAAATCTCGCTCTTGGGCGGAGTGGGAGATAGTGTCAGACTTTTACTGACTAAAAACCCACTCCTTTTCCTTCGTTGCCTTCGTCCCAGGGCCCCGGTTTCGTTTTCACACTACACATGGCCCCAGTAGGCTTCGACCCTGCTGGGCCCCTACGATTTGCTGACACCTTCCTGAGGCGCGCGCGGAACAATACGCGCCGTCGACGACTTGGGCTCGGTCCGGATGGTTACCGGACGGTCGAACGGCGGGCCACCCATTGCCCGCCGTCCGCAAGCCCGCGCCTACGGTGGCCGGAAATCGGGATCGGAATCCCGGCGGCGGTTGGGGCGTGAGGACCGTTGCCGTTGCCTCACGCGATCGGCCGCCTCCTTTGCTAGCATTACTGCTTCGCAGAAGGAGGCGACCGCCTGCCACTCCTCCTCGCTCCGGACCATGGCCTGTACCAAGGCCCGGCGCGAGAGATCGCCGCCGCCGATCGCCCCCACGAGGACACGGCGTTCCTGTCTTAGGTTGGATATTTTCCAGTGCTTAATTACAGATTAAATATATGGCATAGAGGTTTGGCTATGGATTCTTCAGATAGTTTAAGAACTTTAGCTGGAATGTTATCTGGCCCAACGGAGCTACTAGGCTTCAACTTATACTACGTTATACATCTTTAAGAAAAAATTGAACTAAGCTGACAGAATTACTGTTGCTATGTATATCAAGAGCACATATTTGGGATACGTTTAAGTCAGGTGTTTCGGGTAAGAAAACACTGGCGAAGAAATCAGCAAAACCATTAGCCGCATCAATACCCGACAGAGATTGACACTGGTAGTTGATGGTGGGTTCAAAGCCTCTTTTGCACCGTAGAGTGGATATGTGTCTCCAAAACTGTCGTGGGTTGAGTTTGATATTATTCTCAACACGATGTAAATGCGAGTTATAAGCGACCGTGATACGATGTTTTAGGTTTGCTCTTAAGTCGGAAAATGCCTTGTAAGCTATAGAACATTTAGATGTTTCTTTTGTTTATGTCGAAGATCTGAAATAATATCTTTAGTATACCAAACAGGATATCGTTTGTGACTAGCTCTATTTCGTAGTTTCTTTGTTATACATAATAAGCAATGCATGAATTAAATCATATGGGAAAAGATAATGTGTGTTTATATCTATTGTAGTTTTAAATCCTTTAAATGAAGGGTGGTCGAAACGGGTCCTACTATGTTATCGAACAAACTATGTATCTTAGTAACAAACAAAGTTTCGTTTCCGACGTCTCCACACGTCGGTCTGCGTTGTGTAAGATAGGTCATATAAGTTATTGTATCTTGCCACTAGGTCACTGCGAAACTCTAGCATTGATGAAGGAGGATTTTAAGAATGTTCTCCAAGCATCTGTGCAGAAGCAATGGGATGAGGTGCGACGTGCTATGTCTGCGTTCACTTACTTTGATGCACTCGACGAGGTAAGTAAATAATAAATAACATTCATTCATGCCTATGCTTCCTGTGGGTTAGGCAGAGGTGTAATTTAGGACCCACATTTAATAAATAAATCATTTAGCTTCAAGACACTTATACTTTAACATGAGAATTTGGCAAACTTTAGCATTAGAGTTCTTGTCAGTTCTTGACTACAAATTAGCTATGTATTCAAAACTCCCCATGGGTCAGTATTAGTAATAATATTGCAAAATACCTTTGAACAAAACCAGTTCAAGTCTAACCTAGATCCAACAGCAATCTAAAAAAAAATTGCTATCAAAATTATTTCAACAATGCCTGGGATGCAGTTAAATTAATATTTTTCTTCTTCTACAGGTGGCTCGGCGTGAAGGATGTATCGTGGCTAAAATGAAAACGTACCAAGCAAATGATACAATTTTAGGAGATGGTTGCGGCATAGCGAATTATGTTTACTTTATCCTGTCAGGCCAATGCCAGATGATAGAGACCCTTAAAGTCGTCGTCAAACGGCACTGCGGGCACATTACTTATTCATTATACGATCCTTTTGTATGTTTATTTAAAACTTTTATTTCTTATGTATTTTTTCTAAAAATGACTTAAAGCCAGGCTTTTTTCTCAAACGCATAACCCATACGCTTATGGTCACTAAATTATTGATTTTATTTAAGGTTCCAAAACAAGAAAGTGAGCAGGACCTCGATACGAAATATTTTGGTGCTTATAAAGCTAAAGAACTTGAGCAATCGTCTCTTGAGAACGAAATGTCGGCGAGTCGATCAGGTTCTAAACGCTTAGAAAGTATATTGAGATATTCAGAGGCAACTAAACGAAAATCTACTTCTAGTACCAAGAGCGGCGTTCAAATAATGCCAGAAGCGATGGGCTCAGCGACAACTGCAGGAACAGCGCCGCCAATACCTGGAACCATACTGGAAGACGCTGAAGGTGCTCAAGGAGAAGAAACGCTTGAAAAGGTGTTGCTACCTCCTTCAGAACAGAGAGACGCTATGAGGTGTTTGCATAATTATTTTCTTGTGACTTGTGTACTTCATAAATATATTCAGTCTATAGGTAAGAGTATATCCCTAAGTAGTATAAACTGAGTACATATTTTTCAAATTACAGAGATAGTGTCGAACGCCCACTACTCCCTGAATTTCGGACTTATTATATGCAGGTTAGTCTTCTGATATAAAGAGGTAACTTTTTGGTTTCTTTGTTTATTTAAATGTTTGTAAAAGGAAATCGCTTGAATTATTGAACCGAATACGAAAATTCATTCAGTGTTAGGAAGCTACACTATCGCTGGCTTTGTTTCTCGATATGACTGTGTTAAGTACGAGGACAGACGAGTGAAATCGTACAGGATTGGTGCGAGAAGGCCGCGGGAAAAATCTATGCTTTATTAGTACATTATGCTATAAGTGTGTAATGTTAGTGATTAACGTCGAGGCGGTATTTAGATCCGAGCCGTGGCGAGGGTCTTAAGAGAGCCAAGAACGGTAATCATTAATTACTCACGTGTGTCATACGACGTTTTTCAATACGCTTGAAGAAAAACGCGCTGAAGAAAACAACAGTAAAACTAGTAAAAATTTCCGTGACACGGCGGTAAAAATCTGTTTTCATAAGCGCGCGCATCATTTTTTTTATTTACCCCTAGAGGAAGGCTAAGGTATTTTGATCATACTGCCTAGTCTTACGTTTATGTTTTCTTGCGTGAAAAGTTTTTACGATAATGTCTTTCGTAGTGACAATAGAATACGGATGTAACATTTTCTAATGATTTTGTAGTATTTAATTTAATTAATACAGCCACTGAACTTCACTGGAATAAAAAAAAATCACGCCAAAAACCGCGCGCAACCGCGGCCATAGACCACAAAAAAAAAATTATTTGAATATACGATTTATTTACTAAAAGTTAAAAGTTTTTTTTTATTAAATAAATCGTTTATACAAGTTAAATTTGTCCATTTTAAATTGTAAATTGGATGAAATAAGTAAGTAAGACACTAATTTATATACTTAGGTACTATTGAACGCAATAACTTAATAGGAATTTTATTCGAATTCAAAATTTGTTTTGCGAACAAAGAGATTGAACAAAAAGGTTTTAACTACATTATAAGTGCTATAATGTAGTTTACCCTTCTTGCAGATGAATGATGAGATGTCCCCTATCCCCGGTCACTCGTTATAACATTAGCTATAATTATCCCAATGAAAGTCCCGTCAAAGTTCAACCGTTTCGAAGACTTATCCTGTATTATGAAATCCCGTTCACGCGGAAAAATTAAAAGTAGCCCAAATTACTCCTCGTAATATGGTCTCGTCAAAATCAGTCCAACCGTTTCGGAGACGTTTTTTTTTTTTTTTTTTTTTATTAATGATAGGCTCGCGTTTGACCCCACCATCTCACCTGATGGTAAGCGATGATGTGGTCGACGATGGAGCACGCTTGCCTAGAAGTAGCCTATTCACTCTTGACTTAAACACGTACACACTTCCTGGCAATTAAGATTAATGTACTTATATAAAAAATGAATTAAAGTACCCGTTGTAACATTAGCTACTTCCCACATTGAAAGGTACGTCAAAAATTCAAAAACTTCAAAATGACTTTATTTCACATAGGTCTACATGGGCACTTATAAAACGTCAGAAGTACGGTTCCAAATTGGGCGTTTCCTATGGAGACGAATCGGCAAGAAATAAATTTTATTCAACCGTTTCGAAAACTTATCCCATATTAGGAAATCCCTTTTCCGCAAAAAATGAAAAGTAACCCAATTACTTGTAACATTTGCTATCCATCAGTGAATACTCCATCAAAAACGGTCTAGTCGTTTCAGATATTAGCCGAAAAAATCGACAGATAGCCAAAAATTTCAAAATTCGCATGTTTTTTTTAAGTATTGAATACACTTTGATATATATTTAGTAAACAAATATTTTTTGATATTACAAACAGACACTTCAATTTTATTTAAGATACAAAATAAGCGAGGCGGATGACTAGGTAGGTTTGTGAACTTTAAAGTGATAAAAGTACACCTAAAATAGAGTGAATAAATAGTGATATTAGATTATAATAACTAAAGAGTGTAAAATGAAAAAACCCGACTGCGTAAAAAAATAACTTTAAATAAAAACTGAAAAGAAAAAGCAAGTTCAGTCCAGTAGTGTAGAAACCAATTTAATTGCATTAATTTAAAAATATAAAATAAAACAAATAATACATTCTAATACAGAACAGACTGACTGCAACAACAACAGCAACAGTCGGGACCCAATATGAATATGATTACTTGACGACAGAACAGCACACTCTGCCCCCCTAAAGTCTCCTTTCAAAATAAAGGGCAGACAAGAATCCGTGAGGGTAACTTCCACTAACATGATCAGTGGTTGCAGTGAACTGGTGTGGTATAAGTTCAATAAATTGACAGTAAAATTAAGATTTTTATTAAATAGGTGGTTCGATACAACCCCGGCTCAACGTTTGGTTTTGGAGAGAATATGCGAGACCGTCGAATTGTCGCGTTGACACCAGTCGACTGCATGCTGATGCCGAAAATGTGGCTGCTGCAACGAAACACCGCCAACATCTGGTCACGTATACAACATTTTCTGGAAAAGAAGGTAAGAAGTGTTAACTGTCTAAAATCTTTTTTAATTAGAGATAATGATTTGACAATTCGAATGTTGCATGTTTTTTCCATTTCATAAATAGTGAGGTACCGCAACCGATATTGAACAAAAAACCGAAAATATTCATAAAAATAATTTAGTTTTAAAATGCAACTAATTATGGTCAGGTTTTGTATTTTCTGAAGGTAAATTGATAGATGCAAATAACTCATAAAATAAAATATAATTTGAGCCTAAGAACTGAAAGACTAACAAAAGCTGCGTCTTTCAATTTTTTTCGTCTCGATTTGTTATTACCAAACCCACAAATATATAGTATTACTCAAAGTGATATTTTTGCGTAATGTTAACAAGGACTTCGGTTTGAAAACTAAATAATAGTTAAAATTAAACAATCATAAGTCCTCTTTTTTATTTTCGCATGGATCTCTAATAAAATTGTAGCGATAAACGAATTGAGTGTCGGTTTCTTGCAATGCAGACATGTGAATTCACAGCTTGACGACCAATGGGCACGCCATAATCATGACCGTCAGTCCCCTCTTTGAGGAGTGACTGGAGAGGCGTCACGGCGTCCTCACCTTCCGCATGAAGCAAGTACTCACTGGATATGGTCAATTTGGGAAGTTCCTACATCGGATTCAGGAGGTCCCCACTGTGTGGACCGCCCGGAAGACACGGTGGAGCATACGGTGGAGGTGTGTCCCACTTGGGCGGAGCACCGCCGTGTCCTCGTGAAGGCAATAGGTGGCAGCGACAGCTCGCGCTGGGTCCTGGTACAGGCCATAGTCCGGAGCGAGGAGGAATGGCAGGGGGTCGCCTCCTTCTGCGAAGCAGTAATGGTAGTGAAGGAGGAGGCTGCACGAGTGAGGATACGATATTTTTACGCGTCAGTCGCCGAGACCCCAACCCCGACTACCACAATGTCAATACCGACGTCGAGCAATGATTAGTTTGCCGTCCGGCAGTCCGGTAATCGCCGGGACTAAGCCCCAGTCGTCAACAGCGCTTAGTAATCCACGCGCTCCTAAAAGAGATGTCAGCAAACCGTAGGGGCTCAATAGGGCCGATGTGGTTTTAGGCAGTAAAAGTCTGACACGACCTCTAGCTCCGCCCAGACCGACAGAAGTCATTGGATGAATGATGATAACTTTTTTTAAATTCTAAAGCATAAACTGCGACTGTCTCGTCCCTCTCTTGTAAACAAGATATAAAATTGTGTTGGGACGCCCATATACTAAAGCTGGTAAAAGGAAGTAGCTAAGAACTCATGAAGAGGTTTTCAACCGTGCCCATCACGTTGGAAGAAACAGCTGTTTTATTTCTAAACTCACGAGACTGGAGTTTTGTGTGGTTATACAGCCGTAGCGGTTGCTGTTATCGCTCGCAAACTTGGCAGATGACAATCGCAAGACGGGTGGACATACATCAGAAACGAGCTGTTGCGTTATACTTACTTCACAGAAGAATTAAAAAAAGAAGGCCTGTAAAGTTGTGGGTGCATCAATAGATTTTCGGATTTCGCATCGGATTTCTCTACCCTCTGAAGGCCACTGCGGGTGTTAACCGACCGCAAAGAGTGCGGGCCCAACCCGCCGAGGCTGCGGGTGACCGTGGCCCGCACGATTCTACTAGTTGCCTGCCGGTGCAGCGGGGAGCGGGATACATATACCTGTAGCATTCTACAGAAGCTGCGGGCCCGCAACCGCAGCGGACGCGGGTAAAAACGGTTTTGTGAGTTCTTAGTATAAGTAAAAGTCCGAGTATAAAAAATATGTTAATATTTTTGAATATATTTAATTATTTTAATCTTCAATTCATATTAGACTCTACTGTAAACAAACACTATCGTGTCTTGGTCCTACTTTCCTTAAAGGTTGTATTACTATAAGAACCGGTATAAAAAAATCGAATTTGGAGACATCACTTTTATCAAAAAGCAGGCAACATATTTCTGGAGTTTGACATTTGCACTTGTCAAATCATTATCTTGAATTAAAAAACGCATTTTACCTAACCATAAGCACACACACATCCAAAAAATATTTGATATTACGAATTCAGGTCAAACTTTACACCCAATCACTTTAGGTCACTTTTTAAAAAAACGAAGGATAAACAGCATTATTAATAGTTCAATGAAACGCATTGGTCGCAATAGAATATCTCTAAGCTTCTCTCATTACCAAGATGCAAACTTGTTTATAAATGACCCTTGTCTGGCCAAGGAGAAATTGAAGGCATTTGTTCCATCTTTTAACGTCTGTCGTATGGGAATTATTAAAGGCGTCCCTACCGAATGGTCTCCTGAGGAAGTTATTGAAAATGTTTCTGTCCCTACTGGATGCGGGAAAGTTATTGAAGTAAGGCGTCTTAATTATAAAGTTCACGAACCGACCCCTGTTTGGAAACCATCTCAAACAGTCGTGTTGACCTTTGACGGGCAAATTTTACCGAAAAGTGTGTTTTGTTGTTACAATTCTATGCCAGTAGAATTGTATACATTCCCAACTATACAATGCTTCAATTGTTGTCGTTTCGGTCATACAAAGGTACAATGTAGGTCGAACCCTCTGTGCTTCAAGTGTGGGGAGAAACATTCTGCCGACACTTGTAGCATTCAAGACGAAGATGGTAAATGCTGTCATTGCGGTGGCATTCACTACGCCATCAATAAAAAGTGTCCAGAGTTTGAGAGACAGAGAGCAATCAAGCACTATATGGCCCATAGTTGCGTATCGTATGCCGAAGCATCGCAGCTACATCCCCCAGTGTCAAAACTATATGCAGACGTGGTAACTTCAGCTCCTCCACTTGCCAATAATAAACCTATTTTACGCTCTTCACCCCATTCACCTAACACATCACATAAAAAAACTGTTTTCTCAAAACCTCGAGATCCCCCAAAAACCACTAAGGGGTATGACCGGGCAGCTCACCAAAAACTTATTAATAATGAAGTTTCGATGACAGGTAATGGTGTTGCATTGCAAAATAAAACAAATAATGAAAGTCAAATTTTAAATATAATTATTATGTTAATCAATACTTTATCTAAAAATAATATTATTGAACCGTCCATCGTTGCCACTGTAATTGATACGCTGTCTAACTTATCTAATTTAAATCATAATGGATCCAAGTCTATCCAAGATTGTTCAGTGGAACAGTCGCAGCATAGTGAATAAAAAATCTGATTTGTGCTATATATTGAATAAATACGATCCCTTTGCAGTCGCTCTCTGTGAGATATGGCTTAAACCAGGGTTCTCATTTAGAATTCCTGGCTATGCATGTCTAAGAACAGACAGAAGCGATGGGTATGGCGGCGTCGCCATACTTATAAAAAATAACTTGTCCTTTCAATCTTTCCCTCTTCCCCGTCTCAGTGACGATATATCTGCCGTTGCTGCCATTGTAAATAAAATCTGTTTAGTATGTATATATTATTCTCGTCCTACTGTGAATATCCTTTCTGAAATTAATAATCTTTTATCAGTCTTACCTAAACCATTTTTGTTAATGGGCGATTTTAATACCCAACACCAATCTTGGGGAAGTTCTAATACCAATTACTATGGAGAGAAACTATTAGAAATCTTAGACTCTAATAATTTGTGTATTTTAAACACATGTCTCCCAACACGCCTAACAGATCCAGTTGAAGAAATAAGTGCTCCTGATCTCTCGATATGTACACCTGAGCTAGCATCAGCATTATCTTATGGCATCTCCTCTACCGTTATCTTATGGCAGTGATCATTTCCCATTAATAATTTCTTTTCCACATAAAAAGCCAGAGGTTTGCAGTCCCACACCACGATTAAAGTACAGACTTCAAAATGCAGACTGGGATAAATATAAAAATGGTGTAGAAGAGAGAGTTTTTACTTTATCTGATTCCTTACAACATGACCCTCAGTTATTGGCTGATCAATTTACAAGGATTTTAATAGAGGTAGCAGATAATACTTTCCCTATAAAAAATGGCGCTACAGGCAAAATTCCCTCACCACCTTGGTGGAATGCTGATTGCACTCAGGCTGTTAAAAAAAGAAAAAAGGCACAAAAAGACTACTGTCATAATATGACTCAGCTCAATTATGAGCTATACCTAGAAGCTGCTCGTGCAACCCGTACACTCCTTAAGAAAAAGAAATTCGAAGGTTGGCAAAAATTTTGCGAATCTATCTCTCCAGCAGTTAATGTTTCCATAGTATGGCGAAATATTAAACGATTCAGGTCAGCATTCAGTGACACAACAGCCTCAAAACTGCCATTAGAGTTAGCCAATGAGTTCATGGATCATTTAGCTCCTTCTTCAGTCCCTGAACAGAGATCTTAGATGCATTTTCCTTATGTTCCTATTTCTGATTCTGACTTGAATTCTCTCTTCACACTAAGTGAGTTGAAAGGAGTCCTTTCACATGTTAAAGATTCAGCTCCTGGTGAAGATGGTATACCATATTCATTTTTAGCTAATCTTTCCGACTCTGTTCTTTTAATATATTTAAATCTTATCAATGCAGCCTTAATATCTGGCAACATCCCTTCAAGTTGGAAGTCTCAAATAATTATTCCTGTTCTAAAACCGAATAAACCTGCTTCTAATGCTACTTCGTATCGACCAATTGCACTTTCGACGGTTTTAGCTAAGATTGTCGAACACCTTATTAAAAATCGTTTGGAGTGGTTCTTGGAAAGCAAAAACTTGCTTGGTAAATCACAGTTTGATTTTAGAAAAGGCAAAAGTACTATTGACAACCTTAGTGTATTCATAACTGATATTCGCCTAGCCTTTTCTTCCAATAACTCTGTAATTGCTGCCTTTTTGGATATTAGCTCAGCCTACGATAATGTTCTTGTATCAGTCCTGGAACAAAAATTGAAATCATTACAAATTCCAACAATGCTGTCTAATTTCATAATTAACATGCTTTCAGAGAGATCTTTAAATCTAGATGTTGAAGGGCATAAATTTACCCGTTTAGTATGGAAAGGTCTCCCTCAGGGTTCTGTACTTAGTCCACTTCTCTATAATATTTACACTTATGATTTAGAATCTTCTCTAAATGGGTCCGTACAAGTCCTTCAATATGCAGATGATTTACTTCTCTATGTATCAGGTAATTCTGTTTCAAATATTTGTTCTTCCTCTTTATGTTTACTCTTTATTTCTTCTTCTTTATGTTTACTGAAGACTTGGTTGGACGCCAACGGCCTACACCTGTCGATTGATAAAAGCAACATTGTCTTATTTACTAGAATGCGTAAGCCTCCTGTAGTTACAGTGAAGTATAATAATTTTCCTGTAATAGTTAAAAACCAAGTTAAATTTTTAGGCCTAATTTTAGATACTCGTCTTACTGGTTTACCACACTGTGATTATATAGCTGCTAAATGTGAACAAAATATCAACATTATTAGATGTCTTTCTGGTGTCTGGTGGGGAGCACATCCATTTTCATTAAAATTACTTTACAACACATTAATTAGAAGTGTATTGGACTATGGTACCTTTTTGCTGGAACCTGCTAATGTTGCTGGCCTTAAGAAACTGGACAGTGTTCAATCCAAGGCACTTAGAGTAGTTTCAGGTGCAATGAAAAGCAGTCCTATTAATTGTCTTCAGGTGGAATGTGGAGAACCTCCACTTCATTTGCGACGTCAATTTTTGGCTGATAGATACATGGCTCGTTGTTTGCAATTCACACACCATCCTTTGCTAAATAAACTTTCTACTCTCTCTAAAGAAGTAACCTCGTCCACTTACTGGAGACACAAAATTACTCCGTGTTTAGTTAAAAGCTTTAGAAAATACAATTTAATTGAAGCGCCTTGCCACCAATCTCAATTTCTTCCTATATTTCATTGTAATTTCAGTTCATTAGTTATGTCACCAAATATTCAGTATAACCTCAACATTTACCGAGATGACGTATGTCCTAACGATAGCTTCAAATTCACTATGGATAAAGACTGGAAGGGTTATCAGCTCCTGTTTACAGATGCTTCGAAGCACGGAAGAGACTCATGTGTGGGAGTAGGTGTATACCACTCCCAATATAATATTGTAAAAAAAATAAAGCTCCCGCCTGAATCATCTGTATTTACGGGAGAATGTTACGGTCTATTCAAAGCTGTCGAATATATACTTGTTATGGGCTTGCAGAAAACACTTATTTTAACTGATGCAAAGAGTGCCTTACAATCCTTGGCCAGATTTGCTTTCTATAGTCAAAATCCTTTTATTATATTTGAAACACGTGAACTCCTCAACAAGTGCTCTCATAAGGGGTACTTGGTGCATTTTGCGTGGATTCCCTCTCATTGTGGCATTTTAGGTAATGAGAAAGCAGACCAATTAGCTAATGATGCCGTTTTGTGTGGAGATGTTTTTCCTTACAAAAATTGCTCTCAAGATCTGGCTGCTCTGCCCAAAGTTTATCTACAGGAATCCTGGGGTCAGCTTTGGTCGGAGCAATCACTGAAAGGGAAATTTTATCGTTTTATTCAGCCATCTATTCCTGTTAAACCTTGGTTTAGCAAGTTTAAACTAAGCAAAAAGATTTCAACGATAATCATACGTATGAGATTGGGTCATGTGTGCACTCCTGCTCACCTTGCTGGACTCGGCATTGTGCAGAGCCCTGTGTGTGAATGTGGTGCTGAGGTGGGAGATCTGAACCACCTTATTTTTGCTTGCCCCCGTTATGACCACTCCTTACTTTTCCAGAGCCTTGTTTCCCTCAGAGTCCCTCTTCCCACTTCTATCTCATGTATCTTATTTAATTTTAATTTTAATATTTACAAAATCATAGCACTTTTCCTTGTAAATAATGATATAGCTATTTAGATGTAAAAATGAAAACGCTTGATACATAATTGCAACATAATTGTACCATTATTTATTATGTAGTTTAGTTTTTAGCGAAGAGTATAGTAAATAAGTTTTTAGGTTAATTTAGAGACGCACCAATTGGGCTTCTTGTTGGATCAGCTGGTTGCGTTCATTTTCTATTTTAATATTATATTCCATATATAATGTTATTTGTAATTTATTATTTTAATTCATTATTCCAGTAACAACTAATCTCCTTTCCTTTTCCAAATCCTTTGTAACTAGTGTTGTGAGAAATGAGCTCCGAGGCGGAAACTCGAGCTCCGAGTCGAAGCTACTGAGTCTTCAAAGCTCGAGCTCTGAGGGCTCGTAAGTCTAAAAGGTTCGAGCCCTAAAGGCTCGAACCTTGAAGGCTCAAGAGCCTTAAATAAAGGACTCGAGTCGAAGCTCGAGCTTTATTTATATGCCTGATAATATTAAAATATAATATTTTTGTTTTAATGTGGTAAGTACGTATAAAAATATGTATATTAAGTGTATAAAAAAAACGAAATAAAAAGATAGAAAAAAGAAAAGTTTATTATACAATGAATGATTATTCGATTTTTAACCATGACGATAAGCACATTGATGCCTGGATATTTTTGTTGCTCAGCCTGTTTCTTATTTTTGTTATTAAATTACCAGACTTCGAAAAAGCTTGTTCACTAGGAACGCTTGTCGCTGGTATAGACGAAACTTTAAATGCTATTTGAGCTAAGGTTGACAAAGACAATTCTTTTTGTTTTTTCCACCACATTAAATACATTAGTGTTTTCAGGCTCAATAGGCATATTTATGTACCTATCTATCCACTTCATCTGCGATATTTATAGTCTCCGGTTGCTTGTACATAGATGCAAATAAACTTTTTTTTATTGGGTAAACTTCACTAGAGCTACTGTGTTCATAGGTACCGTGTTGACCAATTGTCTCTTCGCAATTCTTGTATATTTTTATCTTTGAGCTTGTCAATAAGGGTTTTTTAAGTTGTTTAATGGTTGAGTGTTGTTCTTTGCTATGAAATAATTTTTATTAAGTCGCGGGTCTAATAGAACGGCAAGTTGTGCCAAATCTCTGTTTAAAATCTCGGAGTACTCATTCAATTTTTCAATCATGGCCGTTGCACATTTTTTCATTGGTCCATCTTCTTGTCTGTTAAGAAGATGCTCTGTTAAAACATCAAATATAGGCACCACATAGTACAAACTTGGATAATTGTGTTTTGAAAGCATAATAGTGGCTTCATAAAATGGTTGAAGAAAATCTACCAATGCTTCTACCATCTCCCAATTCTCATTAGTGTATGGAGAAAACTCTGTGTAATCCAAACACATACCTACTCATTAATTAAACACTCTTTTCATTTTCAAAGCTCTTTCCAGCATCATATTAGTAGAATTCCACCTGATGCATCATATCTTTTATCAAGTTCAGATGAGAAATGCTGGACGTACAACATTCTTCATAATACTTAGTTGTTTTTTTTAGGAGAAAAAGTTATAAATTTTACTAATTTTTGGACCGGTACGATAGTTTCTTTGGCTTCTTCCACACGTTAGAGAAGAGAGAAGTTAGTTTGTAAATAAAAATAAATTATTTTAATAACATATTTATTAGATTTAGTTTGGAGCATAATGTTGTGTAGTGAGCCTTTAAAACAGAGCTCGAGTCGCGACTCGAGCGTCGGAACTAGGGTTCGAGACTGGGCTCGAGCCTTCGAAATAAGGCTCGAGGCTGCAGCTCGAGGCTTCATAGGAGACTCGAGCCTTGAATGAGTCGAAGACTCGGGAGACTCGAGCCTTTTAACAACACTATTTGTAACATTTAATCGTTTCGCGAGTAATCGATTCTTACGTTTTGTTATTATCTAATATATAAAATTCTCGTGTCACGGTGTTCGAACTTGAACTCCTCCGAAACGGCTCGACCGATTCTCATGAAATTTTGTGAGCATATTGAGTAGGTCTGAGAATCGGCCAACATCTATTTTTTTTTTTTTTTATTTATATGGCAGAACAACGTTTGCCGGCTCAGCTAGTCTAATATATAAAATTCTCGTGTCACGGTGTTCGAACTTGAACTCCTCCGAAACGGCTCGACCGATTCTCATGAAATTTTGTGAGCATATTGAGTAGGTCTGAGAATCGGCCAACATCTATTTTTTTTTTTTTTTTATTTATATGGCAGAACAACGTTTGCCGGCTCAGCTAGTAAAATATAAAATATTGTCAGTGGCAATAAGCACGAACAGTGCAAAGCCATAAAAAAAAAAAAAATAAGTTTTCTGTTCAATTCCCTCTAAGCAGAATGTGCTGCGATCGCTCATACAAAATCAAGTTGAAGTGTCGATCTATAAAAATTGGACCCACACATATCTGATTTTAGAGTAATCCGTATTATATACATATATTATGTATATAATACGGATTATACTAACTATAGTGGTAGCACCCACGTGTGACAGTCGTATACCGATACAAGTAGGAACCTATAGCCTCTCTAAAGGGACAGGTTATATATATTGCACGGTCATAAATTTAGGTAGTATGACGAGATCAACGCGTTATGAAAAGTTTCTTGTGAAAGCTCGCCCTGTGAGTAATTACCATTGGCAGATTTGCTGTGTTTTGGTTTTGAGGCAGTGTAATAATTACATGCATTACAAACGTTAGGTACAACTTTGTCTTATGTGTTTCTATCCAGCGGGGCCCCTCGAGCTAGACCGAAAAACTAGTGGCATTGCTTAATGTACCTTACGAATTTACTGACAAAATCCAATGTACCTCACTTTATCTATTTTGATAGAAATTACGATTAATCCCTCGTCCATCCAGCGGAGCTCTCGGTTCTGTTACGCTCGGAATACATAAAAATAATACTGATCGTAACTTGTACCAATGTACCTCTCGATTCATGTATTAACTTCAAGGGATCTTTAACAGAACAGGAGAAATTCAGCAGAAAAAAATGTCTATCCAAGCCCTTTGAAATTTGAGTTCATACGTGCAAAAAAAGCACATCATTTTTATGTATTACCAATGTACCTTTGAGTTCTTCACTATTACAATTTTTTTGCGAGTTTTCTACATTTTATTTTAAATACAAAATAATCGTAATCGTAGCTTATCAATCGGGGCCTCGGTTTCATCCCCTTACGGGGTGAATTTTGGAAAATCCTCTCTTAGTGCTCGCCTACTAGTCCAAGATCCCAGACCTTTCTGACATAGCTAGCTTTCACTACAATATGTCTGACTACTTATATATCACTTTGTTATATTTACTTTAATAACATATTTAAAAATCAGACATGTAAAAATAAGTAAAGTTCATTTTTTTTTTGTGGAGCTTTAAAGCGTCTGATAGAAGTTTTTATCTATGGAAAGTGTCTGACACTTGTGATACTACTTTAGAATAATATTCTACAAAACGTATATAAAAATAAGCCATAAAAATTCAAGTAACTCTTATTTTTAGTTCCCTTTCCCACCTGGTACCTGCCCAGGGGGGGCCCCAAGGCGAGCTCCAAAATCACAAAGGTATTCAAAGCACACGATACGCTACTGAGAACCTAAGGTTTCATCCATGTGAAAATAAGTTATGTCTAATCGCTCTGGGATCTTATAAAAGGAAACCTTGTGCAAAATTGCACACTCCTAGTCCCGGTAGTTGCTGTGCGTTGATATGTCAGTCAGTCAGTTTCTTTTTATTTATAATTATATAGATTTTTTCAACACACGTCTATGTTCCTCGACGAGACTAGGGGTTTTCTTGGAGGGTCATGTCAAAGTCCCGTGTAATATTAGGGTAAACATATTAATACGTAGGTACCTACGTGTTGTGGGCACGCCACAATTATGGTGGGCACGCCACATTTATGGCGGTAAGTCCCTTCTTTGAGGCGTGGTTGGAAAGACCTCACGGCGTCCTCACCTTCCGCATGACGCAGGTTCTCACCGAACACGGGAAGTTCGGGAAGTTCCTGCACCGGATTCGTGCGGAAGCGACGCCCGGGTGTCGCCACTGTGTGGACCGCCCGGAGGACACGGTGGAGCACACGGTGGAAGTGTGCCCCGTTTGGGAAGAGCAACGCCGTGTCCTCATGGGGGCGATCGGCGGCGGCGATCTCTCGCGCCGGGCCTTGGTACAGGCCATGGTCCGGAGCGAGGAGGAGTGGCAGGCGGTCGCCTCCTTCTGCGAAGCAGTAATGCTAGCAAAGGAGGCGGTCGATCGCGTGAGGCAACGGCAACGGTCCTCACGCCCCAACCGCCACCGGGATTCCGATCCCGATTTCCGGCCACCGTAGGCGCGGGCTTGCGGACGGCGGGCAATGGGTGGCCCGCCGTCCGACCATCCGGTAACCATCCGGACCGAGCCCAAGTCGTCGACGGCGCGTATTGTTCCGCGCGCGCCTCAGGGAGATGTCAGCAAATCGTAGGGGCCCAGCAGGGTCGAAGCCTACTGGGGCCATGGGTAGTGTGAAAACGAAACCGTGGCCCTGGGACGAAGGCAACGAAGGAACAGGAGTGGGTTTTTAGTCAGTAAAAGTCTGACACTATCTCCCGCTCCGCCCAAGAGCGGGATTTGTCATAAGATGATTTTCCCACCTATAAAAAAAAAAAACCTACGTGTTGCCATATCTCAGAACTGCAACTATAATTTATATTCGCTATAAAACACATTCATTATGGTTTCAGATACCAACAAAGAAGCAGTTATTCCAAGACTACGTGTCTGCTCGTCGCTGGCAGGACTTCCGCGACCAGCTTGTGGGTGACGTAGTGGCGCGCTCCAACACCGTCAATTGGACTTCCTTGCACGACGTGCCCTATTCTATACGCATGGAAGAGATGACTGATATTTGAGTTGATTGTTGACTTTTTTTTTGAATCTCAGAAATAAATTGTTGTTATTAAACTTTAAATCTGTTTTTTAAATTGAATTTAGATACATATATAGATAGACTTTCTAGGAGGCCTTCCAACGCTACGTCTTCCGGTACGTGGTCGCCATTCCAGAACCTTTTGGCCCCAACGGCCATCCGGTCTGCGAGCATTGTGCCCTGTCCATTGCCACTTAAGTTTGGCGATTCTTCGTGCTATGTCGGTAACCTTGGTTCTACTGCGGATATCCTCATTCCTGATTCGATCACTCAAGGAAACTCCGAGTATGGTCATAGACTTTCGTCTTGAGACACTGTGGTATATTGGACGAGAAGATACCGCGCAGCTTCGCGAACGCTGCCCAGCGAGTCGGATTCGACGATTGATCTCTTTCTCGAAGTTAGACCTACCCAACTGGACCGTCTGTCCCAGGTAAACGTAGTCGTCCACAACTTCGAGTGAAGACTGTCCGATCTTGATAGGAGTGGGTGCTATATGGCTGTTTACCATGACTTTGGTTTTGTCCATGTTCATTTTAAGTCCCACTCTTTCGGAAGCTCTACTGAGGTCACCAAGCAATATACTGAGCTCCTCGTAGTCTCAACTATGACTACTATTTCGTCGGCAAACCGAAGGTGAGTGATGTACTCGCCATTGACACTAATGCCTAGTCCTCTCCATTCCAGAACCTTGAAGACATCCTCCATTTCTGCCGTGAACAGTTTCGGAGAAATAACGTCTTCCTGCCTCACGCCCCGCTGCAAGAGGTTAGGTTTCGAGGTCTGGTCTTGTAGTCGCACTGACATGGTGGCGTTTTTGTACAAACACTTTAGCACTTCGATGTACCGATAGTCAATTTGGCACCGTTGGAGAGAATGCAGTACAGCCCAAGTCTCGATCGAATCAAAGGCTTTCTCGTAGTCCACAATCGCTAAGCAGAGAGGCTGATTATACTCCTCAGTCTTCTGTATAACCTGCCGCAGCGTATGTATGTGGTCCACGGTGCTGAAGCCTTTTCGGAATCCGGCTTGTTCGGGAGGCTGGAAGTTGTCGAACCTGCACGCGAGACGGTTCGTGATGACTCTGGAAAACAGCTTGTAGACATAGCTCAGAAGTGAGATAGGCCTGTAATTCTTAAGCAGGGCATTATCGCCCTTAAGAAGAGTACCACCACGCCTCTGCTCCATGCCTGTGGCGTTTTTCCTTCGAGTATGACATAATCAAATAGCTTCTGAAGGGTTTTAAGGACCGGTTTTCCACCCGCCTTCAGGAGTTCGGCCGTAATTCCGTGCTCACTCGAAGCCTTGTTGTTTTTCAGCTGCTTCAGAGCCATCCTAATCTCGTACAGGCAGACGTCCGGGATATCTTCGGTATAGTGTCGAGTCAATCTCTAGGGTCGTTTGCTAGATTTGCAGCGGGTTTAGTGATAGACGTGTATAACTGTCCATAAAATGCCCCGATCTCTCCCAGAAGCTCCGATTTGCCGGTTATGACTGCCATCATCGGTTTTCAGTTTCGTGAGCTGGCTTTGCTCAATAGACAGATCTCGTGTAAATACTTTAGAGCCCTTATTCCACTCAATCGCATCCTTATCCTTGCGGTATTAAAGACACATCACGAAGTCTCTGAAACGCGACCTTCGCCGGTCGCGTTTCAGAGACTTCGAGATGTGTGGGTCCCATTTTTAACCGACTTCAAAAAGGAGGAGGTTCTTGAATGTATGTTTTTTTTATGTATGTTCACCGATTTCTCGGTCAATTGTGGACCGATTTTGAAAATTTTTTTGATTTTAAGGTTGATGGTTCTAAGTTGGTCATGTGGCATAGAAATATTGTTATGAGCTGATCATGAACTTGGAAGATATGGAACAGAACTCCTCATAGGATCACAGCAGAACTGTCGTAACAAGTAAAATTGCTTCATTTATACGTGTAGTCGATGACTAACTGAAAGAAGAGGAGGAATATATCGAATTGATCTGATGTTGAAGCCTGAAGTTAGGGATCGGAACTCTGTAATGAATTAATTTAAATTAACCGTGTTTGGTATTATTAGAATTGTCATGAGATGCACTCTGGCTATAAAGTATTCAAGTATGGCTGAGGGGTACTTTTTAGTGGTGGTACCATAACTAAAAAGTGTAAAATAAAAAACTTTTTACAAAAAAAATACAACCGACTTCAATGTAAAAAAAACACTGAAAAGTGCAAAATAACTTTAATTTTGGAACTCGGTGTTTAAATAACGAAGAGACAAAACTATTATAGAAATTATTATAATTTTTTGTATATAAGTATGTATTTTGTTTTATTTCTTTGTATTATTTATTTTTTTGAATTTAAGTATTTTTATTGTATTTAAATAGTTATCTTTTATTAGTGTGCGTTGGATTAACGTAATTCTGAAATTACTTAGCAGCTGCAACATAGCTGATTTTGTTGGCCAAATCTTATAATTTATAGTAAAAGTAACGATGGCGATGTTTAAACGTCCAGTTGAGACACTGCCTTACATCGAGATATAAGTACTAACGTACTAGAGAAGACACCGTAAATGATCGGCGATCGCGCCGCACTTTGTCGAAGAAAACGCGTAATTGCCGTGATTTACATTGCGCTTAAGACTTTTTTGCCGAGAATAAATACACTTCCGCAGCAAATCTAGCGCTGTGGTAAATTAGTTACGGTTTAGACGAATTGTTATTATTTTAGCGCTGCAGCGAACTAAAGATAAAATTACGAAAATAGGACAATTCAGTTATTTGACGTAGCTTCTCTAGTACGTTAGTACTTATATCTCGATGCTGCCTTAGAACACCTTGAGACCGCGCTAAGGTTGTGGAAGTTTTCTATTGTCAGGAGAAATTAAGCAGCAATAAACAGCTTTCTTTTTTGCGAAGGCAGTTTGATTTGATGACAGTTTAAAACAAAATGTTTTCGTTAAAGATCGTTTTATTTCTCAACGTGCTCAATACATTTAGTTCACCGTATTTTTTTTTATTCCATCCAAATATATTTTATTATTATCTACAAATCTTTATTCTCTGTTCTTTATGTTACAATAGCGCGGAGAACTTTAATTGCGCGATGCAGGATTAGTTTTTATGTGACGCCATAGATGTCGCTACATCACTCACCTCCGGAGATCGGAGATCGATGGTTCTTGATACTTCTTGATGCGTGCCAGGCCAGTGCTAGGTTGGTTCCAGTGGGTCGGAACAGAATGCCGCATAGTTCTCGGTGAGTCGGAACTGCCTGCGGTGATGCCCCAGTGAGTCGGGGTGGTGGTGTCCCAGTGAGTCGGGATGATGTCCCAGTGAGTCGGGGTGATGATGTCCCAGTGAGTCGGGATTATGCTGCAGGCTCCAGTGAGTCGGAGTAGTGCTGCTGGCTCCAGTGAGTCGGAGCGGTGCTGTGCGACGTAGAGGCTTGACTGCTGGCGTCAACCAGGAGAGGTTCTTCGTGGCTCTTCATGAGACTGGCCGAAGGTGCAGTGTGCTTCGCCAAGGTCGCTGATGAGGCTGAGGGTGACGACCAAGTATGACCAGGTAGGCATGCTGGTGGTCAGGATACCCTTTAAAGCCGTGGGTGCTGTGCTGGCTGTATGGCTCGCTGCTCGAAAGCTTGAGGAAGTGATGATGACGTCACGAAGTAGTGGCTGCACGAAGCCTGCGCTGACGTCCATTGTCGAGGGTCACCAGCTTGGAGGTATGTAGAACAGAGTGTAAAGTTCCGCAAACCTCCGTTGAAAAGGGAGGATCCTCCGGCCAGACGGGTGTTATGTCTGGTGGGCAACCGCCCGATAGCTGATTTCGGGCTGTTCTATATGTTACAATCGCGCGGAGAACTTCAATTGCGCGATGCACGATTAGTTCTTATGTGCCGCCATAGATGTCGCTACATTTTCAATTCATTTATTTTATATTAAACTAGCTGAGCCGGCAAACGTTGTTCTGCCATATAAATAAAAAAAAAAAAAAATAGATGTTGGCCGATTCTCAGACCTACTCAATATGCTCACAAAATTTCATGAGAATCGGTCGAGCCGTTTCGGAGGAGTTCAAGTTCGAACACCGTGACACGAGAATTTTATATATAAGACTAGCTGAGCTGGCAAACGTTGTTCTGCCATATATAAAAAAAAAAAAAAAAAAAAAAAAAGATGTTGGCCGATTCTCAGACCTACTCAATATGCTCACAAAATTTCATGAGAATCGGTCGAGCCGTTTCGGAGGAGTTCAAGTTCGAACACCGTGACACGAGAATTTTATATATAATAATAATAATAATAATAATCTGTGGCCCGCCTGTCAAGCTGTCAGTCATATTTTTTCCGATATTTTTTCAATTTTATTTAAAATATTAAATCATGTTATCAATAGTGCAAATAAGACTAGATAAAACAACGAAAAATACGTATCAATCATAATTACAATTCATAATGCAACAATAACATCCGAAAATGACTATATACAAACTATGAAATATGCAAAGGAAATATGACAAACTGATATGCTGACTAGAAGCCGGGCAAAGAAAGCAAACACACACCCAACATCTTCGGGTTCGTCGCTCAGCTCCGCCTCGCAGCCGCCGGGACCAGCGCCAACCGTGAGTCCAGAGATTCCGGTCGCTGCAGTTGCGTCGAGTTCGAGCGACGAATACTTCTCGCCGCCGACGACACCACCACCTGCGCGTCGGCGAGGAAGAGGCCGACCTCCGGCCAGCTTGGGATCTCGAGGCCCACCGGCCTCTGATAGGGTCCTCGCTGCCGGTGGAAGTGTGCAGCGCATGCGATGGACACAATCCATTAACGAAAATGTCATGCGCTCATACTTTGGGGCTACAGAGGGGGGAAGTAACCTGACTGCGTACCGTGGTCGGATGCTCTCTCTGTTTCAGGTGCTTGAGCCAGCTGTCAACGTTTCGGCCCAACGACTATCGGATCAGGTGCGGGTCATCCAGCGTAACCGTATGCTGGATGATGCCGTACTTGATAGACTTCGCCTCGAATCACGGAGTAGCCGTGTCTCACCTGCTTCGCCACAGGCCGCGGTGCAACTGCAATCCAATGTTTCACTGCGACCCGACCACGTTGGAGAGGATGATGATGACGGGGCTATATCCGTGAGTAACCAGTGCAATGTACGTTTGAGGAGCGCTTTGGAGGATGCATTCCGGGAGTACCGCTTCACACCGGCTGAGCTTAGACCTCGATTACCTCGTTTGTCCATGCATAAGAAAAATAGGGCGCTGGTGTGTGCTCTGGATTCGCAGCTATCAAATTGTTTTGATAGCAGCGAAGACCTTACTGATACCCACTCGATCTTGTATTGTGCTGCTGTAGCGGCATGTCGTGTAGCTCGAGTCAAGTTTCCTAACAGTGACCGAGTTACACGACCAGCTGTACCAGCTTGGCAGTGCAGGATCGAGCGCCGTATTGGTGAGGCCAGAGCACTCATCGGCAAGCTTATCTGCTTCAGGGAGGGCAACACTCGCCCTAGGGTGATGCGCTTTGTGAGACGGGCGTTCTCGGGGACAGATATTAGTCCTCGAGATTATCTACCCCATATCACAGAGCGTATCGACTTCCTGAAGCAGAAGGTTTATGCATGGGCGAACCGTATTCGACGGTACAAGCGGCGAGTGGAGCGGTACACCCAGAATCGCACGTTCCAAAGAAACGAAAGGTGGGTTTATAGGGCTTGGGAGCGACCGGACCAAGGTGTGATTGATACGCGCCTACCGGATGATGATGCCATGTGTTCATTTTGGCGCAGCATCTGGTCGGTGCCTGTCAGTCACACCGAGGGTGATTGGATTCGGGAGATCGAGCGAACGTGCGATCTTATACCAGAAATGGGGGCAATTACCATCAGCCCCCAGGACGTAGCTCGTGCAGTCCGTCCGTTGCCTAACTGGAAATCTCCAGGACCGGACGGGCTGCACAACTTCTGGCTTAAATGGTTTCAAAGATCGCATGCTCGCTTGGCATCCCAATTCCAATCTGCCTTAGAGTCAGGGTCGCTGCCCCAGTTCCTTACGACAGGAATAACCCACCTGCTCCATAAATCGGGTAGTACTGCGGAGCCTAAAAATTATAGACCGATCACGTGCTTGCCGACGGTCTATAAAGTTCTTACATCTATTCTGAGAGCCAAAATTAATAGTCATATTGAGACAAACTCCATCATGTCTGCTTCTCAGAATGGATGTAGGAACGGGTCCCGTGGTACTAAGGAGCTGCTCCTCATTGATGTTGCCATTAGCCAACAGGTTCGTCGCTCTCGAAGAGATCTGTCGACATGTTGGATAGATTATAAGAAGGCCTATGACTCAGTTCCGCATACATGGCTCATGAGGGTGCTGGAGCTGTATAAAGTTGATGCAACTCTTCGCACCTTCCTGATGTCGTGTATGCGGCAGTGGAGGACGGCCCTTCACTATCCAGGATGTCGACAAATCCGAGAGAGCAGCGAACCGATAAGGATCGAGCGTGGCATATTCCAGGGCGACAGTCTGAGTCCACTGTGGTTTTGCCTAGCTTTGAACCCTCTCAGCACACTGCTGGAGGGTTCTGGCTTAGGTTACCGGTTGAGAAGAGGTGGTCATGTTATATCACACCTCCTTTACATGGATGATCTGAAACTTTTTGCCTCCAACAACTTGCAACTGATGGAGCTACTGAAGGTAACTGAAACCTTCAGTAGTGCCATCAGGATGGAATTTGGTTTGGACAAATGTGCAGTCATGCATGTAAAGCGAGGGGAGATTATGGAATCCGTGGGTACCCAACTCTCGGATTCCATATACATTAGATCCCTCTGCTCAACCGAAACTTACAAGTATTTGGGTATGTCGGAAGCGTTAGGCATCAATGCTGCTGACATGAAACAATCGTTGAGGGAGCGCTTCTTTGGCCGCCTGAATAAAGTGCTGAATAGCCTTTTATCGGGCGGGAACAAGGTGCGCGCCTTCAATGGTTGGGTCATGCCGGTTTTGATGTACTCTTTCGGCATACTCAAATGGACTCAGACGGAACTCGACGCCCTGGATAGGAGGGTCCGCTCACTACTTACCGCAAATCGGATGCATCACCCACGGTCATCGGTGATGAGGCTGTATATCCCGCGGAAGTGCGGAGGTCGTGGTTTCTTGAATGCTAAGACCCTGCACAACCGTGAGATATGCAGTCTCAGGGAATACTTCCTGAAAACTGACGTGGGGATGCACCGAGATGTGGTTGCGGTAGACAAAGGCCTCACCCCGCTCTCCTTGGTTAACGAGAACTGGCGCAAACCTACAGTAATGGATACTAATGAACGCAGGGCAGTATGGCAGGGCAAGGAGCTTCACGGGCGTTTTTACCGGGCCTTACATGGGCCCGATGTAGATCTTTTAGCGTCCGTATCCTGGCTGCGCTTTGGTGATCTCTTTGGAGAAACCGAAGGTTTTGTCTTTGCAATTATGGACGAAGTTATGATGACGAACAACTACCGGAAATACATTGTGAAGGACGGGACGGTTGACATCTGTCGGGCATGCCACCGACCCGGAGAATCAATCCGACATATTATTTCTGGATGTTCTCATTTAGCTAACGGAGACTATTTGCATAGACATAACCTTGTAGCCAGGATTATTCACCAGCAACTTGCTCTTAAATACAATCTTGTGGAATCAGAAGTACCGTACTATAGGTATGTGCCCGACCCAGTTCTCGAGAATGGCGGCGTCACATTGTATTGGGATCGATCTATCATCACTGATAGGACTATTGTTGCCAATAAGCCTGACATAGTGGTGATAGATCGACTAGAGCGTCGCACAATGATTGTTGATATAGCGGTCCCTCATGACGAGAACCTCGTGAAAGCTGAGAAAGATAAACAAACTAAATATCTTGACTTAGCTCGCGAGGTTGTCGACATGTGGGAAGTGGATAGAGCAATCATTGTGCCGATAGTCGTAACGGCCAATGGCTTAATAGCTAAGAGCCTCGAACAACATCTGAGGAGGCTCTCGTTGGGCAGCTGGATTAAGGGCTTGATCCAGAAAGCGGTACTCCTGGACACGGCGCGCATTGTTAGGAGATTCCTCTCTCAGGAGCCCTGACCACCGGTAGCTTGGACCCTGTTCCCGATGCCGGTGGGCTACTATTTTTTATATTTTTAAATGTTTTTTTATTATTTTTGTTTTTAAGAAATATTTAAAAATGTAAATAATATGTATAAATAGAAAATAAATGTAATAATAATAATAATAATATTTATTTCATAAAATAGGAAACACATTGCACTGTATACATAGTAGAGTAGAGTATTAATTTTAACATTATCACATTTAGGCACAATATTATTGGCTCTATCCCTTAAACTAGGTCTAGCCTGTATCTTAAGAGATAGGGTTCAACCATGTGGGTACAATGTTTACATATAGCATTCTGTAGCAAGTAAAACAGTGTCGGTGTCACATAAGCAAAATTAAAACTGTGGAAGAAGTGTAGTTAGTGTGTTGAGTATATAAGTAAGAGTGTGTGTGTGTGTGTGTGTGTGTGTGTGTGTGAGGGTGTGTGCATGAGTGTAATGTGTATGTGTGTGGCTTTTGGAATTGTATTTTACGAGATGAATGTTAGGAGATTCTCCGTTGTAAGGTAATCCTGTTGTAGTAGCCATTGAGTGATAATGACTTTCAGTGAGTGTCTGTTTACATCAAGAATATTTAGTATTTTGTGTAGTTTCTTGTATATATAAGTACCTAGGACGTAATATTGGCGTTTGGCAAATGTAGTTTTATGACTTACACCTGATGGGACATTTGTGCGTTTTTCTGGGTTGGATCTGGGCATGCCTCTATGAGTTCTGAGGACAGACTGCAAGATGAAGAGCTGTCTAACTGTAAGTACCTTACATTCATCATAAAGTTGTTTGGTTGGATAGAAGTACGGTTTCTTGGTCATTACTTTGAGAACAGCTCTTTGAGCTCGCTCTATCTTCAGGAAATTTGTTTTAAAAGTACCACCCCATGCAGTAATGCAGTATCCGATAATCGATTGACACAGTGCGAAGTATACCATTTTTAATGTGTCCACGTCAGCCGATTCTCTAAGGGATTTAAAAACATATATAAGACGCAGTGTTCTGCTGGTTATCGTTTCTACCTGCTTATCCCATCGTAGGCCGTCGTCTATTTGCAAACCTAGGTACTTTACACAGTCACTTCTAACTAGTGTAGGACAGGGACACGGTGTTGTCGAGTTGAGGCAGGAGTGAGCAGTTACAACCAAGCTCTGGGGCGGCTTAGTGTTTTGTCGGATTGCGAAAGGTATGAAGCAAGATTTATCCACGTTTAGCGTAAGGAGATTTTGGTGGAACCAGTTCATAACTATTTTTAGTGCTGTTTCTGCCTTAGTTTTAACCTCTTCCCAAGTAGATCCATAGATAATAATTGCAGTATCGTCAGCATATGCGTAGATGTTGCTGTTTGGTAGACTCATCCTGCAGAGCTCGTTGACATATATTAGGAATAATGTGGGACCTAATATGCTTCCCTGGGGCACACCGTATGTCACGAATTCCTCATTACTAAGATACGCATCTATTTTAACTTGTTGAGTACGATTTTTGAGGTAATCCTTGAAAATATCATATTAGAAGATTATGACTATTTATGCCATAAAACTAAAGGTAAAGCAAATAAAACTTATTGTATATGTTACCGAGGAATCAACTTTATTAAAAGTAAATGTTTTTAACAGTGGTTCATCACCAACCGTTCAACATTTTAATTTTTGTTAAAAACAAACGAAAAGAGTTACCATATTAACTTCAGTTTCACACGATACCCCAATATAACCTATAATAAGTATATTTAATGGCACACAGAAAAACTACACATAACAGAAGTAGGTACCTAGGTAAAAGGAAATAATAGACCTTACATTTTATTTTGTTTTTTTTTCACCGAAAATCAAAGCGCTCCGCCACACTGGCGTCTTCAGTGCTAGCTAGTTCCCGACTGGGAAGGGCGGCGCGGTAAAATCCGAATACTTCCGTTTTCACGTTTACAAAGTAAGAGGGGTGACTCAATGTGTACCACTGGTTTACTGTTGGACATCTCACCATACTCTTACCTTCCATAATAATTAAGTAAGTCTAAATATTCAAATTCCCCATAGTATTGAAATTTAGAATTAAGTTCCTAAAGTGTTTGAAACTAATGCCATGATTTTTTTAAATATAAATAAGGCCTGAAATCTATAGGTACCTACCTGCTATCAAATTACGGTTGAGCGTTATAAGCTAAGAAGGCTTTATGTTCTAATTTCTTGTAGATAAACTCTTATTTGGATTACGGGGGCGGAGGCCCAGTTGATTCACGTGCCGCCTATTCTTAAAAATAGAACTAATAGGAAATGTTACAGATCGGTGACTGATCTCGTTGTATTGATAAATTGATGAGGGACCTTAACAAAATATCTATAGGTACATGCGTTATTATCTCGCGATAAAAAAAAACTCGTGAATCATAAAGAGGAAACAATGATTTACACTTAAGTCTCGAATATTCTAGATGTATCGAAAACATCGAGGACAACCTATTCAAGGCCTGAGTCTGTCAAGGTCGATTTATATTGGGACCTTCTTAAATACCTACAACGGTTAGTGTACCTTTAGGTAGGTACTAAAATTGGTAGCTTTTTTTTTTTTTTTTTTTTAGGTGGGAAAATCATCTTATGACAAATCCCGCTCTTGGGCGGAGCGGAAAGTAGTGTCAGACTTTTACTGACTAAAAACCCACTCCTGTTCCTTCTTTGCCTTCGTCCCAGGGCCCCGGGTTTCGCTTTCACACTACCCGTGGCCCCAGTAGGCTTCGACCCTGTTGGGCCCCTACGATTTGCTGACATCTCCATGAGGCGCGCGTGGAACAATACGCGCCGTCGACGACTTGGGCTTGGTCCGGACGGTTACCGGACGATCGGACGGCGAGCCACCCATTGCTCGCCGTCCGCAAGCCCTCGCCTACGGTGGCCGGAAATCGGGATCGGAATCCCGGCGGCGGTTGGGGCGTGAGGACCGTTGCCTCACGCGATCGGCCGCCTCCTTTGCTAGCATTACTGCTTCGCAGAAGGAGGCGACCGCCTGCCACTCTTCCTCGCTCCGGACCATGGCCTGTACCAAGGCCCGGCGCGAGAGATCGCCGCCGCCGATCGCCCCCACGAGGAAACGGCGTTGCTCTGCCCAAGCGGGGCACACCTCCACCGTGTGCTCCACCGTGTCCTCCGGGCGGTCCGCACAGTGGCGACACCCGGGCGTCTCTTCCGCACGAATTCGGTGCAGGAACTTCCCGAACTTACCGTGTTCGGTGAGAACCTGCGTCATGCGGAAGGTGAGGACGCCGTGAGGTCTTTCCAACCACGCCTCAAAGAGGGGACTTACCGCCATAATTGTGGCGTGCCCACTAAAATTGGTAGCTAAGTATCCACGATAAAACGGATATAACTATAGGTCAGGTTTTCTAAATCTAATAATAGTTTATTGCTGTACCTACTTTATGGGGGTAAATTTCCATAACCTCAATAAATCTCAGGCATTGATGGCAATAATGCGCATGCGTGCATCAGTCGCCATGATGGCGTCTCGTAACCAAGGCAACCGGTTTTGGCGGGAAGCGCCCACGCTCGCGGGTCTCGCGGCTATGGCAGCTAATCCAGCGGAGACATTCATCAAACGGCTTACGGCGATAACTAAACAGTCACATTCGACCGCAGTGCACCGCCACGAGCGACCGCCGCGCTAGACGACGACAGCCCCGGCTGATCGAAATTTGCGACTGTTAACAGATGTCTAATGTAAATAAATGAACTAAGCTTAGAATTTAGGAATCCCGAACGGAGCCAGTGTCGCCTGCTTAGATTCTCATTGTACGAGCACTTGTTAAAATCAGAGCAGTGAGCAGGTGAGTCAACTCCTATTTTATTTATTAATTTATTGGTTGGTAGAGAGGCCATAGCTGCTATAGATCACGGAGATAAATATGTCGCTGGTAAGATAGCCACATTTTTATAATGATTAGGACTAGCCGAATATTTCAATAACCTTGCTGTATTTACTATCTACGATAGGTACTTTTCCATTTGGTCTTACTGCCCGTATATTTATTTAGGCAGATAACTACGAATAAATATACAAACACTAGTGTTTTCCCGTTTTTAAGCCGGGGTGGCTGAGTCATTGACATTGTAGAGAATCATTAGATATTGACACTATACATCACACGTCGCCTTGTTTCCCGAGGATAGGTAGGTACTTATTGTATGAAGGGACATATTATACCGACCTAGTGCCTATTATAGAGATAACTGAACTAGTTTTCGGGAAAACCCTTCAGCGGTATTTTAAGTACGTAAAAGTGGTACCAAAGTACCTACGTCAAGTACCTACCTACGTGCTACGGATTAAAGACTGATGAAGTGATGATAAATTAATTTGGGTATCTATCATTCTAGGTAAGGTAAGATATGCGGTACCAGCGGCATTTATAAAATTGGCTAAATTATGCATGAATATTGTCTTTAGCTTCGTTGACTTTTTGATTTCTGATTAATTGAAACGAAGCAAGTGATTTTTCTTAACCACCACCAAAAATTACTTGCTAGAACTTCACGCGGATTATGACACCAAAAGGTATAGAATACCTAGAATAAAAATTAATGCCTAAGTATCCGATACAAAGTATTGAATAATCTGGAAATTTCTGTTGGTGTTGTATCTGGTAGTTTTCTGGAATTTCGAATTTATAATAAAAAAAATCATTTATTTTTTATAATTGGAATCTACCTACTGTTAAAAAAACTGTCCTGAAAAAAATCTAAAATAAAATAGACGTTAACTCAATCTCCACACACTTAACTCAATTGACTGCGAACTCTAATGGAATAATTTTCTTATTGTGATACAAGGCTGTACGGTGTGCAAAACATTTTAGTGCCTTCTTTAGTAAACAATGAAAATTGCTGAAGTAATATTTACCTAAATATACGTGTGTATGTAGATTTATTTTTCAGATGGAAAAACATTTCAAGGCCTTTGTAAGATGGCAACGTTTGTGTTGAAAAGTCTTCCTTATTATCGTATTGATAAAATAACTAATCGTGTTATTTGTAGTGTAGATTAAATGGGTATATTATACATTCATAGTAGCTAAATTATACAGGTTTACGCGAGAGCTGTGACGATAAAATTACATACGTAAGTTCTATACACGTAGATTATCGATACGGTAATGTGTTACAAACATTCTAGTATTACAGGCTACCAGTCAGGATTTGTACCTTTGCAGTTCTTATGTTACACAAATGACTGCTACTCGTTCTGAAGCTGATCACTACAAGTATTTGCAAACACATGTCAATCAGATCACGAGTATTTTTGCTTTTTGTATGTCAATCAATTATCACGTATTAGCGAAACGTGACAGCAGCTCCTTCGTGTGTCACACAAAATGCTAAACTGGATAACTTATTGGTGTATTGATTCCTAAGAGATTTTGTTGCTGTCGGCTTTGGCACGCGTAATGACCTAATATTCAGGCATAAAGGAATCGTGTTTACCATCTTAGGCTTGATTGTAATACCGACCTTAACATTTCGACCTCAGCAAAATGTTTCCTGATGATGTTGTAATGAAATGCATGCGATCGTAGCGGACGAAATGGTCGATGACGCCATGCTCGGCCCCAGCACTACCGGACAGGTTATCGGCAAATGAGCTCAATTGAGACAACACTTGTTCTGATAAAAGGCTGTTATTGGATAACTGAAGCTATACAACCGTAGAGTTTATATTCAATGTCAAATTAATTAATACCAAGTTATTAACTTAGCATCTCTGGTTAGAATGAATAACAACAAAGTATAGGTACAGCATGAATAATTGTTATTCTGAAAATAAATATAATAACTAGTTGTGGTTTGATCGTACAAGGTCAGCCTTGAAGCTTCTGCTACATATTTTATTAAAAAAAGAAAGTAGTTACTTACTAACCTATCACGCAACGTCTGAAAATGTAGTACAAATATAAAGTATTATATATAAAGGCAAAGTTATGTTTGACAGAAAAAAGCATTCACGAAAAAGTATGAATATTCGCGAAGACTTGAGGACGCAGCGGATGGCCCAAATACGATTTTATTCATTTTTCACGACGACAGTGACTCGTACGACCTGGCACTGAATTAGCCTTTCTTTCAGCCCGTGACAAGTTCTGTATACGTATGTATTTCGGTATACAAAGAACTACATATAGGTACCTATATAAATACAACAGTTTTTATTGTTGCATGTATGGTGAGAATACATTAGGTAGGTATTGTGTTTATTATGAGGTCTACTTTATCTACATTTAGAATTGCCACTAACCACAGACATGGTACGGTTTGGTATAAATAATTTATATAAAAAAAAAATATTAAAGAAAAACATGGACCAAATAGGGTATGAAATCTAGCTATGCAGCCCCTCCGTCAATCACAATATTTACCGTCCCGTTGCCCTTTGCGTTTCAGGACCACGGTAAATCTTTCAAAAATCCCGCAGGCCTAGCGGGCATCGGCCCTACTGGGTTGTATTACGGTTTTGGGGCGCTCCTCGAACACTACGTTCCGTCGCTGAATCGGACTCGGTCCTTACCGGACGGCCGGACAGCGAGCTACCCGTTGCTCATCGTACGCAAGCAAGAGCTTTTTTTTAAGGTGGGAAATCATCCAATGACTTCTCGCGCTCTTGGGCGAAGCGAGAGGGCGTGTCAGGCTTTTACTGGCTAAAACCCACTTTTGTTCCTTCTTTGCCTTTGGGCGACGGGGTTTAATTTCACTTAAGCCATGGCCCCAGAAGGCTTCGACCCTGCTGGGACCCAACGATTAGCTGACATCTTGAGGCGCGCGTGGAACACATGCGCCGTTGACGACTTGGGCGGATGGTTACCAGACGGCCGGACGGCGTGCTAGCCATTGCTCACCATCCGCAAGCCTACGCCCCACTCCCTAAGGAGGCGACCGCCTGCCATTCCTCCTCACTCCGGACCATGACCTGAACCAGGGCCCGGCGCGAAAGGTTGCTACCGCCGATCGCCCACACGAGGACATGGCGGTGCTCAGCCCAAGCGGGGCATACCACTACCGTATGCTCCACCGTGTTCTGCGGGCGGTCCACACAATGGTGACACCTGGGCGTTATTTCCGCACGAATCCGGCGCAAGAACCTCCCGAACTGACCTGCGGCAGGCGGAAGGTAAGGACGCCGTGTTGTCTTTCCAGACACTCCTCAAAATGGGGAATTACCGCCATAATTATGACGTGCCCAGCACTGGGTTGTGACAGTCTCTGTCGCCATTCCACCTTGAGATCCCGCCGGAACTCTGTCCACCATGCCGCGACCAGTGGTGGATTAGCCATGTAGCAAGAGTAGCAAATGCTATAGGCCCCGCCTATTTGGGGGCATCGCGCGTTCAGGGATCCCGCACTTGAACGTAAAAAAACTAGTCAAAATATTTGTACTGCGTGAAATCTAAATACAGCTGATTTCTTTGGATGTGATGTGACTTACTTCACTGAGAGTCACTTTACTTCAGACTTTCCTCCAAGTGATGATGACGATCGATGGTGGCATGTTGTTGGTGTTGCAATTAAAGGATGGCTGAATCTAACCTCTCCAAAGAAAAAGAAATTTTGCATCCTATTCCTAGTAAATCCTAACTGTTCAGCTTTTCTGTATAAAGTCACAAAGGCTTCGCCATCATTATTGAAAAGACTCCCTATTTCTGTATTATTTATCAGAAGAAAACTTAAAATGTCTTAAGCATAATTTTCGAGATTACTTCGTTTTTTTTAGAATTTCGCCTTTATATCTCTAATTTTCAAAAGTAAGGTTTTTTCAAAAGTACTAATTTTATTTAGTATCCTACTAATTTATTTAGTAAAATTTATTTCGTATCCTACTTATAAATAAATTAGTAGTAGGGGCCCCTTGGTCGAATTTGCTATAGGCCCCGCGCCGGCTTAATCCGGTACCTACTGGCCGCGACTTGGCGCGGCAGCGGAGTCTCGCCCCGGCGTTAAGCAAGTGCTTACGGTGGTCATTGCAGGAATCGCCCTACGACTCCCAATGCCTGGAGCGTCTCTTGTGGCAGCGGCTGGGGCGTGAGGATATTAAAACGCGGCCACTTCCTATTCACTACTTCACTTGCATTACTGTTTCGCAGAAGGAGATGAGTGTTTCCCATTCAGTCACTGTCCGGACCATGGCTTAAACCAGGTCCGGGCTTAAACGATGGTGCTCCGCCCAAGCATAGCCCAAGGGTAGACTTCCATCGTATACTGGGCATTTCTTTCGCCTAAATCCGAAACAAGAGCCTACCGTCAAGTGGAAGATGAAAGGACGCCGTGGCGCATTTCTACCCACTCCACGAAGAGGGGACTTACCACCGTAATTATGGCACACCACGGAGACAGCGACTGGTGCAACCTTACTGCATACTGCCTATTTACCGTCCTTAACAATTACACTTTATAATGTGGTCAGCTGCTGAGAAGGTGTTTTTTTTATGATAACGCTGTTTTATTGAGTTTGAATGATATGAGTAAAATCAAACTGAGCTCGTCGTCAATCTTAGCAAATAGGATCGAGCGCCTAAATCATTTTTTAAACACGATAGATAACTAGATACTCAACACAACAAACACAAACATGTTTTCTTTCTTTCTTTCTTTTCTTTTTTCTTTACTTATCAAGTTATTGATAGTTAGAGTAGAATTCTCATGCCGGAGTCTATATTTCCTGATAGCTATACAACCTAGGGGTCTTTAAGTCAATAGTGAATAGGTCTACTTCTAGGCAAGCGTGCTCTAACGTCGACTACGTCATCGCTTACCATCAGGTGAGATAGTGGTCAAACACGAGCCTATCAATTACAAAAATAAACGGTGATTTTACAAAATATAGAACGAACAGCATGCGAGATCGAGCTCGCGCCCCAAATACTCGCCTCGGATCATACACATATTATAATGCACAAAAAGGAAAAGTACAGAAATATAAATACACTAAAAATCAGGGAAAATTTTCTTGTACATTCAATTTGTTCCGTTTGTTTTCATTCATTAGAAAACTTAATAAAAATATTTTTTATTAAGCGCCAGTCGTCTTCAATTTTGCCGCCCTTCATTTTTGTTTTGCGCTCTAGATCGGGCCCTTGGCGGAAAAAGTAAGTAAATAGATAGAAATAGACTGCAGGAAAGCACATTAAATCAATAATGTAGATGATCTGATGAAAACCACAGGTCATTGGCTTATCGACTACCTGTAACATTAAGTATTCTATTTCCTTCGATTAATTTGTATACTTTCGTCGCTGCTGACTGAATTTTCTCGGAAAATTATTAAACATCTATGAAAAGTGTAGGTACTGGAAACATGGTCGAGGGGTGGGGGGTGGTGGTGGTTGAGTCGTTTCCTGTATGTTACGTTGGTTTATGAACAAGAACCTCTATTTAATTTAATTAGTATTAAATAAAATATACTATAATAAAAAATACTGTTACCTGCGACTTCGTTCGCGTGGACTATAATCTATCTGCTACTGAAAGTCCCGTCAAAATCTGTGTAGCCATTTCGGAGATTAAGGCCCGTTCCCGTTGGAAAATAAAAAGTAGATTAAGTTACTCATTTTTATATTAGCTATATCCCAGTAATATTAGCTATATCGAAGTCTTATTCCGTAGCAGAAAAATGAAAAGTAGCCTTAGCTACTCCTTGTAACACCAGATACCCGTCAGTAAAAGTCCCGTCAAAATCGAATATACTTTCATATACATTTAGTAAAATACAAATAAGTATATTGATAATACAAATATATCGATATTACTTAAACACTTCAATTTTTTTCAAGTTTAGTGACTGAAATATTTGGTTTATGAAAATTGTATATACGCTGAAAAAGGTACTCAGTACGTCTTGAGATGAGAAAGGAACAAGTTTATCAAAATGTGTTTCGATGATACAAATAATATCACGGACATAAACGCCATCACGGAGCCATAGGTTGACTTCCGTAAAGGAAACCTGGGGTCCTGGAATACCAGGCAAAGAAGGAATATAGGTGTTGTTTTAGTCAGTAAAATTATGACACACCCTCTCGCTCCGCTCTGGAGCGTGAGAAGTTTTTGCATGTTTTCCCACCTAAAAAAAAATAAAGCAAAACTTACTTGACTTTACCGTCAGCTTTGTTCTATGAAGGAATTAATAGATATATTATGTGTAGGTACCTGAGAGAAGCACGAAACCCACACGTTTAAACACACGTGAAAAATATCCACAACAGTTAGCTGATACGGAGACGTAGGTATATCAAAATGGTTCCTAGTGTGCGATACGTAGGAACAAAATAAATCAGTACTTAACAAACCTGTCACTCAGGCTTTAGGGTTGTGGGCGAAGAACGGAGGCGTTCAATGAGTAAACCAACTAGTTTTACCTTATACATACTGTGTGATGGCAATTGATTATGTGATATCATACATATGATCTCCATTGTTTGTTAAATGAAACTTTGAAGATCACACATTCTACAATATTATTTATTACCTCATTTCTTTTATCTTCTGTAAACAATAAAGTGACATTAAAGATAGCTTTTGCCTTGTGTTGCGTAACCACTTTCAACTTCTGTTTTTGGATTAACAATACTTTCTTTTTTAGATAAAATGCAGATATTGAATACAGTGCTATCTTTAGTATATCCTGCAATTTTAATCATGAAACAATTAAATGCTGTCCCCTAAAAATAAAAAGATTACGTCAGCTTATTCATAACGGTATAATTGCCAATAACAATAAAGCCACAGGCGTTGATGAATTGATAAATGAAGCGTAGAACAACCCACAGCCGAAAGATGAAGAAGCTGTTGGCATTGACAGGAAGATGTTTTTGAATCCTCTTGATTTATTAAGCCCTAACTACCTATTCATTAAAGTAAATACGAGGATACATGAAATGAAGTATTTTTTTTATATTTATTTTTAGTGGGATTCATCAATTAATTTCAAAGCGAAAGGAAGAGTTAGTCTTTTACTGAATGAAACCATTCGTGTTCCTTCAGTTGTCCTTTGCTATCAAGGCTGCGGTTTTTTCAGATAATTCCACAGCCTTGGGAACAATCCTATAGCCCTTGGGGGAATAAAGTAACTTCTTAATTCTCCAGTGTAGGTAAAAATAACCGGGCAAGTGCGAGTTGGTCTCGCGCACTGAGGGTTCCGTACAAACTTACCTATGAAAACAGTCCAATTCCCGAACTGACTTCAAAGATTTTTCCGAATCGAAAAAAAAGTTTTTTTTCTGACGTAATTACAAATTTACAGTTTTCAGATTTTTTTCTATACTTGAACTATGCGACCTTGCTTCATGCCAAATTTCAGGATTCTAGGTTATCGGGAACCCTATGAATTTTGATGTCCTTTAGAATGTCGAAATGTACGTTTTTTGCGACATAAACGGCCGTATCTTTTTTTTTCGTTAACATAAAAGTTAGATTTTTTCACAGCTTCAAGGGACCGCAGACTTTAGTATATGGTTTTAATTTCAACTCGATACCTCCAGGCGTTCTCGAGATAAAGGGTCTTGACAGACAGACAGACAGACAGACAGACAGACAGACAGACGGACGGGCAACAAAGTGATCCTATAAGGGTTCCGTTTTTTTCCTTTTGAGGTACGGAACCCTAAAATAATTTCGGAGCATTTCCTATCTTCAAGTTGCAAATATAAGTTTACAAAAAAGTGTTTTCTAAGCTAGAAACCACGGTGAATAAAGCATGGCTAATAAGGATTAAAGAGAAACATCTCGTTAAACTTTCTCACTATAAATTTCGTTTCCAAATTAGTTTCATTTAATCAGCTCTGTGGATCTATTCTACTGTTAATAAAGAAATGGTGAGACAGTTTTCTTCTTTTTCTTATATATTTTGGTATAATTTTTTAGAGATCTAACTTAAAATATTTGTAACACAGCATATTTTTCTTTATTCGCTGGGTGAAATGTATTATTTTCCTGCTAGATTAGGTTTTATTTTAACATTACTCTATGGTAAATTGAACAACCATAAAGACAAATTATTTATTACCTACAGTTAAAGACTCGGTTGTTAAATATGTAGGCCCAACACGATATGGGAACACACATTCTAACTTATGTCACGTAAGCTGTAAAAGGAGTAACAACTTTCTACGATACTTAGATTTTTGCGAAACGACAGAATCCGTCCATATAAACGTGCGAGTATGTGGGACGAACTTTTTTCTACATTTATTTATTCTCGCAAATTAGTCCAATGTTGTTTCTCATCAGTAATTTGGCGTGTTTGTCATCAGTATTTTGGTGTGATGATAATCCTACTTCCTACTAATATTATAAACGTGAAAGTTTGTGTGTATGGATGTTTGTTACTCTTTCACGCAAAAACTACTGAATGGATTTCGATGAAACTTGGTACACGGGTAGACCATGTCCTGGAATAGCACCTAGAATTCTTTTTATCCCGGGAGTATGTTCCTTAGGATAATTTTCAACTATGACGCGGGAGAAGCTGCTGGCAGCCGCTAGTGCGACATAATTTTCGTCAGGATTCATAACGACTCTTTAATTGCTCTGACATTTCAGGGTTGATGCGGTATAAAAGTGACTTTCAAACTTAAATGTTAGACATAATTTACTGTTGTTACTGCTATGCGGTTGGTTTCTGCAATTGATTTCTAATCTCCGTGATTGTGGCAATTTCCTTCCTTTCTCTTCCTTATGTTTATTACATCTACTCCATGTATAATGGATTTCTTGGAAAGGCTTAAGATTAGCATATGACTTCATGTCACATGTTAAACTAATTGGAAGTTAGAGTGTACTTTGCGAATATTTTACGTTATTTTTTTAATATCTCCCGATGAAAAACAAAACTTTTAAAACGTTCAGAAATAAGTACCTATTTCATAATAGTTTTTTTATTGCCAAAACCTCTTGAAGACTCGAAATGTCCGCCTGTTCCTGTCTAGATTATAAAGGACCTTATGTAGTAATCTTCACTACATGAAGTTTGCTGATAAGTTATAGTTGCATAGGTGACAGAATTAGAAGCATGACGCCATCTCGTCTCGTCTCGTGAGTAGATACGGGTTAGCAGATGAATAAATAAATAAATTAAGCATTTGTTAAAGCCTCAGGTGCCAACATTAGGGAACAAAATGTCCTCCAACGTGACGCGCAACACTGTCAAATTGTCCAACAATATGTCCCGCGTCACGTGAATGTGTTGCAAAATGTTGGGAGACAGACACGCCGCAACGTTGCCCGTTGCAGCATCACGTAGATTGAGCGTTGTAAAGCCTGGGATACACTAGGGGGCAAATGAAGAAACATGTTGCGGAACATATCCCTCAACAACTACGTGAAGTGTCCCGACTGTCCCGAGACAATTGTCGCGAAACATTTTGCCGGCCACAGTAATCAGTGCTCATAGAAATGTCGCCCGAGGAGGTAGTGGCTATTAGTGCTGCGTACATAGGAATTATATCGAGTGTGTTGAAACGTAAGAGAAAGAGAAGGTGGTGGATGCGGAATTTCTTACTACAACGAGAAAGAAGAGTTAATATTCTAAGTGATCTCCGAATGTCTGACGGATCGGCGCGGCGCGGGACACGTGCGCTCGCTCTCGAGGCGGAAGCAAGCAACATGCCCCGCGTCACGTACAATGTTGCGGGGCATGTTGCGGGACACTATGCAACGTTGCAGCGTCACGTATATTGAGTGTCGCGCGTCATGTTGCGGGACAAAATGTTCCCTAGTGTATTCGGAGCTTAAGTCATGTTGGGAGACATTTGGAACCCTAATGTATCTGAGGTTTTTAAATGAAATTTTTATTAAAAAAAGTTAAACCGACCTTATTAGTATACCAATGAAGTGTACCTCAAAGCAATTAGAAAACCAATGTTTGTGTCAAATTTTGACATAGCCATTTCATTTATAATTTAATATTTGAATGGGAGTTGATTAATCAGATTTTACACATTTATTTATATGAATTATGATATATAAATCAAAATTATATTTTTTTACCTACTTACGATTTTAAGTTAATTATTTTTACCAAGTTGTCGGCAGAATTCAGTAAAATGAGTAAAATAGTGAACCAAATGCCCCGGCCGAACTCAATGCTAGTTCCAGTAAGCAAAGCAAGCAGTATTTATTTCATTTGTATTACAAAAACATTAATGAGACATTGTTGTTAATTCTTAATGGTCAGAAGAATTTGTAGAAAAACAATGTGATTTTAGTCCGTAAGAGTCTAAACTAACCCTCTGACCATCCCTGGCACATCCCCAGGGCGGAGGACGTCCAAGGTTCCTTAAGTAACAGATATTATTTGACCTATGTCTTCCCCTTGCATGTTCTTCTTTGTATCAGATGTAGTACCTCTTATTACGAAGCTTGATCAATTTTCTAAGACTGCTTTCAGAGCTATTTTTAGAATTGTAAATGACCAGCAGAGATAAATATTCTGTCTAATTACTTAAAATCCGGCTACATTTTAAATGGGAAAATAATTAGGTACATAGATCATGCTCTATGAAGCAAGAAACTAATACACGTAGGTACCTATGTATTGTAATACTTTTGGTTTTCCTGTCGTAAAAATGAACGATATTTTAGAGGTATAACCAACCGTCAAGACCCGAGCGCACTGCGTCATCGGCATCGAGGAGTTACTTACCTTGCGAGGGTCCGATGGGCGTTCGGCAGAATCCGTGGCAACCCACAACGCGCCGAGGACCCATCGCTGCAGAGGCTTCTAGTCCTGGACCTGCAGTCGTATCCCTACCTACTCTTATAGGTAAAAGAATAGTAATACGCATGGCTTATTTTGCAGTCATAGCATTGAACACCTGTAGCGTAGATTTTTTTTTTGCACGGAATCTTTTCTATGTATCCAAATCACGTCTTAGAATAGATTAAGTTTCTACAAAACATGTTTTCTAAAACATTCGCTATTTGTACTTCTTAATTTCAACAAATTCTGGCAGTTATAAAGATTTATTGATTGCTTAATGTTAGATACCACGTGAATTTATAAACAGATTCATGTGACGAACAAAATTTGAAATTATAATGTGGCAAACTATTCATCCAGAACAACACTGTTTAGTTCAAATATGTATCCAAATGAATAAAGAGGTGGAAATTCCAGTATTTTTGTATGTAAAACAGCGTTTGTTTAAAACGTAACGCCAAATACTATGTTCATTTATATAGTTTCTATACTTATATGTAGGTATATATGTTTGCGAGGCTGTGTACATAGTGCATAGTGTCGGTATAGTCACTTCTTTCGTCTTGTTATTTCGACCGGTATTGTTCGTCTCGTGAGCTCGCGCTTACGTCACCCATCCCACTCCAATAGAGGTTGTGTTTTGAGTTGTGAGATTATCGCTAGCACCGCAAACAGCGGCCTTGCTCGTCGCACTGTTGATATACAAAGTGAGATCATACTTATAATGTTATTCACCAAATAACTTTGCACATTTATTAATAGTCTTATTGGTAATTAAAGTAGTCTGATCAAAATTGTGTTTAGCACTTGGACTCTTGTAAATGTAAGTAGTCACTTTAAGATGGTTCATAATCATAGCAAACATTACATTCGCACATTCTTAACATAACAATAAGACGTATTGACAATCACTTATTGTTAAATTAAGCAATTGCTTCTTAGAAACATATATAGAAACATTTCTCTGAAATATGGTCCCCATATTAGTAAATAAGTGAACATTGGTAAGAGCGTGGGCTGTGGGCGAAAACATTGACCCTGTCCAAGGTGAACTGTATCATTGGTGCGTGTGGACTGCGGTACAAAATATGGTGTGACATTGACCACGCGACTCGTTAGCATCTATTATGTTATACATAATGTATTCTGCAAAATTGTATTTTTCACAAAACATGAAGATTAAAGCATTCATTATTATTTATATAGATTAATAAAATATGGATAAGAGAGAGCATACCTACTGACAGCTCTGGAGTGCTTTATCAATATCATTAAAGTTATCTCAAACAAAGTTAATGCTCAAAGAGGGGCACAAAAAGTCACCGAACAACGAAAGTATCTCTTTCATAAATCATAATAATTATATATGTTATATAGAATTCTCTTGTAACAGGTATTTGTTAAGTTTCACACCGGTTACACACACAAGTTTACGAATACACTAAACCTGTATTACAAATTGTTTAACAGCAGAAGAAGCCTTCTTTTAAATGTTGTTTAAACAAAACAAACAATTTCCCTTAAAAGGTAGGTGTCATCCTTTACCAGTTATGGATGTAGTGATTTGCCATATACCTCCTTCTCTGGGCGTTATTGGACACCTTACCTGCCTAAGTCATACATGTGGTTGATCAGGTCTTCCGAGTTCTGAAGGTCTGCTAGCTGTGTGGCCCCAAATCCTAACTTTATAATAGCGGATTTGGTCATGCAAATTCCGACGCACGTCGACGAAACTCATAGATATTGCCAAAATTGAGGATTTACTGCTCTGCTATTTGGGGGATGAACTGCTCGCGTCCGTAGGATCTACTTGTTTTGACCACCCTACACGTGTCCCCTGGGTAGTGCCAAACGAGCAGTAAAATACGGTGGTAGGCCATAGTATCGGCTGCCGGCTTAGGAGTTACCACCCACCAGACAAAGCCATGCCGCCAAGCGACTTGTCGTATTCCGGCGTGATGTCTGGTGAAGCCATATGGTTTTTTTTTTTTTTTTTTTTTATAGGTGGGAAATCATCAAAATGACTTCTCGCGCTCTGGGTGGAGCGGGAGGGCGTGTCAGACTTTTACTGACTAAAACCACACCTGTATCCTTCAATTACCCCTTGCGTTCTAGGACTACGGGTTTCCCTTTCAGAAATTCTCCGCGGTCCTAGCTACTGGGCATTGGCCCTGCTGGGCCCCTACGGTTTGCTGACATCTCTTTGAGGAGCGCGAGGATCACTACGCGCTGTTGACGACTGGGCTCGGTCCGGTTAATTACCGAACAGCCGGACGGCGAGTTACCCAGTGCTCGACGTCCGCAAGCCCGCGTCTACCGTGGCCGGTAGTCGGGGTCGGAATTACGGCGGCTAGGGCGTGAGGACCTTCGTTCCCTCACGCGTGCAGCCTCCTCCTTCGCCAGCATTACTGCTTCGCAGAAGGAGGCGACCGCCTGCCATTCCTCCTCGCTTCGGACCATGGCCTGAACCAGGGCCCGACGCGAAAGGTCGCTGCCGCCAATTGCCTCCACGAGGACACGGCGGTGCTCGGCCCAAGCGGGGCACACCTCAACCGTATGCTCCACCGTGTCCTCTGGGTGCTCCGCACAGTGATGACACTCGGGCGGTGAAGCCATATGGTGGAAGATGGGTCTGAGCAGTTGTGTTGCGATGTGTACCGTACCGGGTATGATGCGACAGCTGTTGTTGTGTCGGACGTTTGATCGCGGAGGGTAGCGGGATCCGAAGCACGGTTATCCGCTGGCCGACCGCAGATAGTTGGGGGCCCAAGTAGTGTGCCAGCCACGCACAAAAGGCTGCCCCGCCAACTGCGAAAAATCCCAGGGTGGCCCCATCGTGCCGGTTGGCGACCGGGCGAGAGGACCCGATGGCGATCCCTGGGGGGGTTCGGGCGTCCCCGCAGTCTCCAGATCAGACCTCCATTGGCGCAGCAACTCTGGTCGCGTTGTTGGATTTACATCGCATCACCTCGCTCAACTGCCATCTTCCACCTACCCTATTCACTCAAAATTATGAAAAATAAAATGAAAGGTACTCGTAAAAAGAAAAGTAAGTGTGTACAGCGGATGCACGTCCTCTTATTCCAAGTGCACCTCTCTAACATTCGAGGACTGCACTCCAATATCAATGCGGTCCACCACCACCTTGAGACTAACAAGCCCCACTTACTTTTCCTGACGGAGACGCAGATCAGATGTCCGTCAGATGCGGCGTATCTCGACTACCCGGGATACTCATTGGAGCACCATTTCCTGCAGCGTGCCGGGGTCTGTGTGTACGTCCGCAATGACATTTGCTGTCGGCGTCTCCGTCACCTTGAGGACCCTAATTTCTCAACGTTGTGGTTGTTGGTGGACACCGGTGTGGACAAAATTGTCTATACCTGTGTCTACCGATCGCACAGCGGTGACCAGGAGACGACTCAACTGTTTGGCCACCTCGGTGAGGCCGCCGATAAGGCTCTGCATTGGCACCCTGATGCGCAGTTTGTCGCTCTGGGGGACTTTAACGCCGTTCACAAAGACTGGCTTTTCCCGTACCAGAGGACCGACCACGCTGGGAGAGAAGCGCGAAACTTTGCAGTGTCGATGAGCCTCTCCCAGTTGGTAAAGCAAGCGACAAGGGTGCCTGATGTAGTTGGTCATACTGCCAATTGTCTGGACCTTCTGCTGACCACCGATCCGGACAGATGTATCGTAACAGTTTCCTCACCACTTGGAACTTCAGATCACTGTCTGGTGAAGTCTGTATCGTCCTTCTCCCCACCTGACTGCGATTTACGCGGTGAACGGCGAATGTGGCGTTACAAGTCAGCAGATTGGGATGAGATGCGGCACTTCTTTGCATCTTATCCTTGGCAGCAGGTCTGCTTCTCTTCTAAAAATCCGTCGAGCTGTGCAGATGCTATATCCGATGTGATACGTCAAGCTATGGAGTATTTCATCCCTTATCGCGACGTACCCATCGGTGGCTTAGCTCACCCATGGTTCAACGCTGATTGCGTTCAAGCTGAACAACGTAAGCATTCGGCGTTTCTCGCCTGGGTTGACGCTCGTGATCACAAAGCTCTGATCTGAGTTCAAAGAAGAGAGCCTTCAACCATGCTGCCAAGTCCTACAAAAAGGCACTAAGGAAGGCTCGCTTCGGCCGCATTACCCATATTGGTACAAAGCTCTCTGCGCAACCGTCCGGTAGCAGAGCATTCTGGTCCCTTGCCAAGTCGGTCGAAGCGAACTTCTGTCGGCCCTCATTGCCTCCGCTGGTTAGACCTGATGGTACACTGGCTCATACGGCGAGAGAGAAAGCGGGTCTATTTGCATCTCTCTTCGCCCATAATTCTCGTCTTGACACTGGTAGTGCTACTCCACCGACTTTACCTCACTGCGATACTTCGATGCCCGAGGTCCGCATAAGGAACAAGGAGGTTCTGAGAGCACTATGTCGTCTTGACGTGAATAAAGCTAGTGGACCAGATGGTATACCAGCGATTGTTCTCAAGGCTTGTGCGCCCGAGTTGTCTCCTGTATTGACGCGTTTGTATCGCCTCTCATTTGGGACTGGTATAGTGCCCAAGTCCTGGAAGCTTGCCAACGTGCAACCCGTGCCCAAAAAGGGCAGTCGTACCGATCCTACCAACTATCGGCCGATTTCAATAACCTCCATACTCTGCAAGATTATGGAGCGTGTATTGAACTCGCGCCTCTTGGCATACCTGGAAGGTAACGATCTCCTCAGTGACCGACAGTACGGGTTTCGCCGCAATCGATCTACTGGGGACCTACTAGTTTATGCCACCCACTTGTGGGGCGAGACCCTCGAGAGGAATGGGGAAGCGATTGCTGTTTCCTTAGACGTCTCGAAGGCCTTCGACAGGGTATGGCACGCTGGTCTATTGAGTAAGCTTTCAGCGTACGGCATTTCCCCTGGTCTGATTAACTGGGTAAAAGACTTCCTGAGTGAACGTTCTCTCCGAGTTGTTATCGATGGATGCTCATCAGAGCCCATGACGACTAATGCCGGAGTTACTCAGGGGTCTGTTCTCTCTGCAACTCTCTTCCTGCTGCATATCAACGATCTGCTGATGCCCGGTATCTATGGGTATGAAGATGATAGCACAGTTGTAGAGAGATACCTGCCAGGAGCTCGAGCTAGTAAGGAGCTAATCCGGTCCGAAAGAGAGGCTATGGTAGAGCGTACGAATGTCTCACTTCAGGCAGTCTCCAAGTGGGGTGAAGCCAATCTGGTGGGATTCAACGCCGCCAAAACACAAGCGTGTCTATTCACCGCTAAAAGGAGCCCGTTCACCTTGGCTCCTGTTTTTCAGAATGTATCCCTGGAGTACACTGACTGCCTTCAGCTCTTGGGAGTTGAAATTTCCTCAGACCTTAACTTTGGGCGGTTCATTGAGTCCAAAGCCAAGGTAGCTGCTAGGAAACTCGGCGTACTTGCAAAGGTCCGACGGTACTTCACACCAGGACAGCTTCTAATGTTATACAAAGCACAGGTCCGTTCGTGTGTGGAGTACTGCAGCCACATATGGGCTGGTGCTGCAAAATGCCACCTGGCAGCTTTGGACTCGGTGGAAAGGCGTGCAAAGAGGCTAATTGGTGATCCAGATCTGGTTAATTCCAATCTACAAAGTCTTGAGCACAGGCGTAGGGTATCCAGCCTTTCGGTGTTTTACAGGATGCATTTTGGAGAGTGTGCGCAGGAATTGCATGACTTGATTCCACCATCTCATTTCTACCATCGGACAAGCCGACGAACGGCGAGTATCCACCCTTACGTTGTTGAAACCTCTACGGTCCGGACCAAGCGTTTCGCCTCGTCGTTTATACCGCGTACATCGAGGGACTGGAATAATTTGCCTGCTGCGGTTTTCCCGTCCGATTATAATTTGGGTCTCTTCAAGGCTAGAGTGAATAGGCTCTTAATAAATTAGTGCGCCTCACCATCTACGATTGCATTACTACTTACCATCAGGTGGGATCGCAGTCAAGCACTAGTTTATATCAATTAAAAAAAAAAAAAAATGGAGCCAGAACTCATACACTGAACGGATGTGGTTTTTACGTTGGTGCAATGAATACACTGTTTTATGTTCTATTGATAGAAAGATGCATGAGGGATGACATGAGGGAACAGAATGGAAGAAAAAAATCGTTTTGCGCCGACCCCAAATAAAACAGAACACGGGCAGGAAGATGATGACGATGATGATAGAAATATGCATCATGCCAGATGAGAGGAACTGTTTTTTGTTAGTTTCTAATTGCTGGTGTTCTTCACAGGCAAACCACCGCAAGAATCTCGCAGACCTCGGGCTCCAGCCTTCACCTTCGGGCACAAGCTTGATCCACCTGGCTCCTCCACATCTAGGGCTGGCCCTGGACCAGCTACATACAACACAGAAGGAATGACAGCTAAAGGTGAGATGTCCTATTTATCATAACAATCATCGAAAATAGTTTAGAGCAAAAACATTTAGTTTGAAGCTGTGGATAGATATATAAAATGTTTATAATGAATATATTTCTGGGAACTTGGGTTATTGCTGAAATACGTTTAAAAATTTTGATAGAAATGATCGTCATACTAAGTGTATCTTTGACCTTTTAATTTTTATTCTATATTAGAAGGCAACGTGCGTCGAAAAAATTAATGAGAAATAAATTAATCGAATCTAAACTAGTTTGCTTTTTTTAGCTTTGTTGTTTTCGATTTTCCATAACTCCATTTTATCTAGTTGTTATGTGAAATGTTTCATATTTTGCAATAATTGTAAGAATTTGGTCGGTGCACATCTGTCCTTTCTATATGGCCCTATAGTGACCGCGCTTAAGGTCGCTACTTCTTTCACGTAACAAACGGAACTATACATATAATATGTAATGTTTTTGCAAAGAGTTAGTGTATAGGCCAGAGAGTAACATAGGCTAACTATTATCCCGAAAAAAATTACAGTACCTGTGAGAGTCTCAACGAGATTGAAACTGCAGGGCGCACCTAGGTCCTTATAACTCAAACCTCTTTCTCCACAAAAGCACAAAAGAGAAATCTGTCGTCACATTTGTGCCAGTTTAAGTGAATCGATGGCATCAAACCCATAAATGAGTTGCGTGTTGTGAGGATATTTAGCCAAAACTACTTACCAAATCGCCTGCCTACGACAGTCACATGATTTTGGCGTCAAAGCGCTCGTTTTCAGAGCCTATATAAAGCCCGTTGATAAAGTTTTGTATGATCATTATAATATAACTAAACAAAACTATCAGCACATTACATACATGTAACATAATAAACGCAAATTCTGAAATTAGTATGTTCATCAGAATTGGCCTCTGAATAGATTTCAGCTATTTTTAAAATAGGTATTTTTTTATCCTTAGTAATCAAGAATTATTTTTATAAAATAATAAAAAAAATGAACTACCACTGTAGTGCGTTGATTTCCATATTATTTGCCTACAATTAGGATACCTAATATAACTAATTTCTTTGAAAAACGCTGCCTAAGCTGCATTTAAGGGAAATTTCAGTGCTTAAATTATAATTGTAACTTCATTTTCTAATTGGGGTGTCTAATGGGCCTACTACACGCACAAGTTTCGCCATAGTTTTGGGTACGCAGGCCGATTTGTACACGGAACACCATGTAAAACTGTATGCGTTTTACCAACCAGACGCACGGTGTACCATTATGATATAAACCAACCTGCGCAGGCAAAACTGTGGTGAAGCTTGTGCTTGTGGTAGACCTATAAGGGTGTGCATTATTCCAGTTACAAGTTGTACATATTAACCTATACATCATCAAATCACACTTATTATTATAAAGGTGAAAGTTCATATGTATATGTGTATATTAGTTACTCCTTCATGCTCGGACGGCTGGAAGGATTTTGATAAAATTTGGCACACTGGAATACCATATCCTGGAATGGCACAGATACTATCCCGAGACCATGTTGCCTTGGGATAATTTTCGACATTTACATGGGCAAAGCCGCTGGCAGAAAGAAGCTGGCGTAATAAATATAACTTTATATATATATGTTAGTACGTATTATGATAGCATAATGCGAAGGTCTAGGTCAAAATTTGACCGCTTGATTGTGAATATATTGATTTTAAATTGCCAGCCTCGCCCACTCTTGGCAGATACCATGTAACTATTAGAGCATATCCCGCCAACGACTGCAGCGTTTGGAACAATCGAATTTACTTGTTCTTGGCTCGTATAATAGAATCGTGGGTAGCCGTCCGCAATTGTCGTATACTGGATAATTGCTCGGGTTGCCTATGCTCGAGCAAAACCGTTTATCTTTCTATAGGCAATTATACAGTCTGCCGCCCACGAATTATACGTAGTATTTAGCCTATTTGTCTCGATCATTAACAATCTTGTTTGTTTGTTGCACGTGTAAGTACAAGATGTTAGTAAAAAACATTAAATGTGAATTATGTATGCAGTATTGAAAACAGAATTCACTTTTTAAGAGCACCCAACCCATGATATTTCCCACATAACCGCTCTTACGTGATTATGACGTTATTACACGTCTTTCTTTAGATATTTTGGTTATTATTTAGGTTTCTATTGAAAACATAACATAAGTGTAAATTTAATCCAGTATTTACCTCTGATTATATGCTATTTTGCATAAATACGTGAACTTTGGCTCTTTAAAATGTACACATAAATTAAAAAACTAAAGAAAATATATTTATGGAAATCTTGTACATTAAATTGAGATTCTGAATAACGAAATTTTTTCCTAATTTTTTTAAGGTTTTAAGAAAAATCACGTATTTCCTGGAACAAGTTTTGTGATAAATTCGAGTGAGCGACGGAATTTACCGAATATCAATTGAGTGCTCTGGCACTACCTTTCTTTTTTCGTGTCGCCTCTTTTTCAAACATTGCCTACGTTAAAAACAAGAAGCTTTCTACCATGCTCACGTTGACGATAGAAGGACGGGGACGAACCCTCTTAAAATTGTGTTTGGATTGACTGAAATAAATATTTCTTCCAGAACACCTTTAGGATTTATTATATCGTGATTCACGATGCGACAAATAATCTGTAAGTGGGTCATGACTGCAGTCTAATTTACATAAAGCGATGTCGTCTGCAGTGGTATTTTATGCCTGTTTACTTAGGCACTTAAAATATTTAAAGTAGTTACGTGACTATTTCCATTTTCCTCATTGTGTTCGTATCTACTACCTACTTACTGCTTACCCTTTCATATATTCTTGTGAAAAAGATATTTCAATTTTCAAATAAAAACTTCAGCTGATGTTAAACTTGGGGCACAGATTTTTTCCAGTATATACAGCCATATGGGCGCCGCCCGTCCTGATTCGACATATTTGTCGTCGTCGAATTCAACTTGCGAGTTATAATGCCATTGACAAAAAACATTACGTAGGCGATCAAACTATAGCTATTATTATTTAATTCCTGTTCCTATCTATTCACGTGAATACTGCGCACAAAGTTTTTCTTCAATGAATACCAATTAACTTGTTAATACTTAGATAATTTCGCCAACATAAAGTCTGATTGGCAGGAAACTACATTTATCGAATCAATAAATTAATATACCATATGTAGATATACCTTAGTAGTTTATGTTTATGTTCTTAATTGGACAGTTACTGTGGCATTGGATGATCGAACAGTTGCTAGTTTCTCCTGTAGCTGCATTTGGTCGATGTCTCCAAATAAGTCCGTATGTGCGAAGGTGATCGGCTGTGACTTGTGAGTCAGAGCCGTGTAGGTGCTCGGTCGGACCCTGACAGTGTCGGCCCCACACTGGCTCAGTCGCGCATCCAACTCGCTACACTCGCCACTACACTACCTAGGGCTTGTTCGAACAAGTTGTGTTTAGGCTATCAGTGCTAGAGGAATTTCGAGTGCAGTGTTTCAGTTTTCAACTTGAACGCGAGGATTTATTTGGTAAATTAAATTATTATTAATATTAATTATCTCTCAATAATGTAATTAAATTGTAATAATATAATCAATGCTATTATGCTAATATAATCAAATGAAAGCCTCTATGGCTTTCAATTGATTGTAGGTTGAATTACTTATCCTATCAGGTTTAATAGGTAAAGGCCAAAGTTAATTTTCATTTGAATGACCGTACATTTACATGTGAAATGTAGAGTTAATGTTTTGATCAATGACTTAAATGGCTTTGCTGTACGCCAACTATGATTTATTAACTTAGGTACAAGTGTGTATGACAAGTTCCAATGAAACCAAGACAAGTAGGTACGTATTATTTTATATATTTTTTTAAGTTCATTGAATTATTTGGGAAGCATTGTCTACTCTTTGACTGGACAAGAATAAAAAAATCAAGTATAGGTATGGAGTAGATTTTTAAAAATTTTAAGCTGAAGTTCAAACCCTGCATCTGTTGACATCAAGTAAATAAATAAATACACTCACCAATGTAACTGGTCGGGTTATTATGGCCTGAATATTTTTAGATTCAAGCTTGACTATAAGTAGCTTACTTCGTGCAGCGTTCGCATAACTCAGCCGAAGAGCTTATTATGCGGCTTTTATTAGTTTCAAGCTGTAAATACTGCAACCGTAAAAGTTTCATTAAATTCTGCATAGGGTTTTCATGACTAGCGTGCGTGCTTATTAAATAGAATGAAACTAGAATATTCTATTAAGGAATAAATGTTTATTTCATACAGTGGCACGGTAAGGTCAAATCAATATTGAAGGATTCTAGTAGAAACAATTTTTGTACAAACAGCTATAAAATGGCCAATTATATTACCTTTTACATGTATAATTAAAATTAAAGACAATGATCAATAATGCCCAACAAATCAGTGACTTGTCTTTGTATATTAATAAAATATACTCGTATGATATAGGTGACAATTTCAAAGACACGTACACACATAAAAATATTCACGGACAATGAACATACCTTATATAAACAAACTATTACAACAATAGTTATGTACACTCAACAGCACGTCATGGTAACAACTCGACAGCGCAGCGTCCGGCGTATTTCATATATTAATGTCACGCATTATTGCAAAACACGTAATATTATAACAAATCTTGGTTGGTAAACTCTCGATACATTGAGAATTTCAAATAAATACAAACAAATCCTATCCAAATTCGGTAGTACAATAATTCGAGGACATTAATACTGACGTTGAGCGTACAATATCTCCCGCTTGACCGAACAAGCAGGGCGGTCCGGTGCGCCGGCGGCGTCGCTCCATGGTCGTTGGCCGCCGCCCCGCGTCGCCGCGACACCGGCGCCGTGCGACTACGAGCCCATCAAGGCGGTCCGGGCCGTGTACGACCACGCTCCGGCTTTCTCCATTGGCCTGCGAGTGAACCCCCCTCAGCCCAGCGGCAAAACGCCAGGTTTTTTCATGGCCTTTCGTAGCATGTGCCTTTATTTTGTTAGTTCAATTTAGATCATGCTGTATTTCGGTATTCGTAGCTGTTGGACAGATTAGCATGCGAGTCACTGGTAGACTTTATTTGGTAGATCTACGCTTACTTAAGTTTTTAGTACCTTTAAGTGCTCTCTGATATTGGTCACGTAGTTCAACTTCAATAACAAGACCTACTTAGGTTAATGGAATTTCATGTAGCTTTTATCATGCTGTACTGCGTTGTTAGCTGTTGGCCAGATTATCATGCAGTCACTTTTAGATATAAACATATGCGTATGTTCAAGAATTTAATAATATTATCATTAGGCACCTTGATGTGACAACGCTACCCACATATGTTTTTCTCTTCAGTTTTTTTTTACAAATAAAGATGCCGATTACGCATCTTTCACCAAGTGGACTAAACTGTTACATAAATTGTCGTTCATTATTTTGGATCTTCTAGTGTTTGGTTTTTGTGACGTCATAAAAGTGAGGTTGCTGCTGGTCAAGGTCGTCAGTCTAGCTTTCCCGAGATTCATTTATGTAGCTGCGTCGTTTCATCGTTTGATGCCTGATGTCATTCTTATTTTTGTTCATTCGTTGTTTTGTGACACATTGTTTGTTACGCTATGATTTATTATTGCTGCTTTGTAATGTTCGCATTATTCACGAGATCTGTGATCAATTAGATTTTATTTTGTTCTAATGGCACCCTTTCAAAACCTGCAGTACCTATTGATTAAGAGACTTAATCAATAGGTACTGACTTACGGATCATATAATAATTTTTTAACGTATTATTTCCAGCGCCGAATACATATTCCATGCCCCCTGTGCTTGGAGAAGCAAAGGAGGGTGGTAAACGCGCAGCCCCCGCGTTCAGTATTACGGGCCGTGGTAAGACGTGGGAGTCCAAGTTCGCACAGCCAGGACCTGGGACCTACACCACCGACAAAGCGGCCGCCGTACTCACCAAACGCCCTCCAGCATACACCATCGCGCCAAGACGAGAGACGAAATCAGCAACAGCCATCGTGCCCGGACCCGGAGTTTATTGCCCCGAAAAGGTAATAAAAAAGTTTAACTATTACTAACTCATTATAAAATTACAAATCGACGATGATGTCATCTATGAACTCATAATTATTATCCTTCGATGTTATGGTATTAAACTGCTTTAAAGTATGACACTGATATTAGGAAAAATAACCGCCTGACCAACGAGTAGGTATTTGATGTTGTCCTGTCTTTATTTTATTGCTTACATTAATCATTGTCTGTACCTCTGAAATAGTCCGAGTCGAGGCGAGGCGGATGATGTCAGCGCACTCGTGGATGTTGTGCATAAATTAATGTCAGAATTGAATGCTTCCTAAATTCTCTCCACGCGGAAGTTTACTTCAGTGCCGATGCCGCCCGCACAGAAGGGTTGAATTACTCGTGGGCGCATATTTGCAACTAACAATAAAATTTGACAATATCAGCCTTCCGCCTACTAATATCGACTTTGATTAATGCTTTTAACAACCGATATATTATAATGCCTAAGAACATGTAAATTGGAGACAGCATGGCACCTTGAGCTCTTAAATCGCATGCCGATATCGCCAATACTTTTCGCTGCCTCCTGTTTAAATGCTCGACTTTGTCCTATTGACATCATGACATAAATACTAACATTGGGGTGGGTGCAGGTGTGCGTGAACCTGCCGTGGGCGCCAGCGCATACGTTCGGCATCCGACACTCGCAGTACGCGGGGCAGGCCACACTCCTTCCCGCGCCAGAGGGAATCGCCGCCATCTAACCGACATCTGTCAGTAACAAGATTTACTCATCCACCTCACCATTCTTCGCCATGCTTTATGGGAGCTGAAAACTTTCCATTGTTGTAGCATTTATTTATTTTGTGATGTATATAAAATTGTTAATTAAAATATTCTTTTAAAAATCATTTTAACAATAAATTTATGTATTATCAGAAAACTAAACTTTGATCATAACCTATATCTAACAACTGTGTGGTGTGTGTTGTTTGATGACAAAACCTAAGCTACGGCATGATCACCAACGATTATTATTTAATGTATTATTTGCATGTTGTCGCTGCTTCTACTGATCATCTATTAATCAGGTACTTGTTTATTTCAATGTAGTGTGTCTGTAGTAGTGTAGTATCCTAATAATACAGTTTTATAATGTGTAATAATTTCTTTGTTTATTACTTATATTTTTTTTAATGTAATTTCAGGGTAATAGAACAGTGCGCAACCAAACAGTGAGAAACACATTTTCAAGAAAAATGAAGTTAGAAAAGTCTGATCAAGTTCCTGCTTCTAATGCTTACAACCCCGGAAAGGCAGATAGAATGTTAAGAGCAAAGTCACCCGCATACTCATTCGGAACAAAAACCGAAATTATAAGAAAACAAAATGGTCCTGCTCCAAACATGTATTCACCAGAAAAATCTTTAAATTCGCATAAAAATGGACCGAAATATACTTTAGCTGGTAAAGGTGTAGCTGAAAAGCATGAATTAACTCCCGGTCCAAACCATTATAGCCCTCAAAAAGCTGATAAAATATTACATGAAAGTTCCCCCTCATATACGATGCGTTCGAAAGAAGTTGTCGAGAAGTTTGAACAAACACCGGCTCCGAATAGCTACTGCCCTGAGAAGGCTGATAAAGTCCTTCATGAGAGCTCTCCAGCATATTCATTTAGGATTAAAGATCAAACCGTTTTGCGGAGTGAATCACCCGCACCAAATGTTTACGCTCCTGAAAAATCGATGCACATGTTGGACGGAACACCTAAATATACAATGAGTGGTAAAGGCCACTCTGACAAAATCGATAATACTCCAGCTCCTAATGCTTATTGTCCGGATAAAGCTGATAACATGATGCACGAGTCGTCACCAGCTTATACGTTTAGAGCAAAAGATCAAGTTACGAAAATTGACAATACACCAGCACCTAACGTGTATGCACCAGAGAACTCTGTTCAAATGTATCATAGTTCACCGAAATTTAGTATGGCAGGAAAGGGTCAGACACAAAAAACGGATTATGTACCAGCACCGAATGCTTACAGTCTAGATAAGGTTGATAAACTTCTTCACGAGTCATCACCCTCGTATACGTTCAGACCGAAAACTGCTACGGATAAGACAAGTGATACACCAGCGCCGAACAACTATGACCCACACTTATTAGATGGCACGCCTAAATTTAGTATGTACGGCAAAGGCCACGATGCCAAACCTTCAGACACACCTGGGCCCGGCGTTTACGACCCACATTATATCGATGGAACACCTAAATTTACAATTGCTGGAAGACATCCGGTTACGAAACCATCTGACGTGCCAGCTCCTAATGCATATGATCCCCATTTGCCTGATAATGCTCCTAAATTTACTTTAGCTGGTAAAGGACATGATGGGAAGCCATCTGATACACCCGGGCCGAATTCTTATGACCCTCATTTACCTGATAATTCTCCGAGGTATACAATTTCTGGGAAAGGACACGATGGCAAGCTTTCTGATACTCCTGGTCCAAATTATTACGATCCACACTTGCCTTCCAACACACCTAAGTTTACTATGTCAGGAAAAGGTCCAGATGCTAAAATATCTGACTCTCCTGCGCCCAACAAATACGATCCTCATATTTTAAATGGCGCACCAAAATTCACGATGGCTGGTAAAGGACAACCTGGAAAGATTGAAAATACTCCAGGACCAAACGCTTACCACCCAGAGAAGGGTGATAAGGTTTTGCTGGAGAGTTCTCCAGCATATTCGTTTAGGATTAAATATCCATTTCATAAACCAGAAGATACTCCCGGTCCTAATTCATACGATCCCAGCAAGTATGACTACATGTTAGATGGCACGCCTAAATATACATTTGGGTCGAAAGGCCCAGCCGATAAACCATCAAACAATCCTGCTCCTAATGCTTACAGTCCGGAAAAAGGGGATGGAATGACGCACGAACATGCACCGTCTTATTCGTTCCGACCGAAAATAGATGCTGCTAAAATATTTAATACACCTAGTCCGAATGCTTATAATCCCGAAAAAGGTGATAACATAACCCATCACCATTCTCCAGCCTACTCCTTAGCCCCGAGAGGCAAAGACGTTAAAATAAACGACTACCCTGCTTGTAACGCATATCATCCAGAAAAAGGGGATGGAATGACTCATGAACATGCACCGTCTTACTCGTTCCGATCGAAAATAGATGCTGCTAAAATATTTAACACACCTAGTCCGAATGCTTATAATCCCGAAAAAGGCGATAACATAACCCATCACCATTCTCCAGCCTACTCCTTAGCCCCGAGAGGCAAAGACGTTAAAATAAACGACTACCCTGCTTGTAACGCATATCATCCAGAAAAAGGGGATGGAATGACTCATGAACATGCACCGTCTTATTCGTTCCGATCGAAAATAGATGCTGCTAAAATATTTAACACACCTAGTCCGAATGCTTATAATCCCGAAAAAGGCGATAACATAACCCATCACCATTCTCCAGCCTACTCCTTAGCCCCGAGAGGCAAAGACGTTAAAGTAAACGATTACCCTGCTTGTAACGCATATCATCCAGAAAAAGGTGATGGAATGACGCATGAACATGCACCGTCTTATTCATTTCGACCGAAAATAGACACGGCTAAAATATTTAATACGCCTGGTCCAAATGCTTACAATCCCGAAAGAGCTGATAACGTAACCCATCACCACTATCCTTCCCACACCTTTTCCCCGAGAGGCAAGGAAGATAAAATTAATGATACACCCGCTCCTAATGTGTACAGCCCTGAGAAAGCTGATAAAGTTTTGTTGCATTCCGCTCCTCAATATACGTTCAGGATCAAAACCGACACCGTGAAAGCCGCTGACACTCCAGGTAAATATACATTCTTTTCATTAATATTTGTAATTGTTTCTCAATTCGATTGCTACATTTCATCATAAATATATTCTAGCTCCAAATTCCTACAACATTCCAACGCCCGTCGAAACTCCGTTGTATACGATTTCGGGTAGACATAAGGAACCAATAGACGAGCGGCTAAAGGTGCCAGCTCCAGGGACTTACAACCCTGAGAAGAGCTACAAGTTCATGTTGACTTACTCTCCACAGCATACTTTTGGTATCAAAATACATACAAATAAATTCGCTGAAACCCCTGGTGAGTTATAGTTTCGCAGGAAGAAGTGGTGTTACTAATCACAGTAACAAAGCATGGTGAATTATGAACTAATTAATAAAATTGGAATTCGCATAGAATTTAACCAAATTTCACAGTGGGTTTAACAAATAATACGATAGGAATAAAATAATAGGTCAAGCGATTAATCAAGATAACAAGAGGACTCGGTATGCTGGCAATATGAATATGGCGTATACGGCAGTATGGCAATATATTAAAAAAATTGTAATTATTTTCAGCTCCGAATACATACCGCATCCCGTCTGTCTTGGACACTCCGGTGTACACGATGTCGGGACGACATAAGGTGCCTGTGGACGACCGCACGCGAGTCCCCGCGCCTGGCACCTACTCACCCGAAAAGGTAAATTAATATCTACTGGAATAAACACTTTTACAAGTCTTACAGAAACTGCAAGCAGAAAATTCGAATTCAACGGTAGATGCTGTCAGTTTTTGTAGATGCCTAAGGGTTTAAGGCGTTACAATTACGAACGGTGATAATATTTGGAAATGTGTGAGGCAAGAAAATAAATTGTAAAAGTAAGGTTCATATTTTTTTGTTGTTGTTACAGGTGCAGATCAATAGAACGCCGCAAATAACCTTCGGTATCAAACACTCGCCTCTGTTAGGACAGCTGAAACCATTAGAGCCACAGCGCGCGGCTGAGAGGACAACCACAAAGTCGGTCGACAACACTAGGGAAGTCACCCAAGTCCAAAAGACTGTTATTAAACAGAATAGGGACCAAGTCGAAGATAACAGAAATGTTCATCAGCAAAATATTATACAATCAAATGAGACCAATGAAATCTACAATACTGGTGCGCACGTGACTCAAGTCAGAAGCACAACAGTCTCTCCCGAACCAGTTCAGCACCAAGAAACTTTGACGCAGGATATCGTGTGGGTTCCTGAGAAGCCGATACGTCGCGGTTCTTACACTATTGATACTTCGGACGGAAACGGATATTCAGAACACTACCACAATAGTGAGGTCATTCCTGTTGAGAATGGTTTCATCAGGGCCGCAGAACAAGGAGAAAGGGAAGGAAGGTGCACTGAGGAAAGGAGTAATGATGTAATTAGGAGGGAAGGTTTCGAACAAAACGTTGAGAGGAACGTGAAGAATGCGACAGCTCATGAGAAGAAACAGGCAGCTACTGAAGAAGTGCGATCTAATATTGATGTCCAAAAACTTGCCAATGGTGGTATTTCTAAGACGACGACCACAACTACTATTAGGAAGGTGGGGACCGCGGCTACAACCGCTAACGAATCCACTGCAGTGACCCGCACCGCCACTGTGGTGACGTCACGCGACGTTGGCGTCAAGTAACTGAAGCCCTCGGAACATGGAGATCCTTTTAGTATTGATCCTACCATCATAACATATGAAATATTTTTGAATGATTAATCATTGCAAGGTGCCTTGATCTTTTTACGATTACGAAAGCTTTATTCTACTCTTAATGCAAGCTATTTATTAATTTATTTACCTACAATGTCTCTGATTCGTTTTCCTATTAATATGATAGACAAGCGACATCTCTTGATTGATTTACAATTTTCTATAATATTATTTTAATCGCTTCTTTATAACGCTATTTTAATTTGAGATTATAAGTGAAAATAATGTTTTTTTGACACTTATCATTAAGGACTAATATTGTTATACCATGAAAATTTTATTAATAAAGTTTTTATTATAAATAAGGAATCTTATTTCTGCATTCATAAAAGTTATATAGTTACGTATAATTATTGTTACAAGTAAGTGAAGGAAGGAAGTGGAGCTAAGGAAGATTAGACTGAAATATCCTGTTTTTTTTTTTACTTATCACTACAAACGGCTGAAGTAAACGTTGGCGCTAATGAATGCACTAAGAAACGATACAATCCACATTTGTCTGTTATTAAACAAGTGCACCAGTGGCTATCACTACAAAGCTTTGTTACAATATTTCTGAGAACAACTGATAAAACAAGCGGTAAACAAAGTTGTTATTTTTTTACATTTTGTACTTTAACGCTCAAAAATATTTACATTGTACAGAGTTATTTTTTTTTTATCAGACACGTAATCATGGCGGATGCATGGCGGTCGTACTCGCTTCGAAACGGAAGCTTTAGGAATGTAGTATTGGATAAGTGGACAGTGAACCGAACTGCACCCACGCAGCCCCCTGACAATAGTAACAACTGACAACAGCGCGACACAATGTCGCCTAAATAGATAAACGTGACATGGCAACTGTAGAAATAACACCAAAAATGTTCAAATGAGACCCTACTAGTGATAGTGCATGTAAAAAACTCACCAAACAGTAATAGAGAAAGATTTTTATTTATACATATTGTAACTAGCTGTTGCCTGTGACTGCGCCCGCGTGATAGCACAAAATTATCGCAAAAGAACATACAAATTATCCCAAAGGAACATACTTCCGGGATAAAACTCATTTTATGTGCTGTTTCTGGGCTTGGTCTACCCGTGTAGATGGATCTTGATTCTTCAGCGCTGACTTTCACTTGCGCAGAAATTAAATATCGGGTCTCTTTTTTAGTGGTATGAAGTGAGACGCGGGGGCCCAGTGCAATCCTTGTACAGTGGTTGGCTCGCCGATGTGTACGATACGCAAAGCGATCGGCCCCTCTTTCGCCGACCACTCAAGATTCTTGCCGGTATCTGTAACAAATTATTTACATCCAAATCTGTTTAGCCGTTTGAGCGTGCAGGAGCTAAAAATACACATACCTACAGAGTTTCGCCTTTTAAATATTAGTGTGAAGTCTGGATAAAACATTTTTACAATAACTAACAGTTTTTCTTAGACGTCTGCATTAAAACATTGTTAATAGACAAATTGTACCTTCTCTTCCTTCCACCTCACATGCGTAAATTGTTACATTACACGCTTAAATTGTTAAGGGTAATCGTTCAAGCACGCGCATAGATAGCATTAGCATAACACCTATGTAGCTCGTAAATAAATGCTTACCTACCTACCCATTTGCTACCAGTTCATTAGGTACCTACTATTAGACAAAACATAAGCATAGCATAATCAGCTTGCTTGTTTCTTTATTGATACTAATATAAGTACATAAGAAACTTAAATATTAAATACGTATTTATATTAAACCTGAGAACCTAGATAGGTATACAAATATAACACAAAAAACAGTCAGGTGTCGAAGTACCTAGTTCTCCATATCGCTGTCATACGGAAATATGCCTGGAAGCCTTGCTTGATTTGACTTTTTCAAAGTCAAAGTCTAAGTCTTCTAGTTACGCAAAGTATCGACTAGTCGGTGTGAAATTTCTTTAAAAAGGAGACGCGCACTCGGACCCCACGACTCAAGCGTTCGATTCCGAATGGCTCAAAACTATAATTATCAATAAGGTTTCAGTATTAGCGCCGTTTGACGGTCTCAGCAGCCGTAGCGATAGGGCCGGTACAACCTCCCGAAGTAGGAACACGGGATAACGCAAAGGTGTCGACACCAGGGGCGCCGACTCCGTGGGTGCTCGGGGGCTCGAGCCCCCAAGAGATATAAACAGTGGGTGCCGAGCACCCCTGAGAATAGATATCAAGAAACAGAGAATTAGGTTACGTATAAATTATATATTTATATTTCTAGGTAATAAAAACTAGTTACATTTTTATATAATGGTTTCATTTTATATTTTTATCAAACATAATTAGTAATTAAGTACGCAGTATGTAAGCAGGATATTTATTTATTTGTCGGTCGATCAGTGTGCATTTCTCTTCTTCTCACACTTCGCCACTTTTTCGAGTCATCAAATGAGCATGAGCACCCATGAGGTTTTCTAAAAGCCGGCGCCCCTGGTCGACACAACTTGCGCCCACAACTCACTTTCCTCATCTCATACCAAGCCGCTAGATACTAATACAACAGGTACGCCGGTCAGATTATTTTTTGCATAGATGGGTTTCAGGTCTTTACGAGAGTTGGTCTAAGGACGTTATTCGATTTTAGCCTAGCTTCGAACCTCTCGTGGATCAGGCAAAATCTCTAGGGTATTTTCCAATCAAAAAAATCAACCTAAGTACATTTTTTTCCTTTATTTAGCCAATAACTATAATAGCTGAATCTAGTAAGTGACACATGGGCGATTCAAGGCCTCATAAGATCTTTATAAAGAACACAACTAAACCATTTTTACTGCGACGCGTGCAAGGTTCGACCTTCAACTTTTCAAGGTAGAAAAATTTGAATCTCAATTAGAACGATTAACTCAATAAAAAAACAGGTAATAACCTTCCATGAACTTTTGCTATGAACCATATTTTTTATGCCCACTGCCTCAACTAAGTGTTTTTGTGTCACACAAGGAGTGTACAATGTAACAAAATGTTGTTTTGAGCTTTTCATGAATTCATTGGTTTCAATCAGAAAGTTAAATTAGTTAAATCTTATTTTGAAGAAACATAGGTATTTTGTTGATCACAGTTATGTTTTTTCTTATAAGTAGGTACTTAATTCTACTATATTTTAATTCCAATGTATTCTACTCATGTTTTGTTTAATTTTACTGTATGTGTGAGGTATCACACATACAGTATAAACGTTTCGAATAAACGTTTTTCTTTTCTTTTATCAATATTTTTGGAGTGCAATTGTTTAGTTTATTTGTTTTATTTTCATGTACAATAGCAGTACATGGGCGGACTTAATATAACAAGGCATTTTCTACTTGTCAACCTTTGGATATAAAAAGACTATACCGTGTACGGTGTGCAACATAGTATATATGTTGCGCACCGTATAATAATAATAAAATTAATTGCACATAGTGCAAATAATTTTATTATTATTAAAATTAGGTACCTATAATCATATCATCATCATCTCGACACACTCTCGATCTTCAGATAAACCCGACACCACTCTGGGACTGCTGGTCATCCTATCGAAAATAAAGCAGGTTACCAGATTTTAGGATTATCGTGTCCTCCCCCAGTCTTCGGATAATTCGGATAATACTCCATCGTAATCTGCTCAACTCTTCCTCGAGTTCGCTCATCGAACCGAAGTGTACTCGTGTTGTACGTTGCCAGGTCCAGTCGTCGTTTATTAGCTGGTGAGCCGGAACCCTTTATGCAATCCACCGAGGTCGTTTGACGGTTAATCGTTCTTGCCCGGAGATTCTTAGCTCCCCAGACCCCAGGGTTGCGCCCAGGCCAGTCCACGCCAGTACAACCGCCGGGCACTTGGAGCCTATCTCTTGTCCTTCTCCGTCCGTTGGGGGGGTTTGGACCATAACCCGCCACGCTGGTCCAGTGCGTGTTGGCAGGTCGCCATAGCCTCGTTCGTTTGTCAGCGGGGTGCACCACGTATAATAATATGCTTATGATGATATTGTAAAATAATAAGTACCTACTATGGTTTTAAAAATTATAATGAAGAGAACTAAACATATAACAATTATGAGAAAGACCAAATTAATTTTGAGAGCACTTTTAAAATCTGCGTCATCGCTATGACAAAAAACCCACAGGATGTTGGGGGCTGATCCCAAGTAGGTACCAAATCTATTCGACGTTATCAGAAGCTGTAACACACATGCTGATACCTACATAGATGAGTGGAACCATCAGTGCAGAAAGGAAAACTCGTGCATGAAAAGTTTACTGTTACTGTCATGAACCGCAAGAATTGAGGTGGTTTATTATTATTTAACTGATTCAAATTATTTAAGTTGCCCCATATCATAGGCCTCTGTTTTCTAATTGTCCTTTTTACCCGACTGCAACAAGGGTTATGTTTTTATATTATATAGCTGACTCCCGCAGTTTCACCCACATATTTGGTTACTGTTTCAATCCCGTGAGTCGTAACATGATGTTATACAGCCTATATTATAGCCTTTCACGATAAATGGGGTCGCCGGGCTCTGGTTCAGGCCATGGTCTGGAGTGAGAGGGAAGCGGAAGCAGTCGCCTTCTTTTGCGAAGTAGTAATGCTAGCGAAGGAGACGGCTGTACGCATGAGGGAACCGACATCCTCACCCCCCAGCCACTGTGACGCCAACTATTGTCAATTCAAACCAGTAGTTCCTGAGATTAGCGTGTTCAAACAAATAAACTAAGTTTTTAGCTTTATACTATTAGTATAGATGTACCTAATTTCAAGAGAGTGTGGGCAAATCCATGGGTAAGGTACATGGATATATTTTAATATTATTGTAAAAATAAATTAAAATGTTATATGCATATAATATCAGAAAAATCTTTTGATCTACATTCAGCCATAAATATATTTTCAAGAAACGGCGTTTTCTCGATACTGTTATATTTACATTCTAGCATAAATTCATGTTGTATCCCAGTATGCACTGACGTGAACAGCCATTGTTTGTTTCATTGACGCATCGTGGAAGGAGCAGCGTTAAATTTACAGGTCTGAGAAAGTAAACATTGTATGTAACACCTATTTTAACATGTTTGGACGTGGCCATAAACAAATCGTTTGAGTAAACGTCTACCATACTACATGGGCTTTCCAGACTGCTAAAATGAGCGGTCGGAACCAGTTACAGATACGTACAATGCGTTCCAAATAAGAATAGGATCGACGCCATGTTGTGACGTCACGTCATACTGTCAAATCGCAAGAAATTAGGCAAAATTGAAGAACTCAGAGATGAGAAAAATTGAGGAACTGGATTCTGATTAAACTATTTTCGTTCACAGTTCGTAAATAAATTAAATTTTAAAATTTTCTTGTTTTGCTCACCATAATAATTCTTCGATTTGACAGTATGACGTGACTTCACTACCTGTCAATCGATCCTATTCTTATTTGGAATGCATTGTATAGCTATTATTACCTACTTACTAGGCGTGGTCCAAGTACATAACAAGAAACATACAAGAACATTGCTAAACATTCAAAATAATCATCATGAATGTTCATTTAAATACCAGAATATCAGAAAAATCAAAGAAAAGTTAACAAATGAAGAAAGATAAATGATAGGTTAGTAATGAAAGGGAGGATACAGAAAAAGGCGCCTCAATTCGTCTGTAGGTACCCCGTACCAACAACAATATCTACATCTTCATTACTTTACAATAAAATGGTTCATTTGTTACTTTGACTTCTATTGAAAATTTTCACAAACCGTTTTATAAAACATCCCATTGACGTCACAGAAAGAGTTACGCTAGTGACGTAATTGCATTAATCGATATTATCGACACCCTTTCAACACCTCAAAAATAGTATATAGTACAGTATTCAACACGGACGAATTTTAAACAGTTCACACATCTGCATGTGTGTGTATAAGTGGTTTATATAAATTGGTTTGGATGTTTCTATAGACTGAATAGCCATGTTATAGACAGCTAGGGTTGCCAACCGTACTCTAAAATAGAGTATTAGTACTCTGTATCATGTAGGCTTACTCTATAATCTATAACACTAATAGAGGACGCGAAAATACCCTTTTGTGACCCTTCGTGTGTCGTAATTACAGACTTAATTAAAAAGCCGTTGTGTCCCGCGTAAATCTGCCTTCCGACGTACAACGGGTTAAACAATGTTTACTATACTAGTGCCAGTCACACAAATATGATGCGGGTTTTCTATATTATAATATTCTAAAGACTCTTTCATTAAAATCGACTCTTTTGGTCATGATACTAAAAGAGTCGATTTTACTAAGAGAGTCTGATCTGAACTATGTTTGTTGTCAATGAAAAATTTTTATGTGCTGCAAAAAGTTCCAAAAATAACTTTTTAATTTTTTTATATAAATGATACTCCTTTTTATAAATCCGTACTCTTTATTTATCTCCTTTGAAACCAGATATACTCTACTTCTTCTAATAAAAGTTGGCAACCCTATAGACAGTATGCGTGTTGTCGAATATTATTGGAGTCTCTAGTGGTTTTTCATTGGTTTATGATATATTTATCGCCTTATTTATTTTACGCCTTGAGCTACTTTGTTATTATAAATGAAATAATTGTAGTGATATTGTCTATGGTACAAAAAAGCTTGTAGAATAAGTATATACATATAACAGTAATAGATGTAGTAGTAATGTAAACAGTAAATACCTACCTAAGGTATTATTCAATTTCTCTTTGTTTAAGGAAAATGCGACAAACAGACCAAATTCAGAAACCTATTGACTTATAAATAATTTCCCGTATTAAAACATTAAAATTTCCTATATGAATGAAATGAGTAGTTCAAAATCGAGGAATTCTATCCAGAGTTGTAGGAAATGCCAGCCGACTAATAATAGGGCCCTATTTATGAAATTGACGTTCTTTAAAACGGATTATTTTGCGCTGTGATGTCTGTGGACTAATTTAAAATAAAAAGTTCAATATAATTTATTAGAACGTTATTCTTTTTTCGAAATTAGTTATATATTGGTTTCTTTGTTTTTTCTTTAATAATTCTATATTTATGACCATGAAACCTAATCAAAAAAGTGTTTTTCATAATAGAACTTGCAATGTGGAAACCATGCTTTTCAAAGGAGCAGCAATATTAATGACGTATAAATATGACTATCTTCTAATAAAAAAACTCTGTGTTATTGGTTTAATAGCTTTCATTTTGAATATTTAGTCCTGTAGCTGCCCAGAGAAGAATACAAAAATTTCCCAACCGAAAGCTATTGAAACAAAAATACACACGCCAACCATTAGTTCTAAGTTCGTAGACGTCATAAATATTGCATACTGTTTGAGTCGTATTGTTTCCACGGTAGAAATCATATTTCAAAATAATACGAGTTTTCTTAGATTTCTTACAAAAATGGTTATATACAGAATTGGATATTGCAGAAAATACAAAACACAAAAAAAGAAAACAATAAATACACAGAGACAGAATAACGTAGGTACATTTAATATAAAGTTTATTTAATCTTATAATTCTAAGACAATCCGAAGATATCACAAATCAAAGTATCCCGTTTTAAAAAACGGCAATGTCATGGGTATGCCTTGTATTATTATAATTTTCTGACACCTAAAATAAAGACAAAAAAGGCAGGATACATGCACACTGGTTCAGTTTTTTTCAGGACTATTTTTAAAATAGTCTGATAATGGATAAAACAATAACATTTTGTAATTATTAGAATTTTTATCGGTGTTTGTTTTTGTCGTACATTATCGAAACAATGGGTACTAGTCATATCCATATTTCAAATCTTAAAAAACAGGAAACGCTCGTATTTTAATTGTTAGTGGTTCGATTTTTAATTGGAATATGTAATAAAATGGCTCGTTAAGTAAGATTCCTTTGAGGAAATAACAGGAAATGTAAGCCAGTAGGCATCTGGAGGACATTGCGTCTCTAATTAGGCGCAAGGGAAAACAGAGTATTAGGTAAACTGTTATAAAACTCTCATAAGTTATATTTTCGTTGAACCAAAAGCAATAGTAAAAATACCTAGATAACTGTGCCCCATAATCAGGATACGTATATATATATATATATGACGTGGTTCAAAAGGCTGCCCAACTTAAATGAGATGGGGCAGGATATTTCTGCTGTATGCCCGACAAACTGTGAGCAAAAGTAGCACCCAGCCAGTGAGATGGGGTCGCAGCAGCTTAGACCACGAAGAAGATGGCAGGATGAACTGGACAGTTTTCACCAGAACTGGAAGGAGGAAGTACGAGCCCGCGTAAAGCTAAGCTTCAACTGCGTCGGAATCGGAGCGTAATAGGGGTTCCTTCAGTATGAATAAATTATATCTCTTCGCATAATAACTACAATCTTTATAGAATCTATCACATAGGTATCTTTTCATCGCTTGGGGAGGTTTGGAGAATCTTAAATATGAAAAGAAGAGGGCTACTGCCACACCCAGATACGGTTATACTGACCTGCATATTTCTGTAGCAATATTGTAAGTTTGTAATTCTTCTACTTACGTTTAATGAGAAATGTAATTATTCTCCAATCCCATCACTCCCCATTTTATTTTTCTATTGACGGGGGAAAGCGAAGAAAATTCTAATGCACTGTTTGCTGGACGGCCAGTAAGTGCGGGGCTAATGAAGTAGGTACAATCACGCGACACAGGCGGCTGATTGACGTAATAGCACCCCCGCACCCCGCACCTTGCACCCCGCACCCTGCGACCCCGCCACCCCACAATAAACCAAATTAATGTTTGTACCCGATAAGCATGTGTGTAGGTTCGATACCGCACACTATCAAGCTTATCGCAAAATCTTAGCTGTGCATATATATTTTGGTGTCGTAATAAAAGGTCAAATATTTTATTGAATGCTCTTAGAGTTCGGAAGTGGAATAGGCCAATTGAAAGGTTTTATGATTAAATGGATATATATATCTCCTTTTTTAAACTAGTAATTTTATAAAGTTACAATTTGAACTGGAATTTGATTGACGTGACTTAGATTTAAACCAATAGCACCACCATTTCGATACGATGGACAAACTTTACATCTCATCATCATCATTTCAGCCGAAAGACGTCCACTACGACATAGGCCTCCCACCAAATGTCGCCATAATGACTGGTCCTGTGCATCTCGCATCCATCGGATTCCCGCGACCCTCACCAGGTACCAGGTCCACCTTGTGAGAGGCCTTCCAACGCTGCGTCTTCCGGTACGTGGTCACCATTCCAGAACCTTCCGTCCCAATCGACCATCTGTTCTGCGAGCAATGTGCCCTGCCCACTGCCGCTTAAGTTTGGCGATTCTTCGGGCTATGTCTGTAACCTTGGTTCTCCTGCGGATATCTTCATTTCTGACGCGATCACGCAAGGAAACTCCGAGCATAGCCCTTTACATTGCCCTTTGAGTGACTTTAAGCCTTCTGATGAGGCCCATTGTAAGCGACCACGTTTCGGAGCCATATGTCATCACTGGCAACACGCACTGGTCATAGACTTTCGTCTTGAGACACTGTGGTATATTGGACGAGAAGATACCGCGCAGCTTCCCGAACGCTGCCCAGCCAGCCAGTCGGATTCGACGATTGACCTCTTTCTCGAAGTTAGACCTACCCAACTGGACCGTCTGTCCCAGGTAAACGTAGTCGTCCACAACTTCGAGTGTAGAGTCTCCGATCTTGATAGGAGTGGGTGCTACATGGATGTTTACCATGACTTTGGTTTTGTCCATGTTCATTTTAAGTCCCACACTTTCGGAAGCTTTACTGAGGTCATCGAGCATTGTACTGAGCTCCTCCGTAGTCTCAGCCATGACTACAATGTCGTCGGCAAATCGAAGGTAAGTGATGTGCTCGCCATTGACATTTATGCCTAGCCCTCTCCACTCCAGAACCTTGAAGAATCCTCCATTGCAGCCGTGAACAGTTTCGGAGAAATGACGTCTCCTTGCCTCACACCCCGTTGCAAGACGATAGGTTTCGAGGTCTGGTCCGGAAGTCGGACTGACACGGAGGCGTTTTTGTATAAACACTTCAGCACTTCGATGTACCGATAGTCAATCTGGCACCGTTGAAGAGACTGCAGTACAGCCCAAGTCTCGATCGAATCAAAGGCTTTCTCGTAGTCCACAAACGCTTAGCAGAGAGGCTGATTATACTCCTCAGTCTTCTGTATAACCTGCCGCAGCGTATGTATGTGGTCCACGGTGCTGAAGCCTTTTCGAAATCCGGCTTGTTGCTTGAGGCTGGAAGTCGTCGAACCTGCGCGCGAGACGGTTCGTGATGACTCTGGAAAACCATCAGGTGGGATCGCAGTCAAGCACTGGTTTATAAGAATTAAAAAAAAAAAAAAAATCGGCTTGAACTTTACATGTATTTGAGTTAAATAAGATGCCTACATGATATCGATGAAACAACTACCCGTCTACTCATGAGACGAAATCGACTTGTCTACGACACGCTTATTAGAGGCCACTAGTCCCGCACGAGACGAAGCAACACACCTATGAAGCCCCTACGAGACTCCTATGAGATATACCAATTATTTCTGCGAGAAGTTACAACAAGCCTACAAGACCTCTATAAGACCACTACAATATTATACCCCTACGATACGCTATAACAACGCCTACGAAACGCAACAATACGTCTACTAAATCACTATGAGACTGCTACAAGAAAATAAAGTTATTGCTATAAGTATAATAAAGTTCTTAACTTTATAAAAAATATGACCACAATAGAATTTAAAAGAGCACTAAATGATTTTTTAATTATTAAAACTTATTACACGATTGATGATGTTCCACTAATTGATTGACATACTGCTACTCTGTTTGACATTATTATTTTGATCCTGGTGACTTACTTTTTATTTCCGTTTGACATTATATAGTCTTATTTTATTTTTTATTACTATGACTTTTATTACGCTGACATTATTAACATAAATATATATATATTTTTAAATTGAAATTTTTGTATTTTAAATTCAAAAATTTGTAAAAAATTGCATGCCAATGTGATGGCAAAATATGGAGGACTCTGTTATAAAAAAAAACACCTATGTACTATACCCATGTTCGCAAAATAAATGATTACGATTATGAACATGCTATGCGTGTGGTAGCGTCTTGTAAGCTTTGTAGCTTATGAGACGCTACCACACGCATAAAAAACCTCTACGAGATTGCTACGACATGCCTAGGAGACCTCTACGAAGCTCCTACGAGACGTCTACGGAACGCTACGTAATGTTGATGAGTTTTTACGAATCCTTTCTTTTTGCTTGGTCTGTATTAATTTCGTAATAATCACTTCTTGCTATCACATATCTAGCCAATCCCTGGTTGCCTTTAACCAGAAATTTCAAAACCCCAGTTTTGATAAAACTCATCACGTCTTGTCATTTTGTCCTGACTAACCCCCAATGTTTGAAATACTTAATTCAGAAGTATTTGAACTTCTGTATTTTTCAAAATACTTTATTAAACCCTCGTATGAACGTCACATAGATTTACTATCAACAACTCACATACATAACGTGTTAGGGCCTTCTTAGTGCCTAGACATGGTGATATTCTATCAGCGACTTAAGTCTTTGGACGTTTGGAATTTTACTTAGTCTAGAGTCCAAGGTAACTACTAGTGATTATCACTAGTCTTCAATGGATGACTTCATACTAAAATGACCTTAATAAATAAATACATACAGTCATCGTATGATTGAACGAACTTTGCCTACCGAATATTTGCCTTACCTCGGGCATTTCGTATACACCAGACAAATTGGGTTTTCTAAATGGTCCTTTATAATACGTTGTTTACAACGCTTACCAATTTGCTCCATAAAGACAATATAAATGACTTAATTCTCCATGGTTATGTAAATTTCATAGTAAATATTAGTTACCTATGATTACTTTACTACGATCTAGCATCCATCCAATTTATCGTAATTATTGTACTGCGTCAACCCTGGGCTAACTGATGCTATTAAATAACTACTAACATAATTGTACAAGGTGTATACACGTATTTAATATTCCTCATACTGTTGTAACAGTGTAAACTTTAATGGCAGTATACGCCATTGTCTTAACATACCACATTATCATGTACGTAAAATGCATCCTGGCGTCGCTTGGGGAAGCTCATGTCCAGCATGTTTGATGTGAGAAAATATCACATGACTTCTCCCTCTCTAGAGTATTCCCTCACTGAACGAGAGGTCGTGTCAAACTTTTACTAACTAAAACCCAGCTATGTTCCTTCATTTGCTCTTTGCGTTCTAGGGCTACGGTAACTCTTTCAAACATTCCCGCAGCCCTAACAAGCATTGGCCTATTGAGCCCCTTCGGTTTTGCTGACATTTCCTTGGGGCGCGTGCAATACTACGTGCCGTCAATCCTTAACGGACGGCGAGCTGCCTACTGCTCGTCGCAAGCCCGCGCCTACAATGGCTGGGAATTGCTCTGCGACTCCCGAGGTCCGGGGCGTCTCCTGTGGCGGCGACTGGAGCATGAGGATGTCCTTTCTCTCACGACTGTGGCTATCTCCTTCGCTTGTATCACTGCTCCGTAGATCCCATTCTCTTTCGCTATGGACAAGGGCCTTGCTAAGGACAAGACAAGGGCCGGACGCGAGAGGTTCCCACCGCCGATTGCCCATGAAGACACAGCGGTGCTCTGCCAAAGCGGGGCAGACTTCCACCGAATGCTCCACCGTATCTTCGGGACGATCCGCATAATGGTGACACCAGGGCGTTCCATCTGCTTGAATCTGAAACAGGAACCTCCCAAATTTGTTATGTCGACGCGTTCAGCGACGGCGCTGGCACTGGTGTCCTGCAAAGGGCCATGGTGGTCCATGGCCCTTTGGAGGAATTATGTGGTCATAATTCTTGCGTAGAGCCTCCGGCCAGAGGCGTCTGGACCCTCTAGAATGGGCAGGAGCCGCTTGAGAGCAGTCCCAACCCGTTTCAATCTGGGAGCCAGATGTCGGAAGTGCAGCTTATGTCCGGCTGTGGACGTCTTTCGGCTGAAAGAACAAACTGTTTGGGTTAACTCAAGATAATTATATTTGGACCGGACTTTCGTATGTATGTGTTTATTATTTGAAAATTTTATGCAATATTAACTTTCGGCAAAAACAGACTATATTCTATTTCTCTTACTTTGATTACGTTCAGACGTTCTCCCGTCTGAATGTAATCAAGAGTTCTTGTAAAAAACACAAGGTTAACACCAAGTACTTTTGCGTTTAGTTAATATTATAATATTTGTACATTTCGGTGACGTGTGGATTCAACTGAAAAACGCTAACGCCAGGTTTCCAGGCGGCATTTGAGTTGGCACGCGACAGGTCAAGGTTACGGCTTAGTTAAAGGCCTCAGCAGACGTACTACTTTCACAATAGATTTGATGCAGTGACTGTGCAAACAGATAAACAGAAACACTCGCATGAGTGACCAGCGAATCGGTCGGAACGATTGAACATTAGACTCTTACACAATCAAATGACATTAGCAACAATTTAGACTGACATCCATTCCCGGAACATTGAGTCGCTAAAACGTGCTGCTGTATTGATGAAGTCGCAAATTCACCGCTCGTTGATGCCAAAAGTAGCGTGTCTGCTAAGGCCCTAAGTGAACAGCTCTGGTCCGGCGACCGAAGCGAGCGACGCGACCGGCACGAGGTCCCCGCGCACCGCAGTTGTCATTTAGACCAATTTGTGGAATTAATGTCCAATGGTGCCACCGTTGTACATATATGATTTAATTAGTGTGATGTTTCGTAAGTAATTTTCACGTAAAATTTAACGTTCTACGAACCAGAGCCGCGGCGGACAGTGTAGCGTTTAAATATTTTGACACGTAGCAAATATAGCTCGTTGCATACATAAAAGTGTACTTACACATTTGTTGATTTAAATATTTCAAGAAGGTCTTGCATAGTTAGTATCTATAGTATAGTGATGATCCTGATTGTTTTGCAAACCAATTTTCAAACAAGGACTAATCTGGTTAAACACAGATGGTAGGCCTAATCAGTCCGATTATCAATTATATTTATTGTCAATGCTACCGATAGCAATTAATGTTATAGGTCCCGAAGGAAGAATTACTTGAAAGCGTTGTGTTATTCCACGCGTGTCCTAACCCCAATTTGGTAATGGAAAAATAGTGCGTTATCCAATTTTATACGGAATCCGATACATTTTCGTGTTCAGAAATTTCCAATCGTTGAGGTTTATATTCAGCCTATTAAGTATAGCAATATTATTGTGACTGATGACGTTATGATTATTTGACTTTTTTTATGAATAATAAATAATAAAAACGTAATTCAAGAATGGTAGTAACACCTACAACAATAGTATTTTACATACGAGCTGAGAGTGCAATAACCATGTAACGACCGTACACTAAAAATAATTACAAATCCCAACGGTTTTATCAGTTATCGCTATCTGAGCGTAAACACAAATGAAGAGATAGCAGCATTTTGCGAGATGTCATATCATGTGGACTCTACAAAGTATATTTATTTCTGATTGTACTATCTGACTACGATAACTGAACAACTAAATCTACATTATGCCGTTTAAGGTACCCTGGTTTCTGAATAGACTTTTTACAAAGCTTTTTACATTGTATTTTGTTCAAAGACAGGCAGATGATAGGCAGCCATTTTGTCAACGATGACAGCTGGTTTATTCATCGGTTACGTGTACTGTAGTAACCTATTTCCACTGATTGCCTTCTACAAATTGTGTGGGGAGATAGTGGCTGATATAGATTTGTTTTCCTTTATAGAAAGATATCTAGTAGTACGTTGGATTCCAAAGAAGTATTCAAACATGTTGGATGTTCAGACTCCGAGTCATGATTTTTGGTTGTATGTTAAAGAAGAAGTATTTGTTCTCTTCTTGGTGGAAGAAAAATATTTTATACGTGGAAAAGTAGTCCTAATGAATGACACATTATCGATAATTTAAAAAGAGTTAGCATAGCATAGCATAGTCGACCTTACAATGTTCCCACTGTTAGGACTCAGGCTTCCTCTCTATGAGGGGGAACGAGCCATATCCACCACGCGGGCCCAGTGCGGGTTGGCGGATAAAAGAGTTAAGTCAAGGATATCTTGCACTAACGACGACGAAAACACTGAAACAATAAGTTTAAGTATTTGTGTCATGTAAACCACGACTTTATCCTTGATATTTTATTAGTTTTCTAGCTAATTTTCGCTAGGTGACCTCCAAAAGCAGGTTTTTACTATGCGACACTAGCGTGGCCAGTGTTTGTGCGTGCCGGAGCACTTCGGCGTAAATTAAGGCGGAGTGCTGCAAATATTCTCACACATTGAATCGAATCGAAAATAATTTGTTTAAGTGTACTCGCAGAGAATACAAAGATGTTATCCATATTGATGTTGATGAAAAAACTTCTAGGTAGTTGTAGGTGTAGTGCAGAATACTGATTACATATCAGAATTGTTAATTGTTAAAAAAATATCGATGGGGTGTAGTAACTGTAGAGTGAGGTCAAATAGATTTATGTTTTATCGGCTAAATGATAAGATCTACTCGATACTTAGGTTTTTTTCTCTTTTCTGTTTATTTATTTCTATCAGATGTATATGTCACCGTAAAATGGTAAATACTAAATAATCTTTCGCGCGTTAAATTGTCAACTATCTGATTGTGTCCCGGATTGGTCGGTCTTACAGTAGGCCGTTCTGTGTCCATAGAGTTCGGAATGAAATACAGGTTTCAGTCAAATAAAATAAATGCACTTTAAGAATTGTGCCATCAAGTATTTATTTATTATTAGTAGGTTATCAATAATAATATAGTAGGTACGTCATGCTCCCCAGAAACCTCATCATCTATTTTGCTGTTTCTAAATTCATATCACAATTATGTATGTACTAATTTGGTACACATTGCGTACAATTGTGATATGAATTTAGAAACACCAAAATAGATGATGGGTTATCCGTAGAGCATGATGTCATATAGTAAGATTTTTTTTAACAAAATATAAAAATCAGAAACGTAACAATTTTGTTACGTTTCTGACGTTCTTCTTAAACGCAAATTAAAATTGTTTTTTTTTTTTAGTTTTTAAGTGTTTGTGTGTACATAAATTAATAAATAAATGTATTTCCGGATATTTTAATTCAAAATTTTATTCTTGTACATTATATTCTTGATATAATTTTCCTGTTATTAGACCTGTTCTTCCGAGGAGTACATTAAACTATAATTAACAATTATTCCTGCAAAGAACTTAAAACACAGTGTTTATAATTTATCATCAATTCAACTTTGCTTACATGACATAATAACTGATAGCGACATTTCCAACAATTGGTGATTCAATACGATTGATATATTATATGAATTGTTTAGTTGTATGCAGTCGTATCACACTAAGATACTATTGCAGTTTTGAGTATTAAACATTATCATAAGGTAAAGAGTAGCAAAACAATAAATAGTGGGTAAATAGTGTCTTATGATAAGAAACACACGTGTGAGTATTAAAGTCCTAAGTATATTATTAAATAACTGGCTGATCCGGCAAACACTCTTCTGCCATATAAATTATCAAAGAAAATGCTCCATTGTCGACCACATCATCGCTTACTGTCAGGTGAGATGGTGGTCAAACGCGAGCCTATCAATAATAATAAAAAAAATGCCGTGGAGAGTAAGAAATTGCCTATTGCCCTATCACAGATCTAACAAACATACAAAAAAATCAATCAAGGTGTTTCGAACGAGTTCGATAGCAAACACTGTGACACAAGAGTTTATTCATTAGAAGCTAAAGGAGATCGGCGATTCTTGGCCCCGATAGACAAAGTATTAGAACATTCGAAAAAATATTTAAATAGATATAAATCCTACTTTAATTTACAATTTCCTAAAAAAACCCAGAAAAAAAGAATAATAAAAATAAAGAAGTCAATTGATGTATTCCTCGCGTTGCAGTTGTCACATGTTGCCATATTATGCTATTTTTAAATAAAAATGTTTTTCCCATTAAAAGATTTGTATTGTAATGTTCAATTTATATTTCATTACACTTAAAAAAGTATTTTATGAGTTAATTGCGAAACAATGATTAAAGATAGAGTATTTTTTTTGTTGTTGTTATGTTATATTATTGATTTTATAGAAAAATCGATTTGCATTTTTATGAACTGCAACACTCGATACGGCTGTCACTTGTCAATCAATCGGTTGTCATACATATATACATGGCCATATAGGCCGTAAAATATATTTTGTTTATATTTTGGTCGACGGCTCTCTTAACGGTAGGGACGCAATACTGCAACACTATTGCAATTGCAATGTGGGCAAGAGAACAGTAGGCTGCTGTGCACACATTTTATCTATAATATGGTACTTAGGGTGGGCTAGGTACCAAGACAATGTTGTACCTCCCGCCCAGCATCTCGATAATATATTAATCACCAATGATGATGTGGAAAGCAATGAATAAAATATTTTCAGTTAATTTGAATTCGTATTTTTTCTTTAAAATCCCTGATCATGTACAACTAAGGAATATAAATTCAACATTCTGTAAGTCAGTTTCACCTCATATTAAAATCACTAAAACAGAACCTAATAAAAGAGCGGGAACAAATGATAATAGGATTTATTGACTACGGTCTGAAATAAAGTTTTTTTTTTAATTTTCATACTATCCCATGTTATATCGAAAAACTAATTACACAGGGCTATAGACTAATATCACCCCTTGAAAACCCAAATTATTTCATTTTTGTTTATTGAGGCCTAATTTATTAGGACTGTTTGCGGATCTCCTTTATGGTAGGAAAGTCATTAAGAAAAAGAGCAAAACAAACCGGTCAATATCGCAATAATTTTCAACAATCCCAGGAATTAAAATAACTTACTGGAAAAAAATATACATTGTGTTTACCTGCTTTAGAAGGAAAAAGTCAATAAACGGGTATATTCCAAATAATGCTATTGTGGTAGATCTTTCGACATATTATTATATGCTTATGGTCAATTGGTCATATCCAAAGTTATACATGGGTAGTATGGTTACTACACTGACTCATGTAGGTCGTCACATTTTGTATATCATACTAAAAGTACTCAACTAACTATGTCAGGAATAGTTGTAGACGGGTACATAACCTAACCCTTGTACCTACTGAAATATCCTTACATATTATAAAACAATGTCTTCCACCGCTTCTGTTTGTCTGTATGAACGCAATAAACTAAAAGGCTACTGAACGAATTTTCATGTAGTTTTCACCAATAGACAAAGTAATTCACGAGGAAGGTTCAAATGTAAAATACGAGTACATAAATGTTATAGTAGAAAAACCCGAGAGTTTCAAAGATTTTTAACAGCCGTGCGAAGCTGGGGCAGATCGCGATTTTGGAATAAAACTAAGAGGATATTTTGTGACATGTGAAATAGTTCAAGGAATTGACGTCATCATTTATTTTTAAAACAAGATACTACGTCACAGTTCTCAAAAATACTCACGTCATCGGTTTATTCATTAAGTGAAACCGGATCAACGATGACTCATAATATTATGCCGCAACTTTCACTTTAAATGAGAAAAAATCAAAACATTGCAATGACAAGAAAATAAAGCTCTGATATAAAATTATTACTCGAAATTCTATTGAAAATATTTTATTTCCTATAGGCCTACATGGGCTCTTATAAAACATCAGAAGCTGGTAGTTGTATCAAACTCATGGCCAAGTTTGATTAAAAAAAAACAAATTAATAAAATTTTTGTATGTAAACATGTATATCGATGGTAAATGTACTTATTAAAGTTAGGTTTAGTATAAATACTTAGTTAATATTTAAGTTTCTTATGTACATATATTATATACATAGATAGTCATAAATATTAAGTACAAAATAAATAAAAAATAATACCAACACCAGGAACTTTTATGAGAGAGAGCGTCAAATTATTTTGTTATTTTTAGCCTATGACGTAAATCGGAATCGCAACACCCTGAAAATGTAGTAAATTTTGTTAATGTTTTTCTTACCTTTCCTCTAACGATTGGAATTCTACCAGCACATATTTCGTCCTTTATAGCTCTGTCTCTCTCTCACTCCGGAATTATGACGATTAAGACGTCATGGTAGGACCCCAGCCATTCAATCTGAATATCTGTTGTGGCTGATGTAACTGGAGACTGCATCTTATACTCTTAACTGGCTTCATGCAATAGTTTTAAATACAAGCTTATTAGGCAGCCTCGCTTCTGTAGACTATGGCACTAAAATCGTAAATATTTCGCGATAGCTTAACGATAGCAACTGTCTAATAGTGGAATAAATTTCGTAATCAAATCAATACTTCGAAAGGTTACCTCCTAGCCCTACAAATAAACAAACCTCCAACAACCAATATATTATATTATTGGTTTAGATTAAGATGAATCTTTTTCATTACCAGAAAAATACAATGTCCGCTGAGGTCACTGAGAGGGCCCATAAACTTGCGAGCGATATTACTGGCTACCGTCATCATAGCCGGCATCACAAGGATTGCTATTGTGCTACAATGTAATGATTCAATTTACTCGTGTTCCACGGTCATCCGCAGGTCAGTAATAACTGATCTACAAACACCGCCCTTGCTACTACGCAATAAAGGCGCTGTAAAAGTCAAATTGTTACTATGGACTTGCTGTTGATTGTATGAGCATTCCACGTGCGTAGTTTGGGAAGGGCATTATATCAAATTGGAAATATAATTCCTTAAGGGGAGGGGGCGTGACGGTGTGTCTACATCGTCTAGACAACATTTTCAGTGTGCATGTTTTCAGCTTATGCATTTAATGGCAAGGGTATTTACGCGAATGTACGAAGCACCTGTGTTGTGTCTATAATTCACACACCACAGGGTTTCAGCATTCTCTTGGGACCTCGTAAATTAATTAGGTTGCAACAACACTTTTATAAATTGAAATTATTTTCCCGTTGTTGTTTGTAGGTAGACGAGACGGTAGATTGTATTAAAGTTTTTATATTTGTCCTGTTTTTCAATGTTGATGGTTGCACCGTTTTAAATGTAATCTTTGACCTATTTTTTTTAAGGTATGTTTTAACTGTTATACTATATGTTATATGACAGACAGGAAAACCAAATAACATCTATTTTCTTTAATTAACCGAGATAGGCACTTAAATTATGTAATTTATGAATTTACGTAAGTTAATTTAACGGATTGATTTTCGGATTTTTTCACTGCGCTCCAAAACCAGGATAGTTTGATGTATTTTGATAGTTAGATGTAGCTCAAAATGCCCGACTTTAATGGGACTGGGCAGGATATGTCAGCTGCATGCCCGACAAACTGTGGGTCAAAGAAGAACAATGTTTATGCCCTGAAACTGTGACACGGGGTCGCGTCAGACCACGAAGGATATGGCAGGACCATAGATATCCGTGGGCAGGACGAACTGGTCAAATTTCGCTGGAACTGGAAGAAGGAAGCACGGGCTCGCGAAAACAGGAGAAGTGAGGGCAGAAGAGTATAAAAAATATAGTTTAAAATAGAGATAGCTTTTGTCTTATCTCATTAAAATACAGTTTGCTTTTATATGTATGTTTTTGCGTGCCTATCGTATTCGTTTAAAATTTCTTTGTGAACAAGTATTTGGTGGGAGTCTGCATTTCTTATTCATAGGTACACCTACTAGGTATTTAGACGAGCCTATTATGGCTTCAGCTATTAAATTAAAGAGCTATGAATAATTAATAATATTGTTTGGTACAGTACAAAGTCCTAACCGAGTAAAGGGGTGAATCGCCTGGAAGTTTACGACGCGCGTATTTAAATATCAAATTATGTTGAGTGTCTATGATGAATAAATTGGTATATTGTCATGAAATTGCATGTATAAGTAAGTTATAAGTACTTCGAATGTCACTACACATATTTTTTCAAAAACACATACTTACTTAAATCCATTTAGACACAGTATCTACAGATACCTAGTGTTAAAAGAATAGATATTTTTTTTCCAAAATTCCTTTCGCAAATATACTGAAAGAGCTTTCTTTAGAAATGAGCATCACATTTGTACTTATTTTTCTGTTTTATTCTTCTTTTATACTAGCTATGTGCCCCAACTTGACCTTCTTCATGAATCACTCTGCCTATTGGTGAAAACTCAATGAAAATCCGTTCTGGATTTTTTGAGTTTATCGCCTTCATACAGATAGACAACCGCGGTGGGGAATTTTGTTTTATTATACCTATGTAAGGATATAACATACGAGAAAGTCAATAATTGATTACCTAAAATATTTAAATCAAAAATTATTCATCGACTGATTTACACAGACTGAACCAAAGAGTATAGTAAATATCTAAAGGTAGGTACCTACTTCAGCAAGTTAAGTTTATGATAATGTACCTACGCCACATACCGATCTAAAAGGAAAAATATTGTGTGCAGCTACTTACTATACTACATCCAGCCGGTTTGAGTAACAATCTACTAAAATTTATGTGTAATTGCCGTGTAAGCAGGCGGTATGCTTCTATAGCAATTGTTATTTTTTACCAAAAATGTTTACTTCTACCGTTTGGTTGTTAACAGAGCCGGTTTGATTATTTACAAACAAGAATATGAATTGTCATGTCGTTACTGCTTATGGCCTTGTCACTTTTCATTACGATTTCCAGAAAATAATAGCCTTTAAGTAGTCGTTCTTAAACTATACGCTCAATGCGAATTCTTAATTGTATTAATGTACCTACTTGTTTAGTATGAAGACGTCACACGTGGGCTATGTGGGTCTCCTTCGCTCATGGTGGTTTTATCTTTTGGACGGTGGCGTCGCGGTGCGAGCGAGCACGCCGCACGCGAACGCGAGCTCCGCGCCTGATTTGTATGACATTCCGCCCGAGTAGATGGCGCGAAACGGCCGCGTCATATACCGCACTTTACAACGTTTCACATGAAATAGTTTGTTAACTTTCGTTTAAAACTAACCGTGCCTCCTATGCACCGCCCTCGTCTAGAAAGTTTGCATAACAACAGTGAGCACTAAGTTTCATCATGTGATAAAAATGGAAATATCTAACAACGCACACAATTACAACGCGTACTTATGCTAAGAATCAAAATGACTCAGTGTATTTAAAAATTAAAGTGTTTGCAGCTATAGTGTTTCAGACTTAAACGTGGAATGTGCGCTCTTAGTTCTGTTCAAACCAGATACGAGAGCATAAAAATAGAACAATTTTAAGATCCCATGTTGTGGATCAGATAGTTCTCTATTATGGGAGAAACTGATTGCGTCTGCTTGTTGTAAGTTACAGTGTGTTGAATCGCGAGCAATATGACGAACAGCTGGGGACATCTGCGACGGTACACTGCCGTGCTCACTATTATGTACATGATCTCGAGCATGAATGCAGAGATATGGCAAAATTGTACGACACTTCCAGGTTAGATAATTTTATCTTTTGACACAAAGTGGATCTTCTTTCTGACACACAAACGGCTGTTAATGGCGTTGAATGATTAACTAGCAGGTTATGTCAAATATGCACAATTAACAGTGGCCGTCCGGTCACGTTTACAACTTACTGAGTTTACTCATTTCATACTTAATCAAATTGGAGATTGTAACGCATGATATTCTACGAATGAAGAAACTTTTTAATCCACAAACATAAAACTCTTTTGCACTGTTTCCTTATCTCGGTGATCAGTACCTCCTCCAACTTGTGGATTCCTTAGTGGTCTACTAAGTACCTGTTAATGAGATTGTAATCTCTTAGTTTAAGAAGTTTTGCTTCTTAGTGTTGCAAGATATTACTATTTTTTTTTGTTTTCTTTCTGATTTACTTATTCACAACATGCAAATGCGAATATTTCTAAAAGTCACCACAATAAGTTTAAGTAATCATACTAAAATTAAATTAAATGAATGAATACAAAGTGTATTTAACACATTTTATTGCTGACCACAAGTTGGAGCGGGTGCTGCGAGGTGTCAACCTCACTGACATAAACTTAAGAAAACTAATGAATGTACGAACAATCTAACAGCATTGTGCCATTTTGACACTTCCGCGTATCTAATACTGGCATTTTGAATTTGTTTAATTATGGTCACTAATTTGTAACTAAGGCTTGCTTCTGACTTAGACTAGCTCAAACTGAGGTCTGCTGGATGTAAATAGATGTCAGCTTTGCAAGGGTATGTATAGAAATAAGGGAGTTCTTATGACGCTTCATGGAGCCGGGTGGATGCCGCACATGCCGGCAGTGCTAACAAGACGCGCACAGTCAATAAACTTGCATTGATGTTATTAATATTAAACTGGTCACTAATACTGAAACCATACACAAAAAAACTATACAAATTTTAATTTATGGATTTACGGATAGGTACCTTTAATGGTTCAACAAAGGCGTAAATATTTCAAAATTGAAAAGGGTTACTTTGCTTAAAATCACTTAGTAGTTAAATGGAATACTTAAAAAAGCGTTTGGTTCAGGGCTAACTTTCGGCCTTAAAAATAATATTTGGGTCGACTACATAGACATTATGTCCGTTGACTGCTATAAATTATGTTAGTTTAACAGCTCTAAATTTAATAAAAACTCATTTGGACGGCGTAGACATAACACTAATAATATGATAAAATTAGCAACAACAGAAAGAAAAATGAAGAAAAAATTCCGTTGTTATCCAATCTGGTTATTTACCAGTTATTTTATTTTCAAAATACGTACCTCAAAAGAACACCTACGATGTAATATGGAAATGTATTCATGATTAATTTCGTTTCCATGTTAAATAATGTGCTTATTAAAATGCAAGTCGTGTGACGTAACATGTTATTTTTGAAAAACAATAGTTTGTCGATGGCTTTGAAGTTAGGAATGTTGGTTTAATTACCATATAACGCTAATCTGAAGTATCGACACGTTTTGGATTAGTAGATAGAATCGAATCGCCATACAAATGACAATGATCGTAGGTACATGATGCGACAACAGAATGTTTGTACTTTAGTATGTTAAAACCTAGACTGATGTCACAGGAGTATACCTAGATGTTGGGCTGCAGGATTACCGAGGCCCTGAAACGAAAAGGGCAACTAAAGCAACATGGTTGGGTTTAGTCAGTAAACGTTTAACACCTCCTTTCGCTCCACTCAGAGAGGAAAAGTTATTTGATAATTTCTCAAACAAAAAATAAATAAAATAAAGGTCTAGATGCTCAGACTGTTAATAACTCTAGTTTCACGGCTAGATCAAGAGGCTCTCCAACCACCAGTCCATCACTAAGTTGACAGTGCCCTCATGTGAAAGCAAAATGTTTCGAGATTATGCATGCATATCATGTTTCTTGGCGGGTTATCTATTCCAATCGTAATTTAATTGGATTAGGGAACTGTCTCCTATAGGTACTTAATAGAAGACTCTAAATGTAGAGGAGAATACTCCAGAACTATCCTAGATACTGCTTATACTTTTCATAAAGTTGACAAATCAAAGCAGCACCTGTCAGTTTTACAATTAAAATATTCCGATTTCAAAAATTATGGTAACTATCACAGTCCCTGTATCTACATAATAATTGCTTGATAAAATCGACTGTTTTTTCGAAATCTGACACCGTCGAGGCTAATTTATAACTGAACAAAAGAAACTAGTTCACGGACAGCGAAATGGCAATATTGTCAAACACAATATTTGGTTCAATCGAATGAATCAACATCGTAATAGTGTTTATCATTAGTGGTTGAAGTTCATGTTGATATACGGAACGAAAACACACGAGGCGGTGACCTGGTATAACCTTTGCACTACCATAAATTACTATAGCATTTTTCTACGTTTATATTAAACCTTAACACTTCTGATTAAGGTTTAAAAAATCAAATACTGCAATTTGGGATAGTGCACGGTAGAATTTAGATTGCTACATCAATCTGTTGTAATCTGCGCCCACGCATATATTGATACAGCAGACAGTTTGGCACTCAGCCAAGTATCGTTGTTTCTGCTCTAATTGAAACAATATTATTATCATATCATAAATTCATAACTGAATAAAAATATAAAATCTTGTGATCCACGAACCTTTGAGGAGTTTTACATTAAGATGCTATAGGGAATGTATTCAGTAGGGAGTTTGTTATTAATATTTGCATATTTAATACTCAAATCTATTTATTTTTTAATTAATGATAGGCTCGTGTTTGATCACTATCTCACCTGGATGGTAAGCGATTATAGGGTCGACATTGGAGTAAACTTGCCTAGATGTAACAAATTTTCTGATTCGGTTTACGAGTCAATGGTTAACTTTGTAGATAATAATTAGGGCCTTGGAGCATTTCAGCACGTGGATCGAGTTTTTCTTATCTTTCTGCTTAAATTTCAAATCAATCTCACCACATTTGTTCAAAAACAAAAGCTTAGGAAGGAACCTTCATAAATCATTCATGATTTTTATGTTTGTGCTTCTATATTACCTTGATAGGGAAAAAAAGGTGTTGATACCTTGATGCCTAGGTTTTGCATACGTTAGATTTTTATGCGGGCGTTATCTCTCTCGTATGAATATATCTGGCTTGTGAAATCGTTCTCTGTTTGCTTAGAGTTATATATATAAACCCAATTGATCTGCACCTGGACGAGGTTAATATAGAAACTTGGGGAACGAGTTCAGATCAGCTGCCAATGATATCAACATCCGTTATTATTGCAACGTGGAAAATCAGAAAAACGTCACTTTATAACTAACTTTATATTATAAGTAAGTTTTGATATCTAAAAATAATTAATTTTATTGCACTAGGTATGGAAAGACGAAAATGCACTTATTTTACTAAATTTATAGATAGGTGGGCTAAAGAAAACCTTTATAATGTAATTCGGGGCAATGCGTTTCGTAGGTATTGTGTTAAGGACCTTATCTGCGATGAATGCAGAAATACCAAATATAAGTATGACATAATTTAAGGGAAATTTTTTATTGAGAATATACAGATATTGATTGGTGCTACATACAACAATATTTTAAGACAACACAAAATCCAAATATCGTCTGTGACTATAATTCTATAGAACTCGAGACAGTTAACTTGTTATTTTAACTTTTACTTACGGGCGAGGTAAAAGAAAAACAAAAAAAACGTAATGAAGCTGAGTCAGACTCAGACGCTGTTCCGTATTTATTTGTCAGCAAATAACCGTTTGACTTTGTCTGATGGAGCTAGGCCAGGGTTACCGCTATTTTTCAAGAAATAGGAAAAAATAAATTAATGAATTAAAAGTTGGTTTACGAAAGAATACTTTCTGAGAAGCAGTGGAAAATTTAACGATTAAAAAAATTGTTTTAGAAAAGACATATTATCTTGAAAGTGCTATTTGCATAATTGCAAAATACTTATCTACTAGAAGTGGTTAACAAATATTGATCTTACTTTTGAATATCAGCCTACCATATGGTCGACTCATAAAGTCACCGTGACCATACTATATCGTAAAAACCGTGATATATATGAATTTTACATTCAGATGATTTACATTCTAAAATATTATATATTATTTTGTAACAAAAAACAAGACTGTAACTGATGTTCTTTCCTTGTTCATTCAAACAATACTTACTAAAAGAATTTCACCACGCTGATAAACAATGAGTAGGCTGCGTAATTTTTTTTATTATAAATTCAACCGTGTAGGCAACTGTTTCTTTATGGAGGAAGGAAAAAATCATCAATCGATTTCATTATCCTACAGTAGTAGTTTGGTTATCCTGATAAGGGCACTGCTTGTATCATCTTGTCCTATAAGGGGCAACCTTGCTTACCGGTTGTGACTCAGTGAGTACCCAAGACATCAATGGAGTCTCGGATGAATTCACAACATTTTACGAGAAACGTGTGCAGTGACTCATTCACCGTCTGTACCTATAGACGTTAATCATGCCATTGATATTTCATCTCAAGTAGTCGTTTTTTCTTATATAAATGTAAGATTTCTCCGTATTTAAGCATTCATTATGACGTAGATATATTGGAAATTCTGTTCTGTATGAGTTCAGTAAATTATTTGTATGCATTGTAGCAGAGCCCATTTACAAAAGAAATATCAGTCTTATCACTTATCGATATAACGATATTTACTAGACACAATTAACTATCTACAGGTCTATAATTAACATAATTGATAATTCAACATTTTTGACAAAAATTATTTCATTTTCACATAACGTCGATATACACAGGACGGTTTTAATAAATAAACTCCTCGGCATCATACCATCCCATATCATGAATACCATTTTCTATTACATTTAGATTTTCGTATAATTTTAAAATATACTATTTAAAAGTATACTAGTTCTACATAAATGCATAAATAAAATACACAACATAGTATAGGAAAAAGTTAGTTACATGGTTTAAAAATTTAAAATAAATATGGGACCATATATAGTTCTAATATTTACATTAAAAGTAAATATATGCCTAGACTATACGACGTGGTATTTTTTTGCTATCAGGTGGACGCTACTAGCATTTTTTGTTGCGCACACAATTATTTTATTTGTCTCGACTCTGCGTGGGAACTTGTTCATTGCTTGACGATATTTATTTTTAATTATATCCACAATACCAATCAGAGGTCATCCGCGCACCAAATACAGACTTTGAAGAAGACTTACTAAACAGATTATGAATAAAATTATACCTACTATGATATCGTTCCTCTTTTAATTACATAGTTCGATATATAATATAGAAAGTATTTAATTAATCTTACAATTTATTTCTATGATTTGAAATAATTTAGTATAAATTATTTCTAATCATAGAAATAAATTTGTATCATTTGGGATAATTGACTAAATACCTAGTTTGTGGACTAACTAATCCAACAATACCTATCGGTCTATAGACTCAGTTGATTAATGCGAATTTTAGGCCGTTTGTTTGTAGAAAGTAACAGTATTTACTTACTTATTCTTTTATTTATTAAACTCCAAAAGATATCCAACGATAAAAACATATCACATTTTATACATCGTCTTTGATAAGATACGGTCCAAACAGATGTTAATCTAAATATAGGAGTGACAACATAATCGCATTTAAATATGTATTTGTTTAATTCGCAGGAATATATAATGACAGTTTGTGTCATATTTAAGTAATGAATTATTATATCAAATAAATAATTGAATTACCTTCCTATTTTCATTCTGTTTCTTTTTTTTTTAGATGTGAATGAAAAATTACAAGTGTCTTCAAACTAAACACATACGGAACGTTATTATTTTTTATCGGCTTTATTTTTTTTAAACGGCTTGTCCCTTTTGAAATTGTAATATTTTGCAATAATCTTTTTTTAGTAAGGTTATTATTAATATACATACTAGGTATTATTTAAGTGCTTTAAATAAGATGATAGTAGTTTTTCGTAAAAAAGTACAAACAAAATACGCATCTGTCACACTTTCTTGTACTGGTCGATTGTCGATAGAATAAAAGAACATGCCATATACTTTTGAATTGGACTTGATTTTCAGCTTTGTTCGACAGTCTGACGCCCTGTCTCTAAGACCATCCTAAGTTGGGCGAAACCGGTTCACCTCGAGGCAAGCGAAGGTTGGTTATACTCACAAGAATTTGACAAAAACTACCTTTTACATCGTAATGAGTTATCAACAGCATAGTAAATACCTAGCAAACTGCTAATAAGAAATAACAGAACAACGTGAGAAGGCAGAGTTATTGAAATAATTGCCTTCCATCCATACGCCAGTTGTAATTTTTGCCGATGGCCTCAAACATTCGTCAAGGTCGTCTCGACTATATTTAGCTATAAAGCTATAGTGTAATGATGCATGGCACTAGTTAATACAAATTATGAACTCCATTCTTGCCTCCTTTGATAAAGATATGTCATTATTTGATTACTGCTTTTCGGTAAAAGCAGTAATCAAATAATGACATATCTTTATCAAAGGTACCGTTATCGGTATAACGGTATGACGTCATGACCAAGTTATTGACAAGAAATTTGTTGTAATTACTGTTAATTAGTGTAATTATAAGAAAACATTAAGTATTAGTATCTAGGTATTACCAAAACTACACTAATGAGGTTTTGTTTAGTGCACAGATGACCTTTTTGGAATTCCAAATAGATATACATTGCAGCTAAAAAGGTTTTGTAGATGTTTCTTACTGCCGGCCAGCCACCGTGGGATTACATACGAGAGGCGCGTAGAGGTGCAACGCCGGGACGAAAATCCACTACCGCAAAATAATAGCGGCATGGCGGACAGAGCTCCGGTATGGAGAACGCGACTATAGCAACCCAGCGCTGGGCACGCCACTATCGCGGCGGTAAGGCTTCTCTTTGAAGAGTGGCTATAGAGCCATCACAGCGTCTTCTCTTTCCGCCTGACGTAGGTCCTCACCGGACATGGTTGTTTCGGTAGCTGCCTGTGTCGGATTCGCCGGGAAGAAACGCCCAGGTGAGCATTGTACGGATCCGCCGGAGGACACGGTGGAGCATAAGGTGGAAGTCTGCCCCGCTTGGGCGGAACACCGCAGTGTCCTCGAGGCGGCAATCGGTGACGGCGATCGGTGGCAGTTACCTTTCGCATGCAGCATTGGTTCAGGCCATGGTCTGAAACGAGAGGAAATGGGAGGTGGTCATCTCCTTCTATGAAGCAATGCAAGCTAAAGAGGTGGATGGAATCGTAAGATGGAGACAAGTCTCACGCCCGGTCCCCACCAGAGACGCCCTGGGCGTAGTGAGTTGCAGTGCAATACCTGGCTACTGTAGGTACACGACGTGCTTGCGGATGGCAAGTAATGGGTAGCTTTCCATCCGGCCGTCCAGGCTCGGGTTGACAGCGCGTTCTGTTACACGCGCGCCTCAGAGACATGTCATCAAGATTGACTGGATTAGTTAGAGCCGAAGCCTGTCAGGGCTGCGGATTGTTTGAAAGAGTTGCTGTAGCCCTAGCAAAGGGCAACTGAAAGAAAACTGTGGACTAAAAAGTCAATAAAAGTTACACCCTCTTACACCACTCAAAGGGAGAGAAGTCGTTTAATGATTCCTCGCGTAAAAAAGGTGTTCCATATTAGACATGTGGTCTATAAGTACCTAAGTACCTATTTATGTAATTAAGATTAGGTACCTTGTCTTGAAAAGGTGTTGTATGACACGAAGATGGTTAAACATAATGTCAAATATGAATTGTGATCTGCATATAGACGAGACGTAAATATTATTTTGGCTGACGAATTTGGCAACTTCAATTGGTTATCATAAATTATGTTAATTGTATGCTTAGCTTATAGAAGCACCAGTTTAAGGCTGTCAACAAGGAAAACGTGGTATAAAGAAAATAAGGAAATAACATTGTAAAATCAAGGATAAAACAAACACAACCTGATCTGCATTGGAAAACAGGTATTTTCTTCGAAATGAAAAAAGTTAAATGGTTTTGCTGCAAATTTGCTAATTACAATCGAACAGTAATTTAATGGTATTTTTTAAATTATTTATGGTCAGAAAATGAGTACATGGTCAGCTGAAAATTATTATTAGGTAGAGTAGTGGTGGCCCAGTGGTTACGGCCCCGACTTACGAGTTGGTGGGTTCAAACCCAGCCAGGCGCATTACTTTGTGTAATTTATTTCATCACCACTGCTCTTAAAACGGTGAAGGAAAACATCGTAAGGAAACTGGCATGTCCAAGAACAAAAAATTCGAAAACATGTGACATTCGCCAACTCGCACTGGGCCCGCGTGGTGAGGATGGTGACGTGAGGAGGATGCCTGAGTCACAGTAGTGAAAACATTAAAAGGCTGATTATGCTACTATGATATGCAATCTTAGGGCACCCCGACACGAATATAATACATTCGAAACGGATAGGTAACGTAGAAGAGGATGACAGGGGAACATTTGCTTGCTTTGCTATTATATAAGGTTCCTTTAAACCCTGCAGACAGAAGACGTTGGCTTATGTGAACTTCGACTGTCATTAGCACATTATTAGCTGAACAATCGGCTTTGTATGAAATGTCTATACTCCATTTGTTTTGGTAGGTAGTTAACTAAACGTAAACAATCTTTATATGTCTTTTTATTAAAAAAAAATCGTATAAAAGACATACAAAGATTATTTAACTTTAGTTAATTATCAAACATTGGTATAGGTAAATAACAAATTGTAAACATTTTTAGACAACTTTTAGATAAAAGACATGTCAAGATTGTTTACATTTAGTTAATTACATAAACAGATGGAGTATAGGTATACGATTAGGATTAAAATTTACTGCTCTATTACTATTATTGCTGCAGATATATTTAATTTCCTATGAAATTAATTCAATGACTGTCCAATATCACAGTATACTGCTGAGAATTTAATAAGTTCTTGCCGACCAATAGAAGCAACTCAATTCTCTTTGATTTTGGAACTAACCAATACTTCTGTTTTAGCTGACCCGTTATATGATAGCCATTTTAATCTGTCTAGGTATATGTGAAATTGTAGTTATTATTCTGAGCTATCAAATAATTAAATCTTAGATTTACACTTCTCTCTACGAATGTTTTAAGTTTTTTTTATTGAAAGATTTTTATTTTTTCGATTATAATTTAAGAGTCTTCAAGGCTAGAGTGAATAGGCACTTAATAAACTAGTGCGCCTTGCCATCAACGATAGCATCACTGCTTATTGTCAGGCGGGATCGCAGTCAAGTACTAGTTTATAATAATATTATATACCTGAACCAACCCCAAACTCTATATCTATTGTAGTAGATAAGTGAGAAAGAGATTTTCTATTAGGTGTCGGGCCGTAGTAATATGTTAGGTGTTGTATAGGACATCATTTGTCACTGTCCTCTTTTCTGATATCTTCATTCTCTGGTCCTCAGAGACCTCCATTGTGTTTTAAGTATTTAGTTATTACTTGCAGTTCTCTCGCTATTAATTACTCTGTCATACTCTATAATTTATTTGTTTACATCTATTCTTATCTAGCATCGTTAAAATAGCCTCGGGGAAGTGATTGGTTTTAATTTTATTTGCACAGTCTGGGTGGTCATTAATGTCGTCATTTACTGTTTCCAGGGAACATTTATTGTGGTCAATGTGCGTAAGATCAGCCTCTTGATTAGTTTTACAGTTGATTATTTTGATTTTTACGAAGCCCTTAACAAAATGTTATAGTGTTCTCCTTGTTTTAGTTTTTTGATATATTTTATTAAAGCTTAACTGCAGTGAGTTACTTGATTTTTGATAGGCTTTATGGTGGATATCACAAGTCTCTTCAATTTCTGTGGTGTAGCTAGGTTAGGTCAGTAATAATTTCATCCTTACCAAATACAAACAGTAGATATTTTTACAGTTTAATCTCCGCGTGTCCTTTCTTATCACACATCTTCTTGATATTGTTTTTAGTTTTTTATCATAATGTCTCTCTATCTAAATACTTTATAGCTTCCAATCTCTTAGATATGGTAATTTTAGAATCTGAATATAATATAGTAGGTACCTACCATTAGTATGTGGGTACTAACTAGTGGTAGGTATAACATAACATACTAGTTATTAAATTTCGTTAAATACTTTGGACTATATTTACCAAAAAAATCTCTTGTCCCGTGTTCCATGTTCGCTTGGTATTCAAATTATAATATATTTAAATATTTATACTCATTAATCAGTTATATTATTAATTATTGTTTACGTTTACTTTTATCTTTTTCATATTTCTTAATAATGTATGGAATTAACTATGAGTGGGTACATATAAAAATAAAATTTATATTTTATTCGAGTCCCTTTTTAAAATAGAACTTTGGAAGTAAAATTTTGATTAATCACACAAACATAAGTTTCATTTGTTTAAGAGCTGATGTTGAAGTGCCTGCCTCATCTCTTGAGTCAAGTTTATTTGCTGAACAGCTATTTAGCGTTTTGTTTTATTATATTTTTTTATAATAGTAAACCAAGATGACACACCCATTCGTACACTGCAAGCAGTGAATCATCTCCTATTTGTATCTTTACGTGGACTGGAATTAGTTTTAGTTACCTTTGTTTTAATAATTTCAATGATCTTTTCCTTTTCTTTATCAAACTCCTTTGAGTTTAAATGCTTTCATTTGTTTCAATTAAACTCGGTCGGAAATCTGCCGTCAACGACTCAGGCTCAGTTCGCACGATTACCGGACGGCCGGACGGCGAGCTACCCATTGCTCGTCGTTCGTAAGCCCACGGTAGCTGGAAATCGGGGTTAGGGGTTCCGGCGGCTGGGGCGTGAAGAAGTCCGTTCCCTCACGCGTGCGGCCGCCTTCATCGATAACACTGCTTCGCAGAAGGAGGCGATCGCCTGGATATCAATTCTACTAAATGAGTACTGTACTCTTTAATTTGTATTATTATCAAAATTTTGTCTAATACAACTTTCATTCAAACTAGAAAAAAAGTTTGGTTTGTCTTTATTGGGACATTGATTTCTACGCTTAAATGTTGAAGATTGCAACCCTACAACGTTACGTTTGAATAGCGAATCTCCATTTGCTTGGGGGTCCCAAGCAAATACTACTTAACTAATTTTAAACTTTCGCCAGAGACTTATTCCCTTTTCATCATTTAATAAAAAAACCCAAAAATAAAATTCCACGACCAAGAATACTTTGTCGTGGAATTTTAAATTATAATCATATTTTAATTACGAGTATAATAATTTAATGTAATGTAGCGATTCCCGTACCTAAAGCGCTAACAGTTATTTTTGCACGATCTTAATGTTTAAAGTCAGTATTACCTAAATTAGATGGCGACGTGGCTAACTGCATAATTTCAGCCAAGGCTGACTCAGAATAGGGTACCTACTGGAAGTGTACCTTTTCTCGTAAAAGCGTTCCGCGTGTAATACTGGTAGAGGCAAGGCAGCATATTTGGAATATCACAAGCAACTTGGAATAACTGGATCTCTCAATGAAAGTCAAAAACATAATCATGCGCTTCTTGATTATGTTTTTTTCACAATAAATATAATGACACAATACACCCACGATGTCTAAACATATTGCAATATCTTGACATTTTTGCTGATATTCACTGAAGAAAGATATTTTGAAAAATTTTTCGGCAGAAATGTCTTTAAAAAACTTAATGTTATGTAAACTCTCACAAAAATAATGGATTTTGTTAATATTAGTATTATACAAAATGTGAGATGGAGTTTTGAAATAGCATGCCATGTTGTTAATACGTACTGAGAGTTAATATAATTTGGAATATAAAACTTTCTTAATGTTTGTGTTATATTTTTAAATATAGTTTTTTATAACCGTTTCTTTTTAACATTTCACAAATAAAAGAACAGAAAGAGATAGGATAGGATATAAATTGTATCTGCAGTTGCCACTTTCACATATATTATGTGGTGTGCAAACAGTTAAACGTTACCGAATCTTCATTTTTTTTAATGTATATTATTAACATACATAATAAAAATTTAAGATTTTACAGTTTCCAAAAACAGAAAAGAGAGAAAGAATGTTTCGAATAAAGTATGAATGACCGGCACCCTAAGTACGAACACGATACGGTATTTTTTGATTAATTTATATTTTAGAGGGTTCCTACTTTTGCAACTAGTTTAATATTATTTTTTCAAAGATTTTAAGCAATCTCGAATTATCTAAATAAAATGGTATTCCAAATATGCTGGATTTCCTCTACTTAGAGTTTACAGTTTATAGAATTCAGGACTAATGGGAGCCTTTGCGTCATAACAGACTTGGCGTAGGTGTAACAATAATTTATATTAATAAAATGGTGTGCTAGATGACATTAATAGGGCAGTGTGGGTAGGGAGCAGATAACACAGTAAAAGTGTGTGGCGATGGAAGCCGCTACTTGATATAATTACTAATCACAATTAGCAGTACTTAAAAATTATCTATAACAACTTTGTAAACATGGATATATTTTTTAGATTCTGGGAGTATCTTGCATTATCTATATAAAGCGTAAAAAGATACTCATTTCATATAGTACCTAATGCGAAATCGTTCCAGAACTATCAAATAATATTACTTTGCTTTTTTCATTGTTTTATTTTTTAATTGTTTTTAATAGTGTAAGTAATACGCACGTTGTAACAAATGGTAAACTGCTATTAGTGAGTCATCTCATATTTCTAGTTTCATTTGGACTGGGATTGGATTTAATTACCTTGATTTAGACTGAAATTAGTGTAGTTGCCTACATTTAGACTGGGATTAGTTTTAGTTACCTTCATTTAGACTTGGATTCGTTTTAGATACCTTCATTTAGACTGGGATTCGTTTTACTTTTTTAAATGATCTTTTTCCTTCTTTCAGTTGCCATTATTTTAAAAACAATGATCTCTTCCTTTTCTTTCATTCCATTTACTTACATCAACGATACAATTATTATTATTTGGATAGGAATACTGTACGAATAATAAGCACGTTCCAAAAATGTTAAACATGAAAATTTTTACAACAATATGTAAAAAAACAAATCCTTAGAACATGAAAAACAAATATGTAATATACAATTAAACCAACTGAAAGTTATTCCAAAACTGTGCAGTCGCCTGACTGTTTGTTAATGTAGTTTAATTAATACAGGTAAATACAAGTATAAAATGATTCATTAATACTAAGTTTAGTTCATTACTCAATTGCAAGAATTCTTAATAAAACTACCTCAGGGAAGGTTAAATAAACATTCCCCCGTAGGCTGTGGATAAAATGGCGATCGCTAATGGCTAATAAAATTGATTGTAGACACTTTTATTGCACAAATCAATGGACGAATTCTGCAGATGTCGTAAATTGACACTTAACAAGCTTATTATTAGCAAGCAATACTAATGGATTCATTTATTATATTGGATACTGGTATATATATATCCTATTTTAGAGCAGTATCTGACAAAAAAAAATGCTTGTAGTGAGTGAGTTAATTGTTTAGTCTATTATATAAATCTGTCATATGACGCATACCTACTCTGGAAAATTCAATACTTACAATCACATACGGTACCGAACAAAAAACTCATCCTGTTCATCCATATGTATCACACATGGTTTCATTTAATCGTAACATTTGTAGCATAGATATCTGATGAAATATCAAATGACGTGTCGCCCACTCTAGCCTGTAAAACATTAGATACAGTATTTACACATGAATTAACTAAATAGATATTGTAAGTATTTATTTATCTATAATATATTGCCTCCATCCATCAAAGGGATTGGCAGATAATAGTGATCTATACTAATGTTGAACCATAAAAGTTGTTGTGAACCAATAAATAAATAAGACTAGTGGAGTGTCAAAAGGATTTTTGAATTCAGTACAGTAAAACCTGGTCAAGTAGGACCTGGATTTCTGAGAAACCTCTACTGGTATTATAATTACAATAAGTTCCTCACACTTTTTCATTGAAGTACTTGCCTCCTACTGAGAATAATAAACCTGAATATCTTTATATATATAATTCTTCTGTACATGTGATTGTCACCTAACTCCTCCTAAACGGCTCGACCGATTTGGATGGAATTTAGTGTGTTTATTCAAGCGAGTCCCTGGATGGTTTAGAAATACAATGAAAGCCAGTAGGTGGCGCTGCAATCGGGTTCTCTTTTTTTCTGACGATAAGCCAATCTTCGGGAAGGACACCGTCTGGCTGCTTATATGATATATTTTTTAGGTAGACGAGATATTATATTTTTGTAGATTTTTTCTGCCCCGACCCTCTGAAAATAAGAAAACGTCACCTTAAAACCTGGGTATTTGGGAAACTGTGTAACTGAAAAACCTCTATAAGTGATAGAAAATCTTAGGGCTCTTGAGTTCCCAGTTATCCAGATTTCACTGTGTTTAGTTTAAGAATGTGCCAAACGCAAACCCTACTTGAATGCCAATGTTTGTCAGGCTAAAGTAAATTTGGACAAGTACGTAACCTGGAAGCAGGAGGGAGTGTCAGATTTTTAGTAACTAAAACCCACAGTATTCCTTCAATTGCCTTTTTTTTGCCAGAGCTGTGGTAACTCTTTCGAATAATCCGCAGCCCTGATAGGCGTCGGCCCTAACTAACCCCGTCAATTTTGCTGACATCTCTTTACCATATTATACGTACCTTGGAATTTCTAATCAAAAATCTGAATCCATAATTTATCAGTGTTTATATTATTTTATTTTATTTATTGGGGAAATCAATCGATAACACATAGGGAATTACATAAACAAGACTTAGAAATAGTTTTGCACATGTGATATTAACAACGCTCTCCACATATAAAAACGTGAGACACTTTGTTTGACAAGCGCTGTAATTTTTTTATTATTTTGGATTTCCTTTTAGGTTCAGAAAACAAATCTAGATCGCTGAAATTTTTATTAAAATTGCTCGTAAGGCGATGAAAAACGCACGCGAGCCAGCATTTGTTCGACTAATAGTAGGCGTTAGGCATTAGGCAGACCAAATAATAATAATATTTCACAACTATCACACAACGCTGTCTAGTTCCAAGCTAAGCAGAGCTTGTGTTATGAGTACTAGACAGCTGATAAACATACTTATATATTTCTAAATACATACATATTATAGATAAATTACACCGAAAAACAGAACAAATGATCGTGCTCATCACACAAACATTTGTCCTGAGTGGGAATCGAACCCACGACCTCCAGTATAGCAGTCAGGACCACTAACCACTAGACCAACAGGCCAGTCAAATAAAACCAATAACTATTTTTGCGTTTTCCCTTTGCTAGGTACTCTAACGGAATATTATATATTTGTGTGTCCTACTTATCGATTCGATTTTATCTTTCCATTGGCATATAATGTAATAGAATTTTCTCAGAAGAACATAAAGCACCTTAAGTCATCGTCCAAATGGTGTATGAAATAATCGTTGAAGCGTGGTAGAATGCGTAATCTGGCTCCATAGTTGTTCAGTAGAACATTATAGTCATGTTGTGCAACCGTACGAACTCAAGATATTTAGTATGCTCGAAACAAAACTGTTTGTAATGGTGTATTTGAATAAAACACAATATATTTAAGCATGCCCCTGGAGCCTTAGACTCATTAAAATTTCATAGCTCGATCATAAATTAAAATATTTACATTAACGGCTTTGTTGTGCGTAACGACCATTGCCTGGTATGGCGACACTTCGCTTCTATTCGCATAATTGAGCGTCAAAATAGGTAACCAATAAACAAACCCTAATAAAAATTAATGAAGCATTAGGCGTCTTTATCTGGGAAATCCCAGAAAACCATAGTGCCACTACCTTAAAAATTAAAGAACAGGAAAATGGTTTATTTTTGAGTTTCACTTTTGAATGTAAATAAAGAAGCTTATTAATACTCGTAGATTCCTCAAGATATATCGCTCATCGATAAGTTTTAACCTTGATTTTGAAATACACTATCATTTGATTTAATGATAAACAGTTTATATTTGGAGTAAGCAAACGTAATCTTCTGGCCTAGTTTAGATGGGAACTTCAAGAGAACTTCAACAGAGAATTTTAATAAGAAGTTAATGTTCTACGAAAAGATGTCCGATTTTATCGCATTGAGTCATGTTTATTTCTACGATCTTAGTGCCGCTTTCTTTGAAGTTATCATTAATTAGAATAACAATATGTTTTGTCATCCTATTACATTCTGAATCAGAATCAGATTATCTTTATTGCGGGCATTGGTTATATACAGATGTAAAAACTTAATAATAAATTATTATAATTCCATTATGTCCTGCCAAACAGGCACACAAAATTTGCAAATTAAACTGACATACTTTCAAACGTTTAAAATGAATCGATTCAAGAGAATTATAAATTTCAAAAATACATAATAATTATTCAATTATTTATGAAAGCCTGGATCGTGTAATGAGCTTTATCAATTAAAAAAATAATTAAATGTAAAAAACCTTCCTACTTTACCTATTTGTTGGATAAAAGATCCTTTTTCACTTTCATAACAGTTTTCAGTCACAATTTTAAAGCTCATGATGATTCATACAAAAACAAAAAATAAATTTTAATTTGTTTCCATAATAATTGTTGTATGTAGTAGCAATATTTCGAAAATCACTGTAACTACAATCGAACTTTGCTTTACTTTATTCTGAATCGAATCGCGTGACTAGATGGTATCGATGTAAGTTATTAGTAAACAAACATACAGGTGAACTAATTCGGGAAATCTGGTAAATCAATACTTTGACATTAACCTATTTTTAACCTAAAACCTTCGCCCACGTGAAAGTAGAATATTGGTGAGATAGTGGTCAAACGCGAGCCTATCAATAATAAAATAAAAAAAAAAAATTATCTCAAGAGAACATACTTCTGAAATAAAAAGTATTCTGTGTGCTACACATACTCGTATACATACTTACATTCCTACCGACTTCACCTTTGTGATATTAACGTGATTATGTTAGACTAGCTTCTGCCAGCGGTTTCGCCCGCGTGAAAGTCGGGTTCTCCAAACAAACTTTGGACCCCCGTTTCATCTCCTAAGGGAGTGAATTTCGGAAAATCCGTTCTTAGCTAATCTCTACACCCACCCAGGAACCTACCTGCCAAATTTTAAGTTTGTAGGTGTTATAGTTTCTGAGATTTCATGATTAATCTGTGAGTGATATTTCGCTTTTATATATATAGATTTGGTGTTTTATTTCTTACGTTCATAAAAAGTATATTCAGGTCCACACACTTTACTCATTATAGAGCAAAAGGAAGTATCTTGTTTTGCAATAATTTTAGCGACAGGATGCACATTCTGATATCTTAACGCAGACTTCCTGTATAAGTTCTGTAGCGTACTGTTTTACCGACTGTTAGTTTTACCGGATGTGTCCACTGTTGTTCGTTTATTATTTTTCATTAAATTTATTAAATAAATATTATTAGAATTGCGTTGCAGGCCATTGATTGTAGTTATTAATAAACGCATGGCGATAATTTTTATGGTGATATGAACTGTGTATCAATATTGTTTCAATGGATTTTATGTAGGTAGATATTATAACTAAGATATTGTCTTCCATATCTTTAGGTACCTCTATCGTTGCAACAGAAATTCGTGTTTATTTAAACGATAGAAATCTTTAAAAATTAAAATTCTTTTGAACGTATTACAATATGTATTTTACTTTAGGAAAGGATTCATGAGATTAAAATAGCCCTTTAGAAAAAAAAATATACAAGAAAATAACAAAAGTACCAGACCTGTCACAGGTCACCGTCGGTTATACTAAAATGTCTGAGGTCCTCCTACACTGTATTTTCAATGTTAACAAAATCTAATCCACATTTACAAATAAAACCTACTTGATCAACGTTGTTGTCACATTGGTATCATAATGATTTTATAATACCCTATTGATAATTTTACCAACGTTAGAATATTTTAATCTTTGCTTTTGAGATGAACGAAGTATTTACAATCAGCACAAGACCAAATTTTAATCAATCGTCTGTTAGGGACGCTGTCAACAGCAAAACAATTTTGAATATAATTTGTGAAAGTGGCAATGCAGCTTAATAGAGCAGTATACATTTATGCTTTACGTTTTAACGGTGCTTTCATAGTTTGAGTCTCAAATATAATTGGACAAAGTATACTACCCTGCAGAATCCTCATATTGTTCGGTGGTAACTGGTAATCCATTTAAATGCTGTTTGACGCGTATGACTAGCAGTTAAAAATCATAGGGTGTTGATATTATAATCTCTGTTTTACGTTTTTCCACGGTTTTATTGGATTAGTATCTAACGCTAACGAAAGTAAGAAAATACTTCGGAACAATAACGGCCATAAGAGTAGTTTTTTAGTTTTACAGGTATTTCTGGTATTTTTTACTTAAGTAACTTGAAATATCTTGTTTTTTGCCTTGTTGGTCAAGTACCTAAATTTTACTCTGTACTGCCACAACGTCAAGCCAAGAAAGCTTTTTATATAAAAGTGACAATATTTTCCGTTGTATATATATGTATTTATAAAACAAATGCGACTAACTCGTGCCCCCCGAATTACAAGCAGTAGGCATGAATTCGATAGAAACAACACTAATGTGATTCTAGTCTCCTCATTGCCTCGCCCACACTGAATTAAACGGGACGGCAGAACGTACAACATACGTAAGCAAGTTCGTACGAATAGTTAGTAGATATATCATGTTAACTGAAAAAGTCGTCACCACTTGCACTTAGCGTGATGAGATGACCATTAATTGTTGATAAGTAGAGCTGCGGGGTCCTAATCACTTAGTTGGTCGCTGTTTCCAGGGTTTAATACGATCAATTGTTATCAGCGAGGGACATGACGTTGTGGTTCATTTGCTATCCTACTGGTAGGATTAATTTTCCGAATGTTGACCACACCTTTGTCACACCCTGGACGCGAACACTGCTAATTAATAGTGTTTTCGATAGGTGTGCAGTATGAGGCGGGTGTCCGTCGCCACCCCGCGCTGCGGCTCACGTTACAAACGCCATTAGTATGATGATAAGCTCGTCAAGTTGCTACAGCTCCACTGTCGTCACTTAGCTACCTACTTGATATATTACCCTTCGATTAGCGCGTTGAAATTCTAAACTCACCCTTGTAAGGCCATCGATATTTGCTTATGCATCAAAATTGATGAGTTATATACCTCATTGACAATGATTGATTGACCATTAGTTTTGCAATTTATTAGGAAAATTCAATAATCGGAAGTTCCTTGGTTAACAAATAAATTTATAATTACGATTGGGCTAAAAAATAGATGCATTGTGATTTAATTGGTTACACTTGAACACATAGAGAAACAAATATTTTGATAAAACACAAATTAGATATATATCCGTAAGCATAATATACATAAGTAAGAAGTAATCGTTAAAAGTTTGCTTCCATTGTCGCTTTCAGATGATCTACAATCGAATGGCCCGATTATTAGTCCATGTAAAAAACAAATAATATTGCAGAAAGGGCAAAACTATACGCTTAAATGCCAAGGAAAAACAGAAGTACAGATTAAGCAACAAGAAGTACCCGAAGAAGTAATCGGACCATTTCGTATAGTATCAAAAAATACGACTGTTCGGCTGGACGGCGAGTACAGGTTCGAGACAGTCCTCGAGCTGTACAATGTTGACCAGTATTCGATTGGATATTATGCTTGTTTCGACGACACAGTGAACGGTACCGACATACTAAATAACCTCACCGAAGAACCAAATAACACGGAGCATATAACTTTTATTTATATTTACGTCGCTGGTGAGATTAGTTGTAAACTGACATTCAATGATTTCTCAACGTCTGTGTCTGTATCTTATGAATTATAAAACTTTTAGGCTCGGATAGCTTGTTTGCACCCATGAGGGAAGTCATTGTTCCAAGAAAACATTGTAAGGTCGTAATTGAATGTAGACCAACGACACCAGATGTTGAAGTTAACCTGATGTTGGTACGTATTATATATAAATTGAATGTCAACAATATCATAATTACGTTTATACAAATAAAACCTTAAAAAATTAAATCATTTAGGTATGCAAATGAAATTAACGTATAAATTTAAAAACTCATAGATTATAAAAAATATGCTCTAGCGCTACATCAACCGCTTACTGCATCTGCATGTTATTAAATTACAAAACTTAAATAACACAATATGCTGTCATTGTGGCATAACAAAGCAAAGTTAATTCTTTTGGCTACTTTATACATAACATCGACTGTTGTAGGTAATTAATTTTACTGTTAGTGTTTAATTCAAATTCACAAATTTCAACGTTTTCACACCTTAAGCTTGCAATAACTAATGCTTATTGCTAAAGACAGAGCCAATACTAAAGCATGATTGATAGAAATAAAATTATTTCATAATAACAATCTTAATATTCAGATTCAGGACATTGCAGAGCCAATATATCAGCAATATAGTCCCAAAATCGGGTTCGTCATCGATAGCGACACGCTCTCGGATCCTTTCGGATCGAATTCGATGTTTCGCACTATCATCTGTGAATTTTCTAAGGGACAAGACAATCGGATAGAAAAACCAGTTGTTTTCCAACGTAGGTGAATAGCAGATGTGTGCGTTTTAACATTTTTATTATACTTTATTTAATACCACATTCACGAGAAAGGGTGTGCCTTTACCTTGCTCATTGTGAGAACAACTCACACGACAACAGTCGAAATTAATTACTTTTTCTGAATGTGGCTTGTTGTGTTTTTCAATTTCATTAGATTTACTAGTACCTAATGCAATATTTTATTAATCATAATTCATTTTAAATTGAAAAACATAACTATATCTATACTTACTAACAAGAATTTATTTGGCAATACTACAATAGCCGCAGAGTAACAGGACACCAGAAATAATAAAGTATTCCTCAAAGATTGGGTTTTTAATGAGAACGTGTAGTAGGTCTGCGTACAGATGCGAAGGAAAGATGAAACTAGAAAACCGAACCGAACGGAAACTTATACGTAGTAAGTAGTGCTACACTCTTGATGTCACCTAACCAGGTAGCGTGGTGTGATGGTTTCATTCACTGGACCAACAACTTTAATACTCAGTGTTCCACTAGATGATCCTTAATACTTGATGTCTTGTGTTACTAGCTTGAAGCTTACTACTCTTTCTATACTTTCCACTTCTTTGGTGTGTTGCTCTGCGTAACTCCTGTATGCATGTTACACGTTTGATAAAATCTACTAACACTGTAGTTGTTCTAATTTAAGTAGTTGATGTTATATGTACTTATTAATCTAATGTTTTCACATTGGGTTGAGTTAAATGTCATTTAACATTTTTTTAATCCACGTTTTGCTGTGCATCATTATTTGCCTGACCTGAGAATTTCCTTACGATAAAGCACTTTAGGTATTTATGATATTCAAAGAACGTGAGGATGTACAGAATGATGCTTGTTATTAGTGAGCAACCTACGATATGGTTGATTAAATTAATGAGAAAAAGTTAAATTTAACAATGATAAATAAACGCATTCGCAGTTGAATTGCTTCATTTTATTTTTAATAGCTATTGCCAATAAAAGTTATTTTCTTTTTTATAAAAGTAGCATCTATTATAACTACCGATATTATAATAATATGAATTACTTATGTAGTGGTATGATATATATTAATTAAAAAAAAAATAGAAGCTAATCTTGTAAGCATGTAATCAATAGATGTTAATTAATAGTTTTCATCGTGATTATTGTAAATTACTCAACGAATGAATTTCAGTCGAACAATTCATATATCAGAGCAAGTGAATATCACAAACAATTTATTAAAGCACGTGGAATATCCGAATAATTAACATTTTGTGTCTTTTCAGACGTTAGGGCACCGCCAATCCCAAAAATAATCAATATTTCTGAAAAGTATTTGAAGGGGGAAACATTTACAATAAATTGTACTATAGATTATAAAATAGATACTGTTGTCAACATAAACTGGAATTATCCTTCGACTGTGGCAAAGGTAAGAATGTTATTTGAATTTTATAAAACTGCATCTATACTAGAGGAGCAGAGCAAGAACGAAGAATAAGCGGATCAAGACTTTGTATGGGCTTACTCTATGGGGGCTTTCAGTGCTTCTACGCAACAAGAATATGAGAACCACTCGTGCTCGGCTCGCCTAGCGTAGACGCAGTTTATAAGGTATTGACAACATTTATAAATAATATTCAATAATATATAATAACAAATTATTTTTCTGTATTTTTCTTAGTTTCATTTGATGTAATAAGCTCTAAATAGGGGTGCGTCTCATATCATATTCAGTTATTTAGTATATTTTCATCTCAATAACATTCACAAGATATAATAAACGTGAGATATACCAACTGTTGATATAATTTCTTTACTAAAATGTATTTAACTACTCTAAAACTTATTTCGTATAAAATTACTGGATATAAAGTTTATTTCATCGAAAATCATCAGGTCTATTGTTTAAAATATATATTTGTCGCAATTGTATCGTTTAACACACTATGAGTATTAAAAGTTGGCGCGGTGTATTGAAAAACGTTGCTGTAATATAATGTGGCTGCAGAGCCTCGCGGCTGTGTGAAGTCAGGTTAGAATAGTGACCATTAGAACTTGATGGCGAGCGCACGAAGCGAGCGTGCCGCGGCAGCGGCCGCCGAGCGCCAGATCCCCTTCTAATGTTAGTGAATAATTTTGGTTAGGTTAAGTTGAAAATATTTCCTTACATCACTTTCTAGTTAGCCTAGTTTTATAAATGCCGTGAAACTCTGTAATTGGTTTAAGTGATAATTTTCATCATTTCGCTATCACTGTACAGCGTGTGTAGACCTTATTTTTACATGCTAGTAACTTTCACACAACTGCATTGGGCTGTTCATTGATAGTGGGGTGGGCCTTCTTAACTCATGTAACTTAATTAATAAACTGATGAGTTTCCTAAAATAAAAATATAGTCACGCCTGGATTAGGTCAGGTTAGAATAGTGACCATTAGAACACGATGGCAAGCGAACGAAGCGTTCATGTGAGTAAAGTTAGGTTAGAACAGTGACCATTAAAGATCCCCTTCTAGTGTTAGTGAATCATTTGGATTCGATTAAGTTAAAAGCCATTATAATTTATAAAAAGCTGTCGTTCTTTCATATAAGACTAAATATGTTTTATATCTTTTGAGTGGTTTATCTAAAGATTTTATAATCAATGTATGTTATGCTTATAAAAATTATATATTATTAATTAGATATTATTATATTAACTGATCGTTATATCAAATAAGATTATAAATTCAGTTGTTATATCTTGTAAATATTAGAGATTTTGTAATTATACCATATATTACTTACCCCTAAACAGTTTCAATATGTAAACAATTTGTTTATTTCTAGGAAACTATAGAAGAGAAGTCTAATGAATATGACGCATTTGACAAAACTGGTGGAATTTTATACAAAAATATAACTGTGAGGAACGCTACAAAAGAGCACAATGGAATCTATACGTGCATTGCCAGTAATAATTGTGGATCAAACGAAGTGACCGCTAAAAAGAAATACTTAGGTAATTATGTCTAAGACTAAGGCTGATTATAAAGTAGTAGAAGATAGAGACAAAATGTAGATAGTAGTTTTATAAGTTATGAATTGATAACTTTGTAGTGATGGAAGAGCACCAGAGCCATTATTTTTCAATAATGTTTCAAGTTTTTATTGTTTAATTTTTAGCAAAGCCCCGTCTTGAATTCGAAATTTTACAAATGAATCCCTTGGAAGTTAAGTCGAAAAAGATTAAATTGCTCATCCAGATAACCAGTTACCCTACTGCAACATTTGAATAGTAAGTACTTAATGAATTTCAAGAAAACTAGATTTTGATTTTTTCATTTTACTTTCACAATTCTACTTTCATTTTTACTATTCTACTTTACCCAATTTACTTTGCCCATTTCGCTTTGATCATTTCACATTTACCATTTCACTTTGACCATTTCACTTTGACCATTTCACTTTGACCATTTCACTTTGACCATTTCACTTTGACCATTTCACTTTGACCATTTCACTTTGACCATTTCACTTTGAACATTTCACTTTGACCATTTCACTTTGACCATTTCACTTTGACCATTTCACTTTGACCATTTCACTTTGACCATTTCACTTTGACCATTTCACTTTGACCATTTCCCTTTGACCCACTGGTGGGACAACAAGGAGGAGTGGAGTGAGTGAAAATCTTTGTAGGGTCACCGGAGCCACCTTTATATACTCATCACTCAATTGGTCGTAATAAGCTTGGATTCCGTCTGTCAACGGTCATAATCAGTCAGCTTGATACTTCATTGACAATTTGTTCCAGCTTTCGCGACAATTTGCCTTTGCCTCGAAACGAATCTAAATACCAAATAAGCCGAAATGTAGCCAATGACCCTGAGTTGAGCATAGCCGACTTAGATGTCACAGACTCCGCTAACTATACAATAGTCGCCACCAATGGATACTTGAACAAAAGTTATACATACGATCTGCGAGTCAAAGGTGAGATATGCGAAATAGTTAAGTTAATGATTATTCGGCATCAAAATAAAAGCAAAAGAATGTTACTGTGGACCTAACATATTTTAAGTCGTCAAATTTCGATACAAATCCCACATATAACTTAGCCTAAAACATAAAAAGGCCATATTTTATTGAAAAACTAGGTATCTTGATTCGATTATATTCATATATGTTTAGGTAAGTTTTGACATCACGACGTCATAGCAGACTCAAACAAAAATAACGGTAGGAGGTTAGAACCTACAAGCAGGTCCACAATGATGCAAAATAAGGATATTTGGAAGGAAGAAAGCAAGGCCGCTTTCCTGCAGTGAGACAGACTGAAATAATTACACAAGGGACTAAATTATATTTCAAATATACATTGTAGAATACCCATGTAAATCTTATGTTTACCTGGACTTGATAGATTTAATCTATGAACAAAGGCCAATGCAAACTATTGGCATGTTTTACTTTTTTTTTCGCCAGATATGAAACCTAGGTTATAAATTAAGCCAATACGAGGAATCAAAAGCAAAAAGAACCAGGTATTTAAACCGTAATCGAACGAAGATACGTATAGAAGCTAATATAGAATAGGCTCTCAATAAATTAGTGCGCCTCACCATCAACGATTGCATTACTACTTACCATCAGGTGGGATCGCAGTCAAGCACTAGTTTATACCAATAAAAAAAAGAAGCATTGCTAGTATATTTTTGTCAGGCGTTTCCAATTTTCGTTATATTATAATGAAATGGAAATATAAAACGTAATATTTTGAGGTTTCCATTGATAAAATAGATTAAATTTGTTATTACTGTTATATTTTTTTCACACTCGCAGTTTTTCATTACAAAAACTAGTAAAAAAAAAAAAAAGTGATAAACGAATCGAAAAGATACGCGTTAGTGTTGTGATAGTGATTGACACTATTTAATGCATACTCACCATAAAAACCGAAATTAAAACTATATTTAACAATGGTAAACATATCAAACTATAGCAATATACTAAATAGTCTCTAACTTCGTTTGGTAACGGCTGGAAGACATAATTATTTTGCTATTGATTTATCATACAGTCCTTTAAGATATGGCCTAGGTTTCACTTTTGGCGAAAAGAAAAATTACATGCCAACAATGTATGGGAAAAGTTGCATTCCCCTTTGTATTCAGTGGCATAAGCTCTATAAAATTCATAATTATAGCAACCTCTTTGCATCTGATTTTTTTTTAATTGTCGGCCAGCCATGTGTTCACTTTGTTAAGTATAGTCAAGAAATGATTATTTCACAGTAATTATAAATTTTAATTACTTAATTATTCACAATAAATTACGTACCCTAAAATTTTTTTTGTCTCTGTCCCACAGTGAAACCAACTGTCGACTTTGGACCCGAGGACGATAAAAAATACATGGATAATACAATGGCAACACTCAGATGTGTGGTAATCGGGTATCCTCTACCAGATATCAACTGGATATTCTCTAATGGCCATGACACGCCACAGAAAATGGTAAATTGATAAAACTTTACAAAAATGTTTTCTTTGACGGTAATATTAGGTAATTTGATTTAGAATTTTTCTCTGTAGAGGAAGCATTTTGGTTCAGTAACTATAAGATTGGTATAACAATATATTTTTGGCATTGATTATATATATACATGAACGAGATATGCATGAACTTCATGCATATCTCGAATAGAACCGGTTCTTCTTCTCCTTGTTAGTCAAATTGAACTCTTTCTAAGAAGTATTTGTTTGTATTCTGTAAACATTACGGTTTAATTCATTAACGCTCAGGCGGTAACCGGCGCCCGGAAGCCATTGTCTTACTATTGTGTCTCTAATTACGCACGTCAAAAGGTTAAATAAAAATGGCTTCAAAACTTTTTCTTGCAGTCCAGTACGTCTATAAAAGTGGAATCTGTGTATAAAGAGATTGCGTTAATGGAAATACCAGTTCACGCATCAGGTAACATTACTTGTAAGGCAACCAACGAATTTGGTGAAAGTTTTGAAACGAGAAGACTTCTCGTTTACGAGATGAACAATGGTTTCGGCATTAAAAATGTGCAAGACACGTGGTTCTCTCAAAACCAGGACGTATCAATCACCTGTATTGCGTCCAAATATGATTTCAACAGTGTAACTTGGTTGGGATCTGACGAAGAAGACTTGAATGGAACTGGTAAGTTTCCAAAAACAATAATATATTTTTAATGAAACAAATTTATCACGAATGACGCCTTGGGTCACTATTAATTGTATTCATGACTTTGTCAACAGCTGCAGTGCAATATACGTATAATGAGTTTTCACTGATAGCAAAATTGAAGTTTCCAAGCATCTCTTTGAATCAAAGTGGCCCGTATAGTTGTCGTGCGAAAAGGTTTAATGGAACCTATCAAACTGAATCTATCAACATTTCAGTTGCTCGTAAGTCGCCTTTTTTATACTATTACATCATAATTATGTACTTCAAGATTGAACCTATTCTAATTACTCGTGTATTACATTTGTTAACAGCACTTCAAGCGCCGGTAATATACGATCCAATTGTAGACCAGACCCTGGAAGTACTTCTTTTTCAACCGGTACAGCTCACTTGTCAAGCTGAGGGAGTACCGCCGCCCCAACTGGAGTGGTATAAGGTAAAGTTTGATGTGAAATTGTGGGTTTGATAGACCCTGCTCTAGAGACTAGCAATTCCTACTGCTAATTGCATAATTATATTTTATACATAATTTAATTTTCTTTTACGTTCCGTTCATAGTAATGTGATTTTAATTTATTTTCAATTAGGATATTAGTTTTTATTTTCATATTTTATGTTTTATTGTCCATTTTAAAATTGCATTGATTAATGAGAACCTTAAAGTGACTTTTTTACACAGAATCCTCTCGTAAATGTTGTAATATATAGTTGTTATAGTTTTGCAAATAAGTAGTTGATGTACCAATCAATAAATTATCAGCAGCTTTGTAAAACATCGAATAAATAATTTAGTAACAGTTGAGTTCTTTTTTTATCAGGATCAAGTTCTAATGGGTAATGACACGAATGCAGAAATTTATACCGAAATTATAAATCGTACCGTGATCAACTCAACGATAGTAATAAAGCAAATGGTAGATGAAAACAAGGGCATCTATGAATGTACTGCTAAAAACGAAATCTTGACGGCGACACGGGTTTATACACTTGCATTGAAAGGTATTTACTCAAATTATTATTTATGAATATTTACATTTGTTAGAATAATTTAAGGTTTCTAATTGTTAGAATATTTTTTTTACTTTTTTTTTTCTAAACAAGTACGTATAGTACTTGTTTAAAAAAAATTGTGTTGTGATGGTAATAATTACTGTCATGTAGGACCACATGTCAAGCAATCAGCGGATCTTACAGGTTTTTGACGTTCTCGATCACGTTATAAAAAGTAAAAGTTCGCTTGTTTCAAATTATATGTATAAAAAAAAAGATTACCCTCATTGTAGCTATACGGTACTGTTTACGATAATGTGATCAACTAGGTTAAAATTTTTCGCACTGAGACCAAAAAGTATATACATTACTTGCGGAGATATGAATATAGACAATGACGTGTATTTTTTTAGGGTTTACCTCAAAAGGAAAAAAACGGAACCCTTATAGGATCACTTTGTTGTCCGTCAGTCTGTCTGTCAAGACACTTTATATCAGGAAGGCCTGGAGGTATCGAATTGAATTTAAAACCATATACTCAGGTCTGCGGCCTCTTGAAGCTGTGAAAAAAATTAAACTTTTGAGTTAACGGAAAAACAGATACAGCCGTTTATGTTGCAAAAAACGTATATTTCGACAGAATCAAGGGAATCCAAATTCATAGGGTAGTTCCCGTTGACCTAGAATCCTGAAATTTGGCATGAAGCAAGGTCTCATAGCACAAGTGTAGGAAAAAATCTGAAAACAGTAAATTTGTTGTTACGTCACAGAAATTAACTTTTTTTGCGGTTCGGAAAAATCTTTGTAACTCAATTCGGGAATTGAACTGTTTTCGTAGGTATGTTTGTACGGAACCCTCAGTGCGCGAGTCCAATTCGCACAAGCCCAGTTTTTATTTAGGATCTTACTCGTAATCAAGCACAATGTTAAAACATCCACTCTTTCAGCAGAAGCGACATACGCAATATATTTAAGCGTGATCTTGGTTGTCATCTTCTTTCTGATCCTCGTGGTGGTGTATCTGACCTGGAAGGTTCGTAAAGAAAAGAGATTCAGAAAAGAACTGGCGGCAGCTGGCCTCTTATACTTCAAAGAAGGCGTTACTAAATCTTTAAATCCAGACCTGGGAATCGATGAGCAAGCTGAATTGTTGCCATACGATGAGAAGTTTGAATTTCCAGCAGACAAATTAATTCTAGGTAAGAATATACTGCGAAACATGTTTTTTCCTGTCAGTTAGGTAGGTTTAATAATCAAAATTCCATTTTTCATAATACACGAGCAAAGCAAATAATGATAGGTATGTGTTCCCAAAACTGACGGGCTGCTGTGCTGTCGCGGGTTCAATTTCCGCACGGAACAAATATTTATATCACCTACAGATTGCTGTTCCATTAATCTGGGTGTTTGTGTATGTGAGTTGTTTGTATGTTCGTGAACGCACCCACGCGATACAGCAGAAATTCTTAATGTGGAGTAATTTTTTTTTTACAATGCTTAGCTAGGCCCGCGTTTGACTATCTCACCCGATGGTAAGCTATGATGTGGCTGACAATGGAGCGCGCTGGCCTAGAAGTAACCTATCGACCTAGCAGCGTCTTAAAAACAAACAAAAGATTAGCTAGAATGTCCTATGGGAAAGATGCATACTTTTTATGGTTTTATCAAAACGCATCAGAGTACCTAAATAATATATTTTTGAATGTTTGTTGTAGGCAAACAGCTAGGTGCGGGTGCATTCGGTGTAGTTTACAAGGCGGATGCTCGTGGAATTATAAACGCCGAAGAAACAACCGAGGTGGCCGTGAAAATGGTGAAGAAAACGGCAGACAATATGTATATCAAAGCGTTGGCCTCAGAACTAAAAATAATGGTGCACTTGGGGAAACACATAAACATCGTGAACTTGCTCGGAGCGTGCACGAAAAATGTTGGGAAACGTAAGAAGATGTTATTGTTATACATTTTTAGACAACAATCATTCTTTACAATGTTGTCCCGTCTGTATATTTGTCTACTAAACCACAGAACGGGTTGTAAAACTCGAAATTCAAATCCATTATAATTAAAAACAATTTTAATTGATAATATAGCAGTGTCCTCAGTAAAAAAAAAATGTTATATATAATCCTTACATATGTATTTTACTTAAATAATATTAATACTTACCTAGGCATTTTGTTGTAAGATCATTAGAAAGGAATATAAATCTTAACTGTAGTAAAGGTCTTCTGAAGGCCTTCTGCTGAGTCACTTTTCATTTGTTCCATCAAGGTAATTGTATTTTTTCTTACAGTTTAGGTAGTATTATAAAGGACTGTTGTTATCAACAATCGATACGAGTTTGCCAAGAATGATGTGCCAATTTGCCTTAAATTTATGTTTACAGGTGAGTTGATAGTAATTGTTGAATATTGTAAGTTCGGCAATATACACAATTACATGCAGAGGCACCGTGAGGTCTTCATAGATCAACTAACTGACAACAAGGAAAAAAATTTTGGCAGAGTTAACAGAGGATTCTCTAGCAGCAGTGGCAGTACGGGGTAAGAAAAGTTTACAAAAGAAAAAGAAAATATTGTTTAAACCTTATGTCAACAGTAAAAAATTGGTTGATAAAAGGTGTTTTAATTGATTCGCTGCCGGAAAATTCACTTTCATTTCAGGATTTTCTTATCTTTGAGATACGAAAATATCCACTTAGATCCATTTTTCTTGTTTCCAGTGCACACTCAGATTATTTTGCGTCAAGTACCCAAGATACGGACCACACATTTGTAAACACGGGCAACACCAACAGATCCACAAGAAAAGGTACGTTTTGTTATTTAATATTAAAATGTCAAGGATATACGACAACTAATATACAATCACCGGTAGAAAATTGCTTGATCATATTTTTTGATAACACAATAATGTGACCATAAAAACTAAAAAACGCGCGTAGGTGTGTGGATTGATTTCGAATTTTAGATGAAGCAAAAAGCGATCGTTCAAAGCTATTGAACAAATGGTCCTATTTTTAACGTAATCTGTTGGCTCGTGCATAAAGCTGAAGCTATGAAAATAATTCAGAAGATTTCATCCATCTTAATAGGCTTCATTTTTAGGCTTCCGCACCTTAAAAGAAAAAACGGAACCCTTATAGGATCACTTTGTTGTCCGTCCGTCTGTCTGTCTGTCTGTCTGTTTGACAGTCAAGACCCTTTATCTCAAGAACGCGTAGAGGTATCGAGTTGAAATTAAAACCATATCCAAACTTCTAAGTTAACGAATAAAAAAGATACGTCCGTTTATGTCTCAAAAAACGTATATTTCGATACTCTCAAAGGAATCAAAATTCGTAGGGTACTTCCCGTTGACTCAGAATCCTGAAATTTGGCATAAAGCAAGGTCTTATATTACAGGTATAGGAATAAATCTGAAAACAGTAAATTTGTTAGTACCTATGTCACAAAAAAAAACACTTTTTTAAATTCGGAAAAATCTTCGATACTCCATTCGGTTTGCTCCATAGTTTGCACGGAACCCTCAGTGCGCGAGTCCGACTCGCAATTGCCCAGTTTTTTTTACTATCGTGACTTAGCATTTTGGCAATATAATTATTATTATATTTGTTTTGATTGTTCAATGGCACGAAAGAAAATCCTTTGACGTTGTAATATAATATTTTTCTTTGACGACGAATTTTAGAACTTATATAAAACGAAATCTAATACATATTTACCTAGTTTAGTATTTGTTGTTGTAAATGTCCAATCTACGGCAAATTCTAAAGTTTGCCGGCAAAACCTAAAATTAACCACGTCTTACCGGTAAAAGTCCGAATTAATGACTGACTGAATTGCTAACGAAAGTAGGTAAGTTTCTTTAATAGTATGTGTGATAAACTAACAATTTAGAAATGTCACAGTTTCTCTGGTAATGACTTTCTTTCAAACATCTCTAAGGAAAATCCTAAGATTTACCAAGTAAGTGTTAGTAAAAGTATGAAATTAGCGATCATTACAGAAGAATTCGTATCTATTATTGTCAGTATGGCTTGGTAAATCTGATGTTTAACTATAAATCCCAAGATCTACATCTTGGGATTTATCTTTGATTAGACTGTTTTAGTAACATAATAATAACCTTTTTACCAGAAAACGCTAACCACAATCAGCAAGTGGAATTCACAAAAGGTAACTTTCGGGGCATATGTACTAATTTTGCACTGTGTTTTAGTCGCTTCGTCGTAATTACTATGTAAGCACAGTTTTATATCGTGCCTGATTTATCATCGTGATAGTGTGTAATTGCATTTACCTTATCTTATATGTAAATTTGTTTCATGTCTATTTTGTGCATAGCATTTTGTCGCATTTTATAAAATTACGCTTTCACCTTACGTGTACTCTACGTCTAGAGCATTGTTTGGAGTAGGTAGTGTATTTTAACAATTGTTGAACTGCTTCTTGTATTGGTAATATGCCAATATTTAGACTAGCAAATAGAACAGCAGATGCCTTCCTATTTAATATTCGTATTTAACGACTAAGTGCACCAAGTGCTCCTTTCTCTTTGGTCGATTCGATAGCTGCAAGTTGTGAAAGTAGATTGCCAACTTTTGTAGGACTAAAGTTTTAAGTCCTGTAAAACGTGCTTATATTTATTAATTCGCTTTATTTAATGATTACTTTTTATGATATGGGTTATACCTGTACGTAAGTAAATGACTTCTAAACAAATATTGTAATCGGCGGTTTATGAGGATAATGTGCACGTGCGTCGTCAAACTTATATGATAAAATAGATTTACGAGAGCTTTTGGCAGTAATTGTAACTATGGTATGGTACATTTTGGGTATAACGATCAACATATCGCTCGCGGAATAAAAAAAAATATATTATTGCATCTGAAAACAATCCAAACACCTCTCTTTACTGAATGGATTAAGAGGATAATAAACACGTGCATTCGTATGTACGCCTACTTATAATTAGAATTCCACTTGTGTCATATATGGAAATGTGTAACAAATCATAGAATGATGCATTATGCACGTAATACCTACTATGATTAAAACCGCAGCTATCTCAGTGGTTGTCCCAGTTTATATTCTAAATCCCTGCTTCGTTATTGAATTGACGTATGTATTCTCGACATTTTTTACCTGAGTTTTATTTATATATAATGTAAATCTGTTAAATTATGTTTTAAATTCACAACGTCATTTATTAAGGAAAACCTAATTATTTTTTTGATCGATTCAGAGACCTCAGGATAATCTTTTCCGTTGGTTGTTTTTGTTTTATTAAAGTTGCTCTAGTCGGTGGCTCGAACTCATTGGTGGGCGGGGCTAAAATACATGCTACGAGCATCTCTTCCAACATCATGTGCGAAAGTAAAAAACGCTGTGATGAACAATCAGATAAGCACACACGAAAACACAAGTGTGTAAAATGTTATAAACAGACTTTGAAATACTTCATTGACAAATACTTTAATTTAAAAATGATCACTTTTGGCACATACTTGATGTTATTTGTAGTTAATATGTACTTTTAGGTGTGACATATTGAGTTTAATATATTAATAGATTATTTTACGGACTTCCTTTCAGTATCGGAAGGTTACGTGCAACCGGAGTGGCGTACAAACTATGAGAGCGATTACAGTTTCGATGGCCGCAACCCGCGGCCACTGACCTCTCGGGACCTACTCGTGTGGGCCTTCCAGATCGCGAGGGGCATGGAGTATCTTGCTAGTAGGAAGGTTAGTATGCTTCTGTATGTACTTATAAATGTACTTTATATTTTTCTCCTGGCTCCTCTAAGTCGTGCTCGTTATGGTATATTGTTTTGGCCAATAGTGAGCATTCACTCTATATCAAATACTGGTACTTATTCAGCTGCATTCGTTAGTAAGGTTGATATCGTACCCAGAATTGATGGGAAAAGAAAAGTTATGTAGTTGATAATCTTGACCAATTTATACCAATAAAAGCCAAAAGAACTTAAAACTGTACTATGGCTGCTGATAGAACATCCTTACATATTATAAAACAAAGACACCCATCGCGTCTATCTGTATGAACACAGTAAACTTAAAAATTACTGAACGGATTTTCATGCATCTTTCACTAATAGACAGAATGTTTCTTGATGAAGGTTACACACCTATGTAACAAATGCATGTTATAGTAGAGAAAAGCCGAGAATTTCAAAGATTTGTAACACCACCCGTGCGAAGCTGGGACGGGTCACCGTATATTACTAAATATTATATAGCTGAAGAGTTTGTTTGTATGTTTGAACCGTTTGAACGCACTAAATTCTGTAACTTTCTACTGGTTCGAATTAAAACATTCTTTAAGTGTTGGATAGCTCATTTATAAAGAAAGGCTATTGACCATTACGCTGGTGAAACCACGGGGGATCGCTATTGAAAAAATAAATATTTATTTAAAAATTCCAGGTTCTGCACGGAGATTTAGCAGCAAGAAACGTGTTGTTAGCCGAAGACAACATTGTGAAGATTTGTGACTTCGGTCTCGCTAGGAGCATTTACAAAAACGATGAATATCAAAAGAAAGAAAACGTGAGTGTTCAGCTATTCATCTTTAACAACCTAACATCCTGAAGGTCACTTTGAAAGTATACACAATACAGTGTTTACTTTCAAACTCATTTAGAAGAAGCACCATAAACATTATTTGAAACGTACCTACCTACTTAATTAAAAAAATTTGACGTGGCATAATGAGGAAATATTTAGACAAACATTCATTTCAGATAAACGTTTTTAACTATGTTTTCGCTGTGGCTATTTTTGAATTAAATTGATGTGCTTACTCCTATTCTATTATATTCTATTAGAGCAGTGGTGGCCGAGTGGTAACGGTCCCGACTTACGAGTTGTAGGTCGAGGGTTCAAACCCAGCCAGGCGCATTACTTTGTGTAATTTATTTCATCACCACTGCTCTCAAAACGGTGAAAGAAAACATCGTGAGGAAACCGGCATGTCCTAGAACCAAAAATTCGAAGACATGTGACATTCACTAACCCGCACTGGGCCCGCGTGGTGGATTACGGCCCATTCACTCTCCTAGAGAGGAGGCCTGAGTCCCAACAGTGGGAATATTATAAGGCCGACTATGCTATGCTACTCCTATGTGCTCGGCCACAGTGGAAGCGCGGGTGCGGGGCGGGCGCGGCGCGGCAGTCTCAAACACAAGAACTTCCTTTGAGTGTCCACAGTGGGCACGCGGGCGCGGGAAGCGGCGCGGACTGTGACACGCGGAACGCGCGCGGGTATCTCACGCCATAGTGAATTCATACAAGTGGCCACAGTGAGCGCGCGGGCGGCAAGCGGCAAACTAGTTCGAGCCATGCTAGAAGTAATATTTATCGATATATCGATATTTATAAAAATATTAATATCAGCCTGGATTTATCGAGGAAAAGATATATATCGGTTAAACTTTCCAAGATTTTCGGTCTTAAAATAATAATTCATTTAGTTCAGTCTAGGTCAATAATAGGTAATACATAGTAATTTCCATACAAAATTAACATTATTTTAATTTATGGGAATCTACATAAAACTTCTTCTTCCTGCCCTTGACCTATATTACTTGGGATCGGCGCAACACGTTATTTTATTAAAACTTACGAAATAACAATATACTAATATTTTGAAGACCAATTTTTTCAGACATTTTAACGAAAGTAAAATCATAACAGTACAGTATAGATAATACAGATTTTTTTCCGTTCGTTCCTATCTTTTACGGCTTTAAATTCATTTAAATATTCTGCTGATATTAAATTTTGAAAAAAAAAATCGTTTTTGATAAGATTTTCGATATTGAATATTTTGTATCGATATATCGGATCAAAATATATAGACTGAAAATTTTGATATATCGAAGCAAAAATATCGATATTTTTTCAACAAGCCTACTTCGGACAGGCACTATCACCCGCGCCGCTGCCCGCACCGCGCTGCCAGTGTGGCCACGCAAATCGCGCGCGTTGCCGCACCCGCGCCGCTACCCGCACCGCGCTGCCACTGTGGCCGAGCACTAAGGCATTGTTAGAGACTCCAGTGATCTAATAATGGTTTTTATATTTGTTGATTCTCTGCATGTGTGGGTTTTAATGCGTTAAGTTTGTTTCTTTGTTACAAGGGTTATTTAATCTCAAAAATGCGGGATTAATAGGTAATTTAAAAAAAAAATGAGCTTAGACGACGCACCGTTCGGTTTTGTTGAATATACTCGTATTAGAGACCCAGCATCACAGAACAGAAAATTATACAAGTTACTATATTACAGAGGGCCAAAGAACTTTTACTACTTAGAGTGGGTAACTGTGACAATAAGGAATGAAGGCCCATGCAAGGAATTTGGTACTATAAGTTCCTTGGCTCTATGCAAGAATTTAAGCATGTCGTAACAAAACAAAGTATAAGAATGAGAGAAAGTGGCATCACAGCTCGCATGGAAAATATTGTGATATAAACATCACATGCAGAACTAAAAAATCTGTTTGCCATTTATGTACTCTATTTTCTATTCTGTGCTCAGTATAACCTCATTAAGAGCGCCTAACCCGTGATACTTCCCATACAACTGCTCTTACGTGATTATGACATTATTCATCATACACATCTTCCTCTAGATATATTGGAGGCAAATACCGACCAACAATCTAGAATTGTTCTCAAAATTAACATTAACGTGGCCGAAGCGCTAGTTAGTAAATAAGTTTCGATGTTGCATGAACTTCTTGATTTACCTACATAAAACTTTTTCGCTACTGACGATTGAAGAACCAAGGGCCCAAGTCTGCTATTTTTATAAATTCGTCATTCCAACACGATCCTATTGTCATTTTGCTAAAAGTTCGTAATCTGATAATCCATAATGATCGATCATTGATCGGTCAATGGTCTCATAATAGAGTTGTGGTAGAATGACAATATCGAGCTTATTAAAAGCAATGACGTTCTAATTGTAGGTCACTGATCAAAGGAACTATCCAAATTTTAGCAGATTACCGCATACGTCAGATATTCTTCAAAGATTACAAGTAACTAGTAGTAATCATAAAATAATAATCGTAATATAAAACATCAACGCAATTGATCAATAGTTTATAAGTAAGTACTTCCACATCTCGCATTATCATTAGAGAAATAAATTCAGTTAGTGAAGTGGAAGTAGAGCCCAGTTTAAATGTGGTATACACATTAAACTTAGGGTAGCTTAAGTACACTCTCGATCTGTCTCAGGAGACGACTAGACGTCATTCTTGAGTTGTGTCTGCTTACTGATAATTTGGTTGTTTAATTTAAATATAGGTACCTAAATCCCCAAGGCTAAGTAAGCTTCAAGTCATTCGTTTGACTCAGATGCAATGACGTTAACGGCAAACATTACATACACCCGATACGTTAATAAGTTTACATATTCCATCGAGAACTTGCAATGGATTCCGATTGAAAGCAAAACAACCGTTTGACCCAAATCTCCCCGGGATTGTTAAGTCTCAATAGATTATTGCACTAGATTCGTCCACCTGAAAGTAAAGAATTATCCCAAAGGAACATACTCGGAATACGGGATAAAAACTTCTTATTCCAGCACATGGTCTACATATGAGCTGATTTTCATTCGAATCCGTTCAGGCGTTAGAGCGTGAAGGAGTAACAAACTAATTGGTATGATATTGTTAGTTTTATGATTTTATGCCATGCTCCAAGACCGCAGGCGTGGGCTTGCGGACGACGAGCAATGGGTAGCTCACCGTCCGGCAACCGTCCGGAACGAGCCCGAGTTGTCGACAGTGCCTATAGTGTTCCACGTGCGCTTCAAAGAGATGCCTGCAAAACAGTAGGGGCCTAGCAGGGCCGCAACCTGCTGGGGCCATGGGTCGACTTCTGAAAAGGTTACCTGTGGTCCTAGAACGCAAAGGCAACTGAAGGAACTTAGGTGTGGTTTTAGTCGATAAAAGCCTGACACGCCCTCCCTCGCTTTGCCCTAGAGGGAGAAAAGTCATTAGATGATTTACCACATTAAAAAAATGGAATGGCATGTCCCCGTTTGTTTTCTTTATCCATTTTCACGGTCTACTCATTGTCAAAACGTAGGTTTTATTTAACTATCAAATACTGTTGGGCCTTTAGTTATTCTAGTTAATCTTCCCAGCTGTCTAATATTTCCATCAAGTTCAGTAATTTATATAGGTATATCATCCTACAACTACTCTTATCTCGCATAATACATTGGTCTTAATTAGATTATAATTTTAATGATAATTTTCTCCATATTTCCAGTGTCTTCTACCCGTCAAATGGTTAGCGATCGAGTGCATGACGGATCGCATATTCTCCACGCAGTCTGACGTGTGGTCGTTTGGTATCGTGCTTTGGGAGCTCTTCTCCCTCGCCAAGACGCCATATCCGAACATCAACCCAGCAGCACTGTTGCAGTGGCTATCTGAAGGGTATGTATAACATGCGGGTTTTTATAATCAAAATAACTAAAAATGATCATAACATTTTTAAATAGAACCCAATAAGTCTTTGTAGGAAAGTACTTTCTGGGTGGTTATAAAAAAGATAACCAAACCTAACTAACCTAACTTACCTGTGTCGGAGTGCCCCACAATTCCAAGCTCAATATTTAGTTGGCATTGTAAAAAGACGAATTAGTTTATTAGAGGCTATCTCATTTTCTCGTTGCTTAGTTATAAAAAGATAAATTTGATCATGTGGTCATTAAAGAAATGTGTGGCTGGACTTATAGTTTCTCATAAATTTTACCTTAAATCTATCCGTTACATAAACAACTATCTAATTCCTTTTACAGCAAGCGTTTAGCCAAGCCAAATTACGCGGACGATCGTCTGTACAACGTGATGTTGAAGTGTTGGGACCAGAAGCCCACGAGTAGGCCCACATTCAGTCAGCTGCAGGAGATTCTCGGTGGCTTCTTAGAGGACAATGTGCGGAATGTGAGTATATTGAAATTGTATCAGAATGCGATACAAACACAAAAGTAAAGACGTCTTAGGAAAAGTAAGTTAAATGTACGATAACGAAGGTTGAAATTGTAACGAATTGATTATTATAGGATATTATAATAGAGTATTATATTAGAGTCGTACCCGCTATCGCAGATAGGATGTAATTTTATCTAAAGGCTCAAACACAAAACTGCTATTCAACGTCGCGTTCTAAATCCTTGTCGTCGCATTCAAGACCCCAATCTGCGACCTCCCCCGACACATCTCAAGAACTTGCGAATTGATTCGCATCGCACATTGTATGGTCACCTGAACCGATGCTTTCCGCAGGAAATTGCAGTTTTGTGTGAGAGCCCTATAACCTAAGGTGATATCAAAGAGATTTAAAGAGATACAATAGAGCGGCTATCAGAACAAATGCCTTAAGAAAAACTGTCATCCTATGTCTCAGTGACGAAAATATATAATTATTTAACTATCGCTCGGTAGGTGGCCAGGGGCCTTACCATGATATTGTTAAAATGTCAGTCGTACGAGCGAAAAAGAGTGATGGAGCTATACACCCTATATAGCTCCATCCCATTAACAGTTCGGTTTAGGTCGTAAAATGGATCACATTATGAGCTCGTGGTAGAGCCTCAGTGTGTGATAAAGGTAAGGTTAAGCTTTTCAGCAATAGATGGCGTTATCACAAAACCAGCAAATGTTCTAGAACTATTTCTCAAAATTATTGAATTTTAATTAATTACTTTGTAAATACCAAAAATATTTACGAAAATAAACCGAAGTTAGGTCCAGTCATTTTATCATAACAAGATTTGCAATAGCGTAATGCGCATTTCGGCATATTTTCTCAGAAAATGATTTTCTTTTAATGCACAGAGCGGATACAAACACGACTTGACGTGTAGGGGCGTCATACTAGACTGAGCGACTTATGAGCACTAGGTAATAAGTATCGGAGCACGATTTTGTTCGCTATGTCCTGTCTATTGGTAGTATGTATTTAATGTCTTTGGGTGATATGAAGAGAGGCTGTCTGTTAAAAAGCGAAAATGTCAATGTATGATTCGTGGGCGAGCATCGTTTTTGATCGTACCTACCTTGTTTCTCAACAAACACATTATATTTTAAAGTCAGGAAAGCTTGTTGTTTACAACTTTGAAAACAATTCCCAGTAAATTATTATACAAACTTACTAAGTACCTAAAATAAGTTGCCTCAAAGACCTTGTCATTTCATGACGTACAAGAGACATTCAACCTTGATGAACAAATCCCTTCTCTGGATTGGACACCTTGACTGGACACCTACGCTGTCTCCCTCTACCCTACGGTTTGAGAAAGATGTGATACGATGAAACAAGTGAGCGAAAGTTATAACTTCAACCGCTTGTAGTTCATGTTCCCATATAATAGATGGCGCAGTCAGCTGCCTTGGAATGAAACTGATTCAAAGCTATATTAGTTCTACTAGGACCGTTCTTCTAAGTCAGTCAGGTTTAGATTGGTAAAAGTAATATAACTTTAGGTGCACTTAACAATAAATAGTTAGTCCAGCAGCTTAAATCATCAACATCTCACAAAACTCTATGTTAAACTTAAATAGTATTTACATACCAAAATTTTTGAAAAAATGTGTTTTAGACTAAAAACCTGAGACCCTACCACAAGCTCTTAAAGCAATCCATTTGATGATCTATACTGAACTGTTGAAGGCTCATAGGGTGTACAGCTCCAACCTTCTTTCTCGCTCGCACGCCTGACATTTTAAACATCATGGTAAGGATGAGGGTTTAGCCAAGTTATATAATATAATAATAATAATATAATAAATAGTTTATTTATAACATAGGACACATTTACAATAAAGTATATTAAATTTAAAAAAGAACACAGTTGCTTATTTGCCAGAACTAGGGTGAACCTGTGCTTCAGGCTAAAGAGTGCTTAAATATAAAATAATAAATTAACACTAAATACGACCATTATAAAAACTTAACTAAATTTAGAGATACGACGTGTTTTATTTACAAACAGTAAGTAGGTCTTCTGTCTCTACATAAGATATGCTTAGGAAATATTTGTTGACTAGTTGACAATCTACAATCGATAATGCTTGTAAAAAACTTCAAATGACGTCAGAACAAAGGAATCGGAGGCGTTGCCGACTCGAGGCGAGCGACGAAAGAGAATCGAAATGAAACGGTCCTAACTTGGCTAGGCGTGCTGATCCTTGTTTTGTTCTAGCACTTTAATTTTATCTTACAGCACTACGTGGACCTAAATACAGCGTACATGGACATGAACGTGCAGCCTGGCGGAGAAGACTATCTGGCTATGGTGTGCGCGCCTGACTACAACAACCTGGTAACCCCCAGCCCCCACCACTATGTCAACGAAAGAAGCTTCTTCCCCACCACACCCACGCAGATAGGTAAGAAATCGAAAATAGTAGTGATAATACGAATTGGCAGGATTAGGTACAGGATTGAACTTAGTAGGTAGGTTCAACAGAATTTGAGGTAATACAGGTGAGGTTTATAGACAATACCCGAAATCGCATCGTTACCTACATGTTATACCTTGTCTCATAGGTATGATATTGAAAACAAAGCCATGTTCTGTTACAGCGTGCACATAATATTATTGTTCTTAATACTGAATTGCCTAATATTTATTTATATTTGTTTCAAGCTGCCGAAGTCAATAATAAAGGTAAAATATTTAATCGATCATGTATTTTAAATTTGTCAAATATTATCTAGCGTTTTATTTGCACTGCCGTATATACCACCAATATTTAATAGACAATCACAATAAATGGACGTGAAAAAACGTTAACCGTAAAATTTCCGATTCTTATTTTTTTTTCCTTTTATCAGACGGAACGGATAACACTACATTCTGATTACACAAAAATACTACAAATGGTAATTCAACGCATGTCTTTGTTGTAACTAACAATGAGCTGTGTTGGTTCTGATGACTGCACTTGTACACACTACACCTCTCTCAACTAAAACTATTAAAATTCATCTGGTTGATTTGGTTAATTCCTTGTAGTTAGTTTCTTGGCGTGGCTTGGTGTGCTATTATCTTTCTTTTACCATTTTACTAAGTTCGGTTTACATTTCAGATGGCGAAGGCTATCTACAGATGAGTCCGGCGTCAAAGCAGAATATATTCAGTCCTCGAGATAAGGACAACCAGTTTGAATTCGACCCTCGCATGATATACAACCAGAGGGTATCTGAAGCAAGTAGCGGTGGTTCAGAGTTAACACCAATGCTAACTTTGAATAACTTACCGGCTAGGAGTGGCTCAGAATCCGACCATGAAGGTAACCAGTCACCGTATCTCAATATGTGTCCCAGAATAGACGAAGAAACAGATGACGTATTCGCAACAAACCAAAACAATGCAAAGAACGCACTCAACACGGTCACTAATCCCACGTACATCACCTTGGACGTCGACATCGAGAAGAAGCCGAAAGATATTATTAATTCGTATATTAACATACCGAACGGTCTAGTCAAATAATTTCATTTTGTGTAACAGAATAAGCTAATCTCATTTACTAACATAGTATCTACTTATATGTACAAAAAAAAATATTATTCTCATAATCTGCATGAATGTCTTGATTACTGTTAATTTTGATCTCTGTTTGTTCTTCATGAAATGTTGTATTTCTTTCTAAACTTTCTTTCACGTGTTTTATTTTCCTTTTATTACAAAAATAGTTATTTTTTCATTTAGTAAGCTTATTTGTTGTGTCTTCATTCATGTTAATAGGTTTGTATTCTAGGTGTATTGTATGTACAGAAATGTTTACTTTTTGTGTAGACGTGGCGTGTGAGGCTGCACGAGTAGACGTGGAATGGTCACCTTTATGAATATTTGACATTCGCTATGTCATGGGTTGCTGAGGTTGTATAAGTAGATACCTGGATATACATACCGTATTGACTATATATAATAACAAAGAAGAACCTGGCAGTACCGTGCACGTGTCGTCTGTAAGTTAGTGTGGAGGTATGATAATGTATGATGTGATATTTTGATATAGGATATTGTAATTGGACTTGATAGTATGAATGTAATCAGTATTTATGTTCTGCGTAGCCCACCAGTAAATTAAATGTGAATATGTTTTAAATATTTGTATTTCTACCGAAAACATTCCTATTGTATTTTTTTTTATAGAAACATTTTTATGAATTAATTTGCACTCTTGTCATTGTTTTATTATCGTATGTGTGTGTAGTTGGTAATGACTGCAACAAAAACATTGGAAATCTCCAACAAATGTTATATTCATAAATAAGCGTAAATTCAGAATGCTTTGTGACAGTTCACATCTATTAATTTTCTTTGATTTAAAACATATTAAATCAAGTAATGTGTAGGTAGCCTATTGTAAGAATTCTTTGCAATTAGGTATGTGTATTTGCAAATATATAACGTGTTAAATATTTACAAACTAGAAATAAAGTCTATGTTTTTATATTTTTAAAACAAAAATCTATATATTTTTCATAAAATAATAGTAAAAGTTAGTTTAAAAATAAATTAACTTTTGTTTTCGATTATGCTAAAAGCGATATTTTGGTGACGCACAAATTGACTATTTTACCAAATACAAATATTGACTGTTAGGTATATATTATGTTAAGTTCATTGCTAGCAAACTTTTGTTATTGTATGCTATAACTTCAAATTTGTTTGTTTTAAAAGTTATGTTGGAAACTGTTGTTTTGATCAAAGTATATTTTTGTTGTACAAATTATGTAGCTGCCATATAATAGAGAACTTAATAAAATAAAAACGGAAATATATCAATGTGATATTAAAATAATTTTATTAAGACCATTTTATTTTACCATTTTTGCCTTTTTCTTCTACCCTGTTTTACTTATTCCTACTTGCACGACAACACTGCTATTGGTATCTTACTTACCCATATATATAATAGCAAAAAATGTACGTCAGTAGTCTAACCCTAAAGTAAAAGACCTTCCTTGAAAGCTGAGAAATCTACAAATCTGCAGACTGTGTTGTATTTATTTATTCTGCCTTGTTCTCGTCGTTTCCTCTGAACGAATATATGAACAAATCAATCTTCAATGTTTGCTTCATTCTTTCACACAACATCTCTGTAAAGTCATAAAACCTGTTGCAGTTGTCAGAAGTGTGTCCCACCTACTAGCTAACCGATTGAAGATAGACCAGAAGCCTTGACAAAGTAGTGCTTTATTATCCATATCGTTCCTTGCGCCTGCTAAATATCTTTCAACCGGATATGAAAACCCTTGGCTTAACTAATAATCGAGGACTACGATGTTCGAAGCAAAGAAATCTGCTAAAATTGAGATTATTTGACAAGTCTAGCCCGGAAGGTTTTTTTTTATAGGTGTGAAATTATCTAATGACATCTCCCGCCCTTGGGCGAAGAGGGAGGGCGTGTCAGACTTTTACTGACTAAAACCCACTCCTGTTCTTTCTTTGCCTTCGTTCCAGGGCCCCGGGGTTCTCTTTCGCACAATCCATGGCCCCAGTAGGCTTCGTATGGCGCCTTGAGGTGCACGTGGAACACTAAGTTGCTGTTTCAAAAATTATGGACGAGCGCTAACTTAATTAAGCTATGAGCAGCCTCTGAGTTACGTGTTACGTTTTACTATATAAGGTAAAATAGGTAAGGTATTTACTGTATAATGTCCGATGGGACTGGCATGCACATTCGTATAAAAGTAGGTACCTAATACAAAATAAAGAGAAAAAAAAATTATGGACATTCAATGAATGTCCTACGCTCTCTAATAAACATAAACTGATGGCATCAAATTTGTAACTGGTCCGATTCTATATAAATTCCCATCGACATGGTAAAGAGAATCTTCAATCGCTTTTCATAATGACGATGATTAGGTGCTGATATCTCCAGGACTGAAAATATGGTTGGTATTTACTAAGAATTGTTAGTGTAAGGTATTGTAGTTAGCAGCAATTCTGACTACCCATATACTTAATTACGCTGCGTATCAATTATAGTAAGGTTTCGAGTGGATAGAGAAATTATATTTTTGTTTTGGTAACCTTAGAACGGTCGATTTTGGATTTTAGTAGGTACGAAATTAGAAATAAACCGACGTTATTATTAGTAATATTAGACTGGTCGTTGGAGTGAGCCTTGAGGGAAACCCAAATCAGGTAGCTGACGAATTTTGGGTGAAGATAAAATAGGTATTATTCAGTAGTTCATATTAGATAATATATTGTTATGTTACGGAGGTTCGATTCTGAATCCGAAACTCGGAACTTTCGATTGATTTTGCACCTCTGATTCCAATTCCGATTTTTAGTTGGAAGTTATATCGGAGGTACAAACAAGTTTATATTATACTGGCGACCCGCCTCGGCTTCGCACTGGTGCAATGCTTGTGTTACAAGCATTGCACCAGTACATATAAACCTTCCTCTTGAATCACTTTATCTATTAAAAAAAACCGCATCAAAATTCGTTGCATAGTTTTAAAGATCTAAGCATACATAGGGACAGACAGCGGGAAGCGACTTTGTTTTATACTATGTAGTGATATCGCGAAAAATTATCTCCCCGTGCCTTCGGCCAATTACTCTTTCACTTGTTATTTTGGTACACAACATGCTAAATGTTGTGAGTTCGCGCTTCATTTATACCTTCTAAACCGAGCTTTAGTAGTGTTTAATTTGACGTTTCTACCTTTGCCTCCGATTCCAATTCTCCGCTAAACTCCGCAAAACTCCGCTTTAGAATTCGGTTGGTTCCGATATAATTACTTACGTTACATGCGTAATTCATATAGACGTTGCAAAGATGCTTGAAATCCCAACACAAATTGTGATGCCTGGAAAAATACGTAGGAACCTATAAATTTTATATAGAGAGAAACTTGAATAATATTCACCTTAATTGTGAGCACACAATGCTACGTGCCACATTGTACGGACGCAGGGTGCAATATGAGGAGGCAGATTTTGCAATGCAGGTGTGATATGTCAGATTGTGAACCTTTCAATATGAAATTCTGTAAATATATAGTTAGACACGAGTACGATATCCGTTTTTAACTATTTATTTGTTAGTATACCATTTTTCTCTATGTATAACATCATTCTTCTTTATGTATAACAATATATACTAAAAATATATGTAATTTTCATTTTGTTCAATAGTTCTCTAGCTAGTAATCGAATGTTGAATTATTCGCGTAAATATAACCACTGTTTTGAAGCCTGTTAAAAGAATGATTTTCAACCTAACCAAATATAGTAGAAAATTCTAGCGAGCTATGTCTATAGCCCATTACTTATTAGGTCCAAGGTTCCTGCAATATACTTATATTTATATAAGGTATCTACTAAAAACTACACTATAAAAGCTCTCTTAAAATGTAATTTTATACAGAACATGTTTATTTTTCTACAGTCTGTCGGAAATTAAGGAAAATATCGTATCTGTTTAATATAAGTAAGACGGCTGCTTTTTCCGCCATTAGAAATCAATACAGGAAAATAACTTTAGTTGAGGGCACCATGGTAGGTACATTCGGCACTTAAGTAAGTCACGTAGAAGCAATAACGATATATACGTAAATACATAAAGCACTTACTTTGCAATATTAATGAATAAGTATTATAATTTCATTTCATTTAGCGTCAGACTGTTTAATCACGTATTTCATGAAAATGTACAAAATTTACATGAAAATAAAAGAATAAAACTCATAAAACTGCGTAGTGGGTCGCTACTGAAGATATAAAAATAGAATCCAACAATCTAGACCTAAAAAACCATTATTCGATAAGTAAGGGCAGGTAAGTACTAATTTTATTATTTAAAGCCATTAGGCCACAAGAACGAAGCCTTTTTACTGAATACTAAGGCCTGAAAATAGGTTTCAAATTGAAATAAAAAGACATTATCTGTACCTATATGACCTGCGAGGAAAATACACATATATAATTTATAAAAAATACTTAAAACATACACAAGAACACGTATACAAATATTTAAAATTAATCGTAACGCATAGGTACTAATTACGCAACGTAATTAGTGATAATTTGAAACATTACTCATTTTAGTCATCTGGGAAGCGTAACGAACTCTTCTTATTCTTTCTTTTGTAAAAAACTACATGGTATTCTGTACTGGAGGCATCAATTTCACACTTACTTATTGCCAATTCATCGCATACATTTTACAAATTATTCACACCAGGTGGCTTCATTTCGTACATGGAAGTTATTGGCATCTGCGGAAGGTTGATGTACTGCCAGTTTCCAAGTAATCTCACACAACCTGATGTTGATAGATACATTATTAGGAGCTTAACACATGAAAAAGAGTAGCACGATATTTCAGTGCCCTCTTGATCTGGCGCCCGTTTAAGCCTAGCTGACACCTCCGCCTACACAGCTGCCGGTATTTTACACTATTGATATCAGCGCAAAAAATCTAGATGTTTCTGTAGAACCTCAGAAATTCACGGACGTTAATTGCTGCGTTCAGGCGCAAGCGAGCAGCATGCTTGCTGTGCAGGGTGCGTGCCAGAACCAACGGCCACCTGAGTGTCTTTGCCATTGATAAATGATACTCATAAATGAACACTGTAACATTATTCGGCTGTTATTGTCATGCCATACGTTAAACAAAGTCCACCCGTCCGATTTTATGTAACCCAGAACCGAGCTTACGTCGAGCAGTTACGATAGTTGGTACCTATGTCGTTTAAGTAAATATGAAATGAACATAAATCTAAAACAAATACCTAGATCGCTACGCAGACTCCGTGTGTGAAGCATCTTACACGTCAAAGCTAGAGCTAATCCTTTTCAATTCACGCTTGTCACGCCTATTTAACACTACACTGATATGTATTTAACTAACGTGTTGTTTTCTGCATTAGTTAGGCCGCATTGATGTGTTACGCGAACGCGTTCCGGTACAAATTAGATGTTAAAATGTGATAAGCATGTAAGGCCATGCATTGTTTTTGTTTAAGTAAGAACCATGCTGATTCTAATTAGGACAGGGGCGCAGTACAGGCACATGACTAAAACATTTTGAAACGTCTCAAGTGTGTAAACGTTTCAGCATCTATATTCAAGTCTGAAGAAACTTCTGAGTACTGAACGGAGAACCGTGTCTCGAGACGTGAACTAAGTGGTCTTGATTATATTCACCTATTCAGATTTTAGACAATGACTTGGCAACACTACTATAGGGGGAGGAACGGGTACGTTGAAGTTACCAGGTTTAACTCCACCGTATATGTACATGATGATTGTCATCGATAGAAACAGAGTGTCGTGGTTGGCGCAAGTAGTTGAGTTATATGCTTCTGTGTTACGGGTTACTGGTTCGTTTCAATCAGTGACACGCAGTCTGCAACAGGACATAGACCTCTCCTGAACCGCTCCGCCAGAGCAGTCTGCATCTAAACTGTCCTACCCACCCTTACTATTTAGGTACCTACCCTAGTATTTTTTTAATAGTTTGTTTTATAAAACATGTAATTGAAATAATACCTTTACACTCCAATTAGAAAATTAACATACAATTTAATCATAATTCAAGCACTGAAATTTTACTTAAAACCACTTAAGTAGTATTTTTCAAAGAAATTAGTTATCCTAATTGTAGACAAATATACACATAAGAATCGACACAATACATTGGTAGTGCATCGGTATTGGTATCTAAGCATGCACACACAAACAAGTGATATAATTAAGATTTATCATGGATTTATCATCATATGTAATTTTTGGCCTTTGATTTGATCGAGACTTGGGCTGTGCTGCAGTCTCTGCAAGGGTGCCAGATTGACTACCGGTACGTCGAAGTGCAAAAACATCACCATGTCATTCCGACTTCAGGACCAGGCCTCGAAACCTATCCTCTTGAAGCGGGGTGTGAGGCAGGGAGACGTCATTTCTCCAAAACTATTCACGGCCGCAATCGAGGATGTCTTCAACGTTCTGGAATAGAGAGGGCTAGGCATTAATATCAATGGCGAGTACATCACTCACCTTCGGTTTGCATTCGGGAAGCTGCGCGGTATCTCCTTGTCCAACATACCCCAGTGTCTCAGGACGAAAATCCAGTGCGTGTTGCTAGTGATGACATATGACTCCGAAACGTGGTCACTCACAATGGATCAGAAGGCTTAAAGTCACCCAAAGAGCAATGGAAAGGGCCATGCTCGGAGTTTTTTGTGTGATCGCATCAGATATAAAGATATTCACAGGGGAACCAAGGTTATCGACGAAGACCGAAGAATCACCAAACCTAAGTGGCAGTGGGCATTACTCGCAGAATAAACGGTCGATAGGGACGAAAGGTTTTGGCAACAAGGTGGTGGCAACCACTTACCGGAAGATGAAACGTTGGAAGGCCTCCCACAAGGTAGACTGAAGAGCTGGTGAGGGTCGCGGGAATCCGATGAATGTGAGACGCGCAGGAATGGACGTTATGGCGACGCTAGGAGGAGTCCTATGTTCAACAGTGGACGTCTTTCGGCTGAAATGATGATGATGAGGCAATTTTTATACAAAAATACTTTTTGGTTATTTTGAGATAAAAATAATTAACTATTTTAAAAATAGCTGAAATCAATTCACTAGCAGATTCTAAGCATAATACTTTCAGAATGTAGTCGTTTAAAAAAGTTGTTTTATAAAGTGTTCAATAGAACGGTTGTGATACTAGATCCCGCACTAGAATACCCTGGATGAGTTCAGAACCAGCATCGAAAATTGGCGAGATAGTGGGATAATAAATGGATGATGGAAGCTACCTAAATTTGTAAATACACAAAAAAACGAAAAATGCATGTTTTATTTATTATTCTTTAATTGGGTTAAAAAGTAATAAAGTATCTATTGTTTCCATCACACCATCTATACCTATATAGGGTGACTGGCAATTAGTGTACGATACTTAAACACGCGCGCGATTTCAGGTTTGTTCCCATTGTAAAAGATGTTGGTTATCATGAGCACAATCATGTGTTTAAGTATCGTACACTAATTACCAGTCACCGTATATATGAGAGAACGATATATATCTATAAACTGAACACAAACATATAGCTACATAAAACTGTATTAATTTAGTTCCTTAACCAAATAAATTTGAATTCGTATCTCTCGGTATAGGATAAACAAACACCGCTGACCCGCCTCTACGTACTTACACACGGTAAAGTGCTCTAAGCTGAAAATCGATGCAATTTCAATCCAAACATTCTGTATAAAGTTCGTACTCCACATCGCCGATGTTCTAACAAAACTAAAAGTTAATCTGCGTTAACAAACAACGGCTGGTGTACTCGTAGAACACTGGTTTTTGTCGTAGAAATGATGAATATTGTTGCAGCATCTGCATACTGATGTATGGTCGTGTCGTTTATAGATACTTTCGTCAGTTTTAAATTTTTATCTTATTATGTCAGAACTTGTTGCCATGATACCTACCTACGCCACTGAGTTTACTTCTGCGTATAAAATAAAAATTAATCACTTGAAGACAAATATCAATCTCTAAATATTATAAAATAAGGTCGATGTCCATCTTTCTGTTTCTCCTATTACTTCTTCGAAATCGCAAATCGGAATATGACACTGTTTCCAATAATATAACTATAATGACTTTGTCTTTGACTTTGACTAATAGACAGAGCAATAAAAAGGGAAGATTCCGTGTAAACTAACTATAAGCCAGGCCAAGTCACTAGTATCTATTATGTTTAGGGGTTTTAAGTCTACATTAACCCCACTAATAATAATGTTTATTTGAAATCAAACTAAAATTTTAATGATCTGGCAATTTTATTACATACTCACTTTAGTCCGCGGCTCCGCTCTTGTAAAATTATTTCCCAATTTTCCATCAATTAAAAAAAAAATAACTTTCTTCTCTATTTTTTTTTGCCTTTTATACTACCCATGTTTTGAAACGGATAAACCAAAATAAAAAAATAAATAGTTTTAGCAAGACTAACCAACATAAATTGATTTTTATCGAATTTATTTAATCGTCGGTCCTACTGACACTGCTATTTAAATAAAAAAGATTAGATGGAACTTGATTGCTAATTAAAATAGTGAATTTAATTAGTAATTACGTGCCGATTTAATCAGTAAACCGATTTCTATTGTGTCAGTTTTCATAATGAATTTCAACAATACCACTAGGTACTATTTTACTGCATCCATAACTTAACGTTTATAACTTATTAACGTTTCCTTCCTACAGACAATTAGACGACATTGCAGCTGTAGGTAAGTGACTTAGGTATTGCGCCAATTGCTTCGCCTGCCAAGCGTCGTCATTTGGCTGCGTTGCCTGTACTCAGAACTGGACACCTATCTTCTGTAGGCACATGTCATCTCAACTGTACCTTAATGAAAGACAGACAGACAACGAACAGCCTACAGGACATAGTGCAATAAATTTGAACTGAAGTTAAGAAGTAAATAGGTACCTATACTAAGTTTTCCTATGCAGATGTAAAGGATTTTGTCGAAACTTATCCTTAAGTAATTGTGGGTCTGCCTGGGTTGCATGATTATTCGAAAGACTTACCGTAGTCCTGGAACATAAAGAACAGCTGAAGGAATATAGGTGAGTTTTAATCATTAAAAAATCTGACTCTTCATCTCACGAGTCCAAACGTAAAAAAATGTAAAAGTGGATGATCTGATTCAGAGTAAACAAACCATTTGATTTGATGAAAGCATAGCATAACATCACGTGCACATATTTCTCTGTAGGTAGTTGATGAAGCCAGTTTCCCAGTGATTCCGTGCAACCTATGGTATATGTAGATAGACGAATTATTAGGAGTTCAACACATGAATAAAACAGTGTGATTTTTCAACGCTCTCTTGATTCCGTACACATTATATATTTTCCTGTTACTTTTGAAGTCCCGTGTAATAAACTGCGATGGGCTGATTTTATATTATAGAGTAACAAAGCCTTCATCATCTCTCTAGCCTTTTCACAACTAGCGGCTGAATACTCGTATTTTACATGGAGCGACTGCCTTTCAAATCTACACAACCCAGTTACTGGGCAACACGATAGGTACTCCTTAGATAGTCTGATGGTCCGACTTTCTGTCTGACTACCTGTAACGACTGACATAGATCTACGAATTGCATTTTCATATCACAAGGCAACAATGCATTTTCATATCACAAGGTATTGATGCCTTGTGATGTGAAAATGTAATTCATAAATAATATATTTTCCAGACTGTACTTATTACACGTTATTTCGTCTCTGGAGGGACTAGAGCCCAAACTGTGATACATCAAACGTCATACAACTTGTTTCTACACCAAAATTTACATATTTTTTAATTGGAGTTACGTCCTTTTTAATTTAGTTGCAAATGAGCGTCGTTTCAGAGGAATGTGTTGTTAGTGTTAAAATAATATGTCGTTTCATTTTTAATTAAACTTTGCATATGTTTGTAACTGGGTAAGTAATATGAAAAAGTTAGTTTTATTACTCTTATGAGTGAATTTGTACAAGACAAATAAAAGCTGCATTCTACATGCTTTTTTTGTTGATGTCTTATTGTTTTGTTTCCCGGATTGTATTTCTTTTTAAACAGCAATAAGTACCTAGTATATGTACTGCTTCTCAGTTGTTAGAGTATTTTTTCTAGGATGGTTCAAGTTACTCTGGTATCTCAACGCTATTTTGTGTGCTGAAAGGAAGATCTTGTCTGAGTTAAGAGTCTGGCTAGCATATAGTTTTTTATGTTCAAATTTAAAATGCTTAATGTGTGATAAAATAAAATAGACTTATAATGTTATGGTATGATTTAACAAATGTAGGTGGTCGTTGACCGTGTTATCTGTATGTATATATTTATAAAAAGAGAAACCCTGAGTCACTGATACATTAACGCCTAGCCCTTGGACCAAGAAAACAGTTTTTTTTTTTTCAGAAGTCATGTTTTAAGATGAAAATGAAGAATTAGAAAGGGGTGTAATAAATAAGTTAAAATTTTGTATGGGAACCGGCCATTTTGAATTGTAAAAAGTAGATCTATACTACCTCAAATTTAACGAAAGCGAAGCCGCGGGAATAAGCTAATATTAATTAAATAAATTGTTTTCAAGAAACAGCTAAGGTAAAAATAGGAGTTAGTGCAATTAAATGGAATATCTACAATATTCGAACGAGGTGGAACTGAAAAGACTTCGATGTCTAATTAAATCAAGTGGTTCTTCATAAATCTTTAAATGCATTAATTTTCACCTAAACAGAGCACATCTTTTTTTGGCGACCTTGAAATAGAGAATTTCAATTTACTAACTATGTTATCTGCAAAACTCAATTTTTAAACAGAGATATGTATGCATTTAAAAAAAGATAGGTTCTGAGTAACTCTTTTGTTAGGTCAGGTGTCATAAACATAAAATAAAACCATTTTCTATGATATTGTCACGTTTTTATTAAAACTTATGTTGAAGGAAAAAGCTGAATGCTTCCAGACCCTGAAAGAACATACAAGTTATAATTAGCAAAATATGAATTAAGACGACGCTAGCAAATGCTCTGACGTTACTGACGGACTTCTTATATAAAAGGATGAAGATATAGCAGGGTTAATGCAAATATCGTAAGTTTACAATAAAATCGCGTAAGATTATAAACTCTTCCTTCTCAGTAAAGATACGGCGGACATATTGTAAACTATGGACTTCGGATGGTATTTAAAATGATCTGTACACAATATATCGAAAGTTTATCGTAAGCTGTTGATCCCCGCATTAACGCCGGCGTTCACGCGCCATTGTCTTACTATTGTGTCTCTAATTACGCACTCAAAAGGTTAATTTATCGATATTTTTTTTATTTAATTTGGTCTCGTAAAAAATATAACAAAAATATATGTCTTTTTCAATAATCCGGTGAAGTATGGTGCATCTACTAGACATAATATCACATTGAAAGACTTTTGATTTTTAGCTTAAGGTCGTGTGTAGCAAATTATGCGTCAAGCAAAAATTAACTAATCAGTTGAATCACGTAAGCGTAAGGCTACCTCATCACTAATATAGGTGGCTTGCTTAGTCCGTAGAGCCTAGCGAGTTACCTAGAGAGCTACCATGGCTCTGGAATGCAACTGAATTAACAAACATGGGTTTTAGTCAGTAAAAGTCTGTCACACACTCTCGCTTCACCAAGAGTGTGAAAAGTTATTTGATGAAATTCCACCGCAAAAAAACTGAGCAAAGGCCTCTCCCGATGAATTCCAGCTTTTATAAATGATTGCCTTCCCGCCAGACTATAAGAGAGGAATAGGGAATTCAACCTATCTGTATAAAACAAACTGACAAACTTCGGTGGCGATTGAAAGTTGGGATATAGTTCCACGGTGGTGGAACCTTAGACGGCAGCCAGTTCAGGCTTAAACTGTCATTGTATTTTCTCAATTTTAGACAGATTGCGTAGGTACTTAATTGATTGATTAATATCGATAAAAAGAAAAAACAAAATCATATTTTCTTTCCACATTTGCGGTAGGTCGCTTCCACCGAATGCCAAAAGACTTTGTAGATAAACGGTTCGTAATGCATAAAAAAAACTTACAGATTTACAGGTTTCCAGGACAGCCTTAGGAATTGCTGTTGCAAAATTGAATAACTGAAAAAAAAAAAATATACACCAATTATTATGAAAGAATAATTAAAATAAACGCCAGCTATTATTGTAGGTCACGGAATGACTTATTTAACACTAGTTAATCAAAATGGTTTGTGGTGAGTGGTTCAAAATGGTGGAGGAGGCCTTTGCCAAACCTTTGGGCAAACAGACGAAGTTGAAGGTGTCATCGACTCAGCAAAGTTGTCAATATAAGTTTATTTTATGTTAATGCAAATTTTTCTTTTCATTAAAGGCTTATATTATTATTTAATACAAATGGTTGAACTTTTACATCGGTTATTATATAAACAAAAAAAGAACGATGAAACTAAATTAATTACGGTTAAAGCGTTTAGTTGCATCCCTAAAATGCAAGCAGAAGTAAAGATCAGATCTAGAACAACAAATGATAAAGGTTTGAGACTTACAGAAGTTGAAAAGTTTGGTCTAGAAGAGGTAGTCGTGGTCGTTGTTGAAGTCGATGTGGACGAGGAAGATGAGGACGTCGCTGCCACAGTGGGGGTCGCTCCTGCAACCGTCGTATTGGTGGCATTGTTTTGGCAAAAACCCACCCCCACAAGGAACACCAACACCAGAAACAGTTTAATGTGCACTAGAGCCATAATCGCTAACAACTGTACACAGAATCCCTCTACGCTAGCTTATATACCTACCAACACTTTGTTGACAACCGAAACCCATTATGCCTACACGTAAATAATATCTAACTTTTATTTAGAATTTTTCATGGCATCGTTTTGTACGGAGGCCACTTTAAATTTTGTTCTAATGAATATTCAGTATGTTGTAAGCAGGCCAAGTCGTAAGTCTAGGGCATTACTTGCGTTCAAGTCTAATATTGTTTACATGCTATTAGGTATTTTTATTTTTTTTTTTATTTTTATTATTATGTTTTTTTTCGGTGGGCAAATCATCTTATGACATCTCTCGCTCTCGGGCGGAGCGAGAGATAGTGTCAGATTTTTACTGGCTAAAAACTCAACCGTAGTACCGGGGCCGAGTCTTCGTTTCAGAATCAGGGGCCAAGGGGCCCCAGGAGGCTTCTGCCCTGCTGGGCCCCTACAGCTGCTGACATATCATTGAAGCGCGTGGAACAATACGCGCCGTTGACGACTTGGGCCTGGTCCGGACGGTTACCGGACGTTCGGACGGCGAGCTACCCATTGCTAGCCGTCCGCAAGCCCGCGTCTACGGTGGCCGGAAATCGGGATCGGAATCTCGGCGGCGGTTGGGGCGTGAGGACCTTTGCTTCATGCGATCGGCCGCCTCCTTTGCTAGCATTACTGCTTCGCAGGAGGCGACCGCCTGCCACTCCTCCTCGCTCCGGACCATGACTTGTACCAAGCGAGAGGCTGCTTCCGCCGTTAGCCCCCACGAGGACACGGCGTTGCTCTGCCCAAGCGGGGCACACCTCCACCGTGTGCTCCACTGTGTTACGGGCGGTCAACATAATGGTGAAACCCGGGCGTTTCTTCCGCACGAATCCGGTGCAGGAACCTCCCGAACTTACTATGTCCGATGAGAACCTGCGTCATGCGGAAGGTAAGGACGCCGTGAGGTCTTTCCAGCAACGCCTCAAAGAGGGGACTTACCGCCAAGTTTGTGGCGTGCCCAATGCTATTAGGTATGAGATTTAAAACCGCGATGATCATAGCATAGCATAGTCGGCCTTATAATGTTCCCACTGTTGGGACTCAAGCCTCCTCTCTAAGAGAGGGAATGGGCCGTAATTCACCACGCGGGCCCAGTGCGGGTTGGTGGATGTCACATATCTTCGAATTTTTGGTTAAGGACATGCTGGTTTCCTCACGATGTTTTCCTTCACCGTTTTGAGAGCAGTGGTGATAAAACAAATTACGCAAAGTAATGCGTCTGGCTGGGTTTGAACCCGCAACCTAAAACTCGTAAGTCGGGGCCGTTACCACTCGACCACCACTGCTCCCGCGATGATCAACTTTGCAGATTAATTCATGTTTTTTTAGTAGGAAAATTATCAAATAACTTCTCCCGCTCTGAGTCGAGTGAGAGGGAGTGTCAGACTTTTACTTCTAATGAGTTCTCTCACTCTAGGGCGGAGTGGGACGACGTGTTAGACTTATACTTACTAAAACCATATCTATGTTTCTTCAGTTGCCTTTTGCGTTCTAGGACCAGTGGTAACCTTTAAGAAGTCGACCTATGGCCCTAGTAGACTTAGGCCTAGCTGGGTCCCTTTGGTTTGCTGACATTCCTTTGAGGTGCACGTGGAACACTACGGTGGCTGGTAGTTGGGGTCTGTGTCTCGATCCACCCAAACATACCATGTCAGGTAAGGACCTGCGCCATTTAGAAGGTGAGGACACCGTGACGCCTCTCCAATCACTCTTCAAAGATGGGACTTACCGCCATGATGTTTTCCAGGTTCATGGTATCTCTTTCGAACAATCCTGCAAATCTCTTCATGCTTGCAGGCTTCAAGAGCATAAACGAGACCATTTATCTAGCGTGACCTAATTCGATTGCACTCCGCGATATTTTATTTATAAATAGGTAGGAAGTTCACCGCTTCAGGGTAAACAGCCACCCTCTTTCCACTTATCTCCTTTCACAGCTTCTAGGGATAGTCATTTCAAGTATAATAATCATACCTGAGAGGTATTAAACATAAGCAATATATTAAGTAAGATAATGTACTGTGCAATATTGCACTACACAATAATCCTTCTTTTTTTACATGTATATTCTAAATCAATATCTCCCCACCGCCTTAGTTTGTCTGTTCGCGACGAACTTAAATGTACAGAAAGAATTTTTACGCAGTTTTTAGCAATAGTCAAGATTCAAGATTCATTTATTTCGTCAGAATATGGTACATAATTAAGGTCTTAAAATAAATTATTGATCTCATCACATTCTGTCACGTGTGGCGTGCAAATATTTGGTAGGAACATAAATCATTTTTAAAAACAAAAAATATTATGTTAGTAATGAGTTAGTACGAACAAAAATTTACAATTTATGGCATGTCATCTAAAAATATAATGTGGATTAAATTCAAAGTAATATTCAATTGCAAATTATTAGAGAGAGATTTCAAAATTTATAAAAATATTAAAATTATTAGAGATGTCAAAAATTATAAAATTATAATTCAATTAGGATGTCAATGTATCATTCAAATAGTCGTTTAAATTATAATAACATTTTTTGCACAAGTCTTTAAGTTCCTTTTTAAACCCATTTAAATTTAAGTCTTTAATCGATTTTGGGTTTTTATTAAACACTGTAATAGTCAAAGAGTTTAATGAAGTAAGTTTAATTGTATAATACATTTTTAAATAAAAATAGTAGAGAACAGCCGAAAATTTCAAAGATTTGTAACACCCATGCGAAGCTGGGGTGGGTCGCCAGCTTAATATAACGATACCATATGAGTAGATAAACGGAACAGAGGCAAAGCTTCATAAGAACGAACAATATTGTTATCTATTTTGGTAGGGTTGTCACATTAGGTGAAAACCAATTAAATAAAACATTTGTTAAATATTTTTATCATTCAGTATGATATTTTACAAATTACACTCTAATAGTTTAATTTTTATAATTTTTGTATTTAAAAAATTTATTCTTTTAATAATGTGGTAAATTCTGAAACTAACATAAAGTTTTTTGTTGCCAACATTGACAATGTTTATTTCAAGATCGAAATATTCTAAACTTGCTCGAGCAATTCAACAAATGCGATAAAATTATCAGTAGGTATAATTAATAAACCCAATTGTACATCACCATCATTAAAATCATTGTAATTGCTGAGTAAAGAATCTTTGCTCATATCTATAAGTTGTTCAGATCTCTTAACGTACAGTTTTATTTTTAGTATGATATATTTTTACTTTTTTTAGGATTGTTTATACACACAGTACAATAAACCACCATTATTGATAATAAAATACCACGTTTTTACGTTAACATATTTAAACATGTACAAACAAAACAAACAACGTGCGTCGCATAGACCCTAGACGAGTCCACTGACTGAGCCTGCGTTAACCGGTTTTTTCCAGTGTCGTCGCGTACGCAACAAGCGGACAGTGGACACGCACACATTCCCCGTGTGGTTGTAGTAGTGCAACCGATTCGCGCGGTTGTAAGAATATTTTTCTCAGTTCCGTTTATCTACTCATGTGATGATGTGACGATACACTGGAAATTAAGAGTAGGTACCTATTTTTGACCTATTATTATTTTTATAATTTTTTTTTTCTGTACGTGTGTTTGTCACCTAACTCTTTCTCGGCTTGACCGATTTGGATGAAACTTTGTGGTATATTTGAGTACCTCTAGATAGTTTGAAGATACTATTGAACCCGGTAGATGGCGCTGCAATCGGGTTCTCATTTTTTTATCTGATAAAAAGCCAGTTTTTGGGCAGAACGATGTCTGCCGGGACCGCTAGTGATCATATAAATCAGGTTATTTCTCATTTCAGAAATCACAAGAATACCAGGTACCACAACTAAATTTATATTACCCTATCGAATATAATAATTAATCAAAGCTAAAAGCTGGTATTCATAATGAATCATAGGAAACGCTGTGAAAAGCTGTCACACATTTCACTGCACTTCGCTAAATACGCCAAAATGTCAGAAGTCAGGTGTTGGTTTGCAAACAAAGTTTGAATCTATTGTGATGGTTGGATGGTAGTTTCGGCTTGTATTAGTACTGGTTATTGAGGAAAACCTTATTTAGTAAATTGTATCTTTGTTCTTTATGGTAGACTTGGGTAGAAATTGTATATAAACCTTTCCTTTGTTTTAAATTGGGGAATTATCAAATAACTCCTCGCGCTCTGAGATAGAGAAGGAGTTTCAGATTTTTACTGACTGAAACCCACCTCGGACCCATATGTCATCACTGGCAACTCGCACTGGTCATAGACTTTCGTCTCGAGACACTGTGGTATATTGGATGAGAAGATACCGCGCAGCGCGCAGCGTCTCGAACACTGCCCAGCCGAGTCGGATTCGACGGTTGACCTCTTTCTCGAAATTAGATCTACCCAACGGGACTGTCTGTCCAAGGTAAACGTAATCGTCCACAACTTCGAGTATAGAGTGTCCAATCTTGATAGGAGTGGGTGCTCCATGGTTTTTTGTCATGACTTTAGTTTTGTCCATGTTCATTTTAAGACCCACTCTTTCGGAAGCTCTACTGAGGTCATTTAGCATTGTGCTGAGCTCTTCCGTAGTCTCAGCCAATTATCATCCGATGGATGCAAGACGCACAGGACCGTTCATTGAGACATTTGCGACATTTGGGGGAGGCCATGTCCAGCAGTGGACGTATATCGGCTGAAATGATGATGATGATGATGATGAAATCCACCTATGTTCCTTCAGTTGCCCTTTGCATTTCAGGACCACGATAACTCACGCGGTCAATCCTGCAACCCTGGCAGGCATCGATCCTAGACTGAGTACCTTGCGACGTAATTACATCGGTGCACCAAAAAATATTTACAAACCAAGTTACAGTAAATGTGACGTCAATTAAAAACACAACAGTACCTCCGCAATATTATTATACGAATGAAATGGCAGATGCAAGCATACAAAATGCAGGTACCGTCAACACAAAAGAACATTGTGCGTTCCACCTCGTCGTTACGTGGATGCTGTCTGTACAAGTAAAAACTACACCAGCTACCTTTTCCCTGCAGGCTAGACATACATGATTCAAAACGTTTGCTTCACGTTCGCTTACATTTTAAACAAATGGTGACACACAGGAATACAATGCTTTAACTATCGCAAATTGTGATTGGCATCCTAAATGAGGACAGCGGAATTGTGCTTTTAGAGAATTTCAGATAGGTAACATTTATCTTGCGAGTTCTATTAAAATATAACCTTTATCAGAGGCCTTGCCACGAACTCTTAACGCGATCCATTTTACGACCTAAACTGAACTGTTAAAGGGATGGCGCTTAAAAGGGTGTATAGCTCCATCCCTCTTTGTCGTTCGCACTCCTGACATTTTAACACGGCATAGTAAGGCCCCAAAAAGGTGTTTAAACATGTACGTATATAATATAATAATAATATAATATTTATTCATTCAGAAGCCTAAGGGCACCTTCACTGGGACACCATGGCGGCGCGACCAGTTGCACCGCCATGGTGTCCGTAAGCTACCAAACTGGACACCATATAGACACCAGAGTGGCTATCCCACACTGAGACAGTATCAAAATGGACCTTAAGTGCACGCGTCCGAGATGATCGTGCTGCCAAATTGGTTGCGCAACGAAACGAACACCAGGTGAGTAACTCTTTATAGAGGTGTATACATTTTGTTGGTAGCGGCGACTGGTTGCGCCGCCATGGTGTCCCGGTGAATTATAGCCCTAATACAATCGGAGAGAAACATTCAACAAAAGATCATATATAAGTTTAATCCTAATTGTGATTAGGCTAAGTGTTGATACGTGCATATAAACTTGAGGCTTTTGATACCCAAACTAGGACATGCGTCCTGTATCTTTCTTTTTTTCATTAATGCTTGTATGAGATCAATATTAAATTAGAATTAAAATTGAAAATAATAACAATTAAATTGAATAGTAATAAAAATCGGATATAAAATAATAATTAAATTGATATTGATACATTGATACGATGTTATTGTCTGTTTTTCAGACATTTCTACGTTGACTTTATGTTGAAATCTGCCCACCTCTTTAACGACACTGACATGTATTATTTTATTTGACAAACAATAATAATTTCTCAGAACAAAATACGGTCAACAAGGAAGATAAGGAAACAGGATCGTCAGATATAGTTGAAGTTTTCATAGAAACCGATGGAATCGAATAAAACACGATGATGGATATGAATGAAACATAATTATATTTATTATTATTTATTTATTATTATTTATTCATAGTACATAAATAAACAACTCGTATAGTAAAATTTAATGTCAATGATGAATATAGTTAATTCAAATGTGGAATCGAAATTGATCAAGAATTTTTTCTATATTTAATTTATAATTTTGTATATTTGGGATTAAATGGGTTTATTGTTAATAAATGAACCAGTCATTAACTAAATTAAAATTCATTCATATCCGTCCGTCAGTTGCCATGAAAACGACCCTGGTTACTTATCACCTTTGTTGACTGTACTCACAAGGAAACTTGCTTCAGCGACAGAAGATTGATCGCTAGTCTCGCTCATGAATGTCTTAAATTCGTCCTAATTGTATTGTCTCGAAATGAAAACAACGATTTAAAACAAATCAAAATATGTATGAGTACTTTTTCGTAAACGCAGTTAATCCACTCGATTATGCTCATTCAATCCTAGAAATTGAAAGCGGTGTGTATTGAAATAACGCTCTTGTTTACGTAAGAGGAGAGCTAACCTAGTTACATGCAGCATAACTAAGGTACCAGTAACTAGATAAATGGCCGCTTAAAAGCGAACTGTCGTCAAACAATTAGTTCGAGACGGTTTTGCCGAGTCGCTCGACGACGCACTAAGATCGGCCTGATTAGTCCTCTCGGAAAAACAGTGTGAATTTACATACTAAGCGTTAATAACAGTTAATCTATACTAGTCCATATGAATATTATAAAGAAGAAAGATTTGTTTGTTTATTTGTAAAGAATCAACTCAAAAATTAAGTAGAATCCTACTGTATTCCTGAGTGACATACGCTATACAACATTGTTTTTTGTAAGTATATGCGAAACCTGAATATAGTTTGTTCAGAATCAGTAACTGGATCGATTGCAATCATTTTTACACCATGTTTGGTTACAAAAGAATGTAAAAAAGGTCGCAAGTTGGACACCACCGACATTAAGTACAAAAAAGGTCACGCTAGGTCACAGCGGGCATTAGGCGCCAACGTACAACTGGGTGCGGGAGCAAAATAACCCCTCAGTCACCCGGATGGCCCGGTGACCATGTATTTTTGCGGACCACCAAGTAACATAACAAGCTTATAACTTTGTGATTTTTCGTGATACAGGGTTGAAATTTTGTACATAGATTCTTTACATGAAAATACTAGATACGTGTTTCGGGTTTCGCATAAACTGAACATAATGTTGTATATTTTCTACTTTAACGCGGGCGAAGCCGCTGGCAGAAGCTAGTGAATTTATAATCTTGTGCTGGCCACTTAAAGGAGGATCCCGAGTACTTTTATTCAATAATTTAAAAACACTGGAAGTGACGTTGGAAAACGGAAATTGTATAAAGCACCTACTAACTTCCACCAGTGATTTCGCACGCGTGTAAAATAAAGTTATGCGAAGAGAGTACTCCCGAGATAAAAAGTATCCTATGTTCTATTCTAGGACATGGTCTACCCGAGTACCAAATTATATCCAAACAATAATAATAAAGGAGTAAACCAAAATCCGCTCAAAAGAGTAACCCAAAAGGTTGTCACGCTTAATTGGGATTGATCGGATCACGTCAGCCGCAAGCACAGAGACCATTGGGCAAGTGACGTAACGCAGTGGGTTCCTGCAGGGGGAAAGCCTCGTTGAGGCCTAGAAAGAGGTAGGTGGGATGATCAGGACGCGTACCCCAAGGACTGGTTTGAAAAGGCACGGGAGAAGAATATCTGGCTCGACTTGGGGGAGGCCTTTGCCCACCGGTGGGACAGTAAGGGCTAAGATAAAAACCCAATATCATCGCCCTATATCTTTCTTTTCATATGTCGCAATAGGTTCCCATCCACCGTGGGTTGTTCTTGGGTACACTAGCATAACACGTGTAAGGAAAATCGTCATTTGGTACCACGTTCCATGAAAAGTGTCCAAGAGGCTTCCGCGACTTGGCTTCGGCCCCTTGTACGCTTTCCAAACGGCCAGGGTCCTGAGATGAATAAATACATAAAGGAGTACACACACATACAGATCTTTTTACCCTTTTTAATATTAGTGTGATATAACTACGTTTAAATGTAGCTAATCGATATTATGTATTTCATACAACGTAATATATTTTACAATCGCTACTATATAACAAAAGTTATAAACGAACCTGTTTACAACATCTCGCATCATATAAAATGTCTAACTTTAAAGGGTTTGTGTAAAATTTAATCGATAAACGGAAACGGTTCAGCTCTCGAACTGAGTACGTACTCAAGTAGCCATTGACCTTTTTTTAGCCTGAATTGACGGCACTTTACAACATACAAATACAATATGTGGGTATGTCCATTGAAATCTCAACCTACCTGCGCTATTCTACACCACTAAAGTATCTTTTGACGGACGAAATTGAGAGTTTAGGGCTGAAAGTATAAGGTTATTTTCTTTTCTATAAACAGGATAAATAAATTACTTTTTTTTTCACAAAGAGTTCTTTCGACATACAACACATATATACCGTTGGATAAGTCTGTAGATCTGGCATTACTTTGGCGGTATCTTTGTAACAATTAACTATCTAATTCTCGAGTACCAACGAGTATTTCAATTACAAATAAGGTCTTTATTCCATTCCACTGAAGGTTGACAGAAGGAAAACTCCATTTCATTGAATAATAAAGTATAACGAATGTTGTATGTAGAGAGTGCTCTTGACACGTTGGACAAAAGCAATCCTTAGGATGTGTATACACAGAGAATAAAGTATCCCGAAAACTGATGCTCTGTAACTATGTAAGTAACATGGTTTGAAGAGCGAGGTGGCTCAGGTAGTCGCATGTCAGAGACGTAAACTGGAGCGAGTTTGTCGTGTGTCCCGGGCTTAATCCATTTGGTTCTCTAGTTTGGTACGTCTGCAGACACTTTGAGATAGATTATATGATACTTTTGGTATATTTTGTTAATGTTACTGTAGTTTCATCTCTCTGCTATCATTGTTGGTACATCGAGGAAGGTTAGTGAAATATCTTGACTAACCACGTTATTACATGAATCGTATTCCTACACACAATTTCTTGAAGTCTAAATCTAACTTGCATTGGAAACACTATACTGCGCTCCAAAACATATATCATTGACGTGGCTCAGAAAGCTACCCAGCTTAAGTGGGACTGGGTAGGATATATTTGCCACATGCCAATGGAGCGGTGGACCTGTAAAACACAAAATTGGTGCCCTGAAATCGCGAGACGGGGTCGCGGCACACCACGAAGGACTTTTTTTTTAATAAGAATCTTGTCCCATACTAGGAATTGCTCCTGTATTATGGGTTCATTAACAAACATGTAAACTCGTACACAAGACACCCAGACCCGGAACAACTATATTTAGGCCATACAAGAAGAAGAGAGAAAATTTGGTCTATTTATGTAGCCACCTATTGGGCCCAAACAGTTTGACGAATTTACTATTGAATCGAAAAGAAGAAGAAGAAGAATGCCATACAAATATTGATTCCTTGCAGGAATCGTACCCACGACGCGCAGTGCAGTAGCTTTCACAGTTTTAACAGTACCTTTCAGTTAACTGGTTTTAATATGAATATGGTAATATTTCGTCAATAAAAAAGAGTGAATCTACCCAATCTCTTTGATGCAAGTGAGCACACCAATATTTTGTTAATAACTTTAAGTAATGCAACCATGCTAAAATCGTTCTCATATAAATTTTGATTTCCCTTGGTAATTTTTTTATGTTTTGAGGAGAAACGGAAAAGGGGAAAGTAGGTACTTACTACAAAATATTTTATTCCGAATTTGGATGCTCCGATTTTCAAGTCTGTCATGATACATAAGAATTATAATGTTTAGCTATTATTAAAAATCACAAAATTTGTTTTACCGAAAGTCAACAAATTCACAAAAGTTGTTTTATGTGATTTATTTGTTTTCTGATTTTCACAAGTGTAAAATGTTTGATGGTTTCTTGGTCTGAAAAATGATATTCCGATTTCCAATACTTCGAATAAACTGCTTAACTTTGGTTTTTTATTCTGATTCAATGAGTATAATATTCAGTTACGCATATATGTTACCGGCAATCTGTATATTTCGGTTATTCTATACAATACCTAGGCAATGTATAGAATAACTGGGGCGTCCAGGCAATGTATGAAATATTATGAATATTATTGTCCATTCCTACTTTACCGAGGTAGTGTATACAATTCTTAGGGATTATAAAGAACACCTCTTGGTCTACCGGCAAAGTATAAAATATCATAATTTATATGTCATGATTTTTGTCTATTTATGTTCAATGTTAACCGACCTCCCCATAAAATGACGGGCAAATAAAACATGTTCTATTACTTAAAATCGATGTGTGTAAAAGACGAGAGCAGGGATGGAATTGACGTACCTAATTTTAGGGCACCCCGAGATGGACAGGTTAGGTTAGAAGCCTTAGCCTTCGTGGTTATTTTTTTATAACCACCCAGTAATAGAATACTTACTTTAAACCCCGCGGACAGAAATAGGACCATATTGCTTATACATCATAAAATTAACGTTAAATTAATAATTCTTCTGGCTATAAGTAATGTATTGTAATTTGCTTACAAGTAAGTTGTTATTAAAATAACCACGAAGGCAAAGGCGGCCTTCAAACCTATCCTGTCTGTGTCGTGCCCTGAAATTACGTCACCTCCTTCCCTGCTCTCGTCTTTTACACAAATAACCGGCTGAGCACTCGGTATTGTATACTTAGGCCAAGTATAAAATAAATAATATTTCATAGATTACCTACACGTTTTAGGTATTCTATACATTGCCTAAGTATTGTATAGAATACCAGATTATACAGATTGCCGGTAACATTTATATTCAAAATTTGTAAGTAACGTTTAATATAATAAAGAAACATCTATTTCGTTATTAATATTTCTGTATAATATATTTTTTTCTGTGTTTTTTCTTTTCTATCTGTATAGGTACCAGAGTCAGATACCATTTACCCGAATCCTTTGGGTTAGGTTAGAACAGTGATCATTGAAATGCAAAGATGAGTGAGCGAAGCGAGTTTACCACACTACCAACGGTAGTTCCGTTAAGTGCCAGATCTCCTCAGGAGACGCCCCAGACATAGGGTGTCGCCAGGCGATCCGTGGCCACCGTAGGCTCGGACTTGCAGATGACGACCAATGGGTAGGTCTGTTGCCGCCTGATCGTCCGGTAACCGTTCGGACCAAGCCCGAGTCGTTGAAAGCTCGTAGTAGTGAACATGCGCGCCTCAAAGAGAAGTCGGAGAATTTCTAAAAAGGAAACCCGTGGTCCCAGAACGCAAAGGGCAATTGAAGGACACTGGTGTGGTTTTAGTAAGTAAAAGTCTGACACGCCCTCCTGTTTCACCCCAGAACGAGATAAATCATTAGATGATTTTCACCTTCCTAAAAGAAATATGTATAAACCCCTATTTTTTAATTAGTAAATAAAAAATGGGACTCTATCCGTACCCGTTACTAGTCATATTTGTGTAGTCAAAAGTAAAAAAAGAAATCCCAAAATTGTCCACGAAAAGCCAATACAAACTATTGGCATGATTTACCTTTTCTTTTTACTAGAAATGAAAACTACGTTATATGTTCAATATACTGGGAATCAAAAGCAAAAAGAACCAGGTCTTTAAACCGTAACCGAACGAAGATACCTATAGAAGCATTGCTAGTATATTTTTGTCAAGCGTTACCTATTTTCCTTATATTATAATGAAATAGAAATAGAATATGTAATATCTTGAATAGGAACCCTATTGATGAAATTGAGTAGGTAAGTTGGTTATTACTGTTATATTTTTTTCACACTCGCAGTTTTTCATTGCTAAAACTAGTAAATAAAATAAGTGACAAAAGAATCGAAAAGATACGCGTTAGTGTTGTGATAGCGATTGACATTATTTAATGCATACCCACCATTAACAACAAAACCAAAACTATATTTAACAATCATCATCATCATCATTTCAGCCGAAAGACGTTCACTGTTGGACATAGGCCTCCCCCAAATGTCGCCATAATGACCGGTCCTGTGCGTCTCGCATCCATCGGATTCCCGCGACCCTCACCAGGTCGTCGTTCCACCTTGTGGGAGGCCTTCCAACGCTCCATCTTCCAGTACGTGATCGCCATTCCAGAACCTTTCGTCCCCATCGACCATCTATTCTGCGAGCAATGTCCCTGCCCACTGCCACTTAAGTTTGGCGATTCTTCGGGCTATGTCTGTAACCTTGGTTCTCCTGCGGATATCTTCATTTCTGACGCGATCACGCAAGGAAACTCCGAGCGCCGGAAAACACAAAAACAAGGAAACACCGTTTTTCTATTTTTGTCGCCATTCATTTATTCATAATCAATCAATAGCCTGTACAATATTTTCATAAATTGAGAGATATTTTGGGATATAAACAAACGCTCATAACTGTACTGTTTATGAATATTATTTATTGAGACTTTACTTAAATAATAACAAGACCTATTCTTTTAAGTCCTTTAAGTATTTTTACTAATTCAAAAAACTTTTTACTAAAAAAATATAACCGACTTCCCTAAAAAAGCCCCAAAAAGGATCAAAATAACTTTAATTTCGGAAGTCGGTGTTTCTCGGTATTGTTTGTTTTTTATTTAACACCGACTTCCGAAATTAAAGTTATTTTGATCCTTTTAGTGTTTTTTTTTTTGTGAAGTAGGTTATTTTTTTTGTGGCAGTCGGAATAAAATTTTTCGTATTTATGTAGTGTACCCGTTTGGACGATGCCAGTGATATTCATTGAGTTTCCGCGCCCACGTTCGTCAGACCACATCCATATGTCCAACAAGCAGTGGTATATCTCGAAGTTCTACATTCTTAGAATTTTATGTTTATCACTGTTCCCAGAATGTAACTTCGAAATTGACAAATAAAATCAAAAACTAACATTTTATCGAAAAATTGTACTTCATAATTTCACCTCACAGCACTCTCTCGCGGCGAAATAGAATTATCAACCGTTTCGGCGGAAAACTGCAGTGAAATGGCTTTTAAAGTTTATTTTTTTTTAAGTTCCGTCGAGTCAAAAGTTAAACCGCGATATTGAATTTTATTGTAACCCTTCAGCGGTTACTGAAAACCTGATAAGTGGTTAGTTATACTTTCTACATTAAGACGATAAGAGTCCATTTAGAAAGGTTACCGGTTGGAATTCTGAAAGAAAAATAGCGAGTTGAACGCTTTTTGCTTGACTTTTTGCTGTAATTTAGTAACCTAAGTAACCTTTAATCTAGGTAAGGTTTTAAACTAAAGCGTATTACTTATCTATCTATCTATTTATATATATAAAAGGAGAAACTGACATATCAACGTACAGCCGAAACTATAGAGCCTAGGAGCGTGAAATTTTGCAAAAGTGTTCCTATTATGACGTAGGCAAGCACTAAGAGGATTTTCCAAAGTTCACCCGCTATGTGGATGAAACGGGAGTCCAAAGTATGTCTGAAGAAACCTACTATCACGCGGGCGAAGCGTCTGGCAGAAACTAGTTGAAATATAACTGGATTTTATTTCAGAAACATCCTCACGTGATGTCACTATGATGTAATTTGCGTATTGTTTATAATGTTGGAGGTAGAGTCACGGAGGCTTTCTCACTTAACTAAAACATGTTTACCAAGATCCGCGCAATTTAAATACGGAAATGTGGTGGGTGTATTCCGGCGCGCCTTGCTCGGTTCGCATCCGGATTTAGACCCGAAGTGAAAGCTAAGCTCACTCATACTTATACGGGAATTACCTTATTAGTAATGTTCCTATGAGAAAAAAAGGAATTATTATTTCTTTCAAAGAAAACGTCGTTTTATGGTCGAGGAAATCCCAGTCAGCTGCGGTAAAACTCTCAGCGTAATATTTAGGTCTACTTAGACCACATATCACTAAATATATTTGAGATAAACGTATAGCTTGTCTATACATATCTAAACTAATATTATAAAGAAGTAAAGTTTGTTTTTTTTTGTTTGTAGGAGCTAATCTCTGTATTTACTGGTCCGATTGCTAAAATTTTTACACCGATAGAAAGCTGCTTTATTCCTGAGTAACATAGGCTATATTTTATGGGAAAAAGCTAGTGTATAAATAAATTTGAATAGCCTGTTTCTAATATCAAAATGTATTTTTTACTAATTGCATAGAATGTGAATTCAATAAGTACAACAAAAATGCAATTTTAAAAACTGTTTGTCTGTCTGTCTGTCTGTTCTGGCTAATGTCCGAAACGGTCGGGTGGATTTAGATGGGACTTTTATTGGTAGATAGCTGATGTTATAGGGAGTAACTTAGGTTATTTTTAAATTATTTTAGAAAAAAAAATAGGGTTTGTAAGCTTAAAAAAACTTCTTGAAATTGTGACCAAATGGTTTTTTTTTATTTTTTTCCGGTGGGAAAATCATCTTATGACATCCCCCGCTCTTGGGCGGGGCGGGAGATAGTGTCAGACTTTTATTGACTAAAAACCAACTCCTGTTCCTTCGTTATCTTTCGTACCAGGGCCGAGTCTTCCTTTCAGAATCAGTGACCAAATGGCATGGTGCTGTTTTACGAGTCTGACGCGGACGAAGTCGCGGTCACCTGCTAGTTGAAAACATAATTCTTTCTTTAACGTCATCAAATTATTGACAGAAATAGAACGATGTTTTAAATTCATCTAGCGCTAAATGCTTGCTGACCTTCAAAATATTTCACCACACTCTTGAAATTATATTTTGTCCTAACTGCGGTTAGTTTTGAAACTAATAAAACATTTTATAACTTTGATCAATTTTCTTTGAAGCTACAGTTTGTATTATTACTGGCAACAAACCACATTAATATAAGTATGTTTTACGCCTTATTTACATTTCAATAATTGATATTGCCTCTTCGAACTCTGCAGCTTCGAACCGGTTTGACCAAATTCTAACATCAATAGCTTTTTTTTAGGTGTATCATCCAATTACTTCCTCCACTCTTGGGCGGAGAGGCGGAGCGGGAGGGCGTGCCAGACTTTTACTGACTAAAACCCACTCCTGTTCCTTCGTCTCAGGGCCGAGTTTTCCTTCCAGAGACAAACCCTTGGCCCCAGTAGGCTTCGGACCATGGCCTGTACCAAGGCCCGGCGCGAGAGGTTGTTGCCGCCGAACTCCGCCACGACGACAAGGCGGTGCTCTGCCCAAGCGGGGCAAACCTCTACATTGTGCTCCACCGTGTACTCCGGGCGGTTCACACAAACATCAATAGCTTAACTTAAGCTTAGGATACATTTTTTCTATAATATGTCATATCGCATTAATTTAATATTTCACATTGGTTACCTAAATAAATAAATAACTAAATTGCAATTAGAAAACTGTAGTACTAATTTGTGAAGGTCAGTGCATTTTGTGTTTTGTGGTGCAAATGGGACTTACTGCATTCTAGGACAAGTGAACCTTGATAGACCAACACACAACATCGACCCCATAAGATTCGAATGATTAAATGTGCGTCGTGCGTCGAGTTCCAGATATCCTAGCTGACACTGATATTCTTTTGAATCCCGCCCTGCACGGATGCAAATAGCGGACAGTTTCAACAAAATAAATTAGTGTTATGTTGTGTACCTGTTAGATTAATTAACATGTTAAATATTGAAAATAATACCTTTTATTTGTTTATCAATAAATTAACTAATATTTGTTTATCAATAAATTAACTAATTTAATATTGATAATACAATGTGTTGCTGTGAACACAGTTAATGACTTAATCGTAAAGCTAGCTTCTGCTAGGTATTTTTCGTAAAAGTAGTAAATATATATAGCCCTATGTCACTTAGTGATAAAGTAGCATTCTATTGCTAAAAGTTTTTTTTTAATCCGGTACTTTTGAATTTATTCATTACAAACAAAAATATAAATGTTTCCTCTTTATAATATTAGTATTAGAAGTAAAGATTTGATTTATTCCTATAATGATATGATACATAACAAGGCCACTGTCCTAGGTTCATTGCCTACCTACAGTTCTATATGTCGTGGCCAGATCTTAGAATTCGACACTTCATGATATGGCCGACTAAAACTGGCCAGATTGTTGAAACGTTAACGTTTGATGATTTGTCAATCCTCGTTTGACCATATCATTGATGTAGGATTTCTATGATAATAAAAGGTCCAAAGAAAGTAGGCCAAACGAGGATTGATATACTATCAAACTTTAACGTTTAAAACGATCTGGCCAGTTTTACTTGGCCATATCATGAAGTGATCAATTTCTAAGATCTGGCTATACGACATATACATAATTGCAGCGCAAAGGCCTAAATCTGTAACTAGGTAATTATCGCAGGTGACCATACTCCTAGGATAAAAAGTATCCTAGTATCCTAAAATCCTAGTATCCTATAAAAGTATCCTAAAAGTGCTATTCCAGGATAATTGTTTACCCGTAATCAATTTTAATACTATTGTAGCGATATCTATGGCGCTACATATGAACTAAACTACAAAATCCTGCCACGCCCATTTAGAGTTCTCCGCGTGATTTGAACATATACCTACAAAAGCCCGAAATCACCTCTTGAGTAGTTATCTAAACCAGACATAATACCAGTCTGGTCGGAAGATCTTCCCAGCTACCACAAACGCACCACACAGCATACCTCCAAACTGTTACCTCTGGTATTTCTTTTAAATTCGTTCAGACTTTTGAGCGGGAAGGAGTAATAAACATACACACGCACACATACGTACAAACTTCGCTTTTATAATATTAGTGTGATGTGATAAACCGACACGTGGAAGAATAATGGATTTATTCTTCCTTCATTTGTTATTCTCACAACAATCGGAGCCTGAAATCGATACTTGTACTTTTATAGATGTTCTATCGACGGAACGCTCCAAATTGAATCGAATACAAGGAGTAGGTACAACAAATGCTTGTCATGCTTACCCTATGGCCCGGGCCTATTTAAGGCAGCCGTAAACTCGTAAAGTCGTAACACAGTTTGAGCAGCCCAGGATGCTCCAGGAAATTCTACTTGCCTTATCCTTTCACGTAGAAAATTAAATGTCTCGCGTAATATCCGCGGGCCTGACTCTGGTTTTGGCAGTTGATCTACTTGGGTGTCGTACCTGCTTGCGGCCGCCGTAATGCTAGCTATATAAATAAATTGTTCTTACCCAATTCTAGAACGGTATTCCACTAATCGATAGTCGGTACCTGTTTGGGTATATAGTTATCAGGATGTATCGCTTTTGCTTTGATTCTAAACTGAACTAAAATTACGCTAGCTCTCTCGCTATCGTGTGAGGATACCGTTGCTTTAGCATAGTCTAGTGATTATATTCGATAGATAAGTTTAACGGAAAAAGCTATTAGCCGCTAGTGGCTCATACAAAGGCTTTTCATAGGCAATAACGTAGTAAAATATTGAAAATGTATTCCTACTTTTTCCTCAGAGAGCTAGTGTGTTTCAATAGAGTAGGTACCTACTTACTTTTTCTTTTAAGTGGAATATCATCAAATAATTCCACTCTCTAGATTAAGGGGGTGGGAGGGTCTGACTTTTACTGACTAAAACCCATCTGTGTTCCTTCAGTTGCCCTTTGCGTTCCAGAAACACGGTAACTTTTTCGATCAATCCGGCGGCATTCGCCCTAGTGGCCCCCGTCCATTTTGCTGAAAACTTTTTGAAGGGCGCGTGGAATGCATCGCACCGTCGACTCGGCAAATCACCTTGTGACTCCCGATGCCTGGGGATTTACTCGTAATAGACCTATCATATGAATCAGTTAAAATACCTTTACATTACATACCTTCTACATAAAATAAAAGTAAAATTCGAAAAAAAAATAAGATGAAAAGAGAGAAACATCGACACATAATGAAAGAAAATTTTATCAAACACTGATATTACCCATAAACTTACATTTCAATCGTTAACATTATATAATAATAAACTATTTATAAAAGTAAAATAAATACTAAAACACGTTTCGACGATACACATTTTTACTCTTTGTTCGTTTTATGTCGTTCCCGTTGTAACCTAATTTATTCTATTTTCAAAGGACTTTACTGGAAACTGTTTAATGTGTCTGATGCTGACAATAAGTCCCCTTTAAACAAGTATAATGAAATAAAACATCAGTGGAATAGAGAACCTTTTCGTTTTCTTTGTAGTGAGGAAGTTGAAGACTGAAGAGCGTCGAACAATGTGCGGTGATTGCTTGTCGGTTCATTGTACGTCTGTTGTCTCTACTGAAGTAACAGGTGGCCTTACTTAAAGTTTTCTTTATAAATATATGAAGGATATTTTACACTTATGTACCTACATTTGGGGAACTCATAATATCTAGAGTACCTATGTGGCAAATAGCAGTGAACACGTATAGGTATTCAGTTTTAGCAATTACTTTAGGTAACCAATCAATCGTTAATTTCTGTAAAACTGAAAGAAATCTACACTAATATTACAAGCAGTACCATTGTGCTCTTCTATCTGCTTTTGTTCTTTTAATTTTTAAGTGTTTGTGTATACATAAAGAGGTAAACTTTGTAATTTTGTTTATAGGAAGTAATCTTTGGAGCTGCTGAACCGTTTTTGAAAATTCTTTCACCAGTATCAAGCTACATTATTCCTGAGTGACATAGGACATATTTATATTTGATTGTAAATAATAATATTTTTTTACCCCAAAAATATTTCACGCCCGTCGTCGAAGCGAGCACGGGTCAGCTAGTAGTAAGGTAACATTAATATTGCTATGTAATGCGAGCAAAATTATAATTGAACCGTAGTATAATAGTTATTTAGCAACTTTGTCTACTTATATTATTTTATACCTGCTAACAGAATATATAATTCTGTATTTTATAACAGAAGACTTGTTATTGGCTGTCAATCTTAATTGTCGTTTTTATTGTATATCATATCGATTGTTTTAGCAGTAAGTCTTCCATATCATTCAAATTAATAAATAATCTACTCTTCAATGGATAAATAATCTACTCTTCAATGGCTGTGACTATAGACAAGTTACATAAAATGCTGGAACAATGTAAAAATACTAACTGAGCGAAGCTTATCATTCTGCCGACGACTGTGTTTACTGCTCAGTCGCTGAACTCGTAAATTCTGTTTAAAATGAGTCTAATTTAATTACTCGAGGTCTGATGGTTTAATTCGTGATCTCTTTAGATCCAAGCCCACTCGAGCGAGCTGTAGAAATTACTGCAATCACCAATTCAAATCATAGTGAGCCTGGCCACTCAAAATAATTACCTATGTAGTTCGTTCCACGCGGTCTCTGGTCAACCGATTGACGTGTCACCCACGTGAAACAATTTATGTTCTGTATGTGCTTCTAAGTGATCGAATTAATGTACTCAGTTTTCATTATATCAAGTTTAAACGACCCCAAAGCAGCCCCTTTGTATCTAATGGATACTTCCCGAAGATTTTTTTTGCTACTTACAACCTCACCACAAATTCGTTACGGTGCGTTTATCGAGTCAATGTATCGTATTTGGTTTTATTTGCAAAATGGCCCCATTCTGTAATTTATAAAACCCCCAATTTTATGAAACCGTATTCATTACAGATAATATCTTAAATATTTTTTGTAAATAGCTATTTAGTCAGCAATAACGAATGTAGGAAAACGTAATCTCATTTAGGTTTGTCGCTCTCTCCTTTGTGTAGGTACATATATCTCTTAAAATATTAAAAGAGGGAAAAAGAAAATGTTTCTTACACGCTGTTAGATACATATTTTTCCATTATTTAATATTGATGTTCCGTATTTATCTAATGATCAATATAAGCTGCTTCTTATTTGAAGTCCCATCAAAGTCGCTCAGATCAAAGAGATCGTTTTGGGCCGAATAACTACAAGTATCTTTTGTTTCAATCCGAATGTTATCTGCAGCTTTGAAACCGTTCTAATCATTCGATACCTTTAAATTAATTTCACCCCACAGACGTTTGGATTGCAGTTAAAATTTTAGAAGTATGCTTCAAAGATAAAACAGACTTTGTGGAGAGTGATAAACTTTTAGCTCTTTGGCCCGATCCCTTGTAATATATGAATAATAATCACAAGTTATTATACTCGTACATAGATTACCTTGTTACTCGTATTACAATAGCTGACCCGACAGACGTTCTGTCTTAGCGATGAACTATCAAACGCACAGTTTTTTTTTTATTTTCTGCGTAACTTTCTTATTTCTTTTTCTTAAGATACTTTTCCTGATAATAACAGACATATCAAAAAAAGAACGAGTGAAATTGGTCCAGCCGTTCACGCGTGATGACGTCATCATCATCATCATCATTTCAGCCGATAGACGTCCACTGCTGGACATAGGCCTCCCCCAAACGTCGCCACAGCGAACGATCCTGTGCGTCTCGCATCCATCGGATTCCCGCAACCTTCACCAGGTCATCGGTCCACCTTGTAGGGGGCCTTCCGACACTGCGTCTACCGGTACGCGGTCGCCACTCCAGAACCTTTCGGCCCCAACGGCCATCCGTTCTGCGAGCAATGTGCCCTGCCCATTGCCACTTTAGTTTGGCGATTCTTCGCGCTATGTCGGCAACCTTGGTTCTCCTGCGGATATCTTCATTTCTGATTCGATCACGCAAGGAAACTCCGAGCATAGCCCTTTCCATTGCCCTTTGGGTGACTTTGAGCCTTCTGATGAGGCCCATTGTGAGCGTCCACGTTTCGGAACCATATGTCATCACTGGCAACACGCACTGGTCATAGACTTTCGTCTTGAGACACTGTGGTATATGACGTGATGACGTGACCAAGGGAAATAGGGATTATTTATTTGTTTAATCTTCATGCTACCAAAGGTACAAAGGCGGACTTAATATCTTAGGCATTTTATATCTGAGTGGTATAAAATGCCTAAGATATTATGATATACCTAGGGTGGTGGAGAGACAATATGGCAGGTGTATAAAAATAAAACATAATTTAGAAGACAAGGATTACAAAAGTGTTTAGTTTATGTGGCTTAAATAAACATATGCACATAGGTATTATCTATCTTTATATATATAATTCTTCTGTACGTGCATTTGTCACCTAACTCCACCTAAACGGCTTGATCGATTTGGATAAAATGTTGTGTGTATATTTAAATGGGTCCCTGGAAGGTTTTAAAATACAATTGGACCTGGTAGGTGGCTCATTTTTATTCTGGCCAGGAGCCTGCATTTGGACAGAACAACGTCTGTCTGGAACGCTAGTACATATTAGTAAAGAAGTTTTTCGAGATGTGAGTTTTTGATAGTTTTGGGATTCATTTTTATACATATACTCGTAGACAGGTTGTTTGATGTTGATTCCATTGCATATTACACAACAAAGATAATATCTTAGCGTCCAAAGGCAATTGGATCAGCAATAACTATTAGCCGTGTTCTCATGGCTGCATGCCGTCGTCACAAGTCCGCTTGCCGGGCTTAGAGATTGGGAGACAGCTTATGCAGCTATCTCCGGGAACGACAGATGTTTTGCTATTGAGAGAGATAAACATGCAACTGCTAGTGACATTTCTAATTCTCGATAGCTAAGATAAATTATTAAACTAAATCAATTCACTTCCTTTGCTGTAGGTAGGTATGGTAGAGACATATATACAGAAATAACATTATGAAAGCGAAAATTGGTGTGTTTGTTACTCCTTCACGCTCTACCGGCTTGACTGACCTGCCCTGAAATAGGACATATATATATATATATATATTTATAAGTAATAAATAAATAAATATGATAATTTTTATTCCAGGAGAAAATTCCCTTGGGATAATTAATTTTCTACTTTCACGCGGGCGAACCAAGAGGCAGGAGAACCAAGGTTACAGACATAGCCAAAAGAATCACCAAACTTAAGTAGCAGTGGGCAGGGCACATTGCTCGCAGAACAGATTTTCGATGGGGATCAAAGGTTCTGGAATGGCGACCACGTACCGGAAGACTCAGCTTTGGGAGGCCTCCCACAAGTTGGACCAATGACCTGGTGAGGGTCGCGGGAATCCGATGGATGCAAGACGCACAGGACCGGTCATTGTGGCGACACTTGGGGGAGGCCTATGTCCAACAGTATCTTATCTATATGTATCTTTCGGCTGAAATGATGATGATGATGATGACGCGGACGAAGCTGTTGACGGAAGCCAGTATTAATAACCAAAGAAAATATAATTCAATAAATAATACGAGTAGCGACACACACAGCCCCCAACTGCATTCTCTATATCATGGTTTCTATTACATTCACAAATCACACGCACAAACAGACTCAAACAAATATCTGTAGCTCATAAAATATTTGTGCAAAGCGAAAATCAAACACTACACATCCACGCCATACGGCACGTTGATTTTATTCAGTTTTATTATTAAAGAAGCTGCTGAAACGTATCCACTAATAAATTACCGTTATCTTGTTTGTACTAAACGTTGGCTCATCCCCTTTGCACATAATAAAGTTAGTGATCACTATGCCACATCGCTGTACGAGTTCGTAGCTATGATGCTTTAATGGACAACGGGCTCATCCTGTTTGTTTTTCTTGCTCACCTCGCTCGGTATATGATGCAGTGCGGATGCTGCATTTGCATAAAAGCGTCCATTATCCACAGCTTCAAACAAATAAAAAATCAATATCCGCCAGTGCACGCGCTTGTATACACCACGGTAAATATAATATAACGCGTTTTCAATTCATGATATCAAAAATTTTACTTGTATCTGAGTTAAAATTGAATATAATCGTTATAAATGTGTTGACAGATAGTCTAAAATAGAACTAGTGTAAATATGTATAAAATCTGTCAAGCTTAAAATATCGCGATTCGACACTGAAATACTTTGAATTGTCTGTTCATGGTTGCAGAGATTCAGTGGCGTAGCTAGTGCCAAAGGGGCCCTGTATTCAAAATGATTGAGGAAGTATTTTGTTTTTTTACAAAGTAAGCTTTACTAGCACAGAAACAGAGAGACAGAGTCGAAATAGGGCAGGGTGAAGATGGCCAGTGAATAAAACGCTACGAATTTTTGCATACGACGGGGCCCCTGTAGCCCGGTCTTCTTTTCTTCTCGTCGATCCGGATTCTCGTGTCGATGGCTCAAATATTTTTTTTTCTGACCTTTATTTGGCAACCTGCAAGCTCTATTATTAGCCTCGTATAGATACTGAAAAGAACAGGTTGTCGTGCAGGTTGGGTAGCATAGCAGCCTGGTGGCCCCATATCATTGATATGTCTGATATGTATGGCCTGGCCAGTTGGTAGTGGTTAGTGGCCCTGTCTGCTATGCCGGAGGTCGTGGGTTCGATTCCCACCCAGGACAAATGTTTGTGTGATGAGCACGATCATTTGTTCTGTGTCTGGGTGTAATTTATCTATATATGTATGTATTTAGAAATATGTAAGTATGTTTATCAGTTGTCTAGTACCCATAACACAAGCTCTGCTTAGCTTTGGATTAGACGGCGTTGTGTGATAGTTGTGGAATATTATTATTATTTGTTATTATATCTCAGAACCCTGGGGTCCTGGACTTTTGGAAGGCGTACGAGGAGTCGAAACCAACTCGCAGAGGCCCCTTATACGCTTTTAATGGAACTTGGTGCCAACCGGCGATTATGCCTGTATGCTATGTTAGTGCATCCAAGGACAACTCCCGGTTAATGAGAAACTATTGCGATATATGGAAAACTAAGATATAGGGCTATGGTTTTTGTAGTCTTAAGTGGACTGGTTACCAGGAACTATGTTAAGACTATGGCCCCTGCCTGAACAATGTTATTAATTTCCATCGATAAAAAGACAGGGGATGACTTGCACACTCAATAAATGGGCCCCCAAAAACGGTCGCTAGCACGAAGTGACGTAGCAACAAGAAGGCAACATATCCTGAGGTGCTTGAGGAGCGGAGAGGTATACCACGGCTATGAGGACAATCCCGGAAGTACGGTCAAGATCCCTACCAGCATCTTACACATCCTTCTCCTGAGTTATACATGAGTTATACATCCTTCTCCTGAGCACATATTTTTCTCTTTCGAATCTCCACTCGAGCCAGCCAATAAAGGCAAGAGAGAGATGGGACCTCCGTTCCTCGTCAGTTTTCACTACGGCAGGCCAACAAAGGCAAGCCGGAGATGAGGAATAAGATTTTTCCCGGGAGATCGGGTCCGAGGGGTCGCTAATGCCCATCAGTTCGCCACAAAACTGCCCTGCGGATTGTATCTCTCTTAGTCTGGCCCCTGACCCTAGGTATGTTACGGCAAAGCAAACTCTACCGGTACAGACCTAGGGTTTATTGGAGCACGCAAGCCCCACCACGACGTCAACGTAGAGAGAGATACGGCGATGGGGTTAGCATATTATTATTATGGTTTTTTAGGCAATTTTTCTCAGGCCTAGTACCTGGTGTTCTTTTAGAATCTCACGGGTGTGAACCAAGGTGAGATCCTAATTATTGGTTTAAGATGGTAAAAGACTTTGTACTGAATTTAAATTATTATCTAAGTCCAGTTGTAAAAATTTTCTAACTATACGACAAGTGTTCAAAATAGCCGCTTTTTGTAGTGTTAGGTATGTGTATTTTGATAGATTGAGAACATTAAAACTATTGAATATTTGTTTTGGAATAACACCTGGCCCATTTATTATTATTATTATTATTATTTATGTCTGATACGGTGGTGGCTACGCCCCTGCAGAGATTGTCTCGGTCAATAGTCTAGTCATTTTATACGTACGTATTTGCATCCTTTAAAATTTCAATTCGATCGGTGCGATTAATGGCGTGAGGTACGAATATAGTCGTACGAGCACGTAACAAGTCAAATTCAATTTGGAGATTTATTTCAGTTGCAAAATTCATTGGTTTTACTGCGTTTTTGGCCGAGTGAGGTGCAAGATAAAATAGAGAGAGCCACTCCTCTCCAGTTTATTGTGATTAATTGTTTTCTTTCAAGGGTTAATTTGTTTCAATTGTGTCTGGGTGTGACTCCTCTGTGGGCTGGTATTGTGCCTTGTATTCATCAAACGGGTCAGCAGACGGGACACAAATCAAACGAGGTCGCTGCGCCTGTCGCGTCAGCACTTGCGAATAATGCCTTGAGCGGTGACAGGTGATAATTTATGTATGTACCGTTATGTGTGTGCGAGGCCAAAGAGCGTCTTGAAAGCATTTGTTCACAAAAATGCCGTGTAATTTAATTAAGAGCATAACTAATGAACATGTTGTGTTAATATTTTCTTAGTGTTTGACACAAAGAACATACCCACTCGTACGTCTTACGTAATAAGATATTATTCGTGTAACTAGATCTATAATAATGAAGCATTTGAAATTAAAATAATAAATACGAGCACTGAATCACCAAAAGTAGCAAACTGAAATTCAGTTGCAAATACATGGAAAATCGATTGGAAAATGGCTCATTTTCAGGTGGTTAAATTTTCCATGACAAATCACTCGACCACATACGCGTCGGGCCGTAGTCCGTACATATGTACGCTGTTCGTACATTTATATAAAATTAGTGAGTTGTAAGAGCGGGTGGGTGGCAGCACCTGCTTCCGGCCACCGACGGGGCACTAACTCAGCGATCCCGGATCCTACCGACGCTACATTTAATTCTTTGTTATGAGCCATGAAATAGGCGGGGGACGGGGACCGACGAATTGTGAGAATGAATTGGGTTCTTTGGTTTTATTCACGATTCAAGGGATGTGTCGCGAGATGAAGCTGTTTAGGTTTATTGGTTACGATTTTTCTGTGAGTGTATGAATCAATTTCGGAGAATTGGGGCTCCGCTTTTTTTGTATGTATAAGTAAAAGTTGGATTTATTCAGTTTTATATTATATTTATACTAGAACACCCCGGTTTCACACGGTTTCAAAATATACACATAAACCTCTCGTTTATTGCTCTTTCTATTAGTGAAATCTGCATCAAAATTAATTGCGTGGTTTAGGAGATATTAGTGAATAAACAAACAGAAACGGAAAGTGTTTTTATTTTTTACCTATGTAAAGACGTTGCCGATAAAATGAAGGCTGTATTAAAAGTATATTCTCAGAAAATTATAAAGGCGAAAGTTTGTCAGTGTGTGTGCGTGTGTATGTTTTTTACTTTTTCATACTCGAATGGCTGAACGGATTTCAATGCAACTTTAATAATAATTATTATTATATTCCACAACTAATCACACAACGCCGTCTAGTCTCAAGCTAAGCAGAGCTTGTGTTATGAGTACTAGACAACTAATAAACATACTTATATATTTCTAAATACATACATATTATAGATAAATTACACCCAGACACAGAACAAATGATCATGCTCATCACACAAACATTTGTCCTGGGTGGGAATCGAACCCACGACCTCCGGCATAGTAGTCAAGGCCACTAACCACTAGGCCAACAGGCCAGTCGAACACCTAACATCTTAGGACACGGGTAGATCATGTCCTGGAATAGCACACATGATGCTTTATATTCCAGGAGTATAGCTGAGAGGCTGGCAGCAGCTAGTTCTCTATAAAGCGTTTTTGCATAAGCATAAGCATAATCAGCCTTTTAATGTTCCCACTGCTGGGACTCAGGCCTCCTCTCTCCAGGAGAGGGAATGGGCCGTAATCCACCACGCGGGCCCAGTGCGGGTCGGTGAATGTCACATGTCTTCGAATTTTTGGTTCTAGGACATTGCCGGTTTCCTCACGATGTTTTCCTTCACCGTTTTGAGAGCAGTGGTGATGAAATAAATTACACAAAGTAATGCGCCTGGCTGGGTTCGAACCCGCGACCTACAATTCGTAAGTCGGGGCCGTTACCACTCGGCCACCACTGCTCTCAAGCGTTTTTGCATTTCTTTATAATTCAGTAGTAACTACATACCACGCCTGTATTCTCCTAAGGTCGTTTACTAATAATTATCGTTGCTAAGGACTACATACTTATCTAACAATGGTTTTTGACAGATTACAACGCCACGATCATCAGATCAGGCAGCTCTCTTCTACATTTTATATGATCAATAAAATTCTTAGTTCACTGAACAAAGAAATTGAATTTCCTATTGCACTCAACCAGCAAATTCAATCGATGTGTAAGAGTGTGAGATTCTTAAACAAATAAATAAATATTGTATCACCTGCTCAGGAAACCTCTCACGCAAATCGTAAAGGTTGAATGAGAGTGTTATTTTACATGAGCTGGTAATGAAGCGTCGCCGACGGGGTGGCAAAATGTTATGAACTCTAATTTGACTTTGACTGGCCTGTTGGTCTAGTGGTTAGTGCCCCTGACAGCTATGCCGGAGGTCGTGGGTTCGATTCCCACCCAGGACAAATGTTTGTGTGATTAGCACGGTGATTTGTTCTGTGTCTGGGTGTAATTTATCTATAATATGTATATATTTAGAAATATGTTTATCAGGTGTCTAGTACTCATAACACAAGCTCTGCTTAGCTTGGGACTAGACGGCGTTGTGTGATAGTTGTGATAAAATAATAATAATAATAATAAAGTAGACTTAAGATTATTTACTTGTCGTTCAGATGGATAATATATTCACACAAGTTTTTATTAACCTAGCTCAGGCAAATCGCTACAAGTTGTAATGGCAGTACTAATACACCATTAATAGGTCAATATAAAAATGTGTAAATAAAACTAGTTTTTATATAATTACGTAATCTTAATAATTACGTAATCTTTTTTAGAAATTAGTACTACTAAGTATTCAAAAGCTTGTTTTATGTATTTCTTTGTAAAAGTACTTAAATAAATTATTGTTATTCATTTTACAATGTAAATTCTGTATTGCAAACTTCTATTTAACACTAGAAACGCCGAATAACAATGTAAATTTTTGCCATTGGCCATTTTATTTTTGCTACAGTAATATGGAGAGATGATATAGAAATGAAACTGGTAACTGATAATACAATATTTTTATTATGTACATGTAATACATATTTTTGTGTACTTTGCGATTCTACTCATAATGAAACTAGAGCATGAAGAACATAGGAATGGGTCAAATTTGGGACGCCCGCGCTTCAAGTGTTAACGAAAAGAAAACTCCATATACCGTAGTAATTGTTAAAGTTCGATTGGTACCCTTATATTGAAACATAATAACGTAGCAACTACTCTCAATAGCGAAACAATACATCATTTGGACCCCAATGAACATTAATTTTACTGATCTTCGCATAATACTGTTATAGAGTCCTAAATATTTCGTACGTGCAATAGGATTCATCGAAATATGTTCACCTGTTTGTACTTACTGTATTTTCTACTATCATCTTAATATTGGCATAGTAAGATAATAGATGTATTTTTTTTCCTCAATTTAGTCAAAATTAAAACACTGAATCGGAATCTTTATAACGCAATAAAATATCCGGTCCTTACAATTTCTCTATGTAGAATTTCCACTGTATTTCTAGTCTTATAGGAGATGGGCACGCCATAATTATGGCGATAAGTCCCCTCTTTGAGGAGTGGCTGGAAAGACCTCACGGCGTCCTTACCTACCGCATGACGCAGGTCCTCACCGGACATGGTAAGTTCGGGAGGTTCCTGCACCGGATTCGTGCAGAAGAAACGCCCGGGTGCCAACATTGTGTGGACCGCCCGGAGGACACGGTGGAGCATACGGTAGAGGTGTGCCCCGCTTGGGCAGAGCACCGCCGTGTCCTCGTGGGGGCGATCGGTGGCAGCGATCTCTCGCGCCGGGCCTTGGTACAAACCATGGTCCGGAGCGAGGAAGAGTGTCAGGCAGTTGCCTCCTTCTGCGAAGCAGTAATGCTAGCAAAGGAGGCGGCCGATCGCGTGAGGAAACGGTCCTCACGCCTCAACCGCCGCCGGGATTCCGATCCCGATTTCCGGCCACCGTAGGCGCGGGCTTGCGGACGGTGAGCAATGGGTGGCTCGCCGTCCGATCGTCCGGTAACCGTCCGGACCGAGCCCAAGTCGTCGACGGTGCGTAGTGTTCCACGCGTGCCTCAAGGAGATGTCAGCAACCGTAGGGGCCCAGCAGGGTCGAAGCCTACTGGGGCCATGGGTGATGCGAAAGAGATCCCGGGGCCCTGGAAAAAAAATGGCAAAGAAGGAACAGGAGTGGGTTTTTAGTCAGTAAGAGTCTGACACTATCTCGCGCTCCGCCCAAGAGCGGGGGATGTCATTAGATGATTTTCCCACCCGAAAAAAAAAGAAAAAACAGGAGAAAAAGTTTTACTACGCTAAGTAGCCACGGGGAATTTTACTACGCTAAGTAGCCACGGGTAATTTTACTACGTTAAGTAGCCACGGGGAATTTTACTACGCTAAGTAGCCACGGGGAATTTTACTACGCTAAGTAACCACGGGGAATTTTACTACGCTAAGTAACCACGGGGAATTTTACTACGTTAAGTAGCCACGGGGAATTTTACTACGCTAAGTAACCACGGGGAATTTTACTACGTTAAGTAGCCACGGGGAATTTTATAACGCTAAGTAGCCACGGGGAACTTTACTACGTGAAGTAGCCACGGGGAATTTTACTACGCTAAGTAATCACGGGGAATTTCGAATCGAGCGCAAGAATTCAATGAATGACTTTCCACCTCGAAAAAAATCACACAAGACATAACAAAAAAAAAAAATGTAATATCTGGTATGCATTTTTTAAATAACGTATGCAGAGCTTTAAAATCAGAATCAATTTTGCAATGAGCCTCACAGAGTGAGAAGTCAAGTGAAGTCACTAAAAAGCCAAACGTATAGTGGGAACAACTGAAATAATTGCACAAAACACGACGAGTAGTTTGCGGTGGTCTCATATGTTCAGCGTCTATGTCCGGCAGTTAAATCCTGAGCTAAAATCTGCTTGATCCAGGTGTCCGACTGTTACCACCGTGCCGCTTATTTCATAGCCAATCCCTACACTGCTGCGGTTTCTACCCCCGCCTGCTGCTGACTATTAACTTAATTTCAATTCAACTTTTTTTCTTTCGTTAACGTTCATATTGTTTTAGTAAATGTTTTATAGCTCTTTCATTTCAATATTAATTTTGAGCCGGATTTGATTTGATTTTGTTGTAATCGATTTGATCTGTGTTCTTTTGGAAATTTATGGCAAGTATAAACTGAAAAAAAGAATTCTCGTAGACTAAGCTTTTCTTTCTAGGAAACTTCAGTTTTTACGTCACAAAATAACAGACACCATAAATGATATACATTTTACAAATCTAGTCGGGTTAGCAACAACATTTATAACTCAAAAACGGCTAGACCGATTTTGATCATCTATGATAAGTTTAATTCGTCTCTACCTCAATTATTAGAATAACTATTAAAATATTGGAAAGATTCACATAAAAATATAAACAAAAAAATTCAAAAAATCAACTGAAAGGCGGTACGAAGTCAGCTAGGATATAAATAACATTACTCATCAATTTAAACCAGATGAGGCAGTAACTCTTGTAATTGAGTTACAGCTATTTCCTTACTGAACAATTTCACTTTATTTTGACATTTAATATCAAGTTCCAAAAAGCAATAAAACAGAGTTCAGATGACAAAAAAGTTAATGATAGAAACAATAAAAATGAAGAGCACGGATCAGATTGTGGGCAATAAGAATTAAGAGTTGGGTGCGGGACTGTGGGTCCACAAGCGCTGAGGCAGGCCGCCCGCGCCCGCCTGACTCCAGGTGCCTGCGGGAAGACTTTTATACTATACTACCTATTTATTTATGTACTACCATTTATTTTAAAATAGACTTAGATGACATAGACTTTGTATGACAGAATATATGAACGGAACTAATAGGTTATGACAGACAGATATACCGACAGACACGCAGTACTGTTGTGTTCGGAACTCTAAAAAAAGAGAACAAAACAGGTAAGCGTTGTATATTTATATATGACAAAGATGACTTTGTCAAATATGAACATACAACGCTTACCTACCCTACATGAGTAGGGTATAAAAAAAAGGCCTCGAGACTACGATTCGAGATGATCGCGACTAAAAATTTATCGAAAAAATACTAGGTATCAAAAATTTAAAAGGAATAAAAATTAAAAAAAAAACCAACTGCAAACAATGTCACTTTTCAAACAATCTGATTTATTTGCTGGAATAAAATATATGATTGAACTAAAATTGATTTTGTTTTTTGGATTATGATTGTAAGTTTATTCCAACATGAGACAACCCCATATCGTGTTCTGACAATTACCTACTATCCATTCCAGGTTGCCTAATCGCCAGGTTCCAGGTCGCGGAATGTGATAAGGCCACCCATTGTATGTGTTTTTTAGATATAAGTTTTTCTTTGTTATGTTTCATGTTGTAAGTACCTATAATATAGCATATATATACATCTGTCTATCTATTATGACAGCCCCATTTCTTATTCAGGCAATTACAGTCCATTCCAGGTTGCCTGGAAGAGATAGCGGATAAGGCCGCCCATTGTGTTCAGGTATGTGTTTTAGTCTTAGTTTCCTTTTCATATGTGTAATGGTGTTCAATAAAGTATATAATAAATAAATAAATGGCATTTCATCAGGATATGCGTCATTTGCTATGCTGTCCATCCTGCACAACCACCTGCAGTTTTCAGGATCTATACGAGGCCAATAACAGAGCCGTAGAGGTTGCGAAATACTGGTCAGATAAAATTTTGTTAGAGTACATCGACACGAAAAGAAGAAGAAGAATAAATGGCAAATTGAGTAGAGAACAAATTGAATTGTGTTGAGAATTGTGTGTTATGTAGATTAAGACTAAGTTACCAATATGCCAGAATAAAACTGGTTTCAGCTACAGAGGCTTCTTTTGAATGAGTCAGCATATATTCGTAAATAAAATCTGGCTGAACCCGACATCACTGGAGTAGCTCAAACGTCACATTGTGTAACAAGGTCGGTCCTATTTTTATGTGATTGCACAGTACATATACATACATTTGCAAATATAGGCTTGCGTTGAAATAACCTAAATCCGGTTTCAACTCCTTGTATATTTCACTGTAACAGATCCTTTTCTCACGTTTTCACTTTTGGGCACGCCACAATTATGGCGGTAAGTCCCTTCTTTGAGGCGTGGTTGGAAAGACCTCACGGCGTCCTCACCTTCCGCATGACGCAGGTTCTCACCGAACACGGGAAGTTCGGGAAGTTCCTGCACCGGATTCGTGCGGAAGAGACGCCCGGGTGTCGCCACTGTGTGGACCGCCCGGAGGACACGGTAGAGCACACGGTGGAGGTGTGCCCCGCTTGGGAAGAGCAACGCCGTGTCCTCGTGGGGGCGATCGGCGGCGGCGATCTCTCGCGCCGGGCCTTGGTACAGGCCATGGTCCGGAGCGAGGAGGAGTGGCAGGCGGTCGCCTCCTTCTGCGAAGCAGTAATGCTGGCAAAGGAGGCGGCCGATCGCGTGAGGCAACGGCAACGGTCCTCACGCCCCAGCCGCCGCCGGGATTCCGATCCTGATTTCCGGCCACCGTAGGCGCGGGCTTGCGGAAGGCGGGCAATGGGTGGCCCGCCATCCGACCGTCCGGTAACCATCCGGACCGAGCCCAAGTCGTCGACGGCGCGTATTGTTCCGCGCGCGCCTCAGGGAGATGTCAGCAAATCGTAGGGGCCCAGCAGGGTCGAAGCCTACTGGGGCCATGGGTAGTGTGAAAACGAAACCGGGGCCCTGGGACGAAGGCAACGAAGGAACAGGAGTGGGTTTTTAGTCAGTAAAAGTCTGACACTATCTCTCGTTCCGCCCAAGAGCGAGATTTGTCATAAGATGATTTTCCCACCTAAAAAAAAAAAAAACGTTTTCACTTTGTCTGTTTTGTCCCGGTTGATCTCCGAAATGGCTAGACCAATTTTGACAGCACTTCGACTGATAGACAGCTGATTTTGTAAGAAATAACTTAAACTACTTTTTTGAAAAAAAAATTAAGATTCCTCAAAAAAAAAACTTCTTTATGTAATGACTAAATGGCATTGTGCTGTTTTACACGTTTGACGCGGGAATAGTTGCGGGTACCCGCTAGTTGACTATTACATATTTAACAGCAATTTTCGTGCTGATACGATTAAAAAGGAGGAAAAAGGAATTAAATACACTAAAGATACGGCTGTACTTTTTAAAATTATTGGAGATTTCAGTACTTCTTTATCACTAAGAGAGTCTGATGTAGTCTAAATGTATCTATAAAATATGTATAGGTACATTTGTTCACGTAACATTTTGTTTCGAAAATTTAACTGTCAACTATTTCTAAGACAGATATATATGGCATACTAGCTTCTGGCCACGGCTTCGCCCGCGTGATAGTAAGTTTCTCCATACAAACTTTGGACCCCTTTCGGAAAATCATTTATTCTTTGTATATGTCGTGGCCAAATCTTAGAAATTTATCACTTCATGGTATGGCCAAGTAAAACTGGCCAGATCGTTATAAACGTTAAAGTTTGATATTATTTCAATCCTCGTTTGGCCTACTGTTTTGTATTTTATTTGGAGACAATAAATTTATTATTATTATTACTTTCTTTAGACCTTTTATTATCATAGAAATCCTACATCAATGATATGGCCAAACGAGGATTGACATATCATCAAATGTTAACGTTTAATAATAATAATAATAATAAATCATTTACTATCAGGCATCTTGGCCCATAAATACATACCTTACAGACTAACATATATAGAGTAAATACAATTTATCGTTAGTAAATAAGACTTAGGACTATGTTAGTAACACTTCACATTGTACTATGTTCACTTCGTGCTGTTCTGTGGCACCCCGCCCTGCGGCCAAATATCTTCCTTCAGTATGAGGGACAGGAAAGTGTTCAGGACTCACACCACGAACGCCTTGAAATTGACGTTTGGGTGCGACTGCAACAGCTGTACCCTGAGTGCGAACTTCGTCTTTTGACGCACGTACTCCACAATGTAGTGTGGAAGGCATCGTGACGTGTTGCAAGCCACGAACAATCTGGCCAGTTTTAGTTGGCCATATCATGATGTGATCAATTCTAAGATCTGGCCACGACATATACATCATAAAAGGAACCTCTGTGCAAAATTTCAGCGTCCTAGGTCCAAGGGCTTGAGCTGGACGTTGATGAGTCAATGAGAGAGTCAAGACTTCACCTTCTATATATATTACTTTTTTTTTAAGTGTGGTAATCATCTAATGACTTCTCGCACTCTAGGCGGAGCAGGAGGGCAGACTTTTACTGACTAAAACCACACCTGTGTCCTTCAGTTGCCCTTTGCGTTCTAGGACTACGGGTTTCCTTTTCAGAAATTCTCTGCGGTCCTAGCTAGCGGGCATCGGTCCTGTCGGAGCGCGTGGATCTCTAAGCGTTGTTGACAACTGGGCTCGGTCCGATTAATTACCGGACGGCCGGACGGCAAGCTCCAATTGCTCGACGTCCGCAAGCCCGCGTCTACCGTGGCTGGTAGTCGGGGTCAGAATCTCGGCGGCTGGGGCGTGAGGAAATTCGTTCCCTCACGCGTGCGGCCTCCTCCTTCGCTTTTATATATGTAGATTATGTAGGGTTTTAAAAAAAAAAAATACCTTCCTATGTGTTTATCAGAACTTACTCAATACATAACTTGTACTGAAGATAGGTTTTTAAAGGTTGGTTTTCAAGTATTGCTTGGGAAAAGATAACTGTCTATTCTACGAAAAAAATAAAGGTTAATTTACAAGTTGAAAACTTTTTTGATCCTGAAAATTTTACAATAGAAAGAATATACTCGTAATATCTCAGTTAATATAAAAAAGAATTTAATAGAGTTGGGATAAAATGAATTTTTAACAAAATATTTTACTTGGAATTTTTTCATGTAAGTATGTAGTTTTTAATGATACACTAAAAGCATTGTTATTGGTAGTAAGCATTGGTAGGTGACTGCAATACAGATACGATCAAGATATTACATAGGTTGTGTATTATTGGTCCACACAAATATCGAAACGACCAGTTTCCCGTTTTCCCTCGTCGACTCATACAGTCTGCATTGGATTGCAAGTATAAAAATAAAAAAGAGCGGAAATTCGCTCCCATGGGATGCAATGGAATGGTGACTGCAACAGTAATACGCGCACAGGTTTTTGAACTAATTTAATATTGTTATTTTTTTTTGTGCTGAAGCTCCAGCGAACAAAGGGAAATTTCACTTAATTGGGTCATGTGTATCTATTTGTTTTACCATTTACTCGTAGACATGAAACAGTAGAGTGAACGTCATAAATAAACATGATATATATGATGCAATAGATTTAAGTGGAGGTATGTCTAACTGGATTGACAAAGGCGTTAATTTGTTGTAGCACGAGTAGAAATTCTCTTTTATCCTGTCCGCCAGTCTACGCAGGCTATCAATGGAAAGAGTGAGCCAGGAAAAGGGATGTAAGGGAAGTGGTTAGATATATCGGAAGCGGAGTGTTTAAATTTGGTTAGTTGGGATTGGAATCGGAGGCGGAGGCAGAAGCATAAATTAAAATACTAATTAAAAACTCGATTAAAAGTAAATTAAGCGTGAACTAACAACATGCCATGCAATGCAATCAAACACCAAGTGAAAGAAAGAATAATTGACAGAAGGCACGGGGAAGGGAGGTTCTCCACGCATCAAGTATAAAGGAGATGTTTCATTTTCGGCCATCAGATGTACATTTATCGAAAAAGAGGAAAAAATACCACAAATTGGGGAAAAATATTCTCTGGTGAATTTGAGCCTGATTTGTTGTGTACAAAAAATAATAGTTTTTCAATTAGTGCTATGTTTTAATCAACATGGCGTCTCGTTTGCTTGCAGACTTCATTCGTTCTGAAATCATGTCTCATCAAATCAATGTTACGTAAAAAATAATTAAAAAATGTGTGTATTCTTGTAGTGTTAAAAATAAATTACTATTATTCTCTTATTTTCTTATTCTTATTTTTGAGTAAACATAATTAAATGTGACCATTTCATCGTTACAAAAATCTTTAGTCTCTATTTTTGAAGTGTGTTTCTAAACGAATTCAAAATAACCGCCCGAACGTTCAAAGTGACTTTTGTCCGTTTTTATTTAAAAAATGATTCAAAGATTTGATCGTGCTTTGGTGAACCACTTTTGTCTAATATTCTAATAGAAAGATCTGATATTAGATTATTTATGAGTTTAGTTCTGATAAACAAAAACAAAACAATTCTATAGGTTAAGTAAACGTCATCTCTACGACCTATCATGACTGTCATAACTCTTAGGACAAACGTCAAACATTTTTAATTTTTATTTTGTACATAAAAACCATTTGATATTATGAAAAAAATGTTACTTTATTCTATTCAGGGGTAAGTTTCCCAGCTTCGCTAAAATGTACATGTTATGGCCGGAGCCCCATACAAAAATGAAACATCTCCTTTGTTTGTATCTCCGATATAAGTTCCGATTAAAATCTCTCGGAACCGAAATCGGAATCGAAACTGCAAAATCAATTCCGATTTTCGGAATCGAAATCGGACCTCCAGGACCATGACGGTCATTTAGGCTTAGTAACTTCTTAGTGTTTCTATAATCGCACCAAATTGAGTTTTCTCCTATAAAATTAAGTTTCAAGACGCCAAAGTCGGAGAACATAAAAGTCACTTTGTTGTGAAGGTAACCGACGCCCGGTGTTCAATCACATACCTTATTGTATTTTATTTTGTCTTGTCTTGGATTTACTTCAAAGGACAAAACATGTTACTTCGGGCTATTTATTACGACTCTATTAAGTATTTACTTTTGTTTTTGAACATAAATCTGATTACATATTGTACTTTCTTAAATTTTTGGTACCTTCCTGGGTTCTAATAAAAATAGGTCTAGAAGATTGTTTAAAATGTAATATTTTCATCGGTAACATTTTATATTTATTTAGTACGTATCTGGGATATGTTATTGAATGTTACATTTAGATTAATTTTTATTTGATTTCAGCCAATGGTTATGTACCTACATTATAAATATTAATTTTTACTAAGATTCGTGTTTAATGCAAATGCTACCTAGGTATCCAGCTAAGATAAAACTGCATCAGAAAATAAACTACAGTTCAATGTTTTAATACAAAGTAATCCACTGAAGAAATAGCAAGTATTTTCTATTAGTGCGCGCTTAAGGCATTACTCGATTCTGGCTGCGCAAACCAATTAGCTAATAAGAAAATAATTGGAAATTCTACGGATATTGGCTGATACCGATGATATTACCGACATTAAGTACCATAAAAGAGTTGTGAAAACAATTTTTATGACCTTTATTACCTACAATATTTTAGAGACCCAATTCTATAGACGAAGTGCCAGATGCAATGAGTACATGCCTAAAATGGCCTTCGCGTGATAGGTGCTGCGCTCAATAGGTCTTACACGCGACAGATCCTACTCGCCATGGGTCCTACGCTCGATAGGTGCTACGTGTGTCCTACACGCTACAAGTTCTTCGTGCAATTGGTCCTACGAGCGATAAGTCCTACGCGTGGCAGGTCCTGCGCTTGATGTGTACTACACTCGTAATATGTGCTATGCTCCATAGGTCCTAAGTGCGATCGGTGCTACCCGTAACAGGTGCTACGCGCAATAAGTCCTACGCGTAATAGTTAGTACGCGCGATAGGTCCTACTCATGATAGATCTATCACGCCATAGGCGCTACATGCAGGAAATACTACGCCATATAACTTTTAGCCGCAAAAGTGCTACGTGTTTAATTATATGCGTTCAATCAAATTGAAATATGGTGATAAAGAAGGATCAGCAAGCAAAGTGATGGACGTAATTTAATAATGATCGTTTGTATCGTGATAGGCAAAATATACTTGCATACGAAACCCGTGTGCAGCGAACATAAGGGTTATAATCACGTATTATGACCGTCATGCACGAGTATGATAAACTCCATAGGTCGCCCGGAAAGGGAACCCGGGGTCCTGGGACGCAAGGTAAAGAAGGAACATAGGAGTGGGTTTTAGTCAGTAAAATTCTGATCCTGCTTTTTCAATTAGTATATTGCTCTTTTTATATAACGTTCAGTTGACCTAATTTTCATATTTACTCATTTTCTGCCCAAATTCTGTAGTGAATAAGTAAATATCAGAAAACATCATACTGTTATAACCTCATCTAACCCAAATGATTCACCAACAATAGAAGGGATCTGACGCAGGTATATATGAGGTGAATATGAAAGAACAAAAAAACATATTAATTCGTAGTTATTTATTCATACAACAATGTTATAAGTGAAGACAAAATACTATGTTAAGGTTGACTAACCTTATTTCAGTTTTAAGTTAGAGGCCAAAGCTCGAAGGAATTCAATTTGAAGACGTTTCAAAATTATATTAAACGTTACTAAAGAATTTGATTATTATATTAACTAAATATTATACTAACTGAATATTAGTTCAAATGTGCATTATAGAAAATGTTTATCAAACCATATAAAATTAGGTAAACTGAAATTATATCAATAATTCATTATATCATTTCATCGTTATACTAAAAAAAAATTATATTAAATGAAATTAGGTGATGTGATCGTTAGAACTTTTGTTATTATGTCAAAAAGTACGCACCCATTTCAATTAGAGGTGGCGTTGAATTCGAATATTTTTTCGTGATTTTTTTCCATTATTTTCACCGTTTAAACCTTGCCTGGACTATCACGAATATTTCAAGGCCAAATCGGTCCAGCCGTTTTCGAGTTTTAGCGAGACTAACGAACAGCTATTAATTTTTATATATGTACATAATTTATATAGATTAGGACCGCCAACATTACAGGCACTGGGAATTTACCGGTTCATTTTATTCAAGTGCTGCAATACATAGATACAATTACTACATTAACATAAAACATTTTATGATAAGACAGAAGCCTACTCCTTAAGATTGCTTAAGCTGCATGAAAAAAAAAACATTAATATAATTTATGAAACCCATTACGGAAAACCATCCGATTAAAAACTTAAACATGGAAGCGAAAATGATGGATATAAAACTAACAGATTTATATTAAAGTCCCATTATGTTAATAAGCAGTAATTAGTAGTGGATGTATTGTGTGCCGCGGCAATAAGTGGATGTGTCCATATTAATACCGCCCGGGGCCAAACGCGTTGACACTGACAGTGCCCGTAGCACTAGGTTTTTGTTTAAATACATTTTGTTTCAATCCAAGTTTTCAATTGAATTCTTTTGTCATCAGTATTGAAATGTATTTATTTAATCTATCAATGGTAAACGTATCTATTTTTAAATAAACTTTATCATGTCTCAGTCGTGTTTTTTTAACATTATGAATGAGAGTTTCTGAGGATTCAACTTCTTATTTGGGGATGGGAAATCATTAAATAACTTCTCCCGCTGTTGGGTGGAACAACAGGGCATGTCAGACTTTACTGACTACAATCTACCTGTGGTCCTTCAGATGCCCTTTGCGTTGCAGGGCACACGGTAACTCTTTCGAACATTCCCGCAGCCATAGCAAGCAATATCTGAGTCGTATTACAAAATGTTTCATGAAAGCAACGTCTATAGTGTGTCTTGACTGCTAACCCAGGCAGGCCCTTTACTTTGTGTTTCATCACCACTGCTCTCAAAACGGTGAAGTAAAACAGCGTTACGTCCTAGAAAAAAAAAACAAAATAGACTCAACATAAGGCTGATTATGATATGCTAAGCCTATTAAATCGATTCAAATTCCAATTAAAAAATAAACAACTTGCTTATAAAACAAGAGCTAATAAAAAGTTTTAGACTACGTCAAAAATAAGTCTGGGTAATTAGTTTCGTATTTAGAGAAGCAATTTAGTAAATGTAAAAAACTTGTAAAACAATTCTCATAATGTGGGTTCGGCGAGTGTTTCCTTTGAGGGGCTAGACAAAGTTTTGGGTCAGGTACGGCACCAGCGACACTATCACATTAACGAGTCACTTTATTCTCAACTAGCTTCCAATTTAATTAGCCTCCCCAGTTCTTCGACAAACTTGATGAAATCGAACGAGAACTACGCATAATTTATCTTATTATCGGCTCTTTACTTTGAACTTCTTTTACAAATAATTTATTTGTATGTTTCGAATTCGCGCGCTATTAATATACTGTTTTCTAAGAAAGATCTCTCATTTTCAAAGGGAAGGTATTTATTATTATTTTCCTTCCAAATATACATAATTCATCTGTATCGTTTTGATGAGCTGTTGAATTGCACCGGTACGAAACTAACGTGTAGTGATCGTTCCAATGTCGGACGCTAAAAGCCACACCCTGGCTATTAAGACAAATTTATTGTCCTTTGCCGGTCGGTTGGCGGTAGTGGCGGTGTTACTTGGGTCCCAGCGGCTATACAAACGGTGCTAGCGATCGTGCAGACGTATTATAGAAATGTTTATTGGCGGCGGAGTCCGTCCAATGGCTCACTTAATCAAAGGCGTCGTGGCGCCGGCGATACTGCGGTCCAGCTCGCCGCGGGCGCCACGCGTCGTCAAACCTACATAAATCCTGGCACAATTACTGAGATCCAGGTCGAACCATGAATGTTTGCTTGTAATTTACGATAACGCAAATGTTACCGAACACCATGGGTAATTGACAAAACGATAACATAAAGATATCGAGGTGAATAATTTAAAGGAGCACGGAATCGGTTTTATTATGTGCTATAAATTCGTGAATAAAACATTTTGATAAAATTCAAAGAATATCAAAATAAATTCGCATTGTTTGTTGCATCCAAATAAAAAAAAAAGTTGCAGGCTTCATAACTTGTATGAAATCTGATATAGACAATAGACATAGTTCATGACCCAGCTTAAAGCGTACATACGCTGGCTTTTATTCTGAAAAATACGAGGACAAAGCTATGGATTGAATTTGTATAACAATACGAATGCCTACTATTTATGTATATTTATTTGCAACGAGAGTGGTCATGGTAAAAATATCAGGTTCCAATGCCTTTGCCAAGTTATGTCAAACATCATGGATACAATATAATAACCACAATGTTTATAGATATTTCAGTTAATGTCATAACATCAGAACGTAATAAAATGAGTGACTTATTTCGGTGGACTAATAGCCCCAAGCACTACAGGTGAGCATGAGGGTTACAGGTACAGGGTTCGACCCCGGGACGAGCAAAGTGTTATTGAGGCATTTGTCAGAAATCTCTAAGAAGCCCCAAATTTGGATTTGTGCCCGATCGATGGCAAGGGTCTCGTACCCTGGTATTGGCGACTTAAACATAACTGAAGAAATGGATCTTTATCTCCTCACCCTTTGGGGATTACTGGTATGATGTTATATTATGAAAAATGATAGACCTGCGTAATATCTCAACCAATAAATGACTAGAAATATGTTGCTACCGCCTGCAGCTCCACTCCCTTGAAATTACTTCCCAACGTTCAATTAATTTTAAATTCTCTAATTGTTTTTCCCCTATTTTTAAAGCGTGTAAAACCAAACAAAAAATATTAAATGATGAGTTCTAGCGAGACTAACGGCAGCAAATATTTTTATATATAGAAGAAAAGATGATAGAAGACATAAATAGATTATCTTAGAATGCCCAGACACTAAACTTATTAAGGATCTCATTAAATCTTTATTAACATTTAGAAAGACACGATACAAAGGTCAACAAACAAACTTAGTTATCATGAAATATAAATGGAATTTTAACCAGTAAATGAAGAGAGTGCTCAACGGTTCAATGTTCGAAGGTTAAGCCCGTTGTGTTACAGTTTTCGATATACGATATTTTACGTAAAAGGGGTCGGGTATGCTAAGTGGTCGACAGGGCAGGACAGGCCGCGACATGCGACATGCGACGTGTTTGCGGTTGTCGCATGTCGTGCGGTCGCACGCGCCCTGTTCCCCCCACACACTACACCATCATATAACACACGCAAACATCTACGTACCATGTACAAGTATTCGTGGTACTTGCTACGTATTTCCACAGTACGCTCACTGCCAAATTGTTATGGTCTGCGTTCATAATTGACCGCGAACATGAGCGACTACTGAACGAGTGTTACAGCTTCCAATATACAACTATCCTGATTATCTCTTGTCTTTGACCTGACCGTGACAGACCTTTAGTCAGAAAACACAATATTTCTTCTCATAAACTAGAACTGCTCATTATCGTCCAAAGTTGAAAAACTTCTAGCTGTCGTAATTTACGTCGAACTAAATTTTATTCTTATACTTTTATTTTCAGTTTTCTGGATGGAAAATTACATGAGGGAAGGGGAAAACATTACGAACCACTTTAGGGACTCGTAATTCGTAATAAATGTCAAAATAAAAAAAAAAAGTTTATGTCAATTTTATTCTATCACCTACACTTACCTACTGAGTGTATTAGAAACGTTTTTTTGGTAGAGTTTATCCAAGCACTTAGTTTTATACTAAAAACGTTCGAGATATCAAATCGGAATGACAGTTCTGATTTAGCAATCCTAAAAGAATATTTATTAATCTATACATACAATAAATCTGTATAAAAGTCTAAATTATGCGCGCATCACGTAATATGCAAGAAATCGATGTAGATAACTTTTAAACATTAAAATTGTGTGTAACTTGATATATTACTTAGACTTTGTTATCATGTCATCGAAATCGGTTGACTACATCGAAAGATATATGAATTAAAAGTGTTCAAGAAGTAAAAAATCACACCACTGACCACGCCCAATTGACTGTTAGGCGGTACAAAGTTCGCCGGGATATATGTACATACATAAATAATTGAACGCGAATTTAAAAAGTTCATTGTCCCATATCAAATGATGAGAAAACAAGATAACCTATACATAAATAACTGTTAAAAGCATAGAAGGAAGCGTAATGAGCACCCACAGGAAATTAGGCTTTTCTCAAAACGGAAAACCTTGGGGGGTGAGGGGAAGGTAACATCTTCCCGTTTGGCAGACATAGAGCAACGATCCCCGCAGCGCATTAACTTGTCTGTAAAACATATTGAACAGATTTTTATCCCGTTTCGATCATTCGTCCGCCTATCGGTTTTCCATAATCATAAAATGATGACGAAATGAGCACGACTATTAATTTGGTGAAAATTTTATGGATAAATGAAAAATATAATTCTCGAACGATCGCTTGCAATCACCGTAATGACTCGGTTTCGGTTTACGTTCGAGTTTTATCACTTGTTAACGATGATAAGTAGCTGATGTTACTTGCATCGTTTTCAGATTTATGTAGTAAAGTATCACTTAGCAAGTAATTTTCGAACTAGTTCTATGTTTCGAATTATTTAGTAGGACCCAACCGATACCGCTACTATAAAGTCTGGTGCCGACATTTAGGTGCGCTATGGTCACAGAGATTGTGGTTCAACCCTGTTTACGTAGAAATCTGTTGACGCGATATTCTCCGGCACAAAATAATAATTCCAAAAACAGATTCTTATTCCGGAACAAATTAGGCAAATTATAAAATCAAATATCAGGTGAATGGTTGGTAATATTTGTTATGAGCCGAAATGTGGTGGGTAGCGCCAGTCGGCCGCGTCGGTCGGTCAGTCGGGGACCGACGGGCAGGCGGCCGCTCCATTAGCCACTACACACGTGTTGCTATTTGTGCGGAAACCTCGTTATCGCGCCCGATGCGCCACTCACACAATTCTTTTACTATGAAAAGAAAGAAAAGCTATCAATTTTCGCGCGTGTTCACTCGCCTGATAAATAAACCCATTGTTAGGGTATTCGCGAGATACATGTTGATAGCGTAAATATGTATGCGTAGATTTTTATATTGTATGTTTCATTAAAATATTATGTTGAAAGAATATTAATATATTTGAACCTAACTCAATAACAGAACAAAAACAAGAATCGAAGAGCACTTCAAAACCAATATTTTAGTTCAAGACTTCAGATCAAATCAAGTACTTTGTCGTTTATTGTAAGACTAAGTTGCCCTTCCACAAACCCAGTAGGAAGAACTAAGTGAGTATCTTGTCTGTTGGTTGGGCTAACTTTAGATCCAGCAGGGGTACAAACACTAGTTAAGCTGATTTGATCACAGTTTCGTACTTGTAAAGCTCAGGTTACAAATACTGAGTGCTATTAAAGTTCCTTTAGTTTATTTTAGGAGCAAACAAAGTGTGGAACATTACTCGGTATTTGTAACAGATGCAGGTAATTAATCATTGCTCACGTCATGCGGTCTACGCCGTAGCACTACTACGGCGTAGCACACTGCTCGTACGTGTCTCCATTTTCCGCGTAGCAATAGTTAAGAATATGGGGCTATTTTAATAGACCTTACCATTTGGGTATTTAGCGGTTATTAATAATAATAACCATCACATAGATCTTTTGTCAAACAGGTAAGTAACTAACACAAATTTACGAAATCGAAACGAAAAAAGTCACTATTAATGTGTTATTAGACTGCAATTACTGCAACTACACTCCTTTGTTATATTTTAAACTCCATTAAGACTTTGGACAAAGTTATGACTTTGACGTGACTAAATGTATTCACGTAACATCTCTAAAGCACTCAACCTGAATAAGAAGAATTATATCATGTATTTCATCCTGTCTCTAGTTTCAGAAAACCTTTGATATTCATAAACGTTTGCTTAGCTTCTGAGGTGCACTCTAAAAGATCGGCTTAACTTTCTACTTTAACTATGAAAGCAAATGATTGCTCGATGTAATGTAGCTTAGTAAGTAATCTTATCAAAGTTCTAGTTCTTTCTGCAGATCAGAAATACACAGATGTTTTTTTTGTGTGGTAATTTATCAAACAATGTATCTTAGATGTGTTTGGACTTACTAGAACTGTCATGAGAATGGTGCATTCTAGTTATAAGGTACCATCCATCTCTCTTATCTAAGCGACGCATTTTAGTTTTCGAGAACCACGCGAACGAAGTCGCGATCACAGTTAGTTCATCATATAACTTTTCCCGCTCTGGGCGGAGCGAGATGGAATGTCAGACTTTAACTGATGAAAACCCACCTGTTTTGCTTTGCTTTTCATTCCAGGACCACGGTGACCCTTCCAAAAGTCTCGCAGCCTTATCAGGCATCCGCCCTACTGGGCTCATTCAGCTTTGCTGACATCTTTTAGAGGCGCGCGTGGAACACAACGCGCCCTCGACTTGAGCCTGGTCCTAACCGAACAATCGGACGGCGACCTACCCATCGCTCGTCGTCCGCAAGCCCGTCGTACGCAACGTCCTGACGCTTCGCTGTCATTGAGACAACAAAAACACTCTTAAATTAATGTTATTATATAATAAACGGTAGCTGTCAATTTGATAATTCGAGATGAAATCCGAAAAATTACCAGTATTAGTTTACCGGCATTCATATCTTCGGTTCACAGCACTGATAAATTAATCAGGAACATTCTAACTTCCACACTGATTCCTTTTGAATTGCCGTGCTTCACCGAGGCTATGGATGCCTGGAGAATCGCTTGCATGAATACAAATCCGCCTGACAACCCAACCTCCCAGAGACGGTGGGATGAACCGCTCTGCAAAGTAGTCCAGAAAAACCTCATCCTAACATCTACTGCTCCTGCGGAGCGTGCGCGCCTCCTGGCTGTGGGAAATTGGGAGTCTGGTCTTTCAGTCTTTAGTCAGGCTTCACGCACTGCCGTCGTCGAATATTGGCACCTTATTCGATGATACTACTTTCCGCCTAGCTGTTGCCCTACGTATAGGCGCTCCTTGCTGTTCTCCTCATCGCTGCCACTGTGGCGAAGTTGTCAACAGCCTCGGTCATCACGGCCTGTCATGCAATCGAAGCGCGGGACGGATAGCACGGCACGCGAATATTAACGACATAATCCGACGAGCCCTTGTCACCGTCGGCGTTCCGGCTGTTTTGGAACCTCATGGCCTGGCACGCGACGATGGTAATAGACCGGACGCTATGTCTTTATTTCCGTGGAAGATGGGTAGGCCTTTAGTGTGGGACGCTACCTGTGTCGACACTCTTGCGCCATCCCATCTTCCTAGCTCTTCGTGCTGTGCTGGTGCTGCCGCTGCGGCTGCGGAGAACCTCAAGCGGCGGAAATATAACAACCTCGTCGGTAGTTATATTTTTGAGCCGTTTGGGGTTGAAACTCTTGGGCCGTGGGGTCCGAGTGCTCATAAGCTTTTCAAAGAATTATCCAAACGCTTAGTTGGCACTTCGCGTGACCCAAGGGCTGGCTTTTACCTCGGTCAGAGATTAAGTATTGCCATACAACGTGGCAATGCCGCCAGCCTTTTGGGCACACTTCCAGTCGACAGCGATGCGGAGGAATTTTATGACGCCATATTTTAGCTAGTAGTTTTTGCCTTTAGTGTATATATAGTTTTAATTAGTTAAGTGTTTTTATCTAGTACAAATAAGTTAGAAAAATAAAGCACAGATGAAATCGAGTTGTAGGATAGGACAGAAACCGATTATAGAGGTTAGTCTTATGTAATAAGAGGCGAGCCTATTGTCATCAACCGGACCTGGATCCAAACTAGAAAATCAGCCGCATAATTTATATTTGTATTCGTACGAGATTATGGAAATCACACTGATATTATAAAGGAGAAAGTTTGTATGTATATGTGTGAGTATGTTTGCTAATCCTTCATCTTCAAATGGCAGAACGGATTTTGATAAAATTTAGCACACGGGTAGTCCAAGTTTATTATACATATATTTATACATTTTTCCCTTGGAATAATTTCCTACTATCACGCGTGCGAAGCAGCCGGGAGAAGCTAGCGTAATTCATAAGTACCTATTTCTTGTCTTTCTAATATTAGAACAGCCAGTAGTCCACGTCTGGCGCTCTCTGAAGTTAGTCTCACTATCTCACAGGCTACTTAATCATGACACGAGCACGAGTTGGCACGAGCTATTCTTGTGACAATCGTGCCTACCCACGACGAGAAGTGCCGTGCTTGTTTATCAGTAAACATTTTAAACATTTTTACCAAAAGGGTTAAAAACCCCTAAGGTAAGACCCCCTGAGAAAGGGGCTAAGCTTACGGTATCGGTAATCTCTAGGGATTGCGAGTCAGAAAGCAGTCGGTTTGCATAAAATTTCTCCATTCTTGAAAATAGGAGCCAAGAATTTTGAGAAAAGGATATGCAATGAATGTTTTTGCTAGCAATTGGCTTTTCTACACAAATAATTATAGATCCTTAACATTCATCGCTCAATTATACACATAATGTACACAATCTATTAAGATTGCGGCTTCTGCCCGCGGCTGCCGTTACACCCCATTTCCCCCGTTGACTTACAATTTGCGTGAGATCAGAGGCACCTGATAAACTTTGTTTTTCTTTCATTGCCAGATTTCCAGTTCTGTTATTTATGTTTTGGCTACACAATGAACTTACTACAATGTTATTCTGTATATAAAAGGTGAAGTCCTCTCATAGACTCATCAACGTCCAGCCCCTAGAACGCTGAAATTTTCCACAGAAGTTTATTTTATGATGTATGCAAAGAATAAAAAAACTGGGCAAGTGTGAGTCGGACTCGGGCATTAAGGGTTCCGTACAAACTTACCTATGTAAATATTCAATTCCCGAATGGAGTCTTGAAGATTTTTCCGAATCTTTTTTTTTGTGACGTTACTACAAATTTACTGTTTTCAGATTTATTCCTATATCTGTGCTACAATACCTTGCTTTATGCCAAATTTCAGGATTCTGGGTCAATGGGAAGTAACCCTATGAATTTTGATTCCTTTGAGAGTGCCAAAACATAGGTTTTTTGCGGCCGTATCTTTTTTTTCGTTAACTTAGAAGTATGATTTTTTCACAGCTTCGAGAGACTATAGATTTGATTATATGGTTTAATTTCAACTCGATACCTCCCCACGCGTTCCCAAAATAATGGGTCTTGATAGACACACAGACAGACAGACGGACAACAAAGTGATCCTATAAGGGTTCTGTTTTTTCCTTTTGAGGTACGGAACCCTAAAAAGGATTTTTCAAAATTCACCCCCAAAGAGGATAACTTGGTGGTTCCAAATTTGTACCAAGAAACCTACTTTCACGCTGGCGAAGCCACTGGAAGAAGCTAAATCCAACATAACTGACGGAAATTTCGACAAAAACGTCTATCAAGAAAGTATTGATATAATAAGCACTTGCTTATACATATCAATACTTGGTACTACAAATTCAACATTTTAAATTCTCTCCAACAATTAGGTTAAAGTAATTCTGCTATATATAAATCTTTTCTCGAGTCCTTGTTAAATTATTAAATACGTGTTCGGAATATATTAACACAACTTATTATAGGAAATAACGAAGTCGTACTTATTAAGCAGGTTCTCTGCAGACTTACTTATTTATAGAGTTAAATGAAAGTAGACTTAATGTAAAAGAGGTGAGCTGATATTGTACTATGGTTCTCTTTTCTTGTTCGTTGTTTTTCATTGCTGAACACTATGGCCGACCCGGAAAGCTTTATTGGAGTTACTGACGAGCTACTTCCAGGTCACCCTGTTTTCGCCTATTCTCAGGGTCAGTAATCATCAGTTACAGCGATGAGTGAGCTAACCTGACCAGCAATTAGGTAAACGCAAGCGTTGTCTTACAACATCTACTTTTCCCAACACAATCAGAATTTCTTAGTAACTATAATTACTTTCTCTCAACTAAAAGGAGTAAGTTTCTTGCGAAACTTACTGTGAAATTTTGAATATGTTTGAGTAAGTAGAAAGGTAAATAACTAATTTGTCAAAACCGTTGCTTATTTAAATGTCAACGATTTATCAGCAGATGGTGGTAGCTGGTAGAAATAACACGTAACACACAACACACTGGTGCATTGCCCTGAAATATCTCACAGAGTTAGAAGTTATTGACCCCGAATATATTCTCGCAATATCTTCGCTTATTTTACGCCTTGTTTCATTTCATGATGTACGATAGTAGTAAAAGAATGACTAAATAAGTAGATACCTATTACACAGAAAATATTTTTGTAGATCAGATATTTGCTTTGTAATAGGTATCTATTTATAATTGTAATAATATATTTGGAGATAGATGATATTATTTATTTTATTTATTTATTTATCGTTTATTTCAGGCATTATTTAGCCCATAGTAACATTATAGAATTAAATAAAATTGTTGTAATTTAATAAATAAATAAAATTAAATACATTGAATTATTTAAATTATTGAAACATTTATAAAATTATTGATAAACTATTGTCATATATATATCAGTAAGTCTGGCCTCAATGAACATGCTAATCGCACTATACCGCCAGGGCAGCTTAGACATAGCTCTAAAGGCGTTATTATATTGTACACGAAGAGTGTTATACGCACTCCTCGTGTACCTGTACCAGAGTTTACTGGTGTAGAACGACTGACAGCAACTAAGCCTTGAACAGAAAAAAGCGTCTAGCCAACATATTACTCCAACTGTCGTACCAGATCAGCATCATCTGCCAAATCATCCTTTATTATGTGACCCAGATATTTAAACTTATTAACAATGTTTAAGCCACAAAAATTAATCGGTAAAATTTGTGCAGGATTCTCCAATTGCTTAGTTGCATATTTCTCGCAGATAGCCACAAATCTCCTTAAGATAGGTATACAAATATATTATTTTTGAATTTAATTTTCTTATTACTGTATTTTTTTAAAGTTTGTTTAAGTATTTGTAATCAATACCATGAAGACTCATAGACAAATTTAGATTGAATCTGCTACACTGATAAAGCTACAAAATTCTAGAATATTATTCAACCAACATCAGAATATATTCAATATTAACTAAAACGTCAAGCTACATACATCTTTAACTGACATATTTGAACAGATCTAAACTACTGTACAATTACACAAACATAAAATCTCTTATATAGGTATCTATTTTTGGTGTTCCTAATAATAAATACATCAGAAATATTATCAGATCGAAGTACTTCAGCCATAACATATGAATACGACATCATAACGTTATTGATTCAAGCATGTAATCGATATGTCACGAAGCTGTAACCCAGTAATCGTATCAAAAGTAGTTCAGCAGCGACGAGCTCCATCTCAGTGAGGATTTCTCACAGTCTAAGAGGAAATGGTGCTAAATGAGAACGAAACTACAGTTAGCAATGATAAGCAAGTCTGTTCCACGAAACTGTTTAAAGCTGACTCGGTCACGAACACAATGTCGGGGAAAAATAGTTTCAATGTTTGTGTCAAGTTAATTGCCAGAAATGGGTGGAGGTAATGAGCAGAATGCGCCGACTTGCCTGAACTTCCACTAAGCCGTGTCACACTCTCGAAAATTTGTGTAGAGCAACTGACACCCAAGTAACTCTGAGAAATCACACAGCAATTTGCATAACGAGGTGTATACAGGTGCTCTAGGCTCTTTGAAGCGCTAATTCAATGCAACTGCAAATGAGCAATGCTATCCTTCATTAAATTAGCAGCTCATAGCACACACATCTTGTATATTGAAGACAGTATTACACTCCAGTTAGAACCACCATTACTGCCATATCATTCAATCAGGCAACATATTCAATTAGAAATATTATGTATACCTAAAACCAAAACTTTAAAATAAGACAGTGGAGTTAATACCAAAACTTTGGCATAAGTTTATACAAAAGGATTGGGTAATTTAATACCGTTGGCAACTTTAAGACATCTGCCTAATCAGACCGTTTAATGTAGATTATTAAAATCAGCCGCCGTCTTCACAAAAATCTGTAATAATGTACAAAGAACGTGGCGGATTGGAACATTTTCGAGAATTTGTACTTAAAAAGCCGCGCTTCATTTTAGCAAGGCGTCGAAATCTGTTATGTAAATATGAGACCGTGGAACCGGAAAATAAGTTTGGTGTTGTGCCCTTTTGATTTGCAGCAACAGTCGGCCAGCAAGGAGGCGGGGTCGGGACCCGCGCGAACATCGCTCCGCGCCGAGCCGCGCGGTGTTAGGCGACGTAACAATTTTGTTTGCGCACAACTCGCCACTTTATGAATAGTAATCAAACCACCATCCTCCATTCATTTATCTTGCGAGCGACCAACGATGAAATGTAGATGAGGCCTTTCTGATAAGCTCCAAGTATTTTGTATATTTACTTTGTAATTATATACTGCGGAGAATAAATGATCGGCTTAAATTATTACAGGCACCGTACTCGATAATATTCAGCAGGATGATTCAGAACATAATATTTAAATGTCAATGAATAGTGATTTATGTAAGTGGCAAAAATCTAAAATGGAATAGACAGGTAAGTATTGAAAATAAAATTAGATTTTCCTCTGGACGTAAGAATTGCTCGGAGATCGAGTAAAAGCTGGAGGTATTTCTGCCTGAAAATGATAAATTATTCTGATAAAGATTTCTCTTCAATCAATAGTCTATATCTGGGCTATGACACGGGCAAAACATTTTCGAACATGCTACTTACATAATTGTGTTATACTGTTCTCTTAATGATCTCGTAAATACTTGTAATTCTCATTGATAGTTTGAATATGTAACATCTAATATTGTTATGAACTTACTGATGTTTTAACTTACTTTCTACTTGATAAATAATAAAAGATTCATCTACAACCATTCCAGAAAATACAAGCCTTATAATAACTTACAACACTACTTCACCTTGGAGAAATCGAACAAGTAAATTCCTTAAGTTTCTAACTAAATTCCACAAGTGTGGCCCTACGCCCCGGGAATACCCTATTGTGACACAAAATAGTGTGCGCACTCCATAGACATTTTGACAGCTGTTGAATAAAAAAGTTGAAATAGTAGGTAAAAACTTTCCGAGAAAAGTGCTCACAAAGAAATATACAGACGCGCTTTATTTTCCCCTAGCACAAAAGTGATGTGTGACACAACTCCAGAACTAGGTTATTTTTCTTATGATTTGGAATATTTTTACTTATGTGTGATCTTATTACACATTTCTATGGTAATGCATAAAGAAAATCATATTTGTTGATATGAAAAAACTGCTACCACACTTCTTTGTGAGATTTCATGTAGCCACAGTTTCTTTGATGGTGTGATAATAAGTTCTTATTGACGCATTCGGCTTTCAGAAGAAATCTTATCTTCTTTTATAAGTCTTCCTAAAATAGGTATCCCTTTAGGTAACAGTTCCTAAATAATATTATACGCGTATTAGTTACAACGTTATAGTACTTTAGTACGATTACTTGGAATTGATATTAATAACACTGATGCATAAATCCGACTGCAATCAAATACCTACGAGTCTAAACTAGTGCGTAATTAATTACTTTAGTTCCAACACATGAGGTATTTTTAATTCAAAAAGTATAGTTTTTTTACGAATATAATCGATGCGTAACTGTTTTGCTGTAACTGAACGTCCAGTGGTTGCACACGATCGAAATTCAATTTTAAACAACGCTTTCTGCAGTCCCTCTCCACATTAACCTTAGCTTTATGAAATTTCACAATCCACCATATACGCAATATGTCTAAATAAGGTTTTGTTTTCTCTTGACATATTAATATATAGATTTGTAAAAATCTGACAAAATCAAAAGTCCTATTAGAGGTAAATAAAAATGGCTTTACAATCAGCTAAAAGCTACGTGAGTAATAGCTGGTCCGGGACACATGTCAATCTGCCTCGTCGATGCGACGTTGGACATCTGTCAGGTTTCTTGTTATCGCGACCCTCATCTTTGAAGAAATTACGTTCGTGCATCCATGTCGCTGCCAGCGTGACACGCCCCTACGCCCGCGTATTCGATCGCCGGGTACGTTAATATGCCCACATCACATCACCCACGGTTAACATGCCCGTGCCCCACATACGCCATTTGCACGGCATTCTCATGTTTATATACGCCAGTATTATTTGCAGCTAATATTGCAAGGTTGAATATTATTAATGCCTAATGAAAGTCAGAAATTGTCAAAGGTTTGATATTTTCCGGTATTCGGTAATATTGTGTCAACTAATAGGATTTTGGCTGTAGTTGTTATTTTATTCAACTCATCACAAACAATGGTTAACTTATTTGAACCAAAATAAAACCACTGATTTGTTAATCGTGATTTATTCGTTGAATGCTTTCATTCACCCGAAATGTTAAATAAAACAAAAAAAATAATAACTCCAATGCCTAAAGTACAATACGATACAATGCTGCAAGCTTTTCCCTTTTGTGTCGTTGATTTATTCTACGTAACTCTGTAATTCTGTACGCCACACTATAGAGCCACTTTTTAGAAGTTACAATATGAATAGCCCATATTTAAATAAATAATAACTGAATAAATAAGGATTCCGCGCAATGAAGTCTATAGACGAAAAAAATATGGAAACGAAAACATTCAAGAAGCGTCTACAGTTGAAAAATATACCTCATTAAGGAATGTTTAGCTGAGCTAATTTAACTAGGGCCCTCAGACATCTCCGGGGAAATTACGAGCTTTGTGCGTATGTACTCGCAAAACTTTTAGGACGTCTTTGTTTAGAGTTTTGATGATCAAGAATTTCATTAGTATAGTCGACTATCTGTGAAAGTATTCACGAGATTCGCTGGTCTATGTCATGATCGTGTTACATACAGTGGCGCAACACAATACAATAATTGAGTGCGAGGACCAGATAAAGGTAAATCGGTTAGGTATTTGAACGAATGAGACCGGTTCCCAGTAATTGTACCTGTCGCGTGGACAAATGTGCTGTCCGACGTGTGCCAGATAGTCAGTCTAACTGCCGCCATTAGCCCGAGAGATAATCTTAAATTACTATCCGCACACTCAATTGTAGCGTCACGCCCAAATGTGCAACTAACTGAAATATTTGCGTTAAATAACAGCGTGCCGATACCGTGCCTGAACGCTAATTGACATTTACGAATAGGTACATCATTAATTAGAGCATAATGTAACTTATTACAATTACCGGCGTGTCAATCTTGATTGATAACAAACTAACGCAACCGTAATTAAGTGCGGAGTGGGGGAAAACTCCCGCGATATAATTGTTAACTAGGAGAGTTGAGCGCTCTCACGTCTCCCTCGTATTCCTTATGGTTTGTGACTAAGGGCGGATATCTGCCGCCGAATAGGCCGATATAGATACAACCTGTTATCTTCACACGTATTCCCGTTATTTAGTGCCAAAGTACACTACTTAGAACAAAGCAAAGCGTAACTTAATATAAAGCATGTTGGGATGTCCACAAACTTAGGGCGAGTTTCAAAGACGATCCCTTGAGTCTCCTTTATGCAAATCTCGGGTAATTTCTTTGGTGAGAGTCACACGGGACCCTTTGCCAAGATTGCGTTGACTTTTCAACCGTGCGATACCTACGTCTTGTTTTATATTAGTTTACATAGGCGCGTTACGTCAAAACTAGAAACAGGTCAGCCGAATTGTTGCCTAATAAATATTTGGTCTCAAAATGGATAAAAAAAAATCGGTTGTCTGTAAAGTCGGTTTACTGACGATAGTTGAACGTGACAACGTATTACATTTATTTGTACGCATAAATACAAATAAACAATTAACACGACATTCACTTTTCACTGCACTTTATATTGACGAAAACATGTAAATGTATTATTCTATAGCAGTTGTCACGACGCAGACGCATCGCTCACTCAAGTAGGAGAGAGACAGATGTCGAACACTGCCGAACGCGGAGGCCACTTCAAGCCTTAAATGGAACGCCTCAAAGCGAGGTAACGCCGCATGCGTCATACTTTTTCGTGAGTGCAGTCGGCTCCATCGAATTATAAGACGTTGTCACGTCAAAAATGTTTTATTATCAGGTATCAAGGCCCATAGTACGTTAGTTTTGACAAACTATGTTAGTAGGTCATCACAAAAACAAATAATTATAATCCTATCTGGAAATCTGAATGGTTTATCATCAAACTGCGTGTATTACATGAAGCTTGTCCATGTAATCCACGTAGTTTGATGAACCTACCCATTGTAGGTCCATCCAGCCTTTCCGCAAATAAATATTTAACTTTTTGTTGCTTTAAAAATAATAGGTGCATTTAGAAGCAAGAAATAAAAGTTGGTCATTATCTTGACGGAATACGCGCCCAAGCTGAAGCTGAGAAACTGCAATAATAATCGCTCACGTTTTCATCGAGGTTTTTTAACATAATAAGTACCTTTAACCTCATAAACGTAATATTTTGAGGACATGACTCGCTGATTGTTTTACACTGGTGGCTGACACGCGACCAGCCTGATAAAATAAATATAATAACTGTGATGAGGGCTGGCCACCGCACTTTTTCATCACTAGTGCGAAAAATACCGCATTGCAAGCCTAAAAGCGGTAAGAGTAGGGCTAGGGACGGGTTTTCGAGAAAGTGTATTGAAACAACGTACATTTACAAGGTGAAATCAGATAAAAATATCATACCTACTATGCACAAGGCACAAACCATTATAAAATTACCGGGCCGTTGCATACTAACACCCCCCGTGTTAGTATGCAACGGCCCGGTAATTTTACCACAGCACACCATAACACAGCATCGCAATGTACCTATAGTAGGGATGCATATGTAACGAAACTGGTTGTTGCAGAACCGAATTCGAAAGCGGAGTTTTTAAGTTTGGTTTGTAGTAATTGTAACCGGAATGGGAACCAAAATCGCAGGAGTAGGCGGAGCTATAAGCGTCAAATGAAACACTACTACAACTAATAAAAGAAACTCTGATAAGAACAAAAGAAGAGTGGACTCACAACACTTCAAATATAAAAAATGTAATAAAAAAAAAGAAAAGAGATATGTATAAGAAATGAAGATAATGTCCGCAAATTCAAAAGTAAATTGTTTTTGTTTCTAATAGATAAGACGTATTACTCTATTGAAGAATTTTTAAATGATAAACTATGACATTACCAGCCCTTTACTATTAACATTGACATGTATTTGTTGCTAATTGCTAATAATTTATTTGTTTTTAATATTACATTTATTTGACATTATTTACTACAGTTTGACATTGCATTGCTATTTATTACTTACCAAAAGACTAATATATTTGTACACCAATTTCATTGGTAAGACATAGAGCACGACTAAAATGTTTATATAAGACCTTTATTGTAATACCTATGTTCACAAATAAATATTGATTGATTGATTGATAAAACAACAAGTGAACTAATCGACAGAAGGTACAGGGGAAGGAAGGTTCCCCGCGCGACTAGTATAAACTTGTTTGTACCTCCAATATAAGTTCCGATTAAAATTTATCGGAACCCATATCGAAAGTGCAAAATAATCCTATATCTTATATTCTTTATTGTACACCATGATAAGTTACAAAATATGTGGATATCAGAATTCATGTACATAGACTTTAACTCAAAGTTGTGTTTTTGTTTTTATCAATTATAAGTTAACCAAAAAATGTACAAGACAGCACGGCTATCTGTTCTAACAACCGTCTTCTCCGAGGCTAGAGCGTAACTATATTGACTGTATATATATATGTAGCAATATGCCGGGACCCTGTTCTAGGTCGCTTACTGGCTGAGTGGTGAGTGCTACTGAAACCTGGAGGTGCGAGGGTCGGCTGACAAAGCGTTTCGAGTCTTTAGCCCTACCAAAGTGACACGATACGAGTCAAATGAGACACAAACAACTTATAACTTCACTATATTTATCACAACACAAAAACATCTTACTTATAGCTATGTCAATCTGACTGAACTTACTAGATACTTAGGTTATATTTACGACTAACGTATTTACATTATTTCGCGGGCAGCACTTTAGGCTGGCCGAGCTGCGGGAACGAGACTAGAGAGATGTATGCAGAGGCTCTACACATTGGTAGGTGTAATTCCTTGTCCTAACCTGTTTTTTTTTACTTTATTTCGTTAAACTACACAAAATGAATTTCTTTTTAATTCGCATACGAAATCTCTTAGGTAATCAGATAACTTGAGACTCAAAATGCCGATGCATTCCACTACGTTTCTGGATAGTCCTTTACTGTCCAGGCCACTCGTCTGTGGAATGCACTGCCAGTGTCAACAAAATGCGCGCAATCACTACATATATTTAAAACACTTGTGAAGGAATATTACTTGTCCTTGTAATTTTGTTTCGTTTTTAGCTGTATTAATTGTAGTTGTCACTTGTTTCCTTGCCTATATGATTATTTTGTGTGTATGTATTTAAGTATGTATTTTAGTGTTAAGTGTGTAATTTGTTTCTTTTTTTCTCACCAATTGTTTAGCTTATTTTGTAATGCACCAAGTGCAACCCCATTTTATGTCCAGACAATCTCTTTCCATACCTGATTGCCTGAAAGAGATCGCGGAATGCGATAAGGCCGCCAATTGTATGTTTTTTAATATAAGGCTCATATGTTTAATTTATTATCTTGGTGTACAATAAAGTATATATAAATAAATAAAATGAATATTAAAGTTACTCACGAAAATTAAGCTACCGTACATAAAAGTGCTCATTATAAGAAAGAAGTTCATCGACAAATGATTACGATGTTCCAGAAACTTTCGTAGGTACCTTGTTAAATAATGTAAACATTTGAAATATAATTAAAAGGAAATATTGTGAGCAAACTTTCTGTTACGAGTATCGGAAATAAGTATTCGAGCGATATTGTGAAATAATTAGAAACAGATTGTGTTTGTAACAAATTAGAAAAACAATTTCGATTTGATAGGTACCATTGTAAAAGGAAGAATTGGAATTTTTATCCAGCCAGCAATTGGGACACAATGATTAAAATGTGAAAAATATTCGTAAATTGTTATTATTACACTAAGAAGTATGACAATATAAGATGGAGGCGGGCTGAGTGAAATGAAGCTATTTGCAAACCGGATTTTTTCTAAAACTGTGTTATGTTACATAACGTTTCGTATGAAATATGTTTAATAGAAGTAAATATTTACACACCACGTCGACTAATCTGAAAGGGCCTACTAGGGCTACGGGTATGAAAAATTGACCATTACTTTGTCCCCCCAGCCTTTTTAGGGTTCCGTACCTCAAAAGAAAAAAACGGAACCCTTATAGGATCACTTTGTTGTCCGTCTGTCTGTCTTTCAAGACCTTTTATCCCGTAAACGCGTGGAGGTATCGAGTTGAAATTAAGGACGGCGAGCTACGCAGTACTCGCCGTCCGCAAGCCCGCGCCTACGTTGGCCGGAAATCGGGATCGGAATCCCGCCGGCTGGGACGCAGGGGCCATTGCCTTGCGCGTGTCAGTGTCGTGCAGTCTAACCAGATATAATTGAGTATCGGTTTTTTTACATGGAGAGACTGCCTATTTGAACTCCTAAATCTAGTTATTGAGTCGCATGGTAACCCTTGGCAAGACTGGTGACAAAATTCCTGGGCATTGGTCCATGTCGCTGACACTGGCTTGGCCACCATCGCGGATTTTAATTTTGTTTGACAAAATTTAGTCGCATTTTTTCACCATCTGTAACGTCTACCACGGCATAACTTGCTTTCCGAGGCATAGAGGAATCTCAGTATGTTAAGATGGTAAACCATTCACAAATCGATTGCGAATCCAAAAATCATTCATTCATCAAAATTTACAAAAAACGGTGCCTTTAAACACGCAACTTTCACGGCTTAGGATGAAAAGTTGAGCCACTATCTCCCCAGCAACACTTCACACTCAACCTAGCAATAGTGTAGTATTCCTTTTCACTTCTCCTACAAAATCCATCCTCCTCAAACCAGGCGCATGTTTAGAACTGGAGGTAGACGAGCCAACTGATTTAATTAGGTTAACTACGTAGACGCTCATGCATGATAACCAGTCGCCACTAACGTGACAGGTTGTAGCGAAGTGGCTCCAATTAACACAGATGCAGTTATATTGTTATTAGTTGAAACAGGGGTAAGTTAGCTGGTTACGCAGACCCAATTTGGTCAAGTTGAGGGACGAAGTTAAATGTACACTTTCTGTCACAAAAAGGTTTATTTTTTTTATTAGGTTTAGGCGCAAGCGATGTACCTCCATTATGCGCAGGGTACGCGTCAGCCAAAACATCATCCTGAAGACAATAGCGGACAGGTGGGACAGTCCTATACTGGAGCATTAATAATAATAATAATAATATTCCACAACTACCACACAACGCCGTCTAGTCCCAAGCTAAGCAGAGCTTGTGTTATGGGTACTAGACAACTGATAAACATACTTACATATTTCTAAATACATACATATATAGATAAATTACACCCAGACACAGAACAAATGATCGTACTCATCACACAAACATTTGTCCTGGGTGGGAATCGAACCCACGACCTCCGGCATAGCCGTCAGGGCCACTAACCACTAGACCAACAGGCCAGTCAAAAGAGCATTGGGTACGCCTGCATGCCCCTGTGGCGTATAATACATAAAAAATTGTTTCCGGTAGTTCTATGTACTAACACTAGTTTTTAAGTTCTGTGCATACCAACCAACTATGGACTTGGTCCGAAGTAAAAGATTTTTTTTGTATTTCTTGCGAGCGGTGGCCCAGCTGTGGGTAAGTTATAAGTAGTGTAATCATCATCTTCATACCCTTGTCCCGTATTACTTGAGATCGGCAAAACACGTTTTTCTCTTGCTTTTTTTTATTGATATAAACCAGTACTTGACGGCAATCCTACCTGATGGTAAGCAGTGACGCAATCATTGATGGTAATCTCAAAAAAAGTCCTTCTGTCCTGTTACCCGTCACGCTATCGCGTTATCACTAACTCATATTTCTTTAACATTACTCCTCACACCATCTATCCATCTTTTCTTTGGCCTCCCTCTCCCTCTCCAATATGTACCTAATGTAAAATATAAGATTACAACTAGATTGCAGTCCAAATACATGTGAGTCTAAATCGGTTGTATTTTTTTTTTTTTGTTAAAAGATTTTTGTTTTATACTTTTTAGTTATGGTACCACTACTAAAAAGTACCCCTCAGCCAAACTTAAATGCCTTATAGCCAGAGCGCATAGCTCATGACAATTCTAATAATCTAATAATAGGTTAGGTTAGCTTCATCATCAGATCGGTTCGATATATCCCCTTCCCATCTTCTTTCACTCAGTCATCGACTACACGTATAAAAAAGTAATTTTACTGGTTACGACATTTCTGCTGTGATACTATGAGGAGTTTCGTTCCATAACTTCGAAGTGCATGATCAGATCATAACAATATTTCTATGGGACCAATTTGGAAGCATAACCTTTCAATAAAAAAATGTGTGCGTGTACTAGCGTACACTCGTAAGAAGTGAAACTTCTTTATGACGTTATTTTTCAAAAAATAATTTACTTTATGCAACTTTACAGAAATTGGTTAAATAAAGTTAAATTAAATACATTGGAGACATTTACCAATCCCTACTACGCTGGAGAAAGTATACTTCGAATCACGCGTGGTAGGGATAAGAAAAAGATGGCGCGTAACGGAAAAATGTGACGCGTAACGAAAAAATGTTACACAAAATTTTTTTCCAACCCCGATAAAGAAGTTTCACTTCAATATTTTTCAAAATCGGTCCACAATTGACCGAGAAATCAGTGAACATACATTAAAAAAAAACATTTAGCCGAACATATATAAAAAGTTTCTTTGGGAAAGTTGTTTGTAATCATACAATCATCATGTCATCATGATGATTGTATCACGTGTTTAAGTATCGGTCACTAATTAACAGTCACCCTATATACTATTTGACCTCATTCATCCGAACAAATGAAAACGTAGTTAAATTATTATTACACAATTTATATGTTGTTTGATATGGGCGTGAAAATAATGTCCTTTGTCTCTTTCATAACCGGAGCACTAATATAGAGTTATACCTATACTTTACAGCTCCTGACTACTGCACCCAAAGTGCCATCATATAATATGCTTTATATTACACATCTTTATGTATTATGTCGTATTATTCATAGCCACATAAACGCATGAACTCGACTACACGCCACGCCAATTTCGGGAACAGTAAAAATTACATCACAATATCTTTTATGTCATTACTTCCATCTTTTATTATATTTTCACTAAATAGATAACTTCATGAATTTTAGATGTAAGCAAAGTTCAAAACTGGTCTTCAGAACTTTCCAAGAAAGCCAAACTAGGGTGCTTTATTTAGGAAGAACAGAGATTAGCACAAACTTTGGTAGGATTTTAATTAACTTTAGCTACAATAAAGAGTAATGTCACAATCCATAACTAAGAAAATCTTCAGTAAAATATGTTGTGATTGTTCTTAACTTATTTTATTGGTTAAAGCTTATTTTTAATATTCTGTTTGTAACGAGAGCTATCGTTTTACTCACAAATCAAATAATTCTCGCTCGCCGCTCACGTCGTCGTCTCAATTACACGATAAAATGTCGTACTCATATATTTTAATATTTTATTCCATCCCTTCACATTACTTCACAACCTTTCCGAGTTCGCGTCTTCAGAAAGTGGGTGGCATTCAGAATCACTCATGCTTTTATTCGTGACGGAGTAAAGCTCCAAATTGCACAATTAGGGCCGTTGGAAATAGGGCTTCCAATCCCGGTATTGCGGGATTGGAAGCCCTACATTTCAGAACCCCGCACCGTTTTCCAGTTCCATGCAACACTTCCGAGTGCGGTATCCCGCGTGATTTGAGGGACGTGCGAGAAGCATAAACTCGACTTTTCTTTAGTAGAAGCCACTCTAGAATCACACTAATATTATAAAGGAAATAATTTCTTCATAAACATTTTTTATACTTCTGTGGCATTGCAAGCAAACTGGCGGCAGTTCTAACGGTAGGGGATCAGGATTACCTTCACCTATGACATCTGCAATACCAGCGGTACCACGGTTGCGTCACCTAAATTTTTCAGGGGACTCTTCGATTAGTTTTTGATTAGCGGCTTTTATTTCAGTAAACAATTCGATGTCATATTGATAAATATTTGTCTTGATTGCCAATGCCAATGTTAGGAGTTGTATGTTAACTTGATCTCATATTGTCGCAAATACAGAGACTGGAACCCCTAGTTAGAAACTGTTGTAGGAATACAAATAAATGTCAACTGATGCGCTAACACTACAGTGTAATTCTAAAACTATTGCGTTGGCGATTCATGACTACAGGGCTATTAATCTCATTCATTTGACTTTTACGCAGGAGTAAGCAGCATACATTTAAATCCAGCTCCACAGTCATAAATAGCAGTGGCAGGGTGTGAGATCGTCGGAGCGACACATAGTGATCGAGTTCATCTGTTGACCAATGATCATTCATGTTTCATCGGCCGTCTGGTCATGCGTCAATGAGGAAGCGATAAGGTACAGTGAGCCGCAGCGATAGTTCGCCAAAGGAACATAATATTGCACATGCAATTCAGTGCCGAACCGATAGTGCCCGGCGACAACACTTACATGCATCTATACAAATGTTAACTACCGATATACGAATGAACATATCTGCTCAATACATTTTGTACAACATAGTTTAATCTAGCACGATCAATCCGTTTTAACACGGTATTAAAGAGTTAGATAGGTATTCGTCAAACCGAGTGTTTATGTTACTTACGGGGTGTTAAAGGTAGCGACTTCGTGGAAATCCTCTGTGTTTGAGATCGAGCAAAAGAGCGCATAAACACGTTAGACCCTGAAACTTGAAATATTAACTAATTTTGCTAAAATAAACAACTTTGGAATTTAAACAAAACATACTATTGTGGTTGTGAATAGCAGGATAGCAGACTCTACTCTTCGCAGCCTATGGCTACTTTGAAATAACTTTGTTTGTTTAACAATACGAGTGTTCAAAAGAGTTTCTTTAATAATTCAGAAATTTTATCTATAGGGCAATCTTAATAGTAGGCTATGAAACTAGTTTAGGAAGATGCCTATCGCAGAAGTGTAAGGTCTCACAGTCAAGCTTCTAAAGTTTCCAAATTAAGATTGTAGTGGGCAAGGGCGCATACAGCTTTAGTTTATAGGGAGGAGCCGTACAACGACTCCCAACTCGAAAGGCGCAAAGTTGTCGACAAAGTTTTTGTGTAATATTTACTAAAAGCCTAAAATTCCTGAGGGGACCATAGCTCCCAGAACCTCTCTGACTACGTAGACGTCCTCGCACCAGATATTGAGCTTTAAAACACCACTTTGTATAAAACAAAAAAGAATCAGTACCAACAAAAGCTTGTCGTTTTATTTTTGGCACAACACTCCGATATAACTGGATTTATTTTTTCAACTTGCAAATGAATAACAATCAGTTCAAAAGGTCGTATGGATGGATATGCACTGGGCCACGAAATTAATTTGTTCCGTCGTAGAGGAGTTGCATAATATACTATTTATTCCATCGGTAAGTATGCATTTATTTGATGAAAAATTAAAAATTGAGTTCAAAAATCAAACATTATAGTAATACGTGTACACATTATTCGTAAATGCTAACTAAATCTGTTCATTACAAGTAGAATTGTCGTGTTTCAAAAACTTTTATAATTTTATTTAACGCGAACTCTTCAGCACACATTCACTGCTAAAATAACCTAATTAAGCACGACACACCGACGTACGAAACTCATCGTACATCATACATATTTTAATTATATGTCACATAAAAACATGACATTATCTATAATAAAAGACGCTTGTTTCCACATGAGCGCTCATTGACGGTGCAACGATACGGCAATGTTGCGTGCCGAATCCTTTCGGATGACGTCCGTCACCGGACGACTGACTGACGAGCTATGACGATAATCTGTGCCCGCGGGACTGCCACGATGATCACTCACTTGTCATTCGCGGCTTATTCGAATCTCTGAATATAGCAATCCCATCGATGAGAAATGTGCGGGCAGGTGGTCCGTTTCCTCTATTTTATCTTTTCCATTATCTTACAGATATACACTACCGTCCAAAAGATTGGACGCACACGGTTTCTAAAATAGATAGCGCCGACAATAAGAAGTTCTGTCTTCTGGACTAAAACCAAAACTATAATTTATCAGCTAAAAAAATAAAGGGTAAAGTTGCATAAAAACTGTCAATCAATGGAAAAATTTCCTTTAGAGTGACGAATCAGTTTCTGATGTTCGGGTCCAATAAGCGTGTACTTGTAAACCATTGATCCTGGATTCACTTTTCAATAAGATAATGATCGTAAGCATTCGTCGAAACTGTGCCAGAAAATTTGGAACAAGAAAAAAAGAAAAAGATTCTAAAAATCATGCTATTGCCATTTCAATCACCTGACCTTTCTCCCATTGAACTTGTTTGGCTTGAACTCGATAGAAGGGTGAAAAATCGATCTCCAACAAGCTTTGAATGTTTATGGCAATTATTGGGGTGCGAATAGTATAAAGTAAAATGAAGATTATTATAAGAAATGGTTTACTAGAATGTGCAAAATATGTGAGATAATAAATAAAAGAAAAAGGTGTATGTAGCTTAGTTTCACTCCAATGAAGCTAAACTTTAATTGGTTTTCATGTTGTTTTTAAATTTAATCAGATTATTAACTACATAGGTATTTTTGAGATCAAGAATATTGTTCCATTTCCATATTCTATATTCAATCATTTATTATCTATCTATAAATATAAAAGGAGAACTGACTGACTGACATATCAACGCAGAGTCGATACTTCTGGGACTAGGAGTGTGATATTTTGCACAAGGTTTCCTTTTATGATGTAGGCGAGCACTGAGAGAGGATTTCTCAAAATTCATCCCCTAAAGGGATGAAACGGAGGTCCAAAGTTTGTATGGAAAACCTACTTTCACGCGGGCGAAGCCGCTGGCTGAAGCTAGTAATCGAATAATTGTGCTAGTAACACCGAAACGTTTGTATGGGTTCTATCTGTCTTGGCTGTGTGGGTCTTTGGCTGTGTTAAAGCTGTCTAGCTGTATAGCATACTAAAACTTTCTTGTTCTCAATTCTTCTCTTGCATAATTGATCATCAGGTGGCATTGATTGTATTAGTTAAAAATTAAAATAAGACTATTCAAATTGTGTTAACTGTATTATTATTTTAATTGTGATACAATACTAAATCACACTAATATTATAAAGGCAAAATTGGTCTGTGTGCATGTGTGTTACTTCTTCACTTCTTATTATCGCGGAAATTTGTTCCCTTAGGATATTTTTTAACTATTATCACACGGGCCAAGTCGTTGGCAGTAGCTAGTATGTTTTAATATTGTATACTAAAAAGATGTTTTTATTATACCCGTAATTGTAAGTTATTTCTTTCTTTGTTTTTTTTTTTTAAGTTTAAAGTATGATTTAATTTATGTTAGCTTAATATAAATGACTTGTCAGTAAAAACACTTAACTAATTAAAACTATATATACACTAAAGGCAAAAACTACTAGCTAAAATATGGCGTCATAAAATTCCTCCGCATCGCTGTCGACTGGAAGTGTGCCCAAAAGGCTGGCGGCATTGCCACGTTGTATGGCAATGCTTAATCTCTGACCGAGGTAAAAGCCAGCCCTTGGGTCACGCGAAGTGCCAACTAAGCGTTTGGATAATTCTTTGAAAAGCTTATGAGCACTCGGACCCCACGGCCCAAGAGTTTCAACCCGGCTCAAAAATATAACTACCGACGAGGTTGTTATATTTCCGCCGCTTGAGGTTCTCCACAGCAGCAGCGGCAGCACCAGCAGAGTACGAAGAGCTAGGAAGATGGGATAGCGCAAGAGTGTCGACACAGGTAGCGTCCCACACTAAAGGCCTACCCATCTTCCACGGAAATAAAGACATACCGTCCGGTCTCTTACCATCGTCGCGTGCCAGGCCATGAGGTTCCAAAACAGCCGGAACGCCGACGGTGACAAGGGCTCGTCGGATAATGTCGTTAATATTCGCGTGCCGTGCTATCCGTCCCGTTTAAATAAGTTTTTGTTAAACTTACGATTAATACAAGAAAACCTAGTAATTTCTTGTATTTGATTTCACCTATCTGCTTCCATATTTTTGGACGGTAGTGTACATATTTTTTAACCCGCAATTCAATATGGTTTTATTTTATGTCAGTAAAATAAAACTAAGAGTGCTGTATGTGTATAACATGTGACGGTGTATTCCAATGTTAACTTTTCAGACGATCCAAATCCCGCCTGTTTCTATTACAAAATCTATTGTTACAAACTTTAACATTGATATTCTAAAGTTTGGAGGAGATTGAGAGCGTCCTTGATAGATATTAGAAGCAAACATAGTATCTAACTTTGTATGAATATTTACTCTCCTATTAATGTTAGTTTAAACAACAGTTTTGACTTACAACCAGAAGGGTGCGTAGGACCATAAGGATGAAAATTTTCCTTCTGACGATTTCATTGGGATACAGGATAGTGAGACCCCGAACTTAATAACGGTACGGGTCGGGTGACAGCCTTATGTTTGTAAAGTATCCAACAGATGAGTACAGTCTACAACAAAACTAAAATAAATGCAGCCACCAACTTTGCTCCGACAACATCTAACGCATATTCACATGCAGAATAAATATAGAAACGCCACGTGCAATATTTCCTGGAAGCTTTATTATATGTGAAAGTGTGAAATTTTACAGAGCTCACTTGTGTTGTTGAATATACCCACAATAATGCGCAAAGTTTTGCTTTACTGGGTCAGGGGGCTTCTTGAGAGCTTGGCAACACGATTATACCTCCTGCGTATGTATGGAATAATTTTGAAATGTACAGAACAGGAAATTACCTCTATGTAAACGAGAAACTTTTGTGTGTGGCTTTATCATTATCCTTAAAACACCCCTGGCATTTCTTGAGGTGAATAAACACTTCGACAAAAAATAGTGCACACTCTTAGATGAAGAGCAGCTTAGTCAACAGAACCCTTAGGTACTACTTAAGAGTAATTTCGCCAAACGAAATTACAGCGAACATAAATTTCACGATTTTAAGAAAAATTTGGTATCGCACCTGTGCCACGTAGAAACGAAAATGAACGCCATTATCCCACACCATAATCTTAAATCACTTCGGCTTAGTGTTTCGATTACAGACAAAGGTTCGAAGGAAACCCACATTATGATGGTAGTTGAATAATTGTATAGATAAGTGGAATTGATGGCCGTCGCCTTTGTTCCAAGCTAACCTAAGGATTTGAGAAAATTCACTCAAATTTCGAAATAGAAAGAAAACTATAAAAGTGCTTTTCATATTATGAATTCAGCTGGTCTAGCAACTGGCACTGTTTCATAAAGTACAATCACTGAACTGTACAACGTCGATAGAATATTAACAACTGATAAAAACAATATTTTATACGTAGGTACCGAAGTATCTTAATTACGCGGCGCCACGTCGAGGATATTGCGAGTATCTAATGGATAATTTGATTGGCTTAAGTGATATATCGTCACAATGCAGAGGTAGTGGGATACGCATGTTAACTGGTGTAACAATTTACGTGACAATCCTAAACATTGCGAGATTGTCTTTAAACAAGTGTTTCCTCTTATTTATTACTTGCTCTTTAAGGGTCCAAAAAAGTTCAGTGTGAACACGCTCAGGGGGATGGGTGAACCTTTTTGTTTGTGAGCCTATATATTTAGGTAACTAGTATTTCTAACATTCGTCAGTAATACAAAAATGCTATTGCACTGTTTGCATTTAATATCACTAGTGTGTGACGTAAAATCCATATACGAAATAACAGAAAAGGTACTATGCTTCTATTTTATCGTGTTTTATCGATTAATTTGTGGCAATGTAGCTATGCCATATATTTGTTAGCAGGAGGGAGTGCAGTACACAATGTGATCTGTGAAGGCAGCCGCCGAGCGCGCGGGCGAGGCCCCGACCGCGTGCAAGCAAACAGTTCTGCCCGAGAACCCTCTAGCTTTCCCCAGTCTACTATTTGCCTTTCTCTCTACAGGTATTCTGTTTGCCCACTTCTAAAATGTATTACAATGATTATGTGCTGGAAGTACCACATATTACATCATCACCGATATTTTGCTTCAAACCTGTAAATGAATCTAAAGAAATACACATTTTTAAATAGGTAGGAACCTGCTTATTTCTTATTCCTATGACTACGTATATAACTTAGTTGTGCTAACAATCAGATTTATGGCTCCAACTTGAACCACTTCATAATAAAATGCAAAGAAACGGTAGCAAAGGATATTCCTGCTGAGAGACAGATGTTTACAAGCAATAAAAATTGTTGGATGGTTATTGAGCAATAAATAATAATAGAATCTGAGAGTCGGGCCGGACGGCGGCGGCGACAACGGCGCGAACGCACACAACTTTTCTCGTTATGTCCTTTGGAGATGTTTTGAGATTTGCAGGAGCTCGCTAGTGCATCGGGCACAATGGCCCCTTTCTTATCCTCTTTGCGGGACACATCTATTTGGACTTTTTATCAAGGCTGTGGAACAGTTGGTCGCGTGGCACGTACGCCTGCTCGTCGCAGACGCGCTTAGAATTCAATATCCCTATTTCACGTTACCGTCTTTCGCACATACATAAAACAACCAACGATAGGTAGGTAGTTACTTGGGCTTTGTTTATCCTATTTGTTGATGTTCAAACTAAATCGATATTACATACACATGTGTTAAACAAACTTCGGCTCTTTGACTACTAGCTATGGTTGGTTATTTATGGCGGTAGGCAGCTTTCCGCGTCCACAACTTCTGCACAGTTGTCACGGATAAATTGTTTGATGATCTAATAAACGTAAAAGCTCTCCAGAGACTCCTCTAATAATTTACGAGAACGAAGGTTACATCTAAGAGATAGACAGGTGCATGATTGACAATGATAAACGGCTTTTAAAACTTTGCGTTCGTAATAATTTGAAGTTGAAAATAACTTTTGATAATTAAAGGCGACGGCTTTTACAATTCGGATTTAGAATTAAAATAAACACTCAAACCATGTATGCAAAAGTAATATCATTAAAACTTCATAGCGCGATGCTTTTTATACCTCTTAATATGCAGCTATGAAGCTCTAACTTTGCAATTTAATTACACTATTCCAGTAATTGTATTCAGTCCGGTCACGGCGCGGCGGCTCGTTCACAGATCGCTACTCGCAGCCGCCGCATCATGGTAATGTGTCTCCCGAGCTAGATTATCAAAGTATTATCACCCATGCCCGAGATATTAACTGTCACGAAGGTGCCACGTAGATACAGGAAGGAAGGAGAGGAAAGTCTTGATACCTTCAACATTTTTATCACTGGTCGAGGTAAATGGGGCAAAAAGTAAAACTTTTTAACGTGTTTCATTGTAAAAATGACTCTATTCTGTCTGTTATTATATTAAATTTTTTGGAAAAATAAACGCGTATTATTATCGACTTCAATTTCGTTCAAATTGAGCTGATTGAACTTTGATAAACGGTCGGGAAATTAATCTAGAAACACGAACCCAAGGGATTCATAATATGAGCAAATAAGATATAATTATGTAGGTATTGTTTGCTGCTGATAATGTTTATAAACCATTTTCATTTGTATGTTGGTGTTGTCGAGCAGTTCGTGTTTGTAGGAGACAGAATCGCAGTTTTCGGAAGAAATAGTTAATGAACGGACCGTATTGATATTTAAGCTACTCACGTCTAGTGCTCCTCGTAAAACGTTTATTCGCTTACATAAAATACGAGTTACTAAAATTAAAGACTCCGTTTAATACCCCATTCAGAACATAAACCGACACGTAAGTAGGTCTATCTCGTTCGTACACTTTACAGGCTAATTAATTTTTAAATTTAACACGTTTTCACAACTAAGAAACGCATAAGATTCAATTTGAATTTGTTTACCATTGTAAGTAATGCTGAAATAGTTGTTTTACGTGAGAGTTCAACTAAAACAAAACTTTACTGGAAAATATAAGGAAAACGAACTCGTAGTCAGAGTAATTATTTGTGATGTTCTTGAGAGTTCATGTAGGATAGAAGTATTTAGGCAAACAGGTGAGGTCAGGCGAAGTTGTACCCGCGCGGGCTGAGCGTCGGGGAACGGGCGCGGGCGGGCCGTGCGCACACAATACATGTGGGCTGCAAGCTCCTGCTTCATCGCAACTTGCCACAATACGACTTTCCAAACCTTTCTCATTTCGTTTTTGTTTCGCTTCGCGTCGTTGTTGTCGCGGCCGCAGATGTTCCTACGAAACCGACGGCTCATCTACGGATTAGTACCCGTTAGGTTTTCGTATTATGTGTCCTACATTACAAATGGAAGCTCTCGGAAACATTCAGACGGCTACAGTTTAAGTATCGTTATTATTTCTGTATTATTCAACACAAGTCTATTTTTTTGAGGCGACATCTTTCAGGTTAACGATTTGCCGTTTACAAGGGTTTCAGGTTAATTGCACTAGCGAATGTTGATTTGCTTTTTAATTTGTTTCGGTTTAAATGGAATCAGCATTTGTAAATTTACGTTGTCCTTCAAAAATTGAAGAGCTCAGGTAAGTATTAATGAGAGGCCACTCGTGTTACAAAGTCTGGCCGGCGCACTCCCACCGAGAAAATTACGCGAAAATTTACATAATAGAGAATCCGTGGCTGCCCTAGTCCTTTGAAAGTCGGAGCTGTGGGTCCGCTTCGAGTGACACCGACGTACATTAAATTAACATCTCTCTCACTTTGTTTGCGAAGGCTACACCGACGGAACCTAATTTGCGATGATAAAAAGCTCGCACTAGCCTCTACGTGGCACTGCATATCATAGTTATGGAAACTCAAAGGGCCATCAATACTTTGGACTTTGAAGCTTCAATATATTTTTCAACATACTTATTTGAAAACTCGCTCTCATCCCTACCGCTCTTAGATACGTAATGTAGTTTCGTACTAGTGCGAAAATGTGAGGCGGTCAGCCACCGCTACAATTTATTATATTTAGTGTACTAGATTAACTCCACCAAAACGCATGAAAACAACTCCGAGAGTCTTTTCTCACAGTAATTTGTTACTAAATATTATGGTTATAAAGTTTTCCAAGTGTGTTAAAAAACGTCGTTTGATACTCACGGGCTACTGTTATTGCAATTTTTCGGCTATAAAACGACCTTGCCATCGGCTCGGATGTATATTCATCCTCGGCTGCGGTGACACAACAGTTTATCCAATTGTATCAAAATATGTATACCTACTATTTAAACTTAGGTATCTTGTAACCTCTAACTATGCATAGTCTCTTTCATAGTACACAACCACACATATCCAATTGACGTTTTTATTTGTCAATCCGCGAGTTTTCAGCACTCGTGCTCAGTAAATTATCGAGCAAAGCGGCTGAATCAGCGGAACTAAAAACGTAAATGCAGCGGTAGTCGCTGTAATTGGGTAACCGCTGCGCATCATTAGGTAATTGCAGCTGCGGCCCCAGATCCCGAGCCCGCCCGAACGCTTTTTGTTTTCGGATTCCCTTATTCTGTGCCGAAACATGGGTCACATACGATATATTGGCCTGATTAGTTGTAGTTATTACACACATAAATGTTTGCTCTAATTCGTTTTTATTACTCTTATTCCTTTTATTTCTCACTTTAACTTTATCGACTTTCATAACTTTAACGCCTGAAAGTTTTTTTATATAAGTCGTAGCTTAGTAATGTGATTCAATGAACCCATCGTTATAATGGAATCAAATCAATAATTCCGTCCTTTAAAGAGTGATTATCAGTAACTCGGCGTGATCTCAATTCTCACAACTCGTGTTTTTTAAATATCAGTTTTTTCTTATTGGCATCATAAAATGTGTCATAAATGTTTGAATAATAAATCGAAAAGACAGATCTAGCAGGTGATTTATTTTTATGTGTTTCTAAATGAATGTTACAGAATAAAGCAGTACATTAGTTTCTCCACATTAGTATGTTAGTGATCGAGCCGTGAGCAATGCAACATGTCCGCTGTGACGTCATCCGGCCGCGTACGCCGCGCCAACGTTGCCTCGCACACCCCCGCACCGTCCACCGAGTCCGACACTACAATTAGATAACCGTTTGTAAGTACACCCACTGCGTACCTAATTTATCTTATTCTCTTTCTTTCTCTAAATCAGCCAATAAATAATTGATTTCCGCAAGATTAGTTTCACGTCTAAATCCAGGATTCTTGGTAGTTCAACTTAAACTGAGCTTGTTAGGCCTGAAGTTCCTCGTGTAACGTAAGTAGTTATTTTGGTAATCTTCATGTATTTTATAGATACCGAATACGCTGTAGATAGCCTAATCGATTAGAGTAGTGTTTGCGTTGAGAACTATAAGTACCCAATAAATTTGAAATTGTATTGTTTAAATATAGTTTAATGGTAACTAAAGATTTTGCTCTAATTTCGTAGGTGAACATAATTAATATGTACCTACATTATTTTTTTTATTATTATTTCGTTTATTTCACTTACAAACATATTAATTACATTTTTAAATATTTAAAAAATACAAATAAAATATTCGATAATATATAAAACTGTATCATAACTGCAACTGTAACTGTATCTGTATCGGGAACAGGGTCCAAGCTATTATTATTATATCCAGCCTATACCGTCCCACTGCTGGGAAAAGGCCTCCCGCCATTCCTTCCATTGTACCCGGCTCTAAACAACAACATTAAGAAATAAATATAACGAAGTTCATTATAACTTAACATTAACAACTAAATAAATTATATAGATAGCGATTTGTAAGGTTTGTAACAACAATAAATAAATGTATCGAAGTCCATATTAACTTTCAAAAATATTTTGTAGGGACACAAAAGATTTGCTACATTTTGCTACTGGAAACGGACAATTGTGAAATAGTATAGCTTCCTAGAAAATATTAGAACAAATTACTCTGCAACCATTTTAATCATAGAAATATGAAATTACTAAGTTACATTTATACTAACCATAGTTTGGTTGGGTTTTACGAAATATAAAATTCTGAATAAGAATCGTCTAGATACTTAATAGGAACAAGGTAAGGTAATAACAACTATTCAAGCTCGTTACTAAGTATTTCTATTTCTCCGATAAACCAAAAGATATCTGACAAGTGAGCTAAATGTGTACCAATGCCGAACCTATTCGAGCGATAAACACCAAAGTTATGAAGAGTTTTATTCAATTCCTGAGCACCAATCAACGTAAAGCAGAATTAATGATAATTACAATTAGTCATATTATGAGAGACTATTGAAGCGACTGATATAATGACGCCATTATCAGGCCTAGTCTTCGCTCTGGACGAAGTTACATTAAGTTTGCTGTTCAGCTTAAGTTAGCTGGTGGGCCAGCCTCGGCAGCTATTACCCCACTCCGAGCAACTGTTATATACAGGGTGTAGATAGACGTGATCTCCGTTTGCTTGTAGATTAGTTCAAATTGCCTTGTTCAGTTCAATGCTTCGTGTAATACGTATTGCAAACAGAACCTTTTAGTTCATGATGTCTAATGGTATTCTGCGCTGAAAAGCTTCGACCGTTTATTAACACCGAGTGCAGGCTGTGTTAACCGTTCGATATATTAACTGAGGATTATCTGCGTAACATCAAACATCTGCGTCAGTAAATTGATGCCGGGATTCATATGTGTTATTATTACATATGATTAAATTAATGTTGTTTTTGCTTTGAATACATCTTAAGTCAATGAATGTGATTCAACGTAAGGTATTACCGTAATTGTACGGCTTCAAGCATTCAACTATGGCATTCGAAACCACCCGAGCGTACAAATTAGTATTATGGAGAGCACAATTTGTGGCAGTATTGTGCTGGAAATCTGTCACAGATTATATAGTGTACCACACACCTACCTAATTAATTAAACCCATTTACCTACTGAAATACTGTAACGTATCAATATAACATACATAACACATTCTCAGCCCTAGGTATATTGTTACCACTACTGGGACTCAGGCCTCTTCTCGTGAATGGGCCACACTCCACCATGCGGGCAAATTGCGGGTTAGTCGCACATGACTTCGATTTATTTTTGTTTTAGAACATATCATCTTTCTCAAGTTTTCCGTCAACTTAATGAGAGTAGTGGTGATGATTTAAATTCCTCAAAACAATATGCTTGGGCTGGGTTTTCACCACATTCGTAACTCGGGGTCGTTACCGCTGGAACATCACTGCTACTTATATATAGGTACCTCCACATAATTCAGGCAAAAATCAATAGATCAAGAGTGATTGCAGTCATAAACTGTGCGAGTGTAATTGGAAATCAGATTGAATAACACCTGTAGATGAGTGTTGTCCTACAGGATGTGTGTGATACGCGACACTTTATGAGGCAGCGTCGCCCGTGCGGGACACAGGACACTAAAACAAAAACGACCGCTTGTTCATACAATTTATAGCAGCTCTTATGAACTCACAGAACACTTGTGATCGACGCTCCATAAAACTCGGTGATTATTCTCCCCCCTCTAAAATTGATCCAAATCAATTTATATTATTTACACACGTTGCACGGATATAAATTGAGTTTTTGTGTTTTATGTTTTCCAATTACCCGCTCGACCCTTTTCACATTGAAAGTGTCCCTGTATTTTATTTTGAATGTTTGTACTGTGAGGTAGTGGATCAGATGGGGCTCTTATTTAGACAACTTCTAATAAATAACATGACAGAAAAGTCACGTGCCTTGTTGATGGATTTTAATAATAGTCCAAGTAATTTATTTTGAGTTAAGAAGTTTCGTTTTTGGGTAAAATCTTTTTAACTTTTGATGCTGAAACAATACATGAAGGCAAGAGTTGTTCGTTTACAAAAACAGCTTCACGGAAAATGTTGTACGTGATATGTTTTTACCTTCAATGAAATGGTTTTTAAACGCCTATTCGTAAAACTTCTTCAGATATGTGTGTAAATGTAGTTATGATTGTCACGTGAGCTCGCTCGGTTTGTTTTATATCAATTTGTGTGTGTTCAGTAGTTGGCCTCGGTGAGCACGTCTAGAACTCGTTTAATTAAAAGGGAATCTACTCGTCTAGTGCAGTTAAGCCCGTGTTTGTTCACTTTGTTCTACATCTGTGTTCCCTCGCCACACTTGCTGGCCGAGTAAACTAATACATTATGTTCTTACATTACATAATGCTTGTACGTTTCATATAATAACTGTGTTCGTATTTCATTATTTTTCCCTTTGAGTTATAATAATAAATTGAGTGATTACAAAAAGATACTGTGCTATAGAATTTGTTTTGTTTAGCACTTTGTTATCACTTTGTTTTTGTGAACCTTTGACCTTTGAGCAGTCGGCTTAAAGGTCACTTTTAAATAAAGATAGCTAACAACTTACTACTCACTTTTTGGTATCATGTTGTGCATTATGATAAGTTTGATTCAGTGGCTGCAGGGCTTTCACCTTCCATAACTACCTGCCAGTTGTAGGGTTGATTCCACAAGAAACACTGTGTTTTTAACTCACAGTTACAGTACAGCACAGGATAGGAAATTCGTAGCGAGAGATTATTTAATTTACTGGAGCTGACGGCAGCCAACCCTCACAAAACAGTTTTTCTCGTGGATATTTTTACTCACTCAGTTCAAAAATCTTTAGCCTTTGCATCGCCGTATGGCGGAGCAGCGCTACTGGTCATTCAGTTGTCTAGCTAGAGGTGTACCTGCCCCTTTGTGTACTAGTTTATTCGACGTCTCCCCAGTTGTCGCCAGCGTTAATTCCGACTCACGAATTGTTATCCAAATGTTTATTGTTCTATGTCGGTTACGATAGCAAACAATAAATATAGAATGGGATGTCCTACGCAATATTTAGAGTCCATCTTATAATCGTTGTTTAAACTGTTGAAATATCTGGTAAGTCAGCGAGGTTGTTTAAATATATTAAAGTAAGAATAGCTTGGTCTTATGTACTTTAACAAGTTGTTACCCCCTACTTCGTTCGAAGTTCAACCCCCCACTGACTCGCCGGGTGGTAAAGTTTAGAAAAATCCCATCTTAGTGTACCTCTACGTCCTCTACACCCTCTAAGGAACATGTCTTCTATTAACTTGTTTCTTTCAGTGGTTTCAGGTAGGACGTGACTGCCAGTTAGTCAGGCAATTAGTCGATTCCGGAACTGTATAAGAAACAAAGTATGAGTGGTTAGTTTACTTATTATTCTCTCGTATCAGGTTGAACTATGCATATTATTATAATTGCTAATGTCTTTTTTTTATTAAATATCTCTGCAAGTCGATAGAAGAACTAATTTTCTAGGATGCACTTTCATAAATCGACTCTCGGAAAGTAACTCCTGACAATATGCTTATGGGTTGATTGTATATAGGTACTGGAATAACTAACCAGAATACGATACTGATATAATAGATATGGAAGTGGTATTATTAGCTATTAATATGAATAATCCACTAAAATAGATTACTGTACCTACCTTTTGTAACAGAATAGCTCTTAGGTAGTCGTGAATTACTGTTATTCGATGGTCCAATAACGATAGTAAATACCGTTTTCAGTTACGTTATTATCTCAACGAGACCTAACTTCATACCTACTTAACAAATTTCTACATCACGTCGCCTCGGGTAGAAAATGTGACTGACGGACAGAGTGATCTCAAGAAGTTTCTGTATTTTTCTTTTGAAGAAAGAACTTAAGAACTCATTGTATTTTTATTTGTTGCCGTGAAATATTTTTCATTTCACATAAATAATGTTTCTATATTTGCCAACTTAAAAAAATGTGAAACCATATGATAATTTTATGTCAAATCGAATAGCTTTCATAGTCTGTTTTATTTCCCTGGAGTAGTATGAAACAATACATTTGTATCATCGAAACAAATCTCATTGTTATGTAAAACAGTAAACGGTTCCAACAATAAATCTAGTTGATCTAGCTCCAATTGATTGTACAAACACCGACTAAAACTATCATTATCGAGTCGTATTCTTAAATTGCAGTCATAGGGCTGCCAGCTACTTATTAAATTTCTACGAAATTACAGTACTGTACGAATAAGCCGTAGTTAATAAGATGAACCCTAAACGTTATAGAAAGAAATCTAAAGAAAATTCTGCGTAAAATACGATAAATTGATTATTATTGACGGTTGAGGTTGTTTTTTTATCAGTATTTTTAAATCTTTCCGTACTTTATCATAAATCATCAATAAAGTAAAGGTAATAGGGGGTCATAGGTTCCAGGTAATTTCTTTCCATTTCAGGTTGCCTGGAAAAGATCGAAATGGCCGCTTTTGTTTGCTTTTGAGTTTAAAGTTCCTATTATATGAATTACAATCTTGGGGTACAATAAAGTGTATATCAATCTATTTTTTTAATGATATAGTCTAGTGCTTGACTGCGATTCCATTTAAGCAATGATGCAATCGTTGATGGTGAAGCGCACTAGTTCATTAAGAACCTGCACTCTAGTCGTAAAGACATCTAAATTATATTATAATTATGAATAAAAGAAAATGGCAAAATTTGTTACTAAGCATAAAGCTCGAGACTGACTAGAACAACTTAGATGATCATTTTTTATTAATAATATTATTTGTTGAAGTGTCAAAAGTTGTGCGGAAAACCATAGACAATACATTTTTTTTATTACTTCATAACTGTTTCTAGCGCTCAACATTAGGTTTAGATGTCAATCCTTATTATATATATATATATAAAAGGAGAAACTGACTGACTGACATATCAACGCACAGCCTAAACTACAGGGCTTAGGAGCATGAAACTTTGTACAAGGTTTCCTTTTATGATGTAAGCGAGCACTAAGAGAGGATTTTCCAAAATTCATCCCCTAAAAGGATGAAACGGGGGTTCAAAGTTTGTATGGAGAAACCAAATTTCACGCGGGCGAAGCCGCTGACACAAGCTAGTTAACTATAATATCCGTAGATTTGTCACTTTTTTCCTTTTGCAACGTTTGACTTTGACAGTTAGTGTGGACCACACCGCAGTCCAATAACTTTTTGAGAGAACGACGTCTGTCGGGTCAGTTACCACATAAATGAATAATGAAATTAACCTTAATTAAAATTTGAATATTAAATATTAAACTTTCATCTTGAGTATACACATTAATTGCCATACTTTTAATTTGAAATAGGACTTGAATGAGAAAAAGATTGAATGTCCACGTGAAATCCCTGTGGGTAGATAATACCGTTTAGTGAGTGTCAAAGCTTTCAGCCCTGGGACCGTCTGCTACGAACGGCTACGACGATGTTGTAGCGTCGATTGTAGCGAACGAGAGGACATCGAGCAAATGAAAACATAGATAAAATCGAGCACTGGGTCCCGTGCTCGATTCGTGACGTCATCACTGTACTTAGAGCTCACGTTAATACTTGTGAAAGTAGTTCAATTTCAACTAAAACACAATACTAAATGTTAAATTATTATATTGCGTATTTTAACAAAGCTAAACATTAGTATTGTCATGTGATGCCTATTACTAATATTCTAGTTAACTTTGCCAATTACACTAAGTGTGCTTGTGTTTGGAGTGGTTTTACTACTTAGGATTTCAATTTCGAGCCTAGGTCTGGGGTTGTCAGATACTTCTTTTTTTGCAGATATTGGCAAAAAACAGTTCAATAACTTATTTTTAAGGTCCATCAATCGTTTGTATTCCTTTACAAATTCATTTCATGAGCGGACATAATGAATCATTCATAACTTATAAAAGAATCCAAAATAACAAAAATCAAACAGCAGATCGTGAACAAAGGCGGATAAAAAACGACAAAGCTTCGCGTTTGAATCAGTCTGTGTCATATTCAGTATCACACAATGACGCCTTGTTACACTGTATAGCAGTTTAACCGAACACGATGAGGTTGTATGGTTACTGGCTATCGCTATAGAATCTAACGCGTTAGTGGAGCTAATTCAGACCATCATAGCCCAGTCATGGCCACACAAGCCTACTTGCCTTCGAACCGAACAGTAATTACCACATAACCATTTAATATCGGTAATCAATAAGTTGCAGTAAAGTAGGCGAGGTGTCGACGCGCGACAAGCAGCCGCTCCACGAGCTCGAGAGTCGAGTGTAGCCCGGCCCTTACACCGTGTGTACATTATTAATCATAATAATGGCACCTACTCCTCAACCAGCGGCTTAATTTAATTAATTAAGCAGTACTAAATATTGTAGACGCACAGCTAACCGACGACGATGAAATGTTAACAATGTTATTGTTCTAGTGGATTAAATCCAACAGTGGCGGATGGCTCTAATATTAATTTGAATGTTTGGGTAAAATCCTCAGACAAGGTCGTTGGCGTTACGATGTATTAATTTAACGGAGCGCGAAGTTTATCCAGAGTGAAGCCATGAAATTTGATTTGATGTATTATGTCGACAGATTAATTTAAAAGTTTTTGCTATCATTTATATGGAAGAGCACATCTCTTTAAAATAATTGAACATTGGGGAAACTTCCCTATCAGTGTTTTTCCATTTGTTATAAAGTTCCAGGGGTAACATGGAGATAATCGATTAATTCAGCGTACGTTTGGGAGCAAATGCTAAGTTTTACAACAAAATTGAGTAATCAGCTAAGGACTCGAGATACGATCCTCGCGAAACTTTCCGCGAAATAAGTCTGAGTGAGCAGTAAACTCCGCTGTTTCACATTTATATTTCTACTTCTGTTTTATCAAACGTTGAGAATTTATATTATTATTCATATTAAGACGTGGTGTATGTTTGTTTAATATAAGTAACTTGGATACGTAATACACAATTACAAGTGTAGTTAGTGTTTGGTTTACAGTTTTTATAAGTTGTTAACATTAGATATCGCTCTTTGCGAGGTAAAAAGGTAGTCAATTAGATAGATGACACATTTTTAGGGTTCCGTACCTCAAAAGGAAAAAACGGAACCCTTATAGGATCACTTTGTTGTCCTTCCGTCTGCCTGTCTGCCTGTCAAGACTCTTTATATCGGGAACGCGTGAAGGTATCGAGTTTAAATTAAAACCATATACTCAGGTCTGCCGTCCCTTGAAGCTGTAAAAAAATCAAACTTCTGAGTAAACGAAAAAAAAGACGGCCGTTTATGTCGAAAAAAACGTATATTTTGACACTCTCAAGGAAATCAAAATTCATAGGGTACCTCCCGTTGACCCAGAATCCTGAGATTTGGCATGAAGCAAGGTCTCATAGCACAAGTATAGGAAAAAATCTGAAAATTTGTAGTTACAAACAAAAAAAACTTTTTCGCTATTCGGAAAAATCTTCGTAACTAAATTCGGGAATTGAACTGTTTTCATAGGTAAGTTTGTACGGAATCCTCAGTGCGCGAGTCCGACTCGCACTTGTCCAGTTTTTTTTAAATTATATGTATCAAAAAGTAAATTTATCCAAAATAGACCGACATCGGTAAGCGTCGCTTAAATCTGAAGATTATACGTACGGCATTTAGTATTATTCCCACGAGCTCCTCATATAATAAAATATTAGGCGTTTACCTATGAAATTGTCGTTTTTCATGAAATAAGTTAACGAAAAATATAGAGAAAAAAGGGCTCTATATTTTTAATGAATCAAAGTAATTCCCCGTAATTTAATGCATTTTTGCCAACATAGTGGCAGCTTATTGATGTTCTTTTTGAAAAAGTCTGCTGACATTTTGAGACATTTTGACAAAGGCATTTTGAACAGCTTCTCGGTTATTGAATTTTTTCCCCGCTAAGAAGTTATCCATATCCTGGAAAAAGTAGAAGTCTGTAGGGGCAAGGTCTGGTGAGTACGGTGGATGACCAAGAACTTCCAACCCCAGCTCTTGTAACTTAGAGACCGTCTGCTGTGCAGTATGAGGTCGCGCATTGTCATGCAGGATCAGCGGAGCCGAACGATTGACCAAAGCTGATTGAAGATGTGCGAGCTTCGCCATCCTTGTGTTCAGTTCTTCACGGTCCACATCTGCAGTAATGCTCGTCCCGTTTGGTAAGAAGCTGTGATGAATGACACCGGCGCTAGACCACCAAACAGTGACCATCACTTTTTTAGGGGTCAGTTTTCGTTTGGGGCATTGTTTAGGTGCTAAATCAGGATCTAACCAACTTGCTTAGCACTTGCGATTATCGAACAGAACCCATTTTTTGTCGCAAGTAACAATGCGATTCAATATGCCTTCGTTTATGTGCCTGTTGAGCAATGCAAGGCTCGACTCGACGCGTGCTTCGCACTGGCGGTCATTCAATTCGTGGGCCACCCATTTGTCACGCCCTATTATTATTATTGTTATCGAAAGCTGCTGCTAATTGAAAAGCTGCAATATATCAATATTGTACACATCCTGAGACAGCAAAGCCACTCATATTTTTACTGTTTTATGATGTCATAGAAATAATTGTATAACGAGCGTTTCTCGCCATCAAACTATAAAGTTTGACGAGCTAAAAATATGTTAAACGATTGCTAAAAATGTATGAGATAAATAAATAAAAAAAATCAGCTGTAGATTGAGAATTATCATTTTCCACAATCGCCTTTAACTCGTCATTGTCGACAAAATTTTCGGTCGACCACGGGGTTCATTTCTTAGGTCGAAATTACCAGAACGGAAGCGGGCAAACCAATAACGGGCGGTGCGATCGTTAATAGTGTTCGCTCCGTATACGTCGTTGATGTTGCGTGCCACTTCTGCCGCTTTGCTGCCACGACGCTACTCATACTCCATAATCAATCGAATTTTTAACGTACCCATGATGACGAAAAACGTACAAATGCGATGAAAACAGAACGCTAACCATTAAACAAATGACTAATTTTCAAAAAAAAATTCCATATTTTAAAAATAAAAATAATTTGAACTTGAAAGTTAAAATGAACTTGAAATAGCCAGTTCGGCAGAACGGCAATTTTATAGGTAAAGACATATTATAATAATAAATAATAACTAACTTTTACCCACGACACGTTTTTTCCCCGTGAATGTCGGTTATAACGGAAGCGAAGTCGAAGTCGAAACCACATAGCCTTAGCGATATAACCTTTGTCCTTCCTTGGGGTTCACGCATATTCCATACCAAATTTCATCAAAATCAGTTCACTATTTAAACCGTGAAAGCGTAACAGACAGAGTTTATTTCACAATTATAATATTAAAGTATGAATTATATCCGAGGTTACAATAATTCGCACTCAGTTGAAAATTGATAGGATTGTTCAAAACACCATCAAAAATGAAATCTAAAAGTCCTCGTCGATCCGACACCTGGAAAAAAAAATACTCGGGGTCAAAGGTCACAAAAACGAGTTTTTCACAATTTTCAGCAAAACGGTAAAGTTTTATCATTTATCATAAAATTAGCACAGACAAAAATTGTAGATCAGATAATTATCTACAAAAATGTCTAAATACTTTTCATGAAAGTGATCCTATAAGGATCACTTTGTTGTCCGTCTGTCTGTTTGTCTGTCTGTCAAGATCCTTTATCTCGGGAAAGCATTTTGGATGCGAATTATTGTAACCACACCCCTATTTTTTGGTCTAATTTGACTGGACTATTGGATAAAAATCTTACATAAAGGAATGCTTGAATCAAGAGAAATAATGAAGAATGCGTTAATGATAACGCCTAACAGCGTTAATGCCTAACAGTTATAGTTTGTAATAATTATAATATACATAATTATGTAGCTCTAGGGACAAAATAAATGCTAAAGAGGATATTCAAAAGAAAGCGCTTCATTAATGGTTTTAGATTAATGTCATCTATATTCCAGCCTTTCAGTTTACTTATTATATTTCTTGGTACTATTCCTATAAAAGGTGGTGGTACTTTAATAAGTAATTAAAGTCATTAGTTTTTTTTAATTGTTTAAGTGAGTAATATAATTGTTTCGTTTTAACATAGTATTAGGTTTAACTATGAAATTGCCGTTTTTTAAAACGAGTTGCTTTGAAGTGTTATATCTTTGGATTGACTTGGAATTATAAGTTCAAATAAACTTTATATTAAAGGTACGTAATTCTTTTTCCGAAATTAGGTATTTATTGAAACTTTGTGTGTTGTATTTTTTGTAATATCGCAGTACTTGTAACTATTTTTGTATGAAATATAAGAAAACTCGCATTATTTTGTAATATGAGTTCTACCGTGGAAACAATGTGTCTCAAGCGGTATACAATATTGATGATGTTGTGTAAATATTCGGTAACTGGGTCAATTATCTCTATTGCCATGCTAAAAGGTAACAGCTATAGTCAATGAGTCACAAAGCATCCATGATGGCTTTTCAAAACGTAGAACCATTTTAAATAATAAGACGCAGGTACGAAACCCTCCGAAGTAAACAAAGCTACGGAATCGACTGTCAGTCATTGTCGTGAATGCGTGACACCCTTATATCGTCGTAACGTCTATTATTTTATTCGAACGTGACAGATGACGGAAGATTTTCTACTAAAAACTATCCTGAAAATATGTCCCGGGGGTTTTCCTATTTCAAAACAGAATAATAAATAACCTGATAATGAGGCAATTGTTGTTTGTTAAAGGTAATCTCTGGAAGTTTTATCCGATTACGAAAATTATTTCACAGACGAGAAGTTATAATATCTTTGAGAGTTATAAGCTTCTTTTATCCCAGTACTAGTGATCTGCCCCAGCTTCGCACGTGCTTAAATTATATACATAAACCTTCCTAGTTGATTTTTCTTTCTTTTTTTTTTTAAAGCCTATACTGTCCCACTGCTGGGCAAAGGCCTCCCCCAACTTCTTCTAGGTATTCTTTTCTTAGGCCACCTCGAATCAGTCTTTGCGGTAGGCATCTAGGTCGTCTCGCCACCTCTTCCTAGGTCGACCTCGGCGGCGTCGTCCATCTTGAGGTACCCACTTTGTGGAGAATCTTGCCCACCGGTCAGAGTGCATGCGGCTGATGTGATTTTTCTTTAATCCATTGCATGATTTAGGAGGAATGAACTGATAAACTGACAGACGCAGAAAGCGTCAATGTTTAATACTACGTTTTAAATAAATGTGCAGTTTGTGCGGGATAAGCCACGTGAGTAACACCGAGGAAAAAAGTTAACAAATTGTGTTTATCAAAGTAAATAATACATTCAGCCGAACATAGAACCTCCTTCTTTTTGAAGTCGGTTTAAAAGATTGAAGTCAACAATTAAATGTAAAATAACCTCACACACTAATATTGTAAGGTTACGATGGGGTTGTCGTATCCATGTGGATAAAAACCCCGAATTCAATAAATTGAAAAAAAAAAATATTCTAAAGGCAAAAGTTTGTGTGTGTATGTTTGTTAGGTATTTCTTCAGGCTCGAATGGCTGAACGAATTTGGATGAAATTTGGCATACGGGTAGACCATGTCCTGGAATAGCACATAGGATACTTTTTATCCCGGGAGTATGTTCCTTTAGGACTAGAGGTGAGATATACTAGGTAGAATGCGCACTGAGTCTTAAAAGTACGCGTCTGGCGAAATATTTATTCCAAAAAACTAGGTCCACGAGTATTTAGGCGTCTCGAGTTTTTTGATGTTTCCCTACCTAACGAGTCTTTGTACATATGTTGCAGTCAAAACTCTTAACCAGTCAAAAGTACTATTGACTAGCAAAATCAGTCAAAAGTACTTTTGACCGTAGGCTTTAGTCAATAATACTTTTGACTAAAATAACAGTTAAAAGTACTTTTGCCCAATGGAGCTGGTTAAAAGTACTTTTGACTAAGTGATTCCGTCAAAAGTGGTTTTGTCAAAAATTCAAAACTCTTAAAAAGTTAAGGTGGTCGATAAAAATAACGACAAACGCACATATAAACTTTTATATTACTCATTATTAGTGGAGAACGTGCTGATAATAGAACAAAAATGAGTGAATACGAAAAGAAAGAACGCTTTTTGCAAAGAATTTTAGCGATAGAAGATATGAAAGATAGTCATTTCGATGTTATGACAAAAGAAAAATTTGAAAAGTTGGCAATGGATGTGGAAGACGCGAAATTTGATGAAAAGAGAACACCATTACAGTACAGTAGACTAAAACGCTTTAACATCATTGAAGTTTGTGGTATAAAAAAATGAGTTACAAACACAGAACCTGTCAAATATTTTTGCCGGCTGAAGAAATTTACGATATTATTGATGCTGCTCATATTTATATAGGGCATGGTGGTCGCGATAGACTTAAGAATGAAACGGCAAAGAAGTATGCTAATGTTACAAAAGAAATGATTAATATATATTTATCAATGTGCAAAGTATGCCAAAGGAAGAAAAGCAAGAAAAGGAGGGGTCTGGTTTCGAAACCAATCCTGCACACTGAAATTAACAGCCGCTGCCAAGTCGATCTTATTGACATGCAGTCGCAAGAAGATCGCGGGCATAAATTTATTATGGTTTATCAGGATCATTTGACTAAATTTGTAATTTTGCGACCACTGACATCAAAAAGGGCTACTGAAGTTGCATATCAATTAATGGATAATTTTTACCTTTGGAGCACCATGTATTTTGCACTCAGATAATGGCAGAGAGTTTGTTAACTCAGTTATAAAAGAATTAACATCATATTGGCCGGAGCTAAAACTAGTAACTGGGAAACCACGTCATAGCCAAAGTCAAGTTTCCGTAAATCCGGGTAATCAAGATGTTGAAAAAATGCTAGCTTCTTGGATGGAAGACAATAAAACCACTAACTGGTTGAATGGACTTAAATTTGTTCAATTCATGAAGAACAGAGCATTTCACTCAGGGATAAAGTAGTCTCCGTATCAAGCAATGTTTGCAACGGAACCTAAAGTGGGGCTAACAACATATAATCTACCTTTGGAAATTATAAGTGGATTGCATAATGAAGAAGACTTGCAAGTTGCAATCACCGAAATGAATCAAAACTTCGATAACTGTGAACAAGAAGAAAACAAAGAACAAGGAGAAAACAAAGAACAAGCTTACGAACAGCTGCAAAGATCGCTGCTATCAGAACAGGACAAGGTTATGTACGATGTGTATGTTCTACGGGCTGTAAAAACAATAAATGTTTATGCAAGAAAACAGGATTGCTATGTAATTCAAAGTGCCATAATAGTTTGAGTTGCATGAATAAATAATTCGTCATTGTAGACTGATAGCCTTGTAAAGTTATTAAATAAAACACGTATGTTGCTTACGATGCATAAATAATGTGTAATAATTAAAACATATATAATTTACAAGGTTCTCATTATACAATTACGAATTATGTTTTGATTTTTTAAAATTTTCATTAAAGTTAAAAATTATTTAAGAAAAGCGATTAACGTAATATAGGTACTGTGTTTTTATAACCTGTGAATTTTCTGATTACCTATTTTAATGACAATTTTTAGGTATGTTTTCTTTGTATTGATTGTAATACCAAATTTTTCGTAATAAACGATTTTACATTTAATAAATATCTTTTTTATTCACATCTAACGAGTTAATATTGCTTTTGACTGATGCTTTATTGCAGTTAAAACTACTTTTGACGAAAAGCGTCAGTCAAAAGTACTTTTAACCGCAAATTTGCGGTCAAAAGTACTAAAAACCAATAATTTTCAGTCAAAACCACTTTTGACCAACTTGTTCAGTCAAAAGTACTTTTGACTGATTTTGCTAGTCAATTGTACTTTTGACTGGTTAAGAGTTTTGACTGCAACACATATAAGTAATATCGAGACGATCAAGCAATGGAGTATTTTCGGTTCAACAGGCTTAGGACTTATAGCTTTTTTTATAATAAAATATAGAAACTTATATCAAAGAAAAGCTGGCGTATTTAGAAGGTTTCAATTCATTTTATTTACAAAATCAATTTTTTTAAATAGTATTTCCTGCACGTTCCTTAGACCTAATCGTGTTCATCGACTAGGTAGTCCAACAAGTATTTACGTGCCAGACGCCATACGCCTAAATACTCGAGACGCGTTTATGTGGTGCGCACGGAATAAGTCTTTACGCGTCCAGCCACCGACCTATTCCAAAAACCTGTTCCAGTATATAGGGTGACTGGTAATTAGTGACCGATACTTAAACACGTGATTGTACTCATGATTACAAACAACTTTCCCATAGAAACTTTTTTTATATACTCACTAGTTTGTAGGTATTGATTAGGTACGTACACCTATGGGTTTGCAAGCTGCGCGGGTGTTCTATCACTATTGTAGATACGACGGCGTCACGTGGCTAACAGCTGAGCGGTCGCCGGTCGAAGGCGTGCGCGCGTTTTTAAACAGCTGTTTTGTTATTGTGATAAAACTAATGAGAAGACAAAAAAAAATTCTTTGGGAAACTTGTTTGTAATCATGAGTACAATCACGTGTTTAAGTATCGGTTACTAATTACAAGTCACCCTATATACGTTTTATCTCTATTTAGGGCAACTTTCTAAACTTTTATAATTATACGCGAGAGAAGCCGCTGCAGCGCTGGCAGCAGCAAGTCTCATCATAAAAGTAACTGTAATGACCTCATTTATTTTCTTGTAATCTCTGTTAAAATATGCGAAAAATAAATTCTTACTAATGAACTATTCTTCGGCTCCAAGACATAAAATAGATAAGATCTTCTGTATAATTCATCGCCAACCATCACACTTTAAATCAAAAGAAATATCTTAAGTTAGTAGGTAGTGGTTTTAATAAACTTTATGTTAAAAAAAACGCAGTGCTTAACACAGAATTATTTAAGAATATAAATCGTCGAGTTGGTCCAGTTTTTCCGTGTACAAAGTACCCGACGGGCAAGCAACGCTAAGGCATCCAACGAGAAATACCACAATGAAATATAATATTGAAGCCAGTCTAATGGGATGAAATGCGGCGTGGTGAGATCGGTCGCTCGAGTTATAATCTCACAGGGACGAGTGGGAGCAAACAGCACAGATTGGCACGTCCACAGCCTCCCACTTGCAATCTAACTACGATCAACATGGACGATTTTACGCAGTAATGCATGATATACGATTTACCACTTTCATTGCTAATTAATGTAGCGTTAAGATATGTGATATGTAACCCTTGCGAGCCCACTAACTGAGTTAAGTGCTCCATGTTCGCGGTTAGTTTATTTTGGTAGTACAATTATTTCAAAACCAACACTTAATTATGATGCTTTATTTGGCTGGTGAACAGTAAATTACACTGTATTAAATGTAATTATTTCAGTATTTAAATTACCAAAAGGTAGTAAATTTTCTTGGCTTTGCCCATCTACACTATTGAACTATTTCAATCGCTTCCTGCCAGTTCACGTCGACGTCTCCTATAAATCTCTCTGTTCGCCACCAAGCGCGTCTGCCGCAGTGATAAATTCACGAAATGGAGTAATAAGAATCATATTGCTAATGACAACACGCGTTACAGAGAGAGAGTCGTAGTACAGTTGCGGGAACATCATCTTTAAACAGTAGCGTGTGTTTATGTGTTCGTGGAATAGCTTAATGTAGGGCGGGCCAAGTTGGATAACACAAATTTGTTGTTGTGTAAACACGGTGCGATGCCGGAGGTCGGCTGCGGCTCGGCGGTGAGACGAGGAACTGTTTCGTATGCGAGGTGCGAGCCTCGTTACTGGGTCTGCGCTGCCGCCGCGGCGCGCTCCGCCCGCGGGGCATTGCGACGTCTCAATTATGTTTAACTTCATTGCTCAGATTCCGTCATGAGCATAAGCTCTAACTTGTCACGAAGTGTATGTGTTGCGTACGAGTCTGTTTGTGTAATTAATTTGGTTTCCCCAATGGCTGTAATTCCGCCGCTCGACACAACGCAATTTTGTTCTTCTGTAATCTAAACGTTCAATTAGAACGGTGCCGAGAAATATATTAAGATTAGTGCTGCTTCCGTGAAACTATGGTGGGAGACTGAAACGGAAACAGCGTAAAATAATAACAACAATCAACTTTTATCCAACTGCGCGACGCAAAGTAGGATAATGTGTTTATCAGCCCATGTGTTCCTTTTTTAATTCAAAAAAATAAAATAAATATTTTTTAATTATTATATTCTTGTATTATCATTATAATTTGTAACTTATAAAAACTTATAAGCTTCCTGCGGGACAGGCCTCGCCTAGTGCAGGAAGTCTTAGGAAACCATGCTCTGTTAATTATATAATGAAAAAAAAAATTATAGAACTACCCACTCCCTGTAACCTAATTTTTTTTAATAAATTATTATTATACATTTATTTATCTCAGCACCCTAAGGTCCTGGACCTTTGGAAGGCGTACGAGGAGCCGAAAACAACTCGCAGAGGCCCTTTTAGACGCTTTTAATGGAAAGTGGTACAAACCGGTGATTATCCCTGTACGCACTATGCTAGTGCATCCAAGGACAACCCCCGGTTGGTGGGAAACTATTGCAACATATGGAAAACTAAGATATATAAGGCTATGGTTTTTGGAGTCTTAAGTGGACTGGTTACCAGGAACTATGTTAAGACTATGGCCCCTGCTTAAACAATGTTATTAATATCCATCGACAAAAGGCAGGGGGTGACTTGCACACTCAATAAATGGGCCCCCATAAACGGTCGCTAGCACGAAGTGACGTAGCAACAAGAGGACAACATATCCTGAGGTGCTTAAGGAGTGGAGAGGTATACCACGGCTATCAGGACAATCCGGGAAGTACGGTCAAGATCCCTACCAGCACCTTACTGGGTTATACATCCTTCTCCCGAGCACGTTTGCTCTTGCGAATCTCCACTCAAGCCAGCCAATAAAGGCAAGAGAGAGGTGGGAGCTCTGTTCCTCGTCAGTGTTTATTACGGCAAGTCAATAAACGCAAGCCGGAGATGAAGAACAAGAATTTTCCCGGGAGATCGGGTCCGTGGGGTCGCTAATGCCCAACAGTTCGCCACAAAACTGCCCTGCGGATAATATTATTATTATTTTAAAACATTTTCTGTTAAAATAAATCAATTATATGTTACAAAACCAGCGTTAAATGTTACGACTTACTAATAATCACTGATATCATTTTCGATAGTTGTACTGAACAACACTGAACCTGCTGAACTAGCAGAATGTATATTTGACACCCCTCGAGCGCTGATTGTACATACGTCTGTACAACTTGAGTGACCTTGAAAAACGCTTAATTGTCGTTTTGTACACACGGGTGTACGAAATTTATTCGGCCGAAAATTTTGGTCTCTATATTGAACAATCCAGAAAAAGTTTTTTTTGGTGATTTTACGTAAAAACGCGCAATTACGTAATAATACTAGCACCACACGAACACTCACGAATCACTGCACGAATGCACGAGGAAGGCGGCCATCAGAGAGGAGTGGCGGCGTGTTGTGAAGCTTGCCACCAACACCTGAAGTGATGACCACGACCACTCTGTCAGGAGTGATATCGACAAGGAGAAACGCGCGAAGAGATATATGTATAATTTCTCAGAATTTTTTATCAACTACAGAACTACCAGAATTTATGTTCGATTTAGGTATCATTTCTCAGAATTTTTCGTCAAGGCGTATTTACATGAACTTCACATGAAGCTAACAAAATCAACGAATCATTGAAGTGCAAGTTATGTTGTTAGTAAAACTTTCAGCTCAACTTAGTCGGGGGCATGTTTAGCCTGATTGGAAAGTCGAGTTGATACGATTAAAAGTTTATTGAATAACGTAGCTAACAACGTTTCCAGCAGCTGCAACGCCGCGGTTTCGCTGGAACTTGGACTTGCAGTTTGACCTTATATCAATTACTCAGTAATGGACGCCGTTAACAATCTTATCAAGTACCAACTACTTCTGGTTACTGAATACTGAAACTTTTAACAACTGCTTGGAAGCGGTACTATGCAATCTATTGGCGACAGATGTCGTGCGGTGTTCCGCAGGGATCGGTATTAGGACTGCCCTTGTGGAACATTGGGTACGACTACGTGCTGCGCGGTGACCTCCCTGACGGGGTCAGCGTGGTCTGTTACGCAGACAGCACGCTGGTCCTGGCGCAGGGAGAGTTGTACCGAACGGCGATCGAACTATCGACACGCGGGGTTGCGATGGTCGTTGATAGGATCTAGCAGTTGGGCCTCGAGATGGCGCTACACAAATCCGAGGCCATGTATTTTCTCGGCCCTCGGATCGCGCTACCACGGCATTTCCAATTAACGGTAAGAGGAGTTCACATCGGTATCGGGTTGACGATGAAGTACCTGGGACTCGTCCTCAACAGTCGTTGGAATTTTAAGAAGCACTTCCGATGACTGGCTCCCAAACTGAATCGGACTGGGGCTCCCATCAAGCGGCTCCTGCCCAACCTAGGGGGTCCAGACGCCTCCTGCCGGAGGCTCTACGCAGGCATCGTTCGGTCCATGGCCCTTTATGGAACACCGGTGTAGGCGCCGTCGCTGCGAAAGCGACCGACGGCCCAGCTGAACGCATGTCAAAGGGTCATGTCCATACGGATGGTGTGGGGATACCGCACGGTTTCCCGCGCGGCTTTCCTCCTTGCTGGCCAGCCACCATGGGATCTGGAGGCAACAGTCCTTGCACGCATGCACGATTTGCGCGTGGAGATGACTCCGCTAAATCTCCGCTGCCGCGGCATGGTGAACAGAGTTCCGGCGGGATCTCATGGTGGAATGGCGACAGCGACTGTCGCAACCCAGTGCTGGGCACGCCATAATTATGGCGGTAAGTCCCCTCTTTAAGGAGTAGCTGTAAAGACTTCACGGCTTCCTCACCTTCCACATGACGCAGGTTCTCACCTGACATGATCAGTTCGAGAAGTTCCTGCACCTGATTCGTGCGGAACTAACGCCCGGGTGTCACCACAGTGTGGACCGCCCGGAGGATACGGTGGAGCACACGGTAGAGGTGTGCCCTGCCTCGTGGAGGAAATCGGCGGCAACGATCTCTCGCGCCGGGCCTTGGTACAGGCCATTGTCTGAAGCGAGGAGGAATGGCAGGCGGTCGCCTCCTTCTGCGAAGCAGAAATGTTAGCAAAGGAGGAGGCTGCACGTGCACGTGCGAGGGAGCGGGCCCATTTCCGGCCACCGCAGGCTCGGGCTTGCGGACGGCGAGCAATGGGTAGCTTGCCGTCCGACCGTCCGGTAACCGTCCGGACTGAGCCCAAGTCGTCGACGGCGCGTACTGTTCCACGCGCGTCTCAAGGAATTGTCAGCAAACCGTAGGGGCCCAGCAAGGTCGAAACCTACTGGGGCCAAGGGTCTACTTCTGAAAGGAAGACTCGGCCCTGGTATGAAAGGCAACGAATGAACAGGAGTGGGTTTTTAATCAGTAAAAGCCTGACACACCCTCTTGCTCCGCTCAAGAGCGCGGGATGTCATTCGATGATTTTCCCACCGAATAAAAAAATGACACTGGTATTTAGGTTTCATAATCGGGTCAGATGTTGCAATTATAAACGCGGGCTCACGTAGGCATAACAAAACAAAAACATTCAATCAGGGCGGCTGTGATGTGTTCATTCGGAAGGGGTCGGCTAACGAGCGTGAGCGTGCGTACTCCTTACAATAATGAAGCAGAAGTAATTTCTTAATAATTGTTGGTGAGAAAGAGCCGTGGAAGTTGTCGACTGGAGCCGAGACTTCAAAGAAATTAATGAGTGTTACGAACTCGCGACGTGCTACCGCCGCGGCCGACTTGATCAGTTTGGACGCCAGCCGGAACAAAGTTGCCGCAAGAGCTTTAAGAAATTTCCTGCTAATTGCAGATGGACCTCAATTGCTATTTCAAATGCCTTATCAAACGATTCAAATTTTATTCAAAACAGCGAATAAATTTGCCGTCACTTGGGGCTTTACTATCTCAACTTATGAATTATTAAACGCAATTATTGTGACTAGAAGTTTAAAGTTAATTTCATAACGACACAAATAACAAGGTTTATGAACAAACTTTATCTATTGTTTTATACGCTTAGGTACTTACATCACTCATAATCATTTAAACATACAATACTGACGACTACTTTTCACTACCCCGTTTGGTCTCATGATCGTGAGCGCGACTTTAGAGTTTCCTTGATTCGATTCCCTGGTCAGCCAAAAAGTGATATTCTGTTTTTCCGTTAGAAAGTTCTCAGTAGCAGTTCAGAATTTGAAAGTTAGTGGTGTGAAACCTCCCCGCTTCGGAAAGAACGTAAAGCCGTTGGTCCTACGCCATTCTGACGTCATCTCAGCGCTCAGTCACGTGGTCAGAACAAAGGAATAGGAGGCGTGGCCGACTCGAGGCGATCAACGAAAAGAGAAACGAAACGGTTGTAACTTGGCTAAGGGGGCTGACCTCTCTCCGCCGTATCGTATTACCGTCCCATTGGACTATGAGAGTGAAGGAACTGGGAGTGCACCTACGAGTATGTTTGCGCACACACTTGTCCACTATAATATTTCCTGCGTACTTTGCTAATCTCTGTTGAAATTGGTCACCGTGACCGAAATTCGGTCGGGCGCATTGTTATTACAATGCTAATGACATAATAAATACAAAATATCAACAAATACACGCTATTTAATATCTACTTCCTACATTAAACGTTGTACATTTCACTTCACGTTCACTCTCAAATATAAAGCTCTCTTCAATAAACAAGAACTGACTTACTAATTGTGCATGTAATGTTGGCGCCGGAGCAAAACTCATTATTACCGAAACGTTCAAGTTATATTATTTAGTCTCATCATATTGTATAACAACAACGGTACAATGTTTGTTTTTTTCATGAAACAATACGATTCCAGTTTTCTCGATTAAATTACTGACTCTTCATCTCCATAACTCTCACCCTCTTTAATTAGAATTAACTTTGTCCTAGTTTTGAAACAAACCAGTTCGTACATAATATTACCATAAATAATGCCGTTTTTTATCTCTTTTTTTTTTCACAAAAGCCAAGGAGCATTGTGTTCTTCCTGTTGCTCGCGGAATAAACTGATTCCTCTTACATTATAACTTTGCAACTACGTCAGTTTAAGTTACTCATGTAAACCGCATTCTTAGTTTTGCCTTTATAATATACGAGCTTCTTAATAATATGGAGCTGAATTCTGAAAACTAAGTCGTTGCGAAAAACAGTCTCATGACATTTTATGTTTGTACAATAGGAAGTAGGATAGCTAAAAAGGTTAAAAAACTTGAAAAAGTCTTTCTCGTCAAGTACAAAAGTACTTTAACAATAATTCACATCAAAAGGAATTTTTATATTCAATTCTCAACTGCGATTCAATGGAGATACGATTGATTTATCTGTAACAATATGTGCAAACAATGCAACACACAATAACGACTGTCTTTTGTATCAACATTCCTACTTTTTCCGATCACATAGCAACAGTCAACCCCTACCATTCTTTTGTTCCACAGCCCTATACACTCGTTGTCATAACTCTGAAATTATTTGTTCGTAAACATCTTCAATGTTCAAACATTTAATTTAATACCTAGGAATGTGTATGATTTTCATATAACGTGTTCTACATTTGTCTTGAACAAAATCTCTTTTAAATTAGATTTGTGGAACTTGAGGATTTGCGCAAAGACACCCAGCAGCGACATGCCCAAAACGCTAAACTGACGTTGATATTCGCTACGAATTTAATTCAAAGAAAAGCCGAGTAGGTAAGAAAATAGTTTTCCACATTCCACGAGCTCCAGACACGTCAGCATCTCAACGAAGCTTACAGCAATAAGGTATTGGATTTATGTATTGCAGGAGTGCATGGATAGTAAGAATCGGCATCAGTTTAGCATTCACCTAAGTTTTTATTTCGCTTTTTGCGATTAAAGCTTTTCGTAGTATGAATAAACTGGGTTGATACTGGTTTATAATTATGTGAGGTGTCTCTGGTGATCCATAGCTGTGGCCGTTTGATTCAACTTTTATGCGTGAGCAAGATCGGACATAAAACTTTCAATCACGCATGAGCAGAGCGTGTGAGGGAGTGGCTCGACGGTGCAGGTCCATTAAGGCAGCATACAAACTGCCCTCGGCGGGGCAATGCCGTGATTAACGTAATGCGATTGCGGCCGGCCGGCTGAGCCGCTTCGGGCCGCTATGATTTCAAGCACGTGCTATTGATTATTGTCACTACAACAGAAACAAACGTAATGCCTAATTGGCGGACGTTGCTTTGTCGTTGATTTGAGATGAATGTCGTAAATATTGTGTCTTCTTATTACTGATAAGGGTCGCAGAATGAATAGTTGGCTAATACTGAAACTTCGTGGGGAATTTTAGCCTCAATCACCAACATACATATATCTTTAGAGGTATGTGGAACAGTGTGTAAAGTCCCACATACCTTCGTTGAAAAGGGAGACTCCTCCGTTCAAGCGGGTGTTGTGTCTGATCCCAGCAACTGCCCAAAAGTTTATTTCAGAGTTTATGTTTTAATTGCGCGAAAAACTCAGATACCGTTATGCAGAATTTTGAATTTTTAGTTCCTATGTTGCGACAGACTTCGTTACACATCTACATACATATTAACGAATAGGATAGGATGGGAGGGGTACATTTGTGTATTTCAAACTTCGATAAAACTAAAGTTCCACTTTTCTCTATTTTATGCGATCGAACTGCAGCTAAAAACGTAAGTACTTAATTATCACTAATGTATGATTCAAAGTTCATTTCTATTTTTGCGGACGATACGGCATTACTGTTAAGAGTAAAAATATGTGGTGAGGTAAATCAATTAACGAATTACGCCAACATTTGGCATTGATCATTTGATTTTTTTTTCAGGTTGACTGGTAGAGAATGCCTTGTTGCATTAAGTCCACCTATGTACCACTACTGTACATGAAGTTTAAATAAATAAATAAATAACATTTGCTTGTTAGTTATGCAATGGCTAGTTCAACACTTATGTCAGCATAAGACCCATCAGATAACATTCAGCATAAGAAACGACACTCAACCTCCCCATATAAATTCTAGAAACATACAAGACTCTTGTAACAACCCCAGTTTATGTTTCATGTAACTGCTGTGCTCTGACCAAGGCTTCCGCAATTTAGTATAACTATAGAATATAGTAGAATAATATTTATTTGCATCAACTATGGCTGTAGAGATTGATGAAAATCTCAACTGGAAAGAATTATTATCAACTTAACGGCAAATGTAGGAAAACTAGTTTTATTTTTTTATTTTTAGGGTTCCTTACCTCAGAAGGAAAAAAACGGAACCCTTATAGGATCACTTTGTTGTCCGTCTGTCTGTGTGTCGGTCTGTCAAGACCCTCTATCTCGGGAACGCGTGGAGTTATCGAGTTGAAATTAATACCATATACTAAGGTCTGTGGTCCCTTGAAGCTGTCATAAAATCAAACTTCTCAGTTAACGAATAAAAAAGGTACGGCCCTTTACGTCGCAAAAAAAGTATATTTCAATACTCTCAAACGAATCAAATTCGGGAATTGAACTGTTTTCATAAGTAAGTTGGTACAGAACCCTCAGTGCGACTCGCACTTCTATTTTTCCATAAAATTACTATTTATAAAGTGAATATAATAATAATAATAATAATAATAAATTTATTGATAAATTTAGAACTAGCTGAGGTACATTTTTGTGTTACACAGCACATGTTTACATAAACTAGTTAGTGGGTGCAGTGCTGCTCTTCTAGATAGGTTACGAGGTAACCTGTGTTTAAAAGAGTCAGTTGCGATCCCCAGTCATAGGTTGTTGGTTGACTTGTACGGGTATCTAGCACGTGTGTTTAGTCACAAGTATATAAACACTATTTGAAAAATAAGACAATTAAAAACATAATAAAATAAAATAAAAACACTAAATCAAAATAATTATAAACTAAAATTAAAGAAAGATGACATGAGAAAAAATAATTTAAAAAAAAGTTGTTCAGTATAACAGTGTGTAGAATATAATGTATCATCATCATCATCATCCAACCTTTTCCCAACTAGCTTGAGGTCGGCTTCCAGTCTAACAGGATGCGGCTTAATACCGTTTTTTTTTTGTACCTGGGAAGATCATCCAATGACATCCCTCGCACTTGGGTGAGGCGAGAGGGCGTGTCAGACTTTTAATGACTAAAAACCCACTTCTGTTCTTTCTTTACCTTCGTCCCAGGGCCGAGTTTCCCTTGGCCCCAGTAGGCTTCGACCCTGCTGGGCCCCTACGGTTTGCTGACATCTCCTTGATGCGCGCGTGGAACAGTACGTGTCTTCGACGACTTGGGCTCGGTCCGGACGTTTATCGGATGGTCGGACGGCGAGCTGCCCATTGCTCGCCGTCCACAAGCCCGCGCCTAAATACCTGCGGCTGAAAACCTGTATTTTACATGTAGCGACTGCCTATCAGGTCTCCAAAACCCAGTACACCCACACAACACAATATTCCTTGTATATATATATAATAGACTGATAGTCAAGCTTTCTGGCGTATGATTACTTGTAAGGACTGTCAAAGATTTACAAATGACAACCGGGATCAACGGCTTTTCGTGTCAGTAATGTTCTAGATAAACTTCGAAAAGTACATATGAATTGAAAAATTCACGTTGGTACTTGGTCGGTTCCAAATCCACAACCTCATGCTTGAGAGGCGGATGTTTTACCCACTGTATATATATACACCCCTATTTTTTAATTAGAAAAAAATGGGACTCTATCCGTACCCGTTACTGATCATGCCTGCCAATATTTCCATAAATAGAGTGCCATTTTGGGATATAAACAAACGCTAATAATTTTGCTGTTTATGAATATTATGTATTGAGACTTTGCTTAAATAATAACAAGACTTTTTGTAATAAGCCTTTAAGTATTTGTACTAATTAAATATTAGTGGTTTATATATTTATATGAATGAGTATAATATATATATAAGTTATTATACAAGTAAGGTGAGTTACAAAAAGTTATCCAAGTGTTGTGTGAGTTGCGGGAGTTTGTGACAAAACGCACTGAGGATAGTGCAAATCTGGTTTAAACAACCTAATACCTTTAGTTCATGTATTGTACAGCTACAATGTTAGTACTATGTAAGTTTGGAGGTGTTGTTATCTCATATACTTCTATAGTATAAAATTACAAAGAGGAAAGATTTTTATATGTTTGAATTTTTATTTTTAATGAATAAACTCCTACAGTGTCCTTTCAGTTGCCCTTTATTGTGAGGGCTTCGGTAATTCCTTCGAATAATCCGCAGCCCTAGCAGGCGTTGGTCCTAACTGACCGCTACAATTTTGCTGACATCATCATTGACCCGGGCGCAGCCGCTGGCTAAAGCTAGCTATATTATTAAACTTGCTGCTGCCAGCGGATCCGCCCTTATGAGGGCTAACGCTGCGTTAAGTGGGAGCATGCGCGGGCGCCCGCGTTTGCACCCGTCTCGTGATGTCACGCGTGTATCGTGTGCGGCGGTCCTCGTTGCGGAAACCGGATTGGTGCATGTAGTCGTGTCGATGGAGAACTTTAATGTGTTATTTAGTAGAAAAAGGGGCGCGGCTGCCCGCGACGAATGCCGGACGGAGCACTTTTGTATGGGACTGCGCGGGCGCCCGCGTAACGCAGCGTTCGGCCTGGTAGTAGCAAATTATGCCAAGGGAACATAATCCCTTGCAAAAAAATATCCTAGGTGCTTTTCCAAGACATGGTCTACCTGTTTACAAAGTTTCATCGAAATTCGTTCAAGCGTGAAGAAGTAACAAACATACACACACTCACACACTTATTCAAAACTTACGCCTTCGTAATATTAGTGTGAGAGTGTGATTCTAAACAAAAATCATCATTCATTTATTTATTTACAAGCAATTGTACAACGTTACGAAGGATGTCCAAGGCGTTGTACAGTAGAAACTCTCATGTGCAAGGCTAACTGCTTACTTAAAATGATCCGTTTAATCGCATCTTCCGACACCTACGGATGACGACGGAGACGAAATTACTCACATAATCTCAGCTAAGCCGCATGGTGAGCCTTCAATTAAGGTTCTATATAAGTCACACCATATGATATTGTGATATTTAAGAAGATCGGATGAAAAATAGCTCTTATTAACTTGCGGGCTGGTTCGACAAATATACTTTTATAGGATTACGCAAAAATATGGGTTTTGAATTTGTTACAGAAAAAATAAAAGAATCATTTTTAAGTTAAATAAGATTAGGACGGCTGTCAAGCCGGTAGGCGGGTTTCAATTTTATAGTCAATACAATAAAATATTGTACTCTAGGAATAAATAGAACACTCTGTCGAAGACTAAAAGTTATTAAGAGAAGTTTTACCCTGATAACTTCGTCTTCGCACACACAAAACCTTTGGTTTACCCAAAGTGGTCACTGAAATACAGTCAATCATAGTTCGTCTGTGTCGGGCTCATGAAGTGCCCGGAAAAAGTGTTCATGAAGTTCCTTCTGCCACAACGATCTTCGATCGTTACTTGCACACTACAGGTTTGCACTCGTTTTCATTACCCAAGCGTGAGTTCTTTGTTTACCACTACTACGCCTCAATGCATACCCACGTCCGCTTCTAGGAAATATTCCGAGAGACTTCTTTTGAACTTTTTTTTTGTAGTTGGGTTTTTTGATACTGTCAACTTTTTAATTTTCCATATTTTATTGAGCTACCCCTGATTTCTGACTTGAACATTTGAAGTTAAGTATTTCTCAAACTCTAACCTGAAATCCTGTCATTTGGCATTAAAAATAATAAACGTTTATTTAAGATAACTAGGATCCAATTTGTTAGTAGTATAGAAACTTATAACTAGTGTTAAATATAAAACCTTAATCTACTCTCTCTCTCTCTCTTTCTTCTCTCACTCTCTAGTAGGATTTGAGACGTATACCCGCCCTAATACTTTTGAAATCATTTCCTCGAGCCCTTTTTTAGGGTTCGTACCTCAAAAGGAAAAAACGGAACCCTTATAGGATCACTTTGTTGCCCGTCTGTCTGTCTGTCTGTTAAGACACTTTATCTCGGGAACGCGTGGAGTTATCAAGTTGAAATTATATACTCAGGTCTACGGACCCTTGAAGCTGTGAAAAAATCAAACTTCAGAGTTAACGAAAAAAAAGATACGACCGTTTATGTCGCAAAAACGTGTATTTCGACACCTTCAGGAGAATCAAAATTCATAGGGTACTTCCCGTTGACCTAGAATCCTGAAATTTGGTATGAAGCAAGGTCTTATAGCACAAGTATAGAAAAAAATCTGAAAACTGAAAATTTGTAGTTACGTTACAAAAATAAATCTGTGTTTTCTGATGGCTACAACCCGGGAATCTTTAAGTCAAGAATGAATAGGTTGCTTTTAGGTAAGCGCGCTCCATCGTCGACCGCATCATCGCTTTCCATCAGGTGAGATAGTGGTCAAGCGCGAACCTATCAAGAATAAAAAAAAAAACTTTTTTTGCGATTCGGAAAAATCTTTGAAACTCAATTCGGGAATTGAACTGTTATCATAGGTAATTTTGTACAGAACCTTCAGTGCGCGAGCCTGACTCGCACTTGCCCAGTTTTTTTTATACCTACCTAGTCCACATGATTATGTCACGGAAAAATACATAATTTGGCACCAAAAATTCACCATTTTGTTTTACGTTCATACCCAGTGTTACTCTCACAATTAAGACGAATCTGACGACACCTTTCATGCTGAAATGCAGCAAGCCATTTAGGATCTAGGGCGTGCCAATGAAATATACATACCTACTCTTGAAAAACATTACCATCCTTTTGGCGCAATCGGATAAAAAGGGGGGGTAACTACTGAGATGACGATATATGGAAGAAGAAAACAAGTGCCGACCACAAATAAACTAGGCAAAACAATAATGATGGTGAAAATTCCTGCCATAACACCCCTCCCGAAGGAATTTCGACTTCAGTGGTCGATCTCAATAGAGATTAGCAAACTTCGCAGGAGATATTAAAGATCAAAAGTGTGTGTGCAAACAGGTGCACTCTCTGTTCCTTTACTCCCATAGTCTAATGGGACGGCAACCCGACACGACAGGAGAGAAATCAAGCGCAGGATCAACAGCTTTACATGTTTTTCGAGATACGGCGTCACAGCACCAACTTTCAAAATTATATAATAATAATAATTTATTTTTCAAAAAAGCTTAATAGTAATTTTAATTTTGTGAATTTTTTTATTTATTTTATCACAAAGAAACGGGCCGAGAAATTCCATAAATCGACCACTAAATTTAGTTTTGAAAGTGTTTTTTTCTAGACAAATTCTATAATCGCGCTTCCGTGCAAGGGTCGTAGGTTAGTTTCGAATGGTGATTAAGAATTATATTTAGGATGAAAAGTTGTCTAACCGTTATAAATAATAATTCCGTGCTGCTATAATGTAATTCTTAAAAAAAAGACTCAACACTTTTGAAAAACAAACCCAAGACATGAGACCAACGAGACAGTTAACTCCTATCGTAATACTATACCAAATGTGTCTTTCATTCATTTCTTGAGACAAAAACTATAACCTTTAAGATTTTAAGTTTAAAGTGTGCCCTAGGGCCATAAAGCTACAGCTAGGACTAAACTGTGGACAACTCAACACAAAACATCATTAAAAACAAAAATATGAGAGTTTATTAAACCATAAATTCATACGAATAATGGTCCAATTTTTCTGTACAAAAGTTATCATTACCAACTTAATAAGAACATCCACACAGTCGTTTAAATCACAACAAATTGGCCAATATTTAGGTTTTACGACTGTTTCGCTCGAATTATACTGGACACAATTTGTTAAAGCTTTCAAAACACAACGTTCAATTTAGAATTTATGAAATCCTATTAGGTGAATCGATAAATGCTTTTCATGCTGGCTTTCAGCGCTGTTCCATGCAGCCATGCAGCACTATCGATTTCTAAATGTTGTTATAGAGCAATATTGTCTCGAGAAACTCGACCACGCGCTACCACGTGTAAACGTCTAAGTAAATGGAATAAGTAAGCATGCGAGTGAGATTCCCCCGTCTCGGAAACTAAAGCAAAACTTAATGCTGAAAGCTAAATCTGCAGACGGAAATGCACTCGCAGCCAACTCCAAACAAGAATGTTATTAACAAATTAATAATGAGACTGGCGCACAAATTCTGCGTGTCAGCATACTAAATGTGGACTTGTACATAGTTAGTGAGACCTGAAATGTTGCTCTAAATGTTACTTAATAATTACTTTGCTCCTCCGGACTTTGCTAACGAACCCTCGAGAAATGGAGAAAAATGTTTCCTTTTTTTGCGTGGGAGCTTCATGAACTGGATGGCGAGCCTATGATTGATTTAGGTATGATAGCCCATAGCCTCTATACACAACACTTCGTTAGTTATTCTTCATCACGATCCATCTATAGTAATTAATATTCCATCAACGGGCGACGAATATCGGCCATTGTGTACGGAACCGTAAGAATTTAAATTCTTTTAAATCCGTAGCGTGCTATAAAATAGCGCATGAGCATAACTTACATTTCTCCGCTTAATATAATAGTGTGGCAGTTACCGTGACTAACTATTATGATGTAAACCGTACTGAAATGTGAATGCATAGCTTAAACATTTCGTTTTGTATTATTACTATGACATATAAATAATATTCTTTCTCAACGAATTGGCTATTGCAGGGGCGCCGACTCCGTGGGTGCTCGTGGGCTCGAGCACACATGAGAAATAAACAGTGGGTGCCGACCACCATATAAAAACTAGTTTCATTTTTATATAATGGTTTCATTTTATATTATTATCAAACATAATTAGTAATTTAGTACTCAGTATGTAAGTAGGATTTTTATTTATTTGTCGGTCGATCAGTGTGCATTTGTCTTCTCACACTTCGCCTTTTTCGAGTCTATCAAATGAGCATGAGCACCCATCAGGTTTTCTAAAAGCCGGCACCCCTGACGAGAGGACATGTCAGACTTTTACTGACTAAAAAACTGTTCAGTTGCCCGCTGCATTCTAGGATCACGGTAACTCTTTCAAATGTTTCCGCGGCCTTCGGTCAAGCTGTGATCTTTAATACTTTATATTAAACAACAAATAACACTAAAAAGAAATCTTTTCTAAAAACAGCTTCAAAATCGGTTATTAAATGAAGCAGCAATTAGCATTTCAAATATTGGTATGAGGAAGGCATGGTGGAAACATCTCGCTATCTGTTTTATAACCATTAATGCATCGTTTTTCTGTTTCTTGACATTTTCCCCTCCACCAGATTTACCAGGTTTCTAATTTTGTTAATTTTGAACGGATTTGAAAAATTCTTTCTGTTTGCGGTTTTGGAAATAGTTACTTTTGATATAAATAATAAACTAAACTGTGTCAACAACCCAATTCAAGGAACCTAGGCTGCCATTTTCCAAATAAAAGATGAGACGCAAAGACGACTTTTTCCAAGAAGATTAAATTTGGCTAGTAACTACTAACTGAAATCACCAATCCATCTGCTAAGCATTGTCATTATTATAATTTTTTAGTTGGACACTGCTCTTTGATAAGGGCTTTGATAAGGGGTCGATGCTCGTTAACAAGGCACTATACAAGCAATATACGAAGCCTACCTTAAGCTGAAAATATTTTAACAAGCCCACCCACAGTCTAATCTATTATAAAGGTTTTTGTATAATAAAATATTTTCTTAATAACATTAACTAAAGATAACTAATTGCTACATTGTTAACACTAATAATACAACGAAGGGAATTATTGGTTTCAGGAAAATCTTTTGTGTTCGCTGTCCATAATTCACGTTACGAAAAATACTCGTTGTTACAAGATGACTAGCTACAGTCAATGGCTTCGTCCTCGTGATTGTCAAAAATTATCACAAGAGAACAAAGTCCTAAAATATAAAGTATCCTATGTCCTAGTCCAGGACATGGTCCACCTGTGTGACAAATTTCATCCAAATCCATTCAGACATTTGAACGTGAAGGAGTAACGAACATACATACACGTGTCATGTATGTTTGTTACTTCGTCAAGTTTTTCCAATACTTTGTATGTATGTGTTGTGTATATACCTATACAAACTTCACCTTTAATATTAGTGTGAAAATCATTGTGTGTATACCTAATCGTTGTTGAGGTGATTTTCCCTTTTGTAATTATAAACTGGCTTGTGAAAGAAAGGCGGACACCGAAACGAGGAAATGAAATTTTGTCAGAGAAACATCTAAAGTCTGGAACAGACCTCGCGGAAAATTAATGATTATTGGGTAGAGGAGGAAAAGCGGCGTAGCCTGGACTTGAGGAAACTAATGCTGCCAACGTTCTGGCCAGCTAGGATATCAAACAGGTTTTTCATAAATGTCAAAAAGTTTTCTTAACTAACGTTTCCCAGCGATGGAAATTATTTTTGACACTGAAGTTACCTACTTATTGCGTACTAACACGACATGGTGATCTGAGTGCCCGCCTATGTAGTACCTACGTTTAATTATCAATGTATTTAACTTGTTGTTGCGGGTTCCGTTACCGACCATATTACTCGTAATTACTTCGTTTTCAAGAGAAGAATAAGTAGAGAGGAATTAATGAGCTACACGAATACTGACAAATGCTTGCATTAACTGGACAGGTCCACTCAAATCTGTGTGGTTTTTTCCTCTAAAGACCATCTCTGACACTAATCTGCATGGTCCTCACATGATTCGACTATTACATGTTTACTGTATGGACGTTAAAGGAGACTTTGACCTCAGGGTTTTTTTTCGGTGTTTCTTCTCAGGATAGTCAGCTAGGAAGCACCGGCCTCACCCAGTTTAAATTTACAAAAAAAATTTACGTGTAAAAGTGTTTTTTTTTTTAACTATTTGCAAAATAAATATAATTTATCATTTAATTAATAGAACAATTTTATATAGACATTTTTTTTTTCGGGTGGGAAAATCATCTAATGTTCTTCCTCGTTCTTGGGTGGAGCGAGAGATAGTGTCAGACTTTTACTGACTAAAAACCCACTCCTGTTCCTTCTTTTCCATTTTTCTCTACGGATGCTGACATCTCCTTGAGTGCGCGCCGTCGACGACTTGGGCCCGGTCCGGACGTTTACCAGACGATCGGAAGGCGAGCCACCCATTGCTCGCCGTCCGCAAGCCCGCGCCTACGGTGACCGGAAATCGGGATCGGAATCCCGGCGGCGGTTGGTGCGTGATTCGTTGCCTCACGCGATCGGCTGCCTCCTTTGCTAGCATTACTTTGTATAGACATGGATTGGGAATCCGTGTCTATACAAAATTCTTCTATGTAACATAACTATTACATTAAAAATTTGGTATAAAACCAATACACAAATCCTTGACAATTTCCGTGCTATCGTTTTGTCCACGCCTCGCTCAAAAGCTACAGGACGAATTTTAATAAGACTTTAATTGCTGCAGTACTTAAGAGCTTCCAAACTAAATGGAATATAATATTTAAATATGAGCTGGATATTTCTGTGGGAGACTGGACTGTCAACTTCCGGAGTGTTCTCGAAGTATAACGAGGACCTCCGAGGAACACAGAATTGATGCGAACAATGCGCTAAGAACGGTGCTATAAATATCGCTCTATTTTTTTCCGTAGATCTGTGGTATATGAAACTCATACGAAAGTATTAGGTAGGCATTTTTACGTGAGAAATCATCAATGCTCTGGGTGGAGCGAAAGGGAGAGTCAGTCTTTTACTGACTAAAACTCACAGTGTTCCCTCCTTAACAAATGCCTCGGTAACTCTTTCGAATAATCTGCAGGCCTGGCAGGCATCAGCCCTAATTCTCCTTGAAGTGTGCGTGAAACACAACGCGCCGTCGACTCTAGTCGAGTCGTAATCCAAGACCAGGCTTTAAGACCATTTGAAACCAGGCCTATCTAGGCTACCCAATGCTCGCCGTCCACAAGGCCTACATCTACAGGGCGTCTCCTATCGGAGCTGGGGCTGAGGATTGTGTCTTTTTCACGCTTACTGCTACCTCCTTTCCTCGCATTACCTACTGCTTCACAAAAGGAGGTGACTGCATCCCATGCCTTCTCGTTCCGTACCATGGCCTGAACTGATCGCGAGAGGTCGCCGCCGCTTTCGTTACAATACCTGACAGAGTACAATTTTAGATGTCTGCAGCTACTTAATGGAAAACCCTAACACTGTATAAAACAACATAATAGACGATAATATAGGCTCTACCTTGTTTCATTAATATTGTGCTATCAAAATCGGTAACAAAGGAATTATAATTGATTTTGCTCCAATGTTCGTCAATTTATTTATGAAACCCTAAAGCGAACGGAAGCTCGAGTAATTGCCGTAATACCCACAAGTTACTCGTAGATTATTATCTTACCCAATTACTGATATTTTTCTGCCTTTCAGCTAAACTAGCCCTATCACTTTCCACTGAATTCTGCCTTATCATCTTAAATATTTCGACTTCAATTTCGATATTACACTGTTAAAAAAAACATAGTCCCACACTAGGAAAAACTCCTATATCCTAGGTATCTGTAGGTATATGTATTAGTTCCGTGCGGAAATAGAACCCGCCACACATAGCGCATCAGCCAATCGCTCAACCAATATGCCAACCATGTCTTCATTGACTTTGAATCCTGAATTATTAATTAAATCAGCATCATTTCAGCAGGAACTGCTGCACACGTGTCTTTCTCAAGTGTCACCACGTCCACCGGTCCTGTGCTTCTTTAAAGTCGAAAATCGATCAAATGCAAATACACGAAAATGTAGAAGTACACACTCTGAGAAAATTTCGACTGTCTACCTATTACGATTCATAAGATATAGCCTGCTGGCAGACAGACAAACAGACAGTAGTTACCCTTCGGGTACCTACGCAACCCTAAAAATGTTTTAACTTTATCCATTACAATGTTTTCTGCTTGTTTCGCCTTCGGCCTAATCATGTTCCTATAATTTCGAAATAGGGATAATGGGCTTAGCCTCCCGCTTAGTCAACCATCTGAAAATGTCGCAAAGATTTCATCATCATTTCAGCCGAAAGACGTCCACTGCTGGACACAAACCTGTTCCCAAGTGTCGCCGCATCGACCTGTAATGTGCCTCTCGCATCTAAAAAATATTGTAACTTTCTCTGTTACGGGGTCTGCTGTTTTTCGCGGCCGCAGCCTGATGAACGGCTATGAGTAGGATACAATAGACTTAGCCTCCCTCTTAATAATTCATGCGCCGCTCTTTTTATCCTACAAAACGACATATAGATAACTGTGTTAAATTTTCCAAAGGCTCATTAACCAGTTGCTTTACCGTAAATTTTACACGGAGCGTAATATCGCCGTAAGTCTAAGCATGTTCACAATTCATTACATTGTTCTCGCCGCTCGCTCGGCTGTCGGTGTGGCGAGCTATTCCGCTGAGCTGTGCTATTCTGCTGTTCCTAGCCCGCCTGCTTAATTGGGAGCGCTTTACAACTCTCATACTGGGTTAGCTTTCAATTTAGATTGTCACTCGTAAATATCACTTCACTTGATGGTATTTATTGAGTAATGAGTATATTGAAAGGTGATTCCGCTAATCTCTTTAAACAAGTAATGGTTTGCGTTCTATTATCACAAATCAGTTGTTTCTTAAAGCCTGAATAGATTTCAGTTACAACATAGATTTATCGGTTTAAAGCAATGCGCTTTAAACCGATAAATCTATTTTGTACTAGCTGTATGGCATAGATCTGTAACTAGCTGTATGGTAGTATCAGCCAGTTTAATCCTAATAGATATTACTGTGTGATTTTCATAAGAATATATTATCAATTTTCTATAATAGCTTCCTCTGTTCCTGAAAAAATTACATTACAAATCGGATCCGACCCATTTATTTTGATAAAGCCGAAAGTAGCCCACGTTTGAACCCCGACTAAGGTCAGTTAAGCTCAGCGCTAAGATCAGCTTTGACTATTTTTAGATATAAAGTAAGGAACCTGAGTGGGGCTTGTGGCTGAATAATATCAGCTGCACAGGGTTGATCTTCAAGGTTAAAACCATTGATTATCTATCGAGATTGCTTCGTCTGTTAAAAAGAACAGTAAGTATACGTTCCGGTTAGCGTTTGTAGATATTTGACAGCTGTTACGGGTCGTCACGTGATACCCAATAACGATTATGAATCTCGGATAGCTCTCACGTCCAGGCCTGTTTCAGGCCATGATCCAGAGCGCGAGAGATTGGGAAGTGGACGCCTCCTCAGATGTAGCCAAAACAGTGTGGGAGAGGACATTCTCACGCCCCAGGCGCCGCCGTAGGAGACGCCCCGGTTGTCGGGGGTCGCAAGCCGATTTCCGGTCACCGTAAGTATGGGCTTGGGTTTCTGTAAAATTGAAAGGGCTCGTTAGGGCCGATGCCAGCCAGGGCTGCGGAAATACTCGAAAAAGTTACCGTGGCCCTGGAACGCAAAAGGCAAATGAAGGAACACGGGTTTAAGTCAGTTAAAATCTGACACGCCCTTGAGCTCCTCCTCAAAAAAAGGTAGTCGTTCCATGTAAAATTCTGGTATTTACCTGCAGCAAAAAATACATAAATTGTATTTCATTCGTCATTTTGACTGATCTCATCCATTACATTTGGCTGCATGTACATGTACATTTATTTTTATTTACACAATAAGTGGTATTCTTGCTCTTGTTCTCAATTACCTTTTTTTCGAGGTGGGAAATCATCTAATGCCTTTTCTCGCTCCAGGGTGGGGTGCCCTCCTCCTCCTCCTCCCACTCCGCCCTAGTGCTAGACTTTTGCTGACTAAAACCACACCTGTGTTCCTTCAGTTGCCTTTTGCGTTTTAGGACCACGGTTTCCCTTTCGTATGTCAACCCATGGCCCCAGTAGGCTTCGGCCCTGCTAAGCCCCTACGATTTTACTGACATCTCTTTGAGGCGCGCGTGGATCACTACACGCCGTCAACAATTCAGGCTCGGTCTAGACTGTTGTCGAACGGCCGGACAGCGAGCTATGTATTGCTCGTCGTCCGCAAGCCCAAGGCAGCGGTCGCTGGATATCGGGGTGAGGATCTCCGTTCCCGCACGCGTGCGGCCACCTCCTTCGCTAGCATTACTGCTTCGCAGAAGGAAGCGACCGCCACCCATTCCCCCTCGCTCCAGAACATGGCCTGAATCAGACCCAGGTGCGAGAGGTCACCGCTGTCAATCGTCCCCATGAAAACACGGCGGTGCTCCACCCTAGCGGGGCATACCTCTGCCGTAAGCTCCACCGTGTCCTCCAGGTGGTCGGCACAATGGTTACACCCGGGCGTGTCTTCCGCCAGAATCAGGTGCAGAAACCTCCTAAACTTACTATGGCCAGTGAGGACATGCGAAAAGTGAGGATGCCGTGACGACTCCTCAGCCACTCCTCAAAGAGGGAACTTACCACCATGCTTATGGCGTGGCCAGCACTGAGTTGTGACAGTCGCTGTTGCCATATCGTCATGAGATCTCGCCAGAACTCTGTCCGGACTTGTCGCGTCAGCGGAGTTTCGCCCCGGTGAGCGTAACATCACCATGCACAAACCCTGCATGCGTGCAAGAACTGTTGCCCCAGATCCCATGGCGGTATACTGGTAGGCTCGCCGCTTAACAGGAGACCGTACGATATCCCCGCGCCATCCGGATAGCCATGACCCTATAGGACGCGTTCAGCTTAGCCGCCGGTTGCTTCCACAGCAACGGCGCCCACACCGACGTAAAGGGCCATGGATCAGACGATCCCCGCGTAGAGCCTCCGGCAGGAGGCGTCTGGACCTCCTAGATTGGGTAGAAGCCGCTTGAAGCTACGGCCCGCTTCGGGAATGTCATTCTTGGCTCCAATAATTAACGAAACCCTATTACATAAAGCGAGATGGGTCTTATCTAAGCATCTAATGTATGTATCTAAGCATTTATCTAAGTATACATACTTACTTACAGGTATTTATTATTATAAATAATTATCAAAACCCTATAATTTAAAGTCCACATCGCACTTCTGACTGGTCAAGTAAGAAAATTATACACATCATTAAGAAATTGAGGGACCGCACTCCAATCAACATAATGTGAATGGTTTATTTTTGTATATGCCCGTGCATTATACAATATGGCGTATCTTTTGGGCTGGAGCTGGAAAAACAACATTAAACGAGCTCGAAAGGGTCAAAGAGCTGTTATGAAAGTTATATTAAAAAACCCTTTTTCTTCCTTCCTAGTACAGTGAGTTTCGAGTTTTACGTATTCGTATATAAAATGTATAATACATTCTCAATTAATCCCTCTGTACTCATAAAACTCCGACCAGACTATCAAACGTGGCTTTCAAATTAATACTACTGGAGCGTACAACCTCTTTCCTAGCTTAGATACTGTCCTACACACCTCCGTGTTTAACAAAGTCACTAATTGCTTGCACTATGATAAAAAAGAGCTTTCTGTCTCCCTCCCTGTGTGAAAAAGCTGTTGAAGAGTGGATTTTAGGACTTCATCATCATTTCAGCCGAAAGACGTCCACTTTTGGACATAGGCTTCCAATCCAATCCAATCCTCCAATCCTGTCACCATAACGACCGGTCCTGTGCGTCTCGCATCCATCGGATTCCAGCGACCCTCACCAGGTCATCGGTCCACCTTGTAGAAAGCCTTCCAACGCTGCGTCTTCCGGTACATGGTCGCCACTCCAGAACCTTTCGTCTCCATCGACTATCTGTTCTGCAAGTAATGTGCCCTGTCCACTGCCACTTAAGTTTAGCGATTCGTCTTTGATTTTAGAACTTAGATATATATATTTATACTACGATGAATCAAAAAACCCTTTTCACATCTCGTTTAACTCACACTCCAAATCCCATCACAGACATCAGTTTAAATCAGGACAAAGACACACAACACCTCGATTTTAATCTTATTTCTTCTTTTTAGTGCTATGCTTGGTTCAGCACACTATTTTTCATATAATTTTGAAATCTCTGTTTGATCTTATTTATCTTTTAGCTATGTATATAAATGGATAAACTGACTGGCTGACATATCTACGCACAGCCCAAAACTACTGCGACTAGGAGCGAGAATTTTTGCACAAGGTTTCCTTTTATGACGTAGGCGAGTACTAAGAGAGGACTTTCTAAAGTTCACCAGGATGAAACGGGGGTTCAAAGTTTGTATAGAGAAACCTACTTTCACGCAGACCACTTATATTGTACACTAAGAAACAATGATTTATGATACAATGGCAGCCTTAAATTTATAAATTATAATATAATATTCCATAACTATCACACGTCGTCTAGTCCCAAGCTAAGCAGAGCTTGTGTTATGGGTACTAGACAACTGATAAACATACTTATATATTTCTAAATACATACATATATAGATAAATTACACCCAGACACAGAACAAATGATCGTGCTCATCACACATACATTTGTCTTGGGTGGGAATCGAACCCACGACCTCCGGCATAGCAGTCAGGTCCACTAAACACTAGACCAACAGGCCAGTCAATACATCATAAATATAAAATTAGTAGCCTTATCGCATTCAGCGATCTCTTCCAGGCAACCTGTAATGTATAGAGATTGCCTAAACACAAAATGGGCTTGCACTAGGTGCATTTCAAAACTATATCAAAATCAAAAATATTTTCATTTCACATAGGCCTACATGGGCACTTACAAAACGTCAGAAGCTAGTGCATTGTAGTGTATTGTATCTAAACAATTGGTGGAAAAAATTTAGTGTAGGTACATCGGTGTGGTTGACGAAAGACGTGTTGCCAGTGATAACGTATATGGCTCTGTAACGTGGTCGCTCACAATGAACCTCAACACAGGTCACAGCGGGTGACTCCAACCTATAACAATGATGCTGATCTGAAGTAACTATACAACTAACGAAGTAACTACGAGTATACACGGAAAATACTCATACGAGACTTTATACTTATCAGTAAAGCTAAGATTTAGTTTAACCAAGACGATTCGGCGAACATCCCACCCATTCGCACAAAACCTTTTGGCAATAGTTTCGTCTTGCGTAGACCAGTAGTGGAGTTCTTTGCCGGAGTCTGTGTTTACTGTTTTTAGCTACAACCTCCCTTAAGTTCCTTACTTAAGTCGTGGACCAACCGTACGGTGTGCCCCGCTTGGGCAGAACACCGCCTTGTCCTCCTGGAGGCGATCGGCGACAAAGACCTCCCGGCCGGGCCCTGGTACTGGCCATGGTCAGGAATGGCAGGCGGTCACCTCGATGCACTCATGAGTGAATGGCCCTCACGCCCCAGCCGCCGGGATCCCTATCCCGATTCCCAGCCACCACAGGCGTAGGCTTGCGGACGGCGAGATATGGGTAGCTCGCCGTCCGGACCGAGCTCGAGTCGTCGACAGTGTGTTCTTCCTACTAACCGTAAGTCTCTAATTGTTATTTGCCTAAAGATTATAATAAAATACAGCTTCTTTAATTCTGCAAAGAAATACCACTGAATAGTAGGTAGTTACGCATACAATTCTAACAAAATACGTACGATTCAAAGAATACCAAACTAATAAATAAGCTGGGAGCTGGTTTAGCTTTCGAGACTGTTGTAAAAGCAACCAGAGAGTTCGCTAAACTTATTTGATCTGCAGTGGTCTGAACTGCAAACACGTGTTTTGCAATTTCTGGCTTTGAGACATTTTCAGCGAATTTGTGACGTATAGAACATTAATTCTCATTTCACCTATGAACCGGTGCTGAGTGTCATTTGAAACTTGTTTACTCTATCTCAATTAGATTAAATATGGTTAAAACCGCTTGTTTCAAAATCATTTGCTGACCACTTTTGGTTTGCTGGTAATGCAATTATTTTAATGGTTTGTTTAAAGTTTGTGTAAATATGGTACATAGGCGGAATTAATGCAATAAACCATTCAAAGTCAAAGTCAAAGTCAAAAAGTTTTTATTTCACATAGGCCTACATGGGCACTTATAATACGTCAGAAGCTAGTGCACGGTTCCAAATTGGTCGTTTCCTATGGAGAAGAACCGGCAAGAAACTCCATGGTTACTCTTTTAAAAAAGTGGTTGCTTACAATATTTTCATATTATAAGTATTAATAAACATTATGTAAGAACAGTGTAGACCAGTCGATATTGTACCACTCACACACCTTTGGGTTAAACAGATAATATGGCAGGTGTATAACAACAAATAAATAATATATTAAAATTGCATTAAGTACTTATCATTAAGATTAGGTACTTATAATAATATATTAACACTATGATAATTATTAAAATATTATAATTATGACGAAGACTAAACCAAGTTTGAGAGGACTTTAAGAAGTAACTCCGAAATTTACGCTTGAACGACAGTTTACTCTCAGCTTTTTTGATATCAAGGGGAAGCACATTCCAGAGTTTTATGGTAGAGACAGCGTAAGAATTAGACATAACCTAGTACGGTGAGAAGGAATATGTAGAAGTATGTTTTACTTATGTATATTTAGCAAATGTTTGCACACATTGTGAAATTTTACGTTGCTTGTATGCAATAATACATTAATTTTCCTGATTCGGTACGTTACTTAATCCAGATGTTAATTATGAAACAAATTCTACAGCATAAAATATAGATGCTTTTTAGCGTAAAACTAACTCCAGAAATAAAAAATCATACAATAAAACTTAAGCTTTAATTAAGCCATGTGAAATTACGCATGTCCATTTCGAAATGTAGTTTTTAAAACGGTCGTCGCCTAAAAAATGTCCAGGTAGGTAATTAATTTTTTTACAAAGTTTCGCCGTGGAAAAGCTAATTGCAAGTATGCGTTTGCTTGAAAAGCCACAAGCGACATTTTGAATGGATGCTGCTAAAACAATCTGCAATAAGCGGTCGTTGTGGTCCGCTGTGGTCGACAAAACAAAGCATTGTTTTGTCGCCGTGTCGCATTGTCGGACGCGACACTCTCGCGCTCGCCGCAAACGCTACTTAATGTGAAGAACCCTTTAGTGTCACGTTCATTTTTGTTTCAACTGTACCAGACAGACGTCACCTGCAAGATCTTTATGTCGTACCTAGATTATACGATGTAGTATTTATTTTTGTATTATACTAGATTTTATCGTCTACTTTACGAATCACATTTTTCTCACTCGGTAGGTACTTCAATTTCTGTTACTGTGCGTTTTTTTGTCCAAAATTTGACGTTTAAGTACTTTTTTTTGGAGTGAGAAATCATCAACTCTCACTCCGGGTAGAGTGAGAGGGCGTGTCAGAATTTGTCTTTAACCCATCTGTTTGGGGTTTAAAACTTTAAACTTATCCAGTAGGTAAATGTTAGCTAGCTACACACAGTTATTTCGATTAAAAAAAAAAAAATATTCGGAACGTAGGTATTTGCAGTACCAAATTCTTTTAGGTACGGTCAACAAGTTAAACGAGTTTCCTGGAATTTTTAACATTTGACCTCGACTGACCCCTAGAATACGTTTCGTTTCAAATAAATCTAAGTAAAAAGAGAGCTTTTTGAACAAGTAATCTAATCTCCGTATGAACTGAAGTATTTACTAAAACGCCTTTTTGAATGTGTAAACATTCACACAAATTGGAGATCTAATGGAATTTCAGATTGATTGGGTGGAATATTTCATGAATGCGCTGAGAGCAGATCGTAGAAAGTAGATCGAGATACCTTTTCATGCCAAAGGACACCTTGGCATTTAGATTGAATTATTTATAGATGCGTGCGACTGTACTAGTAGGACTTCCGGATAGTAGAAATTAACCTACTTTCGTTAATTAGTCGTAACTTATATGGTCGCCGAGAAGCCTACCAACCGATAGCCACATGGGAATCCATCAAAGAAATGCGATACTAGTAGCAGGCTCAGAATATTTATGAGCACAATTATTCCTCTTTAAAATTATAGTTTGTTTCTCGAACCAATCTAGTTCCACACGACTTATAGCAATTTTCAACAAGTTGATCAAAAGCTAATTTAGGCTTTATAGTTTCACTTCTAGAAACTAAAAAAACTCTACACAAGTGCTTTTTGAAAAGCTCCCTCCTGTTTAAAAAAACTCTTTGATAGAAGCGATGACTTTCCTCAATAATTCGTAATGCCTAAAGAGGATCGGGTACGTGCTATAACGTTTGAATTACCCCATTGATATTTTCAATGGGAAATAACCTAGTTTCAAGTATAACAGGCACATAACAGTGCCTTACATTGATGGGGTTCAATATGGTGAGTGAAGTGTTTTCTGGAAAGCTTTAACGTGCAGCGGCCAGGGAGAATGTTTTATTACCTCCGCTCATAGGTAAGTAAATATGTGCTCAAAGTATTAGAGGGAACTTGAGTGAAACTTTTTTAATTCAAGCGAAGACAATAAACCTACGAAGTTGTCCGTAGCTTGCTCGGAATCAGTGCAGCACGCCGCTCTTCAAAACATTATTTAAAAACTACTGCAATTTCATAATAATTGCGTTCGGCGAAATTTATTTAATATGTTCCTTGTTATTGTTTTACTTCATATACAGTTACTGTGATATTGTTTTGGTATTTTTGAGAATGTCAACTGTATATAGAAATTTAAAAATTCACTATTGCCTCAAACTCATGTTTTTATTTCAATATACCCATTTAGAGGCACTTTTTTTTAAATCAGTGAATCAATGAATCAAAAAAGATGAAGCGATTTGCACGTTTTAAAGTTTAGATCTCTAAGGAGAAAACGTACAAGAAACTCCATGGACATTCCTTTAAATAATAATAATATTTTTCATCCCCCAAACTCGGAAAGAGTATTTTTGCTCTTCGATATCTGAGTGCAAAAGCCGTTTTTATCCGCTAGAGGATAAAGTAAATTGAATTTAGAACATTGTGTGCACTAAGTTTGTGAATTCAAAACATCATTAAACCTATTTACTTCTACCTCCATGGTGCCAAAATCATACAACTTTTTTTTAATTTGTTAAAAACTCAGACTCGGAACTTTCTTGGTGTTTTTTTTTTTTAATTTTCTTTACTCTCAGCATTTCTTTTTCACGTCATATTGTTAAAACCTTAGGGCCTGTGTACACCACGTTTTTTAAACGCGCCGTTGACGCGCGTTTTACAAACGTGCATCGAAGCGACGACGGCGCGCTTTTATCCTATTAAAAGTCTACAGGCTGCGTCTGATTCGCGTGCGTATCGCGTCTACAGTATCGCTACAAACGCGCGTCAATGGCGCGTTTAAAAAACGTGGTGTGCACAGGCCCTTAGGTTGAAAACAAGAAACTTGAAAACAAGTGAAAAACCTAAAATGAGTGAGGACTAAAAAGTTTATTTGACGCCAACAGAATTGACTGAAACTGTTAATCACTCAACAATCACGCGAGAAGTATTTGAAATAGTACAATATGTTTAACACGTGGCGACTAACTAAAGGAGCCAAAACTTTTTCAGAAAACGTTTTGCGGGCATATTTTATTGAAATAACTGAGACTAAGAAATCAAACACTCTATGGAGTACGTATTCGATGCTCAAAGCAACAATAAAGATGAAAAAAGACATACATATCGACACCTATTCTAAATTAGTGGCATTTTTAAAAAGAGCCTCATCTGGTCATCTACCAAAAAAAATCGAAGGTTCTCACAGCATCTGAAATTGAAAATTTTCTTAACGAAGCACCTGATTCCGTATATTTGGCGGCAAAAGTAAGCCAATTGCACATTCAGTATCTACGTAAGTATCTTAATCAACTTCTTATCATAATCTATTACGTACTTAGTAGACGTTGATAGTCATAATTATGCATTCATATAAATTTTATTAATTTATCTACTCTTTACGTTACAGATTGTTCTTAACATTGGTAAAAACGGAGCATATCGAACTAATGAACTTACACAACTTAATGTCAAAAACATTGAGAAACATTCAGATGACTTATTATTTATTAATTTACCTAATACAAAGACCAAGAAAAAGAGACCGCAACCTCGTCATTCGCAAGGAACACGTAACAATTGTTGAGAAATATCAAGCCTTACGGCCTTACACTCCAATCAATCGATTTTTTCTACAATATCGCAACGGAAAGTGTGTCAAACAGCCTATGGGTGCTAATAAAATTAGCAGTACCCTACGAGAAATAGCAACTTTTCTTGAACTTCCAGAAAGTTGTACACGGGTCATTGTTTCCGACGAACTTCAGGCACACTATTAGCCGATTCATGAGCTGATCTCCTGACCGTTAAGCGCCATGGAGGCTGGAAGTCCAATGCGGTGGTAGAGGGATGCATAGAGGATTTCATCCAAAATAAGTCTATAATATGTAAAGGCATCGTAGGAGCCATTACACTGAAAGAGCCTCAGTCAGATCCTTGGACTGGCCCTTCTACATCAAGGAAATCCGCTGAATCGGTACAATTATTTGTTATAATTTAAAGATTATTCTGTAATACTACCTATCATAATGTAGTAGTTAATAACTAAACTGAAATAAAAGTATCTTGTGATTGTAAATAGTTTTTTTTGCATTTAGTCATTTCCACGCTGAGGTGGGATGAAAAGTTATGTGTTGCACTCGAGTTCTCTCGCTAATGCTCAGGATTCTAATTTTGAAATAACTAGCTGCGCTTGTGATTCAATTTTAGAATGCTTCGCTTGCTCGGTCATCAAAATTGAGCACGCCAAAAAACTGCACTCTTGTATAACAAATAACTATTACCTACTTATTTGTTTCTCTCAGGAGGGTCAATATCAAAATCAATTATTAATTATTATCAATTATTTGGTTTTAAAAAGACGTGGAGGTTAAAAAATCTGTATATTACGGATTTAAAATGCAGGGACATAGCGGTTGCGATGCAGGTATCAGCATTGCATCCGTGCGAAGCCCGGGCGGGTCGCTAGTTAAAAAATAAAAGGACAAACAATTAAAAGAAACAGTGGCAGCTGAGAGATGACCAGTCCAAACCGACGACGGCTCTCGTTCTCGAATATGCGATAGCATCATTCAAGTTAACCATTTTGAAGTTCCCGAATGATCTATTCCAGCACATGCTCCACTATCAGCATAACGTTTAGTGAGCATGAAACTCCCAACTACCAGGGCACATTCGAGTTACACATTACAATCAAGCCCTCAATTTAATATAGTCACATCTTTGTAATAATTCTTCTGTACGTCTGTTTGTCACCTAACTCCTTCTAAACGGCTTGACCAATTTGAAAGTAATTTTGTGTGTGTATTTGAGTGGGTCCCTGGATACTTTGGAAAGGAGATTGGGCACTTATAGATTCACTTTTTGACGCGTATGGCCATTTGAGTTATTGTATAATTCATAACTATTATTTTTATTGATTTTTTACTTAAATTCATTGAAATCATTTGTGGGGTTTTTATTTTCATTTTAATTAGTATTTAATACAATAAATACGTCATTTGTTCCATTATAGTGAAGCGACTCCATTCTCAATTATAATCGATCGATTAAACATTAACGTAAATCGTGGATCAACAAAACAATCTACATTTGCAACTAAAAAATATTAAGAGTTGTCTTTATTATTTTCCTTTAATTATGTTAATATTACGTTTACTTTCGTTAAAAATCAATTTCTGAGCAAAAATATAACAATTAAGATATAATCGATAATGTTATAACGCCGTAGTCGATTGAGGTGTCACAACACTATTCGATGAAATGTCAAACAAAATCGTTTACCGTGTTAACTACCGGCAAGCCGAGAATATTGTTTTTAGCTTTTCTCAGCTAACAAATATAAATTCGTGTCGAGTTGAGTTTTAGGATTCTTCCACGTTCATTTACTACAACGAGCGATTTGACTCTTTGCGTGTGCGCTGTGAAGTGAATGGTTAGAACATTTTTACATCCATGGTGATTTGATCTAGACTTAAAACAATATTTCACGCTGTGTAATTGTTCTCTTTTATTAGCACACCTACTGCTTAGCCGCCATATCAGAGAGGCAACTGATTTTATGGCCCGGATACTGGGTTTCAAAACGAATTGTTTTGAGATTTAACATAACCTCAATACTCAACTTATTTTTATTTTTTCAAAAACTCCACAATATATCATTTTGAATTTAACCTTGTTTTAAAGCATGGCACTACCCCTTTTTTGTGTCTAATTTTCACTACTATACTTTGTCAAAAGTTGCGCAACCAAGTGCCATAGTAACTTGCCCAATCTCCTTTAGTTTAGAGCCGGTAGGCGCTGGTTCCTAACTTTTTTGTCTGACAAAATGCCCGCTTTCGGGCAGTACAACGTCTATCGGGACCGCATAGTTATATTATGTCATGGCCAGATCTTAAAATTGATTACTTCATTATGTGACCGGCCATATCATGAAATGGTTGCCTTTCATGATATTATTTTTGGTGAAACAAAGACATATTCTGGTGTAAAAAGCAAGAATAAATAAAGGTACAGTTAAATACTACCCCAATTAAAATCGTTTATAATTTTGTTTGGCCAACATTTTATGAAATCGTTGACCATATCATGAAGTGATCAATTCTAAGATCTGGCCACGACATATACATAATTCTTCTAATTTGGATGACATTTTGTGTGTATATTTGAGTGGGTCCCGGGATGGTTTGGAAATACAATTTAACCAGATAGGTGGCGCTGCAATCGGGCTCTCGATTTTTTCTGACGAATAGAACTTTCGGACAGAATAACATCTGTTGGAACCGCTAGTATTCTTATAAAACTGCAACTATATTAGGTTATCTACTTCAATCTGCTGTCCAAACAGTTGTTTTTTAAATTAAATTTGACATTTTGCAATTTCAAAAAGCGTTTCTCAGAAAAACATATTTACGTTACTAGTTTTTGTGGAAATATTTACATAATTAATAAAATAAGCATGCAGCCTAGGCGTTGCTACTTCAAAGTATTAGCTGATACAATCAGCATTTAGACTTAGTGGCCGATAAATACAAAAATACGGGTTAGTTAAGATTAGCCGTAGTCTGATTTAGTGCTAAACTTTGACAACAGTAAAAGCCAATGGGCGAAGTTCCGTCTTAACTGATCGTTCGCGCCTGATACTGTAACCTACTTATAGGAGTAAAAATAGACAATTCGACGCCATCACAGACAAAGTGTATTAAAGTTTCCGGAAATAAAACATGAAGTTACCAGCAGCTTTTCCATTTCCATTATCACTAGTGTGAGAAAGAACAGCGAAGGTGCGTAACTTGCTCCTCGGAGACCCAACTCTGCCTGCCACCCAAACCGCTACTAAACTTAATAACACAGTGAGCAGAAAGAGTATATTTTAGTAATTCCTGGTATACTCTGCAGGATCTAATAGCGACCGAAGGCAATGTTTAAACGCCTTCCTTAGTTCCGTTTCTTTTGTGTAATTACTGTGTGTGCGGGGTTCATATACGTAACAGAAGTAACTGGTATTGCTATCTGAGTGTAAGGCTACGGGTGTGGAATTTAAGTGATCTTATTTGGTGGCCGGCGAGCCGATTCAGACGCGCCCGGGCGCCGTGCGCGTGTTGCGAATCGACAATTTCCTACGTACCTGCCCGATCTTTTTGCCTAATTATTACTTCGAAGTCTATATTCAGCTCTATTTAATTCTCCAAGTCGTACGTTGGGGAAATTTTAATTATTGGTTTTCTTTAACTTTGTGCTGCTGGTTTCTAATTGATTTCTAAACAAAGGAACCTTTGGGGATTATAAATCCGTTTATATAAAACGTTTGGAAATTAAGATACAAAGGAAAATATTCTCTCTGAGAACTCGACGTTTAATATATTTTATATGTATGATGATGTTGAGTGAACTGAAGAGATTTACAGCATATATATATATCGTAAATATTTTTTATTGGTGGTAATGAATTAAGAATTCTATTCTTAGTGAAGATTAAAATGTTTTCCCGTAATGACACGAGTAACAGTGGCATAATTTATACCTACAGTAATTGGTATATAAAGACAAAACGAAAAAAAGTATCGCGTGAGTACCTGTTACTCGACGCGAGTAACTTTATGTATTTCCTAACGTACTCCACCAATAGATTATAATTAATGAGATCTTACAGGTATTTCATTCCTCTTACGACGACCTATCTAGTTGTTAATGCTCCTCTCGCGAGTCAAGAAACTTAATACTAATGAATATAATTAATAACAGACTTCAGAATTACGTTCAATAATGTAATGAGAGTTGCTGAACGTGCTAACGACTTAACACTTGAGCGCTAGATAAGATTTAAATGTAATTACATTCTACAGTAGCTAAGTATCTTTTTCTTCGGTTCTCATAGAATTGAGAAACCTTTCAGAACTGCTACGTGTATAATTCTTCTGGAATCAGCTTTACTTTAGGTAGAAAATATTATTGAAACAGAACGTCGTCGGCGGGAAGTCGGGCCGGGCAGTAGTTGGCCGTCAAGTCAGTTGATTTTATTTTGCCACCGGCCGAGTTCGCGGGTAAACGTCGTTACCCGGGCAAACTTTAGCTATCGGGATCTTCCATTATTAAAGTTTTATCCAACTGGGCCACACGAGAACACCGATATCCATACGAATTTTGCAACCAATTCCAGTTCCATTTGGCGTTGTATAGAGCCGTCTTCGCACTGCCGTGTTACCGCGTCATTGTTTGATCGTTAACGAAATCGTTTACAAAAACTTTATTCTTGTGTACAGGAAGTTCTACGTTCAGTAAGAAGTAGTACGTATTTTTAACACTTGAACAGACTTTCCTCAGCTCCTAATGATTGCCTAAAGTAATAAGTCATACCCTATCAGTAACCATAATTTGTAACCGCAAGCATTCAAAGCAATCAGCATTATTAGAGTTGTAGCTACGTGTTCAGAATTGATTGTGTTATGTATGATTAATTAGGAAATTGAATTTATGTTAAATGCATCGTTGGATAATTGTGTTACAATTAATATCACGCTATAATCCGATATTCGAGTTTGTGTGTGTTTATGAAAATGCGATACATTTACATTAATTTCATTGTTGGCTTGATACTTGCGATTGCTTTATTTTGAAGCATGCGTAACTGTACTACCCACTTACTACTAATAAAGAAGTTGATAATGATTTTAACCACCGCAAACAAACATATTTAATTATATCGACTGTGGTCTACAAATACAAAGCCTACACAGAAGTTAAAGATACTTTAGAAGAAAATAAATGTGGGGTAAGGTATTCTGCTCACGGACGGATTATAAAGCGTCGAAGCCAGCATTACGGACTGACCAAAATGATTATAAAAGCTTTGCCTTAAATCATATTAAATATTAATTACTAGCTTCTGCCAGCGGCTTCGCCCGCGTGAAAAAAGGTTTCATCATACAAACTTTGGACACCCGTTTCATTCACTTAAGGGCCTATTACACTACGTGATATTCAGCACACGATATCTGTCTTATTTTTTGTTCCGAGTAAGACCGGTCTAACTCTTATTACACTACACGACATCGACTAAGACTGTCTGAATATCGCGTAGTGTAATAGGGGCCTATTACACTACGGGTGTGAATTTTGAAAAATCCTCTCTTAGTGCTCGCCTACGTCATAAAAGGAAGCTTTGTGTAAAATTTTACGTTCTTAATCTTAGTAGTTTAGGCTGTGCGTTGATATGTCAGTCAGTCAGTTTCTCCTTTTCATCATCATTTCAGCCGAAAGACGACCACTGTTGGACATAGGCCTCCCCAAGCGTCTCACAACGACCGATCCTGTGCGTTTCGCATCCACCGCATTCCCACGACTCTCACCTGGTGGGAGACTCCACCTTGTGAGGCCTTCCAACGCTGCGTTTTCCGGTGCGCGGTCGCCACTCTAGAACCTTTCGGCCCCATCGACCATCCTTTCTACGAGCAATGTGCCCTGCCCACTGCCACTTTAGTTTGGCGATTCTTCGGGCTATGTCGGCGACCTTGGTTCTCCTGCGGATTCTTCATTCTTTATGCGATCACACAAGGAAACTCCGAGCATAGCCCTTTCTATTGCCCTTTGGGTGACTGCTTCTTTACTTCTCCTTTTATATATAGATAACACATATTATGTACAGTCACAAGCAATAACATATATACATAGTCACATTTGATTTTGTTTCGTATATAGGTATTAGTGTAAAACCAATGTATGTTTATACTGCTATAGTTTTGACACAGTTTGATGGTTTGGTATTGTAATAAATTATCGTCCATTTATTTCTTGAATGACAGAAGTTAAGATATTAGAAAATGTGACAATGTGTATAATATTATTGCTCTTGACTGTACGTTGGTCGGTGGAACGTAAAGGGGTTTTGACTAATTCAATTTCCACAGCTCATACTTTGAGCCACGTAAATAAATGCAATTTATATGCTGTTTGAAGGTTTTACCTTCCGGAGTTACTGAAGGGAACTTTCTTTAATTTTTTTAAAGTCAATAAATTAACTGCTACGTGTTCTACTAGATAAAATAAATGTTTACTGCTCATTTCGTAAGTTTTATAAAAAAAAATACAATTTATAACATATTAAACAGATTCAAAGTTCAGTAAAAAACGCTTTTAAAAGTTAACAAAAAAAACTATGATCCCTTAATTTAGTGAAATGACAAGAAAATTAGTAGATCTAATGGTTGTCACGCATATTTTCCACATTTTTGTGTTCTTTTATCTACCTATTAATATGATCTCTTCTTCTTTTCCTGTCTTTTTTTTCAGGAAGTACATAAGCTCTTACTATGGATGAATATGCATCAAGCGTTTCTACGCCATAGTCGTTGATGACGCGTTAACGCCGCGTATACGTGACGCCTACGCTGTATCAACATACAGCGTAGGCGTCACGTATACGCGGTGCGAAGACACTCATACTAATAGCTACATAGTGTCATCACATCCACTACGCCTAGAGCACATCTCCGATTAGGACTGCAGTACCATTCCACGAATCTAGCAATTAAGTAATGGTATTGTTGAAACGGTTGTTCCTTCGTATACCGAAAGCCTGATTAAGTCTCTGATTACTAAACTTGTCTTTCAGGCTAACTAAACTGATACTTGACTAAAATACCAATATCAATAAATCAAATATCAGATAAAATGTTTTCATTATCTACAAAGAATCAGTCGTCATCATCATCATCATCATCATTTCAGCCGAAAGACGTCCACTGCTGGACATAGGCCTCTCCCAAGTGTCGCCACAATGAACGGTCCTGTGCGTCTCGCATCCATCGGACTCCCGCAACCGTTACCATGTCATCGGTCCACCTTGTAGGAGGAATCAGTCGTAGAGGCAACAAATTAAAAGTGTTAACTTCTAAACACAATACATGCTCCAGTTGGTTAAATAAAAGCAAAAATATAAAAATTACTACGCGGAAGTAATATAATAAGTGGAACCAACAAGGATAACCGTACTGGAAAATTACGTAATTCTTATATAAATCTAACTTGGCTTATATTAGATTCTTAACTGGCTATTTGTTACCAAGGAAACGAAATTATACTAGTAGGTGTAATAACCGTAATGAAATGCTAACATTATGAAATATGAAACTTCAATTTTGGTATGATAGAGACGCAATCAACATTTCAGTGTCAAACTTTTTTATTCTTTTGTCTAAACAGAGAATTAGACCTTGATTAAAACTAGCGTTTGATTTTTTTTTAATACTAGCTTCTGTCAGAGGCTTCGCCCACGTGAAAGGAGACAGTATATAGCTTATGTCCTCAGTAATAAAATAGCTTTCTATAGATGAAAGAATTTTTAAAATCGCTCCAGCTGTTTTTTTATTTATTCATTACAACTAAATATAAACTTTTTAATATTATTATTTATTTTTCTCTTTTTAATATTAGTATAGACATAGATAGTATTTTTAGTATCGCGCACATAACTTACGATACAGAACGCATGATTCGATCCGTGCTAACACACTCACCCTGCTCCCAGCACAGTAGGTGCAGAGCATTACACGTAAGTAGTGAATGAGCACAGATAAACTCATTGTGCAGAATGGGATCACGTGCGGTGAGTGCGGGATAACGACGAGCCTTATTATTGAACTTGTTCCGCGTCCGCCTTCGCTACAACACATGTTTTCAAACTAAAACTAATGGCTTCATACAACATATTACTTGCCTTTTATCCTTCTAAAATCTTTCGTGTTATATCGTTCAAGTTTTTCACAAAGAACAATTTAACACAAAGCCAAAGAAAACCTTCCTATTCGGCAGTGGTAAGTGTTAAGTACACAAGTGTTGGCCGCTGCAATGCCCCATATCTGCGAGAAAATGAGAAAGACAAGTACGAGATTCTTTGAGATGCTCAGAGCTAATTAAAAATTAATAGTTACCAAGGCGTCCGTTCTTAAAATACTGAAAACTTAAACTGCACTGCGCTGGAGCGAATTATTATCGGAGTAGGTATGCAAAAGTTCCCCAGACACTTGTGTAAAGCGTGGTATTATCCGGGAGGGTTCTAGAGTCGTGTCTAAGTGTTTAATTACTCCGCCTTTGTTGTTATAAACAGTGCCACAGGCCGGCGAGGCGCTAGGCCACCGACCACATCTGCGGCGGCACGCCGACATAAATTGCTGACCGGACCCGCCTAAGCAAATTCACCCGACCCCCTCTAATCTGACACTTTTAAATGGATTACTTGCAAACTCCCTGTGAACACAAACATTTGGCGATATAGTTTGCCGAGATTTGAGGATGCTCCCCGCTTGTCACATTATTATGTTCAAGTAGTCGAGCCGGGAAGGCGTTAAGTTTGTCTATCACGTATGTAACCGACAACTGTTCCGGACAAACTTTATATTCGACAAATAACTGTTACTTACAAACTACCCTTTAGGGAAATACCTACTTTTATACATACACATCCACTTTATGTGAAGTATTTACTACGTACATATACAACCTACAGTTTGAGTGTATGTAAATATCCTGCAGCGTTTCTATGGGTAGAGTACACCAATATCCTACTTACGTATGAGCCACATAAATATTTCAGTTCTAAATAGCTAAGTTTAAGGATTTTCATACAGTAAAACCCATTCAAAAACTTAAATGTATTTTTTTTTTTATAGAGTCCAGTTCAGGGCAAAAGATGATCTAAAATAAACTGAGCTGACTACGTTTAATTGAACGACACGGAAGTTAGTCTCCATATTTAAGTTGAAATAGTTTCTTATTTTAACTTCTAAGTTTAGCCTTCTACTCCAGCTGCAGAAAGCTCTGAAAGCTGCTTTCTAATAATTGTTTGTCTTTATTGAAGTAGCTTTCATTTTGCACTGAATTATTAAAAACCGTCAACCACATCGTTGCATAAAGGAGATGGTGTTTAAACGCGAGCCTATCAACAATAAAAAAAAACAGAAATGGAATCTGGATCATGGATTTTCCAACTAAAACTATGCTCGTCTATTTTACCACAAAAACCATCGTCAGTTCCAAACTAAGCGAAAGGGGACAATTTCTAGATTGTCATAAAGTTTTTACATCACTATAAAGTAACAAGGGTCGACAAAGAAACGAACCGACATTTATTCAAAACATAGACAGTAAAATCCTTAAAAGCTACAAATCTGCGTTAGTGTGTGTGAGCAAAAAATATTGGAGTGACACAGCAGTGTGGCCAGCCTCCCGGCCGGCCGGGATCAGCGAATGACTGCCGACTAACGGAACTCGACGAGATAATCCCCTGATTAGAAAGGCCGACGGCGCTTCTCTCTCACTCTTTCAAAACACTCAAAGATATGAACATCTATAGAACATTTCTTTATCCTGATTTTAAATATTTCTTCGTGATAAAAATCTTATTTTTAAGGGCATAGTGGTCCTACCTTACTGAATCAAATCAGCCCTCTTTTCTTCGCCGATATGAAAGCATAACTTACAAAGCTGTTCAGGGCAGTAACATAGGAGTGACAATGTTTCTTTAGAACAGCAGTTTCAAAACTTTTAATGTATGATCATGATCGATGAGGTCGAAAGGTTCTGGAGTGGCAACCGCGTACTGGAATACACAGCGTTCGAAGACCTCACACTATATGGATCAATGACATGATCGCCTCGAAGAATTGAATCAAGCTATTAGCCTTATATTCACGACGACTTAGCCCACTCTTGTTTAATTTACACCTTATAAGGAACCCTTATAAGGAACCCGTCCCTTTTCCTACTTCAATGACTCGGGCCCCTAAATAGCCACTTTGAAGTAAGTTTCCAATGTCAACAAGTTTGTTCTTGAAACAAATGTCAACATTAGGAATCCTGGCCTTAAACCTTAAGGGACAAATAGAGACGCGCACTTTATGGCTTTTTGCTATTACATGTGTAGTTTACTCTACTTGCTGAAAGCCTTCATCAAATCGGACCTTAAACTTTCACCGGGACATATGTATTTCTACCACATAGACCGGAGAAATAGTGGTCTAGAGGGAATCATTTCGTATTATTTTGAAACGGCATTCTATAATACATTGTAATCAAACTGCTGACGTAATTAATGACATTAATCTTACAAAACAATACTATTTCTCCCTTCGTTATATTCTTTTTAATCGTTGGTTAAGTTGGCCGCAGATAGTGGCGATCTATTCCTTGTTCCCAGCCGAGGCCAGTCACCCAACCGAATTATGTTTTAACGACGATGAAAATTCTTCTTTAGCGTTATATCTTTTATCTATTAGGGATCTAAATAAAACCGTTTTACATTGAAAGCTTGCGAAGGCAGTTGAAATAATGACCAATAAACGCCAATATTGTAATATTTTCAGAAGTCTAACTGCAGTATTACGATAAGACAATGCGGTGGAGTTTTATCAACAATCTTGAAGTCGTTAAAACAACCGTAAAGTTAAATTTGAATCGTAACGTTTGACCGTGATTCTTTATTAAAATCGTGGAAATCGTTAAAACACCTATCAATAACTTTCACACAAGTACTACATAGGTAGGTATACCTATGTGTACACTTTGCGTCGTGCGCCTTGTTAGGGTTCCGTAGTCAACTAGGATTATAGTTTTGCCAAGTCTGTCTGTCTTTTACCAATATGTATATCAATCACGCCAACAAAGTGGTAAAATAAAACTGGAAAAAAAATGTTTTTTAATGTTCCTTTCAAATTCAAATAGAAAGAATATGATGAAAGCCAGATGTGCATGCAGCTTCCAAAAACTTAACGAGTATCAAGATCTTATATTATGACTTGTATTTTAACTAATTAGCTAAACTTACTTACTTGAAGTTTATAATTTAAACGTTTATGTAAAGGTTTTCAGTTTCAGTTTAAGAAAAAATAAAACGCTTTTCTTTTTCCACTCGCTATTCTTTGTAAAGTTAGCGAACTAAATAAATTTAATGATCCGCAAAACTCTATAATATATACACATATGGTTATGAGTGCATGAACTCTGCATTTTCTTTAATTATAATTGGTGGGTAACTTCTATTAGGCATAACTCAAATACACCACTTTTAATTTATTTATTTTTTCATTTAAGTGGATAAAAACTATGAATGCTTAAGACACAAGAGAACACTTCATCAAGGCGTATAAGTAATACAAAATGCATACGACTACTTAATGTATATTCGTAAAGAAAGAAAGAAAGAAAAACATTTTATTTGGCGGAACAAGGTGCAAATTTAGAACTAACAAATTATAAGCACACTATGTGAAATAAATAAAGCAATAACATTTACAACAAGTGAGTGTAGCAGTGACGCGTTGACTACATATATCTTGCTCTCTTGGACGATTCGAGCCGACCTTACTCGAAGCAGCGTTACAAAGTTGAGTGTGACGTGACCCGTCAATTGAATCATCATCATCATCATGATATCAGCCGAAAGACGTCCACTGTTGGACATAGGCCTCTCCTAAGTGTCGCCACAATGAACGGTCCCATGCGTCTCGCATCTATCGGATTCCCGCAACCCTTACCAGGTCATCGGTCCACCTTGTAGGAGGCCTTCCAACACTGCGTCTTCCGGTACGCGGTCGTACTCTCCAGAAGCTTTCGGCCCCAACGGCCATCTGTTCTGCGAGCAATGTGCCCTGCCCATTGCCACTTAAGTTTGGCGATTCTTCGTGCTATGTCGGCAACCTTGGTTCTCCTGCGGATATCTTCATTCCTGATTCGATCACGTAAGGAAACTCCAAGGATAGCCCTTTCCATTGCCCTTTGGGTGACTTTAAGCCTTCTATTGAGGCCCATTGTGAGCGACCACGTTTCCATATTTTGTCATCACTGGCAACACGCACTGGTCATAGACTTTCGTCTTGAGACACTATGGTATGTTGGACGATAAGATACCGCTCTTTCTCGAAATTAGATCTATCTAACTGGACTGTCTGTCCGAGGTAAACGTAATAATCGTCCACAACTTCGAGTGTAGAGTCTCCGATCTTGATAGGAGTGGCTGTTTATCATGAGTTTGGTTTTGTCCATGTTCATTTTAAGTCCCACTCTTTCGGAAGCTCTACTGAGGTCATTGAGCATTGTGCTGAGCTCCTCCATAGTCTCAGCCATGATTACTATGTCGTCGGCAATCCGAAGGTGAGTGATTTACTCGCCATTGACATTAATGCCTAGTCCACTCCAGTCCAGAACCTTGAAGGCATCCTCCATTGCGGCCGTGAACAGTTTCGGAGAAATGACGTCTTCCTGCCTCACACCCCGCTGCAGGAGGATAGGTTTCGAGGTCTGGTCCTTAAGTCAATTGAATACCCTCAAAATAAAGTACGCGAATAAAAAAGTTTTCATTTCAAAAAGAAATAGAAGTCACTGTTTTTTTTTATTATATTAAGAAAGATAAGAACACGGTAGGTACATTAGGGTTAACTACCTAATTATTGTAACAATTCTTGTAGAAACTAACTTATTTCACTTTTGTTGTACCTACGTTTTCCCCAAATTAATTAGGGTAAGTTTTTGCTAATGTTTTAAATCACTGGGGAACGCTAAATTCTAATTATCGTTTTAGACCATCAGCTTGCCGTAATGGAAATTGTAACTTTATTTTTGTTAATGCCAGGAGAAGCACCTTCATTTTATAATAAAACATGAATGAGTTGGTTGGTAGGAGGACTTGGAATATAATAATATTCACACAACTATCACACAATGCCGTCTAGTCCCAAGCTAAGCAAAGCTTGTGTTATGAATACTAGACAACTGATAAACATACTTAAATATTTCTAAATACATACATATTATAGATAAATTACACCCAGACACAGAACAAATGATTGTGCTCATCACACAAACATTTGTCCTGGGAGGGAATCGAACCCACGACCTCCGGCATAGCAGTCAGGGCCACTAACCACTAGACCAACAGGCCAGTCAAGGAATAATATTAGTAGGTAAGTGGAATGTTGAGCATAGTAAACACCTATGATATGATACTAATACAGTTTCTTCTCATGTTTAAATCCATAGAGGATTGAACAATAAAGCGACAAAATTTATAACAAAGCAACCGCGCGGAATAAATTCACGCAAGATCATTTTTTATTCTCATCTGGCGAACGTTCGCTTGCTGGCACTGGTACGTACTGGTAGCATTCATTGAGCCTGTTTGGGACGTCACGTCGGCGCTGCAGACGGAACTGTGTGCTCGGATCGAGCTATTCATTGGCTCCGTTGTTTCACTTTTCGACCGACGATCTAAATCTGCAAAAGCTTTGATTGGCTTCCGTCAGAACGGGAATAAATCGGCTAGCACCACTACACCGCACCGACTTCAAAGGCTCGTCCTAGCTACGGTTAAAATTGGACATTCAAGAGAGCTCTATTCTTTCATGTTTCATTGTAGCTAAAATGGAGCAATTTCGACAATGTTGGGCCTGTCTAAAACGACGATTCGCCGCTGAAATTTTAACAGAATATAACAGTTGCAAAACTGAAAGCAAAGTTGAACAAAAAAGTTTATTTCGTTTTATATTGACAATAAAATTGAATTAGCCGACACGCGCAGGCTTTCTAGGTCTGTCGGTAATCCTATTTGCGGTGCGGACTCGCGCCAGTTGCTCCTAAAAGTTGGGTGCGCGGTAGCAACAACACGCTGCTAACGCCTCGGGAGACGGAGACTGGCGGCGGAGCTGTATGCCTACACTTGCGGACTTATGTGACGGATTAGCTTAATTCCGAAAACATACGCCTCTATAGTAAAAAATTGAATTGAAAACTTTCACCTCTTCACCTTTGTCACGTTATCATGAACGTAATTTACCTAACCCAAGATTAAGCTATAAAATATATCGGCTTTCGGTTTAAAGAAGCGTGAAACTTCGCCGAAATTGGAAAGGTCGCGCCCGTCCTATTAACTTCGCTTATCAGAAATTAGTTTTCTTCCGATATCTTTTATTAGTAATTCCCCACTCCGCGCTCCGTAACACGATAGATTCCCTAAAGGAGGTGTCTACCGAATGCTGCAGCGTCATTTCGTCTCGCATTATAAAATATGCAGATAAGTTACGGGAATTGATTCAAGGCACAAAGGAGGCGAGCAAACTGTCTATAGGCGGGCGTCGAGATTTCGGCAGTAATTTCCCGTGAGGGTACACTCTTATCTCATGACACCGAAAATATTTTGAATAACATACGTTTAAGAACAACTTATTCACTAAACGCTAAGCGATGCACCGGCGGAAATTATTTGCTACTCTATAACTGAATTTCGCAACTCTACTGCCAAATAAATTGAAAAGAAAATGCTTTTCGTAGCATTAACTAAAGCCATTTATTTGTACGCGCAACTAGCAGTTTCATTCTGAAGCATTTTGCAGTCAAACAACTAAAGTTATTACGGTGTATCACTTGATCCACGTTCTCATTATTAGACCATTAAAAGTTCGCAAGTAGTCGTTGCTTGCGAAATCTTAGCCATCAGCTATGTACTTATATGTTTGGAGAAATATTATCTTCATAGTTATAAAGCGTGATGGAATAAAGCTGTGGTTTCCGTTCCCTGGCGACGAACTTTAAATCATTAGCAAACTCTAAGAGGAGCGCAGAACTGCACCGAAGTTGAATCAAGTGAATTAAAAGGTAAATCTGATCCTTCCATGTACCAATAATGCCCTCATTTTTATCATTCAAGACAAAAATAAGAAAATGAAAATCACGTTCAAATATTAAACGGAATAGGATAGCATCTCATAATTTAATTATCTGTTCATAATTGATCAAAACATTCAACAGCCTTCAGGATATGACAGAGGTACAGCTCAAGACAAAATAGTTAAACACGAAGCCTAAAAGCCTCCCAAGCAATTAGGTAATGTAAATAACAGAGAGGATATAAAATCATAGAGCAGTATACCACATCCGTTTTAGATTATGTGAGCAATGAGCCTGTGCTCATTTCACAACGCGATCGTTTTATTGATACTGCTTTGTTGTGCCTCTCGGATTGCCAGATAATCCTGCTTTTGTGAATCTACTAACGAACTGCGATCTAATAAGTTCGTTAGTAAGTAATACGTGCACAATATTGAAGTTCCTATACAGCTTTAATAACAAAATCACTAGGACTTTCTGTGTAAAAGTATATTTTACAAAAAGAAAAGCCGTGTCCAGAATTTTTCGATTCTTGTGCTAATGATGCTGAGCGTTCATTCTTCACACTATTGTGACTTTCTATTGAACATAACGAAGTCTACTTCATAATAATAAAATTAACCATTTCTGTGAGAGGAATTCGGTGAATTGAGTTGCAATTTAAGTTTAGATTTGTTTACAGCCGTTGTTGGTGACAGTTTCAACTAAGCCCGACATGATTCCATTCGCTCTGTAGCTCCATTTTTTTTTTATAAATAACTTAACAGTCTAATTTAATTAAACGCTAAGTTGCCTTTTAATCCTTCTTCATTTTCTTTCAGTAATCGAGTTTACAAAATAGCTTTTAAACAACTTTGAACTCGAGACCTTGCGAAGGTATTTAAGTCCACGTGTTTTAGGTAAATAAGTAAATAGACAATGAAAATTAAATTACTTGAGACTATATTACTGGGAAAACAAGAAATACAAGCTTATATGCTTTTTATTAATAGAATATTTATACATAGTAACAAAGTCTTTTTAGAATTCTTTTCTATTTTGCTTATAGTAAAATAAAAGCAGGATAAAAATGTTGTTTTTTACTGGTTTATAAAAAAAAAATACGACATCTCTCAGACTAAGTTCTCCGAAATATTCAAATAGCTACGAACAATGTTAGCTCCGCAGCCCACGTAGAGATAATACACTTGCTGAACTATATGTTTGCAGCACCTAGGAGGACGCTGTTATGCTACCCTTAAAAGTTCTCGCAAGTAATTTGCATGGTATAGGTGTCAATCAGGTGGTTGTTTATTTGGAGGTGAGGGTGAAACGGATCGTATGCGGGGTGCGGGGGCCGGGGGTACTCGTTTGCCGAAACAAGGCCGAAACCGGAGAGTGCTCACGGAACTCAAACACGGCGCACTATAATGAATTAAGTTAGCAACTCTCTTGGAGGTGAACCTTCCTCGTGTCACACTTACGTGAACCGACTTCTACCTGTGAGAATTTAGCTGCATTTACTTTAATTTATAGAACCTCGATACTACACCGATTCTCCTGCAAAACAAACAACACATAATTCGTGTCCATCAGCAAAATTGCGGATTCTGGCTACTCCCTCAAATTGGTGTGTTGCAAAATCTGTTTAAACTCCCATCGGGTCATCATTATCCACAAAAAAAGGTCGAATAATAACAAAAATCAACGGCAATCGCTAACGAGTCGCGTAATACGATAACCATCAATTATGGACATGTTGATTGAATGATTGGTCCGAATGCGAAGCTGATTGAGACTCTGCCAAACGTGAAATTAAATAACTGCTGAAAACATTTACCGAACGTGTCTCTTATTTGGAGCTTATCTTTTTTATAACAGATTTCATCTTCGTGTTTGAAATAAATTCGTGTACCGTGTTGAAAAAACACATGCAAAGTGCACAATGGTTTGAATCAATGTAAATACTCTCTACATTTATTTCGCACCAAAATAAAACAGTAACCTTAACGATGAATGAATGACGAATGAAAAAATCGTGTACGCAACAGTTCTGGATCAGTAAATGCGTAAACATACGGATGTGTTTGACCTCATCGTGCGCGTGCCGAGGTAAAATTATTCAAACCGCAGTTTGGACGCTGTAACATATAAACAACGTGTAAAACATGGACAATTTGACAGCGAGAGGGAACGAGGCGCGGCTAGGCGAAACGCCCCAGCTGCAGACAAACATGATTGCTAGAGCTATGCAGAACCACTCCATGCTTCAGAATAAACACCTGATTTCGCATACTGGACTGACGGCCATACTCACTCATGTCAGTTGCCAACAACGTTTGGCGTAACGTAAGTACTATGTTTATAAATGTGATATACTTCTAGTACATCATAACAAACAATATCCAACCAATTACTTACTACTTTATATTACATTAATTCAATCTTAAATTATGTATACCTAATTACTTTCGGTCAATTAGAAATTGAAAATTCAAACAATCCCACCTCTACTCGCTAACAACGTGTATCTCGAATGAAATTTATTTCACAGGTCAGGGGAAAAACATTGCCTTTTTGGGAGAAGATAACTCAAAATATAACGGATTTGCGTAAAATATGTGAAACCTTTTGTATGCTAATACGATCCCATTGTTCGGAGATTGAATTTTCGGGTTATCATGCTTAAGAATTATTCATGACAGATAGGTTGCGATTGTTATGATTTTTCACGGCAATGTTGTTACAAATAAAATATTATGTAGTTGTGAACCGCGCCACCATCGCTTCAGATTCGTTATAATGACTGCAACAAGCGTGCGCAAACTACACTGTGATAAGATGGAACGTATAAAACATCACACATCTCGACTACACATTTATATTTTGTAAGCTTTTCATTGCAAAAAGATTCATTTTTCTTTGTGAAAATCAAGTGCGGTGCAAAAATGAACCAGGCGAGTGAAGTCTGAAACTCTGAAATGGAAATATGTACTGTCTGGCGTTGAACACGCGGTACGAAATATTTCACTCGGAACAAAAAAGTGTGTCAGTTCTGTGAATTTAATATTGAATACGCATTAATGAACTGATCACGGTGTATAATGGGGAGCGAGAGAGACCGATCAGAAAGGGCATTCATTTCGGAAGGCTCCGCACGTCTCGCGGACGGCGGGGAAATTGAAACTTTATATTTGAGCGTACTTTATCTGACCGACGAACCTGGAACCTCTCTAGCGGAAAATCCTTAGTCGAAATAAAATAAAACTCCAACGAATTTCCTCAATACTTTCTACGACTGGAACATGCTTCACGGTTTTCAAAGCGATTTGTGCAATGTATTTATTTTCGTTTTTATTCTGTGACACTTAGCAGGTCGCCGGTGTCGCTGTTAACCTGAACCATTTACATTAATGTTGGCTTTTATTACTAACAAATTCGGCATCAGATTAAAAAAAGCAATTTGCAAGGCTTTACGCGTTTTTTAAAACATTTGCTGTTGAATCATTATATCTATAGGTGGGTTTTGTACTTAGAGAATTTCCCGATAATGAACAAAACATTTCATCATAAAATATTGTGCCTATTTAAAAGTCTTTTAACATGGTGCTGCTAATGAAAATATGGCGGCGGAGTTCACAATATTGTGATTATTTGACGTTATTCTGACGCGGAACATTGCAATCGAAATATTGTTTATCATTGCGGAAACAGGCAAAACTCTGGAACGTTTTAATATCGCTTCAAAAGCTATTTGGGCTGTACAGTTTAGCATTTGTATTCTGTATATTATATATGAGGAGTGCGCACAGTAATAAGCCTGTAGATAGAATGTAAATTAAAGTTGATATTGTTAAAAAAATACGAAGGCATATTGGGATTTGTAATTGTGTAACATTAGGTTTCACGTTCCTTTTTGCATTTTGGTTGCATTAAATTTTATAAATTTTTCATGAAGACTAGACAAGGGAAAGTTAAAACAAAGTTAAGACAAGTAAATCAGTTTGTCACAAAAAGCCGAGACCTACAAACTTATAAAAAACACATAAAAATGCATAGATCGAGTCGAAGACAGTAGAGTTAGGTACATACTTACCACAAACAAGTCTGCAAAACATATATGGCGATTACAATAAGTTTTACTCTTTATTTATTTATTTATATTTATATATACTTTATTGTACACCAAGGTAATAAATGATACATTATGAGCCTTATATTAAAAAATATACAATTGGCGGCCTTATCATATTCCGCGATCTCTTCCAGGCAACCTAGTATGGAAAGAGATTGTCTGGACAAAAAATGGGGTTGCACTTGGTGCATTACAAAATAAGCTAAAAAATTAGTGAGAAAAAAAAAAGATACAATGTACATACTTAACACTTAAATACATACATACTAAATAATTATATAGGCAAGGAAACAAGTGACAACTACAATTAATACAGCTAAAATCGAAACAAAATTACAATGACAAGTAATATTTCTTCACGAGTGTGTTAAATACATGTAGTGATTGCGCGCTAATACCTTTCTTTTGTTACCCTAACAGACCTCTTTTATCACTAGTAAAAGCAAGTCACTTGTAACACCGTAAGAAAATCCTTTCATAATAAAGTGTAACGTGTCTATAAATATGGCCTCTCCTGCTTCCATAAACGACGCCATAACACTCCTGTGTTGCCATTCGTCATCATTAGATGCTCGATTAACTATCTCTGCTTACGTAGGATCATGCCCATGAAGGTGACCATTGATATTTATAAGAATAAAGAACTATAGGCGTCCATTTTGCTTTGTATGAAGACGCACTGTAGACGTCATCAGTACTAGGTATTGTAAAATAAACAATAAGAATAAATAGTTTTAGTTGCTAATCTCAGCTACATAGATGGCACGGAGCAGTGGTGGCCGAGTGGTAACGGCCCCGACTTACGAGTTTTAGGTCGCGGGTTCAAACCCAGTCAGGCGCATTACTTTGTGTAATTTATTTCATCACCACTGCTCTCAAAACGGTAAAGGAAAACATCGTGAGGAAACCGGCATGTCCTAGAACCAAAAATTCGAAGACATGTGACATCCACCAACCCGCACTGGGCCCGCGTGGTGGATTACGACCCATTTCCTCTCCTAGAGAGGAGACCTGAGTCCCAACAGTGGGAACATTATAAGGCCGACTATGCTATGATAGATGGCACGGTTGGCGCAGCGGCTAAGCGATTGGCTGCTGCGCTGCGGGTCGTAAGTTCGATTCCCGCACGGAACCACCATTTATATGACCAACAGATAGATGTACCGGGTCTGGGTATCTTGTGTATGAGTTTACATGATTGTGATCACACCCACGATACGGAGTAATTCCTAGTGTACCTAGTGTTTATTAAAAAAAGAGAACATCTTCAAGGTAAGGCAACGCTTCCGCAAGAGACGCCTCTGGCATCGGTAGGCGCAGGCTTGTAGACGGTACGCAATGGGTAGCTCGCCGTCCAGCCGTCCGGTAAGGACCACAAGTTGACGCCGCGACGGTGCGTTATATTCCACGTGCGCCTCAAAGAAATATCAGCTGAATGGACGGGGCCCACTAGGGCCAATGCCTGCTTGGGTTATGGGATAGTTCGAAAGAGTTACCTGGCTTTGGAATGTAAAGGTCGACTGAAGAAACACAGGTGGGTTTTAGTCGGTAAAAGTCTGTTCCCTCCTCAAAATATTACTTTAGGCAACGCTTGCCGAGGCCGGTACACAGTTGGGTGAACATCTATAGCCTACACACAGGCATAGACGATATGCCGCGGAATGCGCGTTAAACCCTTGGCCCAGACTGGACCGGGTCGGTTGTCATGTGAGGATCTTTGACCGTTGTTACGGGTGGTCTGAAAATCTGACTACAGTCAAAGGGTATCGTTTTATCCAGGCACAGGGTTGTGGATCGGATAGGCAACCAACTCCGACATAGATGAGACAGTCTCCCAGGCATGGATGATAGACACGATTTCAAAAAAGTCGAATTAAAACCGATGTACTTCATGAAAAGGCCCGTATTGTACCTGCGATCGTAGTAAAACATTTACAAACATTTACAACAAACACTGTACATAGATCACCAACTAAAACAAGCTCGTATGGGTATCCCACTTCACATTGTCTACGCGGGGCATAGGTACAGCGCTTTACTAAGTTGAATACAGGACAATAGTACAAAGCGTAGTCAATAGAACAAGACTGGATTTCCCAAAATGTGATTCTATGTTGAACTGACGAAAACAACGTTGAAAACTGCTTCTATTTAAGGTTGTTTTTAATATCGTACGGATTTCATCACGCATGCGGGATTGCTCCGCACACGTAGCCCTTCGAATGCAAATGCAAATCCTCTTCATACAAGTATTTATTGTAATGCGTGGAATACACACGTGGGATGCGAGGTGTGATATCGGGCAGTAGCCCCGCATGCGGAGCAATTCCGCATACGTGATGAAATCCGCACGATATTAAAAACACCCTTACTCCTGCATCATTCTTGTATCATGAAGAAAACATTAAGTGGCTTAAAACCACTGAAAAAATACCATTCTACACCCAAGGGCACACAAAATACCATTCTACAGCCAAGGACACACAAAATACCATTCTACAGCCAAGTACACACAAAATACCATTCTACAGTCAACAAAATACCATTCTACAACCACCACAAAATTTTATAATTATCTTACTAGCTACTCAAAAATCAAAATCAAAAATATTTTTATTTCACATAGGCCTACATGGGCACTTATAAAACGGTAGAAGCTAGTGCACGGTTCCAAATTGGTCGTTTCCTATGGAGAAAAACCGACAAGAAACTCCATGGTTACTCTTTTTAGAAAAGTGGTTGATTACAATACTGCCAGCGGCTTCACCCGCGTCTTAGTAGAAAATTATCCCAACGGAACATATTCCCGGGATAAAAAGTCCTATCCTATGCGCTATTTCAGGGCATGGTCTACCCGTGTACCAAGTTTCATCGAAATACATTCAGTAGTTTTAGCGTGAAAGAGTAACAAACATCCATACATACAAACTTTTGCGTTTATAATATTAATAGTGTCAGTTGAGAAGAACACTTTCAAGGATGTGTGAAGTCACAAGAGATTATTATTAGGTATCTTAGGAGAAGTCATTTGATGATTTCCCTGTAAAAAGGGTAGTCCTTTTTCAGTGAGAAATCATCAAATAGCTCCTGTCACCCTGTGTGGACGAGAGGGAATGTCAGATTTTTACTAACTAAAACCCTTCCCTTGTTCCTCCAATTGCCCTTTGCGTTTCAAGGCCGCGGTAACCAGCCCGGGCAGGAGGAAAAATCTACCCTAAGAAAATACATTTTTCACATATCTCTGAGATAAGAGTATTTCTGTTTTAAGACCTTTGTCGACGACTGTTCCAATATGTATTATTCTCGTTTATTTATTAACATAACTCATTAACATATTTAATTTGATTTTTAATAAATGTTTCTTAAAATATCTTCGTCCGCTACTGTCGGGAGCATGGTCCAAGTCATTGGTGATTAGGGCCTCAGAGAGAGAAACCTCCTCACAATGCGAGCAGTATCCAGGAGTACTGGCTTCTGTATCAGGTCTTTGAACCAACCGCGCAATAGCTGCTTGGACTGGTTGTGTAACCTATGTATTTAGAAATATATAAATATGTTTATCAGTTGTCTAGTACCCATAACACAAGCTCTGCTTAGCCTAGGACTAGACGGCGTTGTGTGATAGTTGTGGAATATTATATTATATTATGTTATATTATATTATATTATATTATATTATATTATATTATATTATATTATATTATATTATATTATATTATATTATATTATATTATATTATATTATATTATATTATATTATATTATATTATATTATATTATATTATATTATATTATATTATATTATATTATATTATATTATATTATATTATATTATATTATATTATATTATATTATATTATATTATATTATATTATATTATATTATATTATATTATATTATATTATATTATATTATATTATATTATATTATATTATATTATATTATATTATATTGTAATGAATTTAGATGGTCAGTCAGTAGCTACTGATATCATGTAATTCATAAACCGTTTAGTATGAAGAACGCACACAATCGACAAAACCGACTGAATATTCTCTCAAATCATACGAACAATAAAATTAGTAATAACGCTCGCAGTACGATGAAAAATACAGCGTCAATCTGCTGCCCACATTATTGACAAAAAAATTGCTCTCTGTCTCCCATAACGTGCATCGCGATACGTCATAAATATGAATGTGAAATTATCGTGGTGGGACACAGAGACACACTTTTGTGACCACAAATAATTAGATATTTCAACTGTGATCTTGCAAAGTAATTGCGCGTCTACACTCTACATAATAGATAGGTAAGCTTATTCAACCTCTGACGTTTAATTCACATAACTCGACTGAAATTCTAACTATTTCGAGTTATACATAATATTCAAACATCTCAGTCGGTAAACCTCGATAATTGTACTCTTAGAAAGAGAGTCCTCCTCAATAATGAGTTGGCAGGAGATCGTCTTTTATACTCTCGCGGTGGTAAGATCTTTTGAATTATTAGTATCTAGGAAATTGGCAGTGTCTATACTGAAGTTACTTGAGGTAAGAAACACCATAGTTTATAAACTTTTTCAACTCGTATTTTATTGAGATGCTACAGAGCGCAGCATACTATTTGTTAAAATAACAGATCACGTACAAAACACTACACTGCGCTCGGAAATGCAAATCGTTGATGTGCCTGCAATGAAATAGCTGACCAACTTAAATAGGACTGGGCAGGATATGTCTGCCGATGTCTAACGAGCTGTGGGCCCGTAAAATACAGGTTTGGTGCCGAAATACAAAGACACGGGACCGCGGCAGACTACTAAGAAGTTGGTGGAACGAGCTAGATGTCTTCCTTGGGAAGTAGAAAGAGGAAGTAAGTAATTGTGATCGATGGAAGGAATGGAGGGAGGCCTTTGCCCTTCAGTGAGGCAATACGGGCTAGTTGTCATAAATACGGACAAGTAGTAATAATACGAGCTAGTTGTCATAATACGGGCTAGTAATCATAATACTGGCTAAAGTCATAATACGGGCTAGTTGTCATAATACGGGCAAGTAGTCATAATACGGGCTAGTTGTCATAATACAGGCAAGTAGTTATAATACGGGCTAGTTGTGATAATACGGACTAGTAGTCATAATACTGGCTAGTAGTCATAATACGGGCTCTATGTCATAATATGGGCAAGTAGTCATAATACGGGCTAATTGTCATAATACGGGCAAGTAGTTATAATACGGGTTAGTAGTCATAATTTATTGAGGACTAGCTTCTATCAGCGGTCCCGTGAAAGTCAAAAAATATACCAAGGAACAAATTCTCAGGATAAAAAGTATCCGTATCAGTATGTTCAATTCCAGGAGGGTGGTCAGGAAGCAAACACGTTTTCCCATACAAACTTTGCCACTCCTTTTCACCCTCTTCGGGTAGTATTTTTGAAAATCCTTTTATATCGGATACCTTCGTCATTTAAAAAATACATCGTCCTTTTACGACCAGCGACTTAGGCCGCGCGTTGATCGATCAGTTAGTCAGTCAGGAGGACATAACCTTTTAAATACATCGATAAAATAAATTTGCCTTATTAGCGCACAAAGATCAGAAAACCCTTTCGATATCCTACAGCTAATCTTTACAAAGAATGCAATATCTTAACAGTAAGATAAGTATTTGTTCTGCGTATAAAACTTCGAAAACATAAAGACCTAAGTATGACCCAACGACCACGTATTCTGCTCGCAGATGAAACAGGGTATGCGAATCACACCGCACTGCCTTCTTTAGACGACAATCATGTTTCCTTGCACCCTATATTTATAATAAAATTAATTCACAAAACTTACATACGAAGCCAATAGTTCAATTAGAAATTATTTATTGAATCTAAGCTATGACGACACAGAATCCTTCTTAACTATCATAAAGTAGCATTTATTTCACACACACACATCGCATACGCACACACACATACACAAAACACACACGCACTCACACACCATCACACATACCCTCACGATTACATTATTATTTCTTATTAACCCTTTTATTTTGTTTCCTTCTACCTGTTCTTGTGGTACCAGTACTTGTTTTTATATAGTCATCTAACAGTATGTTCAAATCGCGGGTGAGGGTCCTGGAGACCTGAAATACAGGGTTTCCCTAGTTTAGGCTCCAGTCCAACCCTATATTCAACTAAAATTTATTTAATGCAAAAAACTGTAATACTTACAAAACAAAAAATTGTAGTGAAAAATAAACAAATTTATTATTATTAGTGAGAAGCCAACGCTGATCAAGCAATCATTCGATACTTGCGATTTGACCCATTTCCTGTATAAAATGGTATTGTATGGTTGTTGAGTCCAGACGGATATTTCATTAGCTGGCAGCGTGGGTGTGTAGCCGGCGGACGTAGCGCCGTGACCCGGAGCGAACTTCACAAACATCAGACAGAAACTCGTTAGCCAACCCCCTGCACACCTTGCCTCCCCCCCCCACCCCGCCACACCGTTACTAAATAAATGTCTCACTCCAATTCCGCAGATTGGTACAACTTTATATGATGAAACAGCAATTTCTCAATTATATAAAATCTCAACAAAAGATTCAATTTCAATTATTCGATTAATAAAACAGTGTAACTAGAAGGAAATTCTTATATTTTCCTCATGTTTCCCGCTCATTAGCTTTGAATTTTTCATGATCTCAAATGTGAAAATGCTATTTTGTGTATCAGCTTATGAAAAATGTATTCGACAAAGAAACAACTCCTTGGAATTTCGGAGAATGAACTACCCACTAGGAATTTTCCTGAAAAGACTCATGTGTTTCCATGGCGATATATGTTTTATCATAGGATGCTTTATGAGCAAAAGAAAGCATATTGTTAAGTAATTTCCTTAGTAACCCATAATACAGGTACACATACATAGTAGGTACACTGAAACCATATTGGCACCTGTGGCTTATTGTACCTTTATTCTGAGGTGTGCCCGGCTTTCTTTGATTGCATTACATATTTTTTCTTATATACAGTCAGGGAAATGTTATTTATTATTTATTTATTTTATAATTTATGTACACACATAAGCAAGTAAGTTTTTGTTACTATTTTGGTGTACAATAAAGTTTTATTCTATTCTATTCTACACAGAAGAAGATACAGCATTATAAAAATTTATACAAAGGTACTGCTTATTTCAAAAATAAATTTCTTCTAGTAGACCTGCGAAAGAAGAGATTAGAAGATATGTAGACAATATAGTGTAGAAATAAGAAAATAAGAGTTTGTGAAATCTTATTTTGAACATTCGATATAACAAGAAAAATAAAAACACAACTAATTAAAATTACATAATATATACACAATAACTCCTATCTAAAATACGTCAAAAAATTCCTCCGCATCGTTGTTGACCGGAAATGTGCCCAAAAGACTGGCGGCATGGCCACGTTGTATGGCAATGCTTAATCTCTGACCGAGGTAAAAGCCAGCCCTTTGGTCACGCGAAGTGTCAACTAGCCGTTTGGATAATTCTTTAAAAAGGGCATGAGCACTCGGACCCCACGGCCCAAGAGTCTCAACCCCAAACGACTCAAAAATATAACTACCGACGAGGTTGTTATATTTCCGCCGCTTGAGGTTCTCTGCAGCCGCAGCGGCAGCACCAGCACAGCGCGACGAGCTAGGAAGATGGGATGGCGCAAGAGTGTCGACAAAGGTAGCGTCCCACACTAAAGGCCTACCCATCTTCCATGGAAATAAAGACATACCGTCCGGTCTCTTACCATCGTCGCGTGCAAGGCCATGAGGTTCCAAAACAGCCGGAACGCCAACGGTGACAAGGGCTCGTCGAATGATGTCATTAATATTCGCGTGCCGCGCTATACGTCCCGCGCTTCGACTGCATGACAGGCCGTGGTGACCGAGGCTGTTGACAACTTCGCCACACTGGCAGCGATGAGGTGAACAGCAAGGAGCGCCTAGGCGTAGGGAAACAGCTAGGCGGAAAGTTGTATCGTCGAACAAGGTGCCTATGTTCGACGATGGTAGTGCGTGAAGCCAGAGGCCCGACTCCCACTCTCCCACAGCCAGTAGGCGCGCACACTCTGCAGTAGTAGCAGATGTCAAGATTAGGTTTTCCTGAACTACTTTGCAGAGCGGCTCATACCACCGCCTCTGGGAAGAGGGGTTGTCGGGCGGATTTGTATTCGGGCAAGCGAGTCTCCAGGCATCCATAGCCCCGGTGAAGCACGGCACATCAATAGGAATCAGTGTTGAAGTTAGAATATTCCTGATTAATTTATCAGTGCCGTGGACCAAAGATATGAATAAACTAATACTGGTAATTTTGCGAAATCTTAAAATAAAATAAGTAACACTTACAATTTAAATACTAATAAATACCTATATAACTATATATACCTTATACTAAAAATAAATACATAATATATATATATACATAATTACCACACTAGAGAGGAAATATAGTGCTCTTTTACTTGAGTTTTAAAGAGTGAAATAGATTTCAAATCTCGAATGCTACGCGAAAGAGAGTTCCACAACCTTACTGCATGGACAGAGAAAGAGTTGGAGTAGTAGCTGGATTTATGAGGAGGGGATTTGAGTACTGTGCGTTGCAAGGGCGAGCGCAGGAAAATCGGTCGCGCAGGTAGGAGAAATAAGATGGGTTATGTAGGATGTGGAAAAGGAGACATAAAATCCGAGTTTTCCTAAAAAGACGGATAGGGAGTCACTTGAATTCCTTGCGAAGATAAGAGATGTGATCATGCTTTCGAAGTCCAAAAACAAACCGAATGCATAAGTTTTGCAGTCGCTCAAGGTTGTCTAATAGTTCCTTAGTAGCATTCAGGTAGCAGGCGTCGGTATAATCTATAATCGGCTGAATAAGTGTTTGTGCCAAAGATATTTTCGTCAATAAACTTTTTTTTTGAGATGGAAAATAATATGCAGGTGACATTCAATCTAAATATTATTAAACTTAAGGTTGAATGTCACTTGCTGTTGCCTTTTCTTTCTAACGATTGTATAATCGTAAATTAATAAATAAAAGTAATAAAGTAAATTGAAATTTTAACTTAGGTTAAAACTATGTATACAGTTTTAAATTAAACAGGTGTAACCTAAGTTAAAATGTCAATTTACTCAATTGTCGAAAATGGTTGGCAATTAATTTCCGTAACTGTTTTTTTTTTTCATTTATTAAACAATAACATATATACATTCATGCTAACATATATACATACCAGCACAAACCATCGCGGGTTACAATGCAGTTTGTCTTAAACCTAGTCCAAAAACTAGAATTTGGTAAGCTATTTCTAAAAAGAATACTAATAATAGTCAAACTACAAACTTGACGATTAACACCCATTTAAAGTTTCAATAATTTTGTAATGTATGCCACGGGTGTACATAAAGTACTATAAGTAAGTATGTAGTAAGTATATAAGTATTTACAAATGATAATAGCTATTATACCGTACGAATACATATACATTATTAAATACCTACAAATACGAAAATAAAGAGCACTCAATACCTCATTTACATTTTCCGTCAGTAAAATTATGGCCGTACAAGAATAAAGTCAAACAGAAAACCTTAACTTCCGTACAATACGGCAAGACAAGTAAAACAGTACATCACTTCGTATTTAATATGTATGTACCTATAAATCTCCAATAAAACGCTTCCACTCCATTAAGTAAATTGAAAAACTTTTCGATGATCCTTATTCCGAAACCGCATCCAAATTGTGATTTAATTATCTTACACAGTAAATCTGTATCACAAATCAAATTAATAACTGCTTTGTGTAAAATCGGGAAAAGCTGAATATCCTCTGAGAATAGATAAGCCATAGAAAGTTCACAAAATCGTCGAAGTTTTGAGCCTTCCACCCCTAATCCCTGCCAGAGTCGCTCTAAATTTTATAAAACTTGCCTAAGATGTAGCGAATTGTGCAAATTCTTTAAAAATAGTTCTACTCTATTGAAAATTCTTTATAGGAAATAGTTTTGCTCTATTAAATCATCCTCAATTTCTGAATAGCATAGAATCCTAGAATCGTGAAGAATAAACAAGAATGTAAGTTAACCTTATAAAAGAATTAATCAGACATCACAATATACCTATTAATATGTCAGAAACCTCTCGTCACTGCAGTGAGAAAATTCTCTATGTACTTACATTCTGGGAAAATACAATCGTAGCATGGTTATATAACAATTTGTATGAATAGTAATAGGTACCTTGAACATAAGACACGGGAGTTGTTACTTGCTCCAAGTTAGTTATTCTAGCATCAGACTATTCTCGCAGAAAGGTTGTTAAATTGATCCGTAGCTAACAACAATTCAAGCGAAGAAAATACGTGGCAACAAATCTTCTCCGCCGGAAAAGGTTCTACTAACCGAATCCAGATTCCAGGTGTCTGCGGAACAATGCAATTCCCGAACAAATCGCGCCGGGGACGCGGTGGCAGCGCACCGACGAATCTCGCCGCCGCTTCGTCGCCATCCCAAAGTCGTCTCGATGTCGCCTCGTCGTCGCGGCCGGCTCCAAGTCACCTCGTTGCTGCAGCGTTGACGCGACGACTGCCTACACGTTCTCTGTTCCCGTACTTCGAGTGACAGCTAACTAATATCAGTCTAGTGAGCTATGAATCGAATATGCGAGGATATTAAACTGCTAAACCTTTAGTAGTAAGTTTATAAATGTGACTCCATTCATATCTTACTATACTTTTTCAGTGTTGATATGTCTTCAAGCTTTAACTTTATTAATCGATGTTGAAGTGAATATAAAATGCTCATGTCCATTATGTAATTTCCAAGATAAAAATTACCAATCAATCAATCGAACATTTCTTAAAAGAGCGAAACATAATATATGTTCAACATTTATTTCTCGTAAGTAATACAACTGGCCAGATAAATTATTTCAACGATATTTATAGCAATAAAATTCTTTTACGTTAGGGACAAATTTCTTAACCATCAAATTCTTTTGTATTAGACATGTAGCTGGATGCTTATGTATATGAGAGAAACAATATAAGTTAAGACCAAGAATTTTTCATTTTGTTTGTTCGCAGTAGGTACATATCCCTACAAGTACTCATAAGCGTACGTCCATCCAGTGGCTGAGTAACTTTGTTGAAAAGAAAACCGGTGGAAAAGGGAAAAAGAAATAAAACTGTTGGCTGACGAATTCGACAGAGATTTATCACCTCCGCGAGGTTTTAGCGGTTCCTAATTTACCTACTGGGGAGACGGCTGAAGGACGATAATTCATTTTTATACATTTTCATTTTATTATACTACGTTAGTCTCCTAAGGCCAAATATTTTATACTTAATGTACCCTCACGGCAACATTTCATAATAAAATTGAAATAGGAAAATTTGATATTCCAGTCCTTAATTACAGCAATTAATTTGATTATTTATTCAGATTAATAAATAGCTCTCCACACATTTGCTCTCATTTTAATTGCAGTCAGTTCTATAAAGCTTAATTTCCCACATCAAACCTTTGTCGAAAAAACCCTTCCAATGAATTCAGTAAAAGGTAATTATAATTTACATTTTTTTTACAATTTCCCAATAAAATAAACATGAAATAATAAATTGATGGTTATTTGAAACAAGCCACTGGGCACGTTGTTTATTGTCGGTAGATAATCAATATTTTCCATTTCACAATACCACGATTTCAATCTTTGGGAAATCAACAAAAATTTGCATACAAAAAGCGCTATCTGTTTTGCATAAATCGATTTACCTATCCTCTTTCGAAAAGCTCTTTCCTTCCCAATTTCAACGGCAAGTTTATTTGTAAACAAAGTAGGAATTGCTCTAGGGTATTACCAAATAAAAGTTTGGAATATAGCAGAAAATTATTCGGAATTTAAGTTTTTTATGGGCGGTGATAAATATAAGCACGACTGTAACACGTCATTTGGTTATATTCAAGAAGTTTCCAAGTCACAAACAGCTGAGGAGACGAAAAATATTAAATTTTCCTGTTTAAATTTTACTTTAGTACCCATACCCAAGTATAACATTATACAACTATAACATTGTTATTTAGTTGGTATATTAAATAAATAACGACGCAAGTGTCGCAATTTGATACTTTATGGTGATTTGCTCCCGATTAGAATACGAAACTAGACGATCTCCGATTCATGAATCGTCCTACATCGAGTGTTGAATATTAGATACAGTTATTGAGGCCATCGACTTGCAAACGTCCAAATATACGAGTACTATTTATTCGTAATCTAGACCTTTTGTCAACGAAATAAGAAATAATATACCTAGAAGCGCGCGGAGTGTCCATATCCAAATTAACATGGAGCGTCAATGGAACTGTACCGCTCTGTAAATGCAAGAGTGTCACAGCGACGAATGTCGAAAGACATGGAACAGTCACGAACACGGTGATACGAATGAATTTATCGTTTCTTTTTTTTCAGGATTCCTCCAATAAAATAACTGACATAAAACTGCTGATGGTGTTTTGATATTTGTAATTGAAATTTACAAAAATATGTTTCTGAAATTATCCCGTAGGTACGGTAAGTACGTATTTCCCAGTTTCAATTTTCCAAATCTAAAAAAACTAGTGGCATATCCAGGTATACTTGTGTATGCTTCAATTTGCATGTTTTTCATCACAATTTTTTTACAAAAGACAAAGGGAGTAATACATTTTTATTATTACTGGATTAGAACTCGCGTCATCGCATTTCATTCCGGCACCCCGGCGACAGCTCTATCAGCGTCGCAGCTGCCGCAAGGGAATATGTAATCCTGAATAGGATCATACTTAAATGTCAGGTGCGAAACCTCCTCCGTAGAACAAATTCGCGGCTGGCCATTTTTTGTCTCTTTGCTAACGAATCACCAAGCTCATGGGGCTTTCAGCGCGCCGCTCGTAACGGCTATTGTTTCGTGCCAGTTAGTTTTTTTACTTGTTTTGTCCGATTTGTTCTTTTATTCTAACAACTATCGATCTTCTGAATATCGAATATCGAATGACACTTCTCAGTTCTACGCTTTTCGCTTCACTGTGTTTACGAAATATGAACCCCACGACCGGTCTGTTGAAAACGGCAGCCATGCCTATTAATTATCGGGCTTACTTTCAGTTTTTTTTATATCCAGAATATTGATTTATTTCATTTATTCCAGGACGTATGTCTACTAGAAACCAGAAAGGTACTGCAACACAGTAAGTATTAGTTCGGTTTAAAAGTAAACGTTTTGACTACATCATGTCATGAAATTCTCATCTTTGAACATATAAATTAATTACCAAATCATTAAAAGAACCGTCTGTGTGAGAATAAGAACGTAAACTATTCACACTTGACCTATTAGTTTTTGTGGTCTCACCCCGGAGACTGCGACATGATTGATCGCCACAACTTCGTATGTTCCAACTTCCGTGTATTTATTCTTACCTATGTATCTGGTCAATAAACGTCACATCTAGACTAAATAAATGTCTTATTACAAAGACCGGTCGCTTTCTCCCTAATTGGAATCTTCGATTTTATGATTCTTGCAAAATATTTTTTAATTACCGCTTTTAATTGTTTATCTAGCCTATCAAATGGTCAATTAGGGTTTTTTTTTCGTTGGGAAAATCATCTTATGACATCCCCCGCCCTTGGGCCGGGCGGGAGATAGTGTCAGACTTTTACTGACTAAAAACCCACTCCTGTTCCTTCGTTGCCTGTCGTACCAGGGCCGAGTCTTCCTTTCAGAATCAGACCCTTGCCCCCAGTAGGCTTCGACCCTGCTAAGCCCCTACAGTTGCTGACATCTCCTTGAGGCGCGCGTGGAACAGCACGCGCCGTCGACGACTTGGGCTCGGTCCGGACGGTTACCGGACGGTCGAACGCCGTCCGCAAGCCTGCGCCTACGATGGCCGGAAATCGGGATCGGAATCCCGGCGGCGAGTGGGGCGTGAGGACCGTTGCCTCACGCGATCGGCCGCCTCCTTTGCTAGCATTACTGCTTCGCAGAAGGAAGCGACCGCCTGCCACTCCTCCTCGCTCCGGACCATGGCCTGTACCAAGGCCCGGCGCGAGAGATCGCCGCCGCCGATCGCCCCCACGAGGACACGGCGTTCCTCTGCCCAAGCGGGACACACCTCCACCGTGTGCTCCACCATGTCCTCCGGGTGGTCCACACAATGGTGACACCTGGGCGTTTCTTCCGCACGAATCCGGTGCAGGAACCTCCCGAACTTACCATGTCCGGTGAGGACCTGCGTCATGCGGAAGGTAAGGACGCCGTGTTGCCTTTCCAGCCACTCCTCAAGGAGGGGACTTACCGATGGTCAATTAGGGTGCTTTTCCACATAGATACGACGTAGCGAAGCGGTGCGAGTATACACACCAACGCTGTGAAAATGTGTGACTGCTTCTACCAAAACTATACGCACTAGCGAGGCGGCGCCGGCGGATCCGTAACAAAACTGTGAAACGGTGTATAGTTGAGTGATGTGAGGATATGTAGCGGAAGTTTTTTCAGCTGTACTCGCACTCGTTCCTCGTCCGCAGTTCGCATCTCTAATTTTTTATGCGTAAACTACCTACCTCTAACAACCTTTTTCCACTAGTACTGCGCTAAGTCTGACTAGTAAGACTTTTTCCTAGCTTCGCTACCTCACACATATTTGGTGGAAAATCACCCTGTCAACATGTGAGAAAAAGTCACGAACGCCTAACCGTCTATTAATAGAAAACCTCTTTGACCTTATTATTTATGAAGAAGCAATTTGTTCTTAAATCTTTTGTAAGCTGTATTTGTCTTTCAGCTTGAAGCTGTAAAAATGAATTGAGTTAGGTTCCTCAGTATAGACACAACAATAAGAGCATATTATATTTTTGTCTTTGAAGAGTGAAATCCACTTATGAAATTAATCAATCTGCCTGCTATCTGACCTTTTCCCAACTGTTTCGAGTTCTGCTGCTAGTATAGTATGCAGCGGAATATCAGTATTTTACATAAAACAAGTATCTGACCTCCACAACCCAGTTAAAACTTCATTTCAACGAACTCCGCATTCGAACGAAGCAGCGTGCACAAGCCAGTGTTGTAATAAAAACCTCGATGTTTGTACCTGAGCAAGTGAAATGGTAGCAACGGAGACTGATGTTGATTATTCTCATTTCTATGCAGACATTATTGCGATTTCATGTGATCTTGCACGTCTTAGCTGGCCGTAAAGACTGTATTTTGACTGTGAAAAGAGAAAAACTAAAGTCGGAGCTCCTATTTCTTTTCACAAATTGAAAAAAAAAGCACCGAGCACAAACCCAGCTGCTAGCAAATGGTCAGCGTACTGGCAAGCACCATCAAATCTCTATGGACTGAAATAACCGCCATAGGTACAACATACCTTTCTCGGTAAGAAAATACAATCACTATATTCTCGTAATGACTCTATTTTTTAGGAAGGTACCTCAGCAATACTGATGTTACCTCGGCTAACATCTACGATATTTGGTGAATAAATGATTAGATCCTTCCCTACTTACATGTACTTATAGTAGATTAACCTAAATTATAGCACAATAAAATGTTAAGACACTACTTATATTCTTTATTTTTTTTACATTACCATATCATTTTGTAAATTTTATAAATAGGATACATACAAAATCATTTACGAATAAAAATATCCGTATTAATTTTTCACTAAATATATTGCAAGCATTCATTGAAAATCCTATTTTACAATACGTATTCAGTTAATCTTTTCATGCTCGTATTGAAAACGATTCGTGAATGATGCATTTGGATATTGAAAACAAAGAATATTTTAAAGCTCTGCATGATTTTAAATTTAATAAAAATAGGTTTCGTTCAATTCAATTAACATAATTGATGCGGAACCACTTCGTGTCTCACATTAATATCACACCAATGTTGTTTTCGAAGTTAATTGGTAATGCATTCCTCTCATAATTACATGCGCTGACAAATTACTCATCCAGATATTTCCGTATTGATCGGATAATAACAAACAGTGTTGAACCGGAGAGCATCTAACAAAAATAATAATAATAGTCCACAACTTTCACACAATACCATCGTTCATCGTCCAGCAAAGCTTGTGCTATGGGTACTAGATAGCTGATAAACATAATTATATATATAATTCTATATACTTACATATTATATTACACCCTGTCACAGAACAAATGATGGTGCTCATCACACAAACATTTGTCTAGGGTGGGAATCGAACCCACGACCTCTAGCATAGCAATAAGGGCCACTGACCACTAGACCAACAGGCCAGTCAAATAAGTAATGTAAAGTTTTATCGATAACCTGATAAATGGCCAAATGGTTATGTTATGAAAGTCCTTAGGCTTATGTTATGATGATGACGCAAAAATTATTATCCAGTTCCAGTAAAGCCTTCCATTCAGTTCATAGTCATTAACGACGACGACGAGTACGACGAGTATTTTTTAACGGAACGGTTGGCACAGTACTTAAGGCGCATAGTCCCTTGAACATCTGGCCGGATAGAGCCCCGCTGACCTTTAAATCCATTTTCTTTGTGAAATATTGATTGATTTACATATGCCATGTACATTTTGAAAAACACTTAACCATTTTTTTGTGTAAACACATTTCTAAAGCTCAAAGCCGTTTGAAAGCAGTAGGGAAAACAAGTGAAAAAATATCATGTTGTGTGTGTAGATTAATACTTTTGCTAAAATTTTTTTTTTTAAATCATTTTATGGCATAAGTATTAGTCTTACGAAAAAATCATATGTTGATAATGTTGTACATGAGTCTATAATAAACGTATATTTTTTTTCAAACCTATTGACTTAACCGTAAACGAGAAGTAGATAGGCTTTAGAAAGCCACTGTTTTATAGCACTGCTCGGGAGTTAGGGATGGACGATATACATCGATGTATTATAAACACTCAATGTATAGTAACGATGCATCGTATTGAACCGATGTATTGTTAATACTTCCACATCGAAAACATATCGATATTTATTATTCGATGCATCGAATACGAAAACTACTGTGAGATGAGCAAGAATCTTTTATAATGGTGTATAAGATCCTTGGAGATAAGTGTCTATGATTATGACACTGGCGAACGACTACAGTTACTTTCACAACGTTTCTTAAATCGAAAGGTAATAATTAGTTCAGCCAATATAACACGCCTACCATTTATCAGTTTGGATGAATGGTTTTATGTTCCTTATGCCTCAGAGCTGACAAATTCAAACTTAAAAAATGAAACCGAAAACGACAATAAGGCTGTCCGAGTTTCTGCTATGTAAACGTATGCTGTGTCGAATATTTTCTAATTTTTTAGCTATTTCTTTAAGGCCAAAACATGTCCATTACAAAAACAATCGATGTTTTGGAAACACCGATGTATTTCTCAATACATCGTATTTACACCGAACCAGTGTATAGTGAACTATATAATTTTGTCAAACGAGGACGTACAGCAATCAATGTGAAGCACCCGAAATGCCATGAGTAATGTTCTCAATTTTGTCACCCTCATTGCCACCCGGGACGCTCACTTTTTATTTCAATAAATGCCAAATGCCTGTCACCTAAATATATATATTGTTACTATACACCTTATATTTTAATGAAGTGCTTTTTATATTACCTCTCCCAATTTCGTATCAGATCTAAAATTGAATTTCTGGAGATTCACAAATAACTGGAATGGCATTAAATTAAATTAAGACAATCAGATTCCGGTGGACAATTTATAGGCTTACCTGGAACTACTTCTCAAATGATACTTAATGTATCTTGAATAGAAATATGCTTTTCTATTTTCCTTCTGAAACTGTTTTATTCGTCTGCGTGTTCTTATTAAGATTCCGTATGTTGAAAATAATAGGTCAATTAATCAGTAAAACGTGTTTATCATAATTAATTTGGTAAGATTCCACTGGTCGCCTGCAGGCTCTTGGAATGAAGAGTCATCGGACCTTACCGTACACGCTCCCTACAGATAATTCAATTTGCAGGGGTGACTCACCCAATTATAATATCAGCACCAACTCATTTTAAAGGCTACTCAGATCTAATTTACTGTAATTTCATTCGGGTTTCCCTGTTTTATTCTTTCCGTAAGTATTTGAGGTATAAACATGGAGTCTGATTACGTTTTCTGATGTTCAAGCAAACTTTCCCCACGTCATATTGGATTCTGTCGAGTTTCAAAAAAAGTGAAATGAGTCCACCAATTCTTTTTTTATTAAACAATTTTTTTTTATTCTACGAATTAAATTATTCAAATACCAAAACTAACGACACCTAACTAACCAAATAACAAATACGTAATTATCACATTTTAATATTATAAAAGCGAAAGTTTGTGAGTATGTTTATGACTTCTTCACGCTCGAACAACTAAACGGATTTGGATGAAATTTGGCAAATGCGTAGACTTTGTCAACATGTTCCCTTGAGTCAATTGTCTACTTTCACGTGGGTGAAGCCGCTGGCAGCAGCTAGTTAGAAATACACCACAAAAAATACTGAGCTTACAATTCAATATTAGTAGACCACTGACTGTATCTAATATTTAATTTAATTATTGCGCTTTTGAAATATTTAATTTATAGAAGAAAAGGCTTTCGCCCTGTTGATCAAGTGTATTGTTTAAATTTAAATTTCCCTGACATTTGGAGCACTTTACAGGGCTCACCGCCCCGGGTAGACAACCCGTGACCACGAATGGGGCGACTGCTCGTAACCACACCGGCTCAATATTCACAAAATTAAAATTTGAACAACAGCCGGGAAAATAACCTATCCTTCACTTTGGCTTTATTTCAAACAAAATTTATTGTTATCAGACGGAATATACCTAAATATAGTTGAGTTGAAAAGCAAAAATCACTAACGTTGAAAACACGTTGAAGACCCCACGGCGTGATTAATGAACAAGAACTAGCCAGGTGTAGAGGAATTAGGCTCCTTAGGTACTAACATAAAAAGGCCTTTCTTTCAGTCAATCGACTTTTACGAATTACTCTCTTTTTAGGTACATTATTTATTTTGCCAAAGAAAATGTTGCTCTGTTTTCTCTTCAAGGTAAAATACATAAACTACGTTTCCCATCCTCGTATTTACAAAGGATTAAAGAATTCTACTCATCCTTTCGTTTTCCGATTCACGAATAATTTGTGTATTTTATGCACTGAAAGTATTCGTTGTCATAAAGTCCAGTGTGCTCCCCTGGTGAGATAACAAAGATACTCTACAGAGTGTCAGTGATGAATGCTTTGCACTCCACGTTGCATTTAATGGCCAAAATACAAGAGCCGCCATGTCACGCGATAACCAACTCAAAAATATTCCAGAAGTTATATATTTTTTTTAATATCTTAGTCATAAGTTAAGTCCGCCATACGAAGAACTATTCTGAACCAAAAAAAAACATGTTATAAAATAGTACGAAGTTAGTTTTATTACAGCTATCTATTTCAGCACGGAGATGCAAGATTGCAGACTAGCTCCATTTAAAACTAAGACATCTTTGAAAGTTCGCAGTTCTCTTCCAGAATAGAAACAGAATCGGAAGTCGTTTTGCCTTCTAACGAAACTCATCGCTTGTTATACATTTGTAAAAATAGACGTTTACTATACTTAGGTATCATTAGCAACTTTGGCCGAAGTAAAAACTTCCTCCCTTACGTTTTACCCTTCTCAACATGGATTTATTGTTTGAAGGTCAGTTTGATCCTTATCTTGTCTTGTAATCGATTTCGCTGGATTTTGCCACTTACACTTCTGGTAACCCCTCAAACATAATATTTTGATTACAATGTAACTAGTCAACACGCATTTGTTTGATACAATGATAATATATCTAATCTACCGTCGGGTTGTTGTTATTGCAAACCATTTTAATTGATATATATGGGATATTCTTTTTTACCAGGATTCGATCAGTACAAACAATATAACGAAGACGTATTTAGTACACTTAGTTATTAAAAAAAAAGAAAATTTGAAAGACCTTGAATAATCACCTATGTATTTTACTATCATCATCATCATTTTCCTGCCCTTGTCTTGTTTTATTTGGGGTCGGTGCTACACGTTTTTTTCTTCCATTCTGTCCTGTCACTCGTCACGCTATCACTAACTCCCTTTTCTTTCATATCACTTCTCACACAATCCATCCATCTTTTCATTGGCTTCCCTCTCCCTCTCCATCGATCCACATGTAAACTCATAACTCTTTTAGTAACATGCGTTTCATCCCTCCTCTTCACATGACCATACCAAGACATCCGATTCCCTTTCAACTTTTCAGTCACTAGCGCCAATTTAAAACTTCCCCTAATATACTCATTTCTCACTTTATTCATTGTCGTCACACCACACATCCATCTTAACATTCTCATCTCCGCTACGTGTAATTTTTTTCATCCGTCTTTTTCACAGCTCAACATTCTGATCCATACAGTATGACAGGCCTTATCACGGACTTGTAGATTTTACCCTTAAACTCCAGGGGCATCCGTGGGTCACACGTTGTTCCCGTGACCTGTCGCCATTTCATCCATCCTGCGTTGATCCTATGTGTTACGTCTCGGTCTACCTCACCATCCCCTTGATCGAGCGTCCCGAGGTAACTAAATTCGGAGCAGATCGGTATTTGACTACCTAATAAAATCATAATAAAAGAAAATTGAGAAACTTAAAAATTCCAATCGTAAATACGATATTTACATTATTTTTTGAGGAGACAATTGATTGATGGTAGAAAAGTATAACGTCCCAAAAATCCTTTTCAATCAAACATTCAGAATTTATTCATATATATTTTTGTTTATCTTTGCTTAATCATGAAATCTTTGAGATATCGAATATAAAAGCTGATTTTCTACAAAACTGCATTTTATAAGTTCACCATAAAATGAAACACATAAGTAGTACGATTCTTATATTTAATAAAAAAAAGCACGTGAAACGAACAACGAACGCACACACGAAGCGTGTTTACACTAAAAAGATCAAAATAACTTTAATTTCGGAAGTCGGTGTTTCTCGGTATTATTATACAGTATCTTATTTAACACCGACTTCCGAAATTAAAGTTATTTTGATCTTTTTAGTGTTTTTTTTAGTGAAGTCGGTTATTTTTTTTTTGTAAAAAGTTTTTTATTTTACACTTTTTAGTTGCGATAGGTACACTTATAAGCAGAGTGCCTATTTTTCATGATAATTCCAATTAACCCAAACACTGCTAGGTTACATTGTTTTATTATGAAGTTCCTGTGTCTACCTTCCACCTTCCGGCTCCATCATCAAATCAGTTCGATAGTACCTTATAGCCAAAGTTCATCTCATGATAATTCTAATAAGCGCAAACACGGCTAGGATACATTGATTAATTACGGAGTTTCAGTGCCTACCTTCCGGCTCCATCATCATCATCAGATCACTTCGATGATACCATTTTCAACGTAACTATTCAGAACCATTCATTCATTTGTATTGTCATAGTCGCTTATGTATCTTTATTGTGATATCTATGCGAGTATGAAGTTCCGTTGACCATTTCTGGTCTTCTTCGTCAGTTCCACTTCATCAAATGTTACTTTTTGACTGTAAATGCTTAAGTTCTCGATGAAAATACATAAATCACTATATAATTGCCTATAATATTTGAGGAGTTCCCTCGATTTCGCCAAGATTCCATCATCAGATCCCGACTTGGTGACTATGGGACCATTTGGAAAGTATACCCTTTCCAACAAAAAAAGAATTTTTCAAATCGGTTGGCAAGCGACGAAGTTATGCGCGAACAAACATAAAAAAAAAAAAAAATGCAAACATCCGAATTGAGAACCTCCTCCTTTTTTAGAAGTCGGTTAAAAAAGCACGTGAACGTAAAAGCGCCCGTCAGACAAAAGGTGGTCCGGAGCGATCTAGGGAAGCGTAGTTTTTGTATCGTCCGATTTCCTATGAAATACGTGAGACAAGATAACGCCGGGGAAAAAACCTGTGTGGGAACGATTCCATAGAAGATCGAATAAAGCAAATCCTGAACACTGCTAGCTCCAGCCGGTCCGGCGGTTTCGATTGAATGGACTTAATATGTATTTAAAAGAATCATGATTTACATATTGCTTCAAGTTCTTCAAAAACAATCTTATACAATTTACTATAGGTCGAAAAAATAACTTTTTGGAACTGTAACACAGCCAGAAAACATCGCCGCAGACCCCATAGAAGATGATGGAATATGCAGCATATAAGCAATGATCAGATCACACATCCACTTGTAGCGACATCTATGGCGTCACATAAGAACTAATCCTGTATCCGCGATTTGAACATATAAAACAGCCCGAAATCAGCCATCGGGCAGTTGGCCACCAGACATAACACCTGTCTGGTCGGTGTATACTCCCATTCCAACGGAGGTATGTGGGACTTTACTCTCTGTTTCGCATACCTCCAAACACATTAACCCTGGATCTATAAACTGGAAGTCTTCATGACTTCCAGCCCCCCTAGCCAAGTTACAATCGTAGCTTTCGCGCCGAACGCCTCGAGTAGACCACGCCTCCGATTCCTTTGTTCTGACCACGTGACTGAGCGTTGAGATGACGTCAGAACAAAGGAATCGGAGGCGTGGCCTACTCGAGGCGTTCGGCGCGAACGATACGATTGTAACTTGGCTAGGGGGGCAGATCTTTCACCATTATCCCACTCATCGTCAAAAGTATGCAGTGGTTGATAGTGATGGCATACTGATAGGTACATCGACTTACGTTCATTACATATGATTGAGTCACACTCAGTAAACAAAATTACGAGGTAGACCAAGTATTAGATATTTCCTACTTTCCACGTATAAAGCACACAGTACCTTGAAGTTTTTAGTTAAAGAGGTTTCATATCTCACTGGCATTAAATTGAGGATCTCCTCTCTGAACGATGACAAAAGATATAAAATAAGGTTATGACACAATGTAAAGACGTAAATTCTCCCCTTATCTCACAGGTATGCTGCCGTCAATCGTTGCTTTATAGGAAAATGCACTGAGTTATGAAATATACATACATTCATATGTGTAACTTGAAACGTGGTGTTTGTATATCAGCCGTCTCTAAAAATACGTTTCATATTGAAATGCTAATCAGTTTGATTATTTATAATTAGTGTAGGTACAAACTTTTAAGCTTCATTATATGAAACTAAAATCCCCTGTTGTTAGTTGTACTCGTAGTTTCGTAAAGCAGATTATTTCAAACTCAGTTGCTTGTTATTTACCCTTTCATAATTATTTCTACGCTTCGTCAAAATTCATAAACCTAAACTCATTTGCTTCAAAAGATGTAACCGCTCCGAGGCATGGCCCATTTACTATGTTTATCGCCTTTGTTGTGTTCTAGTCGTATTCAATTCACCACATTATCTTACCGTCCATTTTCACTTACCTACTTATCTTAGTTAGCCTCATTTATTTTCATATTTCTCTGAAGAGGTCATCTCATCTTGCTCTGACACTTTCGGAAAATACGTAAATGAAACATCGAGGTACTTTTCTTCGCAGATATAAAATCATCGCAGTAATATTTTCTTTTATTCAGTCCCTTTTTTATGTTTGTAGCCGTCAGGTGCAAGTAGCACCGCGGGTCATTAGGACGACTCGTAGCGCTACGGAGCTCCGCCGTAGTACGGACTCAAATCACACCGACTCTCAATCAACACCAATGTCAAGTCTTGTATAGTTAGGTGAAAACTGAAAATAAATTTTATAAAGAAGACGTGACTTGAATATAAACGATGATTAAGGAGTTTGAACTTATATTCCTCTTGGTATTACCTATTACAGAAAATTCGACTAAGACAGAATTGCTTGAAATCTACAAAACCGTGTATCGCCCACAAAAGATCTCGAAGAAAGTTCGCTCTTCCTTTCGGCACTCACAATGGTATTACAAGCAGGATTCAACGAAATGGGACGGAAAATCGCTTTGATGCGTAAATAATTGAAAGTTAGATGTAAAATTGGGGAAAGCGGATTGTTGGTCTGGAATATGCCGAAAACCTTGGGATTGTATCGGACGTGTCGAATTATGGACAGTGAAGTGAAGTGGTGTAAATTGCGGCATCGGGAGCCGGGACTGCGCTCTTATGTAGTGGGCGTCCGATCGATAGCGCACTAATGAGTTGTGACATGCTGTCGACAATCGACATGTATGTGTCGAATGCGTGCACCCGCCACGGACCGGAGCCCGCCGTGCCGCCGGTCCAGGCCGCGCATGTGCGCTCTGTGCATTCCCACCACCGCGGCTTTCAGCACCAAATGCTCGCTTGAATACCAATTAGCTCTCTCACGCAAAAATTAAATCACAACCGTAACGATTTTGATTTATGTCAACCTGGTTAACGGTTCATATTTGAATCGAAACTATTCATTTTTGGCTTTGGTGCGATACATAAAAAAAGTATTGGGTAACATTTCAAGTGGAGTTATTATCTGTAGGTGACATATGGGCACGCCGCCACAATCGTAGCGGTAAGTACCTTCTAAGAGGAGTAGCTGGAGAGGCGCCCCCGGCGTTTTCACCTTGTGCCTAACGCAGGTCTTCACTGAACGTAGCCAGTTCGGGAGGTTCCTGTTTCGGATTGAGGCGGAAGAAACGCCGCATTGTGCGAACCGCCTGGAGAACACGGTGGAGCATACGGTGGAGCACACCTTTAGGTGTACCCGTCTATGGCGGCGTACCGCCAATCGACGGTGACCTCACCCGCTCAGCCGCCGCCACAGGAAACGCCCCGAGCATCGGGAGTCGCAGGGCGATCCCCGACCTTTGTAGGCCTGGGCTTACGATCGACTGGCCGTCTGGTAAGGACCGAGCCCGAGTGAGAGAGAACCCACACGCTTTGACAGCTCAAAGAGATGTCAGTAAAACCGTAGGGGCCCAGCAGAGCCAATGCCCGCTAGGGCCACGGGATTTTTTGAAAGAATTACCGTGGCCCTGGAACGCAAAAGACACAGGTGGGTCTGACATGCCTTCCGCTTCACCCTAGAGGAGGTAAATGGCTTCTGATGATTTCCTACCTCAAAAAAGAGGTATTGGCACAAAATGATAAAATATTCTAATTTCTGAAAAACAATAACGTTTCTGAATGTTCAATTGCCATAATGTAATTCATGAATGTAAATCAATAGGTACTAAAACATCAAGTAAGTAGTTCACATTCCAGCAGTTAAGAACAAACGATATTTGTGTGCCTGTGAGCGGCCAGCGGTCGGCGCCGCGCGCCCGTCGCCCGCCGGAACATTACTCTTCCGTTATCTGATGTCGTCTGCTAATTGACTAGAAATACAGATAAACGCTATTTTTACTCCACCATAAATCTTCAAATACCTTTGTGATTTACGGATCGATCATTCTTGAGATTTCATTGCAAATGAATAGATATATCATTGCACTGTGTTCAACTTCAAGGATAAAAATAAAAGCAGGCGTTTCGAAAGGCAAATTTTATTCATGGTCCAACGTATACACAATGAACGGACCCTTTCAATGTAAAATTTCGCATTATTATGTTCACTCTCATATATTACAATATTTACAATTGGATACAACTCACTTAATTGAACACCGAGGGCGGTTAACTACTCGCGAGAAAGACAAGCGTGGCCGCCGTGAGCGCCAGGCGCGGCGACGAGAGCGCATCGCGCGGCCGAGCGCCGGCACCCGCCGCGCGCGCGCGCGCGCTGCCGCCCGCCTCGCCGCGGCAGCCCGCGCTGCCCGCGCCCACGCTGCCCAAGCTGCGGCCTCGCACTTTTAATGGCGATATACAAAAATTCTCGTCCGGGAAGTCTTGCGTCAGGGCCAGCGGATTAGCGAGAGGGTCCCGTCCGCACTCACATGGCACGTGATTACCGCGTATCACTATATTCTCAACTTCTAAAATGACCGCCTCTGGCGTCTCCAGCATGTGGTTACCGGTTAGTTTGAACGTATTGACGCTGTTGTTTTGTACTAGGGAGAGCTCTTCGATACCATCAATTTTATTATTGCAAATTTCTAATATATCGATACGCTGCAGACCGTCGAATGCGCCGACCCGTACTATTCCTAGATCAGATTCCCGAAGAGCGAGCCGGCCGACACGCACTAGTCCACGAAAAGTATCAGGCAGCACCGCCGGTAGATCCATGTACGCCAATTCGAGTACCCCGACTCCTTCCAGCCCAGCAAAAGCTTGAGGCTCAATAGATCTTATTCCGGATGGTAGTTCAATTTGCGCTACGTCATTAAGCCCCGAAAAGGCATGCGCTAATATACGTTTAATTGGATTATTCCGTAGGGAGATGAGTTTTATAAAATTAGTTCCTGCAAAAGCATATCCCTCAATTTGAGCGATCCTGTTGTGTGTCAGGACGATTGAAGTTATGTTCTGTAGAGCTGCGAACGCGAAGGCGTCGACTGTCGCGAGCGGCGTATGCTGGATGTAGAGCTCGCGCAGGCGCGGCAGGCCCCGGAAGGCGAAGGGACGAATGCGCGTGAGGTTGCAGGCGTCGAGCGCGAGGCGGCGCAGCTGGCGCAAATGCGCGAAGGCGTCGGAGCGCAACACGCGCAGGTCGGCGCGCGACAGCGACAGCTGCGTCACGCTCGCGCTTAGCGCCGACGGCACGCCGCGCAACGTCGCGCTGTTGCACACCACCTGCCGCCAAACAATAACACTTTAATAAACATTTCACATTGTAATCAACGCTCAATCCTCTTCAAATATTTTCCAGCACCGAGTCCGTGACAAACAACAATCCTACAAAAATGATTGAAATATCTGTTTCGCTGTGTCACGACCTAAGCATTATTTCCACTGTTTGCTCGGTCAATAAGGTTAATCCTTCCCGAAATATTGTCATCGGCGTACACAGGCCGAAGTCCATATTTTGATTGAATTGTTCCAAACTTAAGCTTCGCACATAATCGACCAAAACAAATATCAATTTGATTCATCCCTGTAGGTACAATCATATAAACCGTCGATGGCAAAGCTTCAATTCAATTTAGTAGGTGCGTATCAATTCAATTTACGTGTATTAGTGGCCTGTTTGTCCATCCAATCAATTGATATAAATACGAGGCACGTTTTGTGTCACTGAATTATTAATATAGCCATACTTTGCAAGAGAAAAAGTGAATACATTAGCAAAGTTGCCGAGAGCCCTGGATCCCCGGTTTTACTATTTATTTAAAAACTTTGAGGAGTTTCGAATCGGCAAAACTGACTTTATGTTTCAGGATAAACCCAATCTAGAAAGACTGTTGACACTATATTTCTAGTTAGTAACGTGGTATAAACTGGAAGGGATGGAAATCTAAAGAAAAGGCATAGTTAAAGACAAAAAAATACCAATTTCGGAAAGGAAACCTAACAATTTGTCTGACAGACAAGCTGGGACAAGGGCGGACTTCAATCATGAAGATTACAGTCTCTAATTTCAATTTAATCAATAATTTAAGATTCCTTTGCCTTTAGCTATGTACCGTAAAATAGTATTAAATTCGGTGAACTGCGCAACAGAGAAATTAATTTATAATGTGATTGGAAATTGTTATAGAATTCATGTAATAGCAGCGAGAGGTCTGTTGTTTTTTGTAGGTTAAACAAAAAGGTAAAGAAACAAATGAGGTTTAATTTTGACAAAATAAAGTGTCTTCTTAAGTGCTCATACACATGATGCCAATGGTAGAGGTAATTGCAGCCATCGACACGTCGGCGGCAGCTGTCGACACGTCAGCGGCAGCTGTCGTCACGTCGGCGGCAGCTGTCGACACGTCAGCGGCAGCTGTCGACACGTCGGCGGCAGCTGTTAATGCGTCGACGACGACCGTCGACATTCCAACTTTGAAGATCAGCGGCAGCCGTCGTGTGTGCCGTTGGCAACATGCCGCTAGTGTGCATGAGGTCTAAAGCATTATTTTCAAGAAATAAATAATGGCTAATATTTTCATGAAGGTTCATTTTAATCGAGCAGCAATTAAAAAACGTTTCATATTTTCACTTCGTCCGAAAACTTTTCCGAGGGAACAGAGTTGTCCACCTAAAAATGCAAATATATATTTCCGTCGATTATCATAAGCAACTGTGAGTAGCAGATGGCGAAGTAGCGTGGAACACAGCGTTAAGAGTAAATCATTTTGGAGAACCTTGCAGGGTAAGTTTGAGCCAATTTAAGTCCTTTATGAAGATATGATTTAGGTAGGTTGCAAACCATTTAACTATATACATAAATAGAGTCACTAAAATACGTAGGTAAGTATTGAATCAGGAAGCCAAGCATTATTGGCTTTTTATATTATTTATACCCAACTGCGGCTAAGCTACAGGGAAAGGTAATTGTCCATTTCGCTACGCTTGATTCTACGTTGAATGTAAGGTTTCGTTCAAAAAGATGCAAGACCGCTTTTTAATGCATGAGTTTTATTCTGTTATAATTTTAAAGGCGATAAAATAAATACTGAGACTAACACAGGAGCGTGTTTGCTGGTACAAGGAAAGAGAGGCCATCTCTCAACTGTGGATGTAATCGAGCTGAAGATGAATACTGGCACAACGAGCAGATCATATCCAAATTCGGGTAACTGGGGGTAACTTTGGGGGATGAACTGCTCGCGTCCGTAGGATCTACTTGTTTTGACCACCCTACACGTGTCCCCCGGGTAGTGCCAAACGAGCAGTAAAATACGGTGGTAGGCCATAGAATCGGCTGCCGGCTTAGGAGTTACCACCCACCAGACAAAGCCATGTCGCCAAGCGACTTGTCGTGTTCCGGCGTGATGTCTGGTGAAGCCATATGGTGGAAGATGGGTCTGAGCAGTTGTGTTGCGGTGTGTACCGTACCCGGTATGATGCGCCAGCTGTTGTTGTGTCGGACGTTTGATCGCGGAGGGTAGCGGTATCCGAAGCACGGTTATCCGCTGGCCGACCGCAGATAGTTGGGGGTCCAAGTAGTGTGCCAGCCACGCACAAAAGGCTGCCCCGCCAACTGCAAAAATCCCAGGGTGGCCCCATCGTGCCGGTTGGCGACCGGGCGAGAGGACCCGATGGCGATCCCTGGGGGGGGCGTCCCCGCAGTCTCTAGATCAGACCTCCATTGGCGCAGTAACCCTAGTCGTGTTGTTGGATTTATATCGCATCACCTCGCTCAACTGCTATCTTCCACCTAACCTATTCACTCAAAATTATAAAAAATAAAATGAAAGGTACTCGTAAAAAGAAAAGTAATTGTGTACAGCGGATGCACGTCCTCTTACTCCAAGTACACCTCTCTAACATTCGAAGACTGCACTCCAATCTCAATGCGGTCCACCACCACCTTGAGACGGACAAGCCCCACTTACTTTTCCTGACGGAGACGCAAATCAGATGGCCGTCAGATGCGGCGTATCTCGACTACCCGGGATACTCATTGGAGCACCATTTCCTGCAGCGTGCCGGGGTCTGTGTGTACGTCCGCAATGACATCTGCTGTCAGCGTCTCCGTCACCTTGAGGACTCTAATTTCTCAACGTTATGGTTGTTGGTGGACACCGGTGTGGACAAAATTGTCTATACCTGTGTCTACCGATCGCACAGCGGTGACCAGGAGACGACTCAACTGTTTGGCCACCGCAGTGAGGCCGCCGATAAGGCTCTGCATCGGCACCCTGATGCGCAGTTTGTCGCTCTGGGGGACTTTAACGCCGTTCACAAAGACTGGCTTTTCCCGTACCAGTGGACAGACCGCGCTGGGAGAGAAGCGCGAAACTTTGCAGTATCGATAGGCCTCACCCAGTTGGTAAAGCAAGCGACAAGAGTGCCTGATGTAGTTGGTCATACTGCCAATTGTTTAGACCTACTACTGACCACCGATCCGGACAGATGTATCGTAACAGTTTCCTCACCACTTGGAACTTCAGATCACTGTCTGGTGAAGTCTGTATCGTCCTTCTTCCCACCTGACTGCGACTCACGCGGTGAGCGGCGAATGTGGCGTTACAAGTCAGCAGATTGGGATGAGATGCAGCACTTCTTTGCATCTTATCCTTGGCAGCAGGTCTGCTTCTCTTCTAAAAATCCGTCGAGCTGTGCAGATGCTATATCCGATGTGATACGTCAAGCTATGGAGTATTTCATCCCTTATGGCGACGTACCCATCGGTGGCTCAGCTCACCCATGGTCCAACGCCAATTGCGTTCAAGCTGAACAACGTAAGCATTCGGCGTTTCTCGCCTGGGTTGACGCTCGTGACCACAAAGCTCCGGATCTGAGTTCAAAGAAGAGAGCCTTCAACCATGCTGCCAAGTCCTACAAAAAGGCACTAAGGAAGGCTCGCTTCGACCGCATTAGCCATATTGGTACAAAGCTCTCTGCGCAGCCGTCCGGTAGCAGAGCATTCTGGTCCCTTGCCAAGTCGGTCGAAGCGAACTTCTGTCGGACCTCATTGCCTCCGCTGGTTAAACCTGATGGAGCACTGGCCCATACGGCGAGAGAGAAAGCGGGTCTCTTTGCATCTCTCTTCGCCCATAATTCTCGTCTCGATACTGGTAGTGCTACTCCACCGACTCTGCCTCACTGCGATACTTCGATGCCCGAGGTCCGCATAAGGAATAAAGAGGTTCTGAGAACACTGTGTCGTCTTGACGTGAATAAAGCTAGTGGACCAGATGGTATACTAGCGATTGTTCTCAAGGCTTGTGCACCCGAGTTGTCTCCTGTATTGACGCATTTGTGTCGCCTCTCATTTGGGACTGGTATAGTGCCCAAGTCCTGGAAGCTTGCCAACGTGTTACTCGTGCCCAAAAAGGGCAATCGTGCCGATCCTACTAACTATCGGCCGATTTCAATAACCTCCATACTCTGCAAGATTATGGAGCGTGTATTGAACTCGCGCCACTTGGCATACCTGAAAGGTAACAGTGACCGACAGTACGGATCTACTGGGGACCTACTAGTTTATGCCACCCACCTGTGGGGCGAGACCCTCGAGAGGAATGGGGAAGCGATTGCTGTTTCCTTAGACGTCTCGAAGGCCTTCGACAGGGTATGGCACGCTAGTCTTTTGAGTAAGCTTTCAGCGTACGGCATTTCCCCTGGTCTGATTAACTGGGTAAAAGACTTCCTGAGTGAACGTTCTCTTCGAGTTGTTGTCGATGGATGCTCATCAGAGCCCATGACGACTAATGCCGGAGTTCCTCAGGGGGCCTGTTCTCTCTGCAACTCTCTTCCTGCTGCATATCAACGATCTGCTGATGCCCGGTATCTATGGGTATGCAGATGATAGCACAGTTGTAGAGAGATACCTGGCAGGTGCTCGAGCTAGTAAGGAGCTAATCCGGTCTGAAAGAGAGGCTATGGTAGAGCGTACGAATGTCTCACTTCAGGCAGTCTCCAAGTGGGGTGAAGCCAATCTGGTGGGATTCAATGCCGCCAAAATACAAGCGTGTCTGTTTACCGCTAAAAGGAGCCCGTTCACCTTGGCTCCTGCTTTTCAGAATGTATCCCTGGAGTACACCGACCGCCTTCAGCTCTTGGGAGTTGAAATTTCCTCAGACCTTAACTTTGGGCGGTTCATTGAGTCCAAAGCCAAGGTAGCTGCTAGGAAACTCGGCGTACTTGCAAAGGTCCGGCGGTACTTTACACCAGGACAGCTTTTAATGTTATAATAGGTCTTTACCTATGAAATTGGAGATTTTTAAAACGGGTTGCTTTGAAGTGTCATTGGATTGACTTGGAATCATAAATTTAAATAAATTTTATATTAAAGGTATGTTATTCTTCTTTTGAAATTAGGTATTTATTGGTTTCTTTGTGTTTTGTATTTTCTGTAATATCGCAGTACTTATAACCATGAAAGCTAATAAAAAAACGTTTTTTCATATTAAGAATTTCAACGTAGATACTATGCATTGCAAAGGGCAAACAATATCAATGTCGCATACCTACGACTTTCTTCTAACAAAAAAACTCTGTGTTCTTGGTTTAATAGATTTCGTTTTGGAAATGTTGTCTTGTAGCCGCCCTAAGAAATAAAGTTATTCCTGAGATAAAATTTCTCACATGAAAGTGATTGAAACCAAAATAGACATCTCATTCATTAGCAGTTTTAAGTCCGTATACATCATCAATATTGCATATCACTTGAGTCCCATTGTTTCCACGGTAGAACTCATATTACAAAATAATGCGAGTTTTCTTAGATTTCATACAAAAATGGTTATAAGTACTGCTATATTACAGAAAATATAAAACACAAAGAAACCAATAAATACCTAATTTCAAAAGAAGAATAACATACCTTTAATATAAAATTTATTTGAACTTATGACTTGATTCCACCATCTCATTTCTACCATCGGACAAGCCGACGAAAGGCGAGTATCCACCCTTACGTTGTTGAAACCTCTACGGTCCGGACCAAGCGTTTCGCCTCGTCGTTTATACCGCGTACATCGAGGAACTGGAATAATTTGCCTGCTGCGGTTTTCCCGTCCGATTATAATTTGGGTCTCTTCAAGGCTAGAGTGAATAGGCTCTCAATAAACTAGTGCGCCTCACCATCTACGATTGCATTACTACTTACCATCAGGTGGGATCGCAGTCAAGCACTGGTATATATCAATTAAAAAAAAAACTCACTAACGTTAAAATAGTCGCTAGCAAGTTAATAGTTTGCATAAGTTCTTTGAAGCTTCTGTACTGTATCGTATTGTTCATGGTGCCTTTGACTCAATTGATGTCACAAGTAGGTTAACACTGTTGACAAGCATAGTGTTCGTGCAGGTACCGTATTTATATATATTAGATACTTACAATAGAACTTTTATTGATATTGATATATTTGTATTATTCGAAAAAAAATCTAGTACTCTAAGTCCAATTTAATGTAATAGATAAAACTCTTATGATGATATTGTATTATTCGAATCTATCTAATGTTGTGTTAACATTGTATTGTTTTATTTTGTGATGAATTTAAGTTTAGTAATAAATTAAATTGATGTAGGTATAACTTTGATGTTTTTGGTATTGTTGATGGTAATATTTTAATCAACTATTTATTTTTAATTTATTTAATATTTTTATAATGTAACTAGCATCTGCAAGCGGCATCACCCGCGCGAAAGTTGGTTTCTCCATACAAACTTCCAACCCCCGTTTTACCTCCTTAGGGGTGGCGTTTCGTAAAATCCGTTCTTAACGGATGTCTACACCTTGTAAGGAACCCACCTGTAAATTTTTTAATTTTGTAGGTGTTATAGTTTCGGAGATTTCGTGATTAATCAGTGAGTGGTATTTCGGTTTTATACACATATATAGATTAATTAATTACTAATAATGTTAATTTAGTGGCACTCGTCACTAATACAAACATGCCACTAACACACTAATTAAATCAACAAAGCAGTGTATATTGTGGTGGTTAATTATGCCTCAATTAACAAAATAAAAGTTAAGCAGCAATTTGAATTGGCAAAGCAGACTTGAGCGAGGACCTTCACACGATTGTCGATATGATATCGATTGATCTTTGTCTTTGGTAACGGATAATATACTTAAAAGTGAATAAATTACTTCTTAGTACGCCATAGCTGCGCCACATTACTGCTTACCATCAGGGCCCTGTTTAATAAAGCTGACAATTCGACATATATGTCAAAAACTGACGTAATTGTAGAATTGTCACGCTTGGCTGTTTAATAAAAGTGACAATATGTCAAAAAGTGACCATTCGACATTTTTTCTGTTCAATAAAACTTACTGACAACAGACAGGACCCTGGATCCTGTTTAATAAAGCTGATAATCCAAAAAGTCTAAGATATGTCAAAAAGTGGCAATTCGACAACTTTTCTGTTCAATAAAATAAAACATACTGGCGACAAAATTATCATTGTGGAAAATTTACAAAAATGTCGGATTGTCATGACATTTATCGTATAATAAAACTTTTTGTGCGACAGGATTATTTTGAAAAGGGTGGAAATCATCCAATGACTTCTCCCGCTCTTCGTGTCAGACTTTTACTGACTAAAACCACAACTGTATTCTTCAGTTGCCCTTTGTGTTCTAGGACTAGGGGTTTCCTTTTGAGAAATTCCCCGCGGCCCTAGCTAGCGGGCATCGGCCTTGCTGGGACCCTACGGTTTGCTGACATCTCTTTGAAGAGCGCGTGGATGACTACGCGCTCGACGACTGGGCTCGGTCTGGTTAATTACAGGATGGTCGGACGGCGAAATACCCATTGCTCAATGTCCGCAAGCCCGCGTCTACCGTGGCTGGTAGTCGGGGTCGGAATCTCGGCGGCTGGGGCGTGAGGACGTTCGTTCCCTCACCCGTGCGGTTTCCTCCTTCGCTAGCATTACTGCTTCGCAGAAGAAGGCAACCACCGGCCATTCCTCCTCGTTCCGGACCATAGCCTGAACCAGAGCCCGGCGCAAAAGGTTGCTGCCGCCGATTGCCTCCACGAGTACACGGTGGTGCTCCGCCCAAGTGGGGTACACCTCCACCGTATGCTCCACCGTGTTCTCCGGGCGGTCACACAATGGTGACACCCGAGCGTTTCTTCCGCCTGAATCAGATGCAAGAACCTCCCGAATATGCCATGTCCGGTGAAGACCTGCGTCATGTGGAAGGTGGGGACGCCATATTGCCGCTCCAGCCTCTCCTCAAAGAGGGGACTTACCGCTGTGATTATGGCGTTCCCAGCACTGGGTTGCGACAGTCGCTGTCGCCATTTCACCATTAGATCTCACCGCACCTCTGTCCTCGGGCGCAAATGGTGCATGCGTGCAAGGACTGTTGCCTCCAGATCCCACGGTGACAAGCCAGCAAGGAGGCTCGCCGCTTCACGTTTGTGCGACAGGTAACAGCTGACAATTTGAATTCGAACCTGCTAAAAATTGTCATGACATTTTGATATATTTGAAGAATTTTCCGACCATTCGACAAGATTGTTAACCTCTGTCGTGAAATCTTATTTTGAATTTTGAAGGTCAAAGAAAGTGTTTATAAATGGTTTATTACAAGAAAAAATGTGCTTACATCCAGCAGGGAGAGTTGTGATGAGGAATGAACTTGGAACAAACATAAACAAAGAGGCAACGACAATCATATAAAATCAGAATCAATTTCTTCTACTCAATTCCAGATTTCAAAACAAATATCCAACAACAGCTTTAAAAACAAATATCGTAATTTAGCTTCATAAATCAAAATTATTTGCAAATAAGTGAAATATCGACATGATTGTCACGACAATCCGACAATTGTCACCGACAATTGTTAGAAATAAGGTGACTGTGGTTTTTTGATAATGTCGAGTTTTATTAAAAGCATTATTAAATGACAAATATGTCAAGACTTGTCGATTTTTGACATATCTGTCACTTTTATTAAACAGCCTAAGCGCGACAATTTTATAATTTTGTCAATTTTAGACATATAATTATGTCTAAAAATTTCGGATTGTCAGCTTTGTTAAACAGGGCTCAGGTGAGATTGTAGAAAAAAATCTATGATAAAATTACCTAACACTGTGACAGACAGATGCAGTGCGTCGAGCAGGGAGGCGGGAGAATAGGTGAGCACAAGCGTGAGCGCACCTCAACACACTGTACTCGACTTACGTGTGACCATATTAATACGTTTCCTGCAACTGTGACAGACAACGGCAGTGCGTAAAGCGGGGTGACGTGACGTTAGCACAGGTCTTTACGCACATTGGCACATTGTTATCGACCTACGTGTGTATTAACAAATCACCTGTGATTACAGCCGACAGATGTAGTGCGTCGGGCTGGGTGGTGTGAGGAAAGGTGTGAGCACAGGCGTTTGAAAACTTCGATATATTGTGACTGACCTATGCGTGACAATATTAATTAGTTACCTGCGATTGAGACAAACAGATGCAGTGCGTCGGACAGGGTGGCGTGAGCACAGGCGTGAGCGAAGGCGTGTGCGCACGCCCGCCGCCGCACAGCGCGCCCCACGCCGCCGCCGTCACCAACCACCGCAACACCCATCTGATGACAAACAAAATAATGAGAACCTTTATTTTACATGAAGAAGAGATTTGGAAAATCTCCGGAAAAATATTTAAGGTCCGGTTTCAATGTTTGAGTTTTCCAGCAATTAAAAGGGAAAATTTACTCACTCCTATCTTGTAGGTAGAGAGTGCCTGTTATATTAGGATCAAAATGCATAATTTTCCCAATAAACCTTAGCGCTCCACACTGAATAAACCGATTACCGATATTCACATTCCCGGCAATTTAAACACCTTTCAGGTGTCACGGCTGTATGCCAACACCGCAGCTGAAACTCGTACTGAAATGTACCTTCATTTTACTAACGTTACACGTTAGGGGCACGTGATTATTAGACTCCGCGTAAATGTCAGAAATATTATCCTAATATCCACCTCATTTGTGAAAACAGTCGACTGCTGAAAACGAGTCCCTAGTTAGAATGAGACCCACAAAATGTCGACAGCTAAATTCCTTACATTTTTGTATGTCACATGCTTTTGTCTCCCTAAAGGTTTCGACACTGAAATTTATGCAGATAAGTACCTACATGATACCTTTTAAGGTCGCAACACATCCTTATTTTCTCGTCAACGATATCGGGGGATGATCCTACAATTCTGATTGGATTGTAACGTACATACGCGGAGGCGAGCTAGTCACACGGTCATAATAATTCGAAGTGACGATTGGTGTTGGTAGATTGGAAAGTGTTTGAGGGTTTAAAGCCACGTAGCGGATCGTGCGGGGTCAGAGGTTGCTGTATAAGTTATGACAGGTCGTAGCCTATCGCCTCCGAACATGATCAATGCGCCCGAATATGTCAACAACGTATTCCCGCAAAATCTAGTAGTAGACGTTGTTATGAAGTAGCAAACTTGTATTACTTTTCAATAATGTACTAGTGTAGGTAAACCTTTTAAATCCGAATAAATATTTGCTGATAATTCACTATTCTATTCAATCATCACAAAATAACCCGGTTCAATAACTGAAGTACGAGTAGGTATATCGTGCAAATTACTTGAACTATTTCAAAATAATTTTGTCTATCGATATTCGATAACAAGGTTAACCACAAGGTTTTAAAACTAAATTAAGCTGAAGTAATGTGATCAAAAGCTATTTGGAGGAGTTCTTTGATCCCTGAATACCTTTTGTATTTGTTTGAATATTGCGATATTTTATTACATTTCAAGGAGCTCATCCTTATTAACTTGTTAATTTTAGACTACGTATATTAAAATAGGAATAATAAAAAACATAGCACGATAACATTAAGTATCATATTTCAAAACCTTCATTAAGAATTAATCCTTTTCAAAGATGTAATACAAAATGATTTCCAAAATGTGTAACTTTAGAAATAATTTTGTATTACAACAAAACAATGTAAAATTAATTATCGTACCAAATTATCCAAAATCTATTACAGTGGGTAAGTTATACGTTCGAAAGTTTCAAGAATTAGCACTTTGTTGTGCCAACAAACTATGAAATACGAACTATACAAGCTTGTTGCTGGTTCAATGTATTTGGCTTCGATTATTTAATGAATCTCAACGCAACAGTTTGGCAAACTTTACGATTAGGAGGTCCGAAGTTTGAGATCTAGTATCCAGTCGGTATTACCTCAAAGCGTTAATACCTATTAGTTATCTGTTTAAATGCCGTAAAAACAAACAATAGTGGAATTGCGACGTATTGTAGAAATTCAATCACCAATCCACCGTTGAAGCGTGATGGATAATTATGGTAATTCCCATTTAGAGCCGCTCGGTGAGGCAGGGTATGGGAAGGCTTATGTTCGACGGTCGGATATTTACCGGTTGACGTAATCTGTAGAAATTAGTGAGCATATGAGATGTACATAAGCACACATACTGGTACACATACACTGAAATTAGTAACTATCTCAAACTAGGATTAATTCCCAACGTTTCTACAGTTCAGATTTTGCACCCATATTTGCAAAGCTTTTTATAAAATTGAAGTTTCGGTATAAAGCTCCAGCATGTTTGTATAAATATGAAATACCAAAAAACTTCGTGCACAATGTGAACGGATAGTCATTTCGAAATAACAGAATAAATAAACATCAAACATTCCCAGGTGTTATTGTTACAATTGCCTACCTTTATTCGTAAATTTTAATCGAATGAAAACAAGTTGGAATTGGTATCGAGCTCAAAGGTAGATAGTCCACAGCTTTGATGTGACAAAGCCGGCGACCGGTCACAAGATACCTACTTGTATAAAAACATTGACTTCCATTAAAATCAAGTGACGCTATCCGTAATTCGATTACTAATTGTCGATAGACATTATCTACTAACGTATATTAAATTACCTACAGTAAGATATTGGGGTTCTTCTAGACAAAAGGCCATGATTACCTGTAACATTTTTTTTTAATTCCTTGAAACATCAGTCAATATAATGTTCCAATATTCTAATTATTATTACTTCAAAACTGGCCGAAATATTGTGCGATATTCCCAAAAATACAAGCTCTTTAAAATATTACAGATACCTTAATGCTTTCAAGTAAAAGGCATTTCATAATTTACCGCCTGTAAAAGATGAAGGGTCTTGTTCAAACATTCCTTTACTGAACCATCATAGTTATTACAAAAGCATTTAAATAGGGAATGTGATTGTTTACCTGAGTCGGAGAGCCGGGGCCATGGGCGGACGCAGGCGCAGCGCCCGGCCCGCCGCGCGCCCTCACCGGAGCCCCGCCATCACGCTACAAATGCCTGTCAACAAATAATTAAACAGTTACTTCATCTACTTCCGTGAACGCACTAATCGCATTACTTCGTCCGCAAATTAATCTCGTGCGATCCTACGTGGGCTTGGGTTTGTTATTTTAGGAAAATTTAAAAATTAAATAAATTTTTAGTTATGTCAACAGGCTTTGCGGTCTTGATCTTTGATGATTTTTTTTTTTTGGTTTGAGTTGCCTGAGGCCAGTTTTCTAATTATTTCCAGGAAAAACTACAACTAACTTTCAAAATTCTTGGAATAACATTATTTTTACGTCGAAATATAGCTCCAGCTCGATGGTTGATAGAGATAATCTCTTAGTTGCCCCTTACGACCTTACGACACCGCGGAAAGAGATGGGTGGGCCCCATTTTAAGCCCGCAAGCACACATCATAAATTATGATACCGTGTATGTTTTTCCTAAAGGGTGAGCAGCTTTTTTAACTACACAAACACGAAATCCGTTGTTTGGAGTTAAAATCACAGCTTTAGCAATAACAAGTTGGATTAAATATTGCCTTAGTACACAATTAGCAACAACTTGTTTACTCTTTCTTTTGCGCAGCTTGTAAACTGTTTCCCCCAGTTAACTTTTACAAGTTGCGAGGAATAATAAGCCTCTAATGACTCTGTTTTTATTTCATTCATTTTTATTTAGTTAACTTTGTAAAATGTTATCTTTTGAATACAAGCTGTTAAACTTATGTAAGTGTTTTATAGAGCAAGAAGATTATTGGATAATACTAGGTTTTACAGATTTTCAAAAGTTATTTAACAACCCCGACTACAATATCTGCGAGGATCGGTTCTGACATGGCAAATAAAAAGCACATGCAAATTTATAAAATATATTACCCAGTCTTTCACCAAGTGAAAGAAAAATGCACATATTCAAAATTCAATTATGCTTAAACGGAAATTGAAAATGTCGAGATGATGGGTCCGCTATCGGCCGCGGCCCACTCCCTCCGCGCGTAAGTTTTTGATTTGTAACTGTCTCGCGACTCATACTAGTTTGACAGGTTTCACGACTACTATGTGGCCTTTACTATAATTAAATTTAACCGCTAATTCGATCAAATACATGACAGGTGGACTGCACGTACAATGTAAGTACCTACATACTGTCTGAATTCAAAGTAGTGTTCAATTCAAGAGACATGAAAGCCATCAAATATCTTCTCCCACTCTAGGGTGAAGCTAGAGGCGTGTTAGACTTTTACTGACTGAAACCCACCTATGTTCCTTAATTTGCGTTTTGCGTTATTAGGTATTCTATCCTACACAACATGGTGGCCTTTTTCAGAAACATAACGAACTGTATTAAATTGCTCTGAGTACCATTTCGACGAAAGGCAAACAGCACGCTACGCGTCGTTGAGATTTTGTCACATTTTTACTTTAAAAACTAGGAACAATTTAAACAAATGACAAACCTATTGTATTTTATATGAATTTGTAGAACAAGACAGTTTTTATTAAAGATCATCTAAACTGAAAGAATCAAAAGGTTCACCACTTTAATAAATAAAATATAAAACCCGTAACAAAATACTCCCAAATGAAATAAGACGAAACGTTGCCAAGAATAAAATACAAAGCGCCACTTTCCAGAGTGTAGTCGAAAATAAAGCGGTGGGAACAGTGAAAGACCTACGATAAAGGCATACACGTGATGACACCCGTCTGAAGAGGTTCCTTGTAATACAAAACGCTTTGAATAATGTACATGTTGCATGCCAAAAACTTAAAATTGTACGAATATGTTTTGTGCTTCGCGTGGAGATTTCCTGCAAAGAATCGTCCCCCGGAGCGCCATTACCCCGCCCAAGAAAGACGCATACGCTTTTAAACTAAACCACGCTTAAATTGCTCGCAAAACAAATTATACTTTTTATAGAATACACTGGAGGATAGACCACCGCCACTAATCATGCAGGAGAAAGCAATTTAAGAGATAAAATATAAAGTTATGTAGGCACCTATAAATTAAGAGCCATATTAAAATGTGTTGGAAAATAGCTGGGGAAAGACTTTAAAAATATGTTACTTTAAAGAGCTTAACGCTATTTGTGATTCCGCTAAAAATGAATCTAGGGATGAAAATTAAATTGTTTTTATTTCAAATGTAATCACGCTAATATTATGAAGGCGAAAGTTTATATTTGTGTGTGTGTGTGTGTGTATTTTACGTTACTTCTTCACTCTAAAACGGCTTAACGGATTTGTATGAATTTGGTACACGGGTAGAACATGCCTGCGATTAACACACACACTTTTCATCCCAGGTGTATGTTTAGTTTATTTTATTTTAATAAGTAGGTACAGTGACAGACTACAGATTAAGACAATCAGTACAGTTAAAACAACATACAGTACATAAATCTGAAGTCCAATTATTACTGTACAAAGCACTCAAAGTTTAATATGCTTCAGAAACAGAAAAGACACAGTTATATACCCTTTGGTTAATTTTCGGTTTTCTCTGAGCAAAACCACAGTGCTCAATATTTTCATAGCCCTCTAAACATATAATATATGTTATATACGAGTATGATATGAATAACATACAGTTATATTCAAAGTATTTCCTCTTTCCTCAAACTATCAAGTAATATTTTTATCTACGTTTTTTTAGGTAAAGGGGCATAGCTAGTTTAACATTAACATAAATCACGAGCGGCATTATCCCTTCGCGTCCATGTTTTTATTTGACCGTCACCTGAGAACTAAAACAATGATTTCTTTTTCTCTCATTTTATCGGCTTTTCGGCCCGAAAATTGTATTTGCCTAAGTGGATCTTTTATCACTTTAGGTACTTCAGGGTGTAACTGATATGTAGTAAAATTTGTCGTGTACTAGCACTTTGACCGCGACTTCGTTCGTGATAATATTGTCATAAAAAATGTAACACCTTTAAACCAATAATTACAGTTCATTTTATTCATTTAAGTATTTTTTTATTTATTGACTAAAACTACACCTGTGTCCTTCAGTTGCCCTTTGCGTTCTAGGACTACGGGTTTCCTTTTCAGAAATTCTCCGCGATCCTAGCTAGCGGGCATCGGCCCATCTCCTTGAGGAGCGCGTACGTGGATAACTACGCGTTATTGACGACTGGGCTCGGTCCGATCAATTACCGGACGACCGGACGGCAAGCTACCCATTGCTCGACGTCCGTAAGCCCGCGTCTACCGTGCCTGGTAGTCGGGGTCAGAATTTCGGCGGCTGGGGCGTGAGGACATTCGTTCCCTCACGCGTACGGCCTCCTCCTTCGCTAGCATTACTGCTTCACAGAAGGAGGCCACCGCCTGACATTCCTCCTCGCTTCGTACCATAGCCCGAACCAGGGCCCGACGCGAGAGGTCGCTGCCGCCGATGCGGGCTCACCTACACCGTATGCTCCACCGTGTCCTCCGTCCACACTATGATGACACCCGGGTATTCATTTACGTTAGAATTTGAGGCAAGTTTTAAGTTCATTAACCCCAGCAATAAGAATCCTCCGTACCTACAGTCTTTAACACACCCTAAATCGCCAGTTTTGAAAAATAAATAATATAGATTATTGTGATCAAGACACTTCATGGATAATAATGGATTTTATGCAACTTGCATCTGAATTTTTAAGTGTCCTTGTAATCCCTAAAATTGAAAGCAAGAACCTACCTCAGGCAAGAATACAAAGAGTAACTTAAGGAACACAGGTGGGTTTTAGTCAGTTTGACGCGCCCTCTCGCTCCACCCAGAGCGGAAGAAGTTATTCAATGATTTCCTATCTAAAACAAAGAAGGTACCTCACCTGTTTATCGGCTGAAAACTTGTCTAATTAACCGCGTTATATGTACTACTAGCTTCCCTCTTTGAGAAGTGGTTGGAGAGGCGTCTCGACGTCCTCGCCTTCCGCAACATGCAGGTCCTCAACGAACATGGTAAGCTCGGAAGGTTCTTGCATCGGATTCAGGCGGAAGAAATGCCTGGGTGTCACCGTTGTGCGGACCAACTGGAGGACACGGTAGAGCATACGGTGGAGGTGTGCCCCGCCTGGGCGGCCGTTTCCTCGTGGGGGTGATCGGCGGCGGTGATGATGGTCCGGAACGAGGGACATGGGTGGCAGTCGTCTCCTTCTGCGAAGCAGTAATGCTAGCGAAGGAGACAGCCGCACGCGGGAGGAAATGGACATCCTCACGAACCGAGCTCGAGTCGTTGACATCGTGTAGAGTTCTCAAAGAGATGTCAGCAAAACCTTAAGAACCCACTAGCCCAGCAGGGCCGATGCCAGCTAGGACCATGGGATGATTTCCGAACACAAAGCTCAACTGAAGGAATATAGGTGTGGTTTTCAGTCAGCCTGAACGAGCTTCCAATCCGTCCTAAAACGGGAGAAAATGATTCCCAACCATAAAAAAGATACTACTAGCACACCAGCTATAAGCACTTACGTAGGTACATACCTAATGTTGTTAATTTCGGTGTATGGTCTTTCTGTGGCAAGGCAAGATCAAGCTGAAATCAATGTGTGAATCAGCAGGCACGACTCAAAATTGCTATCATTCACTGGCATTAAGATTACTTACTGTAAACTTGAATTTCGTCATCTTATAGATATTTTACGAACTAAATTCCTATTTTATAGTCGTATTTATCCCTTTTATTGCATGATAACATGTTCAAAAGCTTTTAAAATGTCTATAAAATACCACGGGATGGCAAATATTACATGTTCCTTCGTAAATGTTAGTATGAATAGTTAGAATGGATTCTGTGGGTTACTTCACGTACCTAATGGTTGACAATTGATGTTAAATCTCATGTTCTATCGTTTTATAAAAAGACTAGTTGACCCGGCGAAGTTCGTACGTCAATGAATGTTGTGATACATTTTACCGAAACTGTCAATTTATAATGACTGGCATTGTCAGAACCAGCATAATTCATTTTTGAATGATATTTTAATTAGAGATGGCGTTGTAATCGGATTTTTTTTCGTGAATTTTTTCTCACTGTTTAAACCTTCCTTGGACTGTCACATATTTCAAGATCTTAATTAGTCAAATCGGTACAACTAACCGTTATCGAATTTTAGCGAGACTAACGAACAGCTATTCATTTATATATATAGATAGATAATTTATGTAAGATATGTTCTAAAAAATGTACAATCAGAAATCAGTAACATTTATTTCAAATAGACCAATTACAGGCACTTTTGAATTGTCAAAATGTTGGTCAATCAAAAAAAAAACAAGTGAAGCTAAATTGCACGTTCCAAAGCGTAGATCTCTATGGAGAAGAACGTGCAAAAAACTCCATGGACGCTCTTTTAAATCATATTATGAGTTCATCAATCTTGGTTACATATTTCTTGTCGCTTCTAATATGTGAGCACAATGTAGATAAGTAATAATAATCACTATTATTATAAATCATTATTGAAACCATCGATATCGCATAACACTTACTTTAATTCTGACGTTCATCATGAAGTAGCGAATAAAATAAGGTGTCGTAATTGTGAAAATAATATAATTTTAGTTGCAGTTTTTTTTTAGGTGGGTAATCATCCAATGACTTTTCGCGTCCTGGGGCGGAGTGGGAGGGCGTGTCAGACTTTTACTGACTAAAACCAACTCCTATGTTCCTTCTTTGCCTTTCGTTACAGGACCGCGGGTTTTCCTTTCAGAAGCGAACCCATAGCCCCAGAAGGCTTCCTACGGTTTGCTGACGTCTCTTTCCGGACGGTTACCGGACGGCCGGACGGCGAGCTGCCCATTGCTCGCCGTCCGCAAGCACACGCCCATAGGCGTAGGCGTAAGATTGAAATCGGGCTCGGGATCCAGGCTGCTGGGGCGTGAGGAAATCCGTTCCCTCACGCATGCAGCCGCCTTCTTCGCTAGCATTACTGCTTCGCAGAAGGGGACGACCACTTCTCATTCCTCCTCGCTTGGTTACAGATTTAGCTCACCTATTTACTGAACATTGGAAATAAGAAAGTCCCTGGCCTAGGTAATACAAGAAAGATAATTGTCCAAATATTTTGTGAACTGACAGAATCTTATCAAGGTTATGAACAAAGGATCAAGCAAAATAGACCCTAGAACAGCGGTATGAAGCATTGACATATCAATTAACCTTTCATATCCACCAACAGGAAGGTCGCTATAGAAACGTTGTTATAATGTTACCTACAACCTGTCATGCACAAGCCCAATGGATCCAAGTACAATTTGCCTTCAAATTTAGTTGGGCAAATGTTTGATGTTCGATATATCTTACTAAATTTTATGTCTGCCAGTGTAGTGGACAAGTTTAATTGGTTCCCGGCAGTGGACGATCAATCATAGCAGTGGCGGGTCATGTCGGCGCACCAATAGCGCCCGCCATGATATGTGGACGCTCTCAGCCTATATACCTCAACATTTTCACCATTAAATATTCTCAGCGCTTTGAGAACTCAGAAAAATTAAAATATTAAATCCACGGCCACGCAATATTCGTCGAAGACTTTTCAAACATGGCCTTTGAACTACCCAACTAATTGTATAAATAGAGCTGTGTTTATGACAAGAGAAAATATTAGCAAAGAGAGCTTCAAAGTATAATGTTATAAAAGAAAATATAAACGGATACGACGCTACTTATAAATATATAAACATATTATAAGCTTTTGAAACGGTCACAGCTTTGTAAATAAAGGGAACATTATTTTGCATAATGATGTCGATATCAACACAAACAACCTACATACAACAATAAGTTCGTAATATTTTTGAATCACTCAATTTAGGTACTTATTTCTTAAGAAAATACTGCCAATGAAAAACTGAAATCTTTTTTTCAAAGTGAACATCCGATCCTGATTAAAGAAATATTGAAAATATACTTTTAATTTCTCTTCTTCTCGATTAACTTTGCCTTAAAAAAGAATTAAGATCTGAAATAGTATCTAGGTAGGTACAAGAGGTACCTACCTATCAATCAGGTAATTATTATGAAACAAAGACAGTTGGTAGACAATACATCTTTTGTACTTTGCATGATTAATAAGCTTTAATATGCAACAATAGTTCTTTAATTTTAATGGAAAACGTATAAGGGTTACAAAATAATAATTAAAGTAAAAGTCCTACTAAAATTATATGATTGTGATAGTTTAGCTATTTGTTAATCCGTCACGCGTCAAACGACTAAACTTATTGGGATGAAACTTGGCACACGATTAGGCTTAGATTAGGAGGAAAACGATCCGGATAGTATGTTCCCATGGATTAATATCAACATTCGCATGGATGAAGCCGATGGCAACAGCTAAAGGTATACTTGCCGAAGATAATGTATTGTGTTCGAGTTGTATGTCATAAAAGTACTTCTAATCTGTTTTGTATAACATTATACTTTGAAAGGTTAAACGTTTACAAATGTCTGTCTGTCAATATAGCTTAAGATAAGGTTTAGTTTAATTTACTTTTTTGTTGAAAAATTAAATTGTAAAATAAAATAAATATCTGCCGAATATGTTGAACTTTGTCTGACTTTCTACTGGAGGTTGGAAAGGGCATTAACTGACTTTTAGTCGACCTATTGGGCCCCCTTCTATCTTTTACAGCCTAGCAAAAATCATAAACCTGAGATTTTAAGGCTCAGTTACTAGGCAGAAAGTTATCGCAAATACCAGACTAGGGGGATTCGGACTCGCACGCAAACGGTTCCGAACGAATCGTATTTTTTTAACATGTTATTTTAAAATTTCCTTTCCTTATCTATAAATAAAGAACCGTTTTCTGTATTTAACTTTAAACTCAAGAAAAACATTTGATACCCTCACAATAAGCCCTTTCATTTGATATAAGAGTCAGTTTTCGAGGAAATGTTTTAAAAAAATGTTTTTTTCGCACTCCGATTAGGTTCAAGATGCCAAGCATATCACCCTCAAGTTTTTATTTTATTTTTATTACAGCAAGGGCTATTTTTCTTTCCTATTTCGTCACGGTCAACGGTGTTTTTTTTAAGCAATAAGGCGGATATTTTTAAGGTTAATATTTAATGAAAATTCAAAAATATTTGTAATTCTATTTTTGATATTAGGATGTATAACGGTTTGATACCTTTGCCGGGAAAAGTATATTAAATATGTCTATGGTCTTTACCTACGAAATTGCCGTTTTTTAAAACGGGTTGCTTTGGATTGACTTGGAATTATAAGTTCAAATAAACTTTAGATTAAAGGTACGTTATTTTTTTTTTCTTTGTGATTTAAAATTGATTGATAATGTTTTCTGCAATTGTGACTATTTAGATAAAGCCATAGTAAATTATCTTCCGTCTGATCATAGTGGACAAACGGTAGCTTTTAAGTCTCACGCAGCCTTGTAAAAAACTTTAATTCAATTTAGGCCAATTACAATTGGCAAATTAACAAAATTTAATAGTAACTAAGAAAATAAGTTAAATGTTCTGGGCCATGATATTGATGATGCAAATAAATTTTATGATAATTTCTTTTCAGTGGTACTCAATGAATTTAATACAGCTTTTCAAAAGAAGTCGAAAAATATTTTCCCTAAGTTTGTATTTAGTGACTGGGCGACTAAAGGTATTAGGGTAAGTAGGGAAAAACTATATGAGCTGTACGGCCTTAAGCCATTCTTCAACACTGAAACCTTTAATAAATATGTAAATAGATATTCTAAACTTTTCAGAAAGATTTGCAAGGTAGCGAAAGCCCTGTACATTAGCAATAAGATCAAATCGGCAGACAATAAAATAAAGACTGTGTGGAAAGTTATTAATAGTGAAACTGGTAGGAATAAAGTACGCAATACGGATTTTTTATTGGAGACTTCACATGGTCCCAAAAGATCTAACATAGAAGTAGCCCAAGAGTTTGTGAATTATTTCACCGATATACCTCTTAGGACTACGGAAGCTCTAAATTCCTCCCCTGAAGCTTCAGTTGCTTTATTGAAAGCAAACTTGCCAGGCTGTCCGGTTGAATTTCAATTCAAACATATAAACCCTTTGACAGTCATAAAGGCTTTCCGGCAAATAAAAGTCAAATTAACCGAAGACCTATGGGGAATGTCTGTTAAAGTATGCGCATCTATAATTGAGACCATAGCACCATACTTAGCTTTAATATTTAATTTGTGTGTGGACCAAGGAGTCTTTCCAGATATAATGAAGTACAGTAAAGTTATACCACTTTTTAAATCTGGTGACCATAATGACACTAATAATTACAGACCTGTATCAGTATTGCCAGTTTTCAGTAAGGTGTTTGAAAAAGTTATGCTTAATCAAATGCTTTACCATTTTAACAGCAATAAAATCTTTCATGATCAGCAGTATGGTTTCACCAAAGGACGTTGTACGACTGACGCTGGAGTCACTTTATTGAAACATATATTTGCAGCGTGGGAAGAAGCCCAAGATGCGATAGGAATTTTTTGTGACCTCTCAAAGGCTTTTGATTGTGTTAATCACGAAACCTTGCTTTTAAAGCTAGAACATTATGGACTAGGTAAACTTGCACTCAGCTTGGTGAAATCTTATTTAATTGACAGGCAACAGCAAGTTCAGATAAACGGTGTCAATTCTCCGGGTTTGAAAGTCAAAATGGGTGTACCACAAGGCTCAATATTAGGTCCTTTCCTCTTTTTAGTATATATAAATGATCTACCGCATCTATTAAAAAAACAACCACATATTGTATTGTTTGCTGACGATACGTCGTTAATTTTTAAGATCAATAGACGTTCCACTAATCTTGATGACGTAAACGATGCTTTACAGCAAGTCCAAAACTGGTTTACTGTTAATAATTTAGTATTAAATGGAAAAAAAACTAAGTGCATAAGATTTGCGTTACCGAATGTTAAAAGTAATTACTCCGACATAGTATTGAACAGGGAGAAACTCGAATTCGTCGAGAATACAGTTTTCCTAGGGATCACGCTTGACTCGAGACTACAATGGGGTCCTCATTTAACATCTCTGGCAGGTCGGCTTAGTTCAGCAGCATATGCTGTCAGAAAAATCCGTCAATTTACTGATGTGGATACTGCGCGACTAGTTTATTTCAGTTACTTTCATAGTATCATGTCTTACGGTATTTTGCTATGGGGACGGGCTGCAGATATAGAGTCTATTTTTATTCTGCAGAAAAGAGCTATCAGAGCCATATATAATCTTCGCAGACGCGATTCTCTTAGGGAACTATTTAAGGAAATAAACATCCTGACGGTCCCTTGTCAATACATTTATGAAAACATTATGTATGTTCGGAAAAATATTCATCTTTTTACTAAGATAAGTGACAGGCACAATTTTAATACTAGGAACAGAAACAAATTAGATCAACCTCGGTTCAGATTGGCTAAAGTACATAGTTCTTTCATGGGGTACTGTGTAAAATTTTATAATAAAATACCAGTTGAGATTCTACAACTAAATGAGTCCAAATTTAAAGCATGCATTAAACGCACACTATGTAGACAAGCGTATTATAAACTGGAAGATTATATCCTTGATAAAAGCGCTTGGCTAAATGCCGGTCCTACTCCGCAGCCACAGCCACTTTTACCTTCAAATTAGTTTTTTTTTATAATTTTGGAAGAGATAATGTTCCCCTTTTTGTATTGTTGTTTTCGAAATGTTTTTTTTATTTTATTTTATTGGTTTATTTCAATAGAGCTTATGATAATTTATTATCTTTTGTATTTGGAAACAATAGCATTGTATAATGTAGAAGCACTTTGTTTTTCAAGTTTTGTGAATGTGAAGTACCATGGAGCATTTTTATTAGGTTACAACTTGTTTGTCATTACGAGCATGGCAGTTGAGAGTTTGTCATGCTCACTCAAATGTCTCGCTGATGGTGGCGCGTGTTATTGGGTCATTCGGTTCCCTTCAAAATGGTTGAACTGAGTGGGGCTGATGCACGCGTCATGCTCGTGAACGGGTGCCGTCAGTTGAGACTGGTCATCTCTTAGCTGCCAGTGACTTAATTCAATTTCTATTTTTTTTTTTAATAAGTTTTTATTTTATTCTTTTAATTATTATTACTTATCTACATTGTGCTCACATATTAGAAGCGACAAGAAATATGTAACCAAGATTTATGTAACTCATAATATGATTTAAAAGAGTGTCCATGGAGTTTCTTGCACGTTCTTCTCCATAGAGATCTACGCTTTGGAACGTGCAATTTAGCTTCACTTGTATTTTTTTTTTGACTGACCGACATTTTGACAATTCAAAAGTGCCTGTAATTGGTCTATTTGAAATAAACGTTTCTGATTTCTGAATTGTGATCTGTGATTTTTGAAATTAGGTATTTTCGTTGAGTTTTGTATTTTCTGTAATATCGCAGTATTTATAACCATGAAAGCTAATACTAAGCTAATCAATACACCGGCTCGAAAACCCGCTCTTACCCCTAGATTTCCCACCTCAAAAAAAATCCTAGCGATTTTAGGCACGCAGTTCACTGTTTTCCGCAATAGTGTGGAAAAGTGAGGAAGCTCACCCCCGCCACAATTTATTATATTTATTGTATTAAGCTGGGCGGTCAACGCCCGTTTATTTACATCTTAGTAATTTTATTGAAAAAAACGTCTCGATAGAATTCCGCCGTGGTCGCAATGACAAAGTTTCTCCACTTGTATCAAAATGTACTATTTTTTTTACTTTTTTGTTTTTCCCCCAACAGTGACCCCATATTCAACAATTAAGTATTTGTTTACTACGTGTCCTTGTGTCATGTGTCCGTGTTTAGGGCACAAAAGTTACGTGTGTGTACCAAATTTCAACTGAATTAGTTTACTAGATTCGGAGCAATTTGGATGTGACAGACTGACCGACACACCCACGACTGACTTTCATTCAATACTGAGGAACCCAAAAAGGAGTCAAATTTAAAAACTACCTGTTAGCCGCTGTGATTTGTGGAATGGAATGATTTTTTTAAAACCAATCGCATCACTCGACTTGCATTTGATTTATGACGTATCGATAATTAAGTTAATCTGAAATCTGGGCGAAAGTAACTGTATTGTAACTCATATCTATTTTCACGTTTCTGCACAGTGTATTTAATACTAAACAAGAATATTAAAACCACTAGCATTTTGATTTAAATCAATCGATGTAAGCCGTTTAGTCTCTAGAACTGCGACATTATCCCAAAAAAGAATCCCAAATCAAATGAATTCTCAAGCTCTAGGTGGAGAGAGAGGGAGTGTAACACTTTTACTAACTGAAACCCAATATTCATTCAGTGGCCCTTTTCGAGGGCTATAGTAGCTCTTTCAAACGGATGTATGGTGTGGCGAGAATGAATAAAATGAGAAATGAGTATATTAAAGGAAGTTTGAAAGTGGCGCCAGTACTGAAAAGTTGAAAGGAAATCGGTTCTCTTGGTATGATGATGTGAAGAGGAGGAATGAAGCGCATATTACTAAAAGAGTTCTGAGTGAGTATACATGTAGATTGGATGGATTGTGTAAGGAGTTGATATGAAAGAAGAGGGAGTTAGTGATACTTTGACGGGTGACAGGACAGAATGGAAGAAAAAAACGTGTTGCGCTGACCCCAAGTAATATGGGATGAGGGCAGGAAGAAGAAGAAGAGTAACTCTTTCAAACACGCAACCCTGGCAAATCTGTCCTAACTGGCTCCGTCAAATCTTGCTGACATCTTTTTGAGGCACGCGTGGAACACAACATGTCATTGGTCCTTACCGGACAGCGAGCTACCGTCTTGCTCGCCGTCCACAAACCCGCACATACGGTGGCCGAGAATCGCTCTGCGACTCTTGACAGCCGGGGTATCTCCGGCGGGAGCGTGAGGCTTGCCTCCACCTCACGGTTTCGGCCGCCTCCTTTGCTTGCATTACTGCTTCCCAGAAGGAGATGACCGCCTCCCATTCCCTCTCGCCGAGGTCGCCGCCACGAAGACATGGTGGTGCTCCATCCAAACGGGGCAGACCTCCACCATACGAGTCACCGTGTTTTCCGGGTGATCCGCACAATGGATGACACCCGGGAGTTTATTCCCGCCGAAACCGACACAGAAATTCCAAAACCTGTGAACCATTTCAATATACCTACCTAAGTTTAAAACGTAAACCGCTCTGTTTCAAAATGAAAATTTTAAGCTCTCAATTTATATAATTACTATTTCAATTAAACTAATTGTGTAGACTGTAGACAGTGAGTATATGAAAACTTACCAAGTCTCCAAGTATTCTTTCAAGACATTCATGAAAAATTGATAATGATGCGACTCTGTAAATTAAATTCTAAGACTAATTTGCGTTTTCAAAACTTTCTACATTAGTAGGTTTATATCATTAGAATTAAGGACTTTTGTCTAAGTGAATTTGCGTTAATTATTTAAAATAACAAAATTCAACTTCAAATTTTTCAGAAGATTTTACTTTATAAAATCTTTTGTATATTGTGAAGATCACGAGAGATACACAGGGTTTGGCGGGTTGCACACAGTCACATAATTTGGAAACTTGGCAAACTTTGCTTGTGGGGTGCCCACTTTGTAATTTACGAGTTTAGTATTACGACATTGTCTCAAATTGCTTTGTAATTTGTAATCGTCTCAGTGGTCTAGGAGTATTCTTAGGACTGGCTCTGAAGACTGAGGTTGTGAGTCTTGGATTTTCTAAAATTTGGAGATTAGATAAATTAGTATTCAGCCGGTGTTCTTTCAGGAATTGTTGATATAACTACAAGGATGGAAGAGTTAGATGAAGACAAAGAAGCTAGTTTCTTGTAGAAACTGTTACTGCTAGTTAGTTTAATATCGCCGTCATGCTCTGATTGTTATAGTCTAACTTCTGCCAGCGGCTTTGCACACGGAAAGTCAAAAATTATCCCAAACGAAACATACTACCGAAGTAAAAAGTATCCTATGTCCTATTCCAGTATATAGTTTACCCATGTGCCAAGTTTCATCCAAATCCATTCAGCTGTGTGAGCCGAAGAAGTAACAAATATATATCGCACCTCCGCTCAAATAGGTTCACAACTCAAAAAATGTTATCTTTGCTTTATTTGCTAATAATAATGCTTTTAAATTCAGAATTCATCATACTTTAAGCTCAGATAGTGTTATATTTGTAGTTCAATTATTTGCCCACAGGTGGCCCATTTTTATTTTTATCTATATGTTGCGTGTCATCCCATAATTTGATTTTTGAGTTGAGACACTATTTGAGCGGAGGTGTTGTATATACATCCACATTCATCTTATATATACTAGTGCGATGATTAGTGATCGGAGGATTTGATGAGTGCCACCTACTGGGCCCAAACAGTTTAACGAGTTTACCATCGAATCGAAAAGAAGAAGAAGAAGTGATCATTACATTCTTCTTTATTTGTAGAAATGGGACAGAAAACAATATGATTATTTAAAATGTATCCTCCTTAATTAAAATGCCACTCAGAAATTCATAGCAATCATCGTGCTACCTAACCATTTCAGTAAGCCTACCCGAATACAATTCATCATACTCTATTAATAAACATTCCGTCCATTCTAACCGACTAATTAGCAGATACAAAACACAGCAATTATCTCTAAAACGTATGACGGAAACAATTTATACGTTAAACAATATGACGTTGAAACAAATGTAACAGAGGTAAAATTGGGTAAAATTGTTTTCGTTAACTGGTGTCGGGACCGCGGAATGTTTCCATTATCCCGAGATAAACGAGATGTTAGATGTTGACACATATAATCTTATACAAGACGAGTATAAGATTACATGTGTCGGCTAATAATACCCTGCCCTTCCGAACAGAACTTGCCAAAACATTACTCGAAAATAAATAATACAAATCACATTTTCGCAATACGTTAAAATGATGTTAGGTACGTTTTTACATGTGTGATCAGTAGCTTGCTTAAAAGCATTGTCTATAAAAACATTGGTTATGGTGCAAAGAAGCTTTTTTTTAAATTAAGGACCATAAACTGAATCGAATGGTAGATACATACAATAGAACTTTTATTGATATCGATATTTTTGTATGCTCCAAGTCATTAAACATAATGTAATTAAATTTTTGTCTGATAATTGTATAATTTGAATCTATTTAATTTTATGTTGTATTGTTTTATTATGTTATTAGTTTATGAATTGAATTGATGTAAATATATGATTTTGATGTTTTTATTATTTTTTGTGTTTTGATATTTTAATTAACTATTTATTTTGAATTTATTTAATAATTTAGTAATGTCATTATTTAATTAATCAATAATATTGCTCGTTTAGTGTCACTCATTACCAAATTTTTTTGTTAAAATACGGATAATGCAATGGGCCGCAATATTGTTAGATACTACTTACATAATTTATTTTTAATGTATACTGTGACTGTCAATTGTCTCTAAATAAACAAAATAAAATAAAATAAGTTAAAAAATCCTACATTTAATATTATTATTGATTCTAGATTTAAATTTTTACACAAAAAGTTTCGTGAACTTTTTAACCGTGTACCTTAAGTGTCGCCACAATCAACGATCCTGTGCGTCTCGTATCCATCGGATTCCAGCAATGTTGGAGATGAAGACATGATATTAAAATTAATTACAATTTACTTATAGAAATGTACCGATAAGATAGCAAACTACGTGCACAAGAGTCCAGCCAATATTACCTTAATAAAAAATATTTTTTGAGTTGCTGATGCTCACCTAACAAAAAACAAGTAGATATCGATATCTCTGTATCAAACATTTTTATTTTTGATCTTTTTTTTTACTATTGATAGGCTCACGATTGACCACTATCTCACCTGATGGTAAGCGATGATGTGGCTCACTGGGGCATCATCCCGACTCACTGGGGCATCATCCCGACTCATTGGGACATCATCACACCGACTCACTGGAGTATCATCCCGACTCACTGAGACATCATCACCCTGAGTCGGAATGATGCCCCAGTGAGTACTGGGGCATCATTCCGACTCACTGGGACAACACCACCCCGACTCACTGGGGCATCACCGCAGACAGTTCCGACCCACTGGAACCAACCTAACACTGGCCTGGCAGGCATCAAGCACCATCGATCTCCGATCTCCGGAGGGGAGTGATGTAGCCACATCTATGACATCACATAAGAACTAATCCTGCATCGCGCAATCAAAGTTCTCCGCGAGATTTTAACGTATAGAACAGCCCGAAATCATCTACCGGGCAGTTTCCCACCAGACATAAACTTTGTCTGGTCAGAGGATCCTCCCTTTTCAACGGAGGTTTGCGGGACTTTACTCTCTGTTCCGCTTACCTCCAAAGTTTGTTTATTACGCTTTCATGCCTAAATTACTCGACCAATTATCATGAAATTTCGCATATACGTTGACAGGGGTACAGAAAAAACGGGGTACGATGGCACAATCTCAGTGCTAAGTCTCCTCCTTGAGTAGTTAAGAGAGGTGCCACTGCGTCCTCATCTTCCACCGTATGCTCTACCGTGTCAGAATGGTGATACGCAAGCGTATCTGCCGCCTGAACCTGAAACAGGAATCACTCAAACTTGCAATATTCGGTGACGTCCTGCATCATGCGTGAGGTGAGGTCACCGTGGTGCCTCACCAGGGACACCTCAAAGCCGCGCGATTGTGGAGTGCCCAGAAATATATTCCTTATTTTTGACTTTTATGAAGGTGAAGCCGTTGTCAGAAGCTAGCATCCTTTAACTAAGATTAAGTGACTTTGTCGGAGCTTAAAATGGTAACGGCCGTCAAATATTAATGATTTCTTTGATTAAATTAGACGCACAAGAAGATATTGGAAACCATTTACCTGCATGAGGTAAGATAATAAAGGCTCTTAGTAAAATTAAACCAAAATACCATTACAAATACCGGTTCATAAGCTGTCACTTCATAAAATAACTTCGTTTAAAAATGTAACAAAGGTAAAGGCTCCATTGGCACTTAAAAAAATAAAGTTGCGGCTGTATAAAAATATTTTTCATAAAACGTCGCGAAACTTGACACTTTACGCCTCCCTATATATACGGGGTTCGTAATTCTTGGGTGAGTGTGTGCGTGGAACTTACGTATGAAGAGCGACGTGCGGTAGCGGCGCGGCACGGCGCAGTGGAGGCGCGGGTTTACGACGTATTGTCGCGAACACAACACAAATCTTCCCTAGGGCGCGGGCGTAGTGTTCCCACCTCGGGCTCGCGCCTCGCAAGCCGACCGGCTCCCCATTATCATTCAGGCCCGAAAAGCTTTTAAAACACTCTTAATTTTATTGCAGTTCAGAAATTCTGAATCTGTAATTCCCAAAAAACTGATTCTATGTACCTACAACTGGCAAAGCGTTTCCATGTTTTGCATTTTATTAATTTATTCAGTTACATTTGTGTTGTTTCGTGCCACGTTCTAAAAAAAGTATTACAAACTGTTGCCAGTTACTAGTTTGTAGGTACAGTGGCTTGGTCAGCAACTAAGTTGTCAAAGTACACTAAGTAGGATTTCCTGTTACTAACTGTTGTTTAAAGTCCTTAAGTGGGTTACTTGTAGAGTTGTAGCCAGTCTATTTCATCACAAATACTCCAAAATTAAATTGGAAATGGCACGTGACAGTGGCGGTACAGGCTTTGGTATTCGTGTACCTGTTTGTCTCTTCAACTAAATTTTAACCGGTGAGGGAAGCAGCCGCTAGCCGTCAGGCAGCTAGCTAAAGAGTTTCGACAGGGACATAGTTATGACACGAATAACTGATGGACGTCGTCCTCTCCTCATCACTTGATTAACATTCAGAGTAGCTCGCGACTCGCAGCTCGGCATTCTTGTAACAATACCCGCGCACAAAATAAAAGCTTTGCACGTTCACTCGCTGAAAGGCAGACTTCCCCAACTTACGTCATTCCAGTTTCCCGTAGTTGTAAAACTTTATCGAAAACAAAACAGTGGTACCTATTGTCAATTGTAAAAGACTCTCATACATACTTTTGAACCATTTTGAACAGTGGAACGAGTTATTTATCAGATGTTTGAACGAAGTCGGAGTGAAATCAGATTTATTGCACGGAAGCCACGTCCTTGTGGGGACTCGTAGCGGCGAAGCGTTGGAGACGCATCAAGTTGTTTCAAGACACTAAGTTATCTTGCATTCTGAAGGAAAATACGAGGCGGAAAACGGAATGTCGGTCTGCTACACATATGTACGTAAGAAAAAAGGCTTTCTTTTTAATAAAATCCCTGAGGTGAAAATACAAAAACGTGTTTAAAGTACGCTGCGGGAGCCACAAGAATGGCGAGATTCTCTAACGCTCGTTAATTTTAGTTGGGTATTTAATTTGTACTGTAGGTACATTTTACCCCCAGCATTTAACCTATGACGTAGAATCGTAAAATTCGTTATTGCCTATTCCCTTCCCTTTATTGTTTGCGCGTTTAGAGTTGCCATTGTCACCCGAAAGCTTATTAGCCGCCATTACTTTCCTCTGTCGGCGCATTTATATTTTAATTAAAGGACGCTCTCCAAAAAAGTGACCAATAAAGTGTTTATATTAACAGTATAGTAAATATATTTTTTTATTCATATAAATCAGTGCTTGACCGCGATCCCACCTGATGGTAAGCAGTGATGCAATCGTTGATGGTGAGGCGCACTAGTTTATTAGGAGCCTATTCACTCCAAGCCAAATATTGAAATAATACAAATAACATTGAACTAATAGATCAACGTTATTTTTATATATAAAGTAGGTAGTATAATAATATGTTTTAAATGTCAAGGTAGATAATTTGTCACAATTTATTAATATATTTTACAAAAACAAAGGTCAAAGCATTGCTCTATTAGCTAAATGAAAAACAAGATAGTTATTATGAAGTCTATTTCCTCTGCATAATATATTATGACATAAATTATGAGAAACTACAGAAACTCTTGAATACTAAGACATTGGAATCAAATAGAACTTTTAGAACAGAATCAGAAACATGATAATTTACTTCAATTGAAATGCAGAGAATTCACATTTAGTCGTTGATGAAACAGCACGTCTAAATCCCTTGTGAACTTTTTTTTTTAAATCTTATAAATATAAAGAAAAGTTTGTTTAATTGTTTCTAAGAAACTCTGACAATGTAATTTAAAACATTTACGAATGAGCGGGTATGTTGGTGAAAGGCTAGCTTGATGAAAAAGTTTCGAGGAATGAACACAGACAGACAAACAGACCCTTAAATCTCACCATCAAGAGATTTTCCGTATCTTTTTATTGCGGAACCTTATACCTACAGATACAACAGTTGTTTAGAAGGCACCTATCTAAAATAAAAATGCAAATTAGGATAAGACGAATTGGGTTAGCTAAGAATTTTTATATTTCTTTTCTCCTTGTAAATTAAAATAATGTGAGGTATACAAACAGAGGCACACGTCGGGAACACAATAGCTGTTCTTGTTGTAATATTTAGTGCTAGACCGGCTACAATTCCCAGAAGTCTAGCTTAATCTGGTGTGTTCCTGATATCTCGCACACATGTTCTTTGTTGCTTGCTGCGATATAAATTCTCCTATGTTTATTTAAACAGAACAAACACGCGATAGGATTATAATATATCAACATTTATGCATATAGTAGATTATAGAAAGATGTTGTTTGTGTTAGATGGTTATTAGAGATGGTGTTCCTTTATATACCTACCGATATCATTTAGGTAATAGGATTACGATAATAATAATCTTTGGAAGTAGTTACACATAAATCGATTTAGCGCCTTTATCAGACGACAAAGAGACAGTTTCGAAAAAATGTAGAAGTTTTTTTTCCTCACGTTTTAACTCTCAAAGGAAAATAAAAAACATTCCTGAGTAACAGGAAAGGACATACTGACGGAACTTACAAAAAACTCCCATTATTCATTTTTTTTCTTCTTTCACCTAATGCCGTGTGTTGATATTTGACGCAAGAACAAACAATTCATCTTTAATCTAATACCACAGTAAAAGACACAAACGTGTCTTTAGAGCTTATTGTAAGTGCCTGTAAACGTGACTTTCACGTGAATATAACGTACGAGTACCTTTAGAATAGAAACCCAAGAGCTTTTGTCAATATCTTCTACAATCCTACACTAAAAAACTAATACATTAGAATTCTGTAGGTTAACAGCGCAAACACATACCTATTTGGAATAGAAATAGTTAAATACTTTTTGTTTCACACACAATAGATGTGGAAACAAAAGGTGTGCTTCAACACATGCATACCACTCTGACTAGGAAGTTGGAGCGCGCTTTCAAAAGTAGAAATTCTTAGTGTGTATTTGAAGACTAGAGTCGTCAAAGTTAAACAAAAATAAAACTCATTTAACGAACACTAGAGCTCCGTACTGGGTTCACGCGCGTCTTTACGTTAACACATATAAGTTTATTACACACACACATAGTTACGCGTTCAGAATTAGAGGAAAGTGTTAGAGCGCTTGTTTTAATTAGCAGCCGCTCGCCAGTCTCAAGTGTGTGCATAGCACAACTTAGTGCATAAGTGTATGGAACGTTTCAATTACTGGCATGTTATGGTCGACCACTATAATTGTGTGTTCGGCGCCTAAAATTTGATGTAGGTGCTTCTGTCCTCGGATATTAGCCTTATTGCTCCTTCTGCATAGAGGTAAAGACTATTCGTAGGTTTATTAATTCATTAATTTCAGCCGATAGACGACCATTGCTGTACAAAGACCGTCCCCAAGTGTTGCCACAACGTCTGGTATTTTGCGGCTCGCATCCATAGGATTCACGCGACCCCTACCAGTCATACTGTAGAAAACCATTTTTTCTGCGAGTAATGTGCGCTGGCTACTGCCACTTAAGTTTGGTTCTTCTTGGTGTTAAGGTAGCTAGGTAGGTACGTACGTAGGTATAACCATTAGCAAAAGCACGAACCTGTTATGTTTTGAAATCATGGAAGCTTACAGTACTGTTTTAGTTCTAATCATAACAGCTACCAGCAACGGCACAACGGAAACGATCTCTCGCGCGAAGCGAGGAGAAGTGGCAGGCGGTCGCCTCCTTCTGCGAAGCAGTAATGCTAGCAAAGGAGGAGTCCGCAGGTGCACGCGCGAGGGAGCGGCCCTCACGCCCCAACTGCCGAGATCCCGATCCCGATTTCCGGCCACCGTAGGCGCTGGCTTGCGGACGGCGAGCAATGGGTAGCTTGCTGTCTGACCGTCTGGTAATAGTCCGGACCAAGCCCGAGTCGTCGACGGCGCGTACTGTACTGGCCCAGCGGGGTCGAAGCCTACTGGAAAACTCGGCCCTGATATGAAAGGCAACGAAGGAACAGGACTGGGTTTTTAGTCAGTAAGAGTCTGACACACCCTTTGGATCCGCCCAAGAGCGCGAGATATCATTGGATGATTTACCACCTAAAAAAAAACATATAAAGCAAATAATTGAGAGAATGTAGAATTGAACCAAGCTACTAGGTACTAATATAAACAACATTTTTAATCGTATGCGTAAAGTTCTTACTTAGGTACGTAGCTCGTTGGCAGGTAGGTATGTCATGTGTCTGAATCCTCTGAGGTGGAATAAAACCCTTATCAGATGAAAACTTGTGAAATATGTGTAAATATGTAATTAATTGCACATGCTGTTAATACATCGTTGGTTAAACTTTTTGCTTTGTAAATCTTGGTAATTTGCGACGCGTATATCTGTTTTGGTTAGTTACAATATATAATATTTTGGTTAGTTACAATATATAATATACAACAAAAATTAAGTTAAGTTGTTATTGTAAACTTAGGTTAGGTTACGATAGAGCTGACATGCTCTTTGAGATTAAAGTTTCTAAAAAATAAAGGAAAAAAAAAAGTTTTTATGTATCTTTACTCAGGTCAAATCTTGTAAATTAGTTTTAAAACAGATACCCTTAACCGATGGAGCTGAAATTTTGTAAACATTTTCAGTTTGGATGGCAATGCATGCTTAGCTAAGTGACGTTAGTCTAAATTCAATATGGCGGACTCCTGAAGATGGCGGACTAATTATTAACCAGCTTTAAAAAGGTCATATTTTTTTTTTATAAACCCCAAACAAACTCTTTTAATTGACATACATATCATGATATAGGTATCAATTAAAAGGAATTGATTGGAATTTTGAAGAATACGAAAAGAAAATTCTATGTCACAAAAATCAAATATGGCAGACAATTTTTTAAAAGCATATTTAATCGTCCTACATAATGTATATTACTAACAATGAACTCTTCTGGGAATAAATATGTGTTAGCTAATGTGTTAATCTGAGATGTTGCTTACCCCGAAGACTGGAACGGAATGTGTCAGGACAGCGCAGCGCGTTATTTTATAACTTCTGTCAACTGACATAGCGCTGAGCTGTCAAATCGCATACCGTTCCAGTTGTCAGTGCAAAATAAATACATTTTAATGTTGCCAATACAGAAAACAATCATAATGTATGTAACTAATCATAAAAATCGCTAACAGTCGGCCATCCGTATTACAAATACGACCTCGTATATGAAAGAAAAAAGAAATTGGTGTTATACACAAAATAATGAGAGAAGGAAAAAAAAAGAATAACAGCAACAAAGCAAACAGATATCTATTACAGTAGCGAATAAAACTTTAGATTATTCATACACTGGTTGCTGTACCTAGGAACGAGACTAAACATAATTATCAATTTACCAATTACTATTTAGACACAATTGATTGCATTATTTAGTTGTTATGTAAAAGTAGCTTATAAGCAATTGTGTATACATGATTTCACTTTGTTGCTCAATAAATATATATTATTATTATTATTCTTACAAATCATTGGTCAGTGGGTAGCCTTAATTATCTTATTCTTTATACAGTCATTCAAAAACAGGTCTCTAAAATGTCCTGCCTCTACTGATTCAAAGATTCAAAGCATTTTATTTCAAATAAACAATTTACAGGCACCTTTGAAATGTCAAGAAGTCAAGTTACAAATCTATGTTACTTATTTCTTGTCGCTATCATGTAATGACAAACGTACAGGCCCCTCAAATATCCTGCCTCTAATGAAAAACAAACAGGCTCCTCAAATGTCCTGCCTCTAATGGAAAACAAACAGGCCCCTCAAATATCCTGTCTCTAATGAAAAACAAACAGGCTCCTCAAATGTCCTGCCTCTAATATAAACAGACAGGTCCCTCAAATGTCCTGCCTGTAATGAAAAACAATTATTAGTTATTAAACAATTGCCTGATAAAGCCAATTGGTTTATCCTGAACAGGCCCCTCAATGGTTCTGAACAGGCCCCTCAATGGTCCTGAACAGGCCTCTCAATGGTCCTGAACAGGCCCCTCAATGGTCCTGAACAGGCCTCTCAATGGTCCTGAACAGGCCTCTCAATGGTCCTGAACAGATCCCTTAATGGTCCGATTGCATTCACACATAGAAAGCCACTGTATCCCTGAGTGACCTAGGCTATATTAATATTTACGCGGGCGATGCCGCGGGCAAAAGCTAGGAGGCAAATGTAATAAATGTCAGACTATCTGTCAACAGGCAATCCATATAATATTAATTTACCTAATTTTAATTGCAATAAGTGTCAATACTATTAACTGTCCTCTTTAGTTGCATTTAGATTATTCCTAATCAAAAGTATTACTGGTCTGCTCATTTACTTTATAAGTAAGCTCAGAACGCAGGTCATGGTAACAACGATTCATAAGTTGGTAGATATGTTTGCTACGGTCATTTAACAGTGATCCAAAACCGGTCCCTAATCCATCTGAACACACCCCGAGTTGTCCTTAGGTACTCAATAGATTTACATACGTGTGGTATGGTAATACCTCCAGGGTGTAGCCCTGGCAAGGCACGTGTGGTGGTGTGGTAGTACCTCCAGGGTGTAGCCCTGGCAAGGCACGCGTGGTGGTGTGGTAGTACCTCCAGGGTGTAGCCCTGGCAAGGCACATGTGGTGGTGTGGTAGTACCTCCAGAGTGTAGCCCTGGCAAGGCACGTGTGGTGGTGTGGTAGTACCTCCAGAGTGTAGCCCTGGCAAGGCACGTGTGGTGGTGTGGTAGTACCTCCAGAGTGTAGCCCTGGCAAGGCACGTGTGGTGGTGTGGTAGTACCTCCAGGGTGTAGCCCTGGCAAGGCACGTGTGGTGATGTGGTAGTACCTCCAGGGTGTAGCCCTGGTAAGGCACGTGTGGTGGTGTGGTAGTACCTCCAGAGTGTAGCCCTGGCAAGGCACGTGTGGTGGTGTGGTAGTACCTCCAGGGTGTAGCCCTGGCAAGGCACGGGTGGTGTCAGAAGAAACTCATATTGAACTAGGTAGTACAACAAAAGCGATAAGCCTGAATATTTTAAAGTTCACCATTTTAAGCTGTTGATCCCTGCATTAACGCCGGCGCCCACGCGCCACCGTCTCACCATTGCGTCTCTAATTACGCACTCAAAAGGTTAAAGTACACATCACTATGCCCGCTTAGATAGGTACTATTTTATCAACAACATTGTAACGGTGCCTACATACGTAGGTACTTTCAAAGCAAAAGTAGAAGATGCAGTTTAGGAAAAAAAATCGCTTGTGGGCGGGATAAACGAATGCATTTAAATAAACGACTCGTTTATCCCACTTCTGAATTGTTAGCTAATGTGTTAATCTGAGATGTTGCTTACCCCGAAGACTGGAACGGAATGTGTCAGGACAGCGCAGCGCGTTATTTTATAACTTCTGTCAACTGACATAGCGCTGAGCTGTCAAATCGCATACCGTTCCAGTTGTCAGTGCAAAATAAATACATTTTAATGTTGCCAATACAGAAAACAATCATAATGTATGTAACTAATCATAAAAATCGCTAACATATGTATGTGTTTTGTGTTCAGCTTTTAATGAATAAAGCACAGCTTTTAATTAACGCAACTGAAATCAAATTATGTCATGAATGTGATAGTTACGTAGCTATGTAGATACGTACGTATCTGTGTCGACATGATGTAGTTCAACCGCACATTTTAAGCGCGTTCACATCCATTACAATGAATTAGGTGAGTTTCTGACGTGCACATACGTTAGATAATGTATTGTAAGTGTCTAGTGTTATCTAAAGTAAACATCTTGTAACTAATTTAATGGAAACATCAATTGTAGTTTGCAGAGAGCATTACTGTTTGAAATATTTTTTCTTGGATAGCCACAAAAGCCTAGTAGCACATTTCCGTAAGCTGTCTTACTTAGCCTTAGCTTATACGGAATCAGGCTCATCTATACCAGTAGAATAGGTACTCCTTATTGTACAAAAGCATAATAATCTGAGATGTTATACCGCCATCAGCGCAGTGTGGGCGTACGCAATTAATACACCTCTGATGGCTCCCCGGGATCAAAGGCGAACAGTTAGCTATAATAACAACATGAAACGTAGCCTATAAACACAGAGCTATTCAGCGAATTGTTTTATATGTTGCAGCATTTCCTTTGCCCACAAAAACAAACGAGGGCGACAATTTAACCTTTGTCTACGGAATATATGAAGCTCATAGTAAAATGGCTATAAAAAATTCGCATAGATCATCCCCGAGTGACCGCTCACGTTACCCTCCCCCCGCACCTCCCCCCTCGCGCGTCCAGTGACGTGGTAAGGCCTTACAAATCTCATTACCAACGTAACCGCATATCAAATGCAACGAGAGCACCTATCGACACATGTTCTACTAATGATTAATTAGGATCCTAATTGAAAAGGCTGGATGTTTTACGATGATTTTACATACAGGTCTCGCAGGGATATTAGATAATCATAAAATATTGTTTTAACTAGGCAATTTCGTGTTTCAAGCAAATACAAGTAGTATTAGTTTTTGGTATTAAAACGGAATAAATCACTCATACAGACAGTAACCCGATAAAGGCAAGGAATACTGTCCTAAACATCGATTTCCTCATTTTATAAGTATATAAATGTAATATAAAATTTTAGAATTCAATTAGGTTCAATTCAAATTTAAAAAATGGGCAAATGCAAGTCGGACTCACGCTCTGAGGGTTCTGTACAAACTAACCTACGTAAATAGTTCAATGGAAGTTCGAAGATTTTCCTGAAATTCAAAAAAGTTTTTTTTTGTGACGTAACAACAAATTTACTGTTTTCAGATTTATTCCTATACCTGTGCTATAAGACCTTTTTATGCAAAATTTCAGGATTTTGGGTCAACGGGAAGTACCCTATGAATTTCGATTCCCTTGAGAGTATCGAAATATACGTTTTTGTGACATAAACAGTAAATTTGTTCATATCTGTTTTTTCGTTATCTTAGAAATTTTAATTATTTCACAGCTACAAGGGACCGCAGACTTGAGTATATGGTTTTAATATCAACTCGATACCTCTACGCGTTTCCAAGATATATATATGGTCTTGACAAATAGACAGACGGACGGACAACAAAGTGATCCTATAAGGGTTCCGTTTTTTCCTTTTACGGAACCCTAAAAAGCTCGAGCTCGATCTCATACGATACGGCTAAGGCAATAACTGAAATATAAAATGTACTAGTTTTTGTAGGGATATTTGAAAGGAAAATTGAAAGTAGGTAGGTACTTAAGGTTCGAGGGATTGTATGGATTATCTTCACAAAGATGTGACAGAAATATTAAACTTTCAACAGTTTAGAGGACGTCTCTTAACGATATAAATATATAATGGAAACTGGCCTGCTACGGATCTACATAAAAATAAAGTATTTATCTATCCGGCCCAGCAATAAAATAAGCGATGCCGTTTCTATTCACAGCTACATCCAGGCTAAATTATACCGGCGCTATAAAGGTTAGCTTGTGGATTTTCGCAATTATGGAAGAGCGAATTTTTTACTGTCCTGCGTAATGAGAGAGGTGCAAAAACTCTAACGCCGTTTCTGTGCTACACATCTATTAAAATGAGACTACTAATAGTGAATGCTCCTCCTGGGGCTCAGTACACGATTAATGTGTGTCGCCCACATGTAAATCTCTGCAAGCACACCAAATAAATGTTTTGTAAAATGTTTGCCCCCGACGGAATACAACACCTGATAAATGATAGCTACGGGCGTTTTATGAATATGTGAAACGATAAAATGTTGCCAACGTCACTCGCCGAGACATGCTCAGCTGAAAATACGAATCGACTACACCATCTGCAAATCTAATACTGTATAAAATATTTGAACCCTAATAAATTTTAAATAGCGGCACTTACACTGTGCATATTTCAAAATTTTGAAACGAAACAGCCGCATTCCGCTCGCACATGAAACATATTTCATAGCCCGAACCTATTCAATAACTTTACTGTTATCATTTTGAGTTTTACGACTCACTAAACACTGCCATAGTGTTGCGGAAATGAAAGAAACTATGAGTAGTTTGCCAGTTCACTTCCCACGCATGTTGTAAAGGTCAATTAAATTAAGTAGGTCGCCATGGCATTCATAGGTAATGAAGCAAACTTATCACTATTTACGCACCACGCGACACTGTGAGCGTGGCTTCATTAGCTATTTATCCATCTCTTGTTATTTTATATTATACTCCTTGCATTAAAAAGGCTCGGCCTAAAGAAGCTTTTTTCACTTTTTATGTGTTCGCACTTTGCAGTGCGTCAGAAACAAGCAACTCTGACGCTTATAAAAAAGCAGGAGGAAGGTCACCCTGACAAAAAGTTTCCAAGCCCCTAATGTCGACGTACAAAGACATATTTAATGAACGTGAGAATTTTAATTAAATCACAGACAACGCAGCCATCATTAGAGACATGTTTACTGAAGACATTAGATTCCTGCGTTAATGACAATTTACTCTAATAGATGCTAGGGACAAACAAAGTAGTAAAATTACTTACACAATGTTTGTTTAAGGGATTCGCTTAAATAACAGAGTATAGTATGCGTAAAATTGCTAAATTGTTACTAGAGGTAGATACTTTGCGTCTTTGCTTACGGATAATATATTTTATTGCAGGTAATTTGCTCTGATTCTAACTTAGTGATGCTAAATGCCCTGTGAGTAACAGATTCACTTTGTTAGTCCTTCTATTCTATACTTACAAAGCCTTGTATTATTAATAACATTCCTTAAAGATCACGATGAAAAATTCACGCGATCGTGGCAGTATTTTCCTGTGAAAATAAGCCAACGTAAAAATGGCGCGAGGAATTTCATAGATAACAACTGTACAATGTACAGCTCTTACATTTCAGCAAGAATATTGTGCTAGACGTTTTAAATTCGTTCTTTCAAGAAATTAAATGGAACATTGAGAAATCAGATCACTGTCTAGTCTAGTCTTTGTTATAACGTGAAAATTAATACTTAGAATATTTCATGACAGTTTCTGAGATACAAAGAAATTTACGGTATCGTAAGCGTATCGTAAGCACTTTATAGTTATAAATTGTTTTCTTCTTTGTCTTTTAATATAAAGGATTTTCTTATAGTCTCTTTAACATTATAGTTTTTTTAGAGTTATATCTACTACAAAATAAGCTCTTTACCTACCAGCAACCCTGCTGCTCTTTCCATCCTGATTTGGATTCCGGCTCTGGTAAATTTCGAACGCTATTTTGTTTTCATTGACGGTCTAAAGTCGGGGCAAAGGGGAGATTTTCTACAGAGGCCAATCTTACTACAAATGTACCACAAAAGGTACATAGCTGTGTAGTACTTATGTTTTCTATGCATCACAAAATCACATTTCCCTTCCAGAAAACTGGTGACATGGAGAAACCTCTCCCCTTGACTACCAGAAGCTTGGCCTGATTTCGTATTCAGCCTCAAGGGATCTCCATGACTTAATAAAATAAAAGGTTGCTTATATACTTTGTAAATATATCAGAGCTCTAGCAGGCTTGATGTTGCCGCATGTGAAATTCCATTAGGATCCATTACTTTCGCAGAGGCGAGCTTGAACAACAAACAGACAGGCTATCGGATTTCTGTGTTAGATGGCATAGCGTGACATCACGTAACTTGAGCACGTTTTCAAGCGCTTAAAAATCGCCAGAGCACCCCAGAATGACAATATCCAATCCAAATATGTTGCTGACAAGCTTTACCATATTCTTTTGGGATAAAAAAATCCTACGTCGGTAACCATTCTTAAAAAAATGGATTTATGCTAAGAGTACATCCCTTAATGCTGCCTGTACCGTACCCGTCCTTTGCCCTCCTTTGTTCTCGTGTCCTTGGAACGTTTCTTTCCTTATCACGCAATAATTCCAATAAAACTGAAAACTAAACTTTGTATTCCGAAGAATAAATTAATTTTCCAAATATTTTAAATTCCAGTGAGCGCGTCGTTCGCAACCTTGAAAGACTTACCAGTAACGGCTTGACTCCGAAGCCTTTTTAAAAGGTTAATAAATAAATTCCGGCCTTTATATTTCTTAAAGGTCTGTACCGCCTGACTTAACAGTAAAAAATTAGAACGTTAAATCTTAGAGTACATTTTCTAAGAAAGTAGTTCGATATCTAAATCACAAACTGAATTAAAATGCCTTTCAATACGCTTGCGGTTTGGTGGTTTTTCATATAAGAATAGAAGTCGTAACCAACTTCTGTTTGGCCTACTTAGCTTCAATACTAGTACCTTCGTCACTTTTTATTTCTGTTCTTCATAAAATCGTCGTAGGCTATGTTCTAATTAAGACGAAGCAAAAACTAAGTGAATTAAATTCCCAACTACGATGCTGCGTGAAGAATGAAATGGCTAAGGTCAAAAATAAATTTAGCTAACAATTCCAGGCATGAGTAGCGAAGCGACAAGTCCAAGAAGGCGGCGAAAGGGCGGACGACGCATAAGTCACTGTCACAACCCGGGGCCACCGACACTTTTTTGTTCTCCGACGCGGTTTGTGCTAGCAACAATGATTAAATATGTGTACTAAGGGCGGTAGTAAGACTCACTCGAGTCGTAATGACCAGCGGCTAACCCGGCGACGCGACGCCGCGCCGCGACATAGAGTTTAGAAGTGAAGTATGCTGCCGCTAACTTCCAACATACTTCTCGCTCAACTTCGACTAGCAACTACTTTTAAATTAGCGTATTTCTTCCACATTGTGATAGTCTTATACGGATTAAGAGAATGTATCGCCATTTTATTATCCTTCCAGAATCGTTAAACTTATCTAGAAGAAACACAACGAAACCATAGACGATTTCGGGGCTTCCTTTGTAACTTTTGACTTTCCAAAATGCCGTAAATGAGCTTAATATTATGTTATTTTTTTTTAAATCACCTCATTACAGTTTTGCATCTGCATCGATAGGTGCGGCTATATGTCGTAGTGTAGTAGATAAAGTTGTGCTGTCAATATTAACATTACAATTATTTATTGTTTCAAAAGATTCGTGTGTTCTTCTTTTTCATATTTTTTTTTCTCTTCGTTGTAGTTTGAGTAAATATGAGTATATATTATATATAGTGTATTTGTAGTTCAGATAAGAGATTACAAAATATCTTAGGTGTATTTAAAATTGCTTTCGACACAGACTATAGCGCAACTGGCATCTTAGCTAAGTTACATAGTAACCTGTGTTAAAGATACCAGTTCCATTTCCCACAGGGTTACATTATATTAGATTATTTCTTATATCAGATTTAATAGCATTTATAGTTTAAAATATCAACATAATTAATTTGATTTAAGTAGGTAATACAAATATTTTTGAATTTAATAAATTAATAAAGCATATGCAACATATTTAATTAATTGATAATAATGTAAAAAATAATAATTGAAAATAATAACTTAAGAAAACAAGGAAAACTTTCCATTTTGGTGAGTTTGTGTGTGTGTGTGATGTGTTAGTGGTATGTGTTATTTGTGAGTGTAAATGTTTGGTGCGGGTGGTTTGTTACTAGGCCATAGAACTTAAAAGACTTTCTGTCTCCTGATATGTCAAGCAAAGGAGCCACTTAGTAAGTTGTTTTTTACAGGCGAGGCTAGGGAGATGGTGGACACATAACAGTTTATTTCCTCTGTTATACAAGGTCAAGTTCATAGGTATGTACCTATTTGTATACAGAATTTTATAAAATGTAATTGTTTGTCTCTGCATCACCCAAAGGTTGACTGGTAGAAAATGCCTTAAGGCATTAAGTCCGCCTTTGTACTCTTGTGTGCATAAAGAATTAAATAAATTAATTAACATTAGTTTTTAAGATATTGTAACTAACAAAACATGGACCTCGTCTGAAATATATGTTTATTATTATTTAATTTTTTTATCTCAAGACCTTGTGGTCCTGGACTTTTGGAAGGCTTACGACGGGCCGAAACAAACAAGCAGAGGCCACTTAGACACTTTTCATAGCACGTGGTACCAAGCGACGATTATCTCTGTACGCGCTATGCAAGTGCACACAAGGAAAACCCACGGTTGGTGGGAGGAAACTATTGCGTCATATGGAAAATATAGATATAGGGGGCTATGGTTTTGAGAAGCTTAAGTGGACTGGTTACCAAGAACTATGTAATGACTATGGCCCCTGCCGGAACAATATTATTAATATATATTGTCATTGATAAAAGGGCAAAGGGTGACTTGCACACTCAATAAAAGGGCTCCCAAAAACGGTCGCTAGCAAGAAGTGACGTAGCAACAAGGGGGCAGTATAACCTATGGTGCTTGATGACTATAGAGGTATACCACAGCTATCAGGACGATAAGGAAAGTACAGTCAAAATCCCTATGAACATCTTATTGAATTATACCTACTCGTACATCTTTCTCCCGAGCGCGTTTGCTCTTGCAAATCTCCACTCAAGCCAGCCAATAAAGGTATGAGAGAGGTGAAAACTCTGTCTCTCTTCAGTGGTCACTACGGCCGGTCAATAAAGGTGAGCCAGAGATGAAGAACAATAATTCCCTCGGAAGATCGGATCCGTGTGGTCGCCTACTGCCCAACAGTTTTCCACAAAATTGCCCTGCGGATTGTATTTCTCCAAGTCTTATTTTAATATTATTAATTCGTCTTCGAAGTGTTCCCTTATCGAATATGTACACGCAGTGCCCCGAATAGAGAGAGATGGAGAAGTCTTGCTAAAGCCATAACCAATCTTTCAGACCATATATGATCACGACCACTCCACAAGGAGTGTATGACTGAGAAGATATTTTTTTTTTTGTTAAAAGCAGTTGTACAAAAATATAAAACCCTTCTTTGCACATAATTCGATTCTTTATCTGCTTTGTTACTTCGAAAAAATAACAATATCATAAAGCCATTTTTTGCAATGTTTGAGATAACAATAAATGTTAAACCTCCCACATGCGTTAAACACCTTACTCCCGCACAAAACATGCAGGAATTATGTGAGGCCGACAACGGTCATCGTAATTCATTCGTCCGCTAGATCCTTATACAAAAACGGGTTTTGGCAATTGAGCCAAAATAACGCATTTAACGTTTACTCCGCTATTCTCTCCTTTATTCCGCATAATAAAAGAAAAGAATACCTGCAATGCGTGATGCATTACTTACATTCTTATTCACCCCACCGAATAAGATAAATGAACCGTCTCCCAACGTCCCGGTCTCACAGACGACGAGATGAAAATAAATCCTTTCTATTTTTAAATAGTTTACATAAAATAATTGCTCCGAAATATGAACCCGAGAGTTTTAAACAAACATAACTTAATGAGCTTCATTAATAAGTTGGGCTTGTAGGTCTGCGCAACCCGGAGTCCTGGAGTGAACTTAAGTAGAGACTAACCGTCCGGTCTAATAAATTGATGCGCACGCCAAAAGGACACTGGACAGTTTTGTCTCAAGTGGTATTCGATTGAGCTGATAAATCTCGCAATCAAACCTCTACATAAAATAACAAGACTAGTAATAAAATAAGACAGATACCTAATACCGTCACACTATTGCTCATACGAGTACTCGCATCTGGATCAAATCCGTTAAACTGTATTCATTGTACCAGAAAACCACCCTCATAACTATAATTTAAGTTCTTGAGCGATTTATTAGGTAATAATATTGTTTCAATTTATAAGAAGCCGGCAAAATGCGATAGAACAGAGCAACAATGTTATTATTTAAAATTTAAGTTTATCTTTGTTTCGTTCCTACATTGTGTGTACTCTATATGCCAAATGAACATGTATTCTTTCTTTCAACACATTCAGGAAAGAATATTTAAACTTTCTTTCTGTGTTATGTTTAGTCAATTTCCCAAAATTATATTGGTTTTTCCATCTAGAACTTCACTGTAGTCTGTGTCCCTTCTCCTACAAGAGACATAATAACTGTCTAAATATGAATGATTTATAGATAAACCTCTAACTAGTCCCTCGGGCAAAACCGGCGTAATTTTATTAAAATAGGAAATATAATATTTCCTGTTAAAGAAAAAGTCTCAGCCTCTGCTCAACTGACGAAAATATGATAAATAAATATTGTAAGTCTAAATAATAGTACCATAACGAAGCACAACAAATCATCCATTACCTTCTAGTTAGAAAACATTATTGTCATAATACAAACTGTTTTCGATTAGTCCTTAACTACCTATAATTACCTTAATTAGTACCTTTTACACAAAAGGTAATAATTTAGTTAGATATGAATCTATTACACGATTGTCAGCTAGAAAAGAGGTTGTATTCAAATGCCAATAGCGATACGTTTTCACTCTGATATATCTAATAAAAATTTACGGAACTGTGTGCGAGCACACAGCGGTGAGGAAACAATTGGCTCCTGTAGGGGAATCGTATCGGAACCGGGGATACCGAAATAAGAAATGAAAGAGGTAGGGGATTTCAGTAAATACACTATCAATTGGGACCTACTCATGAAACCGTGGACGGAGAACTGTACAACCATAGAAAAACACAGATCAGAAGCCGCATATTTTGTAACTGTCGTCTTAAGATATAATTAGCTCTAAGTACTGTCCAAATTTTTGAGTTTTTAATCCTTTGACTGTAACACTTTAATCTTGTTCAGGTTTGAGCCACCAAAGACTGTTTATACCATCTTTCCTTTCATAAATTTAAAGCCAGTTTGTTTAAAACTTCAATAACCAATCTAAACTAGGTACTAACTAACAAGTTTTAGTTGATTTTAGAAACCTAACCTAAAAGTTTTAGCAATTATTTAACTTTAGAATTTACGACGACGAGATTACTACCTAACTGTGGAAATAAATCAGAATATTTAAAAGATTATACATTACCGTGACTATCTAATATAACACGAACTTTTCTCATAGACTAGAGCTATTGCCCCAAGTATAGTCTGCCAAACAGTATTGTCCTAAATACCATCTTGGAGAAAATGACCAAAATATGGTAGTTCTTGTTTTTCACATCACTAGTCATTAATTGGGTACCCTGATCAGGCAAATTATTTTTTTGCAGTTTTTTTGGACTGGCAGCAATTGGTCAAATTCTAGTAAGAACCGGTAGGACTACTTATATTATCTGTTTATACTTCTCAACTAACAAATAGAATAATTAACGACCAAATTTTGCTAACGTCAACTGAATAAGAGAACAATCTTTCTCGTGCCTATGCCTCTGATGTCAGTCTGTATGCCAGTATGTGTGCAGGATTGCAGACAGAGTTATCGTGTTCCTAGAATGCAAAGGACCACAGAATGACACATAGGTGTGTTTTAGTCAGGGCACCTTCTCGTCCATCCAGAGCACGAGAAGTTATTTGATGATTTCCCACCTAAAAAAGCTTGTATGTCTGACCTCTTTCTCGAGTGTAATCAACTGCGGTTGGTCTCTTGATTAGCTAGCAGTCTTGTCAAATAACCCAGTTATGATGCCAAATCAAATCTTACAGGTTTATAGTAATAAACCGAAACGAAGCGAAACGCGAAACGGACCGAAACGGAGTATTGTCAGTAGACAATACTCCGTTTCGCACGATACAGATTATTGGTCTACTTTCATGGTCTACTTTGTTTTTGTTAGCCATTTGCACAGCAGTGACACAGTATAAGTTGAAAAGTCGTCCAAGTCCGAGTTGGACTCACGCACGAAGGGTTCCGTACCGTCCGTAGCAAAAAACGACAAAAAAAACACGTTTGTTGTATGAGAGACCCACTTAACTATTTATTTTATTCTGTTTTTAGTATTTCTTGTTTTAGCGGCAATAGAAATACATCATCTGTGAAAATTTCATCTGTCTAGCTATCAAGGTTCATGAGATACAGCCTGGTGGTAGACGGACAGACAGACAGAACGACGTTTTACCCTTTGGGTACGGAACCAAAATAACCAATCATTAAGAACGAAGACTTTACAGGTTTTCAGTATCATTTCAGGCGTAAATTGCCTGTAGCCTTGACAAAAGAGGTTCCAAATAACCTACACGATTAATATTACCAATGATAGGAAATTCAAACCACAGTAAATACCTATTTGTAGATACGAGTCTTTTTTTCAGATCATCATCATTTCAGCCAAAAGTCGTCCACTGTTGGACATAGGCCTCTCCCAAGTGTCGCCACAATGAACGGTCCTGTGCGTCTCGCATCCATCGGATTCCCGCGACCGTCACCTTTTTTTATTAGAAAATATTATAGGAATCGGAGGATGCTTTTCCATCTTTTAATTTACATCTCATGTATCAAAAGTCAAGATATAGTTTCGGTAGCTGAGTTAACGATACAGGTAGGTAGGCACCCTAATGTGTTAATATTAGTATCTAAAAATCTGAATTCTATAAAAAGGTAACATTTAAACATTTGTGTTTTCTGTGCCATTAAATAAAGCTCTATATAAATAGGTACATCGTATCGACTTAAATCAAAGCATAATATATATTTTTCTAAGCAAATGTTCTCAAGTTATTCATGTTTGAAAATATTTATCAATATAAAGACGAACCTACCAACGTCTGCCAATCACAAAGAAAATGAATTTAAGCCTGGAGGTAAATATTTCTCTCTTCATTATATATCTTATCATGGGGAAGTAAATGAAAAATAAGCCAGAGAAGGCTATCCCCGTTGGGGATAATATTATCTTTCGATCGATCAATTGATGGAGTCAGTAATCGGTGCAGACGTTTGCCTCCCATTCATCACTTCTCAGATCTGTTGATGCGATGATTTGCTTGTTAAATTCTCGTTTGAAATATCTACTTTTATTTGGTAATCTAAATCCTTAATTCCTCTCAAAGACACATTTTAGTATAATTTATAAATACACAAGATACTACAGATATTTTTGCAAAATACCAAAAAAACTATAATTTATAAAATATAAGATATCAACATTTGTTAATGTTTGTGTTTTTAAATACATATTACCTTAAATTCATTAATATTATCAATAAAATATTATTTAAGCTCTAAAACTACCAAAATACTACCTCTATCTACAACTAAATAGCTAATCATATCACATCCACAAAATGAACTTCAAGTACTTTCTCAAATAGATCCATCGGTAAGAAACATCGCATCCATTAGGTACAAAAAGTTGACAAATAACAGTCATAGAGATACGGAAAGTTCGATTCCACGGAGACTAAAATTTCTATTAAAGAAAGTGCAGCCTTCCAAGGTACGAGGAACATACACAGAGGTAATTTAACATAACAAAGTTCACCTGTTTTAATGTTAATATTAATCACTTGGGCTGTCACTGTTAAGTAGCAATAATCATGCAATCACGCGCGTGTGAACATTACGCGTCCGATTGTCTGAAGCCGACGCGAGCGAGCTACGACTGAGTCCGTAGCACGCGCCGTAGCCGCGGGAAGCCAACTGTCGTAGCGCCGTGCTACGAGCTACGGCTACGCGCTGCATTCCTCCACAGTTCGCGCAGTCGCAACTCTTGCAACCGTCGCTTCGTCTGCTGCTCATTTGAGAAAATAATTTAGATAACAATCAGATGATTGCAATGATTAATGTTTAGAGAAAATTATTAGTATTTCTTTTTATAGAAATATTTTTAAATCGAAACTTCATCGGGTGAATTAGTATGAGAGTAGAAGAAAATTTGTATGTTGACAAATTTACTTGAGAAAAAGTAAATACCTATGGAAGTAAATGACATATTTCGTTGACCTGAAATAAATTTTAATAAGAACAAGAGTCGACCACGATCATTGATCCAGACCCATATTGTTAGGAGGTTCCTTTCTATAGAGCCCCGACTGCTGCAAGCTTAAACCCTGTTCCCGCCACCGGTGGGTACTATATCGTTTAATGTTTATTTTTATTGAAATATATAAAAATGAGATGAATGAATGAGAATGAAATCAGTTGTGGCCGAGTGATAACGGCCCCGACTTATTGTTTGCGAGTTGCGAGTTGTTGTTGAGTTACGAGTTGAGTTGTTGTTGTGGGTCGCGACTTCAAACCCAGCCAGGCGCATTACTTTGTGTAATTTATTTCATCACCACTGCACTCAAAACAGTGAAGGAAAACATCGTGAGGAAACCGGCATGTCCTAGGACGAAAAATTCGAAGACATGTGACATTCACCAACCCGCACTGGGCCTGCGTGGTGGATTACGGCTCATTCCTTCTCCTAGAGAGGAGGCCTGAGTCCCAGCAGTGGAAACATTAAAAGGCTGATTCATCATCATCATCATCATTTCAGCTGATAGACGTCCACTGCTGGACATAGGCCTCCCCCAAATGTCGCCACAATGAACGGTCCTGTGCGTCTCGCATCCATCGGATTCCCGCAACCTTCACCAGGTCGTTAGCCCACCTTGTAGGGGACCTTCCAACACTGCGTCTTCCGGTACGCGGTCGCTACTCCAGAACCTATCGGCCCCAACGACCATCTGTTCTGCGAGCAATGTGCCCTGCCCATTGCCACTTAGCTTTGGCAATTCTTCGTGCTATGTCGGCAACCTTGGTTCTCCGGCGGACATCTTCATTTCTGATTCGATCACGCAAGAAAACTCCGAGGATAGCCCTTTCCATTGCCCTTTGGGTGACTTTGAGCCTTCTGATGAGGCTCATTGTGAGCGAGTGAAAAGGCTGATTATGCTTTTAGACTATTTCAAAATATAATTTATAGATGAATAAACGAGACAATTGGTAAAAATAAATTAAAACTGGCAAGAGACATTTTTCAATACCAGTAAATTTTTTCAATGATAGCATCACTTTTTGGAATCAGGTAGGTTCGCAGTCAAACACTAGTATATATCAATTAAAAAAAATAATTCATAGTTTTACCGAAAATCAAAATAAAGGATATTATCAGGGTTTGGACCAAATGCTGTCCAAGCATGAAAGTAGTTCCAGTGGTATCGTAAATGTTTTTATTTCACATAAGTCTACATGGGCACTTATAAAACGTCAGAAGCTAGTGCGCGGTTCCAAATTGGTCGTTTCCTATGGAGAAGAACCGGCAGGAAACTTCATGGTTACTCTTTTAAAAAAAAATTGTTGTTCTTACAATATTTCCATGTTACAGTATTTGTAGATATTATATAAGGACAGTGTATAGACCAGTCAATATTGTACTCAAAAGTACAATAAAAATAATCATAATAAAAAGTGAGTCGTAATAGGAAGTAAGTATTCTACGAATTCGCGGAGTCTACAGTGTTCTCACATTCACTTTATAATCAATAATCATTTATTATTTGTTTAACATAGGTAGTGAATACAGATCTTAAATAAGGTTCATAGATCGCTATGTTATGCCTAGAGGCGTACAAATATGGTTGCATGCATAGAGAAAAAATACATTAATCATGCGAGAGGTAAACTCGAATTATTTGCAGGTTTGTCAAAATTAATGTAATGATGATAAAATAATATAATCAAAAATTATAAATGTTTTAATATGGTGTAATGTCAATGCATAAATAAATAATCAAAAATTATAAATTTCACAATATGGAGTAATATCAATGCGTAAATAAATAATCATAAATTACTATTAGTCACACCATTCAGTATAAGAATTTAAAAAAAAACTAAAAATTGTTTCTACAGTCAAATAAATAAATCATCATTTAGAAATTCATCAGTCGTATAATAACAATTTTCAATTAGTAACTGTTTCAATTTTTGTTTGAACTATCTACTATTCAAATTTTTTATGATATCTGGTGATTTACTGTAGATGCGCGGTGCCATGCCTAAAACGCTCTTTCTCATTAAGGCAGACTGCCTTAATGAGAAAGAGCGTTAATTGGTTAAAGTGTTTGCGTATTGGCTACGAATTGCAACATCACGTAACGTTGACACTTTTTCGAACAAACTCATGTTTGTTTTAACGAAAACACTTATTTCAAAAATATACAGGGTGTTTGGTGCATCGTGTGCCAAATTAAAATGGTCGACGGGAGGGGTCATCTGCTATCCTTTTAGACCCCTAAACACTTCTCATGCCCTGTTGTTTTTTTTTTCATCGACATTTTATTGTTTTATGAAAATAAGACCCAAATTTTTTATTTTAATTAATTTTTTTTAAATATATAAGGCGTAGACTATTAATTTTAATTTTATTTAGATGTGTATTATATTAGAGTACTTTTAAATTTAGAATTAATGTGTTTTTTTTATTTACTTGCAAAGTTTTGGACTTGAATTAAAGCTGTCCATGTTACAGCTATATACTTGGCGATAAAAAAGACCAAAAGCGACCGGATTCTTCCGACCCCCTCAAAAAATCTCTAGTTTATCCTCTTGCTAGTGATGTGCCACATGTCATAAATCTTTTTATAACTTTGTGAATTCGCTAGAATTGTGGATCGAGTCACATAAGACTAATATTGAAAATTATGATTTAAATTTTAAGCTTTTGCATAGCTTCTATCGCGGGCCTTGAGCGCGGGGACCGAATCCAGAAATTCCGTAACGAAAAAAACCTCACGCTCCCCACTCCGACGGGCACGGAGGTGTGGCTTTAAGGCCGACAGAGACCGAACACCTATTTTAGAAAAGTCGTTAACGACCTGTGTGGCGCATTGGTACAGCGATCTACCTATGTTATCATCGTGCCTCGAGTTCAAATCTCGGTCAAACAAAAAATAGTCTTTTTGTATTATAATAGATTATAGTAATGTTCTATGATAACAACTGAACATACTTGTAGCAATTTATGAAGTAAACAAGAAAGAAAAAAATTTGTTTTCTTATCGGTCACCACGCTCAAAAAGTGTAACTTGAATTAATATCAAAGAAAAAGAAATACTGCATAAATAAAATAAATAAATAATTATAATTGCATAAGTTGATACAAAATGCTATGCAATAGCTTTACCGCGGCAGTCCCCGAGTGCCACACTTATTTTTTTTTTTTTTGCTTAGATGATACCTGAAAAACCTATTAAAAATGTTATCTCACTCCTATATGGTAAAATCTGTCTCGTATCTCTCTTTTCGTGGGTTTTACTAGAAGTAAAAAAAATTAAATTGCATTTTTAACACGCTTTTATTAGCTATAAAAAATTATGAAATAAATGTTAAAAATGAAATTGCATTTTTAACATTTATTTCATATTTTTTACAAATCACGCTCAAATTGTTGGTCTCTGTTGTAAATGCAGGCCCAACATCTGTTTTGTATTTCGACAGTTGTTATACGAAGTCGTAATTTCTCCTTAATTGTATTGAAAGCCGTTCAATGCGTTGTTTGCAAGTTAGTCTTATGTGACTCATTCACAATTCTAGCGAATTTACACGGCTGTTTTGGTCGGCTGCATCAATTTTAATAATTCTTTTTTGTTTTGTTGCGCCGCTTCAATGCGTTGAACTAGTACCTCCCTAGTTTCCAACTATCATTACTGCACAACAACTGCTACAAATTTGTAAATTCGCTAGAATTGTACTATTTATGTCATCTTGATAAATATTGCGATCAATTTAACTATAGCAGTACTGTCGTCTGCAAATATCACCATTTGATGTCGAGTTACCTTTGGCAGACCATTTATATATATTAAAAATAAAAACTTTTTACAAAAAAAAATAACCGACTTTACTAAAAAAAAAACACTAAAAGGATCAAAATAACTTTAATTTCGGAAGTCGGTGTTTCTCGGTATTGTTTGTTTCTCATTTAACACCGACTTCCGAAATTAAAGTTATTTAGATACTTTAAGTGTTTTTTTTAGTGAAGTCGGTTGTTTTTTTTTTTCACACTTTTTAGTTGCGATACACTTATAAACAGAGTGCCTATTTCTCATGACAATTCAAATTAACCCAAATACTGCTAGGTTACATTGTTTTATTATAAAGTTCCTGTGTCTACCTTCCTGCTTCCGGTTCCATCATCAGATTAGTTCGATAGTACCTTATAGCCAAAGAGCATCTCACGACAATTCTAATAAGCCCAAACACGGCTAGGATACATTCATTAATTACGGAGTTCCTGTGCCTACCTTCCGGCTCCATCATCAGATCAGTCGATAGTACCTTATAGCCAAAGTGCATCTCATGACAATTCTAATAAGTCCAAACACGGCTAGGTTACATTGATTAATTACGGAGTTCCAGTGCCTACCTTCCGGCTCCATCATCATCATCAGATCACTTCGATGATAGCATTTTCAACGTAACTATTCAGAATCATCCATTTATTTGTATTGTCATAGTCGCTTACCTATCTTCATTGTGATATCTATTTGAGTATGAAGTTCCGTTGACCATTTCTGGTCTTCTTCATCAGTTCCACTTCATCAAATGTTACTTTTTGACTGTAAATGCTTAAGTTCTTGATGAAAATTCCAAAATCACCATAGGGTTGCCTATAATTTTTGAGGAGTTCCCTCGATTCCTCATGGATCCCATCATCAGAACTGGATTTTGAAAAAAATGGGACCAATCTAGAAGCATATCCTATAAAGAGTTTTGCAAATCGGTCCATAAACGATGGAGTTCTGTGGTAACAAACTTAAAAAAAAAAAAATGATAAAAAAAATACAACCGAATTGATAACCTCCTCCTTTTTTTGAAGTCGGTTAAAAAGTGGTTGTCCAAGGACGCTACCCTGTGGGACACCAAACTTAATCAATCTAGACTGAGATAAAAAAAACTCTTTTCAAATTTTGTTTTTTCACATACTCTTGTAATCTCTGTATATTGCATCCTATTAGAGAGATAGGATTCGAGTAGTTTTAAAATATTACCTCTGATACCGTAGCAACGCAATTAGTCTAATAAGACTTCGTGCTTTACATAATCGAAAACTTTCGTCTTATCTGTGTAAAGAGCACAATGAGGAGCTTTCTGCTCTACTGCTGGCATAATACTACGTAAAAAATTAAAAATAACCATGTTGATCGTGGTATTCTTTCTAAAGCCATTTTGCTCCTAGCATAATAATAAGTTTTTACTAAGATAGCAATACAAAGACTTATAAATAACTTTTTCGAAAATTTTACAAAATACAGAAGTTTTAGCTATTGGCCTATAGTTCTTTATGTCAGTTTTGTTATCTTTTTTATGAAGTGGTTTAATAATTTCTTTCTTTTATAAAAAAGAGGCTATATAAAAAAGCAAGAAAATAATAATTACAACTATCAATAAATGAGACGTTAACAAAATAAATTACTGACGAATTTATGGTGGTTGGGGTCTAATAATATAAAAAATATTGTAAAAAAAAATGTGGTAATTTTTTTTTAGCTTAGCTTAGCTTAGTCGGCCTTATAATGTTCCCACTGTTGGGACTCAGGCCTCCTCTCTAGGAGAGGGAATGGGCCGTAATCCACCACGCGGGCCCAGTGCGTCTTGGTGGATGTCACATGTCTTCGAATTTTTGGTTCTAGGACATGCCGGTTTCCTCACGATGTTTTCCTTCACCGTTTTGAGAGCAGTGGTGATGAAATAAATTACACAAAGTAATGCGCCTGGCTGGGTTTGAACCCGCAACCTACAATTCGTAAGTCGGGGCCGTTACCACTCGGCCACCACTGCTCTTACTCGGCCACCACTGCTCTTACTCGGCCACCACTGCTCTTAAATTTTTTTTTTTTTTTTTAATATATTACAACAAATGTGGACTGAGAAAAGCAAGTCATTCCTCATAAACAGCAAACGTTTTTATAACAAACCGCCAAAGTCGGTTGCAGAGCTTAGTGAGGGAAAGTTCAAAACCCACATCAAGCGTGACATTACCAAGAAAGTGTATTACAAGATTGAAGACTACGTTGAAGACACACTTGTTTGGTCAATGACTGCTTCTGTACATGTGGCTTCCCTGGTAAGTCATTAACTGCATTAACGTGTAAACGTCTATTAACTGTTCCATTTTTGTTTTAAGCTGTTGATCCCCGCATTAACGCCGGCGTTCACGCGCCATTGTCTTTCTATTGTGTCTCTAATTACGCTACTCCAAAAGTTAATTTGATTATATTTTTAGAAAATTGTTTTTGACAGTGAATTGAAATTACAGTGTTTTTGCAATGTTTTTTTTTTTACATTATTTAGACTTCAGCCACCTTAACTTCATTAGGGATTTATTATTGTAGATTTAATTATAGGTTTTTTTTTATCTTCTTTTTGGTATTTTTCGGTACAACGTTAACTAGCCTACACTGTCCTCTCATACTTATTAATATTGTAAGTTAGATTTCGTGGTGATAGACCGATTAGCGCATCGCATGATGATAATAATCGATGTTACCAAACCTCATAACGACCACCTCGCCAAAGCTGAGAAAGAGAAACATATCAACCCTTTTGAGAAAGAACATCACAAGCGACATTTTGCGTTTGTTACAAGAATAGGCTTTCTCTTCCATAATCAAAAATAATGTATAATAATATTATTCTAAAAAAATATAACTTAATAGCTTTTCATCTAACACAATTAACAAATATTTATTATAAATAGTAAGTATTTTTTAATTATGGATGAGAAAACGCATTCTTGCAAAAAATACAAATTGTCGCTTACGATATTCTTCCTGAAAAGCGTCAATATTAACTCGACTTAGCTCACGAGGAGATTGGCATGTAGAATATGACTCGGCTGTCATTGTGCCCATTGTCGTTACTGCTAACGGCCTTATGGTCAAAAGCCTCGATGACCATCTGTCAAAGCTGTCGTTACACGGTTGAAACACCTTACCACCGGAAGCTTGGACTACTGACATCAACGGGCTACTATTTTTTTATATATAAATATTTAAAAAAAAACGTATTTTAAGTTGTTTTTAAAAAAAAAAAAAAAAAATAATGAGTTAGTCGCGATTATTGATCACAATAGTTAGAGTTTGGTATAAAAATAACGTTTACTTACAAAAGATAGTAGGTATTACAACGTCAGTCTATAATGTTAGGATTGAAATAGAACCAGCAGCAATCCGCTCGACTTATATGATAAATACCGGCAAAGAGTGCTAAACTAAATAAAAAAATGTTTACAAATTTACACAATTTTTTTTCTCTTTAGCAGTTTTTCTTCATTTTCCTCTGTTTTTCGTTTTGCATCACAATCGTATACATAACCTAAGTTAGCAACCAAACGGTAATCTGGCATCTGTGTTGTAAATTTTATGTTCACCTGTATATACCTAAAATTTTGTGTATCTATGTACTGTGGGTGAACCTAAATAAATAAATCCAGGACCCTGTAATCAGTAGACGCACTTGCGACCACGAGACCAGTGTGTAAATAATTAACAATTAATTTTAAATCTCCTACTGCTTTATTATTTCACAAACTATCAATAAAGAACGAAGTAGGTAGTTAGTTGAATAAAAGCTATGTACATAAATATATCCGCATCAATTGGGTACCCCTCTCATTCATTAGAAGGGTGAAACCAGTTCATGACGTTGTCCGTATGTCAGTATTCTTATGTATCTGATGGTACATCTCACCTACCTGTGTTCCTTGATACTTCACTGATAAAAATGATGATGTAGGCGACACAAAGTTTCCTTTTATGCAAAAAAGTTTATTTTGGGAATGGCTGTATTGAGCAGAAAATATACCAATTTTTAATGAAAACAAATACGGGGTTTCCACTTCGAATTTTGTAGCTTTCTGAGGGGGTGTCTTTACCTGGCCTGTCACAATATTTAACTTACATTATCTTGACCTTTTTCTACTTTTTAATCTATCTTGACATTTACAACCTCATGCTATAATTAGGGTACCATTGTGGGTGTTATATCTAAGTATAAATGTTACTGTAATATTCCAAGCAACGGCAAATCATGAGATTGCCAGCAAAACCTAAAGTTTTGATCCAGCCTTACCGATAAAAGTCTGAATTAATGACTGATTGAATCACTAAAATAGTTATTAATTATGTTTCTTAAACTAATAAACTACTAATAAACTAACAATACAGAAACGTAACTACTAATTAGGTAACCATCGTGCCATCGTGTACCTAGTTAGTGATGGCTTTCTTTCAAACATATTTTTTTTAATTGATATAAACCAGTGCTTGACTGCGATCCCACCTGATGGTAAGCAGAGATGCAATCATTGATGGTGAGGCGCACTAGTTTATTAAGAGCCTATTCACAATTATAATAACTAATAATATATTATAATGGCATAATGGCTTTCTTTCTAAATAAAATCCTAATATTTACCAATTATTATTAAAACTCCGAAATAAGTGAATTTGTATTTTTGCCAATAAGGCTTGGTTAATATTAGGTTTTCTAGCAAATGGGAATCGAGCTTTTATAGTTAGATATTATATGTTTGCTAAGAACGCTCCATGTTATTAGCAAACATATAATATTTAAACGCGTGATTAATTTGAAAAGAACAATAGACATTAAAGAACGCCAGCCTCTCGTTCAGTTCGTGTATTAAAACAGGCCTTCTGCAAGTATTAAGGTCATATCTTTTTCCCGCCAACAGTCTGACCACAAAAACCGCTTAAGCGCTACGCAAAGGCCGGACAAGTTTGTCGAGCCGGGCTTGCCAGATATTGTTATATAGGACCCGCAGCTAAGACTAAGCCAACCCTTTCAGAGTGTCGTATGAAGCCACTTAGGTACTGTTTAAACACAAAGGATTAATAACTAGAATGTTGATTATCGTTACAGCTTACGAGTGTTTTAGGTATTCGAGAGTATGTGAGTTTGTAGTATTTTTGGTTTGTCTAAAAAAAAAACGTAGCCCTCTCACTAGGAATTACTCCTGTATCGTGGGTCATTCACAAATATGTAAATTCACATACACCAGACACCTATCTGTTAGACATACAAATATTTGTCCCGTGCGAAAATCGAACCCGTGACCTGCAGCGCAGCAAAACCAATCCTTCAACCACTGCTGCAACCGTGCCGGCGAATATATAGCTAGTATATTTACCTAGTAAGGTAATATTACTAACCAGCCAACAGTCAATGATGATTTAGGAAAATCACTGCAGGCGACTGGTACTCAAATGGAATATTAAGAACAGGAAGTTACTACATCGTTTCTGTTTCCATTTACAGGAGAAGGAGGTGAGTAGGTATGTACATACAGCTGTATGTACGTACCTACTCACCTCCTTCTCCTAAAATAAATACAGAAATAAGTCACAAAAAAATTCAGAGACATTTTCTGTCCATGAGCCAAAGTAGTTACGACACAAAAAATATTTTTTTTAGTCCAAATCCATTCTACCATTTATGCGTGAAGGAGTAACAAATATTCCCACTTAAACAAGTGGTGCTAATCACTATCGGAAGATGTTATAATTATTGCAAATGGCGTCGTAAGTCAATCATATTTGGTATTTGTGAACTAGACGGCTGCAGAATACAAATAGACAAGCAATGGAACGCTATACTCCGCAAGATCGTGGAATAATTGTTTTGATTCTTTTTTGACTAAATAATCGGCCAGTGGTGCTAGCGCAGCGTGCATTTTGACGTCGATTTCCTAATCGTGCCGCACCAAATGGGCAAACATTCCGCTGCTTAGCTGCTCGACTTGAACAGATTGGAACCACAAGAGACCTTGCAGGGTGTGGCCGCCGCCGGACTGGTCGTTCTGCCGAGAATATCGACGATGTGGCTGCCAATGTCGCTGAGAACGAAAAAACATCAACAGACGGAAAAAATAGTCGGTATACGAAGTTTTAAGTAATCTATCATCGATTTTCTATAATTTTTTAAAACATATTCGCTATAAATGAAGCAAAAACACTCCGGATTGTTTAAACAACGTTTCCTTGATGTAGACATTGCTATAATTTTATCATAACTGATATTAACACTGTGTTAAAATCGTAAATATATGCGCCTGCCCTCACATAAAATACCAAAAAGTTGTGTACGGAAAATAAAAGCTGATAGATAGAAACGGCTGGTAGATTTAAATGTACCTACTGTATCAAAAGATAATTGAAAAGTGAAAAAACTTTCGGAAAATTTTAAAAAGTAAAATTTTGTAACTATGTGTTATCTACTATTGAAATTGTTCGGAAATAATACAAAACAGAACAAAGTTTTTCTCAGCACGTGTCGGCAAATTGGCTCGATATTGCTATTCATAGGCCATAGCACGTCATAGCAAGGCTTATAGATACAGCTGACAACAGACTTATTTGTTACGTTCCGTTTTTCTTTAATTTCGTTTTATTTGAGAATCGTGTAACAAAGCTTTACAAAAATGTCACCGTTAGTCTGTCATCTGTCAACCAGTGACATTGACAATAGGGATGTGAAAAAGTAATCGATTATGAAAATAAGCAATTGTAAATCGATTTTTTAATAAATATCGATTTAAATAAGCAATTTTTTTTTCAATCAATTATAACCGATTTTTCATCTGCCATTCCCCGACATTAAGTCTTGTTAGCGTGCAAGTACTTTTTGTTGCCGGCTTCAATGGCCCCAGCAGAGAGATTGTTCTCGAAAGCTGGCGCCATTATTAACTAAAACCTGGAGCCGAATATTGTCCAAACGCTTACTTATATAAGCTCTTATTTCTGAACTCATTGCCTACGGATTTCTAGTTTTATTTTTTTATCTGAATAGTTTAATTTTGTTAATTTGTGTTGATTATTCAAAAACTTTTTATTTCTGTTGTTTATTTTTAATTAATAAAACTGTGATTAATATAATATTTTTGACGTTTATTTTGAAATTAATTGACAAATCAGGAAAAAATCAATTAATTTTACAAAATCGATTATTATTTATAGAAATATCAATTATTAAATTCATCGATTTTATTTGCTAAAAAGACAATCGATTAATGCAGAATAGATTTTTTAAGTAGAATGTCATATCCCTAATTGACAACTAAGATCGCGTTCCGAATCATGTAAAAAACACTTGTGTTTGAGCGTCAAGAAATCAAAAAAATAAGAGAAAGAATATAGCGTTCACTAGCGTTCACTGCCAATCAGGAATGGCCATTGACGCGCAAACGTGATTTTGACGTGATTTGAAACGCGCCGTGACATTTACGTTTCTTTCCTTTCTCCTCTTCATTGTTTGTCAAACTATCAGTTTATTACCGGTTCTTCTCAAAGATAAACATTTCACTTGCTTTTCTTTTCAATTTATTTCACTAAAATAATAATGAAACCTAAATCAGGCTTAACTAGGTTCTACAACTGTTTTATTCTTCGTAATAGTAAGATTGTAAAAGAGGACTTATGGATAAGAGATGGCAAAATCGAGAACCCTGAACAGGTATTTTATGTGGAGCAACTACAAGCAGATTTAACTGTAAACTGCGAAGGACTGCTGATCGCTCCAGGGTTCATTGACATACAGATCAATGGTGAGTTTCAATTTTATGTAAATGATAAGCTTACTGCACTCCGAAAATCAATTTATTAGATACTTTTTTATTTTGAAGAAGGCAACTTTATTGTCATTTTGAGGTCAAATAAAAAATCAATAGATAAAGCGGAGTTTCTCTTTGTTGTCTTACTTAAAATGAACAGTTTACTTATATTTTATTTGGTGAAAACCCAGGCATACATTGTGGTTTGGCCAATTTAAATATAATAGACACAAATAATGACTTTTTTCAAATTTATATTAATGTATAGACATAAAATACAGTGCCTATTGCATTAAGGTCCACTTCTGCACTGTTGCTGTGTGCCTGAAGTAATAAATCTCATTTGATTAATGAATTTTGTACCTACAACTAACATTTTTGTTTGTCTAATGGGATTCTTATAAGAACCCAATATTTTTAATTAGGTACACTTCGAAACCAAAGCTTGGTTTCCAAGATACAATAACAATGTTTGTTTGTAGGTGGGTGGGGTGTTGACTTTTCATATGACTCAGAAAATGTCAAGGAAGGAGTCAGAAAAGTATCAAAGGAACTCCTTGCTCATGGGGTGACCTCATTCTGTCCTACAATGGTAACTTCAGATGTAGAAAAATACCACAAAATCCTGCCTTTAATTAAAAAGACTGATGGTGGTCATCATGGTGCTACTGTACTTGGAGTGCATCTAGAGGGACCATTTATTAGTTTGGCTAAAAAGGGTGCTCATATGGAAGAATACATTAAGACCCCTGATAAGGTTTGTATCTTTATATAAAAAAACATTCACAGCATTTCAAAACAGTCTTTTTCTACTTTTTCTACATTCATTCTTTGCCTAATAATTTTGTAATCTTCATAAAGATATGAAAAAGATAAACAGTAAACACACACAATAAGTTCTACTCAATATTGCATAAACAAAGCCATTGTTAACACTAAAATATCATGCAATATTTGTTATTATTCATTTTATTATGATACTAGTTAAACAATTCTGCAGTACCTATTGACATTATCAGTTAGCATTTATCACTGACCTCCTTTTTGTAAGTTGTAATTAACCAGTACAGATGAACCATTTTAATGTCACTGTACTTTTATCAATTACTCAACATTATGTATCAACTTTGTTTACTTTTGCATTTGTTAACAAACCATCAATTAAAAAAGAGAAATAGGTACCTATCAGGTATTTATTATGCAAGAAAATAAAACCACATTTTTTTAAAAGTACCACAACAGATAAGTGAATGTTATGCAGTTATCAAAAAACCACAACCGCACCTAACAGCTGATGCAAAGTTATAAAATTATCAGCAATTTTGAGATTTTCTGATAGTTCCACCAACTTGGGTATTGTATTGTATTTCAGGCTGGTATCTGCAACTCCATGGTTAGTGCGTATTTTGCGTACAGGTGGAAAAAAAAAACTAACTTGGGTATTAAAATTATCATAGTTCACAAACAAGACAAAAAAGAATTACAGATGTCACCTTATTTTTTGCACTTTTGTTTAACACATGAAAGAAGATTAACCCGTCAACTTATATCTACTTGAAAGTTCAAGTGAATCAAAGAATACAAAGTTTATTTGGTGTTTGACATACATTATTTAAATTTAATGTGTCACTTTTAACTTTTTCAGGGTATAAAGACTATAGAAGAAGTTTATGGATCATTGGATAATGTTGTCATAGTCACTCTTGCCCCAGAACTGCCCGGTGCCACAGAGGCTATCAAGGAATTGACTGCAGTTGGTATCAAAGTAGCATTAGGACACTCAACTGCAAGTTTGGCTCAGGGAGAAAAAGCTGTTGAATGTGGAGCTAATCTAATCACTCATTTATTTAATGCTATGCTTCCTGTAAGTATTATAAAATCACTTTTTTTAGTAAACTCACAAGTCAGCAATTTTTGTAGTTGCTAAAATTGTTAGCCTTGATAGTTTTTAGTATTAGATAGATGCAAATAATGTCATCTGTATATTTGCTTTCAAACATGCTACTTAAGCCTAAGCTAACATATGTTAGTTTCATACAAATATGAACTTTATTTTAAACCTGTTATGGAATTTAAAAAAAACTTGTTCACAATGGCTTTTACCTACATATGAACAATATACTTTTATGAATAGATTGATATTCGTATTAAACGATAATAGTGAAAAAACAGTAGATAATATAGATATACTCTTTATACACCATAAAAGATTCAGGTACAGTTTTTTTTTTCGGTGGGAAAATCATCTTATGACATCCCCCGCTCTTGGGCGGAGCGAGAGATAGTGTCAGACTTTTACTGACTAAAAACCCACTCCTGTTCTTTCCTTGCCTTTGTTCAGTTTAGTAGTAGATACATACTCTGTAGGTGGGTCTACGCTAGAGGAACCGAGCACAAATTTGTATAGTGTGGAGCGATTTACAAGCCTGGATCGAGCGCGCTTCGAGCGTTTGGTGCGTGCTCGATTGTGCTCTGGCTATTGTCAGTTTTATCACGAACACAAAGGAATTTGCATCGCGGGAAACTACATTCGAGGATATTGATTGTTGTAGGCTCGTTATACGTTCACACTTGACACCGCTTGCTCGGCTCCTCTAGCGTAAACCCACCATATAGAAACAGCCAAGCTGAACGCTTCCCAGAAAGTCATGGCCATCCAGATGGTGCGGTCTCCCGCGAAGCCTTCTTACTGGCCGGCCACCCCGTGGGATTTGGAGGCAACAGTCCTTGCACACATGCACTACCAGGGCATAGTGTTGCATCGTTGAAGAAACGCCCGGGTGTCACCATTGCGCGGACCGCCCGGAGGACACGGTGGAGCATACGGTAGAGGCGTGTCCCGCTTGGGCGGAGCACCATTGTGTCCTAGGGAGGCGATCGGAGGCGGCGACCTATCGCGCCGGGCCCTGGTTCATGCCATGGTCTGGAGCGAAAGGAAATGAGATGCGGTTGCGTCCTTCTGTGAAGCAGTAATGCTAGCGAAGGAGGCGACCGCAAGAGTAAGGGAACGTACAATCCCACGCCCCAGCCGTCGCGACAGAAGACGCCCCGGGAATTGCAGAGTGATCTCCGGCCACCGTAGGCGCGGGTTTGCGGACGACAAGCAATGGGTAGCTCGCCGTCTGCTTGTCCTGTAAGGACCGAGCTTGAGTCGTCGACGGCGCATAGTCTTCCACGCGCGGCTCAAAGAAATGTCAGCAAACCGTAGGGGCCCAGTAGGGCCGCAGCTAGCAGGCTTCGGGCCATGGAGAAAAGTACGAAAATTATTCCCGTGGTCCTAGAACGCAAAGGGCAACTGAAGGAGCATAGGTGTGGTTTTAGTCAGTAAAAGTCTGACACGCGAGAAGTTATTAGATGTTTTCCTACCTTAAAAAAAACCTTACGGAAGCAAACATTCTCAGAGTCATTTGTATTCAGTGTGGGCTAAACGCTGTATGCGTTGCTAGTAACGTTAGTTTTTTTTTTCATGTCCTCTGTTGTATCTGGGACTTTTCGTACTCGGTACTTTTAATCCATTGTGTGCGTTATTCAATACGGATGTAAGTGCCGAAATTGCGTAAAGCGGACACCCGCACGGTCCCATACAAAAGGTCTCCGTTGCGGGTCCGGTCCCCGCGCCTGTTTTGCTACGTAATAATATATTATTAAGTTCTCCATCGACACGACTATGTAGTCGTGCCTCTACGGTACGGTGTGTGTAGTGTCTCTTGGTCAACTTTAACGGTGTGCATGTGCACACCGTTAAAGTTGACCAAAAGACACTGCGCAGGTAATAATCCGACACGACACACGCGCTTAGCCACGCGACGGTTGCCCGTCGCGGGCGGGCCGCTTTACGCAGTATCGGCCCTAAGGGTGCGTTTACACTGACGCAGAGCTAGGCAGAGAGGAGAGGAGCGGACCTTGAATTGGCCAGAAACAGTGCTCGATCTCTCCACTTATACTGGAAACAGTGTAAGTGGAGAGGAGAAGAGCACAGAAAAGTGGCGTTTCCACAGGAGCGGGGCGGAGTGTAGTTGAGCTACCCTCCGCTTCGTGCCCTCCGCTTGACTCTGTTCTGTCCGGCTCGTGGCCGCGTGGTCATTTGATTTATTTAAAAGCCCGCTCAGCTCCACTTAGCTTCACTTACTCTGTTTCCTCTGATGCGGAGTGAAGATTTCGAGCACTGTGATTGGCCATTTTACGCTTTTCACTCAGCTTCGGTGGATACGAACTCTTAAGGATCTATTTTTAAAGACAAAATAGTACGCCTGGGATTGTCCCTTGTTTGTCTTTAGTGCATTTAGGTACATATATAAGTGTGAGACAATTTTTTTTTTATTTTCGCTTCCAAGTCTGCGTCAATGTACCTTGACCATTATTATGTGAACTCTCCCGCAGTTACATAGGTACAGAACACGCGTGTATATAGTTCTATTTATCAGAACAAGTTAACTACTTAGGTACAGTCAGGGGTCAAATGTATATTTGCACTCTACCAATGCTAAAGAGCCTAAAATTTATTTGCAGAAGAGGGTCAATGGTTCATGACTGATTTTATTTGTAGCATAGAATCTAAAGTTTTGCTTGAATTAATTGTGAACCATCAAACCTTGGACTACAAAGAAATTTTAGACACTTTAGCATTGGCAAAGTGCAACTGCACTTTTGACCCCTGACTCTGTACATCATCTTTGTTTTTAAGTTCCATCACCGGGATCCTGGACTGGTTGGCTTGCTGGCGTCCACAACGCAAAAACAAGTTTTCTACGGCATTATATCAGACGGTATCCATACCCACCCAGCGGCTTTACGGATCGCAAGCAGAACTAACCCCGAAGGTAAAAAATAAATTTAAAAATAAAAAAACCCGACTGAAAAAATAACTTTAAATAAAAACTGAAAAGAAAAAAACAAGTTCAGTCCAATAGCGTAGAAACCAATTTAATTAACCTTTTGAGTGCGTAATTAGAGACACAATAGTAAGACAATGGCGCGTGAACGCCGGCGTTAATGCGGGGATCAACAGCTTAAAACAAAACTGCAACAGTCGGGACCCATATTATATGGAATGATTTTAATAATAATAATAATAATCCCCATCGCCGTATCTCTACGTTGACGTCGTGGTGGGGCTTGCGTGCTCCAATATACCCTAGGTCTGTATCGGTAAAGTTTGCTTTGCCGTAATATGCCTAGGGTGAGGGGCCAGACTAAGAGAGATACAATCCGCAGTGCAGTTTTGTGGCGAACTGTTGGGCATTAGCGACCCCACGGACCCGATCTCCCGGGAGAATTCTTGTTCTTCATCTTCGGCTTGCCTTTATTGGCCGGCCGTAGTGAACACTGACGAGGAACTGAGCTCCCACCTCTCTCTTGCCTTTATTGGCTGGCTTGAGTGGAGATTCGCAAGAGCAAACGTGCTCGGGAGAAGGATGTATAATCCAGTAAGGTGCTGGTAGGGATCTTGACCGTACTTCCGGGATTGTCCTGATAGCCGTGGTATACCTCTCCACTCCTCAAGCACCTCAGGATATGTTGCCCTCTTGTTGCTACGTCACTTCGTGCTAGCGGCCGTTTTTGGGGGCCCATTTATTGAGTGTGCAAGTCACCCCCTGCCTTTTTTCGATGCATATTAATAACGTTGTTCAGGCAGGGGCCATAGTCTTGACATAGTTCCATGTTACCAGTCCACTTAAGACTCCAAAAACCATAGCCCTATTATCTTTGTTCTCCATATGTCGCAACAGTTTTTCAATAACCGGGGGTTGTCCTTGGGTGCACTAGCATAGCGCGTACAGGGATAATCGTCGGTTGGTATCATGTTCCATTATAATTATCTAAAGGGCCTCTGCGAGTTGGCTTCGGCTCCTCGTACGCCTCCCAAAGGTCCAGGACCTCAGGGTCCTGAGATAAATAAAATATATATAAAAAAAAAAAAAAAAATGTTCCCGATACCGGTGGGACACTGTTTTTTATATTTTTAAATGTTTTTTTATTTTTTTTATTGAAATATTTAAAAATATAATTTAATATGTTACAATAATGAATAAAAAAAATAATAATAATTTTATTCATTCAGACATCATTGATCCAATGGTTAGTAGAAAACTTATCATCTAGGTGTTAGTAAATTAAAATATTAAAAAGATTAAAAATTTCACATTATAATTATTTTAACCCTATTCCACCAGCACCCTAATTTGATGCTTTAGTATAGGGCAGCAAAATTTGTCAACGACAACCGCCAGAATGCCATTGCCGCTCACACGAACCCTGCTTAATAAGGAGGCCACATTCTTGCGCAAAATGGCTGCGAATCCATCTGTACGCGCCTCCATGAACATTCCAGATGCGCTGCAAAACCGTGGTAGCCGCAATAACATCCTAAAGGCGTTGTTGTATTGGACGCGCAAGGCGTCGAGGGTTTTTCGCGAATACGTTGCCCACAAGCTACTGCAATAGAAGTTTAGTCTAGCTTTTTTTATTTTACACTTTTTAGTCAATATAATCTAATATCACTATTTATTCACTCTATTTTAGGCGTACAATGTTCACAAATGTACCTTGTCATCCGCCTCGCTTTTTTGTATCTTAAAGAAAATTGAAGTGTCTGTTTGTATTATCAAAAAACATTTGTTTACTAAATGTAGATATATCAAAGTGTATTCGATACCTATAACAAAAACGTGAACTTTGAAATTCTTGATTAGTTATCGGTTTGTTCCAGCTAACATCCGAAGCGGCTATTACAATAGTAATATTTGCTATCCGTCAGTGAACGTCCTGTCAAAATCGGTACTTAGGCTACTTTTTATTGGGATATAGCTAATGTTATATATAAGTAACTTATTCAATTGTTTGTGTTTTTGCGGGACGGAACTTATTTCCAAGGGCGGGGGTATCTTGATTCTCGCGGAAAGTAGTTCATTTTATTCCCGGGGATAATGGACATCTTCGAAACGGCTGGACCGACCACTCTAGGGCGGAGATGGAGAGCGTGCTAGACTTTTACTTTTACTGAGTAAAACCACACCTAGGTTCCTTCAGTTGCCTTTTGCTTTCCAGGGTTACCTATCCAGAAGATTTCCCATAGCCTTAATAGGCATCGGCCCTGCTGGTCTCTATGGTTTTGCTGACATCTCTTTGAGGAACGCGTAGTACACGACGCGCTGTCGACGATTTGGGCTCGGTCCGGACAACAGCCGGACGGTCGGACTGCGAGCTACACATTGCACGTCGTCCGAAATTCGTCGTTGATGTTACAAGGAGTAACTTGGGCTACTTTTAATTTTCCCGCGGTAACGGGACTTAATTCCCAGGGGGATTTAAAAACGGGGAGTAACGAAGTCGCGAGTAACAGTTAGTAGATAATAAATAACATATTTCCTATTGTATTTATTTTTATTATGGACATGATATACCATTTTGAAATCCTCATGATGAGCCCTTTACTTTGATACCCATATCGGAGTAACCAAAAAAAAAATTATTTTTTTAACCTTAAATTATGGCATCTCACAGTTGTTATGTTTTTGTTTTTTTTAACGTCACCTATCTAAGAACACTTGGGTTATCACGACGAATCTAAGGTATCTTAATTATGTAAATCCGTTCAGCGGTTTGGAAGATATGAGGTAATAAAGAATATTACATACATTCATACATACATACAAGATACGCGCGAAAAACATAACCCTTCTTACAGTCGGGTAAAAAGTAAAAGAATATATATTAACCAATCTGTATGAACACAATATCTATACTTACCTACATATAATAAAACAGTAAAATTGTTTCCCCATGCTTACGGTTGGCGCAAAAACTACTGAACCGATCCTGTTCAAATTTTGCATACTTAATCCATAAAGGCCAGATAAATAATAACGCTATTTGCTATAAGAGGGGTGAAAAATATTCCAAAATGTCGATATTTTTGCATTAAGTTCGATCCCCAGCTATAGAAATAATTTGTATGAGTATTTTGTCGTCTTTTTTGTATATAATATACGACAGTACATCGATTACAATAACAAAACGACTTTTAGCATATTTTTAACATATTCTAGACATTTTGTGCGCATAAAAACTTGCACATGGTTTTCATTGACCTCGAAAAGGCATACGACCTGGTACCTCGTGAGGTTCTGTGGTGGGCCCTTAAGGAGAAAGGTGTGCCTGGGAAGTATGTGCAGTTGATCCGAGCGATGTACAGTCGATGCAGTACCCAAGTCCGGTCTACAGTGGGCACCACTGGCAGCTTCAATGTGGCTGTCGGCTTACATCAAGGTTCGGCTCTCAGCCCTTACCGAACAGATTGGAGGTGTGGTAGCACAGACTGGAGAGTGTTGGCCTGGAATTGAGTTGAACCAAAACGGAATACTTGTTCGGCGATTTCGGCGGTCTCTCCAATCCAGTGCCTTTAGCTCTCGCTGGAACACCCATACCGATCTGCTCCGACTTTCGGTACCTCGGGTCACTCGTCCAAGGGGATGGTGAGGTAGACCGGGACGTAACCCATCGGATCAACGCAGGATGGATGAAATGGCGACAGGTCACGGGAACAACTTGTGACTCACGGATGCCCCTCAAGTTGAAGGGTAAAATCTACAAGTCCGTGATAAGGCCTGTCATACTGTATGGATCAGAATGTTGGGCTGTGAAAAAGACGGATGAAAAAAGATTGCACGTAGCGGAGATGAGAATGTTAAGATGGATGTGTGGTGTGACGAGAATGGATAAAGTGAGAAATGACTACTTATATTAGGGGAAGTTTGAAAGTGGCGCCAGTGACTGAAAAGTTGAAAGGGAATCGTTTGTCTTGGTATGGTCATGTGAAGAGGAGGGATGAAATGCATGTTACTAAAAGAGTTATGAGTTTACATGTGGATGGATGGAGAGGGAGACCAAAGAAAAGATGGATGGATTGTGTGAATAGTGATATGAAAGAAAAGAAAGTTAGTGATAGTATGACGAGTGACAGGGCAGAATGGAAGAAAAAAACGTGTTGCGCCGACCCCAAATAATACGGGACAAGGGCAGGAAGATGATGATTTATGTAAAGAGTAACCAAAACATGTAATAAAATCGAAGCGACGAAACGAAAAAATACTATATTTTTTTCATTTAGCTACTAATTTAATATCTTCCAAAATCATACCGCTATCATCGACAAAGGGTCAAGCAGTCAATCATGACGTTTAAATATCCTATTTTAGACAAGATCCAATGAGCACCCTCAGACCAATAAAAAAGTATAGACGGAGCCGTCGTAAACAAAAGCGACGAAATAAGTGAGGACTAGTTTTGGCTTTGTGTGCTTAACTTGGTGTATGACATCGTAGATTTGCACATGTGTGCTAGAGAAAAAATGTTGCAAGCGTTGCGCTGCGACTCCCAATTGCGAGAGATATACTTTGGTTAAGTTTTATTATTGTGTAGGTAGTATAGTGTTTATCTTGGTTGTATGAAATTAAAGATAATTTCATTTAATGACAATCATTTATTTTCATATTATGTTATTTATTTAAAAAACACACAAAACTTACATATAATATTAATAATATATATCCAACGACTATCGGATTGGATGCGGGTCATCCAGCTTAACCGCATGTTGGATGACGCCGTACTTGTAAATAAAAAACACTTTGTTGTAGTGTCCGTAAAAATTACGACTTCCCTTATTTTTGGGAAAAAATAATGTTCTTAACTTGCAACACCGACACAATGGCGTGTTCCGAGAAATTATTTCAGATATTTTTACGATTTTATTTAATTTATACAGCAAAAACGTTATTTACCTACTTGTGAAAAGTAATCCCTTTTTTTGGAAAAAGGAATTGTTCTTGCAGCAGTTTATGATATAGGACGGCATAATTTCGTAATTATTATCTCAACAAAACAACGTCACGCGCACTCGCTTGCTAGCGGCAGACTACCGAGCGGCCGTCTTCATATTGCCGATCGTCTTCATATTACGTGCCTCACTTTTAGGAGCGCAATGTTCTGTCTATACTTTTTATTGGTCTGAGTGAGCACCGTAGCGCAGTGGTCTCGTGCCTTGACCTGCACGTAGGATGATTATGGTTCGAATCCCGGATATATATTTTTTTGTAATACCTAGTTTTCTCGTAGAAATCATCTAATGACTTCTCTCGCTCTTGGGTGGTGGTCAGATTTTTACTGACTAGAACCCACTCGTTTGTTCCTTCTTTGTCTAGCGTTCCAGGGCCCCGGGGGTTCATTTTCACTTAAGCCATGGGCCCAGTAGGCTTTGACCCTGCTGGGCCACTTCGATTTGCTGACATCTCCTTGAGGCGCGCGTGGAACATTACGCGTCGTACAATACGGCCGAGTGGCCGACGTAACTTGACCGAGTTTGAACATAGACTGCGAACTTTAGCGCATGTACACTCGTAAAAAAACTGTTATTGGTTTTCATTTTTTTTAAACCAAACGTCGACGTCTCACTCGCTCTGAAACGCATGCGTAGTGTTCTCGCCCTCATACTCTCGGTTGAATAATTTGTCTGACTAATGAAAGACAACGTTGTAATAGTTTCCAATAACACATATTTAAAAATCAGCCATGTAACAATAAGTAAAGTCAATTATTTTTTGTGGGGCATTAAAGCGTCTGACAAAAGTTTTGGCCCATGGAAAGTGTCTGACACTTATGGATACTACTTTAGAATAATATTCTACAAAACATATAAAAATCAGCCATAAAAAATAAGTAACTCTTAGTTCCCTTTCTCACCTCGTACCTGCCCAAGTTCCCCAAGGGGGAGCTCCAAATACCTGTGTGCTTAGGTATTTAAAGCACATGAGACGCTACTGAGAATATAAGGTTTCATCCATGTGAAAATAAGTTATGTCTAATCGCTCGGGGATTTTGGACTAGAAGTGTTTCGATTTTTCTGATGAGAAGTGTAGGCCTACTTAAATTTGCAACGTTTTAAATCCTTTTTCTTCACTCAGGGTTAGTGCTGGTGAGTGATGCAGTGGCTGCACAGGGTCTCGCCGACGGAAACTATCGTATAGGGCCTCAGCACGTCACCGTAGAGGGTGGTCGTGCCTACGTAACCGGCACTAAAGTACTCTGTGGCAGTACTACTGGTCTAGATGAATGTGTTGCAACGTTCAAAAAGTCTTTGGGTAAGTTAAAAAATTGCATGTATCGAACCTTCCCATGAACAAGGGCTCCTTACTGCTTCTACTTCTCTTCTGGTAGTATTCGTTTTTAATTAATTAATCTCATCCTCAGACTGTTCCTTGGAATACGCCTTAGAAGCGGCTTCTCTTCACCCAGCCAGAGCTTTGGGCATTGACGATAGAAAAGGGAATCTTAATTTCGGATGTGATGCAGACTTTGTTATGCTTCATCCCGAAAAAATAAAAATTAAGTCGACTTGGATCGCAGGTGAATGTGTTTATAAATGTGATAAACAGTGAAAAATGTTGTGATAAGTTTAGGGGTCTGACCAGTTTAATTAAAATGTTATTTTTATCGATTATGTAGGTATATGTAAATAAATCATTGTTACCAATATTACAAGGCAATTGAATTTTTTTTGCAAAAAATCCGAACTAGCATAAAATGATGAAGATGATTAAATCAAAAATTTTTTACCCATCTATATTTTGTTTTTATTTGTTACCTTCCTTCTAAATTATAACTAAGGATAAACAGATAACTTAGTCCTAGTAACAGGCTAACTTATCAATCGTGGAATGTTTTATTAATATTTATACATGGGCAAGTATAATAATTTAGAAGTCTTGTTAGTGGCATGGAAAATCTTTATTGAAGTAAATATATTTATAAAGTCAGTACAATTTAAGTTCAATAGTTTCCAAAAATATTAAAGTGCAGGTTGCTGATCACCTGGCAATGTTAAATATGATTATTTCTTAATTAAAATACAAGCTAATATTGAGAAAACTGTAATATGTGAATAATAACATGTATATACCTAAATAAAATCATGACAAAAATATATTTTAGGCAGGCTCTGAATTACACTGCTCTGCTGTTGTTATCCTGGCCACAGTTCACATTAATAAAACTTATAATTATTAATAAAACCGCTAATGTCACGTGACAATTTGCAATCGCCATTAAAAAAAGTTAAAGAAAGAGTGCAAAATGGCAATCATCCAAATTATCAAGCAACTTAGCGGTAAAAAGAATTTGGTCAAAGTAAGATGTGCAACCAGTAACAAATAAATTCTACTTCTGTCCACAGTAAACATCAAACTATTCATCAGTTACATTGAATAATATAGGTTTAATTATCGAATACACTCAATTCCTCCACATCTTCGTAGGTGTGGACAGAGAACCAGTTGGGCATCTTAATTTTACGATAAAATAATTAAACATCAAGTTACAAACCACGCAATGTATATTCATATTGTATACAATAATCTAGGTGTATGTATATAATGTAAATACATTTTCATGAAAAACAAAAATAATATCATGGAATATTCAAAGAGCCAAAATATTTGAGATTAACTCTACCTTGATACCATTAACTTCTAAGATCTAGGCACAATGCAGCAGAGACTCCTGTATGGATTATATAACAATTACTTTCGTTGACTGTGGGGCTAAATAGTATAATAACAGTCAACACCATCACACAAGGTATACTGAAGACATTATATAAACTGCCAAACCTTTTACATTTATAGAACATATATTTGATGAGAAAAGATATGTCGGATAAAACTGGACCTATGCGGACAAAGCTTGTGTGTTGTGCTATTACAAAACGAGCAGTATAGTATAATGGTTTCAGAGCCAGTGGCGATCCCATGTGCTGATGCTGCTGGCGCCCCTTGCAGCTTGCACTCTGCGGCAAGCCGCCTTGAAGGCAAACAACTACATCTAATAAAACTTCAACATTTAATTTCTTTCAAATGTTTACGGAGGGTATTGTCTGTTAGATATAATTTCGTGTCTGGAGTCCACATCCATACTAAACACACGGTGGACTACAACTAGGTTTAAAATACTTTTTAACAGAATTAAATTATTGAGCAATATATTCTTAAGAGAATATTAGTAGAGGTTTGCTCGGCTGCACCAACTCTACAGAATAATTCATGTTACTCCTAGTATCAAATACCAATATGCATACTACTCCACAAATGTCATTTCCGCAAAATGAGAATTAAATAATTAAAATAAAAGGAATAATGAAATCTTTGGATCAAAATTAAAATATGCATTTGGAACTTGCACCTTTCACACTAACTATTACAATAAATTTCACATTTCAACATAAAATGACAAGAACATAAGACAGTGTAACTTAGAATACTTAAATCTACATTGAAAACAAAAGAAATAGCCATTTTAACAACATCTAAACCAATGAGGAGAATAAAATCACGGGAGTTGCAGACAATTTCTATGTAAACTAAATTGATTCGGTATGATATGTTTTGTTGTTTACTGAAAAATTTGTGAGATGAAGAAATACCTGAATGGCCGCTTAAGAGAAAAAAATTATGCTTATAGTTATAGAATCAAAAAATAAGATCACTACAATACGTAAATACCAAGATTGTATATTAAAATATTTGTACTTTTACTGACTAAAGGAAAACATTGGCAACTGCTAATAATCCTACAATTGTAAAAAAAAAAAATTGTATAATGTAGACTGAAAACGGTCATCTCAAATTCGTTCACTCTAAGATGTGGAATGCAATTAGAATTCTTTAACAATATTAAAAGGTATAATAATATATTAAATTTTTATAATCAGCTCAACAATGTATATAATCTATAATAATTTAAAAGCCTAGATCCAAACTGTGATATTTATTGCACAAGCACACATGTGGCTTAAAATTCCAATGGGAATAGAGCTCACAACCTTATTATTATTTATGTTGTTTTTAGAACAGTGGAGATTATATTGGTTAAGTGGGTGAAGTTCAAAATAAATTATATTATCGTTTGAGCATGCCGTCTTTCAAGTTTTAATTGGAATCATTTCGAAATAAAATAATCAGGTAGGGTATTAATAGAAATAATCTTAATCCCACCCACGGTTCAAAGTTGAACAAAATTGAATTGTAACGCCACAACACTCCACCGAGACCGTCGTGCTGTGCTTGGTGCCACTAATAGGCAATACGCCCACCTCCAATAGGGAGGGTAACATTAGAGCTCACCTTGTGCGCTGCGAACCCTACTTCTATCACATTACTTGGCACCAAGTATGCAAATGTCCTTGACATGTTCTTCCCAACAACGCGTGGCGATCCACATACATAAGAGCTTTAATCATACAAGGAAATCTGCAATTATCAGTGCCATATAAAGTGATACTACACAACTACTGAAGTAATTTATTGCTGGATACATAAGGGAATATAGATTCAAGAGAAATATCTTTACCAAAATTGCTTTAAAGTGTATATAGGTAACTTTTAAGATTCCCGAGAAAGGCTACTGTAATGTACTCTAATGATACAATTATTATCAAGTAATGTCAATGGACAATAGATACCATTTGACTGCCATTCATCCATGACATAGTGCTTACTTGCTACGGCAAATTATACAGCCAAGCAGACGCGACGAATAACCGCCGCGGCCCGCGCCAACCACTAATAAACATCTCTAAACAACACCACCATATAGGCAAACTTGTGATACTGTATGTGTGTATATCAATTGAAAAATACTAGTACCTACTAAACATTTCTACGCTGATCCCTACATAAAATACATGGCAAGAAAAGAGGAAAGTGTCGATATCACCAAAATTAACGATATACTACGGGGGGGGTTTGTTAACAAGTTAATACTTTTGAGTTAAAAACAATAGTAGTTAAAATGTTCATTGATGAAAAATAAAAATGGTTCGTTTTAATAAAATATCTGACTTCGAATTTTAAATCGGAATCCACACATAAAATAGTATAATTTGTAAAATTATCCAAAACTTATCACACCACTTTTTAATAATTTTATGCAACCCTAAAGCAATATTATTAATAGCGTCAAACGCTCCCTTTGGGGCAATAATAAGTTCTATTTCGGTTAATTTTACTTCACTAACACACAATAATTTTGATCAATGACAACGAATTAAAATTGAACATTATAATATTAAAACCCTGAATATTAATAAAACAAAAAAATTGGCAACAACTAATAACTAATTTTTACAAATATTATACAATAAAATAATTACTATGTGCATGCACAAATATCGTAAGAAAATAATTTGGCAGTAAAAATTCGTAAATCTAAAGGCCTAAACACACTGGCCAAAAATACTATTTATATAATATAGGCCCAGAACATATAATTAAACAAAACAATAAAACGACAAAATCAGAGTATTAATCACACCTGCTCATCCGCGAGGGGTATGTAGACTCATTTTAAACTAGTTAAAATAATTAAAATAAAGAAAATAAGATTCCCTAATACTATTGGGACAAAAATCCTGAAACAAATAACTTAAAAACAATATGAAAAATAAACCCAAAAGTTACTCACTAATCAATAGAGGATTCAGACTCAAATGTCAAAATTCAACTTATCACTGGCTTCCAAAGATACGACGTTGCTCAATCGCCCCACGTCTCAATCTTTGCTCGTGTCTTTCAAAATATTGAGTCATGTAAGTCTTAATATGTTGGTTCATTATGTCTCTCTATTATTGCTCATATCACATCTAATTTTGCGTATCGAATATTGTAAAACTGTTCCATACACAACAAATACATAAAATAAATACCTATTTCTAATTAAGTACACATATTCATACATGTTACTCTTCAATTATGATTTTATTATTCAGTATAAATTATATGGCTCAGCAATACGAAGAGAGTGCTATCAACTAATTAATATTTAAATTTAATTACAATTTAGTAACATGAAGGTGTATTTTTTTTTTCAATGAGATGCACTTTATTTTTGGAAATTGAGGAATTAAAATATTTGTAACAAATCAAACCAAAAAATTAGAGAGCATTTAAAACTGACATTAACAATATTGGTAAAATATCACACTTAATTTTAGGTGGTCTGGTTAAGTACTATTTCCAAAGTGTATGTAAAACAAAATAATGGTCATGTACAACACATTTTATTTGGCTATCGTAGAATTTCTTTGATAATGGTGGCATAATAAACTTCATATTTCTGAATACTTATGTACCTGTAAGAACAACAAATATCGCACAATATGGCTATTTAAACGTTATTCGTAGAACAAACGTCAACTGCTTTTATAGGTCGGCAAATTCGTTCAAATAGTCTAATATATTTGGAAGACCATGGATCCCTGGAATTAGTTATGGTATAAGGTAAAATTGTATCTGACCATTACTTATGCATTACAATTTTGATACCATATTAATAATAGGGGATTTTATATGACATAGTGCCCCACTTCCTAAATACTAATTTTAGGAAACCCAAGGGACAATAATATGATGTAAATTGTGAATATATCTAAATATGGTATCGCTTTATTAAACCGCATTTGTACCTACAATCTAAAACTATGAATTCTCAATTTTGAATATAAATGTGGATAGGTAGTTATAAAAATATATAATTTGGCGAACTGTATACTCATCGAACATATAAGTAGATACGTTTTATAATGGCAAATTCATGTACATAACAAGTGATATCAGTTGGTTTTGTTTCATGCATTAAATACTTAATACATACGTACTGCAAATGAATTCGTTTATGTGTGAGTGACTATTTCAACAACAATATATGTGCACTAATATAAAAGAATAAGCTTGCATTACTATTTGTATAAGCTCGCTATATACAAGAAAATGCCAAATAAACTAATTGTCTACATTAAATTTTAACTATCCAAATTACAATGTTGTACAAAGTTATTACAATGTTCATTTATAGCGGTTCTCTAATAATACAGCATGCATTACAATGTTTCATCATTATTAAGACATTTACTTACAATAAACCAATTCTTAACAATGTATGTTGTAATGCCTACTCATGAAAAATCTTTCAAATATGTAATAGGCTCTCAAAACAAGAGTACACGAAAAACATTTTGTATAGACACAAGAATTCTGTAAATGGTAAATATATTTTAACGGACAATATATAATATTGTATACGAGATTAACCTAAACTAGATGGCACGTTATTATGGTGTCGCCTCCTTTGGTCATGACAAGACTAATTTTTTATACTTTTAATAAACTCAATTGTGCGTTCATATTTGTTCTCATTCTGCAAATTACTGATATTCAAGAAAATCAATAATATAAAAAAAACAAAACGTACGTATATTGGGTTAAAATTCGAACAAATCAACATTTTTCTGAGGCGACACTCCCACGCAGTCCCCTAATTGACATGTTTAAACTTCACTCGAACTAGGAACCATACCAGCTGCTAAAATTTAGAAACAAAATAAAAGTCCTGTCGATGGGAATTGTTTAGTTAAATTTGGTTATGGTTGTTCCTCAGCAGGAAGTTTGAAGTTCCGGATGTATCTGAGTAGAGTTGACTATACTAAATTGAAGCTTATATTTCACACAATTAAAATAAAAATTGCCCGTATCTACCCGCTTCATTAGTTATCGTAGTTTATAGTCAGATATAAAATAAATCCGAAACTTTTCTATCCTCCATGACCAAATATAACAAAATTGATAATTGGACTATAACGAAAATAATAGAAGTTGAATATTATATACTAACCTTTGGATTTTCCATTACTAGAACTAAATGCAATTATAAAATAATAATGACAGATGAACAAAAACCCAAACAATACGCAAGTATTCAGTACTTTGGAAATAATAATGACTTAAGTCTATCCATAGCAGTGAATAAAAATATAGTGTCTCTAAATCTAGAATGCCATAAAACAAAAAAAAAATCACGAAGCATACCGAAATTAGGATCACTATAGTTCACTGCTTATGGACAGAGTGTTAAAATATCAGACTAACATGAAATTTAACACAACATAACGAAATAAGTAGTCAAATACTGGTTTAGCAAAAAATGTTAAGCTTTGTAAAAACAGCAATTAATATAAAATATAGGGAATAAATGTGAGATCTTGTAGTATGCAGACTTACAGCCATCGAGTTACTCCTCAGACAATATAAAGGGTGTTGAGGACTAGAACATGATGATTATTTTTAGCCAGGGTGACAATATAACCTTCAGATGTAATCTTCAATCCGCAGCAGCGAGACACCTGAAAACAATGATCGACATCAAAATATTTGTAAGTCAACTTCATTAATAAATAAATAGTTCCTCTAAGTAGATTCATAATGTATAAAGTGTAAAACTAACCTTGACGTAGGGGCACTCGAATTCAGTGACGAGAACTCCGTCACGCGAGAACACGGCGACATGGAACTTGTTGCCATGCGAGTCGCCAATGAGCACGTCACCAGCGTCCGACACGTCAATGCCATTCGGAAAGTTTGTGACATTCTCACATCCAATACGGCGTAGAAAACGCCCTTCATCGTCGAAAACAACTACGCAGTGCCCCTTAAAATCGCAGACGTAGAACTCCTTGCCTAAAACATGGAAGGTATAATATTAGAAACCTCACTTTTGATTGCTATGGCAACATCTAAAAATACCAGTGTGTAATTTTACTCAAACTTAAATTCCCAGAAAAAGATAGGAAAGCCTATAACCAGGCAAATCCATACTACTTAATCACTTACCACTGATAGCAATATCAGATGGCTCCCTCATGCACTCACTGCAATCAAACCAACTCATGAGGTCGCCTTCTTCGGACAATATGAATACTGTAGGCGTCACACTATCCACTGCCACAATGAGACCTTCAGCAGTTACTGCCAAACCAGCCACAATATCGATGAAACGCACCTAAAATCAACATCAAAATTAGCATCAAATACATAGCATTAGACAATACTATGTTTAAATATTGCAACTACTTACAGCAATTTTCTTCAAGAAATGACCATTTTTGGTAAAAATTTGCATGCGGGACCTCTCATTGCCACGGTCACATACGACGAATTTGCCCGTGGCACGGACGACTGCCACTTTGCGTGGGTACCACAGCTGGCCTTCCTCCTTTCCAGCAATGCCAAAGTTAAACTTGTAGGTTCCTGACTTATCAAACACCTATAAAAAAAGTTAAGTTTTTAATAATTTCGTATTTTTAAAGTAGGCTTGTATTACCCAAGCAAATAAATTTTAAATTGCATACCGTGATGCGATGATTGTTAGTATCGGCGACAATAATATCTTCATCGTTTCCGAGACAGAACCCATGAGGGGAATTGAACTGCCCTTTGCCACTGCCTAGTTGACCAAACTTGAATCGAATATGCATAGGTGTAGCTTTTGTAGCACGCACAAGAGGAGCCGGAGGAGGCACAAGAGCGGCTTCCTCAGCAGCAGTTAACAAAGGTCTTCCTGGAGACACGCCACGAGGGCCCACGCCGCCAATTCCACCAACACCGCCAAAACCATTCACTTCTGAAAAGAAACCATAACAAATAATGATCTTTATCTCCAAAACTGACGAAATCTAAACAAAATATATTCGGGACATACCAGTATTCAACCCGAGTTTAGCAAGAGCTTGTAAATTGTTGTAGGCCTGAGGCGAATTCAGGTCACCAGCAAGTAGTTCAGCAAGAGTAAAAGTCGGAGCTGGAGATGCATGGGGAGGCGGTGGAACATCTTTTTCAGCAATACTAGCCAACTGCTGCAAATTGTATTCAACCATAGACGGCATTGCTGGCACACCGCCGCCGACTCCCTGTACACTATTCATGCCGCCAGTAATGACACCGGTGTTAGTGACACCCACTCCAGTAACACCTCCCACACCAGGTACTCCAATAGCAGGTACACCCGAAACTCCCACCATGCCTCCAACTCCAACACCAGTAACTCGGCGGATTCCTCCCATTGGGTAATCATCAAAAACAGGAGCATTAGTCACCGACACAGCGGGAGAATGAGAATTTGATGTCACTGATACAATAGCAGAAGACTCGCTTGCACGCTTTCTTTCTTCTGCACGAGTCGCTTCTGTACGGAATGTTCCAAAAGTTTCTTCAGAAATATCATCAAACTTATCCATCTTAGTAACAAACTCCAATGAATAATCGACATCGAATTCCGGTGCTCCTTCCAGCAAACGGGCAAACTGGGAGGCGACTGTCTTTTTCAACATCACAATTTCAGTACCATCACCGCGGCGGAGAAGTCTAGCGGCGAATTTACAGGCACAATCAATTCGCTGAACAGTTTTGTCGACGCGGTCAAAGAGATCCATTACCTTGAGTTCTCTTTCCTTATGCAAACGCTCAAGTTCTTCAAGAGCCTTTTCACGGCACCTCTCCAAAGCAGCTTTATAAGCATGATAAGCTTCATTGATCACACCTTCGGCTTCATCTCGCTGACGTTGTAGATCTCCAAGTGCATCATCGAGCCTGGCTGACGCACTACCAGCTGTTGCAGCACGAGCATTAGCTTCCACGATGAAGTTGCGCAATTCAGCACGTAGGTTAGGTTCGACATCAACGATTCTCTCACAGCGATGTTCACCTACTTTGTGATCCACAGTTAGGCATTCAGTGCAAGCACCAACTTCACATTCGCAGCAATAAAACTTAAGGCTCTCTCCAGCATGACGAGCGCAAAATATAGGCTTATGCACAGCAGATTTTTCCTTGGAGGACCTTAGAGCATCAAATGGTACTACTCTGTGATTTTCAAAGCATCTCATGAATTCGTGAGCAGAATTGCAGTTAGAACATAGAAAATGAGAGCAATCAGTGCAGCGAGCAACTGCAGGTTCCTTACTCTTGCAACAGGTGCAAACAACAGACTGATCCATAGCAGAAACATCCAAAATGTTGGTAAGGACATAATCGGAAGGAAGGGATGCAGCCCCACCTCCAGGTATCTGGTAACAAAGTGTTCATAAGTTAATAGTGTAACTTAAACCAATGAGAAAGCTGAAAACAGATTAATATGTAACTGAATATCTACCTTGGTTTCTTGTTTGCATATTGGGCATTCTACAGCCAAATCAAATTTTAGAGAATCGCCAGCTTCATTAACCATCAACTTGTCAATGCAAGCTTCACAAAATACATGAAGGCAAGACAATACACGAGGACTGCACAACTTATTGCTGAAAAATAAAAAATATACTCATATAGAAAACTTTGATACACATAATATAAATATTTACAACTAGAATAATCCGTAACTCACTCGCAAATTTTACAATTTTGCTCTTGTTTTCCATTGTCGGTAGACTCCAAAGAACCTTCATCTCCCAGACTAACTAAACCACCCCCATAAAGGTCCCCATTCATTTCTTCCATTTTAACTTACAATTATGTTGGTGTATAATGAATATATCCTTGACCTTATTTCAACAAGAATCTGGAACAATAAATATTGTTTGAATTTGTTGCCTTTGAGGCACTGTTTTGACCTAGTATGAGATACCTCAAAATGTAGAAGAGGTTGTATCTTTATTAAATTAATTGATCTTTTAGAGGTATGCAGAACAGGATGTAAAGTTCTGCAAACCTGTAAAGGCAATCTTGCAATCCTCTGACCAGACGGGTGTTCTGTCTGGTCCGGGCATGTGCCCAATAGTCAGGGTTGGGCAGTATTTGAATTACTTGTAATTAAAATACGTAATTGAAATACAAATACGTATTTGGTATTTGTATTTCAATTACTTCCTTAAAATGTAATTTGTAATTCGTATTTCAAATACCTGACGGCGAAGTATTTTGTAATTAGTATTTCAAATACTTGAGGCTTCAAAATACATTTTAACATTACAATACATTTAACCTTCAAGAAAGATTGTTTTCTTTGGCAGGTTTTATTCACTCTCCAACAAGAGGCTGTTTTGTCTGACAGTACATTTAAAAATCTAGTGTTCATGAAAGAAAACTCTGGTTTTACTGATTAATTAATCTTGTTTCCTCTACTTTTCAGCCCATGCTGGTCTAGATTACTTATTTTGTAATATGTATTTTGTATTTCAATTAAAAATAGCTAAAATACTGTTATTTTATATTTCAAATACCTTACTTAAAGATATTTTGTATTTTAATTACTTGCGATACTGTATTTTGTCATTTGTATTTCAATTAAAGCAAAGCATGTATTTTGCCCAGCCCTGCCAATAGTAAATTTCGGACTGTTGTATATTATGTTCTAATCGCGCGGAGAACGCTGATACCGCGATGCAGGATTTTGAATTTTTAGTTCATATGTGGCAACATAGGTACAGATCAGTACCTACACTAAAACACATGCAAGGATATTCATGTTTAATATTGATCAATAGATTAATCTGAATTGTGGCATAATGATCTACCCAATTACCCTTTTTATTGGAGTTGGGTAAAAAATACTTAAGTCAATTTATACCTAGAAAGAGGATCATTTTATAGCAACATTTTATAAGATTTTAGTAAAACGATAATTCTTTAAGAAAAAAGTTGGTTAACAAAATGCAGAGTAAAGATATAAGCTTTGTAAAAAAATATATTATATAATTTTTTTATTTTTTCCCTCAAAAATAATTAATAATCAGATCACATTGATCTCAAAAGCAAAAATAGCCCTTGACCATAATATTCAATATCACTGCGATCTGGCTGTGCCTATATAGCTTAAGAGTTATGGACCACCATTTAAAACGCGAGTAAATAATGCCGCTAAAAGAGAATGTGCGTTTTGTACTTGAGAGCTGCATCAAGTCTGGTGTCATTTGAAAAATAAAAATAGGTTCATTTTATTGAACAGCACAAAAAGTCGTGTGTGTTTGCAGGGAAAAGAAATATGAATAATTTTATTTTAATATAATATCATCAATGTAGCTGATGCTTTCAGTCAATGGACTGGATGTTAGGTGAATGTACCTAACATCAATTTTTGTTGTTATAGACAAACAATTTCAGTTCGTCACTTATTTTTTCTGGCTCCATTCTCCACTGAATAACTTTTTTTTTCTATAATAACAGAAATCAAAGTCAGGTTATGGATTGGTGACATTAGCTGCCAGAAACGCTAATTTCTAAAATTTAAACATTAGCCACAATTACATAAACACGTAAACCAGCTAGCAAGACACTCCTATACCTGAAAGGTCTCTTGAGCCTAAAAGCAGTGTCATCTTCAACTACATAGAATAGCCACCCATAAGGGTGATTACACCAACTGATTTCAAGATAAAGGAAAGAAGAAAAAAAAAAGACTCCATTAGCCAGCATACTACTATATACATACTATTTGTGGCAGGTAAACTTCTGATTTTTTAACAGATTAGGTTTTAATTTAATTTTACCAATGACACTATTTCCTTTGTTCTTCAAACCCTCTATGATTTATCTACTTAAGCCAGGGCTGGGCATTTTCAGATTTTATTTTATTTTTCACCTTTTCTTATTGTCAAAGCATTACATAGGTAACATGTTTTCAAATTTATGTAATTGTGTTTCAATTCTTTAAGCTTACTGTGCAAAATATTTATTTATATATGTATGTATAAAGAGTCTAATTCTATTAAATTAATAGTTTACTCAGTTAAGCCTGAGTTTATTACTTGGAAACCAGTTTTATAAACCATAAAATGGCTTTGAAACAAGTTTGAGATTCTCTGTAGGTACTTGATACTTGCATTTTTATTTGTTAATTATTAATGAAAATCATAGCACTACAATAAGAAAAACAAAAAACCAATGGAAATATTGTATGAAGGATGATACTATGTCTAGAAAGGTGGTGACTACTGAGATTCAGAGAAAGATGAAAAATTTAAAAATATGTTTTCCAAAAATGACCTCAAATATATAAGGGCAAAAGAATAATTATGATAGTGAACAATTAAAGTTGTACTAAAGTGTCCAAAATGATAACATAGACATTTGTTTTCTCTAAGATATTTTAGTGCCAAAAACGGTTAAGCAAAATTTACACAATTTTTTTAGTGTTTTTTAGTAAGCAACTTTTCTCAGGGACTATGTGAGACTAGATATTGTGAAGCTAAAACAAATTCAAAAACCAATTTAGGAGGTCTTTCTTCAAAGTTATTCAAGGCATTTTGCCAATCTTAAAACAAAGTATTTCTGGTCCCTACTCAGACACAATTTGATTTAATTTTAATGTTTTTTTTTTCACCTTTTTAGTTTTTATTTTATTTTGAACATAGATATAAGAAAAATAATTTTAAGTAATTAGACATTTTTTATTCATACTTTTTCTAATTAGAAAGTATTTTTAATTCCATCTAATAAAATACTTCATCTTGAACCTGAATTGCACTGAGAATCCAACTCCTAGAAGATTAAATACCAATCTGATGCCAGATAACTTGTAGTGCTATGACATTGATAAAATCGATAGTGACAAAGGGCTGTATTTTTTTGACACGATACAACACGAGAATCCGTAGTCGAAAATGCAAAATATAAATTTGCCGCCGATTACATGAGATAAAGTCAAATGTTGGTATGCAGATAGGCTAGGATTACTTCAAAATTCCAGATCCAAGTAGTACATGGACTTTGTCAACAGAAAAGGAAAAATTCAGCGATAACAATGCATAATATAAGGATCACATAAAAACGCAAAAAGCTTAAATAATATCGTCAAAATGGCTTCATAAAATACTACCAATGTACGTACCTATCGCACAATAAACGCAATGCACCATGCAGACAATGGCGAAGGTCGATAATCCGTATCAACACGTTTTTACCCAAATATGGCCAAAATTCCCCATAGGTTAATTATTTCAATAATTCGTTCTAATTAAAAATGATTTACTAACCTTTAACAGTTTATAATTTGAAGGAAAAGCTGATAATCTACGCGCAGAAAGTTCTACCACGCCGTAACTATGAGAATACTCATCACTTTGTAAATAAATAAAAAATGAGCATCAAGTCTCAACAGATATTTTTTTTAAATAAAAGTGGTTTCTTCGATGAATTAAATTAATGTTTTGTCACGTTCTCATTTTAAAAAGGCGAATACATCACGGTGTATTGATTTTCTGCGTAGATGGTTGCGCTGTCTGTGGCTTAAGTGTTGCCATTTTATAACACATTTATCATTTATTACCCACATTTAGTTCTAATTCCTGAAAACGAAAACGTAAAAATGTAAAACGGATGGTATTTGATTAAATTATTTATTTCTCGCAAAGGTCATAAGGAAGCCATGTGTAGAAAATGTTGAGAATGAATTTATGTATTTGGGTATAAATAAAACATAGAGCCCAAATAGGGGTGGAAAATAAGAAAGACCTTGAAACAAAGGTATTGTGTAACCAAGGTTTCTGTATGTGGGTGAAAGATGGTATTATTAGGGTTCCGTAGCCAAATGACAAAAAACTGAACCCTTATAGATTCGTCATGTCTGTCTGTCTGTCCGTCCGTATGTCACAGCCACTTTTTCCGAAACTATACGAACTGTAGCCACCCTACAGCACTAGCTACCCTACAGCACATCACTGTTACCACGCGAACCTCGCTACCTGCTTCCACACCTGCTCGACCCAAAAGCATTCCCACGCTACGCAGCCATTGTACTCCAAGGCCCCACGTGCGAGCTTTGGTGCCTGCTACCCCAGCTGCCCCAACAAAAGCATTGCGCGCCCGAACCGCGCTCATTGTTCTGTAGATACTAAGTTACTATTGGTTAAGTTTTAGTCCGTAATATTGTAAACTAGTATAAAAGGAGGTGCACGGTGGAAATATACACATTCTGTTTTGGAGTCTCACGAGTCTTACTTCTATCCCCAAACTGGTGACCCTCGACAAAGAACGTCAGCGCAGCATTCGTGCAGCTACTACTTCGTGACGTCATCATACAGCCAGCACCCACGGCTTTAAAAGGGTATCCTGACCACCAGCATGCCTACCTGGTCATACCTGGTCATCACCCTCAGCCTCATCAGCGACCTTGGCGAAGCACACTGCACCTTCGGCCAGTCACATGAAGAGCAATGAAGAACCTCTCCTGGTCGACGCCTGCAATCAAGCCACTACGTCGCACAGCACCGCTCCGACTCACTGGAGCCAGCAGCACTACTCCGACTTACTGGAGCCTGCAGCATCATCCCGACTCACTGGGTCATCATTACCCCGACTCACTGGGGCATCACCGTAGACAGTTCCGACTCACCGAGAACTATGCGGCATTCGGTTCCGACCCACTGGAACCAACCTACCACTGGCCTGGCATGCATCAAGAAGCATCAAGACCCATCGATCTCCGATCTCCGGAGGGGAGTGATGTAGCGACATCTATGGCGTCACATAAGAACTAATCCTGCATCGCGCAATCAAAGTTCTCCGCGCGATTAGAACATATAGAACAGCCCGAAATCATCTATCGGGCAGTTGCCCACCAGACATAATATCCCGTCTGGTTGGAGGATCCTCCCTTTTCAACGGAGGTATGTGGGGCTTTACTCTCTGTTCCGCAGAACCTTTTGTTCATCGTTCTACAACTGTAGCCTGTGGGTACGTTTTACGCAAAAATCGTACAGTGCCCTTCGCGTGCAGTATAATAATGCTTTCAGGGTGTTGATGGGGCTGCCTCATAATGCATGCATAATGCGTAAAAGATGTGCATCCCTGGTGCGCAGGGTGCAAGCCAGTCCCAGCGGCATCTTGGGCATGATTGCTGACAGACTGGACTGCTATATTCTAAATCGTTGCTCCAGTTTCTCTGCTGGGGTGCTGATGCAATTATTGTTTTATGGTGAGTGTGTATGTAATTTTCAGTTGTATTTGTGTCACTAACATAGTTGTAAGTTTGTTTTGTTTTTACTAACACTAAATGAGTCTCGTTACTCGAAATAAAGAATATTATTATTTATGGTTTGAATTCATTTATATTACTTGATAATATTATTATTTCGTTATGAGTTACTGTCTCAGAACCTTGGGGTCCTGGAGCTTTGGAAGGCGTACGAGGAGTCGAAACCAACTCGCAGAGGCCCCTTATACGCTTTTAATGGAACGTGGTACCAACCGGCGATTATCCCTGAATGCTATGCTAATGCATCCAAGGACAACCCCCGGTTAATGATAAACTATTGCGACATATGGAAAACTAAGATATAGGGCTATGGTTTTTGTAGTCTTAAGTGGACTGGTTACCCGGAACTATATTAAGACTATTACCTGAACAATGTTATTAATTTCCATCGATAAAAAGACAGGGGATGACTTGCACACTCAATAAATGGTCCCCCAAAAACGGTCGCTAGCGCGAAGTGACGTAGCAACAAGAAGGCAACATATCCTGAGGTGCTTGAGAAGCGGAGAGGTATACTACGGCTATCAGGACAATTCCGGAAGTACAGTCAAGATCCCTACCAGCTTCTTACTGGACTATACATCCTTCTCCTGAGCACATTTGCTTTTGCGAATCTTTACCCAAGCCAGCCAATAAAGGCAAGAGAGAGAGGTGGGAGCTCCGTTCCTCGTCAGTGTTCACTATGGCCGGCCAACAAAGGCAAGCCGGAGATGAGGAACAAGATTTCTCCCGGGAGATCTGGTCCGTGGGGTCGCTAATGCCCAACAGTTCGCCTCAAAACTGCTCTGCAGATTGTATCTCTCTTAGTCTGGCCCCTGACCCAACGTATGTTACGGCAAAGCAAACTCTACCGGTACACACCTAGTGTTTATTGGAGCGCGCAAGCCCCACCACGACGTCAACGTAGAGATACGGCGATATTATTATTATATGGGTTATTATATCTCAGAACCCTGAGGTCCTGGACCTTTGGAAGGAGTACGAGGAGTCGAAACCAACTCGCAGAGGCCCCTTTGACGCTTTTAATGGAACGTGGTATCAACCGGCGACTATCCCTGCACGCGCTATGCTGGTGCATCCACGGTTGGTGGAAAACTATTGCAACATATGGAAAACAAAAACACTAAGGCTATGGTTTTAGGATTCTTAATTGTCCATTTAAGAATGGTTACTAGGTAGGTACTAATGGTTACAAGGAACTATTTTAAGACTATGCCTCTGCCCGAACAATGCTTTTAATCTCCATCGATAAAAAGGAAAGGGGTGACTTGCACACTCAACAAATGGGCCCCCAAGAACGGCCGCTAGCACAAAGTGACGTAGCAACAAGAGGGCAACATATCCTGAAGTGCTTGAGGAGTGGAGAGGTATTACCACGGCTATCAGGACAATCCCGGCAGTACGGTCAAAATCCCTACCTGCACCTTACTGGATTATACATCCTTCTCCCGAGGACGTTTGCTCTTGCGAATCTCCACTCAAGCCAGCCAATAAAGGCAAGAGAGAGGTGGGAGCTCTGTTCCTCGTCAGTGTTCACTACGGCCGGCCAATAAAGGCAAGTCGGAGATAAAGAACAAGAATTCTTCCGGGAGATCGGGTCCGTGGGGTCGCTAATGCCCAACAGTTCGCCACAAAACTGCCCTGCGGATTGTATCTTTCTTAGTCTGGCCCCTCACCCTAAGCATGTTACGGCAAAGCATACGCTACTGACACAGACCTAGGGTTTATTGGAGCGCGCAAGCCCTACCACGACGTCAACGTAGAGATACGGCGATGGGGTTATTATTATCTTTATTTCATTTACATAAACATATTAGTTACATTTTTAAATATTTCAAAAATAAAAAATAAAACATTTAAAAATATAAAAAACAGTATCCCACCGGTATCGGGAACAGGGTCCAAGCTACCGGCGGTCAGGGCTCCAGAGAAAGGAACCTCCTAACAATGCGAGCCGTGTCCAGGAGTACCGCTTTCTGAATCAAGCCCTTGATCCAGTCGCCTAACGCGAGCCTCCTAAGGTGTTGGTCGAGGCTCTTGGCTATTAAGCCATTGCCCGACACGACTATCGGTACAATGATCGCCGAGTCCACATCCCACATGTCGACAACCTCGCGAGCCAAGTCAATATACTTGATTTTTTTATCTTTCTCGGCTTTCACGAGGTTCTCGTCATGCGGAACGGATATGTCAACAATCATTGCACGCCTCTCGCTTCGGTCCACCACCACTATATCAGGCTTATTGGCTACAATAGTCCTGTCAGTGATGATTATTATTATTATAGAATGAATATAATGCAAAAGGTTAAAAAAATATATTTTTATTAGTAAGATACAAATCCCGATATTCAAATCAGAGTTAATAAAAAAAAACATTGTGACATGACATTACTTATGACGCGGGACGACGTGACATTTATTGACATGTGGTGTAGGGATGTTACTCATTTTTGTACTTATCGAAAAATTGTAATAGGTATTTGATTTCAATACTTTTCACTGTACACTGCTTATGTTTATGCTATTTAATAGATCGCATAGTCGTACGAATAAATAAAATAAACAGCATTTAAGTCTCAATCAATTGAATTGATATTCAATGAATTAAAGTAAGAAACAATTTCAAGCCATATAAGTGAGAGGACATCGTTCGAAATCGTTCTTTTTTGCTGCTACTCTGGGAGTACGAGAGGGAATTTTAGACTTTTACTGACTAAAACCTTCCTATGTTTTTAAATTAACTTTTACGGTCCAGGGCCATGGTAATACTTCCGAACAATCCCGTAGTGAAAAACTAGATAAATCTTTTGAAAAGTCATTTCTTCACCTTAAATTAATATAATTATGCTTAATAGGATACTACTACTTAAACTACTGTAAAAAAATATGAATGCAGTATAGTAATTAAAGCATAAGTTATTATTATTTTTAATAAACAAATTAACTAAATCCATTTTTAACTTCTTAAGAAATAAAACTTTTCTTCAGTTTTTATTTAATTCTCGACTTCAATAGTTTGGAGTTCGACCAGTCAATCGATAGTTAAATTACGGGCTTCCGGGCAACCCTATTCTAATATTTTCTTTCTGAAAAAAAAAGGTACTCTGTGTTTCTGAATTTGACAATGTGTCCAAGTGAGAACGTATGTTTGTGATTTTTATTCAAAATATTCCGAAAAGTATCAAAATCTACTAATTAATGTGATTGATGATCACGCAATTTAAATATTAACAGAAGAAATTAAACAAAGTACAATGACTTTTATACCTAATTGGGAAGAGTTTGAAAAATCTGCAGAGATGTTGTATCTAAGGGACCCTATGAACACTCGCTACAGTATCAAATATTCTCATACAAAAGGCGTATTTGTTGTTAAAATCACGGATAACAAAAAGGTATAATTCATTAATAATATTGCTACTATATTTCTTATTCAGTTATATACTGGGTTTAGACATGACCCTTCTAGACTTCTTTACCTTTGTTTATAATTCCTAAACTGAATTTATTACAAACATTGATACCATTTGCTCATGAGCTAATACTAGAAGACCCAGTTCCAGGGCTTGCGCTGCGTGCTGAAATACAGGCCCCAAGCCTAGTTCGGCAGCACATGTTAATTTAGGCACAACTTTTATGTATTGTAATAATATCATAATTATGAGCACAGATTAATTGTGTAATATGTATTTTTTGGTGTAATAAATTATTATTAGACCTCATTGTGTTTTTATCAATAATATAAAGACAACTGTTAAACCATAGTATACCTAATCACTGACTGCTTTCATATCTTTATTTTTCATTTGATTACAGTGTCTCCAATACAAAACTGAAGTTCAGCAAGATGTTAGAAAAATAGATAAGTTTATATCAAATCTTATAAGACACATGGCATCAAATGACAACTGAATGTGGTAACTGTATACTAAGTGAAATAAATATGTTTTCTATTTAATTGTATTTTCTATTGTTCCATCTCGAAAACTAACATTGGATAGCACAAATGACTTAATTAATGTTCCCAAGATCTTCTCATAGTGAGTGAGAGTTGTCTGCGATTCAGTTTTTTTCAGGTCTTTATAGTTTTCTTGCAATGTTTTCTTTTAATTAAAAAATACAGTTTTGCTGTATCAAAACAGTTTGATACAGTGCAATTCTATTGCACAGCATTGTATTTCATTGGTAAAGCGCATCCTTGTCAGCATTTGAACTCACTACCAACAACTTGAAGTTGGCTGTTACAAAATATTTAATATAATTATTTTAAAACCATTTAAAATTATTTCAAAACAAAACATAATTATTTTAAATTTTTCCTTTATCTATACCAACAAACTAAGCAAGTAGAGATTGATCATTACGCCGGTTGCAGACTGAAAACTAAGCTATGCCAAGGCTAAACTAAGCTATGCCAAGCAAGCTAGGCTAAGCTAAGCTAGAAATAAATAGCGTGCACACCAACAGCTAAGCCAAAGCTCAGTCAGTGTTGCGTAGTTCAATTAGACGGACGTCGCTCGCCATAAATATAATCGATTGTTTAACAGTTTCAATAAATTGCTCCATAATCGCTACTAAACGACCGTGCGTACAACAAAGAACACTGGTCAGCACTGGCGAAGGATGTGCAAAGGGTGTGCGGGGTAGCGGGAGGGGCTTAGCTTAGCTCGTGTAGCTGCGCATCGGCATACACAACTAACTTAGCTTCGCATATTTTAGTTAGCTCACATAGCTTAGTTCGCATAGTTTGCGGTCTGCACACAAGTATGGAAAACTGCGTCAGCTATGCCAGCTAAGCTAAACTAACTTAGCTTAGCTTTTGGTCTGCAACCCGTATTATCATCACTCATCAATCAAGTTGGTATAGTATTTATGATATTGTATTGAACTCTTGGCAATTCTAAGCAGTGCAGATAACATAGTTAAGCAGAATACTTATGTACACCAGTTATAGTAAATACCATTTTTCTAGAAACCTTTGAGTTGACCACCATGGGTGGTGTTATTGATAAAATAAATTTGAAAGGGAGAAGAGTAAATTAGATGGTGATAGTTATGTTTATGTTGAACCAATTCAGTATGGGAACACCCAAATACTCCGAAATATTTTATTTCGAATTTCGATGTTCCGAATTTCATATTACCTACTTAAGAATTATAATGTCTATTATTAAAAATCACGAAATTTATTTTACCGAAAGTCGTAAATGCGATTTGTTAGTTTTCCGATTTTCATACGTTCGAAGAATCAAATGCTCGAAGGGTTCTCGGTCCGAAAAACGATATTCCGATTTTCAATACTTCGAATAAACTAAAAGTCAACATGTTGTGCCACAAAATTTAGTGACAGAAACGAATCGCTGCAAAACCGACTTCACGCAGTCTTGTCTGCCCTACCCCTAGAGTGTAATTAAAACCCGCGTAGGTGCGGAGGGGTGGGGCGGCCCGCTAGCTGAGGAGCAGGTGGTTTGAAGGCCCGCCGCGGCTCCGCAGCTTCGGCTTGCTGGCTGGCTTAGCCGGCCAGCCTCAGCCGCGGCGGTGAGCGTTAAAACCATCTGCGACGATAAGCTCGCGTGGGGCTGCCCAAACCCCGCAGCGCCAGAGCCGTGACAGAAATAATGCTTGCTGCATTTTGCATGCTTGCTGCATGTTGCATGCCTGCTTGCATGTCGCATGCTTGCTCGCATCCTGCATGTCTGCTTGCACGCTACAGTGATTTAAAAGAGGCTGCATTGGGGCCGATTTGGCATGTCTAAGGTGATTCAGACCAAGTGTTATTTTCACAAGAGCCCAGTAGTGTATTTACCCTTAGATCAAGAAGTACATGGCCTGGCCCGGTTGACTATGAGGGGTGGCCAGAGCTGTCTTAACTATTTGCCATATTTTCTAGAAACCAAGGTAACTGTTCTGCTAAGCCAAGGTTAGGAAACTAGGCGTTCTTGTAAAGGTCCAACGGTAGTTCACACCGGGACAGCTTCTAATCTTTTACAAAGCACAGGTCTGATTGTGTGTGGAGTACCTACTGCAGTCACATATGGGCTGGTGCTGCAAAATGCCATCTAGCAGCAGTTTTTGACTCAGTGGAGAGGCGTGCGAAGAGGCTAATTGGGGATTCAGATTTGGTTAGTCCAGTCTATAAAGCTTCTAGCACAGGCGCAGTTTAGCCAGCCTTTCGATATTTTACAGGTTGCATTTTGGAGTGTACGCGGAAATTGCAGGACTTGATTCCGCCATCTCCTTTCTACCATCGGACAACACGACGTACGGCGAGTATCCATATTTACTTTGTTGAAACTTCAACGGTCCGGACTAAGCGTTTCGCTTCGTCATTTATGCTGCGTACATCGAAGGACTGGAATAATTTGCCTGCTGCGGTCTTCCCGTCAACTATAATTTAGGTGTCTTCAAGGCTAGAGTGAATAGGCTCTTAATAAACTAGTGCGCCTCACCATTAATGATTGCATCACTACTTACCATCAGGTGGGATCGCAGTCAAGCACTAGTTTATATCAAATTAAAAAAAAAACAAGCACTACTATTCTCTGGTAACCGTCGCCTCTTAAACACCTTGACTGCTGAAAAACACACCCATAGTGGTTTTTACCAACCGAACGCTGGTGCGGCGCACAGTGTGTTCTAAAGTGATAATAGGTACCTACAACTGTACGCTAAAATACAACAGCTTTGATTTGTCGTTGCAGTTGAGTTACGCCTGCGGTGTTACTCCGCACGTCACGCAAGTGACAAAGGGTGACTTGCCGTCTTGCAGGAAACCGCGCGAGATCCCCGAGACATCTGGATGGTTACTCTCGCGCTAAGACGCGTTTAGTTGGCGGGCCAGTCACTTCCGCAGCGAACGATTCACACCATAGCCCCATAAAAGGGCATGAACCTCCACTGCACGATTTCCACGTAGAACTATCAACAGGAGGCGTTTGAATTTGAATCACCTACAATGGGCTGGAGCTGCTTGAAGGCAACCCCGGCCCGCTCCAGTCTGGGAGCCAAAAGTCGGAAGTAGGTACTCCACGAAGTTCCTTCGGTTATCGTAGCTATGAAGCTTAGGATATCAAAAGTACTGGAGGACACGGTGGAGGCGAATGCTCGCGTCCTGCCTAGGTAAGCGGCAAGAGGGAATAAAAAGCCTTCCCTCTCCTTCTGCGAAGCAATAATGTGAGCGGAGAAGGTGGCTGAAACCGTGAGGGAGAGGACATCTCCTCTCGGTTTCAGTTTTTAGCACGTTGGGAGTCACGTGGCCAATGCCGGCCACCGAAGCCGTGGGCAAGTCCGCGGCGAGCAATGGATATCTCGCCGTTCGGCTGTCTGGTAAAAATCAAACCCGAGTTGCCGGCACTTTGTGTTACAGCAAAATGCAATTAACAATAATGCTTGTAAATAGCAATTTGGTAATGTTACTCTTTATAGGTATCATTGGTTTTTAGTCTGGTAGGTACCTAAGACTTCTTTAAAATAATAAAATTAAAAAAAAAACTGACGCAAAATAAACTATATTAGCAAACAAGAAAAAAATAAGTTAGTAAATTAATTTTACAGCTTTTTAACTTCAATAGAGAACTTTTATGGGATTAAAACTTGGCAACCTTCGTTTCGTTCTGAATTCAACATGCCGCCCACGACTTAAAGACACTGCTTTTTATCCCCTAGTCACATAATTTACTATTAAACCCTTGTTTTGACAACACATAGAGACTAAAATACAAAATCCTGCATCGCGTTCGATATCGCGATCGTATTAGAGTTCTCCTCGCAATTACAATATAATCACCCCGAAATCAACTACCTATCGAGCAGTTGCCCGGACCAAACATACCCGTCTGGTCCGAGGATCCTCACTTTTCAATATAATAGGTACTTATACAGGGTGTCTGGCGGCAGATTTATATTTTCAAAAATTAATAAAAAAATAACTGTTTGACATATCGTTTAATTAAAAGTAAAGGTAAATAGTGTAATAGTGCGGATTTCATTTTTTTTAAATTACATCATCCAGATATCTTCCATCGAATCGTACGCAATGTTCAAAACGGAGCCTCGTGTTCCGCGCCACACGCTGCAGTAAGCTCGGTTCAATTGCGCCAATTTCTCGACGAATGTTTTCTTTTAAATCCGCAATATTTTGCGGATTGTTATTGTATACTCTCTCTTTGATGTATCCCCATAAAAAGAAATCCATTGGGGTCAAATCGGGCGATCTCGGTGGCCACGGGATGTCTCCAAAGCGACTAATCAGTTTGTGAGGGAAAACTTCTCGAAGCAAATTCATCGAAGCTCTGGCCGTGTGTGCGGTCGCACCATCCTGTTGGAACCACGTGTGTGATGAGAACGATGGATGAGCTCACAGGTTCGGCAAAAAGAAATCCGTAATCATGCGTCCATAATTCTCACTATTGACATTTGTCGCCTGGCCTCGGACATTTTCAAAAAAAAAGGTCCAATTATCCCATTTGTGGATAAAGCGCACCAAACAGTTACCCTGGCGCAGTGCAATGGTTTATGGTGTTTCAGTCGAGGGTTATGGGTTCTTGGAGACCAGTAACGGCAATTTTGCTTGTTAACGTGCCCGTTTAAATGGAAATGAGCCTCATCGCTCCAAAAAATGGAATTCACCGTGCGAAAACGCTCCAACATCGTTTCACAAAAAATTTTGCGACTAAGAAAGTTACTTTCTTTCAGTTCTTGCACAATTTTAATTTTAAAAGGATGGAACTTCAGACCCTTTTTCAAAATTTCGTGAATGATGGCTCTTGGAAGTACCAATGAGGCCGCCCTTTTCCGTATTGAAAGTCGTGGATTTTCATGTAAACTCCGTTCCACAAGTTCAATGTTATCGGGGGTCCTTGAAGATCGACTAGGCCCTGGCCGTGGGGTGTTCAAAGCCGAAGCACTTGCGCGGAACCTCTGCACCCAGGAACGAATTAAATTCACACTCGGTCCGTCACTTATCCGCCGAATACCGAAGCGTGAGCAAAATTGTCGACGAGCAATCACGTAAGAATCGTTACTCTTGAAAAATGCTTCGATGGCGAATGCCCGATGCTTACCCGACCACTGCGGCATCGTGACTGAGAAATCCGCACGATCTGTGATTCTAATGACACCACCCTCCCCCCGCACCGTTTATAACTTTTTGAAATAAACGTATTTAAAAACATAAATCTGCCGCCAGACACCCTGTACATAACTTCCTCAAGTTTTCGGAGGAGAGAAAAATATTTATAAAAAAAACACGCTTTTAGCACGCACTAAAAATTACAAAATCCTGTCCGCCATCTTGGACGTCCGCCATATTGGATTTAAGTCACGTGACTATTTTTTTCATTTTCCTGACAGCAAACCCTTTCATTTGATACCCCCCCTATCATGGGGGTGGATTTCAAACAACCAGTCCGCCTTCTTGGGGAGGCCGCCATATTGGATTTGTAATGACGTTTCTTAGCTAGTCATGTATTATCTATCATCAGAACTCAGAGCGTGTGCATCGAAGACCGGGAAGTGGGTCAAATAAAGATTACAAGATTTTCTTACATACATAGTTACAAGTGAAGCTAATAGCGTGTTAAATAAAAAGCTTTTTACAAAAAAAAAATACAACCGACTTCAAAGTAAAAAAAAACACTAAAAAGTGCAAAATAACTTTAATTTCGGAAGTCAGTGTTTCTATAATAGTTTTGTCTCTTCGTTACCTATTTAACACCGACTTCCGAAATTAAAGTTATTTTGCACTTTTCAGTGTTTTTTTTTACTTTGAAGTCGGTTGTATTTTTTTTTGTAAAAAGCTTTTTATTTTACACTTTTTAGTTATGGTAAAGTACCCCTCAGCCAAACTTAAATACCTTATAGCCAGATTGCATCTCATGACAATTCTAATAATCCCAAACACGGTTAGATTACATTAATTTATTACAGAGTTCCGGTGCCTAACTTCAGGCTTCATCATCAGATCAGTTCGATATATTCCCCCTCTACTTTCAGTCAGTCATCGCGACTACACGTATAAACAAAGCAATTTTGCTTATTACGACGGTTCTGCTGTGATCCTATGAGGAGTTCTGTTCCATATCTTCGAAGTTCATGATCAGATCATAACAATATTTCTATGGGACCAATTCGGAAGCATAACTATTCAATCAAAAAAAAAAATTTCAAAATCGGTCCACCATTGACCGAGAAATCGGTGAACATACATAAAAAAAAAAAAAAACACATTCAACCGAACATATAACCTCCTCCTTTTTGAAGTCGGTTAAAAAGAGCTAAAATTATTCTTTTTGTTTTTTTGTTCTTCCTCTACTACTTACATTATTTCTTGTAGGTATTTTAACTTAGTAAATATCCCAAATATTCGACGTCCTGGACTTTTTTATAATATTTTTTCCAAGGATAAATTCATGTTTCTTTTTAACAACAAAAATCTTGTGAACTAATATTATTAAAACACACATTTAGAAACTTCAGGGCCCGGTAAAACGTATAAATGTTGTAGGAAACTATTGGTTTATATTTTCTTATGAGACTCCTGCATCATTCATTTCATCACTATCGATCATATTAGCTGTCTTTTATTTTAAATTTTTAGCTACCCGAAGGATCCGAAAATAAAAGTGGATGAATGAGACAAGAAGGGGTCCAAACTGGTCACCTACAAAAAACGGTACAATACGCTCTTCTCACTTTGAATCCAATTGCTTCCCAGCTATGAAGAAAGTTCGACGGCTATTAGAATAGGCGGTTCCAACATTGAAGTTGCGAATGATTTTGACAAATTTTTTAAGTTTTAAATAAATATTTACATTTTACTGGTCAGTAAATTGATCCATTACAACCCTGAAGTTTTACTTGTGTTTTCCTAAATTCGAGAAAGTGATCTCTGTATAGTAGAAGTTTAGATTAACCAGTATCTTAATTATGTTACAATTACCTGGCCACTGAAGAGCAGGTTCTTCCAAGCCTGTTCCATAAAATAATAACACTGATGAGGAACAGAGCTCCCACCTCTCTCTTGCCTTTATTGGCTGGCTTGAGTGGAGATTCGCAAGAGCAAACGTGCTCGGGAGAAGGATGTATAATCCAGTAAGGTGCTGGTAGGGATCTTGACCGTACTTCCGGGATTGTCCTGATAGCCGTGGTATACCTCTCCACTCCTTAAGCACCTCAGGATATGTTGCCCTCTTGTTTCTACGTCACTTCGTGCTAGCGACCGTTTATGGGGGCCCATTTATTGAGTGTGCAAGTCACCCCCTGCCTTTTGTCGATGGATATTAAAAACATTGTTTAGGCAGGCAGGGGCCATAGTCTTAACATATTTCCTGGTAACCAGTCCACTTAAGACTCCAAAAACCATAGCCTTATATCTTAATTTTCCATATGTCGCAATAGTTTCCCACCAACCGGGGGTTGTCCTTGGATACATAGCATAGTGCGTACAGGGATAATCACCGGTTCGTACCACTTTCCATTAAAAGCGTCTAAAAGGGCCTCTGCGAGTTGGTTTCGGCTCCTCGTACGCCTTCCAAAGGTCCAGGACCTTAGGGTGCTGAGATAATAAATGTAAAATAATAATAATAATATTCCACAACTATCACACAACGCCGTCTAGTCCCAAGCTAAGCAGAGCTTATGTTATGGGTACTAGACAACTGATAAACCTACTTATATATTTCTAAATACATACATACATAGATAAATTACACCCAGACACAGAACATATTATCGTGCTCATCACACAAACATTTGTCCTGGGTGGGAATCGAACCCACGACCTCCGGCATAGCAGTCAGGGCCACTAACCACTAGACCAACAGGCCAGTCAAATAAATGAAGCCATTTAAATAAAGTTAGTTATTAATTTGATATTAACTAAATAAAAACTTTATACAATTTTTAAAGAATCAATCCATAATTAATGTTCGTGGTTTGTTAGATGTCCATGAAATAATATAGTTTTGAAGTACACTGATTTTATTATATTAGAAGTTAATTGCTACTGTTTATTAGAACTATCTGGGATGCATGTGGAATAATATTTATTATATTCCATTTATTTATTATATTACATACCTATTATATTTTTAAATATTTCCTTAAAAAAACACATTAAAAAAAAACATTTAAAAATATAAAAAATAGTAGCCCACCGGCATCGGGAACAGTGAACCGGCAGCTTGGCCGGTGGTCAGGGCTCCTGAGAGAGTAATCTCCTAACGATGCGCGCCGTGTCCAGAAGTACTGCTTTTTGGATCAGGCCCTTGATCCAGCTGCCTAACGAGAGCCTCCTTAGAAGTTGTTCGAGGCTCTTGGCTATTAAGCCATTGGCCGTTACGACTATCGGCACAATGATTGCTCTATCCACTTCCCACATGTCGACAACCTCGCGAGCTAAGTCAAGATACTTAGTTTGCTTATCTTTCTCAGCTTTCACGAGGTTCTCGTCATGAGGGACAGCTATATCAACAATCATTGTGCGACGCTCTAGTCGATGTATCACCACTATATCAGGTTTATTGGCAACAATAGTCCTGTCAGTGATGATAGATCGATCCCAATATAATGTGATATGATACGGTACTTCTGATTCCACAAGATTGTATTTATGAGCAAGTTGCTGGTGGATAATCCTGACTACGAGGTTGTGTCTATACAAATATTCTCCGTTAGCTAGATGAGAACACCCAGAAATAATGTGTCGGATTGATTCCCCGGGCCGGTGGCATGCCCGACAGATGTCAACCGTACTGTCCTTCACAATGTATTTCCGGTAGTTGTTCGTCATCATAACTTCGTCCATTATCGCAAAGACAAAACCTTCGGTTTCCCCGAAGAGGTCACCGAAACGCAGCCAAGATACAGACGCTAACAGGTCTACATCGGGCCCATGTAAGGCCCGGTAAAAGCGTCCGTGAAGCTCCTTGATCTGCCATACTTCCCTGCGGTCATTAGTATTCAGTACTATAGGTTTGCGCCAGTTCTCGTTGGCCAAGGAGAGCGAGTGAGGCCCTTGTCCACTGCTGCCACATCTCGGTGCATACCCACGTCGGTTTTTAGAAAGTACCTACTCCCTGAGATTGCAGGTTGCGCAGGGTCTTAGCATTTAAGAAGCCACGACCCCCGCACTTCCGCGGGATATACAGTCTCATCACCGATGATCGTGGGTGATGCATCCGATTTGCGGTAAGTAGTGTGCGGACCCTCCTATCCAGGGCGTCAAGTTCTGTCTGAGTCCATTTGAGTATGCCGAAAGAATACAACAATACCGGCATGACCCAACCGTTGAAAGCGCGCACCTTGTTTCCGCCTGATAAAAGACTATTCAGTACTTTATTCAGGCGGCCAAAGAAGCGCTCTTTCAACGATTGTTTCACGTCATCAGTATTGATGCCTAACGATTCCGACATACCCAAATACTTGTAAGTTTCGGTTGAGCAGAGGGATCTAAGGTGTATGGAATCCGAGAGTTGAATACCCACGGATTCCATAATTTCACCTCTCTTTACATGTATGAATGCACATTTGTCCACACCAAATTCCATCCTGATGGCACTACTGAAGGTTTTAGTAACCTTCAGTAGCTCCACCAGTTGCAAGTTGTTGGGGGCAAAGAGTTTCAGATCGTCCAAGTAAAGAAGGTGAGATATGACCAGACCGCCTCTTTTCAACCGGTAACCTAAGCTAGAACCCTCCAGCAGTGTGCTGAGAGGGTTCAAGGCTAGGCAAAACCACAGTGGACTCAGACTGTCACCCTGGAATATGCCACGCTCAATCCTTATCGGTTCGCTGTTCTCCTGAATCTGTCGACATCCCGGATAGTGAAGGACTGTTCTCCACTGCCCCATACATGACATCAGGAAGGTGCGCAGAGTTGCATCAACTTTATACAGTTCTAGCACCCTCATGAGCCAGGTATGAGGAACAGAGTCATAGGCCTTCTTATAATCTATCCAACATGCCGACAGATTCTTTCGAGAACGTCGAACCTGTTGGCTAATGGCCATATCGATGAGGAGCAGCTCCTTAGTACCGCGGGACCCGTTCCTACATCCATGATACATGATAGAATTTGTCTTAATATGACTATTAATTTTAGCTCTCAGAATGGATGTAAGAACTTTATAGACCGTCGGCAAACACGTGATCGGTCTATAATTTTTGGGTTCCGCAGTACTACCTGATTTATGGAGCAGGTGGGTTATTCATGTCGTTAGAAATTGGGGCAGGGTCGCTGCCCCAATTTCTTCAATTTCTTCAGATTCTAAGGCAGACTGGATCTAAGATGTCAAGCGAGCGTGCGACCTTGGAACCATTTAAGCCAGAAATTGTGCAGCCCGTCCGGCCCAGGAGATTTCCAGTTAGGCAACGGACATCTTGGGGGCTGATGGTAATTGCCCCCATTTCTGGTAAAAGATCGCATACGCGCTCGACCTCTCGAATCCAATCACCCTCGGTGTGACTGACAGGCGCCGACCAAATGCTGCGCCAAAATGAACACATGCGGCAGGCGCGTATCAGTCACACCTTGGTCCGGTCACTCCCAATTCCTGTAAACCCACCTTTCATTGCTTTGGAATGTACGATTCTGAGTGTACCGCTCCACTCGCCGCTTGTACCGACGAACGACGACGTTTGCCCATGCATAGATTTTCTGCTTCAGGAAGTCGATACGCTCTGTGACGCAGGGCAGATAATCTCGTGGACTAATATCAGTCCCCGAGAATGCCCGCCTCACAGAGCATCACCCTAGGGCGAGTGTTGACCTCCCTGAAGCAGATAAGCTTACCGATGAGTGCTCTAGCCTCACCGATACGGTGCTCTATCCTGCACTGCCAACCTGGCACAGCCGGTCGTGTAGCTCTGTCAAAATTAGCAAATTTAACATGAGCTACACGACATATTATTATATATTATTATATTTTGTAGCTAGTCGTGGGCGAAGTGGGCCCTCGCCCACGGCTTCGCACCCAAAGGGGCCTCGCGTGTGCGAGGGCTCTTTAACAACAAGGGTTTTGATTTATAATTTATGGGCTCGCGTTTGACCACTATTTCACCTGATGGTAAGCGATTATGTGGTCTAACACCGGGTTGCGACAGTCCGGCCAGGACAGGCCTCGCTGATGCGGCTCCGCCCACGCCTAAATTACTCCACGCTACGTCTCTGTTTTTTTTTTTTTTTTTTACATTCGGCATTATCTTTATTTTATTTTATATAAATGACTTGTCAGTAAAAACACTTAACTAATTAAAACTATATATACACTAAAGGCAAAAACTACTAGCTAAAATATGGCGTCATAAAATTCCTCCGCATCGCTGTCGACTGGAAGTGTGCCCATAAGGCTGGCGGCATTGCCACGTTGTATGGCAATGCTCAATCTCTGACCGAGGTAAAAGCCAGCCCTTGGGTCACGCGAAGTGTCAACTAAGCGTTTGGATAATTCTTTGAAAAGCTTATGAGCACTCGGACCCCACGGCCCAAGAGTTTCAACCCCAAACGGCTCAAAAATATAACTACCGACGAGGTTGTTATATTTCCGCCGCTTGAGGTTCTCCGCAGCCGCAGCGGCGGCACCAGCACAGCACGAAGAGCTAGGAAGATGCGATGGCGCAAGAGTGTCGACACAGGTAGCGTCCCACACTAAAGGCCTACCCATCTTCCACGGAAATAAGGACATACCGTCCGGTCTCTTACCATCGTCGCGTGCCAGGCCATGAGGTTCCAAAACAGCCGGAACGCCGACGGTGACAAGGGCTCGTCGGATGATGTCGTTAATATTCGCGTGCCGTGCTATCCGTCCCGCGCTTCGACTGCATGACAGGCCGTGGTGACCAAGGCTGTTGACAACTTCGCCACAGTGGCAGCGATGAGGGGAACAGCAAGGAGCGCCTATGCGTAGGGCAACAGCTAGGCGGAAAGTAGTATCGTCGAATAAGGTGCCAATATTCGACGACGGCAGTGCGTGAAGCCAAAGACCTGACTCCCAATTTCCCACAGCCAGGAGGCGCGCACGCTCCGCAGTAGTAGCAGATGTTAGGATGAGGTTTTTCTGGACTACTTTGCAGAGCAGTTCATCCCACCGTCTCTGTGAGGTTGGGTCCCACGTCTCTGTTGATTAACTTGTTAAAAGAAGAACAATCAATGGGAAATATTATGCAGCCTTATTGTAGTGTTTAAGTGATGAGTTCAAGGAAAAACGGCAGTATCTAGCGAAAAAGAAAGTGCTGTTTCGTAAAGACAACGCACCAGTCCACACGTCCGTCATTGCGATGCAATGGCTAAAATTAATGAATTGAAGTTTGAATTGCTTCCTCATTCACTTTATTCACTAGGTATGGCTTCCTAAGATTATTTTCTTCTTCCTAATCCGGAAAAAGGCCTCGGTGGAAAAAGATTTACCAACAATGATGTATCGACCTATAAGAAAACTGTGTTTTTGTTATTTTCTTGGTTAGGTCGGGTACTTCTGGGAACACCCTCGTAAGATCAGGAGGTTCCTGCACCGAATACGTGTGGAAGAAACGCCCGGGTGTCACCATTGTATATGGAACCCCCAGAGGACACGGTGGAGCATACGGTAGAGGTGTGCTCGCTTGGGCAGAGCACCGCCGAGTCCTCGTGGGGGCGATCGGTGGCAACGACCTCTCGCGACTCGATTCCTTGCGAAGCAGTAATACTAGCAAAGAAGGCAGCCGCACGCGTGACGGAACGGCCCTCACGCCCCAGCCGCCGGGATCCTGATCCCGATTTCCAGCCATGCACCGTAGGCATAGGCTTGTGGGAAATCATTCAATGACTTCTCCCGCTCTAGGGCGGACTAAAACCCACTCCTATGTTTCATTTTTGCCTAGCGTTCCAGAACCCGGGTTTTCCTTTCAGAAGCGAAACCATGGTCCCAGTAGCCTTCGACCCTGCTGGGCCCCCTCCATTTTGCTGACATTTTTTTGAGGCGTTATGCGAATTTGTACCTCTGGTACTAATATTTTAAGTACTTTGTATTTATACTCTGTGTAAATGAATAGAAAAATGGAGCACACATTAGTTTTTGGCGGGATTTCTTCAAGTGAAGTTCAGTGGCTGTTTTAATTATTCACAAATTGATTCCCAGTGGATATTGTGATATAAAATTGGTGTAGTTTTGTATCTCAAGTGTCTGCGCAACTGGACAATATTATGTGGAATCATTGAAACGGCGCGATTCCGGTAAAATGGAGCTTAGAATTTTATTCAAGGTTTGGCCACCTCAGTGAAGTTTGCTGAGAAGGCTGACTCAATACTTTTGCTGCCAAATATTACAAAAACATTAGAATGTGTTGCACCCGCATTCTAATGGTAAACTAATGAACTATTCATATGAAGACATTTCTTAAAGAATTTAGTATCCAAGCCAAAAACATTAACACAAAATAAGTTGCAATACAGGCAACAGAATGACGATGGTTCTTTGCAAAATGAATGCTGTCAGCTATCCTATTTCGCTCAGAAGAAATCCTGCCTAATCCCGCTATTTCCGCTGTGATAGTGTGCTCTGCACAGAAACATATTTTGGAAATATGGAAACAAAGTTTCAGACTTTTTCTATCGTTCAGAATTCCCATGAATGTATGCTCTCGTTTATTATTTGACGAAAAAGATAAATAAATAAAAATGATACCACATGAAGGCATAATATTCATTATATTTTTGCCTTCAATATTTAATTTTGAAACAAGGCTTTTTTAGCCATATTGTTGTCTTTAAAAGCTTTTAATTACTTTGTAGGCACTTTTCAATTAAATAAACATTATTCCCTGTTTAAATGGTTCATCTTACGCTAATTTCATAATTTCTTTACTGTTAATATGTTGATTAAATTGAATTATAAAAATCATCGATTTAAAAAACTTCGTGGACCTCTCTATATTATCTATATCATACACTGTCAAAAATTGTTGATGGACATTGGACATGTTATTTTACTGTCATGCAGTGTGAAACATAAATAAAGCATATTAGTTTTTGTAAAAATCATGACTTAATACTCAGGCCTAAACTGTTAATATGAAATAATAAATAAAATAAAATAACTGCTACTTACATATTTGTTTTAATTAATGACATTATGGATGGTTTAATTCACGCGGCATTGGAAGCTGAGGTATTTCATTGCTTTCTTCTATTTATTATCCGAGCTTTACTTATCTAACTGTGCTTGTTAACAGGTGTGTTAATAATCAATAATTTATATTTCAGGTAATACTTAACCGGGCGAAACATGTGAACTCAAACTTATCACATTTCAACAGTGGTGTCCCAGACCACAAAATGACTTGGACCCATGATAAGATGCACCTTGCAGAATCTGTTGATGAGTCTAGAATGAAATTTCAACGTAATTCGTCCGGCTCTGCTTCCAAAGCGACAGAGAAATTTGATTTGTTTAAAAAACTTCATGAACTTTACAACGAGTTAAGTAGAGATGAGACATTACAGGGGAACTATGTAAGTATTAATCCAGTCCACTTAGCTTAAGATGAATGTGTAATAACTATTTTATATGGATTTTTATCAGTAGCTCCAGTTATATGATACATAGAATTACTACACAAAACTCTTCTTTAGTAACGTACCCCTGAACACCGTGAGACTGCAGAAATATGAATTAAAATGAAATTAGAAAGTGCTGTTAATAAAGGTTTTTTTTTATTAATCAAAATGAATATGTTATTAGAAGCTAAATTCATGTGTCATAAATGTTATTTTAATTAGGGTGTTGATGATTTACATCAGTCATTATCTAATTATCTTCATCATCATCATATAATGTGTGAAAAAGAGAAATAACATTGCATATTAGTAATCCTGCCAGCAAAAATGTGAAAAGTGTTATATTGAAAAGAAAATGATAAAAAAATTATATTAAGTAATTTTTTGTTCTTAATTTTGCAGCAAGGCCTGAAGACCACATCATATCTATTGGAAAAGTTATTAGCAATATATAATCTTAATACCCTAATAATAAATCTGTATCCAGGCAATAAGGGATATTCTTTATCTTTAAAAGTAAATGGCAACTCGCAATATCTACATCCACCAGATGGCCATGTAAGTAGCAACCTAAAAACTATCTACGAAAATATCATAGTAAAATATTTTCCCTTTGACCTACTAACCAAATACAACAGCTAATTTGATTTGAGCTACTAGGAAGATTTAATAAGCAAGTATGATGTTGAATTATATAATATATAACAAGAACTTTTTGTTGTAGTATCTATACTATTTTTCTTGTACATGAACTTTATTTTATGAGGCCATCAAAAAGCTTAAGTAAGCAAGCTATGCTTCTAGAATCAATCAAAGCAATTTTTTAAATAAATCTTTTAGGTCATACTGTTTATACTTTAGCTTCTAATAAAATTGTAATAAATAATGTTTTTGCGTAGTATTTTTGAATTCCTTGTAAAATGTGAGATCTGTTTAAAAACTATAAAATTTAACAAATACACATTTCAATTATTTGTTAAATATTAAAAGTTGGTAAGACCCCTGAAAAAGGAGAAATTTTCTAGTTTACTAATGGCTTTTTACCTTTTTAGTCATCATCAAATCAAGAAGAGACATTAATTGAAACTCCCCGATGGCCATATGAAGAGGAGGAGTTACTGAGTTACATTGACAATGAAGAGCTGCCCGTAGTGCTGCTAGACCTGTTGGAGACTGAACACTCATGTTTGTTCTACTCTGGATGCATAATAGCACAAATAAGAGATTACAGACAGGCTTATCCAAGCTTCCTTTGTGATACACATCATGTACTCTTAAGGCCCACAAATCAGGTATGTAGATAATTTGTTAACTAACACTAGAAGCGTGGACTATAAATTTCAATTTTGCCCATTTTATTTTTGCTACAGTATGGGGAGATGGTAAACAAATTAAACTGGTAATTGATAATACAATATTTTTATTATGTATTACACATATTTTAATGGACTTTATAATTCTATGCATAACAAAACTAGCACAGAAAGAACATAGGAATAGGTCAAATTTGAAACGCCCATGCTTCTAGTGTTAAATATTCTTTGGCCAGGCATTTGGCCTTTGCCCAGCAGTGGGACAGTTTATACAATAGTTTAGTCTTTTTTTTAAATATTGATAGTCTCGCATTTGACCACTATCTCATCTGATGGTAAGCGATGATGTGGCCGACGATGGAGCATGTTTGCCTAGAATTAACCTATTCACTCTTGACTCTAAATAATAATAAAGCCATATTCTTCGGCTTTCCTCGACATCCAACAGGCTTTCGATATGGTTTGGCATAAGGGCCTGCTCTGTAAACTTCAGTTTGATGAGCCTTTCTCGTCAATATTACTTACTACTGAAATCTTACCTTTCGGAAAGGATCTTTCAAGTAAAAATAGCAGAAACGAAGTCTAGATTCTACGACATAAAAGCTGGAGTCTCTCAGGGTTCAGTTTTGGGACCTATTCTTTATACACTCTACACTGCTGACCTACCGCAGGTTGAAGGAGTTACGAAAGCAACTTTTGCTGATGACACCGCAATAGTAGCAAGCCACACAGAATCTTCTATAGCATCAGAAATGTTGCAAAAAGGTCTTGATAAAATAACAACTTGGCTACATAAGTGGCGAATAAAATCGAGTGCAAACAAATCTGTTCACGTCACCTTCACGCTGCGGAAAGGTGAAGCCAACCCGTGAAATTGCTTTCTCACCAAGCAACTGTAAGGTACCTTGGATTACATCTCGACCACCATTTAACGTGAAAACTTCTTATAAAGACCAAGAGACACAAGATCAATATTCGATACAAAAACCTACACTGGATAATGGGACGCAATAACATATTGAGTGTTGACAATAAACTCTTTATCTACAAAGTAATCCTTAAGCCAGTGTGGCTCTATGGAATTCATCTATGGGGTAATACTTGATTTGCAGGCAAGCGCCTGCAAATCAAGTATTACCATAATACAGAGAATGCAAAACATGATTTTGCAATCTATTTCGGATGTTCCTTGGTTCATTAGCAACACCGAAATCCAAGACGAACTAAAAATGAATACTGTGTTGGAGGAAATACAAAAACACACACAAAAATTCCAGGAGAGACTGGAAAGGCACCAATGATCTGGTGGCTGTGCTTAAAACCAGAAGTTACTCGAAAAGACTGAAAAGGAAAGACATAACATAGTCCAATTGCTAACATGTATTCAGCAACTGATTGGGTAGATGGCTCACTGGAGTCACGCTCATCCTGCCACGAATTCAAACTCCGACACACATGCTAAAAGTAAAACTGATTGCAGATTGGGAAAAAAGAAAAACAAATATTTTTCGTATATTCAAAATATTGAAAATGGTTTACTTCCAATAAACATTTATGTTTAGCTCTATGTATACTTATAACAGTCATTCCCATAGTGGGGGAGGTGGCAAGGAGCTTATGAAAGAGTAAACAAAAATTGGGGATGTATATGTAGATAAATAGGGGTCCAGAAGAGGTAGGAAATCGGGGACGTCCCATAATAGTGACAATCCATCTAAATATATTTAAACTAGCGGTCTTGGTCCCCAAAAAAAAATGAGAACCCGATTGCAGCGCCACCTATTGGGTTCAATTGTATTTTCAAACCATCCAGGGTGAATCCACTCAAAAATACACACAAAATTTCATCCAAATCGGTCGAGCCGTTAAGGAGTTAGGTGACAAACACACAGAAGAATTAAATATATAAATATAGTATATGGCATGCTTCTTCATACCTTATTGTATGAGTTATTAGAAAGTAAAAAGGATGAAACTGGTCCCATCTACCAAATTAGTAGACAAACTGAAGAAAAACCCTTTTCATGAATGCAATTTGGTTCACAGTGAGTGTTACTTATTAGGAAGGTTGCCAAATATATTTGTGGCCTAGTGCTGAAAACGCCAAAGTATGTTTTTGTATAACTAGGATTATTATACAAGGCGATTGAAAAGTATAAAAGGGCGTTAATTTATCCACTAGGAATCAATTTCCGAATAATTAAAACAGCCATTGAACTACACTCGAAAACATCCCACCAAAATCTTTGGCCCCATTATTACCAGGCCACAGATAGTTTTCTAAATAAATTATTGTAATTGGATAGGTAGGTACTAGTTATTATTTTATCCTTACTAAGGTGTTGAACAGAATAATGTTCCTTTAGTGGCAAAAAAATTAGAGAATTCTCATCTCTAGCTAGTTCTATGATATTGATTATTTTTCCTGCTACTTGATAACTTCTTTTTAACCAACTTTCAAAAAAATGAGGAGTTTATCAATTTGGTTTTTTTTATGTTGATTACTTCAAAACTCCGTCGTTTATGGACCGATTTGCAGATTTTTTTTCCCCTTAAACGATATGCTTTAAGATTGCTCCCATTTTTTTTTCAAAATCCAGTTCTGATGATAGGATCTATGAGGAATCGAGGGAACTCCACAAATATTATAGGCAACCATATAGTGATTTTGGTATTTTCGTCGAGAACTTAAGCATTTACAGTCAAAAAGTAACATTTGATGAAGTGGAACTGATGAAGAAAACCAGAAATGGCCAATGGAACTTCATACTCACATAGATATCACAATGAAGGAAGATAGTTAAGCGATTATGACAATACAAATAAAAAAATGGTTCTGAATAGTTATGTTGAAAATGGTATCATCGAAGTGACCAGATGATGATAATGGAGCCGGAAGATAGGCACCGGAACTCCATTATTAATCAATGTATCCTAGCCATGTTTGGGCTTATTAGAATTGTCATGAGATGCACTTTGGCTGTAAGGTACTATCGAACTGATCTGTTGATGGAGCTGGATTGTGTGTGGAACGTTGACATGGGAACTTCAGAATAAATTAATATTCTAGCAGTGTTTGGCTTAATTGGAATTGGCATGAGAAATAGGCACTCTGGTTATAAGTGTTTTGCAACTAAAAAGTGTGAAATAAAAAACGTCACTAAAAATGTTTTTTTTTTGTAAGTTAATATTTTTTTTTCGTAACCAATATTTAACTCAATCAGCACATTAAATAATTGTAGAAAATGATCCCCAAGGAACATATTCCCGATTATCATCAAATAGTATCCTGTCTTATTCCAGGACACATGATCTACCTGTATGCCAATTTTTATCCAAACCCGTGTCTTAAGTTGTCCTAAGTTAATCAATTTATTTATTATGATTTGTGTTATTTAGTGCTAAAGTCACTGATTTAATTTGTAAACATACTATTATGTTAATTTAGCTGAAGAATACTATGACCTAGAATCCTAGATCTACTTTTCCTCATTGTTTAATCTAAATAGAGGAGTAACTCGTATTGGTCAAGTATAATAATATAATATAATATAATATAATATTCCACAACCATCACACAACGCCGTCTAGTCTCAAGCTAAGCAGAGCTTGTGTTATGAGTACTAGACAACTGATAAACATACATATATATTTGTAAATACATACATATTATAGATAAATTACACCCAGACACAGAACAAATGATCGTGCTCATCACACAAACATTTGTCCTGGGTGGGAATCGAACCCACGACCTCCGGCATAGCAGTCAGGGCCACTAACCACTAGACCAACAGGCCAGTCAAAGACCAACAGGCCAGGCAAGTATTGTGAAGTCATTGTATGTAATAATTGTCTTTATGGAGGTGATTACATATTATTGTTATATTGAAAGGGTTAAAATAAAAAGAATTGCGGTAAGCCGCTGGATGACTAAAGCAACATATAGAGACAAATGGAATCTTGGAGGAGGCCTTTACTCAAAATTTAGATCCATGAAAAAAAAAAATTACAATAAGTCATGACTGTTTAAGCAAGTTAGATAGTATCTGTGTATTAAAAAAAAAACAAGTTGTATATTAATTTGATAAATTAAAGGCTATAATATAATGTAATAGGTATATCAGGAACTCGTGACTAAGTAATAATAGCATGGGTAAATATTCCAGGTTAAGCAACAATTGCCGAGGTCGGGCATTGGATAGGTGACCATCCATTATAAACTGAGACTCCTGCGTACTCCAGAAAGCACGTTAAGTCTTTGACCTCGGTTGTCTTTTGAAGATCTTTGACAGTTGTTACTGTAATAAAAAATCATAAAAATAGAGTCAATAGTCAGAAAGAATCCTTTTGCAGTGCCACCTACCGGGTTCAATTGTATTTTCAAACCATTCAGGGACCCACTCAAATATACACACAAAATTTCATCTAAATGGGTCAAGCCGTTTAGGAGGTGTTGCATGACAAACACACATACAGATGAATTAAATATATAAAGAAGATAATATTATTACTGAATTATTTGTCAGGCTTTACAAGAACATCAGTATCTTTAAAAAAAATGATAATTGATATTTATTAGCAAATAGGTTTTTAAAAAATACTTGCACGTCAACAAATAAAGCACAATGTTTTTAAATGTAAGAGCTTAATTATGGCAAACACTCCACTCCCTTTTCCACTACTTACGCTACGCATTTGGTAAATTGTCCACGACTGTCCGACTACAGTTTTATTTAATGTAGTTAGATTGTGCCCACGTTCTTCGATTAATCTGTCTGTTTTCTTTGCTCTATTCAAGATGTAACCTGCTTTATTGACTCAGTATTGTCATAATGTCAGTGTCACAGAATGATACTGCTACTTTTTTCAGTATTGGTGTTATAAGCCCATAGTGTCTCACTGTAGAGCAAATGTCCCCTTCCTCTGCTTTCCAATTTTGTCGATTTTGGGCGGTCTGTGCTCTCCCGTATCTCTAACTGGTCTGCCATTTCCTTTTGGATCTAACGTCACGTCACTGGCTTCTGGTTTGGGACCCAATCTGTGGCTAGTTCAAGAAAATGTTACAATAATAAAAAAAAGGTTTCATTCATATTTCAGAAAATGGCTTGTCCATAAATAAACATTGGTGACAGGTTTATGCTGTTTTGACCTTCGTTTTGTAGTCATTTAATAGAGTATTCTTTACAGTAGTCCTCAGTCAGTGCTGTAGCTTTTAAAGCGTAGAACACATTATTACCCATATGTGTTATGAATTGATAAAAGTAAGAATTTGGAAATCGACGAAATTATAAATGGCTCGAATAATAATAAACTTTGTCCATCAGAGCATAATAACAGACGCAATGTGCATCGGCGGGCGGTGCGGCTGGGCGGGCGAGGAGCGGGGAGCGCTGGAGGCGGTGGAAGCAGCCCTGGTGCACGCAGCCGCGCCCCCGCTGTGCCTCGACCCGCGCCCCGCTGTCGGCTTGTTGGCTGCTAGACTGCATGCTGCGCCCAGGCTCTTTAACACGCCTCGGATTAGGAGGCAGGCCAAGAGATTCTCACAGGTATGAAAGAGTCTATTGTAATTTAGGAGATTAGGTATCGTTGAAATATGGTAATAGCTCTTCTTAAAGTTAATGGCACGGTTGGCGTAGTAGTCGAGCGATTAACTGCTGCACAGCGTGTTGCGGGTTCGATTCCCGCACTGAACAAATATTTGTATTGCGAAATAGGAGTGATTCCTACTAAGGGGCAATTTTTTTTTAAATTGTAAGTTTGCCCTTTATTGGTAACTGGTAAGAATATTTACTTATTTATGAATATGAGCTTCTACCACATGTGTTTTGTTATTCTAGGTTGCAGTCAATCGCAAGAGGAAATTGGATCAGTTCACACATTATCATGGTTTAGAGATATTAGACTTAATACATCGTCAAAGAGCGAAAAATAGTAGACAATCAGTGCCACTCACGAGACTTACATCTAAATATCCGAAAAAACCACCAGAGGTAAGTCACCCTACCACTACCACCCTTCATAAATATTGCAAGTATGTAACATGCTCGATTTTTTTTTTCTTCTAGGTGTTCAAACCAATCGAGCCACCAAAAATGGATCCCTTATCCCTAGCGCTGCCCTCGGAGCCGGGCGGGCCGCTGCGCCTGGCGCGCGCCTACGAGCGGCCGCGGCCCACGCCCGACTGTCAGCCGCAGTTGGTAGAGGAATATATCCTCGAGACTGAGAAGACATCGCCCCACGCTAGTGCCGGCTTCTTCCACATCAAATTGTCTATACTACAGAGGCCGTCCGATCAGGAGTTCCTTGGTGAACTCTATGTGGATAGAGATCATGTTGAGGGGGAAAGGAATGGTGCTGCGTGTCGGTTTACTTTAGGTTAGTACATGCATATAATTTTTGATAATTTTCCACACGTTGTGCCCGCCGTTGATCAACGGCTGTTGCAATTTAAGAACCTCATTCAACATAATTATGACAAAATGTTGTCGGTAGAATATTCTGATGGTTCTTTAGTTACCAATATGGGCCTATATTGCATAGTAAAATAAATAATACAATGTATTTCGTTTTGATTAATAATACCTAATTATTTTATAATCTCATTACATAATTACAAACCAATTAACTGTACGATTAACGATAAAATAATAAGCTCAGTAAACAATTAATTTGTATTACAGGGTCAAGATTGCAAGCAAACAAATACATACAGCAGTTTACGGAGATATTTACCGAGGAAGGTCGCAAGTCTGTTAGGATAAGACACATTGTGCCTGGACAACTACCGAGAGTGTCGTTCACTGGAGGAATGAGAGAATTGGTGAGGAAATGTCAATGTCTTTCAACTTGGGTTAAGAACCTTTTTTTGGAGGAATAGCATTTTGCGAGGTCTATTTATACATTATTACTATAAAGGTTGTAAAGAATCCCTAACCTGAGGCGAAGCAGTTTTTGCTAAAGTGCGTTTTTTAATCCCAGATAATGATTTGACAAGTCCAAATGTCAAACTCCAGAAATATGTTGCCTGCTTTTTGATACAAGTGATGTCTCCAAATTCGATTTTTTTATACCGGTTCTTTTAATAATACAACCTCTAAGGAAAGTAGGCCTAAAATACGATAGTGTTTGATAATAACAAAGTCTAATATGAATTGAAGATTGAAATAATTAGAAATATTCAAAAATATTATCAGATTTTTTTACACTCGGACTTTTACTTATACTGAGAACTCACAAAACCGTTTTTACCCGCATCCGCTGCGGTTGCGGGCCCGCAGCTTCTGTAGAATGCTAGAGATATATGTATCCCGCTCCCCGCTGCACCGGCGGGCAACTAGTAGAATGGTGTGGGCCACGGTCACCCGCAGACTCGGCAGGTTGCGCCCGCATTCTCTGCGGTCGGTTAACACCCGTAGTGGCCTTCAGGGGGTAGAAAAATCCGATGCGAAATCCAAAAATCGATTGATGCACCCAGAACTTTATAGGCCTTCTTTTTTTAATTTTTCTGTGAATTAAGTATAACGCAACAGCTCGTTTCTGGTGTATGTCCACGGTGGTCTGGAGCTCAATTGATAATGAACCGCCCGTCTTGCGATTGTCATCTGCCAAGTTTTCAAGCGATAACCCCAACTGCGACAGCTGTATAACCACACAAAACTCTGGTCTCGTGAGTTTAGAAATAAACTAGCTCCACCGTGGCGGGCGCGTTTGAAAACCGGTTGAAAATCATGAATTCTTAGCTACTTTCTTTTACCAGGGAGCTCCAGTCACAACACAATTTTATATCCGGTTTACAAGAGCGGAACGAGACAGTCTCAGTTTATGCTTTAGAATTAAAAAAGTTATCATCATTGGTCGTCAATATTTTTTCAAGATGGGAATTCATCCAATGACTTCTCCCGGTATGGGCGGGGCAGGAGGGCGTGTCAGACTTTTACTGCCTAAAACCAGATCGGCTCTACTGAGCTCCTCCGGTTTGCTGACATCTCTTTGAAGAGCGAGTGGATCACTAAGCGCTGTCGACGAATGGGGCTCAGTCCCGGCAATTACCGGACTGCTGGACGGCAAGCTACCCATTGCTCGACGTTGGTATTGATATTGTGGTAGTCGGGATTGGGGTCTCGGCGACTGGAGCGAAAAGATGTACGTTCCCTCACTCGTGCAGCCTCCTCCTTCGCTAGCATTACTGTTTCGCAGAAGCAGGCGACCCCCTTCCATTCCTCCTCGCTCTGGACCTTGGCCTGTACTAGAACCTGACCATGTCCGGTGAGGACTTGCTTCATGCGGAAGATGAGGACACCGTGACGCCTCTCCAGCCACTCCTCAAAGAGGGGACTGGCCGTCATGATTATGACGTGCCCATTGGTCGTCAAGCTATGAATTCACATGACTGCATTACAAGAAACGGACACTTGATTCGTTTATCGCTACAATTTTATAAGAGATCCATGCGAAAATAGTACAAAAAGAGGACTTATGATTGTTTAATTTTAACTATTATTAGTTTTCAAACCGAAGTCCTATCATTACCTATTATTAAAGTTGTAATAAAATGTCAGCAAAAATATCACTGAGTAATTCTATATTTTTGTCTGGGTTTGGTGATAACAAATCGAGACGAAAAAATAAAATGACCCAGCTTTTGCTAGTCTTTAATGCTTAGGCTTAAATTATATTTTATTTTATGAGTTAGACATTTGCATCTTTCAAATTACCTTCAGAAAATACAAAAACTTACCATAATTAGTTGCATTTTAAAATGAAACTATTTTTACGAATATTTTCGGTTTTTTTGTTCTATATCGGTTGCGGTACCTCACTATTTATGAAATGGAAAAAACATGCAACATTCGAATTGTCAAATCATTATCTCTAATTAAAAAACAGACTTTAGTTCAATTTAGGATCGTCCGGTATCATTGTTCAGAATCGTTAACAGTTTTAATTTTCGCATTAATTAAAAACTGGAAACTACTGAAAATTTTCTGCTAGTGTTCGGAAGAAAAAAAAAAGAGATTTGGCGGCATCGCCAGGATAGTTTTTATGCTTCTATACCCGAAGGGTGCCAATGGGACCCTATTACTAAGCCTCCACTGCCCGTCCGTCCGTCAGTCGATCTGTCTGTCTGTCTGTCTATCTATCTGTATATGGCTGTACCTTAAAAACCGAAAGAGGTAGAGAATTGATCACAGAGTCTGTTGTCACTGCAACGACACATAATAAAATTAAAAATTAAAAGGGGCTTGGGAGCCCCCAAAAACGACAGCAAAATAAAGTTTCTAGTATGAGTACAAGAAACGTTATTTTTTTCTACGGAACCGTTCGTGTGCGAGTGACTCAAACTAGCACTTGGCCACTTTTTCCTTTTATTTCTTCGGAAGTCAGTTCTCACGTAATTTAATTTCGCAGGGTCAGCAACTGTTAATGCAGCAGCGCTCAGCCGCTGCTAGCGTCGCCACTGTCCAGACTCACGCCACCACAGTGCCTGTTGTGTAAGATACCATTAACCATTTACAGCTCACCAGGAACCAATTATTATTTTAATATACTTTTTATTTATTGTTAATACAATTAATTATTTACAATACTGCTGCGTTGCGTGTCGCGAGTTCGATTGCCGTACGGAATAAATATTTGTATGCCCTACAGAGATATGTTCACTTGTACCCACGATACAGGAGTTATTCCTAGTGTGGGGTGATGTTTAAAAAAAGTATAATTTTAAAAGTGACTACAATTTAATTGCGAATTTCATAATTTTAATGATCATTGAAATAAGTCCACTAAACATATATGTATACGCTCGTGAAGATACAATATTTCAGCGTTTTGTCGTTTCTCTACAATCTATACAGGTCGGGCTAAATAGAATATAATTTGTTCGACGCAGGCAATACTATAGGCAACAACACAAAATAATAAAAAGAATACAGAAATGGTTGATCTTCATGGTTGAGCAGCAATGGTGAGGTCAGTTCGTTTTTGGCTGACTTTATTAACCCTTTAACCGCCAAAGTCTGACAAAAATATGTGACATATCAATTTCGTGCCCACGACGCCACGGTCTGATATATAAGACAAATAAATGGGTTAAAACAAATTGCAATTTTTATGTGAACATAAGTAGTTAACGATAAAAGAGTTGGTTTTCCAGATAGTTCATACATATAAGATAATAAAATGTGAAATATTTCAGCATATTCATACGTTGTTTCAATTTTATTTCTATCTTGACCTCTTTTTTAGTCCAAACTGAAGTAATATTTACTTTAATTGGGAGTGCCAAAGTCTGATATATAAGACATTAGTGATGTACCAATTAAAATGCGGGATTATTACCGAAATTGTCAATCAACAGTTTTTATGCAATCAAATTACTAAGAAAGCAACACCAAAAAGCCTTTTATAATCAGTATCAAATCCTATATTTTTTTTATTATATTTTACCGTGATTTTACCACTTAACGTAGTATATTTTCAAAAATGGTTATACATGAATAACGGTAAGTTTACAACACTATAGTGTCATAACATTCAATGAGTCTCGTACGCCAATGTCTGATTTATAAGACAGGAAGTGTCGTCAGAGGCAATAGATTTTTCTCGAACCGCTTATTTTGTGATGTGGAATGTAGGTGTTTTAATAAAAAATCTATCAATATTTATTTAAAGTAACCTTATAAATGTTATATAATATGTGTTACTTCAATCTATGAAAATGAATACTGTGGACGAATTTATAATTAGGATTTTTGAATCTTCTTCCATGATGACATTGAATGTGTGTGGTTGGTTGAGCACATGTTCAACACGTGTTTAAAGTTTGGTCATTCGTGGCGTGACCGTACTGTTTCTCTTTTTATTTTGCTGTCTTCTTTTAAACGGATCTTGGTTTTGAAATTCGCCACGTACAATACGTATTCAGTTTTGAGAACACTAGCATTCGACGCATGCGCAATGGCTATAAAGTGTCGAACAGCTAGCAATTGCTATCCTCGTCTGACTAGTGATGTTACGCGCTAACTTTCTTTCACTGTACCTTAAATATTTACCATCTTTAAAAAAAAATTGGCCAAATTGAATGGGCGCCGTAAGAGTTTTGAGACACGTCACGTAGCATATGTTCAGCGGACAATTAAGACGATTCTAACGATACCTCATATGTCGAGTTCTAATAAGTAGATTAGGAGCTATGAGGGAACAGATGAACATACTCACATACATACATGCATACATACATAGCCTGTCAAAATCATAACCCTCCTTTGGCTTTGCCGTAGTCGGGTAAAAAATAGCTTTAATTTGATATATACCCCTCAGAGTAAAACATACTCGGAGTCCATACGACAAAAGATACTCGAAAAAAGGAGGCTACGTCGAGTATGGCACACCAGTAGACACCCAAATGACAAAAGGGAATTGAACAGAGCTATAAGGGAATTGAAAACTCTTATCAAGGACGCTAACGACACTGCCCTAGATGTCTACCTGGAAGGTTTGTTAGCCACAAAAGCAACCAACTACTCACTATGGAAAGCTTGTAAAAACTTTGACCGACCACTACATCAAAAACCACCTCTACGTACACATGATGGCCAGTGGATTAGAAGTACTCCTGACATAGCTGAAGCTTTCGCAAAGCATCTCAGTCAAGTATTTACTCCACACACAGCACTGAATGCGGACGAAACGGACATTGACCTGACTCTGAACCAAGATTTACAACTTGACGTACCCCTCAAATTAGTGACACCAAAAGAAATACACAGAAACCTTAGGTCCCTTAAAAACAATAAAGCTCCGGGGTATGACCTTATTGACAAAAAGGTTCTTGAAGAATCACCCCGAAAAGTAGCTGTATACCTAACAATGGTATTTAATGCAATAATGCGAGTTGGATACTTCCCAGACCTATGGAAAGTATCAAATATTATAATGATTCACAAACCTGGGAATCCAATTCACGAAATCACATCATACAGGCCAATCAGCCTCCTGCCTATAATGTCAAAGTTATGTGAAAGGTCACTGCTTCACAGAATGATGAAAGTCATCAAAGAAAAATCAGTCATCCCGGAACATCAATTTGGGTTCAGGGAAAAACACGCGACTGTTGAACAGGTGCATAGAGTGTGCAGAGTAATTAGAACGTCGCTAGAAAAAAAAAGAATACTGTTCATCAGTTTTTCTGGATGTCCAACAGGTCTTCGACAGAGTCTTGCAAAAAGGTCTTCTGTTCAAAATAAAATCCATATTACCACACACATTCTACGGAATCCTGAAATCCTATTTGACTGGTAGGATTTTTCAGGTAACTGAGAACGATTGTACCTCCAATTTTTATGAAATATCAGCAGGAGTACCACAAGGATCAGTGCTGGGACCTGTCCTATATACTTTGTACACACATGACTTACCGCTAAGTCCAGGAGTTACAGTTGCAACCTTCGCTGATGACACAGCCTTACTCACCTCGAACAAGTGTCCAAATAGAGCTTCTCGCGTCTTGCAAAACAGTCTGAATGAAATTGAAAAGTGGTTGACCAAATGGAGGATTGCAGTTAGTACATCCAAGTCAGTGCACATAACATTCACTCTCCGGAAAGAAGATTGTCCTCCAGTCTGTTTAAATGGCATTCAACTTCAGTCAGGTATTTGGGCATGCACCTTGACCGTCGACTTACATGGAGGTAACATGTCCAAACAAAACGAGATGAAATTAACCTAAAATACGAGGGTATCTACTGGCTACTGGGACGTAACTCAAAACTATCACTGGACAACAAGCTGCTCATATATAAAACGATCCTGAAACCTATTTGGACATATGGTATCCAGTTGTGGGGCTCTGCCAGCGCCTCTAACATAATGGTTATACAGAGAGTTCAAAACTAAATATTGAAACACATATCGATTGCACCATGGTTTATAAAAACAACAGAGATCCATGAAATTCTAAACATGCCTATGGTTAAACAAGAAATAGACACTCATGGAGAGAACTATAAACTAAGACTGTCGAAGCACCCAAACCAGCTAGCAGGGCAACTCACTATCCCCGAAACCATACGTCGTCGGCTCAAAAAGCGGCGTGATATTTTCGACGATTAGAGGGTCTGAGATCCAATTAATGAAAAGTAAAGGGCTGGCTCTGATGGGAGCAACTCCCTAAACGTCAAAAAGCACCCACCACATCTGCTTATAGTCTGGAATGACTGATTGCAAGATCAGAAAACAAAAAAATAAATAAAAATTGATATATAAATAATAAATGTACGTTATGAACGTATAAATGTGTCAAAATCATATCTGTTTACACCTGGCTGCTCACTTTGCTGTCCGTCCGTCTGTCTGTCTGTCTGTCAAGACCCTTTATCTCGAGAACTCGTGGAGTTATCGAGTTGAAATTAAAACCATATACTCAGGTCTGCGGCTGCGGTCCCTTGAAGCTGTGAAAAAATAAAAAATCTGAGTTGACGGAAAAAAAAATACGGCCGTTTATGTCGTAAAAAACGTGTATTTTGACACTCTCAAGGAAATCAAAATTTATAGGGTACTTCTTGTTGACCTAGAATCCTGAAATTTGGCATGAAGCAAGGTCTCATAACACACGGATAGGAAAAAAACTAAAAACTGTAAATTTGTAGTTACGTCACAAAAAAAAAGTTTTTTGCTATTGGGAAAAATCTTTATAACTCAATTCGGAAATTGAACTTTTTCCATAGGTAAGTTTGTACGAAACCCTCAGTGCGCGAGTCCGACTCGCACTTGCCCAGTTTTTTTGGTTTTCATTTTCCATACATAATAATCCGATAAGTTCACGATTATTAATGTAAAACACCCTTACGTGAAATATGACAGCGTAAATATGTAATGTCATTATTTACGCTGTCATATTTTTTTATAACTCTACTACACTACTGCAAAGTTTGGCAACGTTGCAAAAGTAAAGATTTGTCATACTGGTGACAATTTTTGATCTAAATTAATTAAGATTGATGATATCTTCGAAACTATGCATTTTTGGACCACACATTCTAGGACTTTCAGTATTATATTTCCTTATAGAATACTAGCTTCTGGCAGCGGCTTCGCGTAAAAATAGGTTTCTCTATATAAACTTTGGACCCCCGTTTCATCCCCTTAGGGTGTGAATTTTGGAAAATCCTCTCTTAGTGCTCGCCTACGTCATAAAAGGAAGCTTTGTGCAAAATTTCACACTCCTAGTCCCAGTAGTTTTGGCTGTGCGTTGATATGTCAGTCAGTCAGTTTCTCCTTTTATATATATAGATAAACCTTGAGTTATGGGATATCAAAAACAACACGTTAAGTGGACGATATTTTATTTAAAAATCAAGTCAGCAACATCGCATCACCTCGCTCAACTGCCATTTTCCATCTCTCCTATTCACTCTATAAAAACAATGAAAGGTAAAAAGAAAGGCAAATGTCAACAGCGGATGCACGTCCTCTCATTTCAAGTGCACCTCTCAAATATTAGAGGGCTGCACTCCAATCTCGATGCGGTCCACCACCATCTTGAGACTGACAAGCCACACTTGCTTTTCTTGACCGAGACCCAAATTAGATGTCCGTCAGATAAGGCGTACCTCAACTACCCGGGATACTCACTGGAGCATCATTTCCTGCAGCGTGCCGGGGTCTGTGTGTACGTCCGTAATGACATCTGCTGCCAGCGTTTCCGTCACCTTGAAGACCCTGATTTCTCTACGCTATGGCTCTAGGTGGACACTGGTATGGACAAAATTGTTTATGCCTATGTCTACCGATCGCACAGCGGTGATCAGGAGACGACGCGGTTGTTCGACCACCTCAGTGAAGCCGCCGATAAGGCTCTGCACCCTGATGCGCAGCTCGTCTGGGGGACTTTAACGCCTGCCACCAAGACTGGCTTTTCCCATACCAGAGGACCGACCACGCTGGGAGAGAAGCGCGAAACTTTGCAGTATCGATGCGCCTTTCCTAGCTGGTTAACCAAGCGACTAGGGTGCCTGATGTAATTGGTCATACTGCCAATTGTCTGGACCTTCTGCTGACCACCGATCCGGACAGATGTATTGTAACAGTTTCCTCACCACTTGGAACTTCAGATCATTGTCTGGTGAAGTCTGTTTCGTCCTTCTCCCCACCTGACTGCGACTCACATGGTGAACGGCGAATATGGCGTTACAGTTCAGCAGATTGGAATGAGATGCGGCACTTCTTTGCGTCTTATCCTTGGCAGCAGGTTTGCTTTTCTTCTGAAAGTCCGTCGAGCTGTGCGGATGCTATATCCGATGTGATACGTCAAGTTATAGAGTTTTCCATCCCTTATAGGGACGTACCCATCGAAGGCTCAGCTCACCCATGGTTCAACGCCGATTGCGTTCAAGCTGAAGAGCGTAAGCATTCGGCGTTTCTCGCCTGGGTTGACGCTCGTGACCGCAAAGCTCCGGATCTGAGCTCAAAGAAGAGAGTTTTCAACCGTGCTGCCAAGTCCTACAAAAAGGCACTAAAGAAGGCTTGGTTCGACCGCATTACCCATATTGGCACAAAGCTCTCTGCACAGCCGTCCGGTAGCAGAGCATTCTGGTCCCTTGCCAAGTCGGTCGAAGCGAACTCTGTAGGCCCACATTGCCTCCGCTGGTTAAACCTGATGGAACACTGGCTCACTCGGCGAGAGAGAAAGCAGGTCTCTTTGCATCTCTCTTCGCCCATAATTCTCGTCTTGACACTAGCAGTGCTACTCCACCGACTACCTTAATGCAACACCTCGATACCTGAGGTTCGCATAAGGAACAAAGAAGTTTTTAGAGCACTGTGTCGTCTAGACGTGAATTAGCTAGTGGACCAGATGGTATACCAGCAATAGTTCTCAAGGCATGTGCGCTCGAGTTGTCTCCTGTATTGACGCACTTGTATCGCCTCTCATTTAGGACTGGTATAGTGCCCAAGTCCTGGAAGCTTGCCAACGTGCAACCCGTGCCCAAAAAGGGCAGTCGTGCCGATCCTGCCAACTATCGGCCGATTTCAATAACCTCCATACCCTGCAAGATTATGGAGCACGTATTGAACTCGCGCCTCATGGCATACCTAGAAGGTAACAATCTCTTCAGTGACCGACAGTACGGGTTTCGCCACAATCGGTCGACTGGGGACCTACTAGTGTACACCACTCACATGTGGGGCGAGGCCCTCGAGAAGGGAGAAGCGATTGCTGTCTCCTTAGACGTCTCGAAGGCCTTCGACAGGGTATGGCACGCCAGCCTTTTGAGTAAGCTTCCAGCGTACGGCATTTTCCCTGGTCTGATTAACTGGGTAAAAGACTTCCAGAGTTAACGGTCTCTCCGAATTGTTGTCGATAGATGCTCATCAGAGCCCATCATCCAGATTTGGTTAAGTCCAATCTACGAAACCTCGATCACAGACGCAGGGTAGCCAGCCTATCGGTATTTTACAGGTTGCATTTTGGAGAGTGTGCGCAGAAATTGTATGACTTGATTCCGCCATCTCCTTTCTACCATCGGACAACCCGACGTACGGCGAGTATCCACCCTTACGTTGTTGAAACTTCAACGGTTCGGGCTAAGCGTTTCGCTTCGTCGTTTATATCGCGTACATCGAATGACTGGAACAATTTGCCTGCTGCGGTCTTCCCGTCCAACTATAATTTAGGTGTCTTCAAGGCTGGAGTGAATAGGCTCTTAATAAATATAATAGTGCGCCTCACCATCAATGATTGCATCACTGCTTACCATCAGGTTGGATCGCAGTCAAGTACTGGTTTATATCAATAAAAAAAAAGTGAATGAAATTTTTTCCGAAAAATCAATTAACAATACTTTAATTAAAAATACTAAACCTGGTAATATATTCTTATATATATTCTCCTAATTATAAATATGAGTAAAAAAATGTTTTTTAGCAAACACTCGATGAGCGCACTAATTCTGCAGCCGGATCTTAGACTACCAGTAATTGGTCTGTGAAGGTTAGACAGGCGGTGCAACAAACCTTTTTTAATGTCCGTTCAACCGATTTTGACTTTTATTCCGTAGGCATAAGGATAGCATTTAAAGCAAAAAAGTGGTTGTAATACCAACTATTTACTGCAGCCGCCATGTATCATGCCACCAACACAATATAGGGTGACTGGTAATTAGTGACCGATACTTAAACACGTGATTGTATTCATGATTACAAACAACTTTCCCAAAGAAACTTTTTTTTATACTAATTTATTGTAGCGTAGCGCGCTCGTGTGAAGTACCAAAATACTAGTCTGGATATTATTTTACCGAAACATGTAGGTACATTGCTTACGTCATCAATAACGCGGGCGCGGGCGCCGCGCCGCTAACAGCTGACCGGATGAAGGCGCGCGCGAAATTCAAAGTTTCAAACAGCTGTTTTGTTATTATGATTGAACTAATTAGTATAGAAAAAAAATCTTTGGGAAAGTTGTTTGTAATCATGAGTACAATCACGTGTTTAAGTATCGGTCACTAATTACCAGTCACCCTATATAAGTCAAAATCGGTTGAACAGACAGTTAAAAAGGTTTGTTTAAATGGCTAATCTTATTTCGAATGGAGGATAAATACCAATATTTTACACTTTTTTTTGTATACTAGCGGTCCCCTGCGTCTTCGCTTTATTACTGCACGCTGTCGTAGCGTGATGTTGTATGATTATATCGTCTAAAGCCTTCCTCGATAAATGGGCTATCCAACACTTCAATTCGAACCAGTATTTCCTGCCATTAGCGCGTTCAAACAAACTCTTCAGCTTTATAATATAAGTAGATTAGTATAGATAGAGCTATAAAATATTGGTATTCAGGGGCATCTGATTAGACTAAAAGCTGACACATTGTTCAAAAAAGTTTTTGTAGATCATAATGAGAGATGTTGGTTCCCTAATTCCTACCATATAATTTGCAGAACTGCAGCAATACAAGCAACATCAAATACTCATACGAATGCTCGTCAGCTACCCATACTTGTAAGTATATGAATTTGTCACACCACAAAAGTTTAACCACAATGTAAAATATAACTTTCGGCCTAGGCATCTAGGATGCCGACGTTTAATGAACGGCCTAGGCGCCTAATTAGCTGGCCAATTTATCCAATTGGCTGCAACACATACTTGCATACCATAATACAAATGTGTTTTACAGCAGGCGCAGTTACAACAAGTGGGTAGCGTGGCAACCGTAGGAAACGTGGTCGGCAGCGTGGGCAATGTTGGCACAGTGGTGGGCAATGTTGTGGGCAATGTTACCGCCACAAGCGACACCGCGCTCAAGCAACAACCCTCCCCTACGACACCACGGCTTTCGCCACAGGTGCGTATTTGTGGTGGGAATGTGGTCGGAAGCGTGGGCAACATAGTGGGCAACGTGGGCACAGTCGTGGGCAACGTAGTGGGAAACGTCATCACTACTAGTGACAACGCGATTAAGGAGCAACCTTCACTAGCAGCGCCGTTACTTTCGCCTCAGGTTTGTGTTTTATTTTTTAAGAGCTTGATCCACGCCTAAGAACGGCCAATATGGACAAATCAAGGCGATTAATAACTTTCATAGAGCTTAGTTTAATTAATAACTGTTTTCCCTGCATATTGCTTTTAGTAAGGCTTTTTTAGCATGTGATGAGGCTTGGAATGTGTCGTGTGTCGTGGTGAGGTAATGTCGATAAAAGCTATGCCTATTACTATTCTTAATGATACAGAATTATAGATTTTTTATGCATTTATACTTGATTGAGCTTTTCGAGATAATTTCAATCTATCGCCACCAACTCAAACTTCGACTCTAGTTTTGTGTATTTTAAGTTGATTTTTGAGTGACGATTTTGTATTAAAACAACCCACCCTAACAGCTTTTATTCAAGTTTGTTTGACCTTTATGCCTTCTCTTTCTCTCTCTGCTTGCTTTTCCAATAACGCTATTTCACTCTTAACCTGCTTTCGAGTGTCATTGCTAAATTGATCTATACATGTGATATTTGACTGCAGGCGTCAACGAATCAGTTGTTAGCACAGCAGCTGACGAACCCTCCACAACCGCTCAATCCTCAGAAGATGCAGTCGGCCATCATACATATACAGCATCCACTTATGTCCACTGCTGGGACGTCGCAGGTTAGGCATATATAGATTACTCGTTGACTCGGCGAACGTTGTTCTGCCATTTAAATTATCAAAAAAGAAATGGGGTGGGGGGAGTAGGACGGTAAAATAGCTTACAGCTTATTCTCACACCTACAAAAGTACAAACACAATTTCATAAAAATTGGTCAAGCCGTTTCGGAGGAGTTCTATAAAAAACACTGTGACACGAGATTTTTATTATATAAGGTGTAAAAAAATTAACTTTAAGAATTTCGAGGGGACATTGTACTCCTCATTATGAACAACTTTTACTATGGGACCAAACCTGAAATCGCGAAAAAAAAATCAGCTGTTCCCTACGTTTATGTTCGCATAACTCGTCAAAACGTATGGAGCAGCTGATTTTTTTTTCGCTATTTCAGGTTTGGTCCCATAGTAAAAGTTGTTCATAATGAGGAGTACAATGTCCCCTCGAAATTCTTAAAGTTAATTTTTTTACACCTTATATATTAGATTTTGTTGTTTTCAACTAAACTACAAAAAATAATTACCCAATGCCCACATACTAGGAGACCATTGATTAAGATGTTGGCGATCACAGATAACAGAATTCCAGACAGAGTAAAAATATCGAGTAGAATGAATAGATTTTTAAGTCCGTTACTCGAAAACTATTAAGGATTTTTTACTGATAATGTCTTATTGCAATCAGCGGCTTCTGTCGTCTTGCAAACAGTGAGACATTTTTAAATACAATTTTCCTTTCGTTTCAATTAATTAAATCACGGTTTGTAACAAGAAACATCTTTCTATCCTCTATTCTTTGTCTTGCTCAGGAATTCTACTCACTTAAACTACAAAGTTGGAAATAGTAGTCAACCACTTTCGAAATAGAGAATACCGCCCTTACTGCTACGAAAGAAGGAAGAACGAAAAACGCTCTCAAAGTCAAATTGTTACCAAAGACGTACAGTGTTTGTTCGGCATCGAAGATCCTCTACAAAACCTCAAAACGTTTATCTATCTTACCAGGTTCAAAACATCCAGTACACGAACACGACGACAACACAGCAGAAGGCGACCATCTCCAAGCCGAGGACAACGAACCCCGCCATCAGCGCGCTTGTTACTAGTCTCATGAACTCTGCGCAACAGTTCCAACAAGGTAAGTATTGTGTGCTAGTTATGCTCTGTCCATACTTTATTCAAGGAAACAAAATCTACATTCGTTCTATTTCTGTTAAATCAAGACTACAGTTCCGTTGGTCTCGAAGTCGCAAGCGCGGCTGCTGAGTTCGACTCCCAGGTTCCATTCGATTTTTTTCTGTGGCAGCCAAGTTGAAAGTTAGCTGTGATACACCCGTGCCTCGGACTTAAAGCTTTTGCACTAGAAAAGGTTCTGCACTAGATTTCTATCCATATATAGGTATGAGAGTGATAGAAGATGGAAGTGCATCTGGGTTTGTGCACACACTTTTACACTGTAATATCTCTCGTGCCTGTGGCAAGTTTCCGTTGAGATTAGCCGCCATTGATACAATCGGCCTGGAGGACAATTATTTAAGCATGATCAAGCTGTTATCGAATCACTGCGAAGTTTCACTAGCAATTTTGACCCTTTTTAGTTTACTAGAGGTCAAATTAGCCTTGTTTAGTTGTAGCACTATCGTTGCAGCTAAACATATCTAGCGTTGTAGCTAAGCAGATTTTTTTTTTATACGTGGGAAAATCATCCAATGACATCCCCCGCTCTTGGGCGTAGCGGTATATAGTGTCAGACTTTTACTGACTAAAAACCCACTCCTGTTCATTCGTTGCCTTTCGTACCAGGGCCGAGTCTTCCTTTCAGAATCAGACCCTTGGCCCCAGTAGGCTTCGACCATGCTGGGCCTCTAAGGTTTGCTGACATCTCTTTGAGGCGCGTGTGGAATAGTACGCGTGTGGAACAGTGTAGCTAAGCAGATGGAAATCTAACGTCCAATTATCAATTTGGTGAACACTGACTACTGGTCCATAACTTTGGGTTGTTTTCTTCATTATTTATGTTACGTTGTAGTTATTTAAGACGGCTACTCAGAACAGTTAATATCAGATTTGGCACCATATTAAAATCTTGAGAGAAAAACATATAATTTTAATATTAACGGTTAAAAAAAAACTTCTTTGTAACGGTATAGGCACATCAACACCAAAACAATATATTAACAACAACATTTTGTCCAGCAGCGGCCAGCCAGAACGCGGCAAAATCAGCAGTTAGCACAGCTAGCAGCAACGCGACGATCCTGAACCTACTTAACAGTGCACCAGCCGCCATGACACACACCTCTAGCGCAGACAATACCCTAGACGCGCACAAGCTGCTCGGACGAGTGTCTATAGCTGGCGCCAGGATTATCACTGCCACCACAGCCTCGCATACCTTACCTACGTATACACAGCAGGTGAGACTGTAGTATTTAGTTAAGCTTACTGAACTAGAAATAATATGACACACGCCACCTCTAGCGCAGACAATACCATAAAATCACACAAGCAGCTCGGACGGGTGTCTATAGCTAGCGCTAGGATTATCATTGCCACCACAGCCTTGCATACCTTACCTATGTATACACAACAGCCCCCCTAGCCATGTTACAACCGTTTCGTTTCGATTCTCTTTTCGTCGATCGCCTCGAGTAGGCCACGCCTCCGATTCCTTTATTCTGACGTCATCTCAACGCTCAGTCACGTGGTCAGAACAAAGGAATAGGAGGCGTGGCCGAGTCGAGGCGAAAAGAGAATCGAAACGAAACGGTTGTAACTTGGCTAGGTGGGCAGGTGATACTGCAGCATTTAGCTACGTGTATTGAGCTAAACATGACGTGACAGACACGCACAATCTTCTCGGACGGGTGTCTATAGCCGGCGCCAGGATTATCAATACTACCGTCGTCCACGTCTACACAGCAGTTAATACTAATATTTACTTATCTAGATAATCCTTTTTTTACCTGGGAAATCATCATATGACTTCTTCCGCTCTGGGTGGAGTGAGAGGGAATGTCAGACTTTTTCTGACTAAAAACCCACCAGTGTTCCTTTCAGTTGCCCTTTGCGAAGGCCACTGTAACTCTTTCGTACAATCCCGCAGCTCATCTAAATATTTTGGATCCTTTTTTAAAAGCAAGTAGTAAGGTAGGCCGCAAAAAAAGAACAGACGGTTTACCGTTGCCAAATGATTTTACTAGATAGTAGCAATTCATCCACGACCCAACCCAGTCGGCATTGTCTAAGAGCTCCCCTAAACCTGCTTCATAACGCATGGCGGCCATTATATGTATACAAGGAAGTCTAGCACAGTCAATAACACAGTCTCGCGCCTGCGCCAGATTATTATTATGTAACTTTATGGTTTTTCACGAATTACGTTTCAATGTTGAAAGTCTGAAATATTTTACACCATCAACCTTTTTTATTCTTACCTTCCTCTGCCAATAAACTAAATAAATAGTTTAAGCGAAATCTATGCAAAATGTGACAAAACGACGAGGTTGGTTTTATAAATATCTGTGTGATTACTTTGTTATACCAATGTCAGCCATATGTTCTATTAAAGTAAGTTCAATTTGGGGTGTCGCAACTGTGAAAACAAGATTGAGATTTTATTTATTGTTTGGGCTATTTTAATGTTATAAATTAAAGTCAGTCTTATTTATTTATAGATTTCATTTCGCATATTAACAGCATACAAACATATTGAACTATAAAACAAATACCATAGTTTGATACTAATAATTTCATTTCGTATCGTAGGGAGTTGGTGTCCAAGTAATGAGCGGATACACGAGAGAGAATGAAGCGACCAACGTGTCGAGTAGTGAAAGCGCTTTACTAGAGCGACTAATGGGACCTGATACCTCTGCCTCGCCCGCCTCGCAGCAACAACCTGTGTGCCATTTACAGGTAACAGATTTTATTCATTATCTTTGATAGCGTATATTGCAAAAGTGGGAAGACTTTCTTCCAAAACTCTTGGCCTAGTAGGATCTCTAACAATGTTTACGCCTCAAATATATTATGATCACATTGTTATACCACTTTCGCCTCGGCGACCGAAGGCGGTGACTCCAATGAGGTTTCTTTCGAGTTGTATAAAATATTTCCTTGAAGTATGTTCCCTTAGGAAATATTTCTACTTTCACGGGCGAGGTCGCTGGCAGTAGCTAGTAATATTATAATGAGACTGCCAGTAATGTGTTAGTAATAATACTAACAATACGGACAGTCTCAATGATATAGTTACAAATATCAAAATCCATAAGATACATGCATGTGGGAATAGCTTTTATAAACTCATTTACTTTACTGCTTGGATTAGTAATAGTCATGCGATCCGCTAGTTTTACGTGAATTACTTCTATCAATGTGCGGTTGACTACAGTCACCGCACATCAGTAGTGGCAATTGATAGACATTGATTGCGCTTCATTGAGGCTGTAGTAAGGATGGAATTCGTATTTGAAATGTTACTATGTCTTACAAACGATAATATGGAATGGTGCTGTTTATCGTTCTTGCTGCCGTCCTCTGCTCCGCCCTCATAAAATTAGTACCTCCTGTAAGAGGCGATTCCCACACAAAATTATCATTTTTGACATCAATATTTTCAACACTTACTTTAAAAAAAAATTAAGTTAAAATAATTTTTTTTTCGGCAGGGCTTAAGTTTAGCATCCCTCCAAGGTCTCCAAGGCATCCAGGGTCTTCAAAACGTGCAAGTGCAGATCCCGGGGCTATCAGCACCGATATCGTTATCACTGAACGTGTCTGGCGCGCCCAGTGGTCTGCTCGTGTCGGTTCCACCTACAACGTCCGTCGTGCTCACAAATCAACCGTCGGTGCTATCTTTGCCTATAGGTAAGAAAAAGAAGTGATTTCATGTTTTACTAGTATTTAGTGCAGGGAGCACTAGGTTTTCCTTTCTCATAGGCTTCTCCGAACGCTAACACAAACTTAGGGGGAGCGATGGCCATCATGTGTGTACAGGAAACAGGACCCTGGTCAGTATTGTTTTGCTTATGCTTTAAGGTTTAAAATCGCCCAAAGAGTTAAGTTTCATTTGCATCAAAACTTAAAGTGAAAGCTACAGAGCTTGAGCGTGGTTCTTGCTAGATAACGCTGAACTCAACATTTTTAATTTGTGTTGTTATTAATGTATGGGAATATTATTAATTAGGTAGTAGTTAATGTATTTGCTAAAATCGGACTTTCAATTTCATTAAATTTGGTTAAATTATTACCCCAAAATTCACTTAATTCTGAATGTTCATGTCTATAACACTGTAGTGCTTAGATATAGCGCTGTACTTTCAGCTGGTCGTTCTGCGCCGTTTTCTTCCACTCTTCCTCCTCTTTTACAAGCTTTTATTTAACTTCCCTTGTTACTTAGTCTATTCGCGTTGAGAAAATAGTGATTCATCAGTGCTACTGCAAAGTAAAAATTTATTCATACTGGGGTAAAAATACGCGCGAAAAAGAAGTAGCCCTTCTTGCAGTCGGGTAATTAAACCATCATAAAATGGAAGCAAACTTTTTATTACACAGTATTTTCAAATATTAATTTTAAGTAATTGAAAGAAAGAAAAAGAGTTTATTTACGACAAACATGACACATAACTTAAAAATATATATATTTATATATATATAACAACTCTATACAAAAGAGTGAAGTTATGCGATACATCCGCTTAATTGTTTTAAAATTTAATTAGAATTATCATTTACAATAAATGAATTCTGTTTCGCGAGTTCCATAATATTGCCTAAGTATCGCATGTTTTTTCTTCACTGATCATATTTTCTTCCATTTATTTGAGTATGTTGGTGTGGTTGAGTTATAAAACAGCTTTTCTATATCTTTAAGTTTACATGTTGGGTTGAGGTGTTCATTTTTACTTTAACTGATCAATATAGGTTTCTAATATACTATGACCTGATTGGTCAAGGGGGTTTAGCTGAATGATAATAATGAGTCACTATTTTCTTAACGGGAACTCATACATATCGTATGTACGAGTGATATCTCGCAATTGAAATTTAAAACAGTTATCTCATAATATGAATAATAATATGGCTCTCAAACATGGCAACCAATTCATTGAGGGTTTTCTAAAATGACGTTCATCAGGTGACAGCACTGAGTCGTCAGGTTTGTCAAAACGCTTATGTTGTTGCAAGGATCTTATACACTCTACGGAAAAACTGGATTGATTACGAAGCAGTAATACAAACTGTAGTGTTTTTTATTTTCGTTGATATTATATTCATATTTTTAATTGACAAGCAAAAGGGGAAAAATGTACCGAGCAAGACAACGAGAAAGAGGTAGTGTGTCCCTTTCTTAGCACTATCTTTAAGTATGGTAACCATAAATTTACTATTTAATCAAATTAATTGTTATTATTTTTGTCACTGTAGCATTTTATATTAATTGATGCTGCAGATTTCTATATATCGACGGCAAAGTACCAGTAACTTCTAACTGTCTGTGAAACCTGAAAAAATAGTTTAATTTATTGAGAAGTAAAAAATTTGTAATTAATTTATTTATTTTTTATTATCGTAAAACACTATAATAAAATATATTAAAGCAGTATAATAACTAAACCAGAAGTTATTTGTATCCTGTGTTTAGGAGGTTACTAGTGCTTGACTGCGATCCCACCTGATGGTAAGTGGTAATGCAATCGTTGATGGTGAGGCGCACTAATTTATTGAGAGCCTATTCACTCTAGCCTTGAAGAGTCCCAAATTATAATCGGACGGGAAAACCGCAGTAGGCAAATTATTCCAGTCCCTCGATGTACGCGGTATAAACGACGAGGCAAAACGCTTGGTCCGGACCGTAGAGGTTTCAACAACGTAAGGGTGGATACTCGCCGTTCGTCGGCTTGTCCGATGGTAGAAATGAGATGGTGGAATCAAGTCATGCAATTCCTGCGCACACTCTCCAAAATGCATTCTGTAAAACACCGAAAGGCTGGCTACCCTACGCCTGTGCTCAAGACTTTGTAGATTGGAATTAACCAGATCTGGATCACCAATTAGCCTCTTTGCACGCCTTTCCACCGAGTCCAAAGCTGCCAGGTAGCATTTTGCAGCACCAGCCCATATGTGGCTGCAGTACTCTACACACGAACGGACCTGTGCTTTGTATAACATTAAAAGCTGTCCTGGTGTGAAGTACCGCCGGACCTTTGCAAGTACGCCGAGTTTCCTAGCAGCTACCTTGGCTATGGACTCAATGAACCGCCCAAAGTTAAGGTCTGAGGAAATTTCAACTCCCAAGAGCTGAAGGCGGTCGGTGTACTCCAGGGATACATTCTGAAAAACAGGAGCCAAGGTGAACGGGCTCCTTTTAGCGGTGAATAGACACGCTTGTGTTTTGGCGGCGTTGAATCCCACCAGATTGGCTTCACCCCACTTGGAGACTGCCTGAAGTGAGACATTCGTAGGCTCTACCATAGCCTCTCTTTCGGACCGGATTAGCTCCTTACTAGCTCGAGCACCTGGCAGGTATTTCTCTACAACTGTGCTATCATCTGCATACCCATAGATACCGGGCATCAGCAGATCGTTGATATGCAGCAGGAAGAGAGTTGCAGAGAGAACAGACCCCTGAGGAACTCCGGCATTAGTCGTCATGGGCTCTGATGAGCATCCATCGATAACAACTCGGAGAGAACGTTCACTCAGGAAGTCTTTTACCCAGTTAATCAGACCAGGGGAAATGCCGTACGCTGAAAGCTTACTCAATAGTCTAGCGTGCCATACCCTGTCGAAGGCCTTCGAGACGTCTAAGGAAACAGCTATCGCTTCCCCATTCTTCTCGAGGGTCTCGCCCCACAAGTGGGTGGCATAAACTAGTAGGTCCCCAGTAGATCGATTGCGGCGAAACCCGTACTGTCGGTCACTGAGGAGATCGTTACCTTCCAGGTATGCCAAGAGGCGCGAGTTCAATACACGCTCCATAATCTTGCAGAGTATGGAGGTTACTGAAATCGGCCGATAGTTGGTAGGATCGGTACGACTGCCCTTTTTGGGCACGGGTTGCACGTTGGCAAGCTTCCAGGACTTGGGCACTATACCAGTCTCAAATGAGAGGCGATACAAACGCGTCAATACAGGAGACAACTCAGGTGCACAAGCCTTGAGAACAATCGCTGGTATACCATCTGGTCCACTAGCTTTATTCACATCAAGACGACACAGTGCTCTCAGAACCTCTTTGTTCCTTATGCGGACCTCGGGCATCGAAGTATCGCAGTGAGGTAGAGTCGGTGAAGTAGCACTACCAGTGTCAAGACGAGAATTATGGGCGAAGAGAGATGCAAAGAGACCCGCTTTCTCTCTCGCTGTATGAGCCAGTGTTCCATCAGGTTTAACCAGCGGAGGCAATGAGGGCCGACAGAAGTTCGTTTCGACCGACTTGGCAAGGGACCAGAATGCTCTGCTACCGGACGGCTGCGCAGAGAGCTTTGTACCAATATGGTTAATGCGGTTGAAGCGAGCCTTCCTTAGTGCCTTTTTGTAGGACTTGGCAGCATGGTTGAAGGCTCTCTTCTTTGAACTCAGATCCGGAGCTTTGTTGTCACGAGCGTCAACCCAGGCGAGAAACGCCGAATGCTTACGTTGTTCAGTTTGAACGCAATCGGCGTTGAACCATGGGTGAGCTGAGCCACCGATGGGTACGTCGCGATAAGGGATGAAATATTCCATAGCTTGACGTATCACATCGGATATAGCATCTGCACAGCTCGACGGATTTTTAGAAGAGAAGCAGACCTGCTGCCAAGGATAAGATGCAAAGAAGTGCCGCATCTCATCCCAATCTGTTGACTTGTAACGCCACATTTGCCGTTCACCGCGTGAGTCACAGTCAGGTGGGGAGAAGGACGATACAGACTTCACCAGACAGTGATCTGAAGTTCCAAGTGGTGAGGAAACTGTTACGATACAGCTGTCCGGATCGGTGGTCAGCAGAAGGTCCAGACAATTGGCAGTATGACCAATTACATCAGGCACCCTAGTCGCTTGGTTAACCAGCTAGGAAAGGCGCATCGATACTGCAAAGTTTCGCGCTTCTCTCCCAGCGTGGTCGGTCCTCTGGTATGTGAAAAGCCAGTCTTGGTGGCAGGCGTTAAAGTCCCCCAGACGAGCTGCGCATCAGAGTGCAGAGCCTTATCGGCGGCTTCACTGAGGTGGTCGAACAACCGCGTCGTCTCCTGATCACCGCTGTGCGATCGGTAGACATAGGCATAAACAATTTTGTCCATACCAGTGTCCACCTACAGCCATAGCGTAGAGAAATTAGGGTCTTCAAGGTGACGGAGACGCTGGCAGCAGATGTCATTACGGACGTACACACAGACCCCGGCACGCTGCAGGAAATGATGCTCCAGTGAGTATCCCGGGTAGTTGAGGTACGCCTTATCTGACGGACATCTAATTTGGGTCTCGGTCAAGAAAAGCAAGTGTGGCTTGTTTTGCCACATTTTAATTGAATGCAGTTGTAAAAAAAATCACTTCGGAGATTTTATTTATTTATTTAACAATTTATGTACACACACAGAAATAAAAGATTCGAAGAAGGAAACAGAAAAATATATAAATAGATTTTACTAAAATATGAGGAAAAACTCTTTTATATTCATAGCGGTAAATTATGATTTTATCGAAAAAATATATTTAGGAGGTATTGGTACTTTACGGTCGATATATAGCTATATAATATACATATTTATTAATAGTTTTTGAACGTAAAGTCTATAATATAATGTATTAATAATATCTTGAACTTTTTTAAAACAGAATATCCCGTAGTACTAACTAGTCTATGGACACACTAATAGAAAGAGATAACATACCCTTTTGTATCGTACTCTTCGGGATTGTCGTAATCAATCCAGATAGTATATAAGATTCTTGTGTTGATGACATTAGTTAAATTGATGTCAACGTCATGCATACGTTTTCAAAAGTAGAAGACCTCTCGACTAAGTGGCGCAAAGTGTTTGTGTGAATTTTCCCTCATTTGATTGTTTTCTTTATCTTCTTCTGGAGATAAGGAAATTGAGGCGCTGAAGCTCGCATGTGTTGTTTCCAGCGCAACTGATGCCGAGCGGCGTGAAGGGCGGCGCGCGCGGCGCGGGCGTGCAGGTGGTGCGCGCGGCGCGGCCGCGGCCCTCGCCCCGCGCGCCGCGCCCGCCGCCGCCCGCCACCGCGCCGCCCGCCATGCCCGCGCCCAACACTATGCCGCAGACTGGTGAATATCTTTCATTCCAATATACAGCGTCGACCTTAATTACCTACCTGCTAAAACTTCACAAACGTGGTAGACATCGATATCTAATGAAGATTTTTATCTGAATGAAGGGGGTTAATCTTCATTTAACTAACTACATCTACAGACTGTTACTTAAAAAAGTGTGAAAAGTTTTGTTTTGTTAGTCTTGCTAGTTAATTTAATTTAAATTAATCAATCATTAAGCCTTTCATCCTTTAAAATTGCTGTCTAAAATATTGTAGATAATATTTTTAAGTATGACTCATTTTAGTGTGTCTCAGCATAGACCTCTTCCATTGTTTTCTACCTCTGGTAGCTAGAGAAAGAATTTAGTTTAAATACCCATTCTTTAATTTGACTAAGAGCCTTATCATAACATTTACAAAGTACATAGTTGATTTTGACGTAAGTTAAAATAACTTGACATTTCGTGAAAGATTTCTCTTTTCGTATTATCGACCCCATATATCATGGGACAAGACCTCTCTAGCAATCTTCTCTACTCAGCCTTTCTTAGAATGCAACAACAAAGGTGTATCTTATATGTAACGAGAGCAATGCGTATTGCAGGTACGACACAATTCATAAGCCAGGCGCAGGCGCAGGCGCTGAGCGCGCAGCAGGTGCGGCGGAAATCCAACGCGGACAGTTCGTAGTGACGTCACGCACGCCACGTTCTAGTGAAATATACTGTAAATATTAACCTTAGCTAAATTATTGTAACGTTAACGACATAGTGACCAGTGCCGTGCAGTTTACACGCTGTGATCCACATACGTACCCCAGCGGCCATTTATAAACACCGATATTCGAGAAATAGACTTAACTTATGTGCGTGTATGCAATGGTTGAAATATGGTTGTTTTAATAATACGTCACAGTTGTTATTACTCCTGTTAGAAATAACATTGGTTAAGCGGCGGTCTGTCAATACCGTAAATGTTTTCTAATACATAACTAGTTTCAATATAAAATCTACTTAAGTAGTATCCTCAATGTTGCTATATTCAATACAATAATGTCTGAAACAACGACTGAATTTTTATAACATAGCAATGTTATTCCTTGCTATTATGCCTATAGATAGCTAATATTAAATTTATCAGTTTCATCACACTACATGTAAATGGTCTACAAAACTTATTACAATGATTTGTTTTTAATCATGTCTTTGACACATTTTATTTTATTCGAATTATTTATCATAATATACTATTTTCAATCATGTATTTTTATTATTTAAATGTCACAAATTATAATATTATGTATGAAAATTAAATTAAATTTTAACGCAACATTGAAAGTGATTGGATCATGACATGAATTGTGAGTAAAGTGTTACTACATAGTAAAATAAGATTGTTGATAAATCCGGATATTATTATCTTAGTAAAGATTTTATTTTGCGGTTGGTATTATTGGCAACATCTGTATATAAGCGTTGTTAGAGAGTTTTCTAGTAAAACAAACAGCACACAGAACGATAGAGAACATACAGTAAAATAAATTGAGTAGAGTATGATTATGTGTGGTGATCCTTGACTAACAATACCTACACTAGAAAATTTGCGTAAATCAGTATTAATAAGAAATAAATCACTGTTAGCATGACAACCTAGTACTGATGTTTTTGGACCTTAATGAAGTACAACTTTGCAGTGATTCATGTATCTGTGTTAGATAAGTTGTAAATATGTTTTATATTAGTTTCGTGTAAGCATCACAGCTATCGTTAGTTGGAATGTAAGAATGTTGATTTTGTTTTCTGTATGTTGCTGTATTATAGAGTATGTGAATAGTAATGAACTTTGTGTTGATATGTGTTATAGTAATTGTTATCGAGTGTCGTAGATTTCAGATTAGAGCTCTGTATAAATGTATTTATTTTAAATTGGAATTTATTTATAGTTTGTTTGCAGAATGATTGAATTCAACAGAATTAATAATTACACCTTTTGAATTGTGGTTCACTTAATTTATCTATTTATGAATAGTGTTTATAAAAAAATATATTATTTCATATTATCGTATCGTACCGTTGTGTCAAAATTCATAAAGCTATGAATGCTCACTGAAAGATAAAGTTAAATGAAGATCTAAATACGTAATAATTTGTAGTATCTTTTGTTACGAGCAAGACATTATTATATAATGATACGATGATCACCAAAGTGCATGATTGTTCTAGTTGAATTGTGTTTAATTATGAATGTATCTGAAATCTACGAAACCCTTTAAAAACGCAATTAACGAATAGAATCTAACAATGCAATGTAGATTGATGATGTATTGGAACAGATAGTTTTCGATAACTTGCACGTAAAGAGATTATCAGGACATAATCTTCTTCCAAGAGTTTTTGCAGACGTGATAGTCGATTGTGTTTTATGTAACTAACAAGTTTGTTGATATGCTTACGAGTTTCTTCTGCCTTGTAAGGCAAGCTTCTGGTTTCAGAGATTAACAGTACATAATATTGGTAATAATTGAATTGAAGATAGGAGTTGATATCTGCCCATTACACTTCACTGAACGCTTGAAGAGTTTTATCACTTATATGAAACTCGGTTAGTATGTACATACAAAATATAGAACATAGATTGAATGTGAAGAATTTCAAGGAGTCAAATTCAATTCATATATCGTCAGCATATACGAGAAATATCGTTTACAAGAAATATCGTACTTAGGCACCAGCAATATTAACTTTCATTAAACACCATCTACTCGTAGTAAGACACTAGGAGTTTTCTCGCAGGTGGAATCTGATAATAAATTATCTACGAGATATCTCGTAGCTGGCATTCAATGTGTTTATTAACACTAAATTACATGATTCCAGAATGCATTCAGTAGTCATACGGTGCACTGGGCAGCTGTCAATCAGGGAATGTCTGTTTTCTGCACGTTTTTGTCACTACTATTAATAGAAAAAAGATATTTTTTTTGAATGAACGAAGCTGTATTCCTTCATGAACTACGTCCCATTAGTTGTTCTATACTATGTTACAATTACTAGTTATTGTTACATTTGCACACGCACAATCATTGTGTTTATGTACTATATTAAATATAATGTTACTTGCCGAAATATTGCAATAGGCATACCATTTAATATATTTTATTGTGTACTGTTATTATGTACTCGTACGTAGCGATGTCGCTATATTTACTATTTATTAGTTAACGAGATGTGTTCATACTGGCATTCTATGACATGCCTAGATAAGAGAACTATTTTGTTTTGTAGATATTTGTATTGCCTAGGTGTATGATAGATTGCGTGGACATATTTTGCTATTAACACAAATATTGCATAAGTCGAGGTGTATATGAATAATTAATAAATGTGCGTTTTATTGATCTCATTTGTTTACGGACATGTAGCTCAATATGTAGACGATTGTAACATAGAGTTTATTTGAACATGCGAATGTACCTATAATTTAAGAAATAATTAAATAATTATTGTATATATTTTCGAAAGGAGATTTTTATAAATAAAACAATATTACTCAGTTCGAGGTTGTATGAAGTTTTCAGTGTCAACTAGGTCGATTAAATTACATTGTAAATATTATTTTATTTTAGATGACATGTGATAATGCATTCAGACGTTTATAACATAAATGGTGTACAATAAAATTTTTATGATTGCGTTGACATGGATTTTGTGTATTAAATTGATATTGTAAAAATTAACTTGAATACGTTGTTCAAAGATTGACGGTTCGAACATAAATAAATAACTTTTACACAAAATAAATATTTTATTTATCTGGTAAATATTATGTAGTTCCAAAATATGTTATTGATATTTTGTTAGTCAGAAGTGTTTTCTAAAATATAGTCAAAAGTTCCATAAAAGTACTCCTGTTCTCCAAATTAAACTAATTTGTTATCAATCAAACTTTGTCCATGTTCAGTTTAAAAAACTTAATTTTCCATTAAGATAATTGTCACTAATGTGAGAACCATAATAAAAAAAAAACCTGGAAATCCTGATTGCCTAATACATATAATACTGCCAAGGTAACTTTCCTATGAACCTATGATTGTCGTCAATCTACGGATATTCTGTTCTGTAAGTGTCGCTCGACTATTAACCAAAAGGAAATTCTGTTTCGATTTTTCCAAATTAAATATTCAAATAAATCACGATAAATGATAACAACGACCAACTACATAGAAGAGTTGTTAGACGGCTGGATCAAGGACTTGATTCAGGAAGCGGTACTTTTGAACTCTTCATAATTATTGATAGGAGGTATCTCTCTCTGGGCTACTATTTTTTTTTATAATTTTAAATTTTTTATTTTAAGAAATACTTAACAATGTTAATAATAATACTTATGTTAAAAATTAGTAAACGAAATAATTATTTTCTGGGAAAGAAGGTTTTGAAAAAGCTGGTCCTTTCGGATGGTGTTATAAATTCTTATCTTTGCTAAATAGTTTAAAAAAACAAGAGTATCATAAACTGGGTGGTATTAATATTTACTTACCTCTCTAGGTCCGCTGGAATGTTTTACCCTGTTTGTAATGAATGAATAGTCGGCTGTCTAGGTATGATTATTATGTATTTAGACCACTAGCAGTTTGCTCTTTTGCCCTTAGCGAGTTTGAAAATTGGTGGATAGGGGACCATTGCAATTCTAATTTAGTAGACTTTATTATATACACCTAATTACGAAAGCAATTTTTTTCGAAAGTAGATTCAGTGGCGTAACTATACCATCTGAGGCCCGCGGCAAAATCATTAGACGGGGCCCCAGGAAAATCGTCAACTTTATCATTTAATTTTGATAAATCACTGAAGTGTAGGCATAAAATATTATTTATTATTAATAAATCGGCAAGTTCTCTAATACACGAGGATTTGTATATTTTGTCTCTGAAGGTGGGCTTCCCGGTGGCGTATCTATAAGGTTTACCACCTTATAAATACGCCACTGGGAAGCCCACCTGGCTGGCAACATACCACGGGAAATTGATCCTTTTCTTATTAATGCGTTTAATAAATCTTGATAATTAATAATCACTGCTTACCATCAGGTGGGATCGCAGTCAAGCACTGGTTTATATCAATACTTAATAAAAAAAAAACAAAACTTGAATTTGTATATTTATTTCTTCTGAGCTCAAGGCTACTTCTAGGGGGGGGCCCCACCAGGCTAGGGGCCCGTGGCATTTTGCCAGTCTTGCCACCCTATAGTTACGCCACAGAGTAGATTTATTTGTAGACTAGCTGACCCGGCGAACTTTATACCGCCTAAAGTCAATGAATGTAGATTTATGAAGTTCAACTGTCATCATTAGTTCTACTTTGAGTCCTTAGATGGCGTTGCGAGTATATGAATTTCGTGTGGTGTGATATATTACTTCTTGAACACTTTAAATTCATATATATTTCGATATAGTCAACCGATTTCTATGAAACAAAGTCTTAAGTAATATATCAAAGTACACACAATTTTAATGTATAAAAGTTATCTACATCGATTTCGTAAATTTTACGTGATGCGCGCACGACTAAGGGCCGAATTCACCATTAAAACTAATCGCGTTTTAACGTTTGGCTCGCATAATCGCGTTTAGCCGACAGCGACTAGTGTCACTTGTAAAAATACAACAAAAGAAAAATACAGACAAGTGACACTATAGTGACAGCGGCTAAACGCGATTATGCGAGCCAAACATTAAAACGCGTTTAGTTTTATTGGTGAATTCCGCCCTAAGACTTTTCTACAGATTTATTATATGTATAGATATGCTTCACTTTTCTTGTCTCTGAAGCTGCAGCAGTTTTCAGTCCATCTGAGTTCTAAAGACATGAATCTGCTCTCTATGGCAGATCCTAACAGATGGCTGTATTATCAACGGCAACGCTAGGTCTAAAAAGCACTGCCTTTTTGTTATAACAGATAACAAAAACGCTGTGCTTTTTTAAAGCGAATAGAAAACAAACTACAGTTTGGTTTGGTTAAAAAAGTATGCCTTTTTATTCTTTCAAATAGTCTTCATCTAAATTTATAAGAACATTGGACACAATGAAGCTTTTTTACCGATAAATAAGTATAAATAATTTCATATTCACATAAATCTTATTTATACATACATTACATTTATTTTTAATATCAGTCCTCTCAAAAGGTCCATTCTCTCCCTGCAAATTAAATTTTATTATTTACACAGCGATAGGGATTCGCATCTACCGTACATACATACATACATCAACAATTAACAATTAATAGAGACTATTTACAAAATATATTTCCACAAACACTCACACGATCATTCTTCACCATTTACACACACCTATTTCACATTCACACCATTTGGCATATGGATGGCGGCACGTCACTAGCAGAGTTCGTCCCAGGCGAGCCACCAGGCCCCGCGGCAGTCCTCGCGCTTCCGCCGCCGCCGCTCGGCACGGTCTGAGCGCTTCTTCACGAAGCGAATGTTGTATGGGTCTTCGGCTAGTTCTGGGTATCGTGCCACATCGTGCACGTACTCTCCTTCGTAGCCTGCTGCTGATCCAGCCTTCTGGATTTCATCTAATTCGGCTGCGGACCAGTCGAGTGAGCCGCCGAGCCCGCTGCGCAGCGCCTCTCGCTCGCGATGCCACGCTTTCCGTACGGCCGCAGCGCGTGCGTGGTGCAGCAGTCGTTGTCGCTCACGTTCCGCACTAGTGCCGTACCGTAAATTCACTATGCTTGTTTTTCCGTGGATTTTGACGTCCGCGTAAGAACGTCCTCCCTCGGCAACTTCGTGGAATGTCACATTTAATTTGCCTTGCATTCGTTTCAGTTGTTGTTTATCATCTGCAGCACGCCAGGTATCCTCTTTTACGAAATAGAAGACGTCTTGTTGATCACCATGGACAACGAATGAGAACGGCAGAAGATGTGATCGATTGAAAACTGAGGTATATACATCGCGGTAGATAGCATTGGCCGACGGCACCGTGGTGACGACGGCGCGACCGCGGGAGTTGCGCGACACTAGGATGCCGCGTCCAAATGGTGGCTCTGAATCAGAGCCGATACGTTTCGGTGCCAAGTTCAAGGCATCAGTCTTGAGAGCTGACATAGCTGGTATCGACAGGCTTCTGAAATCAGCTATCCTCTTGTTCGACATGTGTGATAAGAAGCCTGATTCTATAGTGACTGTTGGAAGTAGAGACATGGCAGAAGGAAGGCCAGGGCTGGTATCTGCCGGTGCGGTGCCCCACACTGGCCGGCCACGGGGAATGCTCGGCAGCACTGACCCGCCGGGGAGTTCATCGGGGTAGAGCTGGGGTGCCAGGCTCTTTGTGTCATAGCCAAGCAGTTTCAGCCAGGACAGGTGATCTAAAAAGGCAAAGTCAACGATAAGTACAAAACAATTAATGATTAATTTATTAAAAACATAAAATTATTGATTCAGTTTTTTACCTGTTGGCTTTTTGTTCTGTGGCCGTACATTGATAGGATCGTTTCCATTAAATCTATACAGGTGTAGCTGAGTTGGATTGTGTATTCTCTCGATGAGATTCTCCCACAATGGAGACATCCATTGTCCAATCAGAGGATCGTAAACTTTTCCATTTGCCATGTGGACTAATGACGTCACTTGATCCAAGAGTCCTCCACAAAAGTCAACCGGAAGGTACAAGTATGGGTTAGAGTCGTATACTATATGACCGTAAGGAGATCTCATGATTTCTCTTATTCCTTCTCCATATTGATTGAAAATCATCACTGGCGTTCCACATTGGTCTGTGGCAATGTAATATTTATGTCGAGCAACCTGTAATTACATAGATTAATCGATTAGAAGTTTGATTAATACGAAACAATATATTTTGGCTGAATATTGTAGGTACTTCTACATATGTACCTGTGTATAAATTAAATGTCCTCTGTCGTCATAGACTAGAGTCATGAATCTATTTTCTCGTGGTGAATAAATATGGCTGACTTCATGAGGTCTGTCTTTATTCGTATAGAAGAATTGGGTCACATTTCCGAAGTTATCTTTTCTGGTAGAAAGCCTGAAACAGAAAAGTGTATTTTAAATTAAATTATTCATGAACATACCTAATTAGTAATTAAGTTACTTAGTTCTGTTTTTATATACCTGTCGAGATGGTCATAAAAGTAGCGAACATCAAATCTTCCTCGTTTGGTTGCTCTTATCAAAAGTCCCTTAGAATTGTATTGGAACCTTTCTTCTCTCGCATTTTGCGATACTAGGCCACGGCTATCGTATCTGTATTGACCCTCTCCAAACTTGACTATGCGATCCATATCATTATACTCCATTGGTATTGTGTTGCCTCTGTAGGTTAGCGACAGCATATTACCATTATCATCGTATCTAAAGCCCCATGGTTCTTGAGCCTCTACTCCTGTCAACTGACCATCGCAGTCCCAAGTATAGTTCTTCACGTTCGTGTATGTATTGACACCTACATTTCTTGTATGTGTACGCGTTTGTGATATTCGTCCATGTCTATCATAAGAGAATTCCATTCGGAATACTTCCATCCTGTGGATATTCACAGTAACTTCCTTTTCTAAGAATTGATCGTTTAGCAAACGAGAGAACATTGCAATTCCATCATATACTGAAGTTTCATTCCATTTTTGCTTGGATACAGTAAATTGACCGAGTATTTCAGGAGCACCAGTTTTACTATTGTAAACAATATGATGAGGAATTAGTGTTTGCCCACCAATCCTGCCTTGGACAGAAGTTATTCTGTAATTGTTGTCGTACTCGTAAATTATTTTAGCATTGCTAAGTCCGGTTTTGGCACCATAATCAAGTCTTTCCTCAGTGAGTAGCCCACCAGCGTAGGTAGATTCCCATCGATAGTCTACGTCACGGTCAACATGTAATATTTCTGACGGTAACCCACTCGTTTCTGCATAGTGTATCTGTGTTTGGCCATCCCCATGAATTACTTCAGAAGCTTTGTTAGTTGTGAAATAACGATATACAACTCTAGCACCATCACCTGGGAATACTGTCTGGAGAAGTTCTCCAGTATGAGCATAATGTTGTAAATATTTCTTTGAAGATCCAGGTGGAGTATACGTGACTCTCAAAAAGCCAATTGACGGTTGCACACTGAACGAATGGTTTGATCCCGAAGGCAAAATAACATGCGTCAAGCCACCATCATCATCATACTTGTATTTGAAACTTCGTTGACTGGCCAAACTTATTTTAGAAACAAGATTGCCTTCATTGTAATAAATGAACTTTGTACCATCTTGTGGACTCGTTATTTCCGAAAGCATTCCATGTGGGTCATAGCTATAGCTTTCTTCACTGTCGCCCCATTTCCAGCCGTTAATTCTATTGAATCTATCGTACGAAATATTGAGAGGAGCACTTGCACCATGAGGGTTGAAAGAAAGTGGCAGTCCGGCGACATCGTAAGAGATGGTAAACAGTGGGTTTCTGTCTGCGTTGAAGAAAGTTTCTCGGCTCTTGAACTGATCGAATTCAATTATAAGAACCCTTGAGTCGTTCACCCATATTTCTCTGTTTAAAGTTTGCTGTGGGTTCCGTACATCACCCACTAATGTATATAAGGAGTACATGTTGTTTACTAGTGAATCTCCAAATGTGGTGGTTTGATGTGACCACATGTGAAGCATCTCGGCTTCTATAGGTAAGGCAGCTTCTAGTAGTGGGTGTTTAGCAGCTGCAATGCTCTCGAATTTCCCTGCCCATGGCGTTTCAAGAAGTAATGTGTTGTTTGTATAGATTCGGCCTTCAGTTATTTGTTTCCCATTATTTATAGTGATTTGCTTGAACGATTGTCCGTGTAAAACGTATTCACATTTCTTTGCTACTCCAACTGGTATTGTGCTCGATGGATTTGACACAGTGACCGCTAACCCGTAATTCTTCGCAAGGCCAGAGGTAATGTGAACTTGTTCACCCGAGGGCATTATGATTTTAGTTACTCTTCCTAGTTCATCGTAATTATAGATAACGGTATCGCCAGCCTAAAACAAATTATATAGTAATGAGCATATTGGGTTTTAAAATAATCAATGAACATAAAACTTGTCCTGTGTCGAAATACTTACTCCAGATCGGCTGTTTAGTAATCCAGTACTAGCATCGTAATCAAATTCCATTTCAGTTGAACCTTTCTCGGCTATCCTGGTTAGGTAGCCAATTCCGGAAATCTTCAATTCGAGTTTATGGTCCTGCGTATTTTCAATTGAGCTAACAATATTGCTGTAATCCCTGAGTAATTGTATTTTATTCCCTGATGCATCAGTAACCGTTGACAGCTTTCCGAAACTTGTATTTTTAGAATACAAGAATGAATATCTTGTTTTTCCTGATGTCAAGTCCTTGGTGGTGATATGTTGTCCATAGCGATTAAATACATATATTTCTGAAGTGGGTGGATAAGGTATTCTGAATTCTCCGTTTTCGTCATGTGTTGGCAAGTAGTGTTTTAGAGCCAATATATGAAGAGATCCTGAAAGAATAACATGGATTAAAATTGGTTTTGAATTTAGGATAAATGTGTGTGCTATGTGTTTCTTGATTTTATTTTATTTACCTTGGTCAACCACATTTAGAACTCCATCTGGGGTAACAGCAAGAGCAGAAATCGTTTGGAATTTAGCATTAGATGATAGTAAAGTTTCCGTGCTCGTAGGCGGTTCATCACCTGCGGCTACACTGAGTTTACAAGGGCATCCAGCATCATCCCTGGAACTAGTTGGCACAGCTGTCGCAGAAGCAGATGAATTGCATTCACAGCTCAATTCCTTCAAATTCTCCTGTACTTTTCCTGCGAAGTGCATGATTTTACCAGATGGATCGATCGATTTTATGGCGTTTGTTTTCTTCGAATCTGCCTCAGCCACATACAAGATACCGCTTGGTGCAAAAGCTATGGCCAAAATAGTGCCTAAACTTGAATCTTCTCTAATATCAGTACTGGTTCGATTAGCGGGTTTTGTTACAGGTTTGTCATCGTTTCCTATACGACAATGCGATGGTTGACCTGCCACAACTTTGATTTTCATATCCACTGTTAGTTTCAGTATGATTCTGTCATCAATGAAGTAAAGAGATCCATCAAGAGGTGATAAGGCTACTCCTGTTGGCCATTGTAGTTGTGCTTCATAAGGTGGGATTGCTCCTCGACAGGGAACTGGTGACCAATGATTATGGTGACCGTGATGACCAACAAGAGTGTGTATAATGCCATTTGGATCAACTGCTCGGATGTTTGTTCCGTCTGCAATGTACATTGTTCTATCTGCCGCAATCGCAAGACCTAGGACAGAAAAATATTGAATGAATTAAGAATTGACCATCACAAAATAAAGCATATTCAAATCATATTAATAATTGTAAATGTAGTCGTTTAAGTATCTTACCTTTAGGATGAGCCAATTTTGCCTTTATCGCTGGTCCTTCATCACCACAATTGGAATCATCTCCAGGTACGCAACGATCTCCGTTACCAACTACAGCCTCAGAATTTGTGGCAGGGTCTCGTACTTTCTCTAAAGCTATCACTCTTCGGACTTGGTGTCTCTCAGAATCTGATATGTAAAGATATCCATCCGCTGGTGATATACAGATATAGTATTGATATGCAACTTGCGTAGTTCTGAAAAAAAAAATACAATCTGGTTAATATGATTGTCTTAATCGTTAAACTGAAATTACTTGTATTTTGGTTCAGTCGTTAGTATTTTAAAACTTTTGCAGCTTATACTTACTGTAGTTGAAGAACGGTAGTAACGACGCCCTCAGGAGTGATTCGTCTAACGAGATTGAAATCACCAACATACAAAGAACCATCTGGACCCGAGGTCAGTGCTGTTGGCGTCAAGAGACGAGCATCTGCGGCCTTGCCGTTACAATGATCAGGACATTCCAAAGATCTTTGAAGGCCTGTTCCCATTACAACCTAGAGAAAACAATATGGTTTATTAATAATAGTGCATCACATTATTTTTTTAATAAATTGTGTTATTTTCTTCTAAAGTAGAAGCAGGAGCTGTATCTTTAAATTAGTGTTTACCTGAACAGTTCTGGGGTATTGTTTTAAATGAAGAAGCGCCCCATCGCCCTTCTGTAGAATGCCTTCATGGAAGTTGTAATGATGGTGTATATCCAGCCCCCAACCTCCAATATCCGAGATGTCAACGTCGAAACCGGTTAATGTCGCTGTCTGTGTTTCCCATACAATTGACGCACATGATGTGTATTCGTATCCTATTGATATTTTGGCTTGAGCTTGGCCGTATACCTGGAATGATTAAATAAATTGACAAATTAGGCCAAGGAACATCTTTCAGTGGTCAAGTAAAAGTATTTAATTGATTTATTAGATAGTGCCTAAGTACATAAATGTTTGAAGTAGTTAATGAGTTCTCGTACCTTTTGTTTGTATACATTTCGTTTGTTCCATGCGAAGATATGCGTCAGGTCGGGATCAGCTTCATATGTATGGGTGTGCAAAGAGCCTTCGATCTCAACACGAACATGCACTCGGATGAGGGATGCTGGCACCACACGGCGAGTCAGTTGCACGTGTACGCAAGATAGGTAACCAGCAGATTGAGATGAGCGGTAAGTCAGTTTCACCAATGATCCGGGAATACCAATAGATTCGCTTACAATCTGGAAATGAGAAAACAAATTGTTTGGTGATACAGGTCGTATACCTATCCATAGTCATCATGACTTGATGGCTGTCTGAATGCCTTTTGGAAATGGTGCAGCAAAGTTTGCTATCTCAAAATTCTTATGGCAGATGGACTTATAACCTGACATTCAGTAGATGAGATGTCCGGCATCAGACTATATTCAATTATTTATGTCAAATGATTCCCTAAATATGTAAAGAAATGACACATTTTAATTAAAACTGTTCTTACCTGAGCCTCAGGGTATATGACAGTGGTAGTGGTAGCAGACGAGGCAGCGGGTGCTGCCAGCGGGGGTACTGCCACTACTTCAGGTCTTAGTCGCTCATGGTCATGTGCCGCGCAAGGTGGGGTCTCAGATTCCCACCATTGTGGCGTTGGTGACCAGCCGATGCGAGGCGGAGCCCTAGAGATTAAGATTAGTTAGAATAATGGAAAGAAACATCAGGTTTTTGTTTTATTTAGAGTACCTACTGAGTACAAATATGACGGAGGATTGAATCATTATAGTTTAGATTCATCCGATGAGACTGAACATGTCAGAGACAAGTAATTTATTTTGAACGAGGGAGAGATAAGCAGGCAACTAAATTATTTAATAAGAATGTTAAATAAATAAAACACAAACACCCAAACATTTAACCATATATTTCCACCACCTTTTAGTTACTAATCCGTTAACTAAAGTCCTAATTCTCACCTGGGCGTTGGTACTTTCACATTGTCGTCACTTAGTTCCATTTGCACTGGTGGCAATACGACGATCTGGTTCCATGGCACGAAGACTGTCTTCCTTAGCGGCTTGAATGGTGAACGCTGGAACTGCAGAGTCACGGCGCCTCCTCCATTCACCAGGACGTCAAACCTGGATGACGGCACATAACGTTTTAAATGTCGTAAGGATAGTGTCTGATAAATCGGAGGTATGCCATGTGATAGAGCTATGAAGTTTCTGTGGCCAAATCGAATTTCTTAGGCGTTTTCTAGATGGGAGAGGTAATGCAATCAACTGCTAGGTTTTATGTAGTCGTTTTAAGTAAAACAAATTCTCAGTTATAAATCCCGATACGGATTGTTGGAAACTTAGCTAGCCTAGCTCTTGGTACGACCTAAGGCTAAAAGTTGCATTAGCTATAAAACTCGGACCTTAGTACCTAGTTCCGTGAAGCATTCAAAGTACTGCAGGATTTTTGAAAGAGTTATCGCGGCACATGGTAACTGAAGGAAAATGGGTGAGTTATTTGATAATTTCTGTTCTCAAAAAAACTGGGCAAGTGCGAGTCGGACTCGCGCACTGAGGGTTCCGTACAAACTTGAAAGGTAAATTGCGGTTTACGATTTATGACGTTTTAAAAAAAAACTACTTACTAGATCTCGTTCAAATCAATTTTCGGTCGAAGTTTATAAGGTAATGTACATCATATATTTTTTTTAGTTTTATCATTCTCTTATTTTAGAAGTTACGGGGGGGGGGGGACTCATTTTACCACTTTGGAAGTGTCTCTCGCGCAAACTATTCAGTATATAAAAAAAATTATATTAGAAACCTCAATATCATTTTTGAAGACCTATCCATAGATACCCCACACGTATGGGTTTGATGAAAAAAAAAATTTTGAGTTTCAGTTCTAAGTATGGGGAACCCCCAAAATTTATTGTTTTTTTTTTCTATTTTTTTGTGAAAATCTTAATGCGGTTCACAGAATATGTCTACTTACCAAGTTTCAACAGTATAACTCTTATAGTTTCGGAAAAAAGTGGCTGTGACATACGGACGGACAGACAGACACATGACGAATTTATAGATTCGTCATGTGTCTGTCTGTCCGTTCCGTTTTTTGCCATTTGGCTACGGAACCCTAAAAAGGCATTCAAAATATTATAGGTAATAGAATTCTACCTAGGTACCTAAGTAAAGAAACGAAAAAAATAAATAAACAGTATCTGGTTCATTATCTTTTTTCAAACCATAACCCGTCAATCGCCAAATCAAGATGAATAGGCATCTTTTTCGGCTCAGTAGTTCCATCGCAGACCTCATTTATCGCATCTCACCAGGCAAGACAGAGATCAAGAACTGATTTATCATAACATACATCCTCTCTAGGAGATGGAACGGCTCGTAATTTCAGCACGCGGAGGTAGTGCGGTGTGGTGAATATAGCATGTCTTCTTTTTTTTTTTAGTTCTAGAACATACTGTTTTCGTTAAGATGTTTTCGTTTTCCGTTTTGAGAGATGTATCACGAAATGAAAATAAAATATTTTTAAGTAGATCACAAATTAGAAAACAAAATGTAAATTCATAAACTTTTTTTAATAACTGGTTTTAATTTATCCTACCTTGTTCCTAAAGCAGGTAGGTATCTATAGATATCTTTACTCTCAGAAAGTCGCAGTTTAGTCCAAAAAGTTACGTCTACGCCATCGTTACCCCTCATTATTTCAGTTTAGAATTTAATCGCATTAACTTTCCGATTAAGGTAGTAAATTCGAAGGTTTTGTCCAGAATTTGTAAATGAGGACGTAGGTATACTCTTAGATAGAGCTGCTGTTGCTGATCGTTGTCTAATGACATTCCTCGCTCTTGGGCGGAGCGCGAGGGCGTGTCAGACTTTTACTGACTAAAAACCCACTCCTGTTCCTTCTTTGCCATTGTTTCAGGGCCCCGGGGATTTCTTTCGCATCACCCATGGCCCCAGTAGGCAGAATAAGAAACACAGGTGGGTTTTATTCAGTAAAAGTTTGACACTTCAAAGGCTGTAGGTATATATGATGATAATCATGAAAATAACTTCTCCCACACAGGATGGAGTGAGAGGAAGTGTCAAACTTTTGCTGGGTTTTAGTCAGTACTGACTAAAACTAAACCCACCCAACTAACCCAGTGGAGAAGTTATTTTCATGATTATTATCATCTCCTTAGCTCCTCCCTAGCTTGGAGTCTTCTCAAATAGCTTGGGGTCGCTTCCAAGTGTAACCGGAAGCGGCTGAATACTTATGTTTTAATTGGAGCGATTGCCTATTAGACCTCCATAACCCTGTTACTGGGCAAAACGATAGGTACTGTGATATCGAAAGGAGATCGCATGAGTTGGTTTAACGAACTGGCATGTAAAATGTACTTCTAAGGATTTTGTTGTTCTAGAATAGGTTTAAAAATTGAATAGAACAAAATAGTGTCTAGTTTTTTCAGTTCGGACGCAACCGTTGTAGCCTTTTTTTATAGGCTGTCGGAATACAGCCATTAGAGGAACGATCGAAGTTGCAAGCTGTGTCCGTGAGGGAGCAACTCTGGACAGAAAATACAAAAAAAACATGTATTGTAAATCCATATATTAATATTTTCATAGCAGAGCAGGCCTAGAGTGCGACACTACCTACTCCTTATTATTTCATGATATTCTACCTCAAAAAAAGGTCTACACTCAGATCGAAAATGAAACCCTACCGGACTATTACACTGCTGTATAATGAATTCACGTCTGTTCTGTTCTGGGCGCTTGGTCATCTTTCTGTTTATAAATAGGTACTTATTCAGAACTTTCTACAGCTCCTGTTCACCTCTCGGTACTAAATAATGTGTAAAACGCTCGTTAGTCCTAACACGATAAAAATGCAGTTAATAATGTAGAAATGCTGTAACAAGTACCGTAGGTCGGTACTCGTATTCCGTTCCTACGTTTTTTAATGATCCCTTATAATATTTTTCTTGTCATTAATTTAAGCAACGCTGTACAATATTTTTCACCTTTTTTCTTTGTTTCTTTTACCGTTTTTTACCTTTAATGAGAGTTTGTTATCGAAACGTGTTGAGCAGGGGTTTAGTTTGATGATCAGCACTTCCAATAAAAGGAAAAAAATGGCGACGTTTCTTTCCTTAAGATTTTTTTCAATCGTTCGTGACGTTATTTACGATCTTGAGGAGAAATAAAAAATTAAAGACGGCGAACACTTTTTGTTTAATTCGAAGAATGTTGAAATTCGTGCTTCATTATTGTAACTGGAAATGTTACAGGACATCCGACTTTATAAGTACGTTGAATGTGTTTTAAGGAAGTTAAGCTACTGGATTGTTATAAGAGCATCCGTGGGCTTAAACGCAAAAGGAAATTAGCGTTCACATAAATATGTAAACTCACATACACAAGACACCCAGATCTGAAACAACTATCTATAGGCCATACAAATATTTATTCCGTGCGGGAATCGAATTCGCGACACGAAGCGCAGCAGTCAATTGCTCAACCACTGCGCCCATCGTGCCGTTTTAGCCACTAAAAGGCACTTCTTCATGCTCCACCCGGAGCGGGAGATGTTATTTGATGCCCTCTAGCTCCATTCAGAGCGGAACTAGTTATTTGATGATTTCCCACCTCAAAAAATAAAAGAAAAAGGAAGCTACTGATATTTTTCTTGTAAGTTCGGACAAAAACTACACGTAAACAGTTACTGAGTTACGGTAATTGATTTTTAAAAGCTTAAACGTGACGTGTTATTTAATTACATGTTCACATGATACAGGCTTCGTTCCGCCGCCTAATTCGATTTCATACTTGATGCTCTTACGTACGTGCAAGCAATATCAAACACCGTGTCCGAAAATTAATGACGATCCTATACATATAAACACAAATGTTTGTACAGATATTTGATCAAATATGTCTGTTTGTCACGCAATGTTCAATTACTTTCTTTAAGACAATTTAGTTCCGTGACTCAACGATCATCGTGACTAATAGATTTTCTCTATTTCTTGACGTTATAAAGTTAATATTTAAACATTCATTTGACAAGGTGATTGCTCGCCCAATGCCAAAATATTTTTTTATTTTTGTTTCTTTTATTTACGCTGACAGATGAGGTGTTACGGTGATTCACCATTGAGCAAGTGTTAACGTATTTTCTCGTATTTTTCTCTAGTAAAACAATTACGTTTAAATGTTTCTTAATGGGTGGCGCTTTCAAACGGCTATAATTACTAAAATTCCTGACTCATGCTATAATGTCGGTTGATACTTAATTGAAGTAAACACAACAATGAAAATGACTTAACGGTCTAACGTAACTGTCACTGGCAGCTTTTACTTGTAGTTTGGCATGAAAAAGAAGGTTATGAGCTTTTTTACAATTCTAAGGAAGATAATTTGTGTTATTATACGTAGACTTGCTTCTGCCAGCGGCTTCGCCTGCGTAGAATATTATTCCAAGGGAACTTACCTTATGATATGGTCTACCCGTGTACCAAATTTCATTTAAATCTATTCAGCCTTTTAAGTGTGATGCAGTAACAAACACTTTCACCATTATGAAATAAGTATAGTAATACTTCTTTTTTTTAATTTGAAGGTCTTATTTAGAATAATTAATTCATTATACCTATAAAGTCACAAAGCTTTCACTATTTAGTGCACTATTGTTACCTAATTTTGGCGGGTATAACTGAGAATTCGATTTCTTATAAGGCCACATTAAGCCAATTTGAAGATCTCACAGAAAAGGTACTTATGAAGAGTGTCACAACACTTGGTTTCCAGGTGGATGAAGGATTTAATAACAAAATCAGATCTCTCATCTCATCAAAATGGGACCAGCTTTTGTTCACTTTTGTGAACAACAGTTCTCTGCTCTGTGCTCTTGTTCCAAGGAACCCCTTGGTTCCGCAGAACACCATAAACTTACCATATCATGTACATTTGACGATATACACTCACCAAACATATGTTTCGGGAATGAGGACAAAACCTAGATAAAAACGGTAAACAAAATATCACTTTGCGTTGTTTACTAACCATCCACCCTGTCTCGTCAGCGTGAATCCGAAGCGAGCCTCTCGGTCCACGGAGACTCTGATGCCGATGATACCGAGGCCTTGCGGGGAGACCACCTGCCCCCTCATCACCGACACACGGCTGCACAGACCAGCTCACGTCAGAACGAGCCACGAGCCACAGCACCCGGCATTCAGCGATACGGTTCACATGAAGAGCTAAGAGGTTACTCGTGGGCTTTGGTTACTTGACTCGACCAAAAAAAAACTGTATTTTTCGTAAATAATAATGAACGTATGTAAGTGGCTTTTAGGTTTATAGGACATAAGACAATTGAAAATATACAGCCTGTTTAAACTCAGAGAAATTAATAAGAACCTATTCTATGTTAGTGATTAAAAATCCAATTTATTATTTATCTTTAGTGAGGTAAGCTAAACTACGAGCTATTTTAAAGCCTTGTTTTTAATGCATGGCTGAAATCCAGCAATAGCCCCTGATCTAAAAGATAGAATACATAAAAATGATGTGCGAACCGTATCGTTGAATGCACACCTTCGATCATAAAACTTTGAGCGAGGTCTCGTGCTATGCTTCATATTTCAGAGTGTAAACGCTGTGAGAGTGAAGTAAAGTATGAAAATAATATCGAAAAATAAAATAAATAAGAAGTCTTAGCATTGCACATTCTCGTATTAGGATCAGCTAATTCTCTAGGACACATTTCTGTTTACATTTTATTTATAGATCCTCTCAATAGCCAATAAAATAAAATTTCATTTAAATAAATTATCATAGAAAGTAACGTAAACGGAAATCTACCTAGAAAGGTATGTATGCATGTAACAGCTGCCACACAAACCATAGTCAATCAATTTTGTTATATTACTTCATGTTTGAATGTTCGGTTACATATTCATGAGAGATGAAATTGGTGCAAGAAATGTTCGCGAAATCATTAATATTGAGATTGGAAGAAAATTATTCGTTTTTGTTGTGTGGTTTGATTATTGGCAAAATATAAAGCTAAGTTAATATTTAGATGGAAAATGGTTTTCAATGCTTTATTCGCGTGAACTTAGTTTTACTTTTAATGTAGCGCTTGACTCGGAATCCCCGGAGCGAGCCTCCACAGGGGGCGCAAAAAGCTTTAAAAATACGACGTGAAACCCGATATCAGAGCCAAAAATCTGTCCGCTGAAAGTGCACAAAGTAAAATGCCAACGTAAACGATCGGAAAATAACATGAGATTAGGTTTGCTTTTAGTATCAATTAACATAACAACATTCAGGTAAAATTATTGGCTTTAGACTGTTGTTTTTACCCAAGCTTCAGTTAGAAACCTCATGTTCCTTAGATTGTGCTTATTATAACATGGTATCAACTGAATGCTTCATAATCCAATTCAATTTTTATCTTGTAACTATTATATATTCCAGTAATACAAAGAGTGGATATCTCTAGGCGCCACAATGTAATTTATTTGATTTAAAATTCCTATAAAATGTGTAACATACCGTCAACAGTATTTATTATCACGTTTGTATTTATGATGAAAATTAATGCAAGCGTCGTGGCCGTTGTCAATAATCGTGTTAATGAGCAAAAGATCTTAGCTAAGCTTTACATATTTTATTATTAGGTATTATAACAGTTTTTTTTTCTACGATTTTTATCCTCCAAAATTTATCAACTGAATTTTTACATTGAACGAACGCATTCGAAAATATCGTAAACTTTATTTAGGTATGAAGTATACAACACTAGATAGATTCAATCAACAAAAACAAATAAAATATTTATGTGTAAAGCTAAGTAGTAAAATATTTTTCTTATATGTTACCAAGAACTACGTATTTAGCAATGCCACTTCTAAGAATATGATATCGTAAAAGTTTTCATCCTCTTCATGTGTTTCCGCGAAGCCCGACAGTAAATGCCATACGATACGGTTATCAAAAATATACCTAAAAAGAAACATTGTAAGTAGATTGGCACCTCCCAAAATATCATCTGTAACAAGTTACAGGGCACTTTTTAATTAATATCATAAAACACGTTTAGACTAACTAAGTAACGTTGTATCTGAAAACAGGACAAGTCATTAATATTATTTCTATGTTTCAGTCATAATAAATTTAACATTATTTAAACGGTAGAAATTTCATTGACAGTTGGTTGGAAAATCACATTGACAGTTGGTTGAGTTACAAACAACAAAAACTGAAAACAGTATCTTATACAACGCTTTAAGAACTGTTCCGCCCTTCAGACATCAAAATGCGGAAGATTCAGTTATAAATGCTGGTGCAGAGGCGGACAGTTCTGAAAGCGATGAAACAAAATCGAGAAAAATACGTTCGTTGCACCAATTTCAAAGTGTAATAAAATGTCGTCGATGACTGATTAATGGAAGCGATGGTTGTAATGTACAATGTCGACAATTTTGCTAACGTATCACTGTGAAGTAGTAGGAATACATTCAAATAAGTTGTGTTTTGGTTAGTTACAAAGGGTGAGGATCTAAACACATAAAGAGCTCGGGCGAAGGGTAGGGGGTTGGTTAACAGATGAAAGACGCAGACAAAGGGTAAGGAACACATAAAAGGGTAAGTTTATTTGAAGCTTAATTTGCGTGTTCGCTGAAATTTTGCTCAATTGATAATATACAATTCGCGTCGATTTGTATATTTTGCAAGCCCTACACCTATCGATTGTGTTAAAAACGTTTTGCGTGAAAGCGTAAATGATTTTCCTAAGTTTCATATAGTATAACAAAATTATTCCATAGTATATATGTGAACTATAATATAAGCACAGTAGACGAGACAAATAAACAGTACAAAATACAATTGTGACTGCGGCAAATCATATTTGAAAAGAGACGCGGCGTTTGCGGACCGTCGGCGGTGCTTGATTTACGCTGAGATTGCGAGGATTTTGTCGCAGTCACACGAAAACATTCAAGACAAACATACAGATGTTACATACACATAGATAATGAAACGAATACAGACAAAGGATTGAACGAAAAGTGAAAAAGCGTCAGTGGCACCGTCCGCGTGTCTGTAGTGGGACACGCGGAGGTCACCGGCATCACACTCATATGCAGGATTCGCAACAAAAGGGAAGAGGTGAACAGATACTGAACACTGAGGGGCGAGGGCGGGCTGACTGACACTTACCATGGTGTAAAGGAATTCCAGAACTCGCTAGGAGTGGCGGACACACGGCGGCACAGGGACACAGAAAGACAGGACAGATTACTACACAGATACCTACATCCCTCAGTGCAACCCCACCCCGGTTTTGCAACCGCTCCGGCCGATTGCACTCGTCTATATTGGTTAGCTTGCGTTTTAACACTGTATTTACCAATCAAAGTTCTGTTAATTACGAATCGATTCACAGACGAAGCCCGTTTGCATTAGAACAACCACCACTATTGATCGATAGGTAATATGCATTGTGATTCAATTCAAAATAATTTAGAAAAGTTGCAGTTGCAGGTTGCACCAAAGATTGATTGTGGAGAGTAAACATGCTGGATGGTGAATGCACGGAGGAACCCGTCGTGTGTACGTATACAAGGGCTGATGGAACAAATGCCAGAACGCAATATAACCACTCTAGACTTTTGAACTTAAATAAAATAGTGAAGCGGCTCGTGTTTTAATGCAAACAAACTTTTAGAGGCGCCTTTGCATATTAAGCGAGGTGGGTTGACTACGTTTATTTTTTCAGTTTTGCTTTGTCTTATTTGTTTAAGAGATCGTTCGAAGTTTTATCAACGCACACGGTATAAACTAGGGCAAATTAAAACTTCAAGAATTTGTTTACCAACTTAGATCATGAAAGTCGCGTTTAATTTTTTTCTAACGGATCGTTATTAAAGTAATTGGTATAAAAGTGTTTGTCTTAGAAAATTATATCAATTTAAACTTAAACGTATGCTTATTTTTACATAGAGCTTGTATGTACCTATTAGTGATTTAAAAAATGCTTTCATGATTCAAGTTTCATTTCTTTTACCTTATTTTCTTATGTAAAGTTATTTTATTATTGCGAAGACAAACAAAACTGTTCGAAAGCTTTTGAGCGCTGATTTGGTTCTAATTTCATTTTGTTATTCATAATACGCTTTTGTTTTGTTTAGACAAACAGGTAGGGTAAGACACACACAAGGGATGAACATTAGACAATACACAACACATCGGATCTGGTGTGAAAAATAATAACAAAATACAAAAACTCAAAATTCAAATTATAAATTAAATGGTAAAACATAACCATGCTAGGATCGCAAACAATAAATCATAATTTTTACACGCGAGAAAACAGAGGAAAATCAAAACACTTCCACCAGATGAGAAAATAAATTGTAAGTTATAAAAGTATTTGAAGTTATCAATTAAATTAAAATAACCACACCAAATCCTCGGAGAGGTTTAGGAAGATGAGCGGGAATTATATGGTGAAGGTGCTAGTTCCTAAATCATTTTATGTCATAATGAATTTTGTATCTTCTTCTTACGGATATACATTACAGTACGGCGATGATATCACGGATCTAAAATCATTGTAAAGTGCAAATATAAATTATTCATGAATTGTGCAAAACCGACAGGTCAGTCCTAAACCAACTGGTGCAAAAGATATCGTTGTATTGTCTTTAAGTTTACTGATCCTAAAATGGTTAGTAGTTATGTTAGTACTAACGACATCTTTTACGAACATGAAGTGATTTGGTGTTTCTTAACATTTCAGACTTTTTCTTAATCTACACATACCTTTCGGAATATTCGTCCATGTGTGCGTAGCTCTGGACAGAGTTTTCTTCTATGAGGAATTTGACGCGTTGGTAGAAGGATGCGGTGACCGAAGGTGGCTGTTTTCTGAGGAGCACTTCTACAGGATCGTTGGAAGCTAGGCACATGATGTGCTCGGCGCACTCAGGTCGACTGCAGCATTCCGAGTCGGAGCAGTCCGTCATGCCATCTTCAAAAGTGTAGCCATTGTCAAGTGACAGCCAATATGGTTGGTTTGGATTGTTTTAAATTTAATTGACCTCAATTTAGAGCCTATTTTCTGTAAAAAAAAGGCACTTACCTTCATCGTTATCTTCGTTGTCGTTGCAGGAGAGTTCGAGCGCGATGGAGCAGTCGGTGCCGGCCCAGCCGTCAGCGCAGGAACAGCGGTACACTCCATCTTCCAGGAGACATTGTCCATGACGAGTACAGCCATTTGGACAACCAGCTGTTTACATTGAGCAATTAGTCAAGAGATAGTAAGTAATGTTTTTCTGAACGTTACTCTTGCGAGTGCAATGTAAATGAATTCTAATAGAATTGATGTAATGGTTGGCTTGAAAAATCATCTTCATGAAAGTCGAAGGTCCTTCATTATATTCAATATGACTGTGCAGCATGAAACAAAAAAATACGGTATTCAATTCAGTACCATTGTGGCAACTTACGCAAAGTACAGTGTCGGCCATTCCATCCTTGCGTACAGACGCACGTGCCATTCTTGCATTGTCCGTGATCGTGACAGCGCGTGTCACAGGGTCGTTGGTCACACATGGAGCCTGTCCAGCCGTCATCGCATCGACACACTCCCTCCGCACACACACCGTGCGGCCCGCAGTCCAGTGAGCATACCACTATAAGGTAGAAATGCAGTTAATACACCGATGCACAAGTAAGGCAACTTAAAAGTTCAAACTTGTTTGTGGTCTTTACCTTGTGAGCAATCATCTCCGGTGTAAAGTGGGTCACACACACATCTTCCTGCATCTAGATCGTACACGCCACGTTGGGAGCATGCGGGAAGACATCGTTGAACCCTCGCGTCACGTTCACTGCAGGAGGCACCTCGCCAGCCCGCGCGGCACACGCATCTACCTCGCACACACGATCCGTGGCCACCGCAGGTTGGGTCAAGGCAGTCCTCTGTACATTATTAATTAATCAGTATTTCTATAATTTTCCTAATCAAAATCGAAAATGTTGTTCTAGTTTGTAAATATTTTACCTTCATCGCACTTTTGTCCTTTCCAGCCAGCCTTACAGTGGCAATGGCCGGCGATACATTGACCTCTTCCGGAACAGTCAGCCGGCTCACAGTCGTGTGCTGGAACGTCACATTCCGGACCTTTCCACCCTTCCAAACAGTGACATACACCACCTGCATATGCGCCGTGCCCCGAACAAAGAACTGGGCATACACCTGCGAAAACAAATGTGAGTTATTACTTACGAATACGCACTTCTTTTAAGAATATAATTAATATAGTTGGTTAATGATTATTTTCTACTAACTTTTCGAACAATCGTGTCCTTCGTAGCCGTCCATACATTCGCATTTCCCAAGGTAGCATGAGCCGTGACCCGAACAATCGTCTGGACACGAGTTAGTGACTCCTTCCGCTTCAGAAACGATCATCTCAACATTGTGTGGCTGCAGTTCGTCATTGTAAACAGATATAAACCATCTTCCCGTGTCGAGGTATTGCAATATGCTCACATTTACTCTCATATCCGTTGACCTTTTGCTTATCGTATGGTTCCATCTATGCAGTGGGTTAATCGTGCTCAATAGTGCATCCCAGTCGTTAAGACTACTTTGAAACGGATTATCTCTAAACGGACTTCTTCTACGCCTTAATCTGTGGTCGACCCTGCCGCCTCGAATGAATTCTACAAAGTCGTATTGTGTTACGCTAGGAGCTACATTTCGTCTACCATATACGGCGAAATTAGCTCCCCAGGGAACTGTGAAGTTAAGGCTAACGTAGGCGGGCTGCTTGTTGCGGAATTCAGAACTCCAAAATTGGTAAGCAGGTATAGTTGCACTGTGTAACTCGTCGAATTCTCTAACTTCTAACGCGGGTGACCAAGGCGGCGGAGCGGCTTGTTGAGCTTGTTGTGGTATCACTACTGACTCTAACGCCGCTTCCGCTGTAGTTGACCACCCGCCTAAAGACGAAGTTGATATTGATTCTGCAATAAAACGTGCGAAATCTTTTACATCCTCTTGAACATGTCGGAAGTATAAAAATGAATAAATACATAGAAAATTTAATTACTGTTTCAACTTACCATCTGAAGGTGATGACGTTGACAAAGCATCTCTAATTCCTTGTGCATGGGTTACTGCTTTTACATCTTGTACCAGGATACAATTTGAATTGTCTATATTACTTTTAATTGACGATAACGCTGTAACAAAGAAAAGGAAAAATTAAAACAAAGTTTCAAGTCGTTGGTCCTATATTATCAATCGAAAATAATGTCTAAGATCCAAATCTTTCTCTCGAAGCCGGTCATCCAATTAAGTTTCCGTTAAGTTTGTTTCTTATCGATGGCTCACATCGATAATGCCCAGAAGCCGAGCAGTAATTCTATTAGAGTTCACACGGGCGCCGGGCGCGGGCGTCCGCATCGTTTGGGCGCAATGTGTTACGAAATGCGACACAATAAGAGATGTCATTTTAAAGTTTAAGAGCTGTATGAATGCAGGGTAGGCGACGTGATGTCCCGTCGAGTTTTAATTAAGCGAAGCACGGCTGTGCTGCATTTCGTGGCGCTGTGACGGAGCGATTGGTTCCGCAGCCGCGAGCTGGCTCAGCAAGCACGTAGGTGGCTCGACACCCAACCATTTCTTGTTCGGGAGAATGCTGTTGTCTCCTCATTATGCGACAGTTGCCAGCTATCGAATCGATCATAAAATGCCGCGCTACGCAATCTAATTGGATAATTCTTCACGGTGTTCACTAAGAAAAGCACCGGGCTCAGATGACACGAGTCTTGACGAAATTACTATTTATTTTGAAGCTACTGAAGCATCAAATAGGATCTTATCGATGTAATTTATTAGTAGTCAATATTTTTTTTAAAGCGCAGAAATATGTATAGTAGGCACTTTCCCTTTAAATGTCAAGGCGGAATATTCAATAGAAACTGCAAGGGAGCCATTGAATGTCTGTAATGTAAAGAGAATTTATTGCTTTCATTTATTAGTTCAGTAAGAAGTTCACGATCGCTCAGGATTTGTGCTCGGATGGGGATGCAACGTTTATTTGTTTCGGAGCGTGCGCAGGATGTGCGCCTAATATGTCGAGCGTTGCGTCAAGGGCAATATATCAATCCATATAGACTTAATTGACGCAACCCAGATTTTGTTCCGGCTAATTAACATGGTTAGTAATTTGTCGAGAGACATATGGTTATGTTTTTGTAGACCCAATTTACTAATTAAATTTTATGTGTGAATATTTTCTCTGACACGTTGTCAAGTGTTTGCAGTTACATTCCATAATTCGCGCAGATAACTCCCGGCGGTGTCGGAGCAATTAAGTTATCTGGCCGGCCCAGCAGTTGCCTATCTATCCCCAAGATTTACTCTCAGATAAGATCGCGAAACGTTGACGCCATTTGGCCGTTTGCGCAGAGGATTGGACAATTTAACTTTACTATACCGTCCTGAGGGTAGATAGTTCAATGACAATAACCTTTATCGGCTTAACAACCAATACTTAAGCAGGCAATTTATATTCAGTGTTAATGCTACATGCGTATGTCGAGATGGATTTAAAATCATACTTCTAAAATGAGATATATTATTGAGTTCGAAGACTTGAAGCATAAAACATGTCTAGTGCGTTGCCCCAAACGTTGCATCAAATATTGATGGAATGGAAATAAACAGTACCTATTCAACAAACAGTTATAAATAAGAATTAAAACTTGAACGGTCATTAATGTTCCATCGGTTTGTTTTGATGTAAGAGTGACCCCACAACATATAGCATTTTTATGAAAGCTGAACATATTTGAACGATCCCCAGTCAACATCATATTCAGTTAGATAGAGCCCTACTCACAAAATAATAACACACATCGTACACAATGTTTTCAGATAAACGAGCAAAGATGACGTAATTTCCTCGCAAGAAAATAAAATATGACAATGTGGTAAGTCGCGACTTTTCCCGATGATCCCTCGTAAAATCTATAAATTTTGTGTATTGAGCGGCGCGGCGGTGGGGAGGAAATGGAGGGTGCTCACTGCTCGAGGAGTCGAGGTCGCCGGCCGATGCAAGCGACGATTGTGTGCAGATGGACTATGTTTGCTATCTCCACTATTTTTCGAGTTAATACAATTTATTGTAATACGATTCAGCATAGATTGCATCGTGCGTTGGGGGAGCAAAACTCGTTTGATAGTGTCCCCCGGGACGGACGCGCCGTCGCACATTCTCGCATTAGTCACGTGATAAATCTTCCCGTGTTCGTGTGTGCTGTCTCCTTTCATTACACGCAGGATCTAATATCGTTGTCCTTGTTACTTGCGCATGTTAACTGTGTTCGCACGAGGTCGCGGTTTGTTTGCCCCATTTTCTCAGGGAAGACAAACAAATCCAAATTTTGATTACATCATCATAAAATCTTGTCATTAAATAAAGTTATGCTTCATGAAACTCGTTAGCAATGGTTATATGTTGGCTTTGTTTATGAAATAATGTCGAATGGAAATTTCATGACGTCCTCTGAGTGTTTTTACAAATAGCGTGACCTAAATTGTAGATATGAATAATTATGCAGGTATAATCGATACGTTAGGTCAAAAAAAACGCAAATATAAAAAGATGAGCAGTAGGTACCGGTTATAACAGGATGTGAAATGTTGTTATGTGTTTTAAATTGTTTGGCTTATAATCAGACTTATAGAAAATATCCACATCAACAATGATGTTAAGTGGGTATGGGTCTCCATTACAGCTGTTATCTAAAATAAATCATATATAAGCTTCAGATAAAACAGTTGACAACGTTCTACTAGTATTTTTTAAATTTACCCCTACAAATATTTAGTGTGCTAAAGAAAATAGTGGTTTGTTATTTGTATAACAGTATTATTTTTACAACAAAAGCATGACATATCGCGACAACATGCGCGCGAGCCACTTCAAAAGCGTTAACGCTCGCGGAGAGAGCTTTAATAAAACATTTGGGGTCCTCACATTTTCAATTACATTAAAAAGTTGACGGAGCTGTATTTGCCCCCATTCATACACCATACACTAATGAAGGGTGCAACAGATGGTTCACATTTTTTCATTACATCACTAAAACTACCGGCGCAAACCCGGAGATTTATGTCGGATTAAACTATAGACCCGGTTTTTATTTGATACAAATCCGGAACGCCAGGAGGCGTGTCTGAAAATATTTTATTGTTATTACGAATCATTATTTTAATGAAAGTTCAGTAAAAAAACTAGGAATCGATATTTCGAAAGTGGAATTGTTAAATAGGTAGCGTTTAACAGATTCATTGGTTTTGATATTATCTTACGAAAATCTAAATGTGGTAATTTCGAGGCGTGTGTGTCGCCGTGTTAGAAAAAGCGTATATCGTTTTGAAGTGGACAGGTCGCCGCTGCTCTCTGCCATCGATAGACGATATGCTACATGCTGCCTTATCTCCCCTGTATAATTTAACGGGTCTCTAAATGAAGTGAGATCCGATACGATAAGCCTCATTGACTTGAGACACCTTACATCCACTCGGTTCATTACATTACTTTCAAGAAGCATCGACTGACGTTATTTTATTGAGTCTTTATGTAGAACTGTGTGATTTTGGATAAATAAGTATCTTGGGATGAGTATGGTGTCGTTTATATTGTAATTATTGGCCTATAACACAAATACTGAGTTTAGACAATGGCGGTTTTCTTTCAGGAACCACCTTTATTTCTATAAGGAAAAACCACACGTGTAGGTACATTAATATTAAACTCAGTAAACAATAGACCTTTCTGCCTAAAAATAACAATAATGGCAAACTCTTCAGTGCTCATAAGAGTTAGTTATGTATGTATGTAAACAAGTTTTTGTTTCAGCTGAAGTAGTGCGCGGTGCCGAAACTATAGTGAAGTTGTTAGCGGTTCACGTAGCGTGCTTCGAGCGTATTATTTAGTGTTTGTTCAAACTGTTTAATAGAACGCTGGCTTAACTTAAATTGAAACTATAGTTTAAACATTCGAGGAGCGTTTATAATTAATATTTTAAAGGCTGATATGCTTTAACAATAATTTTGCCACTCGTGTATTCAAAAATTTGTCTATATCGGTTTTTCATAAAAGACACGTTTACAGATGTAGGTACCTATTCTTTTAAGACGTCTATAAAGAGACGTACAATGAAATAAGCAATACCAAGACAAAGGTAATCGGACGTTTAAAAAGAGTTTATAACTGTTAGCTAAACAGTTTAGTTGGTTTACAAATAGATTGTAATAACAAAATTTTGATGTTAGACTCAATGTTTATCTTTTATTTTCAGATTAGAACAAAGATATAGAAGTTATCATTAACTCGAGTTATTAAGGATACCTTTTGAAAGCAACTTTATGAAGATACAAAAGTGTTATTGAAGCTATACAAATATTCTTGAGTACAGGAAGCAATCTAATTCGGAATAAATGATCATTTAAGCCTCTAATTGAGTCGGCATTAGGTACATAATTTGCCATCGCGGCCACCCTCCACTTTGAAAAGACTTCGCTTGAAGGGAAATAAACAGAAGTAATTTCCCGGCATTACAGCGAGTGAGCACTTTCAGTGTAAATGGCAATGCGGCTGTGCACCCAACGACATATTGTTTCTACGAATGTTCCACTGTTATACGGGATTCGCGTGACGTCGCCCAAGTAGGTGTAGACCATACATATACATAGTTGTATGTTTGTAAACAGCCAGCTACTGCCACTTGAAACGTTCTAACTTTGACTGTGTTTATGTCTCCCAACTTTAGTTGTTAAAAACGCAGTAAAAGAATTTGGAGTTCATTTATGTTCCAAGTTAAGTACACGTAATCTTTATATTATAGCTTTATTGCGAAGAACGTTATTGACTCTATGCTTGAGTGTTTTTACTTAAACGAACTTAGGAATTCCTGGAACTCGAGTGGCCACATTTATACGACGCTTTAACCGCACTTTATTTCCTTTTCTTATCCTGCCAAATAGCTCCACGACATTGACAGTAAAAACACATTTCTTTCTCACCCTCGTTAGAGCCGAATTTCGGAAATAACTTCTTTGAGAGTGCTTACGTCATTAATGGAAAATTGAACACTTTTGTCGGACTAGTATTTCCGAGTAAGTCGTTAATTTAACATAGAACAAAGGCTTTAATGTTTTACGAGTGTAAACTAGTGTTGGGATTATAATTTCAGTAATAACATACAAAGAATACACAGTCATTATCGTTCGAGTTGTTTTAGTAATTGTGAGGGCTCGGCATCGGCAGGGTAAATGTGTGTTGTGTTCGTTCGAATATAGGCCAAAAGTATTGCATACGGGGCGACCCTGCCGGGTTCATGTTATATTGTGATACCTCGTGTGCCTGCGGTTTGGGAGTAATGCTTGTGATCACTTACAGATAATGGCGTACTTTTCTTGATTGTGACTGCACTTGTAAGTTAAAGATCGATCTCTTCCACTTGTGATGTAATACTGAAGGGCCGTAACATTTAGCTTCTTCGGTTAACCAAGCTCCTAACTAGGTCGCTACAAATATAGAATCCACTTTACCGCTGTTTTTGTGTACATTTGCAACTGTGTAAGGTCCTTTATATAGTTCCGTGTCTCTCCATCGTTAGCGCAAAATGCTTTCGCTACATGTAGGTACACATTCAGTACGGCAATAAGCATTATATGCAGTTGAGAGAATGTGCCATTCCATTAGATATAAAATGTAATGTATTGTTTTATTATACCGCAAGGAAGGGATTAGTTGTTCGTGGTTAAATCAAACAGGGATTTATTTTTGCGATTTATGAAGCATTTCGCATGTATAAATTATGATTGGTCGTTTGGCGGGTACCCGGTACGCAGGGATTGCGAGTGGCTGATGTATTCGTAGTGGAATAACATGGGACGTGGAAGTGTAAGATAATTTATAACGGCTGTAACATGGGCGCGCGGGCCCGAGGCACGCAGCGCGTTGCCTTGCGTTAGGCGCATCATTTATATTTTTCTGATGTTTGTTTTGTTTTTTTACGAACCTCTCTGTGGATGCCGTCTAAACAAAGAATGATAAAAGACTAATGGTCAACGTCTGTTTTCGTTGAAACATCAATGTTTAATCAACTCATTTGCATTGTGTGCACCGAGTGAATATTTGAATTTATCACCTTCAGTAATTGAGTTCGGTGTGATGATGGAAATATTTTTCTATTATGATTTGGTTGTATAACGATAAATGAATAAAAGTATTTTTATGGTTGTTTTCCGTTAGCATGACTTTGGACAACACAAAAAAAGGCTTTTGATTGAAGCGGTGTCGATGTTCAAACAGCATTTACGACGTATGATTACTGTTTTCTATAGTTATAAAACGTATTGAATTTACATGCAAAGGTAAACAGCGAGAATAAATAACTAAGTAGATATAAACTGGAAATGGAACTGCCGTACCTACCTACCATTAAATAATAAACAGTTCCTTTGTTCATTGGAAATGTTTAGTCCACAAACAGGTTGCAATTTATGTAGTAAAAAGTAATATTTGCTACTGTTTCAGTGCAGAGTTAAGTCCGAGGGACTATATAATCTTGTGTAGCCCTCGAGGGCTATTCCTTTGTCGGTTTCCAATCATACAGTACAGAACTAGCCCCTTAATTGGATGGAATCCCGCTTCAGGCACGATTCGGCATTAAGGGGATAAAGCATACGAGTGCAATTTTACATTGCTTTGTAATCTGGTGAAACAATCAGAGTGCGGGCTCGCAGGATTAGGCTCAGAGATGTAATAACGTTAATAGTTTTAGTCTGAATTTGTATTGCAAATAGCAATTTGAATAGGAGGCAATATTTTTGATTGGACAACAAAGGCATATCAACCGCCAACATTTTGCGGCATTGTTTAACCACAGTAGGCGGATCCATACCTAAATTAAATTACCTTTGTAACGAACGTGGGAGTCAGTTTTACTAAAAGGCTAACCGATACCTATGGGTTAACAAAACGATTTATTTTATTTTCGTGGTATTGAAATGGATTTAACCCACATGGTGTCATTACTGTTACAATAAACTTTTGTCTCATGTCTCAACGAAGGCCGTACAGTAACGCTAATGGATTGTGAAAGAATAATGTTATGAATATTCTAATCGGCATTCCGAGCGAGTTAATAAAAATACTGCCTTAACGAGAGTCCCGCGCATCCCGCTGTGATTTAAGAAACAAAGATGTATCGTCAGTAACTCGTACTTGGATATTTCAATATTAAAGACAACCTACACGGAGTTACTTTAACTGTCCAGTTAAAATTGTCGTTCGAAGTTGGAGTTCGTTAACTGTAGACTTTGTAAATTATACTTTATAAATAATTGAGAAATGTAGATTGTGCTTGCAGTTTCAATATAATTGTATGTATAATGTATTACGGATACTTGATACCTAACAAAGAACGAATAACTATAAGTCCGCTTGCTCATAAGTATCAGGCCGCAACTTTTCAATCAAACTTAAGTACAGTAGTTATAAGTTTCCGAAGTTGGGAATTGCAACAAGCTTTTTACTTAATGGGCGTAGAATGCATGAATTGCATAATTTTCTTCATGATACTTACGAATCTTAGACTAGACTGTTAAGACATGTAAACCTACTTGCTTCAAAGCTAGAAGGCACGGGAAGCGCTCAATACTTTCGTTTAAAAAGACAGCGTTCCTGCCATGTGGTCTACCAGGCAGGTGGCCACCTGGTGGTCTACTTTGAAGACCCCACCACTTAGGCTAACTTGATGAAGCTTCCTTTAGAGATGCATACTATAAGCTCATGATACGACAAACGAATGGCTTATTGTGTGTTACACAGATTGCGAAGTTACAGAAAATTAGAAGAGAAAAAAAAAACTTTGAAGATTCTAATAAAGATAGGAAAGGCATTCGATTTATTTATTCTTATAATATATATAAAAAAATCTCGTAGGTACAGTGTGTCGTGTGTGTGTTAAATAACGAAGAGACAAAACTATTATAGAAACACCGACTTCCGAAATTAAAGTTATTTTGCACTTTTTAGTGTTTTTTTACATAGAAGTCAGAACAACGTTTGCCGGGTCAGCTAGTTAAAATATTTATTTTAGAGACGTTTTATGGTGAAATTTTTAAAGTCAGTATATACTAAGTCCACCTTCCTATATGAGAAATATAAACGTGGGAACAAACAGACGTGATCTTTGAACGATCGCAAATTGAAAATCCGTGAGATTGTGAGTCCGATTTTGTAGAATTGCTATACTGCTGTCTGTAATGGCATTTGAGTTGTCTCAAGCCAATGGTTGTCTCATTAAATTGTACCAACTCGATAAATTACATCAATATCGACTGTAGAGATTGCGTTATATTGTTGAATTTTGATTTCATGTTTTTTTTGTTTCGATTTTATCAAATAACTTTTTCGGCGCTGAGTGCTCCTGTTCAAAACATGAGCCACACATTAGAGTGCTCCAAGTGCCCATACACCTGCACTTTGGAGGATTTGATGAGTGCTACCGATTCTGCTATTAATGTAGCCACCTATTGGGCCCAAACAGTTTGACGAGTTTACCATCGAATCGAAAAGAAGTAGAAAAGAAGGCGCTGAGTGGAGCTATAGGGATTGTCAGACTCGCAGGACGACTACCGACCACCGTAGGCGCGGTATTGCAGACGGCGAGTCATGGGTAGTTTGTCGTCAGGCCGTCCGGTAAGGACCAAGACCGGGGTGACGCGCGACGGTGCGTTGTGTTCCATGCGCGCCTCAAAGAGACGTTAGCGAAATTAACAGGGCCAGTTAGGGCCGACGCCTGTCAGGGCTGCGGATTGTTCGAAGGAGTTGTCGTAGCCCTCCCAAAAAAGGGCGACTGAAGGAACACTATGGGTTTTAGTCAGTTAAAGTATGACACTCTCTCCTTAATAACTTGATAATTTCCTACATAGAAAAGGGACTGTCAGACTTTCACTGACTAAAAGCCGCAGTGACTCTTTCGAAAAATTCTGCAAAATTTCAATCTCCTAAATGCAAATTTTGGATACGACATAACGAAGTTAGAAGCTTATATAAAAATAACGATGGTATTATCTTATTTGCCTGAAGTTATGATAAATGGAACGTACAGGTAGATATGCGTTTAATTGATTAGAGCATATTATGTTACTATATGTACTATGCTAACATGGTTGCCAATTCATGTCGCAAGTGAGCTTTCAACAAACAGATATAACTACCTTACTTACATCTCATGTCAAGGGATACTCAAGGACACTTAATAAGAGACCACGACCCATCTTAATGGTGACTAAGGGACAGTGTCAAGTGGGCATCTTTTGTACTACTAACAATATTTTATTTATGAGTCAGTTTGACTGAAGTGGATCATTTTGACTTGATGCAACATCGTAATAAAATTAAGATAATGAGAAATTGAGCCTAGAAATCGAATTTATAATTTCTACAGTTGCTATTACCTAAACAAATACCTTGTATTAGTTTAATGTTTTTTTAAGAAAATTTGTAAAGTCAAAGTGTCCAATAAATGTGACCTAAAACTAGAAATAGACATAGGCGCTGGCAAAGACAAATCGTGGACGTAGGTACGGTTGATTTATATTTGTATAAAAAAATGCAACATTCTTATAAGATGTAAAATATTCTCTCATAAAACAGAAGTAATAGAACTTACCTATAAAGTAGGCGAGCATCGCTGCTAAGATGACGCAGAGGCATATCATGGCGATGGCGAGGCACTTCCACGTGCACCGGTGCTGGCACCGCTTGTCTATGTGGAACCGTGAGGGCGAGTACACGGGCACGGGGCTGGGCTGACTGGCGCGCAGCGGAAACACCGGCATTACCAGCGGCTGGTTGGCGAGCTGGCAATGCCCGCTCCCCAGCGTGCCGCCGCCCATGCCGCTGGACATCGGCGCGCCGCCCAATCTGTGACACAATATACTGGATTTAAAGCTAAAGTCGACTGTCGAAGACCTTGGAAATGGGGGTAGGAGAAACATTGGGTCCTGTAAAGAGTGGAATGGAGCAGTAAGTGCCGTAATAAACCAAAATAATTAAAATAATATTTGGGTTACCAAGAAGCTTTGTTATTTTGTAACAAAGCTTTAAACCATCTCAAAATGATTGCTCCTTCATAAACTTCTGAGATTATAATTTGACCTAATTGAGATAGAGTAGATTTTATGTGAGAAATTGAGCCTTTTAAAGATCAAAACAACAAGAGTTCTTACACTTTTCTCTAATATTGTTTGTTTATTTAAAACTTTGTGGCCTCTGGGATCAGTAAACAAGGATGACGTTTATTAATTGGATATTTGGAATTAGGTCAATTTTAAACTTTGCTTCTACTAACTTTCAGGAGTAAAAAGATGAAATAAACACAAATAATATGTCAAAACTCTTACAAGTAGGTGACCCAGATGTCAAGTGTAAATTAAATACATTGGAATTCTATTCCGTAACTTTATTAAATGCGTAAAAAATCGAGTTTCCGATGATAGCAGGTAGACGAGAACTGGTATCGATACCGTAACCTCATGTTATGACCAACTGTTAGCGGAGCGAATCTGTGGCCCGCGCCATATGGCGCTTCTTTTATTAAACCCTCGAAGACAATCAGAACGTATCATTACCGGGGATTCCGGCAAAAAAAACGATGACCGTAGCGTTTAAACACGTCCGCCCTGTGAGCCATTAATCAATTATCCGAACTTCACTGTCACGACTAAATTTAAAGGCTCAGCCGAGAACATATGGCGCATCGCGGCGTCCGAAGCGCTTACCAACTGACGCTGACATAATGACCTCTCGCATAAAGGAATAAGCAAAAAGAGAATAGAAATAATTGGAGCAAGTTTAGCAAGAACGAAGCGTGACTCTTAAAGGGTTTGTTTCGAGGAGGCTCTTGACTGTAATTTTCTTTTGAATAGCGGCCGAGGAGCCCGAGGAACGTTCGGAAGGACGAATTCATTAAAACGTGTACAGAAATCACAATGCTCCGGCACGCAGACTTTGGCCTTAAATGGCTTTTAAAATGTCCGCCGCCTTTGTACATTATGTGGACTTTATATATAATACTGGAGGTTAATAATGTTTAATTTTGGTGCTTTACTGTAGTCAAATATTCACAGCCTTTTATTTTTATCATCAAAGGAAATGTGCGTATAAAAATGCTAAACTTACGGACAATTTCCTCCTTCGTTAGCTTGGTGTTGAAATTGTAAACCTGATAGCACCAAGTTGTTATTTCAAATAACTTGAAGCTATTTTGAATAATAGGCTTTTGGTTCCAATAACATATAATTAACTTAAATTACTAGTTTAACCTGGACGAGCTTTAACGATTTGTTTCTCACAGTTTATTTTTCTAATTTCTGCAAGAAGATCCGGTTCCTGGGGTCTATTAGAATTAATTAAATAAAATGATCTGGGAAACATAATTAATGAGTGTATAATTAACTTTAGAGTTAGTCATGTATGGGCGTAGTACGAGTCTTTCTCTGAGAGTTCGTTTGGGTTGGGCGGCTGATTGACTATTTGCGAAAGGATATTGATGCATAAATCAACTCTAAAAATATATCATAAATTATAATGAAAATAATATGGCTACGATCGATACAAGTCGTGATTGCGAATGCTGCCGACATTTTATAGATAACTGTAAACGAAATTGATTTTTTGAATCCATCATCATTAGAGTAATGGATTTTATTGTTTATAATATAACGTTGGTGCTATTACCGGCCGGTAGGCCCTGGTCCGCATGTTACCGACATGAGCCGAATGCTCTGTTTTGTTTTTGTTATAAGAAATTTTGTGGTTTAGTAATGAAATGTTGCGCAATACCGCAATGCGTTTCTTTTGGAACGGAAACGAGCATTCTATTTTACGAGCTCAAAAGTTGCGTTTTCAAATAAAGAAGATCCCGCGAAGGAGAGAGTCGACTAAGACAATTAACGAGGCCGACGACAGCGTTATTGTAGGACAATGCTGCGATATTTCAAGCGGCGGACGGACGCGGGACGGCGTTCGGCGAGATTTTGACAGGCGCTCGTCGAGTGAGCTCTTAATGAAGCGGTAAATAATGAGCAGAGGTGTTGCGCCGTGCGAGAGCCGTGTCTAATTAACAGAGAGAGAGGCCGACCAGTTTACACATACGATTCGAGACGACACACAAACAAACGCAAGCACATGGTTCGTTATTACTGAATGCGACGTAACTATCATTGGAAGTAACGGGAATCGTAATGTAGCATAAGAATGGCGCATTACAAAAACATCGGCAGGTAAGTGAAGGCTCGTTAGTCGCCGGGGCTCGGCGCTGTCGCACAGTTTTTATCTCTGCAATCGCGCGTGCAGCGGTCACTTCTAGTCTCGGAGCGAGCAATGGCGACCTCTAACTCGGAAACCAGATGAAACAAAAAGAAAGAAACGCAGCACGGGCCGTGAGAACGCGCCTCCTTGGTCCGGCGTGCCGGAGCCCGGACCTTCCATTTATCTTGCACAGTCGTGCGGGCATGGGCCGGACAGCGATGTGCTTTTATTGCATCGCGCCCCTAAATATAGGCCTGCGGAGGCTAACCACAACGCTTTTAACCCTAAAATGATTGGCCGCTGGTTTAATGGTAGAGAAGTAGATAAATAAGTGTTTTAAATTGCGTGGTCAAGTGCCGATGCTCATATTTATTTACATGCAAATGATAATAATAATAAAAAAAATATTTTTTATCGATGTATTTTAATAAAATTGTTTAGGCAGGGGTCACAGTCTTTTAATAGTTCCTAGTAATCAGTCCACTTAGGTAACTCTCTCAAACCATATTCCTATATTGTTGCTTTTTAGGGTTCCGTACCTCAAAAGGAAAAACGGAACCCTTATAGAATCACTTTGTTGTCCGTCTGTCGGTCTGTTAACAAGACCCTTTATCTCGGGAATGCGTGGAGTTATCAAGTTGAAATTAAAACCATATACATATTAGTCTGCCGTCCCTTGAAGCTGAGAAAAAAATCAAACTTATAAGTTATATATAATAATAAAAAAGATACGGTCATTTATGTCGCAAAAAACGTATATTTCGATACTCTCAGAGGAATTACAATTCATAGGGTACTTCCCGTTGACCAAGAATCCTGCAATTTGGCATAAAGCAAGGTCTTATAGCACACGTAAAGGAATAAATCTGAAAACAGTATTGAGATTCCATTCGGGAATTGTAGTTTGTACGGAACCTGTATAGTTTTTATATGTTGCAATAGCTTCCCACCAACCCGGGGGTTGTCTTTGGGTGCACTTGCATAGCGCGTACAGGGATAATTGTTGCTTAGTACCACGTTCCATAAAAAGTATCTAAGGAGCCTTTGCGACTTGGCTAAGGCCTCTCGTAGATCTTCCAAAGGTCCAGGACCCCAGGGTCCTAAGATATAAAAATACATAAAAATTCAAACAAAGAAAACAGATTAACAATTTATCATCTGAAAGACAAGAAGAAAGAAAGAAAATACGTTTATTTGGCACAAATTTAGTCACCATACAAAAGTGAAAAATCACTTTCAGCTCAGATTGTTGCATTGAATGTTTGCCAAACGGCTGTAATTTTCAGTGTTTATGTGAATCGCGTAATATTAATAACATTAGCCGTTATGAAACTAACGCACTATCGTTTGTAACGTAATTGAAATGTCAACATATTATTTTAATAGTTAATTTGCAGTGAAACAGGTGGCATATGACCAGTTCACCGGTTGTCGACGACATGCCGAAAGCTATTTTCGTAAACGTTTTGCAGATGACTCTTGTTTCCATCTAAAAACTGGTACGGCACTTGACATATGCAATAGACACCATATTGCTAAATGTTATCGACGGCCAACGACCTGTGTGTGTACATGAGGAACCTGTGGAATTTAAATTATTGAAATGCTAAGCATTGCTATTTTAAGAATAGGTACGTTAAAGGTTTTTTGAAAAGGAAGTTATATTTGTTTGAACCAATCTTTTTCATCTTTAACCACCTTCGAGTTATTTCATCGATGTTATTGGTGTGGTTACGTTACTCAATATAAACGTTTTGTTTTCCTTTTTTGGTCGACTTCAAAACGCCCCCCACATTCATTGTGAGGGTCGAAAACGATCGAGCGATGTTATCGACTTTATTTTAATACGAACAACATTTCTTTGCATCGATATCGAGTTTATTTTAAGATGCCTCGGAACTAATTGCCTCGTCGGTTGAATGAAGAACAATGAGATAAACGTTGAACAAGCGCCTCGAACCTGGGCGAGGCTTTCAATGATGATTGTTTCGCATAATTCATATTGAACGCAAATTAAAACGTAAAAGGTGCTTATTCATGGAGAATGTACAATGAGGGTGCCTCTAAAAGACTTATTCAAGTGTCCGACAAAAGAAAAAAGATTAAAAGGTGCCCGAATAAAACACTTGGCAGATCAATCGATACAAGCACGTAGCTTTAGCTGTGAGCAGCCCTCACCGCACCCTCCTATTGCAAGTCACGGGTGTAAATTCAAGAAAGCTCCCCAATTTAAAACGAAATGTATAACAATAGCATCGCCCCGCTATGCCAATTTCCTCCCTCGACGAACGTTTTCACTACAAAGAAACTGAATAAAATTATCATCCATACATACTGCTTACTATTATTTAAAGCGGAAAGTTAGATTGAAGCGTTCCAAAACGAGGAATTTACACTGACGAGAATCATAAAAAAGGAAAAAAGCAAATTCAAAATAAACAGAACGCCAAGAAGTGGCGCTCAGCGCTCATACATCTCGCCGCGGCCACAGACTGCCACGCCTGGAATCTGTCCACTTAAATAGCTGCCTTATTCGACACCGATCACACCCAACGGATTAATTAAAAACATTTGTCAAAATGCCCTTTGAACGAATGAGAATTTTCTACGGAGAGTTTAATCTATAGCCATATTAATTACACGTTGAAGTAATAAACTAGGCTAACTATGACAGTCAATTAAGTTTATACAACCGTTTAGGTAGCTGGATGAGTTCATAAATATAAATTGATATTGTAATTGATTTCCGCAAAGCTGGGTTGGATTTTGTGCTCATTAAATGTGGAGCTGCAGTAATCTGTAGCGATGGAGTGCATGAGTTCGGTGTACATCGGAATGATACAGCGATTTAAATACGGTACATACGCTCGGATTCATTGAACTCGCAACTCTTATTAATAACTCTCATAGCCTGATGTTTGTTTTAGTCGTCTCGTGTGGCGGTTAGGTAATGTTGAAGTTGATTCATGAATGGGAGAGCTCGCGGCGCGCGGCTAGCGCAAGTACGCGCCCACTCGTGTATATTTAGCGAATATTATTATTTTCCTAGAAATATATCAGACGACGGAAGTGCCAACATTTACATTTTACGTTTGGTTTGACTAACGCTAGAAGCACGGATCACGGAACCAAAATGGATTAAAAATATGGTTTCTGTTTTAAGTGCCTACGCGCGACTACGAACTTTGCTACGAACCGAATAATGCGTAGCAGTAACATTGTTGGTAATATTAATATTTGTAACTCTCAATAAAATGAATCTTTCAAGATATTTGCATTTAATTACCTATTTTAGTATTCATTGTGCTGATCTGTAATCATAAATACAGAGATATTCTTAGGCGATATGATCTCAGGAGCTTACTGGCCAGTTTAGTCGTGCCCTAGGCGCAACTAGGCAGGTTTATCGCTGGAAATGAATGGAAGCGATATCGAATAAGCGGCCAATTACTGGTCGGCCAGCAGACTGCGAGGGCCCGCACGTAAATAATCGTGCTCACGCGCAGAAACACGATAGTGATAAACAATTTTCCATTAGCCAAGCTGTGCAGCAGGGGGCGGACTCACGGGCCTTACCTACAATTTCCATACCTAACTGAGAGCCGTATGCGATAGCCTTTTATTACCGAGTTTGTCGTTTAAAGATGTTATTACGGTAATACCCTAGAAATGCAAATTAAGTACTGCAATAAATACTGAAAGAAATAGCCCGGGTTGGGTAAAAACGGTAAGACTTTACCTAACGGCCGTGATTTGAAACGGACGCGATGCATGTAAAATAGAGAGGTAATTGCTTCGCAAGTCGTGAAGTTTCCTCCTTTAATGTGAGTAACACGAGAATGTGGGTTATAAAGTTTAATAAAACAGTTTTATCTTGCGCATTGACATAAAAATGTAATACCTATCACCTTGCTCGACCCGATTCCGTGAGGCAGAGTCCTAAACTAAACGCTTGCTATTGTTCAGCGAAACGGAAAAACGGTTTCGCAGGAGGCGTCCCTCCGCGGGCGCTCGTATTTCACCCGGAGTTCAATATTATTTCGACAGTGGGCACAAAGCGGCGGAAGGCCCGCACCGCCGTCGTCGCCGCGCTCGGCCGCCGCGGGCGCCTCTCGCCTATCGCTCGTCGCTCCACAATATTGTCCTCCCGCTTGCTGCCTCGGGTTACACAGTAAATATTTTTCGGCGGTCGCCTGATTGAAAAATTTTATCGCATTCCACCCCCACCTCCTCTGATAATAGATTGTGTTCGCTTTTCGGCATACATTGATATGGGTACTGCCAATAGAGCACCCCCCTTGCTCTGTGTTTACCGCGCACATGGTCATGGTGTAATAACTTTCACGGCCTATTGAGTGTAAATACCGATGTGATTTGGGTTGTTTTATTTCTACTTTTCCTTATAGCAGTTCAGTTATAGAGAACTATTTATGTGAAAGCTCTACGGGTCGTAGTGTAGGCAAGTAGTATTGTCTAACTTTGCTTCCTTTGGAATGAATAAATAATCGAAGAACATGCCAGAGCAGTCATCTTTTGTTGTTTTGTGGTTTATTCACTTCAGTTGAAAGTTCCTTTTATTAAGCATTCATGGCGAGGACGAGAGTTGTCAGGACTCTAAACATTCGCCTTTTCATAATAACTTTCAAAATAATGGAAACTGTGAGCGTAAAGCGGTCTGCTTAGTTGGAAACTTTAGATGGTATTACTTTCTATGTATGGCTTCATTCGAAGTTAGCCAGTCAAAATAAAATGGGAGTGTTTATAATAAGAGTGATCAAAATAAACCGTGAACAATGATATATTTTCACGACTCTTTGGTACAAAAATGGGAACTGATCACAGAGCAAAAGCTGTGTTTTTAGTTAAATAGCGGAACAATTCGAGCGGGACAATGTCTCTTTAATTATATTTGTTTTGGGCGGCTGCGAGGCGTGCGGATCGTCGCTCGACGTCATTATTTATACAGAGGAAGATACAAATGAGGATCCATTACTGGATTTCCTCGATCTGGGCCTAATGAAAGACAAATAACTTCGAGTTCAAAGCGATCGATAAGAGCATTCGCTTTAATTTGAACTACGCGATGTTAAGGGAGATAACGTTAAACAGATACAAATGGTTCGAAATACATTCAAAGTTCTAGTATAAAACGAAGATAATCGTAAAATAAAAAATACATTAAATATTGTTCTCTTCTGAGATTCGGCAACAGTAACAGCAATAAAAGTGGAGAACCAATATAAACTACATCGCTTGACACAGTGGTAGAGACAAAGCTATTGACAACCTAACATTACAAAGTGAACAGGGGTGAGCAAGATTTTGCCACATCAAATGTTAGCAGTAAAGTGCATTTGAATTCAATTTTCAACTTAAAAGCAAACATCGTAGAGGTAAAAATGGTTTGCCAATTGTGGCATATACTTGGATAAAAAACCACAGAGATGAGTGAGGGCGCGACTCATTTGTTGCACTACATTAAACATGTTCCAGCAAGCAAGAAAGAACCCTAGTTTTGAATTAAACACGATTGACATTTTGTCTCATCTACATTTTTTGCCTATAACCAACCCCATGGTCCGTGAAAAATATTAAACGACAATTCCATGTGTAATATTTTATCAATTAAGCTCGGTCGGTTTCAATTTCAAAATAATGGCGTGTCATTTGAAACTACCCGCAATTTATTACTTGCTATAATTTCATAGTAGAAAATGTCACAGTTGCGTTTCAAATCGTGCAATTTGCTGAATTAGCAATTTGCATTTTTCATAGTTTTACTATAATAAAAATGCTATGTCACGTCGTGGAAGGTGGTTTCAGTAAGTGAAGACTTGGAGAATCATCCATACTAATATTATAAATGTGAAAGTAACTCGATCTGTTACGCTTTCACAGTTAAACAACTGAACCGATTTTGATGAAATTTGGTATGAAGTAGTGATGTAACGAATGTTAGATTTCTCACATTCGCAAATATTGACTTTCAAACAAAATGCGCGCAAAATTCATACAGTTTGACATTTTGTGTCAGTCCAGCTTAGCCCCAAACATAGCAGAGCCGATCCTGTGCATCTCGCATCCATCGGGTTCCAGCGACCCTCACCAGGTCATCGGTCACCCCTTGTGGGAGGCCTTCCAATGCTGCGTCTTCCGGTGCGTGACCGCCAGTCCAGAACCTTTCGTGCCCATCGACCATCTGTTCTGCGAGCAATGTGCCCTACCCAGGACCGATCGTTATGGCGACATTTGAGGGAGGCCAACAGCCAACAGTGGACGTCTTTTGGCTGAAATGATGATGATGATTTTAGTAAACCCGTTACAGGTTGATTGAACGATAAATGATAAATGATATTTATTCTGCAAATAGGTTTATAAAACTTTTATAAGTCAATTTTTTTTTGTCATTTTAAACTAGATGAGGCTGGTGTTTCCTAGCTGACTACCCTGAGAAAAAACACCGAAACAAACTCAGGGGTCAAATTCTTTTTTAAAGTCCATACAGTAAATATGTTTTGGTTAAATCACATGAGAACCATGCAGATTTGTCTGAGATGGTCTTTTGAAGAAAGAACCATACAGATTTGAGTGGACCTGTCCAGTCAGTGCAAGCATTTGTTAGTATTCGCAAAGCTCAACTCAGGACTACTAAGGAACTCAACGACTTGACGATGTTCCAAAGAAAGGACATTTGGGTAGGCCGCAGAAAATACTCAAATTGCCAGACATACGTTAAAATTACTGAAAAGGAAAAAAAAGCAATCAACATAGTCCTCACGTTCACAATAATAAAAGGAAATATATAGTTTACAAAATGTAATACTTAGTAAAGTAAATATTTACTCGTACTTATGTCAAAATTTAATTGAAAAAAATAAAAAATAAAAATAATGTCAAATTGCAAAATAAAGATAATCTACAATGTCAGATTGTAAAAAAAATAAATTATAATAATAAGACAACAGTTGTAGTGCGTACTGGAGCAGATCAATCCCAAGCCTTTTCGTCCTCAACATAGTCTTTTATAGTGTAAAAAGCCTATTGGCAAAATTTACGCTTTACAAATGATTTGAATTTATTAAGGCTTAGTTGTTGAATATGACTAGGGAGTTTATTATAGAAGTGTATACATTGGCATCTAACATAAGTAATCGCATTAGGTTAATTTAAAAAAAAAAATTGGATTTGACGTTAGTTAGTTTTACTTTACCGGTATAGTGCCCTAACTTTGCACGAATTTTTATTTATTAGTTTTATTTTTATTTTTGTGACTTAAATAGAAAAAATCGTATTTGACATGTAAAGAAAAAATGCAAATCAGAACCTTATACTGCTATTAATACAGTCCATTATAGGTCACACAATCACAATGGTTGTGTGGTCTTCACAATTTCTAAGAAATTGCCTTCGAAATGGCCAGGCAAAGTTAATGGTATTTTCTCTACTTTGCCAAGGCAAGAATATTGCAGTTAAAATATATTTTCAAATTAACAGATTTGGTACCGTAGCGTATTGATATAGTACTCATATTTAAGCAGACTATAAAGTCTAAAACGTATTTTCTTTTTTATTTTGAAAAGCAGGCAAAGTAGAGCAGTATTTTTTCGCCCTGTGGGTTCTTAGTTCATTTTCGCGCTTAAAGAACGCGGAATTGCACCAATTTGCTATCAAAATAAAAAGTGTCAATCGGCAAAGTTTTGTAAATTGATGATAAAAAATGAAATACTATTATTTTTCTTGATCTTACCAACTTAAACTCGATTTACAAGTGATCGAATACATAGATAGATAGATGAAGGACTAATTTTCATATAAAATGTTACCTAAAATAAGTAAAAACAGCTTAAAACACGTATATATTCAAAATGTAAAGTGCAGGAGAAACAGCACAGACCACATTTTGTAAAATTCTGACATTAAATTACATTTATTAATTTTCTTGTCTAAACCAAAAATTACTGTTGCCACGCGTGTACTAGGCATAAAATTTGTTAACTAGAATAGTTTACTAATTAATTTAAAATAATCAGTTTGGGCAAAGTAACGATAGTTAGGCCAAATTACAGCAAAAGACGGTATTTTTTAAATTAAAGTGATATAAAAACATGACTATGACTCCAAATTTCTGTAACACGTTGTTACACCATTTGTAACACTAAAAATGTGAAATGCAAGTTGTGTTATAGAAAAATATTAAATTAAATATAAAATTATAAAATCATATCAGTTGTATTGTCATTCTATATCCATTCAATCAATACTTTAATACCTTTTTGTTTGTCAAAAACATTCGCCAAATATTCGCATGTTTCTTGCGAATGTGAATGTCAATAAATGTGCGAATATTCGTTACATCACTAGTACGAAGTAAGCTTGATCCCCAAGAAAGGACATAGGTTATTTTGAATCTGACTTCGACTTCACGTCCGGAATAACCGACATTCATGTTTCACGCAAACGAAGTCGCTGGAAAGAGCTAGTTTATTATAAAGTAAACTAAAGCAGGTCGCTGTTCCGTAGAGCTGTAATGCCCATATTTCAGCAAGATGGCCGCGGCTTATAAATTATTACGTATAAAAGTGGTCGGTACGTCCGTCGCACGGTTGACCAGGCCACGCCAAATGATAAGGGTCATTCGTTTGCTTGCACCAACCCATTGAATTGCAAAGCAGTTTACTTGCGCGGTGAATATTTACACGTTTAATGGCTGTGACGTCCGCTAATGATGAATGCATAAGATTGGCATTTAGAAACTGTGAGAAGTCAAACAGGTTGTCAGGACTTCGACACTTGGTGTTCAGTTTAGTCTATTGCTTGTCTTCCTTATTAGTTTTGATGATGATCCAATATTATTAATTTCAATTAAATACCATCCACTTACTAATTTGATGGATTGATGTTTATTTATGCAGGCACCTCCATGTAACATGATATTCGTACATATTAAATATAACACAGGAAATAGAGATTCCTGCTACTGTGGGTCGCAAGGAATGAATGAAACATTTAAAAATAACTATAACTCATTTAAATTATGCACTAGTGGACAGTTTACTTTAAAAAACCTACGTATTGAAGTGGAATTCAGAGTAAGTTAATCAAACGTCGTCGGTTAATAAAAATGCTGGTCATTAAATAACCTCAAAAGATTACAGCATTTAGTAGAAAAACGATTTGCCGCCGCAATAATATATACGGGTTTATGGACGCTTGTGTCGTGGGCCAAATGAAGAGCTATGAACTTACAGAAGTGGCAAAATACGATAGTAAAAACTAGTTTGATCCTCTAACGGTTTTTGCCGTCATGTTATAATGCGATTACAACGTAAGTGTTAAAGGGGAGATCTGTAAAGGTTGTACCAGGACTTGGGGTTTGTATTGAAGTAGTTTATATTGTGACTGTTCAGAATACACAATGCAAGGATCCCCTGATACTCAGAAACCGTATTATTTTTTACATTAAACAGTAGCAGATACTATAAATTTGTAGAGGTTTATTATACTCATTAGAACCAGCAATATCGCTTCCTCACCAAGTTTAAACTGCATATTTTAATTTATTCGCTTAATGAAAACAAACCATAACATGCCTAAACAAGTAGTTTATAATAAGTCAGACACTATAAGATTATTCAAACCAAAATATTTTAAAACGATGCGTCAGTCATATCTAATAGATTTATCAATCTCTATCAAAGTTTAAATGGCTATGTATGGATTATTAATGGTTGTAAGATTTGAATTAAGTATGTACCGTTTCTACGTAGTCGTAGATAATTACGAGTTTTACATGCCATCGCCGATCGAAGTTAAGCAACATCTTTTTTTATCATTCATTTTAAGTAATTAGTCTCGCTAATCTTATAAGCTTTGCTAAGATCACTAATTTAGAACACTTATCTTGACTGTACCTTATCAGACATTTTAATTCTGACGCATCCAAGCACACGTTGTTTACTATTTAATCCAATCGTCACGGTGGATCCGTTTATTTTTATTTGTACAAGCTGAACTGTATTGGGATCAGGATTCCTCGCGTCGTCATGTTTGATATACAGCCAAGATCGTTGACCCCTAATCAAAAGGGATTAATGTGTTTCAAGTGTTCGGTGTGTTATTGGTGTCTCTAATTACGTTTATGGGTCGGTGAGAGTTATGGTAATGTTCGGCAGCCTTCGTAGATGGCCGGCCGGGCGGCCTCGGCGCTGTCGTGTCTCTGATACTTACGACTCTGAATTTAGGGTCTGTAGGGCGAGCCATTCGTTAGTCACGCCTGATGACGTGTACCTTGGACAAGACCAAAACTGTTATTAGAAAGATTTCGTCGTCCACCTTTTTTAGGTGCTTGTCTTAAAAGGTTTTTTATACTTTGAAATTATATTGGACGGTGGTAATGTTTTTTATTTAGTAGCAGACAAATTATGCTTTCACTAAAATGGGACGCAGGTAAGTAAAAGTAATTGAGGATCCTGTTATCGGGGGAGCGGTGACTCCTCATATATAAAACGGAAAGGTCATTCTTTACTTAAGTATCTTCCTTTAACTGCACATTGCGGCAAAATGCATGAATTTCCGGACACAAACAAAGGCAGTCGGCACGCAAAGCATGCAATGCCGCGAAGCCCTAAAGGGTAAAAAAAGACGTTTCGTGGTAAAAAGTGAGTTAGGGTGCAGCTTTGTTTGTGTATGGCTCGAGTTAAGTGTTTAGATAAGTGCAGCTGAGAGCGGCGAGCACGTTTGTTATCTCTCGAGGAGCAGAGGAGCTCAGACAAATGGAGCCACCCTGTGTGGTCCGTTATTCGGTCGGTTCTCACCAAATATGTGCTCTCGAATCAAAAACTCGTCTCGGATATCACGAAACGTTGGGAAACATTACTTTGTGAAAAGTTGTGGTAATCGGAAGCACTAGGAGCCAGTCCAAGTGGTATTGTACGAAGAGCCAATATTCTGTTCTGCTTTTAAAATGGGAAATACGTTTTCTTTTGTTAGGACTATTTTAAGTATGTAGTGTATAGTGCGAATAAACTTTAGGGTACTTTTATTATGATATATTTAGGTAAGGTTTGTAGATAAACTAGAGTGGGAAGTTTCGCAATAGGTTTGTGTTAGTGGGCAATAAAGATTACTTGCTGCAATGAAGATGTTCATGCTAATTTTACTTACTAGTCGGTCGTTTAATTTAAACTTATAATTATGTATTGTTCTGTAGAGCAGCTTTCATGTAACAAGGCCAAAAACAAGGTGCAAAGATACCGTTGAATAACTTCAATGCAATTTTTTAAGGGTGCGTAAATAATTGCAGGTGTTTAACCAATGTTTTGCACGTAAAACAACCCAAATTTTGGCCAATTCTTTTTCCAATCTATTGTTTAGAATTATAATAATTATCTTGAAAACACCATAGTGTCTGTTTAATGATAAATTGCATTCAGCATACCTCAATATGCATAATGTATTATCATAACAGAAAATCAAGTTCCCGACACGCGTGACATTATTATCTACCTATCTATCTAACGGTTAATATTGGTATTAATTAAGTTATAAATAAGCATTTACGGCAATTAGACACGCTTGTATAAGGTTTCGGAGTTTTGTACGCTTACAATATAATGTAGTATACAGTTAGGTATGTGACGCACCTTGTTCACCATCACGACCAAGTCTTTGTGCTCGTGTAAGCTCTGAACAATATTTCGGGTAACCAGCTGGTCACCGGCCGTCCCACCATTGTGACAATATAAAGGAACATGTCCTTCTCAATTATAAAATATTCAAATAAGGAGAGAAATAAATCCAGGCGAGGAAACGTCCACATTACATACATATTGCTGCGGGACCGCCAACCGCCTATTCATTACAGTTATTTATAGGAAGCACTGTCAAAGCGAGGTTTGTATTTATTCGGACGCTACAGCAGTTTATTTATTTTTAAAACGGGTTAGGCTGAAATACCCTATTCCGATAAGCGTCCGGCGACTGCCGGTGCACCGAAATATCTGGCGACGGCACTGATTCCACTGATACCCGGTGTCACTGTCACACACCAATATGCGCTGTCTCCCGAGATGACGAAATATCGCCTCGCTATTAATAGAAATTCATTATTCGACGCGTTCAATGAACCCCTCTTTCTATCGATTCTCAGAACCTACCTGCTCACGCTGAAACTAATATCGTGGCTGATTATGATTCACAACGTATCTACCCGTAAATTTCAATCGACATAAAAATACTTTAGTCATAATTTGACCGGAAAACAATTTCCGAAGCCTGGTATTTGTCGTAATATAAGAGATGAACTCAATCAATATGAAAGGAGACAATAGACATCTCTTATTCAAAACGGAAACTATTACAGCGTCGCCATTGTGTTCGGTGCCTCACCTCGACGAGTGTATTATTCAAACGAAAAGTGGTTTGTTTACAAACGCTAGAAGTAATAAGTAGTATAGGGGACAGTCGACGACAGAAGGAGATTATGTGTGTGTTAGTGAGGAACGCAGTAGATGTCGATCGCCGTCAACATGAAAGATTTATGTCCAACTTTGTGACAGTGGTATCGGCGGCCACGATCCTGGATTATCCTTTGTTGGAGATGCAACGTCATACATCCGTGATAAGCTTTGTTGTGCTCCACTGACAAATTCTCGATATGGAACAGTTGGATTGAAAGACAATATTATGATTTCATCACGTTGTTTACACAGTGCAGGCGCTTCATATCCATTCGTATTTTGAGTGAGTTTTAAATACAGGTATGGAGTGAATCATCCGTGACATAAGTACATATATTTAGCTTCTAAAAATACAATTTGGTTTAATGATAATGTAGAGGCGGTTTCTCATGGAATCGAGTCATAAAACGAACTTGTTATACGAGTGGTTTCTGTGACAAAGTTCGTTGTGCCTACTACTTGCATTATTAATTTATGCGTCCAAGTTCCATTACGTATCATTGCTCCTATAATTACGCATATTGCATATACTCATCTAAGGACGTCCAGTAATTGGTCCGTTTGATCAGTCCAATTATGAGCGATTGAATCACAAAGATTCAGTTTAATGAAATGATTGTGTCGACATTATGCGTTAAAGTTAAAGGAAGATAATTGAACTTCCTGCGTTGGCAGCGATTGGTTTGAACGAGCCGCACGAATTCAGTGCCCCTTTCATAGTCGCCGAGGACATACGGTGGAGCTTGATGGGGCGTTTCCTCTAATTATACGAACTATTAATAAGATACTGCACCAGTTATAATAAACAATCGATCACGAACATGCCTAATGGGCTTGGGAGTCGAGAGAGGAATGCTTTCAGGGTGAAGTTCAAGGGTTAGATTGTGAGCGCTTTTTAGATAGAGATTATTATATTTTAAATTTTTCATGTGAAATAGAACTGTGAGATAGTTTTTAAGAAGGAAACGTTTAATAAACCCTTTGTGTAGTACATTGTAGATTATAAAGCATAGTTTTGTCTGTACAATCTCACTGCTTGTAATAACCGAGAGACTATTAGCAATCAACTGAAGCTTTGTTTGTCTACTGTCGTCGCTACCGTTTGTTAGACGACATACAAACAAGCAAGTAAGTTCATATACTATTGAGATGTGCATTCAGCTGTAGTTAGACGCTTCACGTCTCGGGGTTTTGGAAATGTTTAGTCAAACGTACGAGCTCTTTAGCTTTGTGGAACCGTGAATAATTTTGAGGAGCTACTACTGAGAAGTGACCACCCTTGACGAAAACACGGAAACATTGTGGTTGGTCTTGTGTCTTTAGTGCTAATTATAATGTTGGGAAATCTTGCCTTTTCTAAGAATTACAGAGGGCAAGTTGGTTTGTACACAAATCCGCTAACGTCGTAAAATCAGCAACACAGATGAGGGGAACTGGTCGTGTGTTTGCAATTAAGGCCACGAGCCACAGATACTCGTGGAAAAACCAAATCCGATCCAACGCAAACTCTATTTTATATTCTTTCTTAGGTTAGTACAGAAATTGAGGCAAAACTTGCACTTTGTACACAAATCGCTACATTATAAGATAATACGGAAGCAGCTAACAAACCGAACAGAATTGAAGCAATGCACAAAGCAAATGTGAATTCGGTCGGTAGGAACGTTCGCGATCGTCTAAACGCTATTAACTAAGTTGCAAGTTTGTGTTGGACTTTGATGGGTGAACTGTGTTTGCGTTGTCCGGGCCGTATGGAAATCATTTCTTGCTCGGCCGAACTTCCCGGCTCCATATATGCCCAAATATTTGCTGCCAGTTCCCAACTCCTCAGTTTGGCGATCGTGTCTCTGCAGACGTATGGCGCATTTGCTCATGTTTACTTACCGACGTTAATTGCTAAACTTTGACGCTTTTAAGTTATTTTGTGACGGATTTTCTAAATTGTAAACACATTTATGTTGTGTGGAGAAAACGTTTAAGTTTATGGGAAGTTTGTATTTTGCCGTAATTAGAGCCTGGAATGAAATAAACGGCATGCAGAAGCGCGGTTTCATCTTACAAGAAAGCTTACAATATCAGTTTATATCAGGTACGTAGTTCTATCGAAATTTTTCATTTGCTTTTTTACATCAAAACCCCTACAAGTTATGATTATCCGTGAGCATGATCAAAGCAAATGTGATCTAAATTAATTGGATACGTAAGTACTTGGGAACTATTTCAACAACATTTATTCATGTGTTTGATAGATCCAACCAAACTTTCCACATGGTTTCACTTGTTCCCTTAAGTTATGCTTGTGAGGACATGTTTAGTTGCGCTTGCGTGGAAAAAGCGAAGCTGAGGGTTACCTTTGAATGTCAATTTCCTTGTCGAAGCGTGGCGCTTGGCGCTGCACGCTGCGAGCGCGCCTGCCCATGAAGGGCGCCTCGATGCTATCTACCCACCATTGTTGCGTGCACTTAACCGTCATATAGTTTGCCTCCATGTTCGGCCCTTGTTAACACATTGTAAAGGAAATTACATTCTTTACTCACCGTTAGTACGGCGTCAAATGATGTTTCCGTTATCTATCATCGCTCTAGCGTGTCAAATTGATATCATTAAACAAGTCAATAATAAATTTCATTTCTGACCTGGTTACTTTAATGGTCGACGGTGCGATTACTTATGAGTTATGACAGGTGGAACTATTTTTACGATATTAAAGTACGTTTATCAACAATTATAGACAGCCATTTAGTACAAAAGTCAGTAACGAAATTAGATAGCGCTGGAAGCGTGTGTTCGGTTTCATTACTGTCGGAACATTACGTATTGATACTGCGGTATTAATAGTTGGGATTCGCCCTCGAATCTGTTGAAATTAAGCTGCGGCGATTGGGGTGTCGCAGATGGCAGTAACTGCACTATCTGCTGGCCGCCCCCGCCCGACCGCGCGCCAAGTATAAAAATATGATTTATGGCAGCATATAGAACCGCACATCCGCTCCGCGCTCGCCTCTTCTAGTTCACTATTAGCGCAACCATATGCATATTGTTGAGTATCCCTTACCGGCGGATAACTACTAAACTACATTTTGGAATGGGAATTTCTTATTGTGAGAACTCCGATCGGAAACCCCAAAGGACACCCCGAATAAGAGCCGCAGAATTAGTTTTGTGTAGTGCCTTACTTTAATAATGTTCTGTGGTCTTCGGAGGTTTGAGGGGGTTCAGGGAGGCCCGTGTTTATGTAGTCGTGCGGTATATGAAATAGATGTTTTCTGGCTTCAGGCTCTTTATTATTACTTTGAACTGCGGTCATGAATACAGGGGCCCGCCCTTTGTGAGCTGGGGTAGGGAAGGTAAACAAGTGCCGTCAACTGATTCAAATACTCAATTGAATTGTACATTTTCCTTATTTCGTTTAGTTTCTTTTTAATATTTCCCATTTGATAAGGCTTATCATCAAATATTAAATTGTCAAGAAGAAGCGCGGTATTAATGTAAGAAAGGTTTTGTCTTAAAAGGGACTTGAAAATAATTCAAAACTTATCACAATGGTCATGTTTTCGAAATGATTAAGAACTTGTGCCGTAGTCTAAACGTCGGCTTTATCAAAGCTCCGTAATTTATGTGGGTTGTCATCGGCTTCACTAATGTGTTTTATCTTACTGTTGTTGAATGTTTTAGTTTTGTGTTCATAGTTTTGTTACTTATCACGAAAGCTTAAAGAATTTTATCTTAGACTATAATGTTTGTGTCTGTAAGTCCAGTATAAAGAGTTAATCGAAAACAAATCACATAGATTTAACGTTTAACGCCTCGATCATCTGTTTATCCCGTTCTTTGCGATAAATATTATACCACCTTAGGATAGTTTAATCAAATTCTATATTACATTAGGTACGTTTAAATATAATTATGTAAATAAAACATAATCTAGTTAGAATTTGAGTTTTAATGACAATATCTCTGCACACCTGCATCTTGTAGTTGTAGATAAGTGTTATGTTAGTCGTTGGTTTGCTAGCATGAGGTGCAACTTACCTAGGGTCTACGAAGGGTTCTGCGTAGATGTTCCTGACGGGCTGCCTGCGCGGGAGGGGAGGGGGCACCGGGCTGAAGCCCTCCATCATCTCCTCCCGCTCGCTGTACTTCAGCGATTTCATCGTCATCCTGCTGTCCAAGTCCACTTCACTTCTGTTTGATCTCCAAACCCAACATTTCACTGTATCGTTCTAACTTATCACTTACATCGTTACACTGTCGCATTAACGTTCATCTTAATGGAAAGTAAAGAAAATCCACTGCTAAGTTCAAATGTTTCCTTTCCACATTTCCGTGTACACTTTTATTTTTATTTGTCGGTTTAAAAGCTTTTTACTGAAAGGAGAAAATTACGATGTATGAGAAAACTCGTTGCGTGTTTTGATCTCGCGGTAGTGGTGGCACAGTGGTTGCGGTGCGGGTGTTCGCGGCCGACTGCCGAGCCGCGCGTTGCATCTCCCGTGCGCCTGCCGACCCGCCCCGACCCTCGCTTGCGTCGAGCTTACTTGAGCTTTTGTCATTTTTTGCGCCCGCGCCGAGGTGCCGTCAAGCTCGTCGAGTTATTAGACTCTAGCACAAAAAATCCGAAACATACGCAAGACGAGGGACGATAGACCTGACGTGCACGACGATAGCATACCCGTGTACAACATGTTGGCGTGCGGTTGAGTCTCCTATTGTTGCTAAGAATATTGTGTAAAGTGTGAATAAGATCTGTGTTGTAGAGCCGAGGGTGCCTTTTGTGATCTGCCGCGAAGCTATTCATATTTTTTGCGAATTTCATATTTAGTAGATTTATCGATCTTTTTTTAAGTTAAATGTTAACACATGGTTCGCTTTTTTATAGACTCACACGTGAGACTAATAGCATTCCCAGTTTCATATTCGAATAGAGAAGATTTGTTTCCGTTAAGTGGGAAAGGCTAATGATGGCATTCGATCACGTAAAAATAATGCAAGGTATCGAAGTAGACTCGAGAAAGGAGAAAGTATCTAATCGATACGATTATCGAGTGGATGAGGGTCGGCTCGGACGAGCGCAGGGTTCGTCCGACTAAATGACCTATCGGGAATGATAAGATAAGCGTTGGGTCGTACCGATTGATCTTTTGTTTATACATATTTATCTGTAAATTAGCTAAACCATTCCCTATTAAGTAAATTACGTTCAAATGATTGACTTTTGACGTTTATTCTATAAGTTAATAAGATGAGGAGCATTTGACGCCAACGCATGTAAACAGAAACACATGAATCACCTGAGCTATTACGTTAATGTTATGGAGCTATTATAATAATAAACGTCTTCGTACTAACGAGCAGTAAGTAAAGCTCAATAGCAGCAGTGCTTTGTCGTAGGCTGCACAGTGCACAGTGCATGTGAATGCATGGCGATGCTAGTTCAAAGACCTGTGGCTCCCTGCTGCGGTGCGAGTCGGCGGCTGCTTGATCTCAGCACTTTGCATCTCCAACAATTACCCTCACAAACATTGTACGCGACAAATACGGCGGGCGCACACCCGTTTACCCTTTTTGTTCTCTAAAATGTTTGTTTTTAAAACTCGTTCCATACCCTCCGCACAAATTTTATTTACGATCGCCGAAATTGAATTACGCCCGTGTGATTTATTGAATGTTTTCTAATTTGGAGACGCGTTACTGTGTGACTAATAAAAATTTCGCGAAAAAAATGTGATTCCGCAAAAGCGGACTGCCAATAGAAAGGGATGCGGTAAAATTATGTAAAAACCTGTCCTATGGGCCCGAATTATCCCACAAGGATAAGGAATAAGAATATAAAAGAGGCTTAGAGTTTTCCATACGGCTTTTTGAGAAGCAAGGAACGCAAGATTTACATACATACATGTGAGTAAACATGCTCGTTGCCGAAGTGTCGTCGAGTACCTGTATAATAAATTGATTTAAGCGCCTCCTGACAGATTTAAGTATGTTTTGACAAACATTAGGGAATTTAAAGCCCCAGTGACTAAACTTTGTTTCGTATGACTGGGGCGAGCGGAGTCTATCGTTGGATCGTTGGCCTCTCAACTGGATTTTCCTTGAGTTTTCAAACCGCGAATATTTGCTACTACCGAGTTCAATGAGGTTAAATCAAAACTTCGATTTGATGTTTGAAGTGTTATCAATAGCAGACGTTTGGAGGAAATAATGATAATAACCGGAGCAGCTAGCTAGTAGCTAATGAAAGTGAGTTGTGTGGGTTCGCGTAGAAATTCAAAGGAGCTTTGAAATGCTCGAAGCATATTGTTTCTTAATTTACGATCTACATTGTAAACATCGATGCAAAGCTTATTGAAATCAATTTAATTGATCGGCATTTGTTATTGTAAGTTCTTTTAGCGGTTAGACTGGGTAGGAGTACTTTGTATTTTTTCGTCATTGTAAGCATTTTTTCATTTGACTTTAAAGGTTTGTTTAACTTACTAACTTTGGTTATTCTTTAAAAACTTGATTTACCATGTAATGTGAATGGGAATATGTTTCCATATTTATGACTTGAGGGAGTTATAGGGCTGGCCGTAATATTTTAAACTGATTGTTATTCCTATGTTGTTTTTTAGGGTGCGTTGAAAAAAACCTTACAATAGACATTGTTTCGAAAACAAATCTCAGGCGATGTGTCAGTGAGTGAGTGAGCATGCTTGTGCAATAGCGGTAGTTGCATATAAGGCAAGTAGGAAGCGGCCGCGTCTCAACCGAACATTTTCCCATGCCATACACTGACTGATGTATTTCTGACCGCCTGATGTATGGGCTTGTTCTTGCACTTGAACTTGCGCTCGCGCACGCTTTGATTTTAACATACGGCGCGCACCGTGCATTACTCCCCGCTAACTAAAGATAAGTAGTACAGCTGTACAGCCACTTCAATTTGAACAGAAATAAACCTCACAATGGTCTCGTTATTGGTCCCGAACAACTCCGAACAGTAGACGTAACGTAAAAACAATGTTGCATAACTACACTGCACCAATTACACAGCATTGTTTGTATTTCGAGTGCTCTATAGCACACTTTAACAGAGCAGTTGTAGACTAATAAACATATTTTAGTCAGTGTATTTACACTAACATTAACAAGGCGCTCGTTCGTTTGAACCGTATTAATCTTCACTGGCTGGCCCAAATAAATTTCGGCATCCGTCAGTCGACTGTGCTACAAAAAGTAACTCAGCTATTTTAATTGGCGTAAAAGTTTGGAGTTACGACGCGGTAGGAACAAATGTCACTGATAGTAGGAATACGTGTATCAAGTTTTTTTTTAACTTCAGCGTTTTCGAGGCTATAACATTTTTGTTTTCACATTTTTTAACTGACACATTGCTGATGTCAACGATTTTCTATGATGAAACACGATTCACGAAAATAATAATTATAATTAAACGGAAAACTAATATCACAAGTCGAGAGCGAGATTTAATTAAATCTCCCGAGTTTTAGAGAGCGTGCGAACAAACACGTGCGAGAACGAAGAAATTTGGATTAATTATCGCTATCTGCCTGAGTATTTGTTCATTTTATACTGTACGTTAGCAACCCTAGCAGAGCGGGGTGTGCGTGCTGCGAGCGGGCCCGTGTGCCAGTGTGTGTATGTGGAGCACGTTTCATAAGATAAAAGACGATATTGATTCCGTGACGAGCCGGAGCGGGCTGTGGGAAACGATTCCTGTCCGTTTAATAGATGCCCCGAGGATACGAGTACTTCGACGTACATCGCTCAACCTTCAGAAGAAGGCTCATTAAGAAAATTGTTTTAAAAGCGAGTACGTTTGATACGGGACACTAACAGTTATTCCAAGTTGTAAAATTTGAAACAGGTAAGTATATAAAGTTCTGGAGTGTAATTAACGAGTTAAGGGTACCGCACTGAGCACTTTATTCGTAGTTTAGCGACGACGCGGTCGGAGGCTGCCAGCCCGGCCGAGCCGCACTCCGCAGGACTCGGCCACATTCTCGTCGGGTAATTACGCACGCCCGTCTCGTTCCCAAGCCTCAGCTCTAACATTTTATGCCTCATTTCGTAGTGTATGATTTGCTGCACACATTACTTGATGTAATTATCGTGGGAGCAATCCGCGCTCGCGTGCGAAGCGAATCATTTACTGGATGTCGATGCTGTTGTTTACATACATAGACGACAACTGTATTTATCTATTCAAATTCTTAGGAATGGTTCCCTAAGGCATTATAGTTATCATCTAATTAGTGCTATCTGCTAAGTATGTATTATCATTTTCGTATCGCAGAAAATGTTTGTTGTTGACACAACAGACTTGTTTTTATTGAGATATGACATAAGTAGGCTCATATCTCAATAAAAACAAATCTGTTGTGTCAACAAGCGTATATCTATCATTATGACCTATGTTCATTTTATAATACTCTGGAATTTTAATGCAAATAACGAGAAGTAGACGCCAACAAGGATTGAAATAGAGATCAAACGGTTTTTGATTCAGTAAACGATGATTACATCCGACATCGGTTGATTTAAGTTGGTCGTGGCGCGCGGACACGTGGGGCCGGCGACCGACGACGCCGTCCAACAGCTCTACTGCGCCGAGTGGACTCCGTCATTCAAAATAAACGCTGTCTTCGCGAAACACGCTCCGAGATAAAAGCCACGACTCGTTACTTTTTACTGCGACTGTTTTTTCCTCTTTTCCCCGCCTTTCCACGAGTTTTTAACGGTTAATTTGTCATTAGCCCTGCATCTGTCAGCACACAAAGTTTTGTCGCCTGCAGATATTCAACAGAAACAAAGCGGTTTAACCCAAAAGTTTTTTAAAACTAAACCAGACACCTGAATCGACCTCGACTGACGCCAAACTAAGCGTTACTTCACTTCAGCACTTTAAGCAGTAAATTGCGTTCGCCGCTGTAAATCATTTTACTAGTAAACTATTAAAACAAACAACGCTTCAAGTTTTTCAATAAAGCAAAAAAGATCACTACGGAGAAGAGCCGCGGAGCGCGTTCTGAAATATTGACTTTCAGATAATAAATTATGATGAAAGAGAAAATCAATGTAAGCAGGCTTAATGGTGGCGCGGCATCATTAATGATTATAATGGTTATGGAATTGTTTCTAGTAGGTAATGGCGGGAAGGTAGGGGCGGGCCCGGAAATTGTTCTGTTGTCGGCCACCGCAGCATTAGCCGGCGACATTAGCCCACCACACCGTGCGTGACGTGTACCCTGACATGTGACATATGACAGACGCCAAGATATGTGTTAAAGAACAATTAATTGACAGATATGAGATAGATTTCTTAAAATGCGGCGCGCTGGCGTGAGAACACGAGCGCGGCGCGGCGCGCTATCGCAGTCATGTGTCATGGAAACTTAGAACCATTAGCGTCCAACGAATCTTCCAGCAATTTAGTTTGAGCACATAATTGCGAGAACAAGTCGAACCTAATTGATGTCCGGACTTGAGTTCAAGTTGCCGTTAATACCTACATCGCTGAACGCTGGCTGGTTCTTGCATATGGCTCAACATCGTTAAGAGCGCTCAACCTGTGACACTTCCCATACAACGTAATTATGATGTTATTACACATCTTTCTCTAGATATTTTGGAGAAACAGAAAACTTGTGGTTATTATCTAGGTTTCTATTGAAAACATGACATTAAGTGTTAAACTAACTTTGGAAATCTTTTATTTTGCAGAAGTTTTATGTGAACTTTGGTTCTTTATAATGTAAGCGTAAATTCAAAATGTAAATAAAGTATATTCATGAAAGTCTTACACATGAAATCTAAATTCTAATTTTGTTAAAAAGCCTTCAAAGATTTATAAAAAAACCTTGAATTAGTTTTATTATTTATATTATTAATTTATTTAAACTTCATGTACAGTAGTGGTACATAGGCGGACTTAATGCAACAAGGCATTCTCTACCAGTCAACCTTTGGGTTAAAAAGACAATACTGTGGTAGGTTTGCACAATAAACAAATAACAGATACTTCAAACAGAAAAAATAAAATAAAAAATTTATAGAAATAAAATACATATAGTTTTGTGAAATATTCGAGTGAACGACAGAAGTTACCGAATGCCAACCAAGAGTTCAGGTGCTATCTCTCTTTTTTCGCGTACATCTTTAACAAAAATTGCTTTGGATGAAACAACAAGCGCTTTGACCATGTTTGAGTTGACGATAGACGGGCTGGGAGGGGCCCTCTTAATAGCAACCGTGAGACTTTACTGCACGTCTTTGGACGAACTTCTCTATACTTATGTCATGCTATCATACGATTAAGTAAGCTTGTGGTAGTTACTGCGCAATTATACATGTTTAACTTAAAAATAATCACCTGCTTTTGTAATAAGATAGAATGCTTTTATAGACAAAAGTGCTGGAACTTTAAAGCAAACTAAAATAAAATTTGATTGCAGACAGAAGTAACGCGCTTTACGGAGTGTTAATCCTTTTCTTTAGTCGCTTTAAGTACTACATAAAGAGGGAAAATAACAAGTTTCTGTCTGAGACAGAACTTTAGCCAGCTTTATGAGTTTTCGTTTTTGCCTGACAAGTTATGCGGCGACATAAAAATCTAACTAAGTTCTGTAAATTAATGAGCGGGATTTTAGGTGCTTGTATGAGTGTTCTCTTTATTTTGTTACGACAGTTCCTTTTAGCGACTAATGAGGAAGACTATCTTTAGCTGTAGATGTTAAGAAGACGATACAACGACGTATATGTGTAGATATATGTTTTGTTTCTTTCATATTCTTTATTTATTGATTGTAGTTACGTATAGTAAGTACCTGATCAGTATTTATTCATACCCCTGTTCTTTCAATTAAGAATTTGAGATTGTCATGTTCAAACTTGGTCAAATTTGACATTAAATTAGGATATGATTCGTTTTAACTCTGAATTCTTAATTCAGAAACCGGCTCTTAGTCTTACCTACAAAAAAAAAAGAAGAAATATAATATTTCATTAGGATGAAAAATGAAGATCCTACCTATTAGAAATCGTATCCTTAAAGCCTACTGGGGCCAAGGGTCTGCTTCTGAATTGAAGACTCGGCCCTGGTATGAAAGGCAACGAAGGGACAGGAGTGGGTCTTTAGTAAGTAAAAGTCTGACACACCCTCCTAAATGGATGATTTTCCCACCGAAAAAAAGTGAAATCTTTAAATATTTTGCAATATGAAGTCAGTAAAAAATTCATAGAGGAATCGGCAAAAATTGCCTCTATTTATTATATTATGTCCCCTTGTTATAGTTAAATGTGGCAATACAAAATTACTTTTATTTCATTCTGTATCCATAACTAACTTGTACTATTACCACTCTTAATAGCTCCTGTATGTGAAAATTTAATATTACACATCCATATATTAAACTACTTTACTAAACTAAATAATAAAGAATATTAAATAAATATTTTCGATAATAACTTTGGTCGTTTGAAATAAGCTTTAAAATACAATCAACAATAATTACTAACGTTTTGTTACGTTGTTGTTTAGCAACCATAAAACGTATTGTAGCAGTAACGTATTGTGTTATTGCTTTGGACAATATTTTTACTTTTTTTTATTAGTTTTCATAATTAGATGACCTTTCTATTAGTTAGCTCCTGTAATATAGGTAGCTCAGAATTCTGGGAATTTCATTTAGGCTATAAATATTAGGTTTGCCAGAAGCAGTATAAGAAATCTGGCAACTGGGTCTTATCACACGTTAGTCAAATGTTTATAATATTGTGATTGATTACAAATGTAATTATTGAAACAATAAATACATATGACAGCATATTTATGAATAGATGTAAAAGACCCGCACAATAGGAATTCATTTAGGTGCTTTGTTCTTATCGGTACATATTGAAAGTAAATAAGCTATGTTTACATAATGTCATCTCGTAAGATATGAGAACAAACTGATGTGTGAAATGCTTGTACATATTTGTTTTGGCAGAAAATTGTTCAGCGGATTCGGCAGTTGGCAAGCGAACATGGTTTTGCTAATAATGACATTCGTAAGTAAATCTAAGAAAGGAACAACTATCCCGAATACTCTGTCAAGTTTTTGGTCACATGGTGATAGATTTTATCTCTCAATAAGTATGCGTTTAGAATAATATTTCCAGTTTTTATTTCATGCTTTCCCACTACTGGAAATTAAGATACTATCAGTGACTACTAATTTCTTTAATCTTATGTTATTTTTAAACTACTATCTACATAAATTGATCAACAGATCAAAGACAAAATCCATGTAAACAGATTGATATCGTACACATTTTTATGAATCCAAAAGCTCAAGTAGATGTAACTGAGGCAATCCATGAATAACTCACGCCTGCGTTGAAAGGCACCCTTACAAACTCACTGACACGACCGACTAAGTACATTGTTATTCCAGGAATTTTACAGCAATGAAAACACATTTAGGAAAACAATAAACACCGAAAAACAATAAAGAACAAATTAAAGTCGGACTGCGAGCGAGTAGTCCGGTATATTGCGCCGCTTACGGAAATATTGCTGGGTATCACGCTAGCGAGGGTCGGGACTCGGCACTGGCTACCTGGTGCATGTGGAGCCTGAAGGCGTACGGGAGGCGCGGGCCTACAGATCGCGGACGCCACGGGGCGCGGGTCGAGCGTGTTGTGATATACGGCGTATCGGTCAGTGACCGCGAACGAGTCGCAGCGGGCTCGCAGCGCACCTCGCCGTCGTCGGAGGTGTTGTGGCGAGTATCGCGCGGGAGACACAAAACGCGCGCGCCACGGCCGCCCTCCGCAGGCGATTTGATGCCCTCCGCGCGACGCCGCTGCGCGCGCATCCATCGCCGGCGGATAATGCCGCCCTATCCCACGTCGAGCTATCGAGTTATCCGCTACGGGTGGATATCGTGCTTAACCCTGTCAGTTTGTACGATAGATACGCGAAAGCTCGAGTTTACTCTATGAGAAGCGTGTCTTGTTTTTTTTGTTGTAGTCTGTAAGAAATAAAAACTCATAATTACCTTCCAGATTTACCGAAGGTTGATTTTTAATATTCAGGTAGGACATGGTCGACTTACAAGTATAGAAAAGATCACGAAAAATTTGCATAAGAAAAATTCTTAATCGACAATAGACATCCCTAAACAGATTATAATTGGAGCATGCGTGGTGCGAGGGTTGAGGGTAACAGGAGGACGATAGAGGGTGGCGGCGTGCGGGGGTGCGGGGGGCGTGCGCGTGTCACCCGCGGCGGCGCGACGCAAGCCAACGTGATCTTGACACCGCATATGCACGGCTTGTGACGTTCCACGTTGAACCAATTCTGACCGATCACAACACAATACACGACACCATCAAAAAAATAAAAGAATCAATGTCTGGACCGCTACTTATATAGAAAAAGCTTTTATTATCTCAGAACAATCTGTAAACAGACGTTGCCCTTGACGCTCGAAACTTACATAACGGCTTTTGAAATTGGCTTTACAAATCCTCAAATCCCGTATCTGATATAAACTCACCCTTCAATTTCGGGTCCCTATATCCATTGTAACATTATATTAAGTTAGTGAAAACAATCGATGGTCTATGGCCGGCCTGCTATGTCATAGGCTGTAGGAGGCTTCGATTCGAGCTTTATAGGAGAGATGACGACGTGCCGAGTCTTAAGACGTGTGTACCGAAATCCTTGGCGCGTGACTTTAGTTCACGCTCTATTGGACCTTAGCTATGCCATATCTGTCCGTCCATCTAAAACAAGGTAAAAACATGAATACCTTGTTACTTGGTGGTTAGTGTGCATAGCAGTGTAAGCTTCGTCGTGTATCATTACACTAACCAAAAATTACTTGAAGGTACTTTTGAAAAGGAAATATGAAACTTTATATTGTTCTGTATTTTTATAACTATAATTGAAGTTTTGCTACGAGTGCTACGAGAATTGCTACGAGATTTGTCTACATATTTTCAAAAAGAATTAAATATTATTATTGCAACTTTTTCTTCTTTGCCCTCTCCTGTGCTCATTAATTAGGGTCGGGTCCTGGTGGGCCAAATGGGCTAACTTCAGATCTCTCTCGATTCTAGATCACCAGGTTTCAGCCTTTCTTTTGTTCTGGCAGGTTTAGTGTAATTTTTAACAGATGGTCCTCGCTTCTTCTGCTAACATGTCCATACCAAATATTATTAATGTAACTATGACCATTAATATTGCAGTTTGTAACATTTTTTATTTATGCAGTTTACAATAAGAGTAAAAATGTGATCTTAGAATTGTTGGCACGTTTGGCGCAGTGGTTGAGCTATTAGTTGCTGCGCCACGTGTCGCGGGTTTGATTCCCACACGGCCTTCAAATAGTTGTTCTGGGCCCGGGTGTCTTGTGTCTGTGTGTTTATATAATATGTTTATGAATGCACCCACGATACAGGAGAAATTCCTTGTGTGTGGTAATGTTTAAACAAAATGTAGATCTGGGCATTTCTAGTGCTACACGCAAACATTTTGAGTTTATGTTTACATATACGAGTTATATTATAGTTATAGTTTCATATTCTCATGTACTTGGGAATTCAGTTGTATTTTGTGTGTACCTATATATTTAAGACTACAAACACATATATTATGTACATATAAGTCAGCAACGCATAATACATGTGCATAATTTTATCGTCATATGTTAATCTTATGATTTGTTTAGACTTCTACTACAACTGTAATTTATTGCTGTAGTCCAAAGTGTAGCGTTCTAGATGTTTGCTGCTCCGATACTAAGCAGTTCGTGTTCATAGATGGTAAATATAATATTATTTTGTATTCATACGGTACGGGTAGTTAGCGGAGGTAGTAAGGTTTCAAGCCGCCTCGCCGGGCGCGGCGCCCCCGCGACTCGCCGGATAAAGGGTTTTGTTTTCTTTATAAACAAGCGCGAAGGTGCTGCTAACGACCCCACGAACAAATACGAAATTCGATCTACCATTACGAATACAAATGGCTCCCCTACAACCCGCCACCGTGAAGGCATTGTCTTTGCTGCAATCTCGATCGACGCTCACTCGTAATGCTCCACAACTACAATGTCCTCTAATCTATTGTTTACGTTTATCGATCTTGTAAACTCCAGCCAATGGACACTTGCTTCTCATCTGACACAAAATAAACACGTCTCAATAACACGAAGATTGATTTCTGTAAAAATTTCCCGATGTCCTTATCGCTATATTGAATCCGTATTAAAAAGGAAATGAAGAGTAGGTATCGGTTCCACAAAAAAGTTGAAGTGCCGCTATCGCTTTGATCTCGGCTGGTATTGCCTTCAATTTTTGCCGAAGACATTTAAATTCGACGTTCTTTAAGTACCTATCTAATACTGGAGTACTCCAGTTTTGGAAATTGGATTGTCTTAATCACGGAATATCAAACGACGATTTTTTGATCTTAATAACTCTTATCATCAGTTTCCCGAGTTAAGGTTCTGTATAATTAGTTAATTATTATCACCCTATATAATTTAACTCACATTTTTGTTACTGTGTTATACTTTGTTACATAATTTGACCCGCAAGTTTGTTTATAATCCTATAGACCTGTGTTTACCAACACTATTGCACAGGCAGCGAAACAAATCCTGAACCAACATTTACATGAATTTATAAAAATAAACTTCTACAAGTTCTAGTCTACGTAGCAAACAGCTTTATGAAAAATGTTATTCTATTGTCTCTGTCTCTTTAGCAAGGGATGCGCTGCAAATAGTTGTAAGTAGTTTACCCCGACAATGCAGCGAAACTCGCGACAATCACACGATCCTATGCAATACGTCAGCAAAGCTTCAGTTTTATGTTATGGCTTGTGCCACGGAACGAATAAAAAAGACGTCTAACAAAAAATAGACGAGGAACGTAAATCGAAGCATTTCTATTGAGGGCCATGACATCGCATAAATGTCGACCACGAATGTTGTTTGTCACCGCACGGTGCGGAGCGGGCGCGCGGGCGCGGCGCGGGCGCGCGGGCTGATCGCGCGATAGGGCCGCAGCGGATGGACAAGCGACAACCTACTTATATTGAAATAATATTGAAAAATAACCTATTCACAACTTTGTTTCACCATTACCATGATTGGGGATTGAAATAATCCGGTTACGTAATCCTGTGTGCCTCTAGCGTTTTCCTTTTCTTGGAACTGACAGATGAAAGCCGGCGAGGTGCCGATTGAAGTCACGTTTGTTGTTATTGGCACACGTGAGTTCTGCGAGCTCTCAGATTGCGATGTGGCTACAGATAGATAATAGCCTATCAACGTCAGGCAATCTAGATCGTCTAGTAATCTAACAGAACCGAGCCATATGAGTCCTTACACACTGCCATCGGTTACTACATTTAATGCTAACTTTCAAGTCTGTGTTTTTGTGCTAACATCAAATTAGCTCGAACAATTTGAGACTAATTGAGATGAACTAGAGAGAACTAAGACTTAACGCAAGGTTAATCAGAACAAAGTACTATTTTCTATCTAGCCGAGAGCTAGAGCATTTAAAGTAACAAAGTAATTACCAACAGAAAGTAGGTCTCGCGTCACTTCATTGTATGGAAGCTGGATGTGCGTGATCTTAATTCGAATAGTTTAAAATGCCTTTTGAGTAGAAGCGGAATCTTTTGCTACATACATTTGTTACCTTGTTCCCCTGAATAGTGGTTGCTGGCAGGAGTTCAGGATGCTTCAAACATTCAGTGGATTTACTATCTACCGAATATATTTACAGTTAAAAAACTATGTGAAACCACCAGAAGCTGTACGAAGCTAGGCTGCTGAATCCTTCGAAAGAGTCACCGCTTTTCTGGAACGCAAAGGGCAACAGAAGGAACATTAGTGGGTTTTAGTCAGTAAAAGTCTGACACTTCCCTTCGCTCTTCCCAGAGCGGAGAAAGTTATACGAAGCAGAAATCATAATATACATTTTCATACAGCCGTTTTTACATCATTATGACGTTATTAAACATCTTTCTCAAGATATTTTGGAAACACAGAAAGATATCTTGTGGATATAAAGATATCTCAAACCTCATATATAATCTAGGTTTCTATTGAGTAAAACTAATCCAGTGGAGACCTCTAAAAATCTGAAATTTCTCATGAACTTTGGCCCTTTATAATGCAATCATAAATTAAAAATACAAAAAAATATATCAATGGAAACCTCGCACATTTAATCGGAATTCTGAATAACGAATATTTATTTTCAAAAACTTTTAAGGTTTTTAAAAAAGAACACGTATTTTCTGGAACAAGTTTTGTGAAACATATTTTTAATTTTTTTTTTTTTTGTTTGAACCAGTGCCTGACTGCATTACTATTCAAATAAATGACAAATACCGAATGCCAATAGACTTTCTAGCATTATCTTTCTTTTTTTGAGTTACCTCTTCTTCAAACATTGCGTTGCGTTGGATGAAGCAACAAGCTTTTAAATCATGCTCAGATGCTCACGTTGACGATAGACGAGTGGGGAAGGGTCCTCTTAAGCTACGCAGAGCTATACTGTGCTGCACGATGCTACCGATCGTGCAATGCGTTGCTACGCGTTGCTTTGTGTTGCTACGCAGTGCTACGCGTGTCTATTCAGTGCTACGCATTGCCACGCGATGCTACGCGGAGCTACGCCAATCTTTGTGAAGTTATGATGATTAAAAATGTTTTGTTGTTATAGTTTCAGAGAGAGTCAGAGGGAACGGTTGTTGTGGTAATAGCTTTTTGTCCAATCTATAAGAGAAGGAACTGACTGATTGACTTATCAACGCACAGTCCAAACTACTGGGACTAGAAAATTTAAATTTTGCACAACTTTTCCTGTTGTGACGTAGACGAACACTAAGAAGGGATTTTAGGAAATTGGATCTTAAAGGGGGTCAAAGTGGGGAATTTCGTTTATATGCAAAATTTTATTAATCTTATACCTGAAACTTAGCATGAATAGTAACCTAAATAAATAATAAATGTTGACACTATTTGTTTTTTTAAAAGTACCCACATATGACGACTTAGGAAGTGTTAAAGTATTTATGAAACCATTCTCGCGAACGGAGTCGCGGCCAAAGTAATGTACAACAGGACTGATTTCGGTCGATATTGATAATTATTATGATGTAAATAAAATATAATTACTAACCAACAGCGGTTGGTAAGATATAGGAACAAAGCAGAGCTTTTGAAAGCGTTGTTTCTGAAGGTGTACCCTCCATTAGTCGGTGTAGAGCGGGTTATTGAATTACGACACGTTCGTAAGGCCGTCACGGCGCGCCGTGCTCTAGCGTGTCATATCGGGTTACAATCACATGTTTAACTATAATCTGGTAGTCTTACAACCATCAAGAACGCGACCGATCGCCAGATTAGACACGGAACACAAACATGGACTTCATTTAATGACGTTAAAGTCAAACATGTACAGTGTTTTGTGTAGATTTTGTCAAAATGAAAACAAAAAAAATGAAATTTTATTTAAATAACACACGGTTGTAAGGGATTTAAAAGTAATACACACAATGAAAAGCCGCTAATCTTTGTATATTCAGCGGCTATTGAATTACAAAACCATGATGTAATAAAACGGCAAAGTATGCTCGGATTACAATAGAAATAAAAAAAAAATCGTTGCCTGAATAAAAATGTATCCACTTTTTATCCTGCACGGTATAAGAAAAGAGATTATTTTATTTAAAACTCCCTTTAAAAGCGTCTATCAGCACATGTTTTAAGCCGTAATAAATCATAGTCGTTCAATTTTAGATTTTGCTTACAATTTTAAATCTGTTTACTACGGGACAAGTTGCTCCATCCTTGTAAAGTAAACATAGTAAATCCTTTAACGCTTTTAAATTCATAGACAGAATAAAATGCTCGTGTATCAAGTCCGTATCTCCTAGACTATAACTTACAATTTTTGAACCCAGCCACGAAATAAAAACGATGGATCTATAGGTAGTTGTTTTGTTTCAGAAAAAAATATTTTTGTGTTCATTTTCATCGAATTACTATCTACGTACTCTTTGTGTAGACAACTGTTTTATTCTTTTGTTTTGATTATTTTTTTATGTTATTATTATATTTTGCGTTCTATAGAATAATATGCTATTGACCTTTTGATTTAGAGCCTTTTTATTTTCATCAAATAACCACGGGCGTTTACTAAATAAAACCCACTAGAGTTCCTTCAGTTTCTCTTTTCGTTCCATGGTCTCGGTAACTCTTTCGAACGATCCCGAAGCCCTGGTAGGCATCGAATCTAGTGAGTTCCGTCCGTTTGCTGACATCTCATCGAGGTGCACGTGGAAAACGACGGCCTGTCAACCTGAACCGGCGAGCTGCCTGTTACTCACCATCCGCCCGCGCCTACTTTAGCCAAGAGTGAATAGCGTAAGGATACAACTGAAACCGTAGATATATTAAAAGAACCTTATCTTAACAGGGATTATGCATGCAATTTTTTTATTTGCAAATTAAATACCTACTTCTGCGGCGTCTTCGCGAGAGAGACAGATATATTTGTATAAAATCGTTAAATCTCGTTTGCAACAACCACATTATCAAAATAGGAAACTAACAATTTTGATAATGTTTTCTCAATTAGTATTCCATTTTTGTATATTTATTGTTAAACTGGTTAGCATAGTCGGCCTTATAATGTTCCCACTGTTGGGACTCAGGCCTCCTCTCTAGGAGAGCGAATGGGCCGTAATCCACCACGCGGGCCCAGTGCGGGTTGGTGGATCTCACATGTCTTCGAATTTTTGGTTCTAAGACATGCCGGTTTCCTCACGATGTATTCCTTCACCGTTTTGAGAGCAATGGTGATGAAATAAATTACACAAAGTAATGCGCCTGGCTGGGTTTGAACCCGCAACCTACAACTCGTAAGTCGGGGCCGTTACCACTCGGTCACCACTGCTCAATATAAACTGGTTAGTAACAAGTATTTTTTCTTGCATATCTACACTAATATTATAAAGAGGTAAAGTTTTTTTTTTGTTTGTAGGAGGTAATCTCTGGAAGTACTGGTCTAATTGCTAAAATTTTGTCACCGATAGAAAGGTGCTTTATTCCTGAGTGACATAGGCTATATTTTATCTACGAGGGCGAAGCGGCTTGCAAAAGCTAGTCCTCTATTATACGTAATTCAAATATTATTTATTTATTGTGCACACCTACCATTGTGTATGTATGTCTTTTTATCTCAAAGGTTGATTGGAAGAGAATGCCTTGTTGCACTGGGTGCATGTACACGTACTTACATGTACCCGATGTGGCAGCTGTACGCAAAAGATATTTAAATTAAATTAAAATCTTTCTATTACTAACATAGTTTTTAAGGTGTGTGATTACTAACATAATATGGACCACGGTCTGAAATAAAGTTTTTTTTTATTAAATTCGCCTATCTACTACTACAGTAACATAACGTTTAAATAAATAACTAATTATTTTATTTATTTATGAAATGTCCGTGTATCAAGTCGATATCTCCTAGCTGGACTATGACTAAGATTTTTTAACCCAGCAACGTAATAAAAAAATGGACCGTATATTTTTTACAGAAAAAATACATTTTTCAATTCAATTTCACCTGTGTAGAATATACAATGAATTTTATTTAGTCTAACTTAAGTCTTTCTTTACTTTGAAATGTTACATACAATAATGTACTATTTATCTTGAGCCTTCTTTCAGTGTGGAATCATCAAATGCCCCCTCTCGCTCTGGGTGGAGTGAGAGGGTTCTTCAGTTGCCCTTTTCGTTCCAAGGCCACAGTAACTTTTTAGAATAATCCTTCATCTCTGGCAGAGAATCGGCTCTAGTCTCCGTCCATCACTGCAGAGCCTATATGTTATGTACCTGTTGATGGAAATCTAAAGCAAAATAAGTAATTTATTTACTTTTTTTTCAGGTGGAAAATCATCCAATGACTTCTCCTGCTCTGGGGTGGACGGGCGGCCGTGTCAGACTTTTACTGACTAAAACCCACTCCTATGTTCCTTTTTTGCCTTCGTTCCAGGACCCCGGGGTTCTTTTTCGCACAACCCACGACCCCAGTACGCATTTGCTACATTTGGGTTTAGTTTATACTCCTAAAATTTTGTCGTTGTTGAAGTAATTCCAGTGAATAGATTAAGACCGCATTCTGAGGTCACGTCCTTGACCTTATTCTGCTAAGTGCTATTATCATTCCACTTTCGTGATTTGCGCAGGATAACCAACAGTTTCCTAATTACTCTGACATCGACGTGGAATTTCAATACGTTTCCTATTCATCAAGTATTAAATTTACTATTGTTATTAATAATAAAGCTATCCTTATTACACGGCAGGCTAAATGTAGCAATAGTAATTCCTTAGTCGCACAGCAGGCCAGATGTTACTGTCATAACGTCATGTTGTGGAATCAGCCGCACGCAACCGCGACGACGACGCGACGATGGCGACGCGGCGCTCAAGTACCAGCCACGCAGAGTAGAGCAACAAGTCACTATTATATTGTTTATGCCGAATTATATTCATAATTTTTGGTCTCAGAGACCAGCCCAGCTCAAATTATGCTCGACGCGGATCAAGACAAAATGAACGTACGTTGGCGTTACAATTTATGAGGCAGCGGACTATTGTGCCGACACTGATTACTCTTTATGGAGATTTGACGTCCTAACACGACGCGCCCTACATGCTCCGTTTACGTACACCAACGGGTTGTATGGACGTAAAACTTTTATGCCTCCACCGCGTTTTACAGCGGGCCTTTTATTATTTAGTGAAAGGAACGACGGTGATGTCATAAATCTCCGCTCCTGCGTGAACTTTCGCCTCTTATCTCGGCAAAGAAATTATGGAACTTTCTGGCTTCTCCTAGACAAAGTGTTTGGCTTTCGGGATCTTGGGTCACTAAAAGCTTTCCACAAATTAATGAGGAATTTGTGCAGAAGAAATGACAGAAAGAAATAAATATCTTTCATTAGTAATATTATCTAATTGAAATTGAGTGGAGGATAAACGTTTAGATGTCAGCGAAGCATTTAGCGAGGATGGCGACGCAACGTTCTAAATGACTGCAATCATGAAAACGTGGGCATTAAATATGGCCGCTTGTACAGAATAAGTCATGTATCTGTATCGCGAGGAATCATTAATCTTGTAGTGACTAGGTTCTGTGTGGGCTCGGACAAGCTTTATAATATGTAATTAAATTACGTTTAAAGTCGTCGGTCGCAGCGGACGAACCTCTCTAAATCATATCGAGTCCGTAAATGAAAGCCAGAGTGACATGACAGACAGACCGGTCATTACGTTAGGGTTAAACGTTCTGTTCACTGCTTTCAGTGTCTGTCTGTTCGTTGTTTGCTTCATTGAGATTTGTTCAAGAATAACATAGATCGTTTCGTTTCTGTATCTGCGATTTACGAATATAAATAAAATTGTTCATGCTTTCGCATTATGCGTGGAAGATATAAGATTTACAGCTGTGACAAATGATGGCAGTGATGTCTCTTTTTGCTTGTTTTGTTGCAAAATCGGCGTGCAGATATATGTCGTTCTAGGCTGACATTTACGAGTTGTATCCGCGGGATACAATATGTAAAGTAGATTTATCAGTAGAGGATATAAACATACCAACAGCTCGTTGCACCTCACTTTATTTAAGTCAGAATTTATTAGTGCAGTTACTTTTTGGTGGGTTCAATAAAATTAATAGGATACATTAGATATAAAAAGAATCTATTAATAATATTAAAGAATTTACGATGTCCATATTAAGCTTGATCGACATATCATAAGATAATATAACAGGAACATAACGGCTCGGGTGATACTGAGATAATGCGCCGCCGACGACGCCGGAGGCTCATACAATTAAACAGATAACATAAAATTAACGAAGCTGACTCGTAAATACACTCACTTTATTATCTATAAAAGTCACTAATTAATTAATTGAATAATGATAAAGTGCTTTCTTGTGTGATGCGGAGTGGCGCGCCGCTTTGCGGTCCTCTATCGAAAAGCAATATTGCTGCGTAACTTGGTTGTCGTCACGTTTACCTTGTTAATGCTTTTATCTGTGATGTGGGTCATATAAATACATACCCGCTGTATAATATAATTAATTATCACATCAATTAAATTTTCATCATCGAGTGTGCGTCACCAATTTGTGTAACATAGTGGTTTTATTTCACGAGAGCCGGTACTGTTAACAGCTTAGCAAAGCGCGTCACTTATTATTTAGCAGTGTTAGAAGCTCTGTAGCTAGTAAATCTTCGCTTCTGGCTGTGACGGCAGTTAATGCAGTCTACCTAGGCTTCAAAAGATAAGCTAACAAGGCTCTTTAGCTAAACAAGAGGCGGCCAAACAATAAAGGCAAGTTAAGCGTCGTGAAATATGGCAGAAACGAGGTGCGATAACTCAGCGTGCTCGCTAGGCTCGCTGGGCTCGCTTCTTTTCCCCTAATTAGCCATTCAATTCCCGTAATCTTGTTTACTCGTCGGGCGGCTCGCGCTGCCCAGGTGCGATAATGGCCGAGCTATTTGCATGCCGCCATATTGTTTCCCCATGTTCGGCTCGCAGCCTCCGATCCCGTCCAATGCGACCCCCCGTTGTTTTGGCCGGGCTTATTGGATCCGCTTGCGATTACTTTGTATTGATCCCGCCGTCCATTATCTACATTCGTTTATTTTCGTATCACAGTAATGATACCGACTGATGTCCACAAATCCAATGAATCCACCCCTTATGTTGTTCTACAAGCACGAGTAATTAATTTGTAGTTGATATTGATTGTATTGCTATAATACTATGTTGTTGTTAGGGGTTCATCTCATAAATACCATTTTGGTGTTACGTGTACGTATATTAAACTAATATAAAGTTTCGGTGCACGTGCACGCCGCGCGAATACAACTTTAGTGAACTACAACTTGAGAGTAACTTGTGTAATCTGACTTCCCCGAATGCCCTTTTACGACTGTTAGTTGCTTAATTAAATTATCACGATGTATTTATTCCATTACAATAATTAACAAAGTTATAAACAAACTCGTTTAGGGGCAGACACGACGGAAATCAGAAATATTGTAGGTAATTGATATTTTTGCAGTAGTGTTAGAGGGCGGTCGGTCCCCGGCGGCAAGTTTAATATAAAGCTCGATCGAAAGCTAATCGTAATCTCGAACAGTAAATTGAAGGCGATCCGTGCAACGAGGCGATGCCGGCACATCTTCTATAAATACATTACTGAACACGCTTTATTACTCCGCCATCTTCATCCAATCCTATTAAGTGTCTGTTCGCGAACAGCTTTCCTCGGAAGGCGTTCAGTTTTAGGATGGCCATTTTTTAAAATAGTATTAGGGTTCAATAATGGCTTTAACACGGGGCGCCCCTGAACGTCTATATTATGTCTCAGTGTGAATTTGGCGAGCTCAGTCGATATGCTAAACTGAGGAGGCGGTGGTCGCTGACGCCGCGTCTGCCCGCACCACCGCCGCCGCCGCACCGCCCGCGCCGATGAGATGCGATCATTTAACGACAACGCTTCGCAAGATTTCCCTTCGAGCGGCGATATTGGCGATATTACGTCCTCTTCCCGTGGACCACGTTTTATAATTTAGACGCCCGTTGCCTCAGGCCAGGCTGCATAACATTAAAGGTATTTTATGAAAATGTTATTATGCATGTTAAACATTTGAAAGGATTTTTGTCTGTAATAACATTGTATTGTTATTAAATTCCCAGGCGAATATGTTTTATGGAGTGAATTTGTACTCAATTTAAATGTTTGCGTAGATTTGTAGAAACAGCACTGATCAAATGTTAGCAAATCCGCACCCAACAAACTATGTATGCGTGATAGAATGGGGGCTCGTTTCGTCGAATAACTTCAAATCGGGTCAAATTATATCTGCGGCGGGTATTAAGTTAATTACCAAGCTTTATCTGCTCATATCGATGGACCTGTATAATTAGGGGTGTCAACACAATGCTTCCAAGCGAGTACAATATGTCTGCACAAACCACATGTCAATTTAATTTGACCCCCGATCCAAGATGGCGGCATCCCTCGCGCGTGGCGTCTGCTCGACCGAATGCCTGTGGTTTACGCCTGTTTACTAATTGACGTGTTTTAGAGTAACACTGCATGGTTTCTGTCAGCATACCGATGAATATATTTGAATACATATACCAGTAAGGTTGGCCTTTTAATTTAAACGTTGAACTAAGAAGTTATATTTAGTTTAGCTTCGCTCAAATAAGTTGTGCGCTCTGTGAAGCTGTAGAAGTGAATGTTCTTGATTAAAGTACTGAATTGTACTGACGTTATCTGGGTTATAATATTTTACGATTCTAAGTCATCATGCAACAATTTTGATTAAGGAAACTTTTAAACTATATTAGTTGGCAGCGCCGTTGTTTTGATTTCCCATTCATTACAAAATAAAGTCACGTTTAATCCTTTTTTATGGCCAATGCGGGTCGGGTCTATTTGGCTGTCATTGTAATATTTTAACTGGTCTCAATATAAATATTCATCGTGGTTTTAGTTTGTTTATTTTACGATCCGTTTAATGAGACATCCAGATTAGGGGTCTTAACTAAATCACATTGTAGAACAACCAGATTCTCTGTATATTTCATGAATTCAAATAATCAAATAACCATTAAGTATAATAATAGTCACCTAAATCAGTACCCTTAGTTTATGGGCGAAGGTAAGAGTTGTAAATATTGTATAAAGGACGCAGACACTTGTATAATTGATGAGCAGCGAGGTAAAGACGGCTGTACGGCGTACGGTGGCGAGTGAGTCGCGATCACCGACCGACTGAAATATTTAATTTGAGCGATTGCACAACCCTCACTTAGCGTAAATAAATCGCAAGCAAAGCTAGGTTTATGAAAGTACTAATGCCAATATCGGGTGACACTTGAATGAATACCTATTAGGTATTGCACTATTGATTCAATTTTCGGTTCTAACTGAGAGTTGAAATTCCAACAACACGCTTTTTTAAACATTTAGGTGTGATCAATATTACTGAAAATTGATACATGAAGATTATGATTTACAAAATCAGCTGTTTAATTATTCATTTTAGATTTATATAAACACTGAAAAATGTAGACTTTTTACTTACTAATGAAAAATCTTATAAAAGGAGATCTGCCACTGTGTCTCAAACGGAGTAGGTATTATGTACATCTGTTTTCTCACTATTCTCGCGTACGGCGCACAAAGACACACAGAAGTATGTTCGACACTTCAGCAGAGGTCCAAGCTAGACGTTTGCCAGCAAGCCGTGGAACGCAGTATTCTGGGGGTCTATCGGACTAAGTAACACACATGATGATGTTACGCATAAGCTTAAGTGGTACTGGGCCGGACATGCCTGCTACATCTCAGATGAGAAATGTGCAAAAAGAAGCACCAAATGGGTCCCAGTATACGCCAAACGATATTGCGGCAGATCAAGACGAAGTCGACGGGACGAGCTCGACTCTCACCGATCGGACTGGCTCGCACAAGCAAAAGACAAAATTTTGTAAAAAAAGCGACAGCCTGCGGGCGACATTTACCCAGCAGTGGGATAAATAAGCTACATACATAGTTAGAAATGTATAAAAAACCTGATTTTTATTTTCAGAATTTCACTTCAGGGTGTATGCCTAATTAAAAGTGGTTCTTACTGATGAATACATTCTCATTGTACCCTCTTTTCAGGCGTGGGTTAAAAAACTGGTTATTTACGTAGTAATATTTACAAATCCAAGGTATGTATCTTTTAATATCTTCGTCTGGAGTCTACACACAGTGACATCCTATCAGCAATGAAGAATGTCAAAATGTAAGTCATGGGAGGAGGCTGTGACAAGGGGCCTATCTTTTCCCGACTTATTTTATTTCACAAGTCCTAGGAATTCCTAAAATGAATTTTCCGAGATTTTTTAAAGTCATATAATTTTCAGTAGTATATAACTGACAATACTTTGAAAAAAAAACAAACAAAATTTTACAAAAATATATTATACCGACTTCGTAAAAAGTTTTTTATTTCACACTTTTTAGTTGAGAAAAACTTATAGCCAGAGTACCTAATTCTTATGACAATTTCAATTAATCCAAACATGGCTAGGATACATTGATTTAATGAAGTTCCCATGTCTACTTTCCACCTTCTGGCTCCATCATCAGATCAGTTCAATAGTACCTTATAGCCAAAGTGCATCTCATGACAATTCTAATAAGCCCAAACACGGCTAGGATCATCATCATCATCCTCATTTCAGGCGAAGGACGTCCACTGTTGGACATAGGCCACCCCCAAGTGTCGGTATCGGTTTTGTGCGTCGCGCATCCATCGCATTCCCGCGACTCTTACCTGGTCATCGGTCCACCTTGTGGGAGGCCTTCTAGGAATCGACCTTGTGGGAATTTAGAACCTTTCAGCCCCATCGAAGATACGTTCTACGAGCAATGTGCCCTGCCCACTGACACTTAAGTTTGGCATTTCTTCGGGCTATGTCGGTGACCTTGGTACTCCTGCTGATTATTATTATATTCTTTATCGTACACCACATAAACAAAAATACAGGACAAACATAATTAAAAATACGTGTACAATGGGTGGTGTATCGCACAGGGCAATTTCTTACAGACAACCTTTGGATGGACAACATCAGAAAATACTAATAAGATATAATCTTCATTCCTAATGCGATCACGCAAGGAAACTCCGAGCATAGCCCTTTCCATTGCCCTTTGGGTGACTGTCAGCCTTCTGAAATGAGGCCCATTGTAAGTGACCACGTTTCAGTGACATATGTCATCGCTGGCAACACGCACTGGTCATAGACTTTCTTCTTGAGACACTGTGGTATGTTGGACGAGAAGATACCGCGCAGCTTCCTGAACGCTGCCCAGCCGAGTTGGATCCGAACATTGACCTCTTTCTCAAAGTTAGATCTACCTAACTGGATTGTCTGTCCCAGGTAAACGTAATCGTCTACAACTTCGTGTGTAAATCTCCGATCTTGATCGGAGTGGGTGCTAGATGGTTATTTACCATGACTCTGGTATCATCTCACTGGTTTTGTCCATGTTCATTTTAAGACCCACGCTTTCTGAAGCTCTACTAAGGTCGACAAACATTGTACTGAGGTTCTGCGTAGTCTCAGCCATGACTACTATATCGTCGGCAAACCGAAGGTGAGTGATGTATTCGTCATTGACATTAATGCCTAGTCCACTACAGTCCAGAACCTTGAAGACATCCTCCATTGCAGCCGTAAACAGTTTCGAAGAAATGACGTCTCCCTGCCTCACACCCCGCTGCAGAAGGATAGGTTTCGAAGTCCGGTCCTGAAGTCGGACTGACATTGTAGTGTTGTCGTACAAACACTTCAGCACTTCGATGTACCGATAGTAAATCTGGCACTGTTGAAGAGACTGCAGTACAGCCCAAGTCTCGATCGAATCAAAAGCTTTCTCGTCGTTACTAGTCCACAAACGCTAAGCAGATAGGCAGGTTATACTCCTCGGTCTTCTATTAAACCTGCCGGAGTGTATGTATTTGGTCTACGGTGCTGAAGCCTTTTCGGAATCCGGCTTGTTTGGGAGGCTGGAAGTCGTCGAACTTGTGTGCGTGACGATTCGTGATGACTGGAAAACAGCTTGTAGACATGGCTCAGAGGCGAGTTGGGCCTGTAATTTTTATTGTTCTTAAAGAAAATATTCACCACACCTCTGCTCTATGCTCTTTCTGCTTTTTCCCTCAAGTATGACGGAATCGAAAAACCTCTGAAGGCCTTTAGGACTAGTTTTCCACCCGCCTTTAGGAGTTCGGCCGTAATTCTGTCATCACCCGACGCCTTGTTGTTTTTAAGCTGCTATCCTAATCTCGTACATGCTGATGTCCGGAATATCTTCGGTTTAGTGTCGGGTTAATCTGTAACAACTGTCCATAGAATGCCTCGATCTCTTCCAGAAGCTCCGATTTGGCGGATATGACTCTGCCATCGTAGGTCTTCAGTTTCGTGAGCTGGCTCTGCCCAATAGACAGATCTCTTGCAAAAATCTTGGAGTCCTTATTCTGCTCGATCGCGTCTTTAATTCGTTCGGTATTAAAGAGGCGGAGATCCGTTTTAAGGACTTGGAGATCCGTCTATTGAGCTGCCAGTAGATGCATGCAACGTCTGAAGACTGCAGAATTATCTCGACTAGGATACATTGATTAATTACGGGGTTCCTTCAACATAACTATTCAGAACAATTTATTTATTAGTATTGACATAGTTGCTTAACTATCTTCATTGTGATATCTATGTGGGGCTGAGGTTCCGTTGACCATTTCTGGTCTTCTACACCAGTTCTACTTCATCAAATATTATGTTTTGACTGTTAATGCTTGATTTCTCGATGAAAATACCTAAATCACTATATAGTTGCCTTTATTATTTGAGGAGTTACCTCGATTCCTCATGGATCCCAACATCAGAACTGGATTTTGGAAAAAATGAGATCAATCTGGAAGCATACGGGAAAAAATATATTTGCAAATCGGTCCATAAGCGACGGAGTTCTGAGGTAAAAAACATAAAAAAACAACCGAATTGAAAACCTCCTCCATCCGCCAACCAACCATAACCAACATGACCCACCAACCAATTGAACTTTATTTTAATTGAAATGTCAAAGGGAAAATAAATATTATTCAATTATGAAAGAATATTTTATATTTTACTGGGTTGAAAATTAGATAAAATGAAAATGCATGAAAGAAAAACTTGGAAACTGTCCGATTGTTACCTGTCGTGTTCGAGTTTTAATCGAACACTAAGCGAAAATGCATAATTGCATCGAATGCAAGTATGCACATTCGCTCGTTCACCAAAATGTGGACTAGTTCGCGTTCGGATCTCGTTAGAGCTACACGCACTCAAAACCAGTACCATTTTACCATTACCGTTACCATTTTACCATTTTATCTGTCTAGTAACTAAGTGTTGTAGTGATTCAGTGTAATATAGTTATTTTCCTTACAATTTGAGACTTTAACTTACCAACAAACCATATCCTACCATCAATACGCGAAAAGAGTGTTAGGTCACCATAGCGCCAAGCACTACTTTTTACATGTCGGTTATTTTAAATGAGCTCCTGGACTTTTTGTAATCGCAAGCGCTGACAGAATTTTTTGTTATAGATAGGCTCGTGTCTGACTACTATCTCACCTGGTGGACATGTGTGAATGTGAACATGTGTCAATTGTGATGAACGATGACGATGGAGCACACTTGCCCAGAAGTAACCTATTCACACTAGACTTAAAGATCACTAGGTTGTAGCTATTACGAAACACACTGTATCCTAATTTACCTGTAGGTAAAGAAAACATTTGCATGAAAATTATCACTGTAAATGTGACAAGTTGGCGTATATTAAGTCTTTCCTTTCATTTGACTTACAAACAACATCAGACTAACAAATAAACTACGTACGCTATTTTCACTGATTTTACTGGCATTATAATGAAAATATTCATTTATTTACTCTTCATATACAGTAGTGGTACCCAGTCGTATTTAATGTAATAAGGCATTCTCTACCAGTCATACCTTTACGTTAAAAAAGACTACACTGTGGTAGGTGTGCACAATAAAAAAAAAAATAGGTATATGAAATTGAATAAAATATCATTAATATTAGGTTCCTGTGTATATATAAGAAAAATAAGAAAGATAAAACGTACTTATAATAAAATTTAAATATATTTGATAACGATTCGTCGGTTAGATTAGGTACCTATATTACGATCAAAGTAAAAGTAACTAAGCTTTACAACAGATACCAATTTTAATTAAATAAAGCAAAAATGAAAAGCTTTTGAATGTTTTACAGAATTTATAAACTGTTTGCAAAATGACAAATTAAATGTGTGATTTTTATTTCAAAATAACATCTTACTTTGTGGACGCAGAAGATGGAACTGAAATACGGAGACTTTGATGTCATAACTGAAAATAACTAAATTCCGATACTAAATATCTTCTTCGGGCCGTATTGCTACTTTATTACGGTATAAGTATGTCGTCGCAGCGCCCGGTTATGACTATTTAACTGCTATTTAAATCATATTCTAAGAAAAGCGTTTTCGACGGAGTGATGAAAGCCTGTACAGTTTGATACCGGTAGAATACTCGACAGCACAATATTTTCGCGCCGGCAACACAATGGCGGCTATTTTTAAATTGAGAGCGCGGGAGCCCGTCAATAGACGCGAATGACATTAAATTGGTTAAATTGCTTTGCCGAGCTTGGTTCTGCAACTCCTTTGGGAGGTGTCCGTTCGTCCGTCGCGACGCTCGGTACTACACAGCACTCAATCGATTCACAGCTCATCTATTTTTCTCGATACATGTTTCCGTTTTGTATTATCGACATTGTGAACTATTTCGAACCGGATCCGTTTAGAGCAATTTACAACTTTGCTCCTCACGACGGTTCTCTTATTTGAGATCATTATTTTTTCTTTTGGGTGGTAACGAAGTTTAATGAGAACGTTAAGGCATTGACATAAGAGTTCTAATTAAGCATTTGCTAAACCTGATTAGGTTGCACCTGCAGCGTGCTGTCCGTCTGATAAAACAACGCGGTGAGCGCAGACCACCGCGCCGCTTCACTAATTTGGTGTAGAATGTAGTGGTGCGGCGTGTCTGTCAGCCTGACAGATACAAACAGGGCCAAAACCAATCAATCAGTCCGCCGGAGCGTCGCGCGATAATTGAACTCTTCCCTCGAAGTACTGCGATTCAATAGATAATTACAATCGCAAACCAAAAATTACACGCGGCATTTAACCGTAGGACCCTATTACGTTTCACAAAGCTGGGTCGGTCGCATTCGATCGGCGATCTTTGCCGGACGGAGGATTAACTCGCAACGGCGCACAATGAGGGCCTCGAGAGGAGACGAGTAGGGAGGGGATGTATTAATAATGGTCTCCGTAGTGAATGGAGCACTTACACGGTCCGGCGGGAGCTGAATGTGTGACTATCGCGTTAGAGCAAATCGAATCGGTCAGGTTGGCCGCTCGCACGCGCCGAATTCGCCGTTTAACCGGAAACTCGGCACAGGAAGAAACATGTTATAGGGTAGGAATCACGAGTCGCACGACAAAACGTTGTTGGTCTACTTATGAGTCCATTCGGTCAAGTCGGACCGATCCGCAGACTTCATAATATTTTAGAGACAATTTGGTCACTTACAAGTGTGTCATTCTTTAAGCTGTTGATCCCCGCACGAACGCCGGCGGTCGTGCGCTATTGTCTTACTATTGTGTCTCTAATTACGCTACTCAAGAAGTTAACTAGGTTACAATCAGTATTAAGGTCAATATAAAACAGAGCATTATGATATTCCGTTGCTTCATTCATACGTAGGTACGTTCATAAACATTACTTCCGGAATAGTTATTACCGAAATAATATGTGATGGACGGGTGGTAATATGCAAATGCCCACAAATTGTCTTTGACAATGATAGTTAATTGAACTAGGTGTGGTCATGGGTCTGCCTCCCATGGTCCTTTATACATATTTAAATATTCAACTTTGTCTATAGAAGCTTTTGGTACCAGAATAATAATTCAGATGGAACAAGTAGAATAATTGTGAAGAAAATGGCATAGAATTTGAATTTGTTAGTACCAGAAGTACCTACAACAATCTTCAATATACTCGTAAGAATTATTAAGTGGCAGACTTACAAGTTATTTTTTCTTTATCCAAGTTAATAAGCGTTTTCGCACAATATTCCATATTTATTCATAAGATAATATTCTTGGAAGTTATTAGGAAGAAAATCCCGGCAATTTTCTGATGCAAATCCATCAATGAAGACAATGGAAAAAGTTTGATGCAACCTCTGCATTGATGACGGGGGTACTGAACTCGCGCGCGCTTTGTTTATGGAAGAGGGAAAAACTATTATTGTTTTACTTGAGATATTACAAATAAATTAATTGGCCTTTTGTACGATACATTTGTTTTAATGAGTTTAGAATCTCTCTTGATTATGTTCGTTAGCTAGTTTTAAGATTGCGTTATTTCGCGTAAATAAACTGTTTTTCTTTCTTTCTTTTTATATCTTAGGTATGATTTTTCAATAGTCATATATAATTTTTACTGGAGGAATAAAAATGGCAGTTTGTCAACTTTTATTTAGAAAGTAATGTCAAAAAGCCATAGTTACTCTTCAATTAAAAAATATCTGACTATGCAAAACCAACCCTCACTTAAATATTTAACTATGAGGCAACCCTTACTTATATATTAAAGTTAAGTTAGCTATGGGGTTTCACAGGGCAGTGCGCTTAGACCACCTTTATTTCTTATATACATTAATGACCTGCCACAACAAATAAAGCATCCAGTGATACTCTTCGCTGATGACAGTACAGCAATAATTAAATGTACCAATAAACTGACTTACGAAGAAGATGTAAATAACACACTTAAACAAATAATTGATTGACTTGATAGAAATAACTTAGTTATTAGTATACAAAAAAACAAGTTATTTCATTTCTACCAAAGACTAGAACCCAACCAATTAAATGTATCTTATAACGGTCAAAGAATAGAAGAGGTAAAAGTAGCAAAATTTCTTGGCATTCTAGTTGACAGCCAACTAACGTCGAAAATGCAGGCAGATGACATATGTGCGCGGCTAAGCAAATCTGCTTATGCTATTTTCATACTGGCAAAGAAAGTTAATTTACAAACGGTACTCATAGCATGCCATGGCATAGTTTACTCAGTATCGAGATTTGGCATAATATATTGGGGAAACTGTGCTGCAAGAGAAACTATATTTAAAACTCAAAAAAGATGTATAAGATGTATGGTAGGCCTAAAAACTACTAACAGCTGTGAGCCTGTCTTCAAATCATTAAAAATCTTGACTTTCCCATGCCTTTATATTCTTGAAGTAGCATTGTTTGTCACATGTAACCTTAACTTGTTTCTTGCGGTAGTCGATACTAGAAAACGAACCACTCAACTTAGATCACAATACAAAACCATGTTGTATACAAGTAAATACAAAACAGAACTAGCAAGGAGGAGTATTTTAGGCACGGGTCCTGTAATATACAATCAAATTCCTGATAGCGTTAAGAATGAAAATTTGCACAACTTTAAAAGAAAATTGAAGAATTAGAAACATGCTATTACTCAATCACCGAATAATTTAATGACACGTTGTTGTAAAACATCTGACATTTCATAAGTAACAATTATTGATTTTCTATAAGCATAAGCATAATCAGCCTTTTAATGTTCCCACTGCTGGGACTCAGGCCTCCTCTCTCTAGGAGAGGGAATGGGCCGTAATCCACCATGCGGGACCAGTGCATATTGATGAATGTCACATGTCTTCGAATTTTTGGTTGTAGGACATACCGGTTTCCTCACGATGTTTTCCTTCACCGTTTTGAGAGCAGTGGTAATGAAATAAATTACACAAAGTAATGCGCCTGGCTGGGTGAACCCGCGACAACTCGTAACTTGGTCATCACTGCTCTGATTTTCTATATTGACATTTAATTTTACATTTTGACATTTAATTTAAATTTATGACATCATTCAAATTCTTTATTATTCTTTAAATTTCATTACAATAACTGCGGACATTTATTTAATTCTATTATTTTATTTGTCTTACTACACATAATTTATCTAATTGACAATGTTCAATGTGATTTCAAATTCTTAATGCGATAAATGATCAAATTTATTGAATTCTTTATTTGTGGTTTATAAATCTGTATTAAATTCTTGTTTCAATTAAGTATATTGCATATATTATTACTTTGTACGCCCTAGAGGCAAAACATAGCGCCCACAATATATTATATAAGAACTTATAATGTGTACCTATGTTTTACAATGAATAAATGAAATGAAAAGAAATAACCTGCTGAGATGTTTAGCTCGAAATTATTAAGATTTCAATATTAACTTAACCATTATTTCTTTATTTAAGTAATGTCTCAAGTGAGTTTCAGATGAATTGAGTCTCTCAAATTAAAACTCGTATTGAAAGTCTGCTTGTATTCAAAATAATACTTAAGAAGGCGTAGAAAAGTTGCTAGAGACTGTTCGTTTTTAGACAATACTTAGGTATATTTACTCAGTTAAACTTATTTAATCAAGTTTTTAAAATCTGTACTTAAATGATTGAATTATTAAATCAAAGTATACACTAGAAATAATGTTAAATTATATACCTAATAAACTTAAGAGGTATTAAATACTTAAAATAATTTGATTCAGAAGTCTAGTAAGCTTCTTAAACTAATGTAAATTAATGAATAAACATATTTGAGGTGTATGTATTTACATAATAAATCCTATGTTAGATGAGCTGAGAAAACTAAAACAGGCTGAAAATTAGAGCTTATTACTGTGATGAATGTTTCATTTACAGCGTCCAATATTTGTGGCTTAAATCGACTTTTAGTTTTATTTCAGGTTATTTATTTTTAAGTAAATTGTGTAAGCTCTTTTCTGTTTGACTGATAAGCTTCTTTCCAACTTATAAAGTTTTTGAAGATTGACAAAATAGTACACTAATATTATAAGGTCGAAAAGTATGTATCTATTTGTTATTTGTGTATGTTTTTTTTTACTTGCGACTACATTAATTTGGATGAAATTTGGCACACTGGTAAACCATATCTTTTTAGGATTCCGTACCTCAATAAAAAAAACGGAACCCTTATAGGATCACTTTGTTGTCCGTCTGTCTCTATCTGTCTGTCTTTCTGTCAAGACCCTTTATCTCGGGAACGCGTGGAGGTATCGAGTTGAAATTAAAATTACATACTCAAGTCTGCGGTCCCTTGAAACTGTAAAAAAAATCAAACCTCTGAGTTAACGGAAAAAAAGATAGGCCATTTATGTCGCAAACGTATATTTCGACACTCAAGGGAATCAAAATTCATAGGTTGCATTCATAGATTCCCGTTGATCTAGAATCCTGAAATTTGGCATGTCTCATAAATATCACAAGTATAGAGAAAAATGTGAAAACTGTAAATTTGTAGTAATGTCACAAAAAAAAACGATTCGGAAAAATCTTCGTAACTCAATTCGGAAATTGAACTGTTTTCATAGTTAAGATTGCACGGAACCTTCAGTGCGCGAGTCTGACTTGCACTTGCCCGGTTTTTTTATGCCTCAAAAAGCACGCTAAGCCTTTGATCCTGGCTTTAATTTGTATTTTTGACAGTCGTTACGGATAATCATCATCATCATCAGGCTAGGGAGAACTTATCTTTAAAAAATCAGTATACGATGTTTAGGCTGTCGGCGGCGGTGATACCTATCTCGCATCTGGCTTTAGTCCAGGCCATGGTATAGAGCGAGAGGAAATGGGGAGCAGTCGCCACTTTTTGTAAATCACTAATTCGACCGAAGCAGGCGGCGCATAGCGTGAGGAGGAGACAATCACCGGTACCAGCGGCCATTGTAGGCGCGGGCTTGCGGACGGCGAGCAATGTGAAACTCGCCGTTCGATAAGAACCAGGATCGGGTTGACAGCGAAATAAGTAACGTAACACGGAAGAAATCATTTGATGATTTCCACCGAAAATATAAATGCCATGTTTAAGATACCGTCGTACATAAAACCCCTCGGGCGCGGGCGCCCCGCGGTATTTTTACGTAAATCACCAAAAAAAAATATAAAAAAAAACTTTTTCTGGATTTTTCTATTTTTCTTCGACAAAAACAAATTAAGTTAAAATCACCCTATGCACAATTTGCTATTCAGTTGTGTTCCGAATATCGTCACAGGCGCTTCTTGTTTTTTTAACTGTTTTTTAATTGAGTCATTAGAGCGAATTGTAATGCCACGTATTCGGCACCATATTAGCATGGAAACTGCTTAAAGAGCAGTGGTATTGCTGCAAGAGGGGGACTCCCAGCTAGCAGTAGCATTACGAATAGGAGTATCGCGGCGAGCTATCAGGAATGTGTGGGAACTCTACCAGGAGCCTGGCAGTGTTGTTAGAAGACGTGGATCAGGGAGAACGAGATCCACAACTGTTCAAGAGGATCGATATCTTCGTTTAACTGCCCTTCGAAAGCACACCGTTCCTGCCCGTACTTTATAAAACCGACTACGGCAAGCCACTGGTACACGGGTAAGCGACCAAATGATTCGCAACAGACTCCATGAAGATGGACAACGATCCAGAATGCATGATGTTCGCATTAAACTTACGAGGGCTCATCGTGCAGCTCGTTTAAGGTTCACACGCGAACATTTGGACTGGACTATGGACAATTGGAGAACTGTACTCTTCACAGATGAGAGTAGAGTTCATAGTGACGACAGACGCGTATGAGTGTGGAGAAGAGAAGGTGAACGTTTCACCGACCCACGAGACAGATCGGTTTGGGGGGCCCAGTGTTATGGTGTGGGGTGGAATAAGCTTAATGGGTAAAACAGAGTTGGAAATTCTGAACGAGGGTACTGTAACTGCTGCCAGCTACGTCGAGCGTGTGGTCCGGCCTCATATCTATCCCTATTCACAACGAGTGGGCAAAAATTTCATCCTTATACAAGACAATGCTCGCGCGCATACGGCTCGCCTAACCCAGAGGCACTATCTGACGCCAATATCTTTGTTTTACCATGGCCAGCAATGAGCTCCAATCTCAACCCAATCGAACATTTATGGGACCAATTGAAGAGACGTCTAAAAGAAAATTATAGTGAAGTTTACAGTGAACAGGAGCTCATAAACGCTTTAAAAACCTGCTGGGAGCAAATACCCCATGAAGAGTGCGTACTTAACCGAAGAGGACCCACCCAGTACTAAAAATACCCCTGTGTAACAAAACATATTCATTTAAGTAAAAAAAAAAATCAAAATTGTCAAGATCGATTTTTAAGGGTTAATTTTAATTTTTCATGATAAGTGTATTTTTAAAGAAATTATTTTTTTTCATCGTTCGACTGGTTTAGACAATTAATGACCCTTTACCCTCAACACATCTACCCATTAAAAAAAATATATTTTATCAGTTTTAATTTTCGATGATAAAAACGTATTGGGCCCTATTTTGTTTTGACTAGTTTCTAACATATACCGTGGTACTATATTCCCATATTTATATTATACTTTACGATCAAACAGTAATGAATGTCATTATACGTTTACCTATTTCAATACTTTGTTTGTATAAATGTAAATGTGACGTGGAAAACTTCCATTGAAAGTCGATTTTCGAAGTTGTACGTCGGTGGACGCGGCCGGCATTGTGAACAGTCTGGCAGCATCCTTTGCATACAACACAATGTCGTTCGAGATACTGAATGTTACCTATGTGATCTTGGTTCTTGTGTTTTTTTTTCAGGTTTGAATGAAATGGTATAGATTTTTCATGCTAGAGTTAGTTGCTGGTTCGTCTTTCATAATAATATAATAATCATAATCCACAACATTCACACAACGCTATCTAGTCCCAAACTAAGCAGAGATTGTGGTATGAATACTAGACAACTGATAAACATACTTATATATTTCTAAATACATATATATTATAGTTAAATTACACCTAGACACAGAACAAATGATCGTGCTCATCACACAAACATTTGTTGTGGGTGGGAATGGAACCCACGACCTCCGGCATTCCGGCAGCAGTCAGGACCAGTGATCACTAGATCAACAGGCCGTTCACTCAGATTTTTGGCATTTGAAATCTTTTGATTCTTGGTCATTTCACCGTAAACAAATGGCGGATCCCAGCTTTTTTCATAATTTATTGAAATCGTACTTGTTTTTTTAACAATGTACTGGGTGTATTTTTATTTAATGACATTATTATATCTACATAAATAAATAAAAAACATTTTTGTTTTTTATACTAAAACCTAACTATGTACATAAATATAATACAAAAACACAAAGTACATTCAGGCGTTGAAGATTTAAGATTTCCTTCACATCCCTGTCATCCGGAAATGTGCCCAGAACACTGGCCGCATTGCCACGTTGAATGTCAATGTTAATTCTTTCGGTGAAGAACGAGCCAGCCCTCTGGTCACGCAGTGTTGATCGTTCGGCGTGAAATTTCCTTAAAAAGGAGACGCGCATTCGGACCCTATGACTCAAGCGTTTCGACCCGAAACGGCTCAAAACTGTAATTACCAATAAGGTTACAATATTAGCGCCGTTTACACAGCCCGCCGTACTTGGAATATGGGATGGCGCAAGGGTGTCGACACAGGTTGCGTTCCACACCAACCACCTTCCATGGCACCAACGTCATACCATCTGGTCTCTTTCCATTGTCACGTACCAAGCTAATAGGTTCTAATACGGTAGGTACGCCGGCGGCGACAAGAGCTCGACGAATAATCGTTGATGCTAACGTGCCGTGCTATGCGTCCTGCGCTCCTGTAGCAGGAGAGGCCATGGTATCCGATACTTTCGACAGCTTCGTCACAATGGCACCAATGTGGAGTAACACAAGGTGCGCGCGCCTAAGCGTAAACAGGTTGCTAGCCGAAACGATACGTCATCTATCATAGTACCTATGGTGGATGACGGGAGTTCCTGAAGCCATAAGCCCGACTCCCATTCCCCCCAGCAGACGCGCACGCTCTGCAGTACTTGAAGACGTGTTGATTAGTTTGTTACGTATAATACTGCAGAGCGGCACATCCCGCCATCTCTACGAGGACAGGTTGTCGGGCTAATCCGTGTTGGGCCAAGCCATTTTCCAAGCGTTCAACGTATCGTACAAACACGGTACCTCAATATCAACCAGTGCGGAAGATAAAATATTCCTGATTAATGTACCTATCAGTACTGTACCGAGGAGAGGAAAACTGGTAAACTTATACTTGAAATTTTGCGGACGCCAAGGCCACCTAGCCGGATGGGAAGCGTGGCTTGCTGTCACGCTCGGTCATCCAAGGCCACATTTAGGACTGAAGAAAGTGTGGACGTAATGATTTGATCGACTTTTTCCAAAAGTTGTGGGTGATTCTAAAGATGGGAGGAGCGAAGGCTATATGTTAATTTTGACCCAAAACAATCGAATAAAAGCCGAATTTATGTTAATTTTGAAAAGTCAGTTCAGTTGCCCTTTGTGTTCTAGGACTACGGGTTTCTTTTTTAGAAATTCCGTGGGGTTCTAGCTGGCGGGCATCGGCCTTGCTGGGCCCCTATGGTTTACTGATATCTCTTTGAGAAGCGCTGTTGACGACTGGGCTCGGTCCGGTTAATTACCGGACGGCCGGATGGCGAGTTACCCATTGCTCGACGTCCGCAAGCCCGCGTCTACCACGGCTGGTATTCGGGGTCCTGCCCTGTGACGTTTGTGCCCTCACACGTGCGGCCTCCTCCTTCGCTAGCATTACTGCTTCGCAGAAGGAGGCGACCGCCTACCATTCTTCCTCGCTCCCGACCATAACCCGATTCAGGGTCCGTCGCAAGAGGTCGCTGCCACCGATTGCCTCCACTATGACGCGGCGGTGCTTCGCACAAGCGGGGCACACGTACACCGTATGCTCCACCGTGTCCTCCGGGCGATCCACACAATGATAACACCCGGGCGTTTCTTCCGCCTGAATCCGATGTAGGAAGCCCCCGAACTTGCCATGTCCGGTGAGGACCTGCGTCATGCGGAAGGTGAGGACGCCGTGTTGCCGCTCCAGCCACTCCTCAAAGAGGGTCTTACCGCCATAATTGTAGCCATAATTGTGGACCACTCGGAGGACACGGTCCTCCGAGTGGTCCACACAGTGGTGACATCCGGGCATTTTTTCCGCACGAATCCAATGCAGGAACCATCCGAACTTGCCATGTCCGGTGAGGACCTGCGTTATGCGGAAGGTGAGGACACCGTTTTGCCACTTCAGCCAAAAAAGGACTTACCGCCATGATTATGGCGTGCCAATAAAAAAAACCACAATATTTTGCCTTGGTGTTTACTTATTAATTACTAGCTCTGCTAGTGGTTTCGCTCGGGTGAAAATAGAAAGTTATCTCAAAAGAACATACATTCCAGACGTAGTCTACCCGTGTGCGAAATTTCATACAAATTCGTTTGAGCGTCAAGGAATAACCAATACAGACACATACATACACACACGCACGCAAACACACAAGCTTTTATAATATTAGATCATTCTGTTTCAAGATTATGTGTCTTGATTAAAGATGATATTGCCTTGAACATCAAAAAGTCCTTAGTTCTCACCGATGCACGATGTATTGAGGTGAGAAAGATATGGTGGCCTATATTCGTCCGGAATACGCAACAGCACTAGCTATCGGTCGGCCATTGTAAGCTTTCTATACGGACTTTATGTTTCAAGAATACATTGAGAGATACTATGTTTGTACACCTGTCCGTGTGTAGTTTTATTCTAGTACGAAAGCTCAGATAAATGCACTAACATACATATGTGAAACGTAGCTTCTAGGGCTTTTCAGCAAGTGAAAGAGTTACTCGCTACTCGAATCACAGTGCCAAACTTTATAAGACTGAAACTTTTCATTGTTTTGACGCTGTATAAGTAGGAGCAAGGCTATAAAATGTGGTTTGAAGTTCTCACAAGCTAGTACAATAGGTGAACTCAAATTGTGTTGTTTCAGAGATGTAAAACGGTGCTCTTCACTGAAAGCTATAATTGTTTGCTGAAATAACTACCATCAGTACTACCAACAGGGCGTTCCAGTCGTCTTAGCCTAGTCCCGCCAATAAGTTTTTCGTCATCTAAATATAACTTATAAATTTTATTTAATATTAGCTTTTTCACATGGTTTCATATCATTCAGTAACTGTATACCTTTCTGTCAATGACAGAATTATTATTATTTTATTCTTTATTGTACAACGCATAAGAAAAAATACAGGACAAACATTTATAAAAGCATGTGTACAACGTGTGTGTAGAATGTTCCTGATCCAATCAGTACTGTCTGAGTTAGACTTCTACAAACAAACAAACCACTTTTATTTATTTAATACTTTATACGTACAAAAGTGGGGCCGCAAGAATTTCCGAAACAGTTACCGCGGCCTGGGCACGCAAAGAGCAACTAGTGCCAGCGGCTGCGCTCGCTTGAGAGCAGAAAATGATCCCAAGGGAATATACTCCCAAGATAAAAAGTTTCCATCGCCTCCTTCTGCGAAGCAGTAATGCTAGCAAAGGACGACGTAGGCGCGGGCTTGCGGACGGCGAGCCATGGGTAGCTCGCCGTCCGACCGTCTGGTAAACGTCCGGACCGAGCCCAAGTCGTTGACAGCGTGTATTGTTCCAAGCGCGCTTCAAGATGTCAGCAAACCGCAGGGTCAAAGCCTGCTAGGACCAAGGTTTTGTTTCTGAAAGGAAAACTCGGCCCTGGGACGAAGGCAAAGAAGGAACAGGAGTGGCTTTTTAGTCAGTAAAAGTCAGACATGCCCATGTCATTGGATGATTTTTCCACCTAAAAAAATAACATAACAATCTTACTACTTTGTGATTTTTCACAATACAGTTATGAAATTTTGTACATAGATTCTTTACATAAAAATACTAGACACGTGTTTCGGATTTCGCGTATACCTACTAAATATAGGTGCCTACTTCACTATTTCTTAGTGAATTTAGTATGTAGGTAATTCATATAATGTACCTAAGTGTTACCAAAATCTGAATACCTAAACATGAATGTCTGTAATGTAGTTCCAGAAAACCAGCTGCGAAACCAAAGAGCTGTCAAACAACTTTAAATTGAACCCAGATATTATAGTTTCACTGAAGCTAATTATAACAGACTTAATGAGAAAAGTTAACCATCGTTTACTTTATTAATTACAACGGGAAGAGGATCCTCGGAAATAATGAAACGAGCAAACATGGTTTTATTATTATTTCAGAGATTCGGTCGGCTATGCGATATATGAATAACAATGAATTGCAGATTCGACTATGAAGACAAACTACCTACGAGTCTTGTTATACTTGCTTGAACCTTTGTCGCGGTCATGAAGACGTAGGTATTATGCTAGCGAAAAATACCTACCGAGTGTTCCCGAGTTCAAACGAAGTATTCCGAATCCGAGGATTTCGTGTAATACAAACATTCATACGAAACGAATTAAAAAATGATTGATTAAACTAATAGGTAGCCTAATATGAAATTAATACATAAATAACTAATATTTAATTTGTAGTTTGCAGTTTCAGGGTATTTAGAAACTGAAAAATCTCGTCCTATTGAAATTTTCATTTCAGAAAATATAGATATAAAATCACGTGTAAATAACATGTTATTAATTTACTCAAAATGTAACTGAAATTCTACTTATTTCGTTGTTTTCACAAAGATTTTAAATAGATATTTACTACACAATTGTGATTGTTTATTGTATTCCGTAAAACGATTTATTATTTAAACTGAATTTTGAGCCAGCATAGGTAGGTACTAAATATGTTGTATTTGTTAAATAATAATGATGACAGGTCATATTTATTACCAGGACTATGGAAACGTTCAGTGGTGCACAATTACTAATTAATATGACGTTGCAAAATGTGCTCTAATTAATTACCAGATTGTGTAAAACATGTGTGCTTTAAATAAGTTATCGAATAATATCGAGGTGCGAACAATAATATATTTTAACACTTTTAAGGTTTATTGAGGATGTAAAGGCCAGATGTCTGGCAACCGGATCGGCGCGTGCGCTTCCGTTTCCGTGTCGACCGCAGCACGCCTGCGCCCGGCACACACCATCCAGACAGGTGGTCACTATACTGACTGATCGATATTTATTAATATTAAGATTCATTTATGCAGCCATAAATTAATTTCTAATTCAATATAATAAATTGACTCTACTTGCAACTTGATTTATTGACGCAATAAAATTAGTTATGGAAAATGCTCGTCGCAGGCTCGGTGGTCACGGGTAAGAACTGTCGTGCATAGAAATCACCTATTAATCTACGTAACTTCAGAAAGTTCCCCGAGTTTACAGTTTTCTTGGAAATTGAAGGTAATATATCTCTTAAACTTTAATTTAACGTAAATATTTTGAAATTCACCTAGAAACTAGAGGCAGTAAATATCGCAGTTCCAATTAAGACCAGTTAGTGTCTGAATACTTGTACTTCAAAGCATCTAACGACGGCCGCTGCTGGCGCAGACAACACGGCAAAAACGACAATAACACTGATATAAGACTGAAATAAACTCCATATCCTCGGTCCCCACTAAATAGAAGTGAATAAGAGCAAAAATTTCCAGCCGCTATTGCAGCGAGTCCGTATGTGTATTGTTGCAATTTCAGAAATTCCCATTATCGTGGAGCGTAAAAAGGAGAGAAATAAGAAGTGGCGGACAATAGTATACACTTATACAGCTACGGGCACGGGGAGGAAGCGCGGCGTTTCTAAGCAACGCTCACTCGCGTCCCACGCCATCGCCACGCCACCGCCACGCTGTGTCCGCACTTTCGACTAACACACCGTTTATTAATAATAGCATAACAATACCATTCTTAGAATAATTATTGCATTGAACACATTAATACTAGAAAAGGAACAAGTCTATGAAGTTACACTGAAACACGTACTTATTTTATGTTAGCAGGAATTCTAATGTGGCACGTTCTCGTTAGTAAATTGTAATGAGTTGCCTATATTGCTAAGTGAAATAGACACTTGTGTTGAAATAACATGATCATAAAAAGTAAATGTTAAGTGCTAAAGTTAGCAGCGATTGACACCAATTGATTTAGTAGTGTAAGGTATAATTGCGAGGTTCCAGCCACTCACATAAATACGTCAGTGAATTCTGTCTATATGAGAGGAAATCATTTGAATGTCCGAAATAACCGCCGGCTGCGCTACCTCAGGGATGCTATTTCTATTCCGTATCGGCTGTTCATATTTCATATGTTTGAAGCTCATTAATTATTCTTAGCACTGCCTCTAAGAGTACTTATAGCTAATAAAAAATAATGTGCGCTTATAGCTTTGCTTAATTGGGAATGTTGGGAGTGTCGTCAGTAAACGTACTCTCTACTTAAAAGCTTACATTCCTTGTTAGCGCAAGCTAACATGTATTTGTTTTTAAAAGCGAAGTTCAAACACAATGCGATTCTTTCGATTAGAATAATTCCTTTCTGTGAATGCTTACAAAAACTACAAAGAGGCGGCGTCTATCTCTTACCAAACTTGGATATGCGGTTCGCAAACACTTCCTTTTCTAAACAGAAAATTCCGTGGATCGATTCAGTATACGGGCGTTCTAATAACATTCCGGGGCGATATTTCACACACCTCGATCGCGACTGTGTACATCACTTAGCCCAACACAATGGTACACGGACGATTTATTGTGTACACTCTGTACCCAGATAAAGCACAGACAATGGCCTATCAGATGGCGGTCGATCGACACGTGTATGCTTTTAGCCCTAGACTTCGACACCCAATTACGTGGCAGCTAGCGACGGCATCATTCATCACGTACAAACGAGCGATTTTTTATTACACGCTCTTCCAAGGTGAGGGAAAAACGGGAATCTTACGAGTGGATGATACTCTCCGAACTTGGTGTGGAGCAATTAAGGACAAAATTACTTGGCGACGGATTTTTGGTGGATTACGGCGGAAAGTTAAAACAGAGATTATATTATCGTTTGCCGATGGAAGAGGCACGTGTAGGTTTGTAGTAGGTATTATGCTTATCTTTTTTAATGGGGCGGTCTTGTACTGGAATTTTAAAATTATTCACTGAAAATATTTAATTATTGTAGGCTTAAATGTAAACTGTGTTACCGACATGTTAGAAGAAGAGTGTATTGTTTTGATTTTGACTGTTTGAGCTTACAACTCGACATAAATCATACAGGTACTACAACTGTTGGAAATTGATAAATTCAGGAAAGCACCGAATAATTTCGATCTAGGAAAAGGAAAAATGTGGAAAGCTGTACAATATAACCGCCAAATAAACCATCAGCTGCACTTTATTGTGTGGCAACTTTTTTTATTTCGTAACAAAAACTCGCTGTGCGTCAGAAACCACTAAGAGCATATAAATAGGTTTTACTATCTTTCATACGAAACTCTGGAAGTATGGTCTGCCTATAAAGTTTTTATATCATCATAATGCCATCAAACTTTATGATTAGACTCGTCCAGGCAGACTACCTAGCTATCGCGGTCTGCTGCGCAAAACTGTTTCAGGACCAACTAATAAAATGTTAACGTTTACCTAACTAGTAAAAATAAAGAGAAACTAAATATTTAGCGCCGAAAATACGGAATGTTTAGTTAGGAACATAATACACATATTATGTATGTTTAGGGAGATACATGTGGGGAAAGTCTTTGTGTAAATTGACGATGTCAATTTGTCTAAATGTAGTATTTCGTAACACATTAAAATTATCATACCAATTAAAGCACTGCGTGTGACTAATTACACCATTTATATTAACAAAAAACTTAACGGCCGGGCATGGTGTGCTCTTCATAGTGGGGTCACAGCTTAATCGTGTAAAGAATTTCATAAAAGCTATAAAACTGGTATTGTGACATAAAAGGTGAAGTTGGAATCGTAAAAAGCCGGGGTGCGAACGGTTCACCCCCGCGGCGTGGATCCGTGACGTCATTAAGCGGCACGCGTCTCTACAAGCCGCGGATCTGTCCACCGCACGCCCGCGCCCCGCACCCGCACACTTACACTCTACATTCACTTCTCACACACAACTAGCTGTCGACCAATAAAAATATTACAAATAAAAACTGACATAAATGTTTATTATTTACTATTTTATTTGTAAGCCATAACTACACGTGTCGTTACTAATCAAATGATAAAGGCCGCAGGTGCTCCAAGGTCAAAAAGCGAAAATAGACCGTCTAAGAACATCAAGGAAGATATTTTCAGGTTTTCGCTTGAATATCGACGGAACAAGTCTTATGTAATTTACGGGTTCGTCACACCCAAGACCAAACTTCCACAAAAACATTGTTTACAAAGGTTCCCTTGTGTGTATGTGTCAACATGGTTTGGGGAAAAGCAGATTAATTTGGGTGATTGCGTTCTTTGCATTACAGTGACGTGACGTCAGAATGGTCGTACCTTGCTGTAATGAAATGTACGGACATACGGACCGGTTCTTACTTTAAGAACTGAGTGAGATCGTCGAGTGTCCCCCTCCTTATTGGTGACATTTAACTACATGTTTTATGTTTGTACATTGAAATTGATTAATTTATAGTTACTGCATCAGTCATGGGGACGAGCATGTGACGAGCATCGAACCGAGACATTACGATTACGACATGCCTACTAAAGTGACCTACATTATTTTATATGGCTCTTAACTGAGCAAGGATTGCGTCGCTTACTTGAACAGATTGTCCAATTATAGTGTAATTATGAGATTTTTTAGGGTTGGGAAATGATCAAATTACTGCTCCCGCTCTGGGTAGAGCGAGAGAGAGAGTATCAGACTTTTACTGACTAAAATCAACCTGGATTTTTTTTGTTGCCGTTTGTGTAGCTCTATTCAATTCAATTCAAAATATTTTATTTAAACGTTTCACTTAGAAAAAGTCAGAAGCTAGTGCACGGTTCCAATTGGTCGTTTCCCATGGAGAAGAACCGGTAAGAAACTCAATGGTTACTTTTTTTAAAATTAAATATTGATTTTATGAGAGGATAGTGTAAACTAGTTTACTTTGAACACAAAAGCGCAATAATCTTTCAAACATTCCCGCAGCTCGGTGGAGCTCTTCCTCTAATGTTTTTTTGTACACTAAATTGGCCGTCCATGATGAATAGATAACAATCTACTAACAAGCGATACAAAATGTTACGATTTAACAGTTTCAAAAGTGAATTAATGCACATCAAAGATCAAAAAGCAGAGAAGCAGAAGCAGGCATCGCAGCAAAAAAGAAATTACTAACAACATGACATTTGAAGTTCCATCGGATACGAACCCGTGCTGCTTCGGTTGCCCTTTACATTCCAGAGCCAGGCGGCAACTCTTCCGAACAATTCCACAGCCCTGAGAAATCTACGAAGATATTTGTATACTGAGTTGGTTTCAGCAATTTTTAAAATAGGTTTATTTTTGTCCTAAAATACTTAATTAATAATTAGTATTAATAATAATTAATTATAATTATGTTTTAAAAATTACCTATGTTGATAAATCTTGATTGCGTCACTAGTGTATTTATATGTCCGTGAGTAGATACCAATACCGCTGCGCTGTCAACGTAGTGCGTCGATTCCCATAATTATTATTTGTCAAGGATTACTAATTTCTTAAAAAATGCTACCTAAGTGCATTTAAGTAAAAAAGTGCTTTATTTTCGGTGGGAAAATCATCCAATGACATCCCCCGCTCTTGGGCGGAGCGGCAGATAGAGTCAGACTTTTACTGACTAAAACCCACTCCTGTTCCTTCGTTGCCTTTCATACCCCAGTAGGCTTCGACCCTGCTGGGCCCCTACGGATCGCTGCCACCGATCTCCCCCACAAGGATACAGCGGTGCTCTGCCCAGGCGGGGCACACCTCCACCGTTTGCTCCATCGTGTCCTCCGGATAAGTAAAACAGTGCTAGAATTATGATTATGATTTAATTTTTTAATCGAGGTGTATAAGTGTGTGCATTATTTCTGTAATACCTACAGCGCGATCTAAATGTTTAGTACACTTGAGATTAGTCAATAATGCTAATCGTGACATTTATCCTAAGTACCGTTACACTATTATCATACAATCACACTCAACCATAACAAAAGCTACGATAAGTTCTACATAAGCATCTTGAACTAGAGGTTTATTTTCAAAGGTCATCCTAAAGACACTTCACGTTCCTCGAAAGTTTGGGGTAGCTATAAATACCTAGGAAAAGTTTTGATAAGATATCATATCACTCATAATACTCCACAAAAGTAATCAGGAATGTTGAAACTGAGTTGTAAGGATCAGAATACTGAGGGAAATGCTTCATTGAAATGAATGAAAAAAGTGCGTCTATATTAGGCTTTTTAACGGATTCACGCACGCCACAATTATGGCGGTGGCACTATGGCGTCCTTATTCGGACTACTTATCCAGCTGGCACAGGTCCTTACCGGACATTAGTTATTTCGGAAGGTTCTTGTTTTGGATCAAGCGAAAAGAAACGCCCGGCTGTTATTATTGAGCGGAACTCCCGGAGGATAGACCCAATTGGGTCTGCTCCAATTGGGCGGAGGGCCACCTAGTCTTCATAGAGGCGATCGGCGGCAGCGACCTTTTGCGTTTGACCCTGGTTCAGGTCATGGTTCAGGGCGAGAGGGTATGGGAAGCTGTCGCCTGCTTCTGTGAAGTAGTAATGCGAGTGGAGGAGGTGGTGGAAACCGTGAGGGAGAGATCATCCTCACGACCGCCGCCACAGGAGACACCTTTGGCTTCGGGAGACGCAAGGCAATTCCCAGCCATTACTGGTACGGGCTTGAAGACGGCAAGTAATTGATAGTTCGCCGTTCTATAAGGACCAGGCCCAAATTTGTTGTTACGTCACAAAAAAAAAACGATTCGGAAAAATCTTCTAGACTCTATTCCAGAATTGAACTAATTATAAAGGTAAGTTTGTACGGAACCCTTAGGGCGCGAGTCTGACTCGCACTTGCCCAGTTTTGTAGCACTAAAATTGCCATATATAGAAGTCATAATAGGTAGAGAAAATGAAATGATACCAGAGAGTTTCGTTTTCTTTAATTTTGAAGCGATGTCTCACTATATCGCGGTGTAACTCCCTTGTCAACCACCATGCTTCCACTACCTTTTCGTTCATATTCCTATCGCAGATGGAGATGAATGATATATCCATCCAGCAACTTTACTATAAAATATGAGACCTAAACTAGGACATACATTTCTTCCGAGAAAATTAAATAAGTGAATCACGTGGAAGCCGCTGATACCGCTAGGATTTAATGGAGGTAAATGAATTATCTACCTGCCTCCCACATCAGACAGCCAGCCAGTCCTTAATAAGTTTATCAATTATAATTTCTGAGGACTTAATTCGATTCTGTAATCTATATTTAGTGAAGTGGAAACACGAACAAGACATAACCTTTTAGGCTTGGGTGAGCTTTTTATATAGATATTGGATCCATTTTCCTATACTGACTGATTTTAATAAGAATTTCTTACAAGGAATTTTATGGATCTTTGGTTTATTCTACGATACATTTAAATAGTTTTGATCAGTTAATCCTTGTTAATTTGTCCTCCTTGCGATGCTGAGGGTCGTGACCTCCCTGCTTCATCATCTTCACTTGTATGATATTCCTCAATCTGTTTCTGTCTCTGGCGGTGTGAAGGGCATTGTATACCGTAGAGCCAAGAGCGGTGCGAATCTGGTCAGTTTAGTTTTTTCATGGTCATCTATTTTACTGGTCTCGACGAGCCTTTCGAGGTTGCCACCGACTTTCCTTGCAATGTGACCGAAGTATTGCAGAATCTTGCGAAGACACTCGGACGACAGTTTTGTTTATTTGTACCAACACACATATTTAAAAACCTTTTACTGTACCTTTTAATAATAGATATCTATGCCTTTTTTTGTTTGGTGGTAAATTATCAAATATCTTCTCTCGCTCTGGGTGGAGCGAGAGTATAAGACTTATACTGACTAAAACCCACCTGCAAATGCCTTTGCGCTACAGGGCCGCGGTAACTCTTCCGAACAATCCAATAACAAGCTGACATCTCTTCGTTATGCGAGTAGAACACAACACTCTAACGAGCCGGGTCTGGTCTTCATTGAACGGCAAGCTGCCCATTACTCGACGTCCGCAAACCCGCAAAGCTAACTGTTTGAGCGCTTCAGGCGAAAGATGGCGAATTATTTGAAATTCGACTGGTACACGGTGTGATTTGATAAGTCGCGGGAAAATATAGGTTAGAGGGCCTCGTCTCTTAAAATGAGGATTTGCACAATAACTGGTTAATCCTCGGCACAGCTCAGCACAGACGATGGCATAGTTTCCGGGCACAAACCAGGTATTGTGAAACAATCCCGGAGCCCAAGTAATATTTTTTTCATCCTCCCATCTCGAAAAGAGTATTTTTACTCTTCGATATCTGAGTGCAAGAGACGTTTTTATTCAAAAGAGGATAAAGTAAATGGAATTTAGAACATCGTGTGCACTAAGTTTGTGATTTCAAAACATCATTAAACATATTTACTTCTACCTCCATGATGCCAAATTTATCATACAACTTTTTTTAATTTGTTAAAAACTCCGACTCAGAACCTCCTTGGTGTACTTTTTTTTAATTTCCTTTGCGCGCGCCATTTTCTTTTCACGTCATTTAAAAACCTAACCTTTGTAAAAACCTTAGGTTGAAAACAAGAAACTTGAAAACAAGTGAAAAACCTTAAATGAGTGATTCTAGCTACGAAGAAGTTTATTTGACGCCAACGGAATTGAATGAAACTATTAATAATGCGCAAATGAGCATTCTCCAAGTTCCTCATATAATATTTATTTTTTGTGTACAATAAAGAACATATCTATTATTATCTATTTATCTATCAATCTTGCACGCATGCACGATCTGCGCGTGGAGATGCAACGCCGGGGTGAAACTGCGGGATCTCATGGTGGAATGGCGATAGCGACTATCGCAACCCAGTGCTGGGCACGCCATAATTATGGCGGTAAGTCTCCTTTTTGAGGAGTGACTGGAAAGGCAACACGACGTCCTTACCTTCCGCATGACGCAGGTCCTCACCGGACATGGTAAGTTCGGGAGGTTCCTGCGTCGGAATCGTGCAGGAGAAACGTCCGGGTGTCACCATTGTGTGGACCGCCCGGAGGACACGGTGGAGCATACGGTAGAGGTATACCCCGCCTGGGCAGAGCACCGCCGTGTCCTCGTGGGGGTGATCGGCGGCAGCGATCTGTCACGCCGGGGCTTGGTACAGGCCATGGTCCGGTTCGAGGAGGAGTGGCAGGCGGTCGCTCCTTCTGCGAAGCTAATGAGAAGTAATGCTAGCAAAGGAGGAGGCCGCACGTGCACGCTCGAGGCAATGGCCCCCGCGCCCCTGCCGCCGCGATTCCGATCTCTATTTCCAGCCAATGTAGGCGCAGGCTTGTGGACGGCGAGCTAACCATTGCCCATCGCCTGTCCGGACCGAGCCTAAGTCGTCGACGGCACGTAGTGTTCCATGCGTGCCTCAAGGAGATGTCAGCAGGTGTCATGTCAGGAGGGGCCAAGGGTTTGATTCTGAAAGAAAGACTCGGAACTGGTATGAAAGACAACGAAGGGACAGGAGTGGGTTTTTAGTCAGTAAAAGTCTGACACTATCTCTCGCTCCGCCCAAGAGCGCGGGATGACATTGGATGATGTTCCCACCGAAAAAAAAAATCTACTTAAAATACCAAGTTTTCCATAAGAGTTCATTTTCATCCATTTGTCTGACAGTTATCAACTCGAATTGTGGGTCTTATTTTATCGAAACATTGTTCAAAAGCTTAGATAGACTTTAGAAGTTGTGAGAAGGATAATGTTAACAAAAGGTAAGCAGTTCGGGGATTCTCCATTGATATAGAAAGGTACCTATATCTGAAGTCAAGGATAATACAAGTAATCGAAAAAAAAAACATATTATAGGTAACTGGAATAATGCATACTCAATTAGGAAATTAAGTTCCATTCGTAATCCAAGGGTTGAAATTTTACTTAAATGCACTTAAGTAGTTTTTTTTTTCAAACAAATTAGGTACCCTAATTGCAGGCGAATTGACGCACCATATTGGCAGTGCATCGTTATTGGTATCTACACAAGCAAACATGAACACGCGGGTGACATAATAAAAAAAAAAAAAGTGTGGCACTCGGGGGCTGCCGCGGTAAAGCTATTGCATAGCATTTTGTATCAACTTATGCAATTATAATTATTTATTTATTTTATTTATGCAGTAATTCTTTTTCTTTGATATTAATTCAAGTTACACTTTTTGAGCGTGGTGACCGATAAGAAAACAATTTTTTTTCTTTCTTGTTTACTTCATAAATTGCTACAAGTATGTTCAGTTGTTATCATAGAACATTACTATAATCTATTATAATACAAAAAGACTATTTTGTTTGACCGCGATTTGAACTCGAGGCACGATGATAACATAGGTAGAACGCTGTACCAATGCGCCACACAGGTCGTTAACGACTTTTCTAAAATAGGTGTTCGGTCTCTGTCGGCCTCCAAGCCACACCTGAGCGTGAGGTATATTTATCGTTATGGAATTTCTGGATTCGGTCCCCGCGCTCAAGGCCCGCGATAGAAGCTATGCAATAGCTTAAAAACATTTATCAAGAATTTATCCAAATAGATATTTTTTTATCCTAAAATACCTCTTGGTTATTTTAAGATAAAAAATTACGTATTTAAAAACTTAATGAAATTGATTCAGTAGCCGATTCTTTACCTACATGTTGTAAAAAATATTTTTTGTTAAGGTTTCAAAGATCACAAGCTACTAGTTATTATGACTTCCAATTGTTTAAACAGTCCATAATTTTTTATCAGCCCAAACCGTATTTAAATTAAACTATCCGAATAAAATGTAGTTGCGATGGCGAACAATCAATTTTGTTTTGTCGTACAAAAATAATAGTCGGTTCGACGCAGCCTTTTCCCTTGTGACATCTATCGAGGCCGCATCGTGTGTCACAATGGCGATAGACATCAGTTCCCGTCGCAACGTAATACTAAAGTGATTTTTATTACATTCGATTCGGTTGCTTTGTTCATATTCCAAACCCTTGTGTGACAATAAGTCTTGGAAAAGCATCAGTGTGGAAAATAGCATCAGATATTCGCACATTTCTTTACAAAATTGGATATATGACACAGTTATTAGGTTGCGAAATAATTTTCTAATGCCGTTCGGGTGTGGAATATGATGTTACGCTGTCTTTTGAGGTGTGAGCGTTTTGATGTAGTAGCTAATTCTCTTTTTGTGGAAAGACCTTTTTCAAGAGCTTTTTTTGCCTTCAAATGGGTTGCTTTTAAACAAAACAGAAGTATTCCAGTTATACAAGAAAATTTCTCGTCACTAATTTAACACATTAAGGTTCGCTCCCCTTAAAAAGGTGATGAATTCAGGTCAAAATTGGCAGCTGTGGTTGCACGTGTGAAGTTTATCAAAGGAATGCAAACAATTGCTCGCCAGTTTAATAAGGTTTCTCTAGACGGTAGGTGCATCAAAATGACCATACGGTGCATCGGCACGCGACCGCGCCGTCTGACACCTTGCACACGGCTTCAGGCTGTCATTACCGTGGCAGACTGTGCCTGATACGCCATATGAACTATGTTTTATCTAACAAAGTACAAAAATATCTAAGTACACGCAGTACAGTAGTTTTGGAATTATGTACTACATATAAAATTGTACTGAACCTCTTAATATATCGCCAAAGCGCGTGCCTAAGTCAGATACTCAGATTCCGTTAATTATTTTAAATAAGACATCTGCAACTTCAAAGCGTCGCTATACAAATGCTCATCCAAATCTATGGTGAGACAAGTAATGTCTGGGGTATAGTTTGAATGGAGGTATGTCTGAAAGTGGCAGCTGAACATAAAGGAATGGAGAACGGTGTGCCTCGAGATAGGCACTCTGTGCAGGCTTGTAATTTTAGATATCGAGCCTCCCCCATCACCCGAACCCCCACTCATCCCGCCTCCGCTGCGGATTAGAATGAAAATACAACGCTTTATTATCTTGCCTTTGACCGTATGTCTTACCTTCGCCGATCCACTGTTTCCCATCTCCTGTCCGCCAAAGGTGAGTGAATTGTTGATATTTTTTTTGTAATCTCCCCCTCCTTTGTATTCAATTATCTTTGTTGCCGAGAAGATCATCTATCTGAAATGTAAATTCGAATTTCACCCATACTCCTGAACGGCGGCAAAAGATTTTATTTAACTCAACACCCCGAAAAGTATGCGTTTTATAGGGATCCTCGAACGCGGTGGATTTTTATTAGAGACACGTTTTTACCGACAGTAGATCGTGCTACAGGCGACATTTATCTTGCGGGCTCGCGGCGGTGGCGGGGGTGTCTTTGTAAAACGTTTGCGGATGAAAGATTTTCCGTCTTTTATTATTTCACATGTAATTTATGACACTTCTAAGGTTCACGATTTCTTAGAATAAAGAGACTTTTCACTCATAAACGAACAATTTTATAGGCGACGTTACTTTTTCAACTTTTCAAATCGCACAAAAGTCTTTTTATATTATTTTTGTTCTGAAACGAAAGTGGCATCCGGATTTTATTCTATCTTATAAGTAGAAAACATCTCTGCGATTTAATGCAAGCGGAGTGCGGAGATCAAAGGGCCTTATGCATTATATTAAAGTTTTATTCGACGGCGGTGTGCGGCTGCCGGGCCCGGCAATTTCCTTTTCAATTACGCCTACTTGAAATAAAAATACAATTTTTATTTGGGTCCTGGTAATTAAAAAGGGATTCTGTAATGAAAAGGTATACCTCCAGTTCCGGGCGCTCCTCTCAATTTCACTTCCGTTTGTTTGTTCCACGGGGGCCACGCCTTTGGGGGCCAAGCAAAGGGTTGTCGTGCCGTGCGGTTCGGGGTGTGTTCTCAAACATTGCCTAAATCACAAACACATTAAGGAAATGTCTCTAATGATTGTCGCGTACATTTCTGACCACGTGCACTTAATTCCTGAAGGCGTTTCTAGTCGGTACACACTGAGTGACAACAAAGACAGAGCCGTATCAGACGGATGTGCGCCTGATTGCAAGCACGATGTCGACAGGATCCTACTTCCTGTGTCTCGCATACTAAACAATATAGTTACTGCTACGTATTCTTATACATAGATGCAGACAAGATGTTTCCCAACACTACTTCCGTCTATATCTGTTGAGGAAAACACTTATGACGGAAACTTATTTGCAATGTAGTTTCCACTTGTGCAACAGATTTTTTGTTCTACGAAGATTCACGAAAGTTACAACAAATACTAATATCTTTGGAAAAAAAAAACATCATAAATCGAAAAACTAAGTCGACCTCTTCAAAACATCCCTCTTCCTTACATTTATGTCAGCTTAGGTCTCAAGGAGCCGTTGAAATAAACTCATGAAACATAAATGCGGCCATGATAGCTTCATGTGACTGCCGGAGATAGTTCACTACACTCTTTAATGTTAATGTAATGTTTACGTAGAGGGTAATAATATAAGTATAACTCCCGGCTCCGGTCGGCAGCGTGCACTTTACCCTCTCCGGAGGAGATTAGCCATCTGAGCGGATTAAGCAAAGGTAGACCCATATAGTACAGTATTTAACTCGTTTATATGGCAAAAATATTCTGTAATTCTGAGAGGCGAAGTAGCTTTGAGAGACAACGCTTTGGGAATTAGAGAAGCGTATTCTACAAAAGTGATATGACATTTTGTCGTCTATTAAACCTCAAGGCGAAATTAATTCTGGGCACAACACACGGAAATGTTCCTAGGTATGCCTACTTCGTGTTACTTACCGTAAATTTGTGAGATTACCGGAGCTACATAAAAGCTCGCGTTAAGTTGAGCCATATTAAAGTTTAATTTAGAAATACAATGAAATACTCAGCGGGATCTTGAATTTTATGAAGAGATAATGTCCTCGAAACGCCAGCGACCCTCTTGAAATATTCTAAGAAATTTGCGATTCAAATACGCAAAGCCGTTTAAAACGCCTAACAAATTAAAGGCGGACTCGTTAAAGCAATAATTACTGATTACATTATGAAATAATACCTTGCGTAGATGTGAGAAATAATACCTCTCATAGATGTGGGAAATGACCTTTGTTTCGTTTGTATATTTATTAATTAAATCAAGCATATTATATCCGGATGGTTTTGTGAATGCTGAAAAGCAGTGAAGTGTGATGCTGCAGGTGAAACATTTATACAAAACTTCCAGTAGGTATTTGCAGTTGAAAAGAGTGTTGCCACGAGAGGTGAATGCAGGAATAACCCATGCTAGAATCAAAAGAACGAGTTTTCAGTAGTGAGTGAAGCAGGGCGTTCATGTTTTAATATTTTACCGAAAGCTTTGCGCTGAATCGCCGAATGCGCAAACAAAGCTGCTACCTTAATAACCGCGTCGCGGCACTACTGTATGCGGCTGAAAGCTCTCATAATCCGACCTCGCTGCTCACTGCTTGTCGAAAGAGAACGACTGAAGCATTTTAAAATCCGTTCCACCTTTTGATTAGCGTTGATAGAGATAAGTCTACTTGTCATCTTGGTCTCAGATATATTTTAGTTGAAAGTCTGTCGGGAAGAAAAATAAACAGGCGAAAGATTTAATCTGTGAGCGTTTCCCTGTCTGTTTAAATAGAAGTCACAGGAGACGGTGCGCGGCGTGTTATCGGTGCGGCGGCGGCGGCCGCGCGGTCTTACCTATTTGCTGAGGCGCAGCCACCGCCGCGCTCGCCCTAACTTCCCTTGTTTGCAAACTCGGATTGGATCTCGCGTTCTACTTTCCACAGGACATTCACAATCTAGTTTTATGACTTAAAATGTTAACGCCGCCACCCTAACTGGTTGATCATGAGTTCACGTCTTTTAATCATGATGTTGAACTCTTTAACGTTTGTTTTTTATTGTTTGTGCGTTCTGCGTCAATATTTTGGCTAAACTATTCGGTTTCTGTGATTTCAAAAGGTAAGTTCTGGGAGGTTCCTTATCCACAGATTGACGGGCGGAACGAGACCGGCGACGTCACAGTTGGAGTCCAATTCAACAATGGGATTCAAAAGACGTTTCCACGAGCTCAACGCCGCAATGAATTCATAAATGACTTTGACCAATTGATTTTAACACCACATTGTGCTCTCACAGAGAATGATGTGCGGTCTTTTTGTGTTTACCCTGTTCGATTTAACAAGAACCGACATTTGACCTGGCGTCTTTAATCAATGTCTCTGATACTACGCACGTAGCAGGTGAAAGTATTTTTGTAATGCATTTAGTTTTAACATTTTGTAACTATAAACTCAGTGTCAAACCTTCGCTTCTTCGTAAAGATTTATTTATACAAGATTCGTTAATGTAAACACTGAAAACATAAACACACGTATTTGTAGACATATGCTAGTGAACAAGTGCACGCGCAGCGGGTGATGTGAGGGCTAGAGTGAGAGGAGGGGCTGACGAGCCTTTGTTTAGAACATAAAATTATACGACACCAATAAATTCTTTGTTTACCCGATAAATGAACGTGTCCGTTCGTATGGGAGTGCGATCGACTCTGCGTGACTCGAGGATATGCATGTACCATCGTACACCTATAAAGATAAAAAACTATGTGACAGCAATAAACAATCCCCAGAAATAGAATAACAACTGATTCCACTACTAAAATTCCGTTCTAAAGTACAATTTGTTATTTTAGATCGCTATCTTAATGAGAGACGTTTTGAGAATAAATCTCCTAAATAAACAAGTATTGTCAAAACACTCGACTCCACAAAAGTTTAAACGAAGAAATGTCAACTCTTTCTGAGATAATGCCATTATCTGGTTTACCTGAGGAGAGCTCGGGGCAACAATGGCGACGTCGGCAGATGTCTCCGCAAAACAAACTTCACAACAGTCCTAAATCATCGCGGGAGATAAAAAATGTAGGATTAATTATACCACATAGAGTCGCGGTGCGACAGTGCGACAATAAATCGTCATCATTGACGTGAATCGGTGTACAAAATGTTAATGCCGCGTATTATGCCGTGACTACAATGACGCATTGTGCGACGTTTCGGGTTCGCGTCCGATGCACCAACTTTCAAACGTCATGTTGTTTGTAATTTTTTTTTTACTCCGATGCACCCTAAAGTGCCAGCTTCAATATCCTTGATGTGGATTCATTCACTTTTGAAACTGTTAAATCGTAACGTGTTGTATCGCTTGTTACTAGATTGTTATCTACGGTTTATAGACAGACAATATTATTGCAAAAAAAAAAAAACATATGAAAAGGAGAGCTCCACCGAGCTGCGGGATTGTTTGAAAGAGTTACCACGGTCATGGAACGAAAAGGGCAATTGAAGGAATACGGTGGATTTTAGTCAGCAAAAGTCAGACACTCCCTCTCGATACACCCAGAGCGAGAGAAATAATTTAATGATTTTCCACCAAAAAAAAGAGATTCACCTCATTCTCTACGTAACTTGTTTTTTTTTGTACTGAAATTATTGGCCAATAACAAGAAGTCATTATAGGCAGAGAAATGGAAATCCTACTATCTCACTAATATTATAAAGGCGAAAGTTTGTGAGTGTGTGTATGTTTGTTATTTCTTCACGGTTGAACGGATGAACGGATTTCTATGAACGTGGTACACGGGTAGTTAGGCCACGTCTTGGAATAGCACGTAGGACACTTATCCCAGGAGTATGATTCTTTGGGATAATATTCAACAATCACTCGGGCAAAGCCGCTGGCGGCAGCTAGTGGTCCCATGGATTCCTATGTCTAGTAATAGGTTAACCTGAGCAACGACAGCAAGGCACACGTCAAGGCAGGCCTATCGCACACTAAAACCAGCAAACATACTACGGCAGCATGGGACGGCAACGATAACTCAGGAGCCACTGTTATCATAAAACTAACATTTGTCGCATGATAAATAAGAAAACTTGGTATATATTCTGGTTTGAATTTATTTCTGTGATATCTATTATTTGGTTTTACAGTCTGCTAGCGCTATTTATTCATCGATCGTCGAAGATTTGTACAATGTTTGTGGCGGTTTCCGGGCGTTTGTCCGACTACCTGGGAATAGATAAGTTGCAATACATTTTCGAGCGGATTACGAATCGTCCTTGAGTCTTCTTTATCCTTTAAAGGAACCGATATTGTTGCTTATGCACGGCCGCTCCGCGAGCCCGAGTCTCGAGTCGGAGTCCCGGCCTCTTTCTTAAGAAGGATTCCAGAATATTTGATTATGCGACATCCTTATCTGGCTTTCAAGAGCTATTAACATTCTCTCTCTCTCCGATGGAAGAACCGCTTACAAATTTATTGTTACTAACTTTATTTGTTCATGCATTCATCGATGAAATTTAGCATACAATAACACACTTTTTGTGCAATCTTTTAAATTCAATGTCAGGTAGGAAATGTTTCGTATCTTATGTCAGATGTATTTGATTCGATTCATACAGTAGAAACAATATCTATTGTTTGCCAATATCAATCCGATCAAGATTTATTCAGAGTACGGATACAATATTTAGATTCTCCGTTTCTTTCTGTTTCATTACAGGTTGCCAGGGGCTCCGAGTTACGGTCGTGTTATTATATTAGTTGAACTCGAGCATGTTCACAGATGTCGCCATGTTTGCAACGGATAACTATTACGTTGTTGCCTTCGGGCGACGTACGAAAACATACGAATAATCGTGGTATAATAGCACAGCTGTTCGGCAGTACCGAGATATTCGCTTCATCCCCATAAATACGCCGCGAAAAACACAAAAGGATTTGTCTCGTTAATTCACGTGTATTATTTACGATTCGTTTCACCTCTTTAGCAGCGAGATGATAAGATCGAGTTACGATACACCCAATATTGTCTCATATTTCCATTGTTGAGAGGATAATCGTAAAAACTCTTCAGCCCTCAATTGTTTGGAAAGTGGGCGACCATATTAGGTAGGTACATGAATCGTGAATTTGATCTTAGATGTTTTTTGTTACAAATAACTTGGTTAAATCAAATCTAACAGTCCTGAGACAACAAGTAAGGTTCTAGTAATATAAATTGGGGCGCAAATAACAGTAATTGTCTACAACTAACTGTTATTTGAAAGGTCGCTTAATCACTCAAGGGCACGGAGACAGTTCAAACACAAATATTAATTAATGCGGCTATTCCGGCTTACCTAATTCGAGAAGTTCCCCGTATCTGAATAAACAATTAAACTAGCAGAAGTGTCGGGAGCGGGCAGGGGCGCGGGTCCGGGTCCGGCGAAACTACCGACTCTCTATCTAAACGTTGATATCAATGGTACAGTTCATTAAGCACCACGATTCTGACCAATAAAAATAAACCAAGATCGGAAACATACCAGAAATATTTAACACTATAAATCTAATTGGAATATTGGTGGCTATCGTGTTTCTTTTAATGTATCAAAGCTCTCTACGAGACTACTTTATAGTTTGTCATCTATTATACTAAAATATGGAAGTAAACAGATGTTCCACAACCCATGCCGCAATCAGCCATCAAAAATTACATAATATGCACATTTATATGCCGTAAGGGATAGTTGATAAATGCATTCGATCTATGTCACGCAAATGAGAATGTGCATTGACTAAATGTAAATAAATAACAATCAGGCAGTCGGGAAGAGAAGCTAACGAACGAAAATAACTAGGAAGTATGAAACATAAATGAACTATAACATGGAATAAACTTCATAGAATTGACTTTGCCTCATGTTAAACTAAATAAATATGAAATACAGTTAAAGGAGTGATTTGAACCATCAGCTTAGTTAGGAATACATTCTTTAATTTTAACGAAATAATATATTGAAAGTTCAAATATCAAAAATCCGTCATGGCTATAACGTAACAGTGTGGTGTTCGAAACAGGAGCAAGCGTGTGCCTGACGAACCGTGCAAAATGATAATTAAGAGAAACCGCTCAGTCATCGTTAATACGATAGCCGCCCATGTAAATTACAACGGGCAACGCGCTGTTTATAACAATGGCCGCACTCGATGGCTTTCATTAAAATTTAAACAATGAAAATGCAAAAACCACTATCATCTTGTGAACCTAAATTCGTGACCTTTTATAACTGTATCTGAAGTAAACTTTTGACATTTAGGTACTCTCCATTTTATTCAGAATCTTTAACACAAAACCTAAGATTACGAACGTAGTATTGAGTGCGCCTTTTCAAAACTTATATTTCCCTTTCAAAGACGTTTATAATGTGTGAAATATTTGAGAGGTAGGAGTCTTTTTAAAAACCTTTTCATGTCTTTTAGAAAATGCGAGGTTGACAGAGGCAGGCGATGTTGATGACTGGCATTGCGTTGCAGTGGGAATGCGGTGTCGGCGGAGGGTGCTCCATCCATTGAGCACAAGTACTGAGGTAATGTTCGGCGCAAAGGGTCGCGCTCATGAGCTCATCGCGGTTTATCCACACACTATTCAACTCAAATTTTGCAGAATAATATGTTCACACTTTATTTGCTCGCAGTTTTCATCAGCCTTATTTATGCCAGTACGCCATCTAATAATTTTACTTTGTTAATGTACCTTGTTCTTAATAGGAGCTTGAGATTAATTTGATTTCTAATTTAGCGTTTACTTGGGTTGTAATTTTTTTTCTTAATAAAATATTTTCTTGATATTCAGTATTTTAATATTTCTAAAAGAAAGGAAAGTTTTCCCTCTCCATGTGCTTAACAGTGTAAGGTATAGGAATTGATGTTCCATATTTTTCAATATTGGGTTGCGAGTGTTTTCTCAGGGCTGTGTTCTGAGTGCAGTGAGAACATGACACTGTAAGGTTGTGAGGGCGCGCCTAGTGGCGGTGGAGTGTCATTCCGCTAACACATTGTCTAGCGTCATTGTCTGCCACGGCTCTCGTTACAGCGACGTTCAACTTTTTATTTACGCCCAAGTGCACTCTGCCTCTGTCGCGTCGAGAGCTGAATTAAGGTTCTCGGCGTTGATATGGGATCATTCAACCCGAGAATATCGAATTACGCGCGTACTGGGCGCTTTGTTGCTTACTTGCACGTGATATTCCTTTTGTACAGAAAAGTCGCTGCATACTCTGTACGTTGTTTTACAAGTTCTGATGTACAATCGGCGCTCTTGTAATTCATTCCTCTAATAAGCTCACGAATAAGCTCTGTTTTACTTTTTTTCACCCAACAATGTTGTTCGACGGGTAGAATGAACAGACGGTGTCTCTCGTATGTTCTAATTACCTATATTCTGGTCGGTTTGAATACGAGCTTTTTCGGGATGCTAATAATGTTAGCCGATTTTGGACTCTAATATTGCCAAATAGTCACGTATCTCGAAGTTAGTCGTTACACTTTTCAAATGAATACCTTTGTATTTCTGTTTTGAGTTTATAACTTTCCAGAGAAAATCAAAGATCTAAATTCAATATTTTGCATTTCAATTCTAACCCATCAAAAGTGGAAAAAAATAACAAGAAAATGCTTGGGAAATTCGTAGATTTTTAATTTATTTTTTCTACGTGAACACACAGAGTGAATAGTGGACTTATTACGCGACCGGCAGCGGAAATTGAATCTAGAGCTACGCACTTTCCGGTTGGCGCCGCGCTTCCGATTCGCTTGCTCCCCGCCGGTCGCGCCAACCGCCCCTCGTGTTACCTTTTATTGTAAGTTTTAACTTGTTTATAGCACAACCTGCTGTCCCTACAGTACAGAAAAATATACATACAATAACAATATCATGAAAAGGAATTTTCTTTGTGTTTATGTCCATATTAAATGTACGTAACCTGATATATACGAGTGACTCTAGCGACAGAAAAAGTTATTAAAGTGAAACATTGCTATAACATCAAGTTCGGCAAATAGCGAATATTGGTGTGAGCGATATGAGAATATTTATTTATTTATTTAGGTTAACCAACAATTGTTTACACATAAACATTTCATACTTAATGAATAGGGTAACATTACCAAGTGTAACAATTAATTAAAGCTTAACACCACATGCACAAAAAAAAAACGGCTTCACATATCATATTTATAATATCTATAATATATGAGAATGAATAGATTGAATAGAAATGAATATATGAGATCTTCTCCATAAATATCTACGCTTTGAAATGTGCAATCAGTTTCTTTTTTCTTACTGACCACTTTCCTATCTATTCAAAAGTGTCTGTAAATGGTTTGTTTATATACAAATGCATTGATTTGAGAAATACAGGGAAGGTCCCTGTATCTATTCGGCAATCTGGGCATAAAGAACCAAAAGACGATGAAAACATTAAAAAAAATAAATAAATGGAAAGCTTTAACTCTATGTTTTTCTTTGTCTTATTTGTTTAAATATTATTTTGTATATTTTATTACATCTTTCATCTAGCCATACTTGTATGTGCATGTTATGGTCTCCTTACTGAAAGCGCACACGTTGAAGATGCTTTTTTAAGTACAATTGTGACTTACATTACAACTGTGTAACCTTTAAATAAATAAAAAATAATAAAGAAAACTATCTTTAAAAGTTTGCAAATTGGTAATTCATGCAAATAACATTCTATGAAGCTTGTTACTGCAGTGCAGACGGGTTTGCTTGGCTAGACGTTAAATAGTCTCAACCACTGGGAACCAAGTGACTCAGGGTCACAAGTTATAACATAAAATAGACGCACTGCATACCATTCACTTATTAGATGGCAACTAGAAGCATGGTCGTTAGCGGTTGATCTCTCTGACCCAAGTGTTCCGTTAGACATAAGTATGAACCTTTATGTTTTTGCTTGCATACATTAAGTATACTGTCTCCAACAGTTCTTACGTCAGAAACTAGCATAATTTTGTCATGAATACAAAATTATGTTGACAGTTGTTTGTACGAGTATACGGACGGAGCGCCAAAACATCAATGGTAATACAAGAATTCGTATTTCACGAACGCAATTATATAAATTGATTAATAACATATTAATTTTTAATTTGTCATTTATAATAAATAAACGTGGAGCGCCGGTCATTGTTTGGCATCTGGCGAGCCAAAACGATCGCGTAAATGCACGCCATTTCACAAATTGAGATCATACATCATTCAATATACATTCAATTTGATACGAACAATGTTTTCAGAAGCATATTTATCTCGGCGGCAAATTAAAGCTTATGCATGCATTCATATAGGATGAAAATGCTCACATCCGTACATGCATATGTATTACGATATCCTATAATCTATCGAATATTATGATCTTATTGCAATATAACTATCATCATCATTTCAGCCGAAAGACGTCCACTGCTGGACATAGGCCTTCCCCAAGTGTCGCCACAATGAACGGTCTTGTGCGTCTCGCATCCATCGGACTCCCGCAACCGTTACCAAGTCATCGGTCAACCTTGTAGGAGGCCTTCCAATGCTACGTCTTTCGGTACGTGGTTGCTATTCCAGAACCTTTCGGCCCCAACGGCCATCCGTTCTGCGAGCAATGTGCCCTGCCCATTGCCACTTAAGTTTGGTGATTCTTCGTGCTATGTCGGTAACCTTGGTTCTCCTGCGGATATCCTCATTCCTGATTCGATCACGCAACAACAATCACGCAATAACAATATAACTATATTATTCTATAATTCAGTGTATTCTCCTCATTCTTCTTTTGGTACTTCATACCCATTACGAATAACTATTCCTTAAAAGAAAAGTGCTGATGTTTGCTATTTTTTTTAGTTTGTGTTTCATCCAATGACTTCTCTCGCTTTGAGGTGGAACGACGGGGCATGTCAGACTTTTACTAAATAAAAACCATCGAGTTCCTTAAGTTGCTGTTTGTAGGGCCACGGTAATCCCTCAGGGTCATGAGAGACCATGGTCACCCAAAGCAGAACTGGTGACGAACAGTCATCGCAGAGGCGAAGAACATGGGGTCTTCCCTGGAGCGAAATGAAGCGTGAAGCTCAAAGTTAAGACTAAACGGGATGGCGGCGAACTGTGGACGCCTTCTGCCCCATCTAGGGGACACAGGAACTTAAGTCAAAGCAATGACTGTTGGGTTGACGACAAATACATACATATGTATGGAAGATGTAGCGTCGACCCCTACTAAGTCGGGATGAAGATAAGTACGTAGGTAAATAATTAGTAGTTCGTGGCTAAAATAATAACAGCCGCACGGGTACATCTCCAAGGTTAAGCAACGCTTTTCGTGGTTGGTCTGCGGATGAGTGACATTTGATATTCCGAAATTCCTCCGTACCTCAAAAAGCACGATATCATTTGTAGATTTTTGACAGTGTCGTTACGGATAGTCAGAAGTCAGAACATCTAACACCAGTCTTGCCAAGGCTATTGTAGTACCCAGTTACTGGGTTATGGAGATCAGAAAGGCAGTCACTCCATGTAAAGTAGTGGCATTCAGCTGCATCGGGTAAGACAGAAAGCCGACCCTTTATTTGGGAAAAAGCTAGGCAGATTATGATTCTGTGGTTCTGATTGATAGAAAATTAATCTGAAGTGTGAATAGGCTTTTAATAAACTAGAGCGCTTCATCATCAACGATTGCTTACCATCAGGTGAGATCGCAGTCAAGTACTAGTTTATATTTATAAAAAAAAGATTTAATAAATCTATACCGATATTGTATTCGTCAAATCAGAACCTCAGTGTTACCTACCTAATAAAAAATTCCATTGCTATGATGTCCTGAGGATATCATAACCACCGATAGGGACTCACATCGTCTTAATAATTAAGTGATTAAGATGCACTGTTGTGGCTTTGAGCAGCGCTCAACGATTAATTATTTGGTGTTGTTGCATAATGTTAGCTCGTAGTGTTTCCGATATCCATTAGTAGATAAACACACTTGGACATATCTTCTTACATTATCTATCTATATGGCACCTGTATTGTAGATATTATTTAAAAATATAGGCTGCGGGATTGTTCGAAATATGTACATCTTTCGGCGAACGCAATGGGCAGCAGAAGGATATAGGGCGCGAGATCGGGCGCGAGATATTTGCAAACCTTCCTTATTTTGAGAAAAAAAAAATTGTTTACAATTTAGTAAATCCTGCAAATAGGTTGATTTAGCTGTTTTTGAGAGATATGAACAATTTTTTTTTCTCGAAATTAAGGGTAGGTTTGAAGATAGGTAATAGGAAAGATAGGTTGAAAGATAGGTCAACTGTTGGCACGGCTATATACGCTCTTAATTATTATTTTTTGTGTAATTGTTCAGTGCGGTGTATTTTTAGACATTTTGGAAACTGTAAGTGGCTTTTTGGTGTTTCTTAAGGACTCTCCTCTTAAACGCAAAGCGACATCGATTTAATGGGCTAATTAGATTAGGTAGAAAGAAAGGTAATGTTCTAATATTGTACAGCACAAAAGCTCAAGAGGCAAAACAATCATTCAAATTGTATATATCAAAGAGGATGATACCTGCTGAAACTGTACAGTTATATTTTTTCAATTAAAACCGTTTCTGTAATACATATTCACTCGATACAAAAAAAGAGGCAAGATTATGTAAAAAGGTATACCTATTTAATTCTAAGAGAAAACTGACTATTTGCGACTTCACCCTTTACACAACATACCAACTAACACGTTTAGATTAGTGATCATGTCACATTAGATGCATTATGCAGCGAGCTAATGCCTGATACTTGAATATTAGATGAGGATTATGACTGTCACATGTCCATTAGAAGTTGCTTTTGCTTTGATGTAAGTTCGTTAGCGTGGACCTATTTCTAGAACATAATATTTAAAGAGAAAATGTTGGGCTACGGGATTATTCGAAAGAGTTACTGCGGCCCTGAAACACAAAGGACAACTGAAGGAAGACAAGTGAGTTTTGGTTATTTGATCTACATAAGTCGTGGGCAGATCTTAGAATTGATCCCTTCATGATAAAACCTACTTAAACTAGCCAAATCGTTTAAATGTTAACGTTTGATGATATGTCAATCCAAGTTTGGCCACATCATTAATGTAGGATTTTTATGATAATAAAAGGTCTAAAGAAAGTAGGCACGTATGTATTGCTCTTGTAAGAACAAGCTTAAAACTTAAATTAAAAACTGTATTCAAATAAAAAGCCAATTGCAATTAGAAGGAATATTTTCAACAGTGCAAAAATCTTATTCTTTACTAATAAAAATACTTATTGGACACCAAATATTAATGGATTTTTTACAATTATGAAGGGACTTGGGGCACTCCGACTCGAATGGGTTAGGTTAGAAGGGGAAGGTGGGGTTTAGTGAGCGAGCGACGCGAGCAGGGCAATCGGCGGCAATGATCTCTCGCGCCGGGCCTTGGTACAGGCCATGGTCCAAAGCGAGGTGGAGTGGCATGGGTAGCTCGCCGTCCGACCGTCCGGTAACCGTCCGGACCGAGTCACCCACGGCGTGTAGTGTTCCCCGCACCGCCGCACGCCTCAAGGAGATGTCAGCAAACCGTAGGGCCCAGCAAGGTCGAAGCCTACTGGGGCCATGGGTTCACTTCTGAAAGGAAAACCCGGTCCTGGAATGTAAGGCAACGAAGGAAAATAGGAGTGGGTTTAGTCAGTAAAAGCCTGACACGCCTTCCTGCTCCACCCAAGGGCGGGAGATGTCGTTAGATGATTTCCCACCTAAAAAAAAAAGATTTTTTCGTGGTTATTTTTTTAAACCATCTAGAAGTGCATATTTTAGTACATAATTAATGTTTTTGATGGAACAAAAGCATATTTTGTAGTAAAAAATAGGAATACGTTGAGTAACAGTGGACTCTACTGGTGGACAACGTAACTGTTTTACGATATGATCTGCTATGTTTAACCATATCATGAAATAATCATGTATTTAGTTGAAATAGCAAGATTTCATGTATCATGAAATGATCAATTCTCTGACCACAATATATCACCTCAAAAAAGAGAGAAAATATTGACTACATTTTGTATTTACTAGTGTTAAAGTAGCTTTATTTTATTATGATACAAAAAGAACTAGTACTATATTTAGTATTAAGTAATAAATAGAATAGAATAGTATTTCAGACGTTATGGAAATAAAATGTCATCATAGCTGTGTTGACGTCAGGGATATCCGGCGGTACAGTGAAGTCATTCAACATATTGTGGCTATTTTAGCAATCCTTATTCGAACTACCAATTCTACCTATACTCAGCAATTTATCACTAATAAAATATTTCCGATGCCGGTTTCTGGACGTAGCTGGAAATCGACAATTTCTCGGAAATCGAGGCAATGTGCTCTGTCCGGCCACTATACTGTTTAAGAGTGAAGCTTCCGAGTGCGAGGGAAAGTGGCGATGTTGGCACTCCGCCAGAACCGCGCGTCCGTCAAAAAGCTCACCAATTTATTAATTCCACCTAATTTGTGCAATATATATAGCAACACACGACGATTATTAACATTTTTGTCATCAGAAGGATTAAGGATAACCAATTAATTCGTGAAATAGACTGACATATTTATTTGACGGGCAATAAATATGTAAACGTTTTATAACGAATGTTGGATTCTACGAAAAGCTGTAGTTTATGACCCGACTAATTATCAAGAATGATAGTTTATTATGGTCTATGTCGTTTAATTTTATAACACATATTGAACACAAATATATTTGTTCACAAGTGTCGTATGATCAGCAACATCGAGGAAAACTTTTGATGGTAAAATTCTTAATTACGTTTAAAAATTGGTAGACACGTTCCTGAATTTCGATTTCCATTGGTGCTTTAATTTAAATTCAAAGCATACAGCGATGTGTCGCTGAGTCAACAGAATATGTTTGTTTGTCGAGGTCGCGCCGAGGACTGTCAACACGCGTCCAATGTGCCGTGCTCACTTACTCGAGCCGCGAGCGGGAGCACGTGCCACGAGGTGACTAGTTGACTACCCACTTACTTTGCGCGCATCATATCAACACTCGCAGTGCAACACCACTAAACCAAAACATTAAAAGCACACTCGTTGCTCGCTCAACAGTCAACTTCATTACTCTAGACAGGTCACTCCAGCAAAGAGTAATAACTTAAAAACAATACCTATCGTTCTTCTCTTTATTTAGATACAAATTGATAATAAAATTTACCAAATGGAATAAGTAATGAAACTTTACATTTCAAACAATTTGAACAGGTAAATTAGGTTTTTGGTTGAATGCTCCAATATTTGAAAGGCAAAGGCTATTTAATTTAAAGTTGAAACATTCTCAATTTATAGTTGCATAATTAAAGGCAGAAGTAGAAAACGTCGTTGTTGGTGACAGTTGTCTGTGTTTGCGTGACAACATAACAGATTTCCAATCAGAGTCAACGGCGCGAAAGAGATTCTAATAACATTCAAAACTCGTCCCGCGGGAGTCGGTGTCAGTTTAATTACAGCACCGCGGCGGGACACGCCGTCTCTGTCGGCATCACAGCGGATTTTTTTCAGGGGGACAAAGGACGATTAAAAAAGTTCGTAATGAAAGTCCTCCGCCAGAAGCAAAGGGGTGAGATTCTACTGAAAATATCCGCAGTTTCATGTAGGTATTCACTACACTTATGTTTTATAATAAGCAGGTAATAATTCAAGTTGAACATAAACAGTCTTTAAATAGCCAGCTTTCCGATACTGTTTTGTACGGATTGTCTGGTGCATTTGGTGAGAAACATGATTCAACATTATGCCGGTCGTACAATGCACGGCAAAGGCAGTTCAGGACATTTTGACAACCGTAGGTAGAGCACAATAGAGGCGCGCTTCGGGCGTCTCTCCTGAAAAGGTAAATATATCGACGCGTAGCATAGAATGCCAGCTTAACTAGCTGTTACGAGAGGAGCTTTCCGCGGCGGCGTCTCTCCGCCTGTCACAAAGTTACCGACTCTATTCTCCGATTAACTCTGTTCTGACATATAAAGAGGAAAACTGTTCAGATACACCCCATCCGGATAAATGAATTGATTGTTTTTTCTCTCTTTACCAGCGACAATAGCGGTGCTACATTTTTTATTTGTTTCACATTTAATACCTTACCTATCTACTATGACATTTCAAATAGGTCATCGTATGATTCTTTTTGCATTCTTTCAGTAAGCCGGGTGAATACAAAACTGCGCAGGTATGCTGCCGATGTGTGATATTTTTCATTCGAACTCAGCTTCGTTAAAATCATACCGGTATTTTGTAAGCTTGTTAGTTAACTTTTTGCGCATTGCAATTCGTAATTCAAGATCAAAGAGACTCACAGTGATATATCGGCATAAATTTAGATAATGTTCATAACTGCGGAGTTTCGAGCCCGATGTTATCATTGATATACTTACGCTGGGTAAAATAAAACATGCCTCTGAAACTGAGTACCTGTAACAAAAACAGAATTTTAAAATGATAAAAGTGTTTAAAATTTAACGACGTAGGTGCTTACGGTTTTTTCAGGCGATCATTAACATAATTTGAGCGGCGTAGATGTGGATGGTGACCCGAGCCCTGAGCCCCGACACACGCAGAAGGTAATGGTGTTTCGAGTATAACAAAATGGGCGCGTAACGCTAAAACGCCGCCCTCGAGGGCGCTTTGTGTGCTGCAGGAAGAGAAATAGATAACAGGTGAGGATGCCGGCGCGGAATTGATGCCGTTATTTGAAAAACGCCCTGATAAGTCCCCTCCGGTCCCAAATAAAGGTTGAATTTTCAAGCTACGGATAAAGGTTTCAAAAATGTTCACCTTCATTTAAAGTTACGCGAGCGTTGATTAGAATTCTCTTTATTCATTCGAATGCCCGTATAAAGTTGATTTTCAAACGGATACGGAGGTCTCTTAGGTGCTAATTCTTGAATATTTCAAGGGACATTTTAATTATTCTACGTAATGTCGGAATATATTTTTATTCAACGGTGGCTTTCACATAGCCGTGCTCGGCGCAGGCTATCGGTGTATTTTCGGATGCCTAATTATCGGCTGTGCCGGTTAACTGGAGCGTGGAGCACAAATATTTACCGTCATTTGAATGCAATGTGGAGAGCGTCGTCGTGAATAGTTTCCACAGCCACTGCAGCGTTGTACGTCCATACAAACTTCAACGTTGCTGACAGTGTTTACACTACATGGTAATACGCCACTAAATTGATATTGGAAAACGACGAAAGATTGTCTATAGGTGTATACTTTAAGTATAGTTTTCGTGATGACAGCAACTATCTTTTATAACTTATTGTAATCTAATCCATAGCCATTCTGCTAAAAACTCTCTGAACATTTTCCAGTTACATAGCTCGATAATTCGCAGAAAATGATGACAGCTTATTACCGGATCGAATAGACTTGGTTTCTCTTGTAATATAATATTTATAGATATGAAACTTAATAATCTAGTCCCCATAATTCTGCGTTGCACTTCAAGATTATATTCAAATGCAAATGTTAAAAGCAACATAATTTAAGGAAAAATGCCTGTGGCTGACTTAGGTATAAGTAATATATTAGTGAGTGCATAATGCACGAAATGTATGCGCCGACGCAAAGTTTATTCCTTTCTTGGTGAAGGTGCGTGGGCAGGGAAGCCTCACAAGGATCGTGGTTCACGTCACACTTGGATAAGATATTTTAACCATCCGTTTGTATGGCTTTGAGATTTGGAGTTTGAAAACATAACCCTGCTTCTGGCACAGTCGGGTAAAAAGTAGAGCACATGTTGTGCTCGCTCATGTCTGAACGTTTGATCTCGATTTAAGTGAATGTTCTGTTCTCAGAAATTTATTTAGAAATTATTTGAAGCTTGTTGATTTAAGTCTCTATGGATGAATTCTCAAAAAAATAATCAACTTAGGGTCTTTATATTTGAAATATATATTATATTTTTATTTTTTTATTTTACTAAGAAAATTGTGGAAAGGTCTGCAAAATAGGTGCTTTTATTTTTTAATGACAGACTTGGGTGAAACCGCCTACGAGACTGTTACTATGTCACCACGGAAAAAATAATCCAAGTGAGCATTCAAAAGTAAATGTCAAAACCAAAAAAAAAGAAAATCTGAAGAATGTTAAGAATACAAAAAATCCCTAGTCGCAAACTTCAAATCAAAAGCAAATAGTTTCCCATAGATTTTAGAAAAGATCAACCATTTTGATAAGAGTGCCTATAACGGAACGGAACTCGCCTGGAGCGTTCGGCTTTCATTGCACTATACGTGCCATTTCCTTCTGTTGGGAAACAACTAAAGAACTATAAAAGTCCCTTAGATACGAAACACATTTATTGAGATGGGAACATTATGCAGAAACATTTAAGTATGGAGGTCTTGGAGATAGTGTCAGACTTTTACTGACTAAAAACCCACTCCTGGAGGTCTTAGATAAAGGGTCCTTATGGCTTGTGATAATTATACGATGATAGTTCAAATAATATTGGTGGAAATTCTAAAAAAAACAAGCAACGGCTATGTCTAGATTTGACATATTTATATTCATAACCAAAAGTGACATTCTATCAGCTATAAATATGGTTAAAAAGTTCAAAACTATTTGTCAAAAGTGTGTAACGACATCTATGGCTTAACATAAGAACTAATCCTACATCGTGCAATTATAGTTCTCCGCGCGATTTGAACATATAGAACAGCCCGAAATCATCTATCGGGCAGTTGCCCACCAGACATAACACCCGTCTGGTCGGAGGATCCTCCCTTTTCAACGGAGGTTTGCGAGACTTTACTCTCTGTTCCGCATATCTCCAAAAGTGCTACCAAAATATAATAAAAAAAATATGACGTGCTCAATACGAAACATTATGGGCTTTAGATAATTGTCATCGCTTTGTTTAGAGCCCCAAGAAGGATCTTATAATACACCCTAAGATAGATGTCAGAACATAATCACTATCTCAAACAACGCCAATGCCTCCTTCAGATCACTTGCCTTCGCGCTTGAACGTGGCACTCCTACGCAGTCACGACGCGACACCGTCTCAGTCGCACGCCGTACGCAAACGACAAATGACACGGACGTTCCAAGAACAAACTACCGGAGTTATCTGATACAGCCACTTCGTGACAGCCTCCTCCGGCAATTCACTTCAACCCAGTAATGCTTTGGTAAGGCTAGTACGAGACTTGTATCGAACGAGGCTTTTTATCAAGAGCGTATAATTTATAGTTGAAGCTTTTTCTTTTGTCTTTGACACTGATAGGTTCTGGAATCCAACTTTGAATACTCTAAAAGTAAGAAAAATGGAGTTGTAAATCCATCACATGTCTTATTGCGAAAAAGGCCAGACTAGATCAGTTTAGCCGATGAATGCGATCGTCGTGTCAATTTAAAACAGGAGGTTTTAAGTTATGAAATATGATTTGAACTTAATACAAAAGTAACTTAGCTAAATTAACTTTTAAGTTTATATATCTAAAACAAGACTACATTTAGTTTAGGCACAGAAGATGTAACACGTTCAACGATGATAAAATTCCTCTGTGTAGTGACATTAGTTAACCTTAATACGTATGTCGCACAGGATTTTATCAATCTACCGTAAGCCAAAAATAAGCATGACTGTTATGTTCAAGAATGTGGATGTAGAATACAAATAATCGTGTCTTGAAATCGCAAAAAGACTTGTAAGTAACTTAATCGTCTATCATTTTTTGTGTTGAAGTTATGCCAAAAAATAACGAAAAAATTGTTAGGTATCCCGTTAAAAACTAAGGCGAAATAATTACACTGGCCGTAAAAAAATATTGGATAGCAAAAAGTAAACTTTCAAGGTAAATTATATACAGGGCACTGTTGCTTGATAATAAGGTAGCAAGTCAGTATCAGTTAGAAACTGAATACGTGACAAAGTTCCAATTTCGGATCTCAATGTTTCACGCGATAAAATCTATCCAAACAAAATTTAGACAAAAATGAGTCAATGTTTGTCAAGTTGACCCTTTCAAGTTTTGGGTAACACGCACTTTTAGGCCTGGTATTGATCCTTGTGTAAATGTTAAAAAAATGCTTAAAGAATGCACGATTCGTATTTTTGGCTAGCGAGAGATATCCACTACATGATAGGTTGGGCACGCCATAATTATGGCGATAAGTCCCGTCTTTGAGGAGTGGCTGGAAAGGCAACACGGCGTCCTTACCTTCCGCATGACGCAGGTCCTCACCGGACATGGTAAGTTCGGGAGGTTCCTGCACCGGATTCGTGCGGAAGAAACGCCCGGGTGTCACCATTGTGTGGACCGCCCGGAGGACACGGTGGAGCACACGTTGGAGGTGTGCCCCGCTTGGGTAGAGCAACGCCGTGTCCTCGTGGGGGCGATCGGCGGCGGCGATCTCTCGCGCCGGGCTTTGGTACAGGCCATGGTCCGGAGCGAGGAGGAGTGGCAGGCGGTTGCCTCCTTCTGCGAAGCAGTAATGCTAGCAAAGGAGGCGGCCGATCGCGTGAGGCAACGGTCCTCACGCCCCAATCGCCGCCGGGATTCCGATCCCGATTTCCGGCCATCGTAGGCGCAGGCTTGCGGACGACGAGAAATGGGTGGCTCGCCGTCCGACCGTCCGGTAACCGTCCGGACCGAGCCCAAGTCGTCGACGGCGCGTGCTGTTCCACGCGCGCCTCAAGGAGATGTCAGCAACTGTAGGGGCCTAGCAGGGTCGAAGCCTACCGGGGCCAAGGGTCTGATTCTGAAAGGAAGACTCGGCCCTGGTACGAAAGGCAACGAAGGAACAGGAGTGGGTTTTTAGTCAGTAAAAGTCTGACACTATCTCCCGCCCCGCCCAAGGGCGGGGGATGTCATAAGATGATTTTCCCACCAAAAAAAAAAAAAAAAAAAAACTACATGATAGGTTTTTCCCTATTAAACTCTTTTTCCTGAGCGAAGTGTTTTTTAGTAGAGAAAAATTGACTTGTACCAAAAAACCCGACAGTAAAAAATAAACTAGTAATACCGTAAATCGGGGTGAATAGAAACCCAGGGGTGAATAGAAACTAAACTTTGGTTTGGTTTTTCACTTTGATACCATATTATCGGCTTCTAAGAAAGCATCGACTTTTTAGAATAAAAATTAATTAATAAATTCATATATTTAGATGCTGAAGAAAATATTCAAATATCGTGAAAATACCCTTTTTCGTTTTTTTTCTATTCAACCCTTTTGACTGTATTTCAAGTAGACTGTAATATATGGTGGAATTTATTTTAGTTCATTCAAAGATTTTATACCAGCAACTTCATCAGTCTGCTTAAATAATGATTTGTCTACGTACTTTGGTCCACCATGAGCTAGGTGCGGAAACTAAAGTCTAATAGATGACTTGATTGGAACTTTTTAGTCCTTTCTTTCTTTTCATTGATATAAATAAGTATTATTATATGCCACATTTAGTGTGTTAAATTTTTGGAGCCATTTACTGAAGTCCTTTACTTTGATACCCCATATGACTATGTAGGTATGGTAGGTAACGAAATAACTAGTCTTCAAAAAAAAAAATACAAACTGGTGGATGAATATAATTATACTTCATTTGTTAAAATCTATATAGAAGTTAAGGCTACCGGGCGTCTCAAAGAATACATACAAAAATATGTACCTACATACATACATACTCTCGAAAAACATTAACCTCCTTTTGGTGCAGTAAAAATAAAAGGAGAAAATGAAGCTGGCAATGCTGTCATTGACGTCTAGCAACGCCCTTGAAAGGGGTGGTTTTTTGAGTTGGGAAATGGGGTGGGTTGAGAGACAGGGTGTATCAGACTTACCAACTGACTAAAACCCACCTGTGTCTTTCAATTGCCCTTTACATTTTAGGACCACGTATCCCTTTAAGAAAAATCTCATGGACCTAGCAGGCAACGGCGCGTGTAGAACACTAAGTGTACCGACGGTGACGGCAGCCGGATGGCGACCTATCCATTGCTTGTCGTCCGAAAACCCATGCCTACGGTGGCCGGGGCTTGCCCTGAGGCTCACGACGCCTGGGGCGTCTCCTGAGGGGCAGATGTCCGTTCTTTCACGGTTGCGGCCATCTCCTTCACTAGCATTACTGAGACGCCGCTTCCCATTACCCTCTCACTCCAGACAATGGTCTGAACTCTGGATTGGCTACCACCTCTCGCCTCGGACGGGGTAGTCTTAGCAAATACGATAAAATATTGACTACCTACAATTGCGTTTTAAATCATCACCATTCTCGATTTAATAGATCAGGGGCACCGTGTCTTTAAGTTAATATACTAAGTTGATTAAGACACCACTATCCAATGCTTTTAAGTGCTAAAATGACCCTATCAATAGTTTTATTTCATTGCATTTATATCTTTATTATATCCGTTAAAACAATTGAAGTCTGATTAAGTCTTTACGAATAAAATCGTAAAATTCTTAATAGAGCATTAAATATATAGCGAGTAGTAAAATATATACTTATTCCCTACTTGTCACACTCGTTGGTTCCCTTAGGCAAACAGTTTTATTATTATGACTCCATTTATTGCGTTAATAATATTATCCACTATTGGATCTATATAGATTATTATCGATATTTTATTAGGGTATCAACCTTTCGCGATTTAAAGAGCTATTCCGAATTATATTGATTTTACTTTACCATACTGGGCTACCCCACCTCTTTAAGTAGAAGTCGTAAGGTGTGCCTATCATAACAATCTAGAAGACGGTAAATAGCATCTAACTGGAAATATCATAATCTTTTATAGAGTAAAGCTAAATATGGTAGTTGCTCCGAGTAAATCGAAACTATGACACCAGCAGGGTCGAAACCTACTGGGGCCAAGGGTCTGATTCTGAAAGGAAGACTCGGCCCTGGTACGAAAGGCAATGAAGGAACAGGAGTGGGTTTTTAGTCAGTAAAAGTCTGACACTATCTCCCGCCCCGCCCAAGGGCGGGGGATGTCATAAGATGATTTTCCCACCGAAAAAAAAAAAAAAAACACATCACCCTAATTTCACAATAATAAAAGCGAAAATTTGTATGGATGTGTGTGTGTATGTTTGTTTCTTCTTGGCTGAAAGGCTTTGGAAGAAATTTGGCTTAGGGGTAAACTATGCTCCAGAATAGCTCATAGGATACTGTTTCGATTGATTTACTTGACTAGGTTCCCTCAGAATAATTTGCTAAATTCACACGGGCGAAACCGTTAGCAGAAGCTAGTTCAGAATAAAACTTAAAGTTATATCGAAGGGGAACCTAAAATCACCAGTTTCAAAAGACGTAAGAAAACGATTTATCATCATCATTCATCTTTTTACTGGAAGCTAAAACGTTAGAAACTGTAATAGTTCACTACGTATCTCTGCTATTTTTTACACCTCAGCATTCAATATTCAATCGTGCGATTCTCTCGGCACACACGTTCTACATATACATTTTTGGTCCTTTCATATCCGTTCGATCATTCGGAGCTGCAGTGCCAAAAACTGCAGGTGTGCATTACCAGGGGCGGTGAGTGAGGGCCGTGAGGGGCGCACCGACGACCAGCTAATCAACCAGTCGGAATGTGGAGGATGAGAGCTCTTGCCGTATCAAGTATTACACTTGTTGCGAACGAGTAATTAGTGGCGTACATTTTAAAAATAATATTTCATGTTTTTGATTGAATACACGTTTTAATCCGTATGGATATTGAAAAGTAAGTTGACTGACTGTAAATATTTATTTTTACATGTCATAACACTTCCAATGGTGTTTTTTATTCTTTTTACGATCGTACATTTTGAAACGTTTGCAAAAAGGTATAAGCTTGTAAGCATTTTCGTACAATTTCTGCAAATACAGCTGATTCACTAAAACAGAAAATGTTTTAGACAAAAGCATCTCCATTCTTGCAATTTTCGGACCGAATACACATATATGTCGACAGTTCTGAAACACGAGCGTGATTTTTTTAGACCCTTTGTACAAAAAACTTCACTGTATGAAAATGAAAAATGGTGACCAAATGAACCATCGGAGTTCCATCGTAGCATAAACAGGATTGGAAGGGCGCAATTTGGTCGGTATTCAGAATCGCTGCACTGTAAAAGCGCGCCATATCTAATTATCGTCGGGTTACAGTGGAGCTACCATGAGTTCGCAAATATTTCTACTCGAGAAACAAATCCCATTTATTAGCCATCTCACAGAGAAAAGCTATGCAAATATTTCATTCATCATCGTTACATAACATTTCTTAATTTTGTTTTAATTTTTTAATTCAACCAATTAAAAGCACTTTTAACATCGACTTAATTATGCTAAGAACATTGAATTGCCGGCTGTATCCTTTTGATTTTCACGTAGGTAAATTGTTTAATAAGAAAAGAATAAATTATGCTACCTTGATTAAAAATTAACATTACTACTCTTATTTTGTAAATTCTAAATTTGAGAAAATTTAAAATTATATAAGCTCAATGATAACAACGGGCTTTCACCCTAGGTGGGTATGAACATTTTACAAGGGCACTTTTTAAAGTAAATCTAAACCCGACTCAAAAATTCTTTTCACGTTTGACATTGATAGTAAAAAGAAACCCCTTTTCAAATGTAATTGACAACGTAGAAGACACGATATCTTATTTACAAGTCTATATTTCGATTCTCATTCTAATATACCTCACGTTATTCAAAGATCTAAATATATTTATGAGACATCAAATGTTGAAGGTACAGCATACAATTAGATTTATTCTACTAACTTATGCACATGGCATCGCTCGCTGGACCTTTTTTCGTTTTCGTATCCAAAGGGTTCCCTTTAAGGTGATTTTAATTACCCCGACCTTTATTAGACGAAAATGGGACAAGATTATTATATTTTAACCCATGCATGAACGTGGGATTACCCATGAGGGTTGCGAGAATGAAGGAAGTGTTTATTTAATATTTATGTTTCCCGTAGTTTTTACCGTGAAGCGTTATTTCGGGTACAAGTAATTTCGAGCTCGACTAAGTGCGTTACAACTGCGTGCGACATTTTCCTTATTAATAATCGGGAAAACCTTACAAAGGGATACGAACATGAAATCAACTGGAAAAAGGTACTTAAGAAAAGGCACGTATTTCAAAACGTTCGTAAAGCTTTTCTTCTCCGCTTTCTGGTAAGTATAGTGACCAGATTCCTTCAGTTTACGATCAAAACCTCAAAATCCAACAGGTGTGGTTTTAGTCAGTAAAAGTCTGAGATCCCTCGCACGTCCAGAATGAAAGAAGTCATTAGGTGATTTCACACTTAAAAAAAACTGGTCAAGTGCGAGTTGGCTCGCGTACCCTTTATCTCAGAAACGCGTGGAGCGACGGAGAGACAGACAACAAAGTGATCCTATAAGGGTTCCGTTATTTTCTTCTGAGGTATAGAACCCTAAAAAATACTAATATTATAAAGGTGAAACTTTGTATGTGTTCAAATGGCAATGGATTTGGCACACGGGTTGACTATATCCTGGAAAAGCACAAAAGATACTTTTTATCCCGGAAGTAAATTCGCTTGAGATAACATTCTACTTCACGCAGAGACAGCCACTGGCAAAAGCTAGCCAGGAATACATCTCGATATCTCACATTCCCGAAATCGCAACTCATCTCCAAATGGGTTTAATTCACTAACTCCATTACTGCCAGTCTTTCAAGTTTTGCTTTAATCTAGCTACCAAAAATAACTAGTTTAAGTTCGAGTCGTGGCATTAGTGAATCATAGTTGGGTACCAGGGTGCCAGTGGTGTGGTAAGTGAGTTACTGTCGACGTTTTTAAAGCTTTTTGCAGAGTGTGCGCGCGTTTCATAGTTAATCAGGCTAATATTGGGTGTCAAGCCTTGCAGCCTTCCACCACTGAACAGAGAGCGTCCCGAAAACCTCGTAATTTGATTAAAAAGAGAGTGCTGTCCTGCAGGAGTTCCAAGAATTGACATTAAATAGCATATGGTAAACCAGTCAAAATGCTTGACTTAGTCATGATACCGACTGCATGTATTGAAGTCGGTAACGTGCCCCACTTGCAAAACTAAGATACGCTTTTAAAATTTGGTGGTTATTTGAGCCGATCTGGTTAGTTATATATGACGGCGATGTAAACTATACAACGTAACTGTTGTAACTGCTACTGTTGTAACTTGCGTTGTATAGTTTACGTTATTTTAAATGCGTGTCTTAATTTTGCAAATTGGGCACGTTACTGATTGGGGCATGTATGCCTGGTTTACTCTACATGTAGAACACAAGTTTGCAGTTTTCATTGAAATGAAAATGTGACATAATTCATCATCATTACACATGTCATCGTGAATAAAACCATTGCGAATTTTGAGTTTAATGCTGCTTAATAAGAGTTATCGATGGGTGTCAGCGTTATATTATTTTGTAACAAATGTATAATTTATGATGAAACGTGATTCCGTTCGAGTAAAACGATACTGAACTCGTGCGATCGATTTTTGTTAATCAACAGGTTTTGTAAAGGGATTTTTTAGTCTGTTGCATTTTATTCTTTGACGGTCGATTCCATGACTGGAACTGGAAGTGTTTTGCAAAATAAATTTAAACTGCAAAACAATAGCACAGAATAAGTAATAGTACAAGTACAGAAATTAAACTCTTCGAAAGAAAACATGCGAATATAAACCTACTAACAGCGTAAATAATGTTCATAAAACATTGCACGGCACGGACGTGACCTTTATTATATTTGCCTACGGAGGCTAGTTGCGCTCGTAACGAATCATTTTTAAAAGGTAGTAGGTCATTTAAGACGTTATTATACATAATAATTAACATTTTGTAAGATATAATTCCTGTATATGTTGACCTTGCATTAGTAAGGTAGTCACTAGTACTGGGAGTCGGGAGGTCTACTTATACTCGTAATTAACTTTTTACGTAAAAAAATGTCGCAAATACTTGAAATAAAAACTCGATAGAATATTCGATAAAGAATTCGAAAAGTGCGGAGTGCGCCAGGACTGACAATGGGTATTACAATGGTATTACGCTAAGAAAATAGTGAGACATTAGTGCTACTGAAGGCGTATTCATACTGGAGTAAAAATTAAACCATTATAAACTTTTTTTATCTACTCCATCAATCTAAAAATATCAAAGAAACAGTAATTTTATTCTTTTAACTCTTAATTTAAATAAATACTGTCATTACGTATTCAAAATATGATTAGAAAAACCCAGCGGAAGTTATAGAAATTGACGTATGAACAAGTCGAGTCAATGAGTGGCGACCGTCTGTCTCAACACGAAGCGTCTATGTCAGCTGGCATGCTTATGAATTACTGACGACCGATAGACGTTTATTAATATCGTCCTATTTATGTCTTGGGGAAAATATTGAACTCTAAAATCCGGCCATTTGTATCGCGGTGTCGCTCTACATTATTCAGATTCAATTATTTCCCGTGTAAAATACTTTAACTGCGGAGCGTTTCAATCAATCACTCTTCACCAATTTAGTGTGAGCGTCATTTGGCAAATTCGATTGCGTCTCTCATTGATGGCGCTAGTGAGAGAATAAAACAGTGCGACGGGTGCCATTGACGGTTGTGACAGAACGCACGCCCATCCCTGCGCTCCCCGTTTAATTAATCTCCTAAACTAAATTTAAATAGATGGACGTAGTGGGTAGTGGATGCATGCGCAATCTTGTTCAACTCAATTAAATCGAGCATTATTCAAGACTTCAGAACACAGCACCGAGAGCCCTCGTTATGAGATGCATTACATTTTTATTTTTTTACACTTCTTCTTTTTTTACTTCTCTGTAGTTATCTTGTTATGTCAATTAAGATTAAACGGAACGTCATAAAAGTTAATTAAGATTGTTTTGTTTGTAAATTTGACTATTTTTTAAGTTTATTATTGACAGTAAGTAGTTTCCAACCCCTGAGACGGATTTTATTTCGCAAACATATAATCAATAAGACATTTCAGTAATTTAAATAAATCTAATTCTAATCTATTTAGCCCAGTATGTCCCACTGCTGGGTGAAGGCCTCCCTCTCCCTTATCACACGTCTGTCTTCTGCCATTTAAATGAAAAAATTAAAAAAATCTAATCAACGAAAGTAAACTTCTAGCTGTTTCCAATTAACACCTAGTTAAGATGCAGCCACCGTTTATTTTTGATTAAACCGACACATGCCAAAATAAAGCCAAACTAAAATCAATTTTGCCGGCTTGATATCCGAGCATGGGCAGAGCCGCAGGCGCTTTCCGATATCATTATTATATAGTTCCACTACTATACCATAGATGTGTATATCCTAGAGATGGGCCGACTGAGGACATGGTCGAGTAGCTGACTAGCTGGCGTATAGATGCTTAAATGTCCGACTAGTTAACCGATTAGTTGCCGAATGTAATTGTCGCCGGATGACTCGGCTTACCCAACTAGTCGTCGACCATACTTTTATTAGTCGTTGACAAAACTGCAAATAGACAAAACCTTTGATAGTACGCACAGAATGTCATTTTAAATCAAATTTCATTCTTAAAATGTTTAAAAGTTACAGTAACTTTAGGCAATATTATGTTTCTTTTATTTCTCGTTTCCCAGTAGCGCATTAAATGTCAACTAGTCGGTACTTTTTGCAGACTATCCACCTAATATAAATGTGGTCATATAGTTGGCTTTCCTGGCTAGTCGTCTAGTCGGTCCATCTCTAATATATAGAAGAGTATGTATGTCGGTGCGCACGTTTAAGCCCGCGAAATTCACACGGATGGCTTGGCGCCACGCGCGAACGCCTCCCACCCGATCTCATTACCAACCCCTCGACACGATGCTATTGATCACCGTCAATATCACGAATATAATAAACATAACATATGCCGCTCTTTCATTATGGAGTTATATGAAATATAAGAACCGGTGGACAGAAGAAAATGTTTCTTTTCAACGTTGAATATGATAATTTAATCACTAAGGATCAATAATTTTCAAGTATGTATCTCGAACCAAAAGATTATTAAAACTTTATGCTATCTAAGCATTAACCAAATACAGAATCCTAATTTAAAAACTGGTATGCAAATATGGTTAGAGAAAGTCATTGAAGAGCAAAAAAAGAAAACTTTTTCAAGAACAAATTGATCTCATTACGGCCGGTTCGATTACACGAAATTAAAAAATAATTTAAACATTCTTCTAGTTTAAGAGCTTCAGATTAAGTTGAAATTATGAAAGGTCAATAAAGTTTTTGTTAGCTCAGAGCTAATTACTTTCTTTTCTATTAGCCAACTATGAAGAGGTTTTAAGAAAAGATTCATTATTTGATGAATTTCAATGTCTATATGGTTTAGCTTGTGGCTTTATGCAATTATTTTTATCTTTCTGTGACTTTAGGGATTCAATCATTTCAGAGGCACGCAAAGTACTAAGACTTATTGGGACCACGACATTTTAATAATGACTTTCGAAGTTATAATATACTTAATGATACCATATCAACTTCTAGATATTTTAAAGTAGAAATTAAGCTAGAAATTAGTTCAAGGGACAAGGTAACTGCTGCGGTAATCTTCGAAAAAATACCGATTACCGTGATTACCGTGGCCTGAAAAGTAAGGGGCAACTGAAGAAACACAGTTGGGTTTTAGTCAATAACAGTCTGACACGCCTTCATACTTCACCCAGAGTGGAAGAAGTTGTCTGATGATTTCCCACCTTAAAAATAAAAGGGACAAAGTAACTTTAAGTCAAAACATCTTTCAGTAACCGACTAACTACAGAAGTTACAGATACACAACATTATGTCAAAGCCTTTAGATTGATATTTGTTATGTATGAAAGATCTGATAGAATATTAATTTCATTAATAAGAATACTCTTTACACGTACTGGTTCATCATCACCATTTCAGCCGGAAGACGTGTGTTGGACATAGGCCTCCCCAAGTGTCGCCACAACGACCTGTCCTGTGCGTCTCGTATCGATTCCTGCGAAGTAGGGCACACCAGGCCTCTCATAAGGTAGACCGATGACCATCACCTAACCAGGTCATCGGTCGACCTTGTAAGAGGCCTTCCAACGCTGCGTCTTTCGGTCGCCACTCCAGAACCTTTCGCATTCATCGACCACCTGTTCTACGATCAATATGCCCTCATCATTATTTCAGCCGAAAGACGTCCAGTGTTGGTTAAAAGACTCCCCAAAGTGTCGCTATAATGACCGGTTCTGTGTATCTCGTATCCATCGGATTCCCGCGACCCTCACCAGGTCATCGGTCCACCTTGTGGGAGGCCTTCCAAAGCTACGTCTTCACCGGAAGACGTAGCTCCAGAACCTTTCGGCCCCATCGATCATCTGTTCTGCAAGTGCTGCCCACTGTTACACTGGTAGTACATGACTGTGTTGTAGTACATATTAAATAACTTAATTCAGTCTGGTGGACAGATTTTAAGCTTATGAAACGCTAAAAATGAGTTTTAAATTTTGACTTTAATGAAATATTAAATAACTAGCTTTTGTCTGTGGCTTCACTCGCGTGAATGTAGAAAATTATATCAAGCTAGGGAACATAGATACTCCCTATATAGGGTGACTGGTAATTAGTGTACGATACTTAAACACGTGATTGTGCTCATGATAACCAACAACTTTTACTATGGGAACAAACCTGAAATCGCGAAAAAAAATCAGCTGTTCAATACATTTATGTTTGCCTAATGTACTGAACAGCTGATATTTTTTTCGCGATTTCGGCTTTGCTCCCACAATAAAAATTGTTTGTTATCATGAGCACAATCACGTGTTTAAGTATCGTATACTAATTGCCAGTCACCCTATATAAAATGTATTATAAATATGTCATATTCCAGGATATAGTTTACCGGTACTTTTCATTAAAATTCAAATCCTTTCATCAGTTTGAGCGCGAAGGAGCACCTAACAAATTATTTAGGTATGTGTGTGAGGTGTGTGTATGACAAAAACCACACACACATATACATATCGGCCCTGGTACGAAAGGCAACGAAGGAACAGGAGCGGGTTTTTAGTCAGTAAAAGTCTGACACTATCTCCCGCCCCGCCCAAGAGCGGGGGATGATTTTCGCACCGAAAAAAAAAACACACACATATATACATAAATACAAACTTTCTCCATTATATAAGTGTAACTTAAAGAACTAATCGTTTACTTGATAGTGATCAAACAATAAATTATTATATAATTTAGTAAAAACGAAGTTACCTAGTCGTCTACATTAGATGGATATTTTACCTTTCATGTGCATCTAAAATATTAAAAGTATTCAAATAGAAAAGTTTCAATAAAATATACCGTGTAGGAGTTTAGTAGCGACTTTGTAAAGTGGCGCCTTTGAGAAAGTGCCTTTCTCTTAAGTCGGAGCTCTCACATCGCGACACATTGCTCGTAAAACCTCAGCAGGAGTTCCAAACATACCTACTGAAAAAGCTCTAATATGGTTAATCGATTTCATGTCTTTCTGACTGCTAATGTAGAAAAGTATAATCAGAAAGTAGAGTAGAGCAGTGGTGGCCTTGTTTGTGGTAACGGCTCCGACTTACGAGTCGTAGGTCCCAATCCCAATCGGGTTTCAATCCCAGTCAGGCGCATTACTTTGTATACTTTATTTCATGTCCACTGCTCTCAAAACGGTGAAGGAAATCATCGTGAGGAAACCGGCATGTCCTAGAACCAAAAAATTCGAAGACATGTGACATCTACCAACCCGCACTGGTCGCACGTGGTGGATTACAGCCCATTACCTCTCGTAGAGAGCAGGCCTGAGTCCCAGCAGTGGAAACATAATAAGGCCATCTATGCTATGCTACAATCAGAAATACTGTCTCCACCACACAAAATTAAGACTTTTTCTTTTCCTACCAGAAAGTACTCAAAGTTTAAAAACCTTTACCCTTAAATATCTAATACCTACCACAGTGTACTCTTTTTTAGCCCAAAGGTTGATTGGTAGAGAATACCTTGTTGCATTAAGTCCGTCCATGTACCACTACTACATTATTTTTTAATTGATATAAACCAGTGCTTGACTGTGATCCCACCTGATGGTAAGCAGTGATGCAATCATTGATAATAATAATAATAATAAAATATATGAATAATATAAATATTTAAAAATAATATGAAATATGTATAGAAAATAAATAAAGAAATAATAATAATATATTTATTCAGACTTAAAATTTGGTAAAATAGTTACATAAAATCTTAGGAATAATTACAAAGGTATCGCTATGTTAAGTGCCTGTACTAGGATAAACCTGTATCACAGGCGGTAAAAGCTCTTACACTATGGTTTTGTAGGACAATAAAATTCGTAACAATATTTAACATTCAAAGTCTCAAAATAGGGAAAAATTTAATAAAATTATTTATAATACTATAAACCTACAGTTATAGTTTACTTAAACACTAAAAGTCACAATTATGTTATTTCATAATATAAAACTGTTTCTTGTACTTTAATCTATAATTACACACACATGATGTTGCGTCAGCAGAATTATGAATTGGGTTAAAGTCGAGGTTGCGTTATTACTAAATAGTTATGTTTACATTGGATGAATATGTTTAAATATATTGAAAAACGATGGTTTGTAGGTCAGCACTTGGAATTTTGAGTCAGCAGTAAGCGTTACACGGAAGTCTGGCTTTGAGTATGACGCTCTAAGCGCCCTCATAATCAATAGAGTTGATATATCTATATTCCGCTATTTTCCTAGCAGGACACTCAGCGTCTCCCGTTTTATGGTTGGAGGGCTTTTTGAAGCGAGAGCAAGTTGCACATTTCGGTGAGTCCGCTTTTTTTGAGCACTCGGACATCGGGTGTCCTGTCTCACCGCAGTGGCCACACGTTGAATTGACCTCTCTACAGGTTTTTGTTGCATGCCCATACTGCTGGCATTTGTAGCATCTCGTAACCAGGGTGAAGTCCCTGACTGGGCAGGATGTCCAATTTTTGAAAATCCTTGATTGGGAAATTAGAGCTCTTCGTATGTTGGCTGGAACTTCAATCACGTAGTTACAAGTCTGCAAATCGTTTTTCCCCGATTTGTGACTTAATTTAACCATGGTCAAAAAGGACTCCATGGGAATCGTTGGAAACTATTCGGCTGCATTCTGTTCGTAAATGCACCTGAAGACTTCAGTTTCAGTCAAAGAGGATGGTACTCCTACAACCACGATCCGGGGTTTGCGCTTGGTGGGTTCGTCGGCGGTAAGGCCGGATGCAGATTGCTGGACTGCGTACTTAATTTTATCCGCGTCATCCTTTGTCTCTGTACTGATAATAACGCCTCCGTTTTTAGTCTTACGGACACCATGTATATGCAGCTTGACTTGATCTGGTCGTATCATCTTTTGCACAAGGACTTTTGTTTCGTCACTGGACTTTGGTTTGTTGTTGAGATATGGCCACGGAGTTTAAATTGGTTGGTCGAACGAAATCATTTGACCCCTTCTTCACCATGTCGGCAAACAAAACAGTACCAGAGTCCTTTATCGTCTTCGTGAGGTCCAAGATGTGGTCCGTCAAGTTGTCAATTTTTCCATTAGATCCTCATTGAGGATGCGCGCTTGGACTGCTTTCTGCTTTAGCGATTGATATAGGACTGCCATCTGTGAGGTGCCAGATCCTATTTTACGGCACAAGGTTGAAATTTTCAATTTCTGCTCCGAGTTGAGTTTGCCATCCGAGGCAATACAACAAACCTCGTTTAGATGCTGTTCAATAGTCGACATCCATCTTTGTATCTCGGGTGTTGAAACAGCTTCGATTGAAAGATCAGATTGGGCTGGATTTTGCGTCATCGTCTTCGCTGGAGATGCGGAGAGGTTCACTCGATCTCTTGAGAAGGGGCTGTTGTCCATTTTATTTATAACTAGTTCACTTATTCTAAGTTTCCATTGTGTTTATTAAACTACACACTAGGCAGAAATTACTGCAAAAACAAGGTCACTGATATTAATTTATGAAATTAAATATTGCTACTGAGCACGTCTGTATGCTACGAGTGCAGACGAATCAATCAAATTGATGGTGAGGTGGTAAACTAGTGAGTTTATTAAGAGCCTATTCACTCTAGCCTTGAAGACACCTAAATTATAGTTGAACGGGAAGACCGCATGAAGTTAAAACAAATAAATATCTCCATAACTTTTCTGCTATCATATATTGTATTGTATGTATATTATAGGCTTCTGTTACCTTAGCGGAATGAGAGGATGCGTTATCGAGGTGGAGGAGTACATTGCTTCGAGGACGATTTTCGCGAACTTTTTCTAAGACTCTGGGTAAGCAAGTGTCGACGTACCAATCTACAGGAACTGTCCTTTGATCTTCAAGCGATACTGTAGTGTAATGTCCTGATTTGCCGAAAAAAGAAGCAACCATTTTTTCCCAACACTTTTCAATCAATTTTCATAAAATTCGTTGGCAAATTTTTAAAAGGAAAGCCTCTGCCGACTGGCTTTGTCTTTCGGGTTCAAAGCAGTACACCCAGGTTTCGTCACCTGTCACGATATTACAGACAGCCAATGACTGTCCCCCATTAAACTTTTTTATCATTTAAGGCACCACTGGACATGCAGTCGTTTCTGGTCTTCCGTTAAGTTATGTGGTATCCATCGAGTGCAAAACTTCCGAATCTTCAGATGCACATGTAAAATGTTTTGCACTTGCCTCATGCCAATGTTTAGGCATTGAAATGAGGTAAGTTGGAATGAGGCAAGTGCAAAGCACGAATTTGCTGGCATGTAATTTTTTTTGTCAGTTTCAATAACTTATCGTACGGTGTCAATTTTCGAGTTTGTAACCGCAGTCGCCGGCCGACCTTCACGTACCACGTCATAGAGATGGTCACGTCTACGTCTAAATTCTCCAAACTACGAATACACAGAGCTGTTACATGGTGCTTCATCACCAAAGCCAATTGAAGTCTCTGGTAACTCACTTGTTGACTGAAGCCACAACGAAAATCATAAAAAAATCATTAAACGAAAATGTTCACGAGTTAAATTCATTTTGATAGCAACACTCAATCTTCGAAAGGACGCCTCAATGAAAAAACAAATGACAGCTTCGCAAATTAAATAGTAACATGCTCGCAAATAGTTCGATTTTCGAATTCTATAATAGTTTTTTCATTCTTTTATTGTAAGTGCCCATATTTAGAAACTTTCAGTATGCCCCACGTATATATGCATTTATTATATTGTTTGTATTTAATTTTATTAGTTATGTATTGTATAATAAATAGTACACCCCGAACTACTTTTCGTTTTCCTTCTCTGTCAATTATATCCAAAGGTTGTATGTTATAGATCGCTTTCAGTGACAAGACTTCCCATTGTTACAAACCATTTGTTTTAGGATCCTAATGTAATTTTTTATGGAGTACAATAAAGAGAAAACTAGTTATGATAGAGAATACGAGGCTTTATAATGAAAGCTCCAATATAATGGATTACCCTATCAATGTTAGTTTGGTTACTTCTAGGTAAGCGCGGTCCATCGTCGACCGCATCGTCGCTTTCCATCAGGTGAGATAGCGGTCAAGCGCTAACCTATCAAGAATAAATAAAATAAAAAAAATAAAAAATGTCTTCTCCATGAGTTTTGCTTCATACGGACGCTGCCTATATAAACAGTGCGAATAATGTACGTCTTTATGTTTTGGTGTGTTTTGTCGTTGTAGCGTTCTGGATTTAGATTTAGGTGTACTGGACACACTTTTGTTTTCTCTATTTGTCTCATAATATTCATTTTGTCAATGTCATGCATCCCTTATATTTGCATGGTTACTGAAATGCCAACTTTTGATGTAAGTTTATTTGAATTGTGTGTGCATAAATAATGTTGAATGTAGTTAGTGTGTTAGCACCTGCCCCGTATGTTCCACCATGTCCTCCAGGCGGTCCACACAATGGTGACACCCGGCGTTTCTTCCGCACGTATCCGGTGCAGGAATCTTCCGAACTTACCATGTCCGGTGAGGACCTGCGTCATGTGGAAGGTGAGGACGCCTTGATGACTTTCCAAAGAGGGGACCACCAAAATTATGGCGTGACCAACACTGGGTTGCGACAGTCGCTGTCGCCATTCCACCATAAGATCCCGCCGGAATTCTGGCCACCATGCCGCGACTTAGCGCAGCAGCGTTGTTTCGCCCAGGCGTTGCATCTTCACGCGCAAATCGTGCATGCGTGCAAGGCCGCCAGATCCCATGGTGGTAGGCCAGCAAAGAGGCTCGCCGCTTCGCGGAAAATCGTGCGGTATCCCCGCATTATCCGGATGGCCATGATCCTCTGGCATGCTTTCAGCTTGGCCGCCCGGTCGCTTTTGCAGCGACGAATACCATTTGAAGTGTGGAAGCTTTATAACAACTTCATATAGTCGTTGCAAGATCTTGTCAGAACTTACATTCTTGAAGGACGATATGAATTACGTTACGATGAATCGTTCTTATCGTGTGGTTGTACACCATAGCGTGCCATTTCCTAGTCTTCTGACTTTCGTGGCAGTCTTTTGTAGTCACGAACAGTAGGAGTATCTTAATGTACGTTCCAAAGAGTACTCTATCTTTGGAACATACATTAAGATACTCCTACTGTTCTAGCAGTACTACGCTGACTCCATCTTTTTTGTACCATGGTAATAATTTTATTGTGTTTTAATGTGTAGGTACAATCTTCACATGTAAGCGTCATGATATTGCACTGAATGCTATGACCAATCCAAGAAATTCTTTATATCTAATGACAGACACAATGAAGTTTTTTTGTTGTATTTCATAATTGAGGAAATCTGTTTTTCGAGCTATACAAATGAAACTTCTTTTTAGATAAGCGTTACTAATTTTATAACATATAATTTATACGAGCGATCTATATAAATGTATAATTTCGAGAGATATCGCAGTTTTTCTATGTGACCCGTTATTTTTGCTTACTAGTGTATTTAGTGATCCCTACGTCTCAATTGATAATGTGATGAATTTATAATTTTGTGGATAAAAATAGATTGACGTCTTAAAAAGTAAACATTATTTCACAAATTAACTCTTGCTGTTCCCATACATTGAACTAAATGAAATATTTGTAGAGGGATTCTCGAGGGACTTCATGACCAAATAACATGGTAGGCACGGTAATAACTTTTTAATGTCCAATCGTAACCAGAACTTGTAACTACCACGCATACTAATCGCAATAATGCGTACCGACACTAAAATACAAATTGGGTCCATCATAAAGTACCTGACACGATAATAAATAAACAAGCCGAGAATTTAGCTTCGGACGTAGGCAATTGGCGAATTGGTTCAATAGTCGCTCGAACTGGGTCGGAAGCAATTTAAAGTTTTTACCGAATAAATACGCCGAGTCAAAAATTCACCCATGCTTACAACTCTACGAGACGGTACAAATTGAAATAAACTAGGCCAGAATTATTAGAACGAAATATAAATTAGAGCAGTGTTCAAGAATGAACATTGAACAATAAACCTAATTAAGTTGGCTTCAAGTCAAGAGTATATTCTAAGAACGGGGGAAGTTTATCTAATTATGTGGAGAACTGGTTGTCCCGTGCAATTGGTTGCGCGATCCTTTTTATCGTCCACGTGCGAGCCCGTAAGGTTCCTTCAGTTTTATGACGTTAACTTCTTGCCCAAATTGGAAATCGGACTCGGTGATTGCGTATGTATGTTAGTCAAACAGTTTCAGGTTTGGAAATGGTACAGTAATTTGGTAGGGGATGCCACGTGATCGATAAAACCTGTACGACCTATTATTTCTATACGTACAATGGCTTAATGACTTTTAAAGAACTGTTCAGTCACTAAAATACATTCTGCGAACTAAAACCATTAGCAACAGAAATAATTGAATAACCTAGAAAATAGCCTTTTATGTTTAAGTTTTATAAAACATAATGAACCTGTCAATGTTTTCTTTTCATTTGCATATTAGAAACTAAAGCTTCGCAATCCCTTTTAAACGATCTCATTTGAAATAAGTTTTGCCTTTTATAAAAAAAAAAGGTGAAATGAACTAAGATTGAAACAAAAATGGATAATGTTTGTTTCCTAACATTTTTGTTACGCCTTAAATATTTATGTTTTAGTTGGATACAACATTAACGTGTAGAACACCAGTCAAGAGCTGCTTAATCAAACCCCGTAAGCCCTCCGTTTTCAACTAAAATTGAATAATATTGCCCTCGCGGGAGGCATATCTAAATATTACTTATTTCTGTAGTAAGCGAAATAAAGCTGTAGCACTGTTGACGTAGCACTTTAAGTAAACAAATTGGATCAATTCGCTCGGTTTATCTAAAGTTTTCTAAAGCTTATATATAACCCTCATTGATTTGATCGATATCATCTTCAAAGATTGTAATATCAATTAGGATTCTCTAGCTGAAATTATTTTAAACCCTTGTGCTCTTTTGAAAGCGTTAACATAATTTATGACAAATACAAAATAACTGTATTTTAAAGCGAGTCTGTTGTAGAAATATCAAACATCAGGAGCCTTTTAAAATATTTCTATTAATGTAGTCAGTCAGATTTTTGATACACTTTTTGTAAAGGCAATAAAATAAAAGAGAGAGCGGTGTTAAAACGCCCTTTGAAGTCAGGGAATTTCCAACGGGCACCTAACAAAATTGTTCTTTTAGCTTTCATAAATGTACGCGTACTTTCGACCCAAGCTTTTTATGTAGTACCAAAGTGAGTCAAAGCGTGACAAAGAGACTGCAACTTGAATTTTCAACAACACATTGCGAGCTAAATAGGAAAGTATTTTTTCAGAATTCTAAAGGCCTTTAGGTATATGTTCATTTGAGATTTAAGTTGCCGACTGTTCTTTTAATTTCAACTGTTAAATATTTGACTCTTTGCAGACGCGTTTTTTTCCAAGCTTCATAAAACTTGCTCAAGAATCCCGTACTTTAAAACCGCTTTTACAATTCATTTTAAAGTATGTTTTAAGAAAAATACTTTTCAACTTTTTCGCTTAACCTTCAAATGACGAGGTTATCTTTTCTAAATTAATGAACAAGATGTGCCAATTAAAATATTGCAACCAAATTATGTTTCACATTTCTTGTGTTTTATACGAAAAGGGAAGAGACGATTTGTCAAAAAACTGATTACAGTGAAATCTGTCGAGGTGACAAGTCATCAAGTAACTGTCGTGAGGGGTGGTAGACAGTAGGCCCCTCAGAGTTCCTCACGGCCCGATAAAGGGTTTGTTGACTCACACCACTTTAAGTTTTACAACAAAATAGACGATTTAGAACAAACTGCGTATTTTGCAAACAGATAAAATATTGATTTTAAAGTTTGTACATAGTAGAAATAGATTCTTTGGTTGGTTTAGGATAGTATAACTTTAGTATATATTATCTAATGTTTGCTGTTCATTTAAGTAGTACAATAATATTTTCTATTTTGTATATTTTATACCATCTATTTCAAAGTAATTTTAAGTATTTTATTAAAAGAAATTAAAATTGAACTTTTTGTTTCATTGTGTTTTTACTGCCCAAGGCGAGAACCGTTTTATTTTATCATTTGTTGCTATGAAAAGGTTTTATGAATTATGATTTTTGTACAAATTGGTTAAGTCAATCAGTAGTCAGTTTGGTGAAGGAAAACATCGTGAGGAAACCGGCATGTCCTAGAACCAAAAATTCGAAGACATGTGACATCTACCAACCCGCACTAGCTGGCCGCATTCCCTCTCTTACAGAGGCCGCCTGAGTCCCAGCAGTGGGAAAATTATAAGGCTGATTATGTTATTTATACTTATGTTTTAATTTGAAACAATATATTGGTATTAGGTAGTTATCTATAATCATAATACATTACGTACTGCATCACCTACATGGTCGTGTCTATAGGTTCTTTAAAGCGACACGGGCGAGCCGTTTTCCGGGAAAACGCGTTAGATTTTTTATGAACATGGTTTACCTCAAGATTTTTTCCGCCACGAAGCTAATGATTAACTGAGAAGATATTATGTCGGGGAACATATTGGTGAAAGTATCTTCATGCTCGGGGTCTTAAAGAGAAAGTGTATTTTTCTTGTATTTGCGTCTTTACTTCACTAAAAAGTTGGTATTAGTAGTAAAATTTTCTAAAACGAAATTAGGCTTAAAGTGATAATCTGTGTCTGTCTGTCTATGATACCTGGAAAAATGTTTTTATGATAATATTGAACTAAGTATTGGTTAGCACTATATAACTAGCAGTGATCGTACGATCAAACTTAAAAATACTTAGCACTAAATTTTTAGTTAATAAATTGTATACAAATTGTTCACCATCCAATTTAGTCTCATCCACGTGGCGCTTTCAACAAATTTTCAAGCAACGTAATCCCGAAAACATAAAGATTATGTATAAACCTAATTACCCTATCTCATAATTGCCTTGTTTTGACGTCTACCCTTTGAGAGGCCGTCGCTTATTTCCCGAGTCCTCTGAAGATATTAATAACCATCTAAGTCGCGGGCTGTCTTCCTCCCGCATCTCGGTCGTGTAGCGTCGCGTCTCTTCCCCTCTAGCTCGTGTTTTTCGCTAATACCCTTTCGGAGATGATAAGATGATGGCTTTACAAGCAAGCAGTAATTACGGCCGTCCAATTACCGCTCGTCGACGCCTGCCGGGGAGGAAGCTGTTCATTGTTCAACATTTTTGTTTTCACTACTAAAATTTTTGTTGTTCCTTTGTTGCTATCAAATTGAATAAACTGCTTAATTTATGTTCTTGGAAAATTCTTTCTTTAACATAAAGGATAAAAAATAAAGCCTCGGTGGTGGTTAGCGAGGCCTATTGCGAAGCATAAAATCTCCCTTATGAGGATCACGAGTCTACGTGAACCTGTAATTTTTCCTAACTCCATTAAACGCCTCCGATACAGGAAAACAAGAAGCGAAGGTAAGCACACATACTAAAAAAAATCTACAACTTGCATTATGTCTTGAGAACACTGCAAAGAATCCTCACCTGTCATGTTAAGCATGAGTTTAGTTTTCAGTACGATGACTGGCTCTTAGGAATTTTGTGTAAAGGCATCAAGTATCAGAAATCAGAAACATTTATTTCAAATAGACCATTTACAGGCACTTTTGAATTGTCAAAATGTCGGTCAGTCAAAAAAAAGTGAAGCTAAATTGCACGTTTCAAAGTGTAGATCTCTATGGAGAATATCGATATATATGTACGAATATAAGTCGATGATGGAGAAGAATATGCAAGAAACTCCATGGGCACTCTTTTAAATCATATTACGAGTCAGCAACAATAAATATGTAACCAAGATTATATGTATAATCTTGGTTACATATTTATTGTCGCTTCTATTATTTAGTATATATATACTTAGTTGTTCATATTTGTCTATTATTTAAATCTAAAATAATCTAAGATTGCTGTCAATATGTTACCCTAATAAAACCAAAACCAACAAACAATTTCAACGTTATAAAGTCAGCTATCTACGTGAAACAAATTAACATCCCTATCTACCGTAATCTGCATCTAAAAGAACGCGTTACAGCGTCAAATTAGCAATGTTTCTCTAATTTTTAGAGCTCTAGAATCAAAGTGGAGTGCGTTAAAAGGAAACTATAATTAGAGTCGACAAGTTGCCGGCGTCGGTTTAAAATGCAGGCGAAGGCGGAAGCGGACACTGTTGGTAGGGTTGCCAGGTGAGATGCGGAAAGTTTTGTCTGTATTAACATGGTGGAAAAAAAGCACTTTTGTCCAATGACGAAAGACCTTTGAGATAGATTGCTTGATGCTATTTAGCAAATTATTCCAGTGCCCGGGGTGTAAAAATCATCAAAACTAACAAAACAAACGAACCATAAAACGAAAAATTTAAAAAGCAAATTATAATGGTTAGCTAATAAAAAAATACCTATTATTTAATTGTGATCACGATTTTGAAAAAAAAAATATCATTACAATAGTTACATTGAACCAGTTAAATTGCCCATTTATCAAAGAAGGCTATGAGCTATATAACATCACGCTACAGCCAATAGGACTGGAGTCGTAGCCAAAAACGCGAGTAAAACCGCGGGAAACAGCGAATACATATGACATTACGGTTTGCACATGGCCCGACAGATTGCTGTATTTTATTGTGCGTCTATTTGGGCAGAATAAACATGTTTTCTTTCTTTTCTTTTTCTTCTTTTCTATTAGGCTGTAGAATGTTTTTGTGTATCAAAATTATCTAAAGTCAATTTTAAGTAAGAAATCAAGATCATAATTTTTAATGGGCAAAATTTTTATACATATGATTTGCTATTTATTATATTTGATTTTTAAATTTCATCTACAGTAACTGTAATCCGAGGTAAAAACCCTCAGGCACTCCACTAAATGTATAGAACCATCGAACAGATTTTCGAAACGATAAAAATGTTATTTTACAAAAGCGTCGTTAACTTTCGACTGTATTTTTCACTAAACTAATCCGCTAAGTTTAAAATAAAATAAAAAAATATTTTTAAGAAAAATGTTTAATCTTGGACACTGGACAGCGGTGTCAAATTCCAGGAAAGTCCCGCATTTCCCGGCTATGTGGCGGCTGCAGCGCAGGGCGGACTGGGCGGACGGCGGCCCTTCATCGACGCAGCGTTCCCTGTAATTTCAGCGAACGCTGTGCACCCGGCGTTTGCCAACTAATTTGTCATCCGAATATCAAATTACGTATGAAATGGCGCGTAACAGTAGACTCTCGCTCGGATATCGGGGGTTTTAAAATAAAATTTAATTCACAGTCTGGTTGCAATAACGCAGGTAATTGCAGCCACTGTTCGCTGACAACTAATTGGCAAGTAAATTTAGTGGAATCGTATAATTGAATACAAAACTGTTGGTAAAATGTACCGACTATTATTAGCGATTATTGTTCTCTACATAAAATATATATTTCAACAATTGTTAGACCATTTTTTAAAGTAGTTTTATGAGAAAATATATAATTTTCATGAAAATTTAATATCGTTAGGCTACTAAGTGTTCTTTGTATTACCATAAAAATACAAAAAAGCTCAAATATTTTTATAACTTCTCTTTTGAAATACTTTCAACAATTTTTCTTTCAGTTAAAGTATTATATTAAAACATCACTTTTATCGTGTTACTTCGCTTGATGGAAAAAAGTGGTTCTTCCTTAAGTCGGAGGAAAAGTAGATTGTAAAATGTCCGTTACTTAATTTTCCGGTGGGCTTATTGTAATAGCGATACGCCCTCATATTTTGACGTGCGATGTGAATCCATTACACTTCATCTATATCGTCGAAGGGGATCGCTATCTCTACAGATTTTATGGTACGCTAAGTGTACGCCATTTTGGACAGACTGCACGTGGTCAAGGGGTGTTGCTATGGGATGCGTAGTACCCTAACTAGGGGAATGTCTATAGCGACGATTTTATTGCCTCATTTTCATTAGTAGACATGAATTGAATAACGATATTATTGCTCAAAAGCTTTTTTATTTACTTTCTGAGCGTCTACCTAGAATTTCATAACAGTTTCACTTAAATCTTATTATGACTTAATCAATTACACGTTCTTCGTCTTCCTATTATCATTTACCTTCGATATTTTCCTTCTCACAAAGTAATCCCGCAAAAATAAGACGCGTACCACCCTGCGGGCTCACGACGCCGCCAGTCGACGCCGGCTCGCGACGTAGCAGTCCGCGTTGCCAAGGGAACCTCACTTAGGGCTACGGGTTTTTCCAACAATGAAACGGCATAAGACGTAACGACATCTAATTAATAACGTCTATCATATCTCTATTGCTCGGCTTATGTGTTCGGAGGGAGAGGGATTAACGTAAGAGGATTCAATGAGGACGCATGATTTGTTCCGGAGGTATCTTTGTAATGAGCGATTTTTGAAACAGCTTATAATGTTTAATGTTTTCGGCTTTTGCGCCGGTTTTTAATGATGAACGTTACGACGCATTTTAATTGAAATTTCTTTTAGGCAATTTGTGACGTGTTTTAAATTAGCAAGAAGAATTTACAACACTTTGGACGGATAATTTAAGTAATTGCCTATTTCATTTTGATTTAAAAATATCAGAATCTAGAGGTAGCCCTTTCACTACGGGCGGTTGTCTGTGTTCATATCAGTATTCTGTGTACATAATAACACGAAGGGTTTTATTCAAAGTTGTCAGTCACGTAGATATGTATTATTAATACAAAAGGTCGATAATTAGTGGCACAGCGGAACATCAGTCTGCATCAACGCTTGACATGTTTCATGTTAATTGGATAGCACAGGACAATAGCGGGACTACCGATGCACGCTGGAGAAGGGGCGCCGTGCAATTATTATGACATATTGTTCCCGATTCCAACCATTCAGCGTTTTAACTGGACTTTATTAGTACCTGTCTGTCTATCAATCACACATTCACGCCAAAGTATAGACAATGCATTTAGCTCATGCCCAACAAATAGTTCCGAATTAACGTTAAAAGTGGTTTTATTAATTTATTTTAATTGACTGACACCGCTAAATATTAATAAATTTAATCAACCATAACAGCATTATATTGAAAATTAACCAAAAAATGTTAACTATCACCGGATACGTGTAAACCACGAACGTAAATGCTTTACCTGAATTTAAGTTTTAAATGGTGCTCTGTAATAAATTTATTGCCTGTTAAAAGATTCAATTTGATAACTCCATACAGTGCTCACGCATATTCACCCTCTAAAAGCGGAGGCCCGTGATAAAAGCAATTAAAACTTTAACAACATCAACTCCCGCGCTTCTCCAATTCCGCCACGTAAATATCCTTCATGTTATATTATGTCCACTACTCCAACACTAATGAATCGATAAACAAGTTGTGTAAGTAATAAATACGTTTTAGTAAGTTTGATGCAAAAAATCTGAGCAACTCATATTTATAAAGATTTGCAAAACAATTCGAGTTGTTATTTACAAAGTTTTCCATTTCGAAACAAATTTGTTTTTAGCTTTTATGACAGATAATTTGTCAAGGGTAGCTTTGCGCAAGTCAAAGATAATTTATCTGTCTCAACCGCTTTATTTATTACAACGCGTTCGCATCTTCGTTGAGCCCTTAAAGTTGGTGGTTAATGGAGCTTCTTTGAAGCTAGTACGTCAGTCACTCCACGTGAGGTGACGGGGGGGCGAGGTGCGGGTCAGTCGCGTGGGAGGGGCAGGAAGGGGGGACGACACGTCTGCATGTGGTCAGCCGTCAGGCGCGCCCAAGTTGTCTTATTTTTTTGCTTCCCTTTAGTAAGTGACGGGTTGATGTGAAACGAATGAACAGTCCCGATGTGTCTTGTAAATACACTCCACTGGTTCCCCTCACCAGGAAAACGTCGACCTAACACCTTCATGTCAGTGCTCTTTAGTGGCACTGTTTTTACATTAGGTAATTAGTTACCAATGTCGAATGTGTATAATTTAACTACGTTATGAGAGTCCATTTCAATTAAGGCAGTCTGTCAGGAAAGTCTTTTGTTTCCCTGTTAGAATATCCACTGCCCAAAGTTTCATGACAAAAAGAGGTCAAAATTATAATAATCGTGATGTAGGTAACCGTAACAAGTTTGATCAAAACCGTCAAACCCTATGACAATGACTATACCTCGGCCGTGATAATGACAGACCCTAAGTAACAGGTGGGTCTAACTATCGAAAATTCCAAGTTCACTCTATTTTCGGCATGCGGGCGTCCTTTAGACGTTGTCCTTTGAATGTTTGTAAAAGTACATTTTTATTGTGAAAGTGGATACTTAAGTACCTGCATGCTTACTTAAGTTTTCAAACTTAGACAAAAAATTTGTAGCTTTTTTAACGTTATTTTCTGAAAAAAAAAAAACAAAATTAGGAGCTTTGAAGAATGGCTATGGATATCTATAACGGACCTGAAGTATTGCATACTACCATGAGTCAGCATTTTTTTAGTTTTTAAAAAAAGCACGTCATATGTTCTTGTAGATACCTACGTCACAACCCTAACAATAGGGCTGACACCTCATGTTTTATCTTTTTAAGAAACAAATAAAATTAATAAGTAAATTAAATTAACACAACAGGCAGTGGGAATCCATTTGATCGAGGTTGCTGAAGAGGGAAGAATGATGATTGATGATAGGATATGATTCGTTTCCACTTAACACATTGTATAAGGGGTTATTTTACTACCCCGGCTCTTGTTCCTGAGGTCAGTGACTAATGAACGAGATGACTCAGCTGTTTTAAACTAGTTGTTTTATGAGGATCATATCATTGATAAACTTTTTTAGTTTATTGTTTCTTGAAAAGCCATTAACTTTTTATGGTAATTATCGTTAAACGAGAGAACTTAACACCATGTGCACTGTTTGATGTTGATAGTGTTACTAAAAGTTGTTGTTTTCATGTTTCAATTCGATGGGAAAATAAAGATGTTTAAAAACTGACTGTTTTTGATGAAACAACAAACTAGACAGAAACTAGAGTAAAACTTAATTAGGTAAGATATTTAAAACCAGTCAGATATTTAAAAATTGAATTATTGGTTAATTATATAAATATTTAAATCTTTTTGTCAAGATTTTAGGAGGATCATTGGCAATGATGCACTCGTTGAGTCGAGGCTTTAAAGTCTTGAGCATCGACGCCGAGTTGCTAGCCTGTCGGTTTTCTACCGGTTGCATTTCGAGGAGTGCGTCGGAATTGCATAACTTAATTCCGCCTAGCCCGTTCCATCATCGGACCACCAGGCGTAAGGCAATGCGCCACCGGTACATGGTGGACATCCCACCTATACGCACAAAACGTTTTGGGAACACATTCTTTGTGCGTTTTCATTTCCGTAGCTAAGGAGTGGTGTTCCTTTCCGGAATCTGTGTTTCCTGTTGGCTACAACCCAGGAATCTTTAAGTCAAGAGTGAATTGGTTGCTTCTAGGTAAGCGCGCTCCATCGTCGACCGCATCGTCGCTTACCATCAGGTGAGATAGCGGTTAAGCACGAACCTATCAAGAATAAAAAAAAAGATTTGCTGCTTGGTCAAGTTAAAGTATTTGCAGTGCTGAAGTGTTTTACAAGCTTTTATTTCACTTGCAGTATTTGTTTGTTTAGGGCAAATCTTACAAATAAATCTTGAAGCAGTTACCCCTAACCAATTTACAGACAATTTGAGTTTAGAGGACAATGCATGCATAGGTAAGTGACGTCTTTTTAAATCCAATATGGCGGAATTTTAAAGCTTGTTGCGAGATTATTAGTTCATTTACACAAGAAAATCTCAGGACAAACTTTTATGTCTTATAAAATGTATAATGTAATTTTATTAGTTTAATTTATTTAATTTTAGAAAATATAAATAAAAGCTAGTTATAAAAAATACTGTTAATTTATTTGTGATCAATGTAACAAGTCTTATCGGTAAGTATGTCATCTCGGTTTATAGCATAGCATAGCATAGTCGGCCTTATAATGTTCCCACTGCTGGGACTCAGGCCTCCTCTCTAGGAGAGGGAATGGGCCGTTATCTACCACGCGGGAACAGTGCGGGTTGGTGGATGTCACATATCTTCGAATTTTTGGTTCTAGGACATGCCGGTTTCCTCACGATGTTTTCCTTCACCGTTTTGAGAGCAGTGGTGATGAAATAAAATACACAAAGCAATGCGCCTGGCTGGGTTTGAACCCGCAACCTACAACTCGGTAAGTCGGGGTCTTGGTATCTCGGTTTATGCTGAGGTTAAAATACAACCGTTTTCCTGCTACGTGTATTTTGTTCAATTGTTACATATAAGTTCAAAAACAAGGGGAGCGTTTTCTAATTTACAACATCAGACAGCTAATTTATAATATAAACACGTTCTATGCACCTAATGGTATGTCGTAACACTTTCCATTAAGGGGTGAGAGTCAAACGCTACCCTTTGTACCACGAGGAATGTGGTGTGTTGGAGATTGCATTAGTAAGTTCAAAACATCAAAGAAGTTATGAAGTAATAACAATATTTCTAACGTCTTCTATCTCGAGGTTAGCATTACAAATATTTTTAATAATATCTTAATTAATAAATGGATCAACTGTTGTCGCTAAATTAGGTAGTTACTAGGGAATCCAATCCCGCATCAAAATCGCGATCCCGCAAGCCAGCGGGATGGTAGTTATCAGTCCCACGGATCCCGCGGGATTTGCGGGATTGGGGTTTTTAAATATTTTTTTTTGTTAATATACAAAAAAAAACGATCTAGGCCTTGATTCAGACCATGGTCCGGAGCGAGAGGGAATGGGAGGTGGCCAGCTCCGCGTGCGAAGCACTTATGTTAGCAAAGGATACGGCCGCATGCGTGAGGGAACGAACATTTTCACGCCTCAGCCGCCGCGAACGTGATCCCCAACCTCCGAGCCTCTGGCGCGGTCTTGCCGATGACGAGCAATGGGTAGCTCGCCGTCCGGACCGAGCCCGAGTCGTGAAATTTTATATATGTAGACTTAATGCAACAAGGCAATATCTACCAGTAAACTCATTGAGTTAAAAAAATATAAACTGTAGATATATTTAAATTCGTAGACTAATATTGTAAAAACTATACTAATGGGCTATGAAAGCAAAGCCACGAAAATAAATAAGTTACTTAGTGTTGTGTTTTAGACTAGACTCTCACTAGCTTATAAATAATACCTACCTGTCAAAACTTCTAGAAATGAATGCCACTGAAAATCTGTCTGAAAAAGAAACCATGAAGCCGTTAACAAATCGAGTGCTTAAAGATAGTTTATTTATTATTTAGGGTTCAATTTAAAAGCTAACGCGTTCGGAAATAGCTGGCTGGTAGCGTGAATAAGCAAAATTGTGCGCACACAGGATCGCACCCTATCATATATTAATGTAAGGGCCGTCGCGTGCTCTGACGAAATATAAGGCACCGTATCAATTATTCCTACATTTATTTTAAGCCTCGTCATTTTTGTGTTTGTCTAAATGAAAAAAGAAAATTTCGATAGAAGTAATTCCGCACGCACATTTCAGTAACGTTTTCTGGGTTAGAGCACTAATATATATTACTCATAATTTTACATTGAAGCTCAAATATCTTAATTTTAGAGTTCCGTACCTAAAAGGTAAAACTGGACCCTTTTACTAAAACTCCGCTGTCTGTCTGTCTGTCCGTCTGTCACCAGGCTATATCTCATGTACCGTGATAGTTAGACAGTTGAAATTTTTACAGAGGATGTATTTCTATTGCCGCTATAACAACAAATACTAAAAAAAAAACAATAAAACAAATATTTAAGTGGGCTTCCATACAACAAACGTGATTTTTTTTTTTGCTCGTTTTTTTGTTACCCTTCGTGCGCGAGTCCCATTCGCACTTGCCTAGTTTTTTTTTAATTATATCTTTCACACAACGCCATCTATTCTTAAACTAAGCAGAGCTTGTACTATGAGTACTAGACAACTAATAAGCATACTTAAATATGTATTAACATGTAATGTAATGTAGTAATGTATGTACTCGTACATTATAGACAATTATTACACCTAGACACAGAACAAATGGTCGTGCAACCACGCCAGTCTTTAAGTTTGTCTATGCTAAATTTTAAGTATACGTTACTCATAATTTGAACCGAGACACGTCCAGTACTGGGCACAGGCCTCCCCTAAGTGTCACCACAACGATTGGTCCTACGCGTCTTGCATTCATCGGTTTCACGCGCGACATCACAGGTCATCGGTCCACCTTGTGGGAAGCCTTCCAAGGCAGTCTTCCGGTACGCGGTTGCAACTCCAGAACCTTTCTGCTCCATCGACCATCTATTCTGTGAGTAATGTTAATTAATTTTAGCGATTCTTCGGGCTATGATCGTAACCTTGGTTCTCCTGACGCTACTATAGAAAAGGTTTTTGAGCTTCTTTGTGATTAGAGCGTCAACTGTATAAAGAAATAAAGGTAAAAGTAAATACGCATTTGTTATTAAAAAAAAGTGTTTATTTGGAAACAAACAAAGCACCCTTTTACTTTGATCAAATTTTAAAAAAGTGCACAGCTATGACAAAACCATTCGTGATATTAAAAATAGGTTCTGAAAACATAAAGTCCCGCTGTCATTAAAAATGCTAATTTTAAAAGATAAAATTGCGTTTCAGCATTTCGTTTACAGTTTAACAAAAAAGCGGAGTGGTTTTGGAGGTAAATAGATTCACTAAAGCATTTTCCGTGTTTCGGTGGCACACTGCGGCACTGGTACTCCTATCCTGCATTGCTACGCCTGACGTGTCGGTTGACCAGCAAAACTGCTACGGATCTGCTACGAAATGCTACGACGACTACGAAAGTATAACGCGGAATTTTATGTCTCTCTTATAGGATTCCGAATTATATTTATATCCGTTTCCACCGAATAAAGGTAGATTTTTCTTTTTTCTGATATAAATTTATGAAGTGTCATCGTGTGGAAAACAGCTTTTTGAATAGTCTTGAAGCGGTATATAGTAATAAAGCGGCGAGCAAAAAACTCGTAATAAGGTTTTATGATAAACCTACAGAAATGACTCCACGATTTTAATATGTTGGAGATTAGACGTATCGCTATTGAGCGTTTCGTGAACGTATGTATGATATTTATTATTTATGATGGATAATTGAAACAAATAACAATACTAAATAAAGTATTTTTCTCGGTATTTGTTATGTTGACATAGCTGCTGGTTTTATTGAAACAAGAGAAACAACATTTGGTTTCCAAAAAGCAGATTAAGTAAAGTGGCCGAAAAGCGACGTAACAATTTCACCTTTCTCGTAAACAGACCGTCGGTTCAGCGCCTAAGCTATTTCGCCAAACTCATTTCAATTCAATATCCAAAGTTTCCGGCTTATTCCTAGACTTTTTCATCTTATCACATAGTGCTGAAGGCAATCGATGGCGACATGCTGTACCAAAGACAAACTTTGTATATTTCATGTTTGAGGACTTACCTTGTATAACATATTGAGAGTTTTATTTGCCTGTAGGTAATTGTGCATAAAGTTCTGAAATATTTTAATACTGGATGTTTCAGAAAGTTTCTTGTGTATATAGTTAACATAGTTTCAGGCGTGAGACATTTTAGGAGTTAATCCTAAAAACAGTCTATTCAGAAAAAAGTCTAAGTGTAATCATAGAACAAATGGTTCTAGGAGCTAGGTGTTTAAGGCATTAAGTTCGCCTTAGTAAAACGTGCATAAAGTTTTAATAAATATATTAAGGTCGAAAGGCTTGCGATCACTTAAGAAAATAAAAATAACTAAGGGTTCGACATATAGAGCTCATCCACAGGTTGTGCGAAGGTAAGCATGTCAGGGCATGACATCAGAAACCACCCAGGAGGCAACTTAACGAACGAATTTCTGCGAGTCAAAGCACGTATATCGTGGCTAATGTATTCGGATACCGCCAGAAGCGGTGTGTGGCGTAACACGTCCAAGAGCGGTCTGTGGCGAAACACGTCCGTAGGTGCGGCCCACGTTAATTACATAAAATTGTGACGTCACACGACTCGCAAGGGAGGATCGGACTCCTCTTGCATAGATCAACTTATAACGTATGCAGTTTCTGAATTTGCCGCTGTTTAACCAACAATTTAGGTCTGATTTAGTAGTTGAGTTTGTGGAATTTTCGATGGTCTTAAAGATTGGTGTTTGCTGGAATATTTTTTGTTGAAAAGAGGTATTTCGGAGGATTTCGGTGGTTTAAAATCGGGTTAATTTATTTTTACAGAAAGCTTACAGACTAATAACAAATATTATTGTTTACATAAGTAAATTTGCTAGTAATAAACTTCCACATATATATCTAGTTACAAATTGCATTGACATTATTTAGATTGATGATAAAGACATAAATTAATTTTAGTTATCACTACTAAGAATTGTATCGAATGATTTAATATCAAAGACGGAGAAGAAGACTACATCACGTTATCTTAAATAACAATTACATATTAAGTTATCTATGATTTTCTCCAAAATATTACTTGCTTAGTATCTTTCTATCAGTCGTGTATCATGTAAAAGGATATGTTCACTCAAACACAAAGTTGGTTTTACAACGCCAAATAACTTAAAACCTACAAACACACATTAATCACTGGAGCAAACTAAAAAGTTAAGTCTAGTTCCAAAAAGTGGAAGAAGCAGTGACATCACTCTATTGTTCTTATACGAGTAGGTCACGTAAAAACTGAAGTTACATCCAGTGCGGTCGTTGACCTGGCAACACTTTTCCGCTGCCTTCAGCGTCGGCTCGTAACCAGTAATGCATTAGAAACGACCGTTTGTCCGTTTGCTGATGTCATTTTGCTAATTAACTTTATAAACAAACCTTTTTCTGTGCAAAGAACAGCGTGTACTTCAATATTAAATCATTTGCACTCACAAACCGATGTAAACGTTAAAAACAGCTGCAGTTAACCTAAGCAAATTACGTAATTTAAATATTCTAAGAAGCTTAAGAAATACCTACCGCGATTAAGTTAGCCACTAATTTCCCTAGCTCGGCGCTAAATAAAACGAAGTAAACAGAACTACGATTAAAAATGTAAATTAGAGTACATTCTCGATTCTAAAGTTTAAAGTATTTTCTCGCGGATAAGTTTAAATTAATGTGGACCGTCACAAGCACTTTTACTGGCGGCGACCGGGCGCGGGCGGTTCCATCAATTTTTTATTAGCTTCGAGATTCTCTTTTTAAAGAATTTAAAGGCAACAGCGATTATATTTAATTAGAGAGCACACAGACCACAGCTTCTTATTGAATCCGACACGTTGAATATCGTCTCGTTGCGGCGGCGCTGTCTGTCGCTCCATTCAATACACGGTAGGAATGCAGAGTATTTTCGATCCTTTTGATGAGAGCTAAGATTAATTTTGGAGGGCGGTTCAAAGGAAAATTTTAGAATATAAGTGCATTAATAAAAGGTTTTCAGCAGGATAGGGCACTCTATAGCAAAAAAATGCTTTTATTAAATTTGTGGGCTTTTATGTACATATTCGGTGACTTTATTACGTAAAAGCTTTTGTTAAAGTATTGGGATTTTTATGGACTGTTTTAACCTTGTAAAGTATAACTAAGTGAATCAATTTGGACACGAGTGGTTATTTGAGATTGTTTATGGTGCGCTTAGAAGGTTTTGAATAATGCTAGTAGCGTCATGTTCCAGAAAAATGTTGTTCAAAAAAGTTGACGTCAAAAGGTTGAAACTTTTTTCCATTTTTACAATGAAAAACTATAGATGAAACGCAAAGTAGTCTAAATTTGTGAAGAATAGACTTAAAAGAATAATATTCTCAAGCTAAACTATGTCCTAATAGTTCAGATCAGTGTTATATTTAAAAATATTGTCTTTAAAAAAAAATACAGCCGACTTCAATAATTTAATAATTATTCAATCAATTTATTTTATCAATGTCTCATTTATTGATAGTTGTAATTATTTATTTTCTTGCTTTTTTATATATAGCCTCTTTTTTATAATGTGAATGTGAGAACACTGAAGACTCCGCGAATTCTTAGATTACTTCCTATTACGACTCACTTTTTATTATGATTATTTTTATTGTACTTTTGAGTACAATATTGACTGGTCTACACTGTCTTTACATAATATCTACTAATACTGTAGTATGGAAATATTGTAAGAACAACAATTCTTTTTTTAAAGAGTAACCATGGAATTTCTTGCCGGTTCTTCTCCATAGGAAACGACCAATTTGGAACCGTGCACTAGCTTCTGACGTTTTAGGTGCCCATGTAGGCCTACATATGTGAGATAAAAACATTTTAATTTTGAATAAAAAAAAAAATAATACTAAACAGTGCAATTAAATTTTCAGAAGTCTATGTTTCTGGTTTTATTACTTAACACCGACTGTTGATCGATACCGGGTTATCAGAACTGGATTTTGACAGAAATTTTACCAATCTGGAAGTATGTATTAGTGTTTAGTGTTAAACTGTTGATTGTAAAAGTCTTGTTAGTAAAAAGAACCTGACCTGTGATGACTGGAGCTGGAATGTCCCGTGGTGGAGCTGGATATGGGCGACCTGGCAGGATAGTTGCCGCCGCTCGCACCTCCTTCCGACATCACGAACTCTGTAACAAACATACTTTGGTTACAGACTTTGCTTACGTTTGGGTTCTGCTCTACTACGTTTTATTGGTTTCTCTTTCATCTCAACTTACATTTTAAACAGAAAATAATATTTGCTAGTAAATATGAGTACTATGAGTAAGACTACTCTTTTAAAAAAAATGAATGGTTTCTGTAAGAAAAGCTTCAAGAGGAAAGCCGCGGAAAAATCAAGTTCTGGATAAGGAATAATGAACAAAGTTAATCGCTTCAATTAACTTTAAACTAACTGAACTTTAAAAAAAAATATATTTGTGACTCGTACAGGACCAACAATAAAATATATCAAATAGTTTATTTACCTACACTAATAATATAAAGATTTACCTACACCAACAACTAACTATGTACCTACACTAATATTATAAAGAGGTAAAATTTGTTTTTTATTTGTAGGAGGTAATCTCTGAAAGTGCTGGTCCGATTACTAAAATTTTTTCACGGATAGAAAGCTGTTTTATTACTGAGTAACATAGGCTATATTTTATGTACGCGGGCGAAGCTGCGGGCTTAAGCTAGGAATCTATATACACAAAACAAATTTTTTCGAGTGAATTTCGGTGGCTGTTTTAATTATTTTCAAATTGATTTTTAGTGGGTTTTGGAATGTAAGATTGATGTAGTGTCTACACAACTGCACAATATGTAGAATCGTTGAAAAAGGTGTAATGTCGGTAAATTGGAGCAAAGAATTGACTACCTACTACAGCGAACCTTACTGAGAAGATTGATTCGATGCATTGACACAAACCGTGCATAGCAGAGATAAAAAAAAACCAACACAAAAAAGACCTGTGTGAATTCAAAAAGACTCAGAAAATGCGTCGATATTAAAAAAAAACGCTGCGTGGGTATTCTGATAGGGCCCGTGTTGCCACAGACATACACACGGAATACAAGCTAATGAAAATCGACATAGTACATATTGATACAAGTGGAGAAAGTTTGTCATCGCAACCGGGGCGAAATTCACCCGAGCCGTACAGGTGAGGGTGTTATGGAAGCGAGTGCTGCAGTGACAAATCTTCATGTGTATCAAACGACGTTTTTCAATACACTTACAAAGAAATACTTTCTCTGAAAATTACGACGCATTTTTGTTCAATTTGTACAGAAGAAAATGTTCCAAAGTTACCATAGGTACATTTTAGTTTTGATTTAGATGGCAGCAGGCTATCGCAAGTATTTTTTACCTTAATCAAGATTTTAATCTAGCAGCGTATCATTTAAAGAATTCTTTTCAAATCTTAAATTCGATTTTTTTTTCACAAATAACATAAATGAATGTTTTTTTAACAGTATTTAAGAGCGGCCAACCCGAGGTACATTTTCATACAACCGCTCTTACGTGATTATGATGTTATTACACATCTTTCTCCAGATATTTTGGTTTGGTTTGGTTATATAGGCTTCTATAGAAATCAAAACCTAAATTAGTGTAAAACTAATTTAGTAAAGACCTCTGAAAATCAGCTATTTTACGTGAAATTTGGCCCCCCATAATGTACTCAATATATTAAAAATAAATCTATAGAAGCCTTGTACATTTATCGAGATTCTGAATGACGACAATTTTTCGCAAAAACTTTTAAGAGTTTAAAAAAAAAACATATACATGTTTTTCCTGGAACCAGTTTTGTAAAATATTCGAGTAAATCACGGAATTACCGAATGCCGAGTTTTCAGGCGTTATCTCTCTTTTTTCGCGTTGCCTCTTCATCAAACATTGCGTTGGATTGCGTTAGATGAAGCAACAAGCTTTTATACCATGCTCGAAGTTGACGATAAGTGAGTGTAACCTTTGCAGTTTGAAGGAGAAGCAAGGCATCAAACCGTTATATATCCTAATATTGAAAATAGAAATTCAAATATTTTTTAATTTACACAGGTAATTGTTAATTTGTTGGTAATAATAAATTAGTGTGTAAATAATCATATTTATTTATGTTCATAAATAAAATTTAAATTTTCATTAAATATTAAAAGTTTAAAAATATCTGCCTCTTTGCTTAAAAAAAAAAAAAAACAATAATCACTGTTGACCGTGGCCAAATTGGAATGAAAAAAGCCCTTGTTTGAAAGCCCTACGATTAGGTTCAACATGGCATGTTGAACCTAATCGTAGTGCGATAAGAGCCAGTTTTCGAGTAAGAGTATTGAAAAACAATTGACATGACAATTGAATTTACAAATTGTTGAAGGATGATACGGCTCATTCAGCGTTAAAATTGCCGTTAAAACTTCAAATGATTGAACAACCGATATGTAAAATTGCGAAACATTCCGTAGTGGGCAAAGTTTTAATAGTGCCTAAAGTCATCATCAGGACGAGTGCACAAAGGCGTACAAACGCACATTGAAAGCTCTTTATAGAACATTGAAAAATTTGCTCAATGACTCGAGATGTTTTGGAGGCGCAATGATTTTGCTGCCAGTCATTCCAAGATCCAATGTGACTCACACGATGATACTCAAATGAAAATTCAAAATTGAGGAAGGTCTCATTCCGAGGATTTCGATTAAAATTAAGTTTAACTAAAAGTAACTAAAAGGTATCATTACAACATTATTAAGCTTCATTCATTGACTGTTATTTATTTATTAAAATTGCATGCAACTCAAAAGTACAAAGGCGGACTTAATATCTTAGGCATCACTATCAGTCAACCAAGAGTGGTGAAGAGAAACGCCAGACACTGCACTGTATGAGTACGCGGTATCTCGTGGTGAAATGGCAACAGCGGCTGTCGCAATCCAGTGCTGAGCACGCTATAATTATGGCGCTAAGTCCCCTCTTTGAGAAGTGTCTGGAACCATCTCACGGGATCCTCACCTTCCGCATGACACAGGTTCTCACTGGACATGGTAAGTTCAGGAGGTTCCTACACCGAATTCGTGCGAAAGAATCGCCAGGGTGTCAACACAGGAGGACACGGTGTAGCATACAGTAGAGGTTTACACAGAGTGTAAGCAGAGCACCGCCGTGTCCTCGTGGGGGCGATCGGTGGCAACGATCTCTGGCATCGGGCCTTGGTACAGGGCATGGTCTGAAAAGATCTCTAAGTCAAGAGTGAATAGGTTGCTTCTAGGTAAGCGCGCTCCATCGTCGACCGCATCGCCGCTTTCCATCAGGTGAGATAGCGGTCAAGCGCAAACCTATAAAGAATTTAAAAAAAAGAGGAGAAGTGGCAGGCGGTCGCCTCCTTCTGCGAAGCAGTAATGCTAGCAAAGAAGGCGGCCGCACAAGCGAGGGAGCGCTCCCTCTCACCACCGGGATCCTGATCTCGATTTCCGACCACCGTATGCACGGGCTTGCGGACCGAGCCCAAGTCGTCGACGGCGCGTAGTGTTCCACGTGTGCTTCAAGGAGATGTCAGCGAAACCGTAGGGGTTTAGAAGGGTTCCGCGCGCGCCTCAGGGAGATGTCAGCAAATCCTACGATTTGCTGCAGGGCCAGCGCCCAGCATTTGATGATGATTTGGAGCTGTGGTGGCCGAGTGGTAACGGCCCCGACTTACGAGTTGTAGGTCGCGGGTTCAAACCCAGCCAGGCGCATTACTTTGTGTAATTTATTTCATCACCACTGCTCTCAAAACGGTGAAGGAAAACATCGTGAGGAAACCGGCATGTCCTAGAACCAAAAATTCGAAGACATGTGTCATCCACCAACCCGCACTGGGCCAGCGTGGTGGATTACGGCCCATTCCCTCTCCTAGAGAGGAGGCCTGAGTCCCAACAGTGGGAACATTATAAGGCCGACTATGCTATGCTATGCAGCGCCCAGCAGGGTCGAAGCCTACTGGGGCCATGGGTAGTGTGAAAACGAAACCGTGGCCCTGGGACGAAGGCAACGAAGGAACAGGAGTGGGTTTTTAGTCAGTAAAAGTCCCTCACCTATAAAAAAAAAAAGGAGTTCAGAAGGGTCGAAGCCTGGGGTTATGGGTTCGCTTCTGAAAGGAAAACTCGGCCCTGGAATGCAAGGCAACGAAGGAACATAGGAATGGGTTTTAGTCAATAAAAGTCTGACAGTCTGACATGTCCTCTCGCTCCGCCCATTATGGGCCACAACTATCACACAACGCTATCTAGTCCCAAACTAAGCAGAGCTTGTGCTAAGAGTACTAGAAAACTGATAAATATACTTATATATTTCTAAATGCGTAATTTATCTATAATATGTATGTATATATTATAGATAAATTACGCCCGGACAAAGAATAAATGATTGTGCTCATCACACAAACATTTGTCCTGGGTTGGAATCGAACCCACAACCTCCGGCTCAGCAGTCAGGGCCACTAACCACTAGACCAACAGGCCAGTCAAAGTATAAACCTGAAATGTATTCAAATCAGTGTGATTTCTACGTCCTAGTTAAAGGTATATTTAAAGCAAGACGATAGTTGTTTGTCCCTCTCCATCACTATAGCAACAGGAATCCGACGACAAATGCTGACACATGAATACTTTCTTATTATCACATTAAGGATATTGGTTTACAAATGCATTATTAAAGCATTGATTGAGGAATGACAATTATTAAGTAGATCATTTGAATTAGGCTCAACTATCTTTAGTAATTTATCACACCATCAGCGAAACAGCTTGTGAATTTCTTTTCATAAGTGGTTTCGCTGATGGTAGCGCATCTGTTTTAGTTTAGGTTAGGTTAGGTTAGACTAGGTTCCGTTTAAGCTGAGTGGTGTTTATACGCGTCATGTTCGTGAACGGACAGCGTCAGTTAAGACTTTTTAATTTTCTATATTTAGAATTATTTTTTTGTATTTTTTACACTATTCTCACATAATAGAAATGTCAAGAAATATGTAACCAGGATTTTTGTTATAGAACTCAATCATTTAAATGTGTCCTGAAGATTTGGTTTTGGAATGTACAATTAGCTTCATTTTTCTGACTGACCGACTTCTTGACAATTCAAAAGAGCTTATACCTAATAAATAGTTTATTTAAAATAAATAAACGATTTAAGTTTACAGTAATTCCTTTTTCATGCCAGATTTATTATTGGAAATCGAGTAAAATTGTTATATTCTGAATGAATAATGGAAAAATGCTTCTCACTTATCGTAAAACTTGTAGAATAATGGAAAATATTTTCTCTCCAAAAGATAAGAGATCTTTTGGAGAGAAAATATGTTCCATTATTCTACAAGTTATAAAATCGTTTATTTATTTAAAATAAATTATTTAAGTTTACAGTAATTCCTTTTTCATGCAACATTTTTTATTGGAAATTGAGTAAAATTGTTATATTCTGAATGAACAATGGAAAAATGCTTCTCACTTATCGTAAAACTTGTAGAATAATGGAAAATATTTTCTCTCCAAAAGATAAGAGCTCACATTTAAAAAAATCGTTGTTTTATTTATGAAAATGCCCTTGCTCAGTAATATGAAATCGGCCTTCGGATATTTTTATGTCGATATAGGGATCTCATGTTTGATTATGGTTTAACATTTCATCAATAATGTTTTGACAGAAGGGACCAGCAAACCATTTGTGATCTTAGTATTTTTTTTTTTGTAATACAGAAATACTTTAAATGTTTATCTGAAAATAATAACAACTTTGCGATATTCGTTAACTATCCATCCATTTTGAATCAATATAATAACATCTTTCAAATCCTATCACCAATAATCGATATTCAAAAAGGTTTCACTTTACAAAATATTCAATTGACTCAATGAATAATACCCGACAATTTTTATTACGTAGGCAAATCCTTTGAGTTTCAAATAAGATGATCCGAGTGTCTGTGGCCATTGATATTCTATTCACTTGTAGAATAATATCATGTATTACCTTTCAATAAGAATTGTCGGCGGAATAGGTCCTGACCATTATCTTACACTGGTTTTTTGCGTGACAGCGGCGCGAACCGAAGACGCAGGACGCTCTCAACTATCAATCCTTCTGTCACGATATCGACAGCGCATTTGTTTGCTCTCACCATTTTTGTCTTAGTGTTTCCTCACTGCTCGCTCGCCGCTCCTCGGGCAACCGGCGCTATATTTGTGCTGCGAGCGTGTGGCCGGCGCCGGCGATCAATCTGCCGCGACTCTGAGCATGACGGATGGTAGATCGAAGACCGAGCTCGTCGCTCCTACGCCTCGACAAGATACCATACATTTTATTGGCGACCGTTTTTGCCGACGGCTCTGATTATACTCGATGTTGTCCCACCGATCTAATGAATTATTTACTTTGTTATCCTAGTTCCTGACTGATGTTTATGTGAGTAGCCTATTTTTTTGTGAAAAGAAATTTATCAATGATTTGTGGAAAGAGGATTTCGTTTTATATTTTATCTCTGAAAGAGCTTTGTAGCCTTTTCAGATAATGCCTGCGGAATTTGTGTATTGATTTTTGTTCATGAAAAGAAAGTTTTATCTTACGAAGGAAAATAGACTGACGCCTATTTTCTTTAACTGTGAATGGGAAGAGACTTTGAATACCACGAGATAACATTTTTATGGTATTTGTGTATAAAACATCACTAAACATCTATGGAGTCAGGAAATAAAATAACGTGTTGGGAACAAAAAGGACCAACAAAAAGTGGAATCAATTTCAGTTTGTTAGACAATTTGTCAGGGCCATTTCGGTGTAGTTGTAATTTTTTTGATAAATGCTCCGCGCGAGAGAAGCCGACGTGATGGGCTGATAGCGCGTCAGGGCCCTGGCTGCTCTGCTACCGTCGAAATACTGTAAATTATAACTTCCCGAGTTCCGTTCTGTTTATCATCTTGCAAATGTATTACGCAGGTCTTCCGTTTGTGTAATATGTAAATACGTATTTTGAGCGGAAGAAATGAAAACAAATCTGGCGGATCCCGGTTATTCATTACAGAAGATGCGATGTTTCATTATTAATTTATGCCCTACCCTCAAACAGGGAGAGCGACCCTCTTTGAAGTAGGCTGTAATATTCTTAGGATTAGTGTTTTAGTATTTTTTCATGAATATAATTTTCCTTCAAATGGGAGAAATGAGAAAGAAAGAATCGCAGTTTCTTGACCGTAGGTAATTTGTGAGGAAAGATTACTACTTAAACAGACGTTCGATAGAGTAAATATGTTATCTTCATGTCCGATAACATTCTCAGTTTGTCTTTTCATTACACATCTATTTTATAAAAGTTTGTTCAATTTACTAAATTAAACAAACTTCACCTTACCATTTACAAAAACTAAAAAAACATTACAAAACGGAATAAAACATAAACAAAACAAAAATAAAGGCTGTAATGCTAAACGGTAGCAATATAACGGTATTAGTTTCTATCTCTTAAAGAAAATTCGTAATCGGCGGCAAATGAAAATTGATCGCCACTAACTAAGATAAGTTTGGAAAGTTATGATGGAATGGAAGTGCTTCCGGGCGGCGATGGCGACGGGCAAAAATGCTCCTTCCACACTGATTTAGCTCCACACTAAGTAATTATTGTTCAAACAAGAAACCTAACGAGTGAACTCATTAATCACTAGCCATTAATGTCGCTGCTTTGTTACCTAATGGACACTACCTCGTAATAAAAGTAGGTGTGTAAAATTATATTTTGGCACACACTTACAAACGTATATTTGTATCTAGTTTGAATAATATCGGAAAAACCATTTAATAAGCAGTGTGGTTTTTATAAAAAAAAAATACAACCGAATTAAGAATCTCCTCCTTATTTTGAAGACGTTTAAAAACTCATTGTTGAAGTTAAGCTCACCTTTATGTATGTGAATTGTTAGATTACTATGTTAGTTTTTGTGTACAATACAGAATTATGTATTAGAGCTTTGCTAATAAGATAAGCGATAAGATTTCAATGCTAAATAAGTTATTCACTTGTATAATTTATGTAGGCTCCTTCATAATTTGCCTTTGTTTACTAAAATCTTTTCTATTTCCCCAGACTTTTACTACGGTAATATTATTTATTTGTTACAATTTTATTTTATTAAAAAGGGTACGATACTGAATAGGTATTGTGGAATATAAACGGCGATAGCGAAACTTACAAAATGGCTCTCGGCAAAGTGTCTTGCGCCGCAAACCTTTATGAATACCATATGAGGGCGCTATTTTTACATACAAAAATCGGCACGGAATCAAAGTCCACATGTCCGTTGCGGCCTACCTTAATTTTCCTACACGGTCGCGTCCTGAATACCAAAGATTCGGAAGGACATCAGCTCCCGCGGCCATGACGGGATTTCCATACAAATTATGTAAAAACCTGCATACAACTAATATCGTAACTTTGTGTATAATGTTATCCGTGATGATGTTAAAATATTAAATTTAATTTGTAAGAATCGTTTGTGGAAACGCTTTACGGTAACGTTGTTTAGAAGCCGACAATGCCGGTGTAATTTTGCTTATTTCGGCTTAAATTACTTGATCTCGTTTACGGCCTTTGAAGATTGTACGGAGTTTTGCCAAAGTTTGTGTCTAATTTATTGTTTACCATCACTTTCTTGTATTTATTTAACGTAAGTTAATTGTTCGTTTTTGAATATTACTCTAATTAAAAACCAAATGATGGAGTTATTAAAAATAACTTAGTAGGCACTTACCTACGTAATTTATCTACATTATCTGTATTTTTAACTTACTCTGAAGTTTCATTATACGTACAGATCACACTAATATTTTAAAGGCGAAAGTTTTTATACGCGTACGGGAAGACGCAGTGTTGGAATGGAAGGCCCCCTACAAGGTGGACCGATGACCTGGTGAAGGTTGCGGGAATCCGATGGATGTGAGACGCACAGGATAAGTTTGTTACTCCTTTACGCTCTGTTTTGTTATGTCCTATTTCAGAACTAGGTCTACCCGTATATGTAAAAGTATCATAATTTTCATACAAGGAGAATGTTCTCTTGAGAAATTTTTCGACATTCACGCAGGTGAAGTTGCTGGAAGGAGCTGTTGATGGATACTCGTGGAAAAGTTCCATAATAAATATAATATGTATAATAATTAGTACCTAACAATATATCGAGGTTATAATAGGATTTATGGGTGTTATGAACGAACATTGTAGATCGTTTCCTTTTCCCATCATTCACAGAGACTCACCCATACATCACTGAGTAGATACAGGAGAATATCGTGAACAAAACTAATGACGCGCGGTTATTCAATCACAGTAAGAATTTAATCTGAACTTAAATGAAGGTGATTCCCTTATAACTTTCAACACAGTCGCTAATAACGAAACTTGTGGTTAATAGCGTCGAGGAGACGAACCGAGCCGGGAGGGAGGGTAGGAGGGGGCGGACTCACGGCTTCGGGAAATTTCGAGACAATTCAATGGGAAAATCTGCCTTTGTGAAACTTCGATTGTAGTTATTCTATTCTAATTTCACATTATAATTCGTTGGAACAACTTCTATTTACGGGTAATGATGCGACTGTTAAGCACACATGTATCTCTGAGGGAATCCAGCATTATGAAAAGTTCACTTTTTCAGGAATCAAAGCGATACCTTTGAACTTTAAATTTATGCTAGACAGCAGATATACAATAGTACGTAGGTAAACAATAAATATTTAATGTGCCAGTAACGTTAGTATCGATAGAGCCATGACGGGTAATAAATGGAACACTCACGGATTTATAGATACATATAATGTATACTTTTAGCGAGAGCAGGCTTTCAGCGCAACGCCGCGCGAACATATCGAATGTTTATGACGTCATTAAACATATTTTTACGAGGACACCGCCGTGTTCTATATTATTACGGCGAGGGAGACGCGTCACACTGGCATTTCATTGGTCAGTAATTCGCGGAAGTGAACCTTCCTCGAAATTGACAACACTCGTGCAATAAACCATTTATAGCACGATATTGCAGCGCGCCCGCAGTTGAACGAATCCGATATAAACTTTATATTAACACTAATTTTATCAACGCGATGTAATTTCTGCTATTAATTAAGTTTGTCATAAGCGAGTGGGTGTTAAAAATAATATTGTGGGGTCTGTGTTTGCGTTATGTTAACAGAAAACAAAAGCACTTTTCATTTCAGTAGGGAGAGCTTACGAGTACTTATATCGTTATACGTATATGACTAGGCATATCAAACAAACTTCACGATAGAATGTGTACCTACGTATGACGGTTTAATTAATGATTATTTAAACTAAGTCTTCCTGGTCAAAAACTAAGTTAAATGAGATGAATGCAGAAAGAAGGAAAATTACTAGATCTAAACAAAACACGCGGGAAGCTGACAGAATGCCGCGTCAATTCACCAAATTACGGAGTAATTGAACCGAATTTCAGAGTGAAGCTCATGTAATGAAAGCAGATAAAGGCAAGGGAGGAGCGAGCGAGGGGCTTATTCAATTCGTTCGCAAGTTCAACCTGACACTGACTTAAGTAGATAGTTAAGATTTAGCCAAGAAAGCACCCGCCGGCACCCACTAATGTGTACTCAGAAAGTAGTCTGGCCTCAAGAATTGGCCGCTTAAGTACCTACGGAAACTTACCATCCATTAGTTACTTGTGAGAACACATTATAGTTTAACTTTTGTTTCCCGCTACTTACTGCCTACAAATAGCGACCAAAGCAAGGTAGCACCAACACTCCTGTTTAACAATCTAAGCAAACATTCTGTACTCGAAGGTGTTACTTAAGAACGGATTTGAAATTCTTTGTTTAATGTAGTACGTGTTGACACAGTGGAATCCGAGCGAGTGCGGCCACTCAATATTGCAATAGCCGATACCGCAACTCCTGTCAACAACCGAAACGTTTCAGCTAAATAACTCCACGGAGACGCCAAGAGAGCGCGCACTTTACTCGATTGGATTTGAGGTGGACTCTCCTTGTGACCTCACCACCACTTGTGTTCTAACGAACTAATGATTTTTTAAAACATTACTTGGAATATGCTGACGTCCAACAGGTGTTTGCAGTTCTTTTCAAATGTAGCTACGAATCTTTATATTTATCATGGAGTCGGCTCCCGAGAATAAAGATATTTTTGAAATACATTTTCGTAGGGATCCTTTCATTTTCGCTTTTACGTTTTGGCTGTATACTTTATTTGATTCCAAACTGAACAGCGGCATACAATATATTTTACGATTATTCTATCTATGAAACTGGTCAAAGTTGACATCAACGCGCAGAATTTCGGTTTGCCAAATATGTTCCTTTTAAGTTTATTTACGGAATATCTTTCCATATTTTCCCAAGGATAAGAAACTGATCCCATGCATATCTGATTCGATCTTCATTCGTATGTTTGCGTAAAATCTTCTCTGTAAAGGAATCTACATAATCAGAATCAGCGAGACGTTGTCGAAATACGAAACCATCTGTTGTGTCGTCGTATTTAGATGTTCTTTCCATGTGAGACGAAAAAGTGTGAGAAAGCCAGTATCGACGGATGAGCACGTCGTTGAAGTCAAAAATATTCAAAAACCCTATTCATAAGCCATTCTGAAAATATCGCGAACAGTATCTTACATCGCCTTAAAGGCTTTCCGGTTTTTGTGGATCAACTAAAATTGCTTGTGAGGAAAATCGAAATACAATTCTTTCTCGCGGTTGTCTAAAGATATTAATTTTGAAATATGACGAACGCTATCGCGAGAAACCAATACCCTAACGCAATAAAACGTATGAAGCGAGTATTATTCGCATGATCACATTTCCTAATAAGTTGGATCCCACAACGTGTTCAATGTGGCGAAAACTAATACCGCCCATCTCGCCGCTGCCGCCGTCACTCCCGCGTCCGCCCGCCCAAGCATTTAGAGCCTTCACTCTATTATATTTTGTTTAGTTCCTTACAAAACCGACTGGTGTCCCGATATTATTGAATTTCAAAAAAGAAAAGCCCCAAGTTGACGTGAAACTAAATTTCCCTTCCATGATTCGTCGGAATTGTTACAAACGGGTCATATCGATTACGTTGTTGCGTAACATGTATTAAGCTTGCGTTTCATTGCACTTGGTAATTATACCGTTGGTTTCCGCGAAACAGGCTATAAATAACAATTTACCGACTACTACACCTACAGCACAATTACCTAGCTCTAAGAACTTTTTTACAATCACATACAATATAATGGAGTACCTATTTGTGAGTATAGTTTATCGCATTGAAAGTTGAAACTAAACTTTCTCTTTAGTTAAATATAAACGCAGTGTATTCACTTACATTTATGTAGTTGATTTTTCTAAAATAGATTACATTGACTGTCTACAGATACATTTTCAATTTTAAGTTAAGTTTAAACTAACTCAAAGAATAAAAAGACGTGAATTAAAAGTTAATAGTTACGATTGAATTAGACGATCATTTGGAGTAAATTTTCACAAAAAAATTTTTTTGGTCTCTGCTTGCAATATAAATTCAATGTTGAATTCACAGTTGGCAAGTGTGTTATTATGTGATTAGTGGACGGCCGTACATTGTATAGTGCACGTGTCATTCGTCACAGATTGCCAGCCATGAAATGACATGGCATTACTTTAGTGGTTTGCGGCGAGGCGCGGTTCCGACAGGGTGCGGTCACTTACGATTACAGCCACGGTTATAAACCCAACCGTATTAGTTATTACCTATATTAACGCACAATAAACCAAGCTATTACCGTTTCAACCTATGAAATTTTTTATTCCAATCATAAAATGTATCAGACCGTTATCGATATTAATCCCGGAAATATCATTCAAATATGTACCGGTATTTGCCGGTCGGCATGCTGGATAGAATTGAACCATCTAGATTACACCAGGTAACTTTTGGCTTGCTTATACCCTGGGATAGCGAAGCCTCTGCAATACTCTACGATATTAAAAAGGCTAGGCTTATTACAAATTCAGAAGAACTGGAAATTTTATTACGAATTGGATATATATCAGCAAATCTCTAAATAATGTATGTAAATGTCTATCGTCAATTATTCAATAAACATAAGGAATTTGTTCGAAAATCTGAATAATTTACTTGTTACTTCATTAATTATGGGCAGTGGGACACTTAAAATGTCTTGATGTTCCCTACTGTGAATACTGATGTCCATTTCCGTCCACGCAATGCTCGCATTAAGGGAGTTTGTCAGGCCTAGTCAATAAGTGCAGGAAGATGGCGGTTTTATCATTAGTAGGCATCAACATTGATTTACTACAGTGTAACGACGCGGGAGTACCAGCAGGTGTTATGGTTTTAGTTAGCGTGTGGCTTTATGTTGTGTTGTCTTATCAGTGTGTTTGATCAAACAATAGTAGAAGGGGTTTAGATTTTACTTTAAAGCCGAAGATAGGCGTATTCTGGAGATAAAGTAAAAGACATTATCGTCAGTGAACTTCTAACATTATATAAGTCATCTTTGGCAGTGTAACGGTCTGAAAAAGTATGCCATTCGGTTAAGAAAAATCACATGCTTCATTTCAAGTAATCAGAAAATAAAAAGCTAACCAATATTTCTTCCAAAAATGGACGTTCTTATTTTTGTTTCTTTAAATTATTGTTATGATATTACTCTCCTGTAAAATAGGCATTACACACTATTAAAACATCACTAACGAAATTGTAATTGCTTAGCTACCAGGAACATTTCCACGAAATAATTAATTTTTCATGAGAGCTGACAGTTCAATGTAGGCACTGATTTGTTGAGGCTGTCAAAAGGCAGGCAAAAAAGTCTGTAAAGTTAATATTTAATTTAATTGCTTCCTCAAGATTTATAATACAGGATTTTATTAGGCTGACGTATAAGGAAGCGGCTATTAATATGATAAAGAATTTCCTTATTTTTTTCTTATGACCACGTAAACCAGGGTGGCTCTTACTGGCACAATTCAAGCTAATAACAGTTTTTGTGACACTAAACACGAAAAAAGCTTTCCCCGTTTAACGGAGCGTAAATGTGTACTCCATGTTACCGCCACCCTTAAGCAGACATTATGAGGGGGGTGGCACACGGCGGACGTAAAATTTTGTAGCGATTTTTTTTTCCTCTAATACTGCTAAGCTATAGACTGTAGGTCACGTTGACAACATAACTTGTGTAGACGGCCAAATATTTGGGGGAAGCAAAAGGCAATTTTTTAACAGTAAGGCTTCTGTTTATATATCGTATTTGAGTTTTGGTATGCAACATACTAACCGAGAAGTAATCGTTTAAATGTAAATTAGTGAGGTTATTTGACTTTCTATTTGCAAGGGGCGCTTTCGACCAAGTTTCAGGACCCAACAATAGCTTTAGTTCCCTAAAACTTCAATAAAATGAAAAGCTACAAGAATACTGATGAAAATTTCAAACTGTTCCGAGCACTACCAACGTCTATGCGAACATATAGGTACTTTCACCTAACCTCGTCGGCCAAATTGCTGTTCAGCCAAAACTTGATAGTGTGGCAGAAACCTTAATGAAGGAGTCAAATTCTCATTAAAGCTACTATTATAGCTTTGCAAAGTTGAAATAGTTTTAGTTTGGGAGCGTGTCTGTTGTCAAAAAACAGACAGCTTATCGATTTTATTATGTGATGCATTATTAAATACTTTTGAAATAGTTTAAGTTGAGATTTTGTGAAACTTTCGTTAACCTTATTTAACACATCAAACAACAATCACATCAATTTCAACAAAAAAATTCATTTTAACTTTTCATCTGATTTACGTTCTTTAAAATAATATTGTTTTATTTTGGTTTCATTATGTTTACAATCGAAGGTCTACCACAAACAAATTTCCCTCAGAAGTGCAGAAGTTTCTTTTTAATCGTAATTAGCAATATTTTGTAAGGCGGCACAAAGAAGTGTCGCCGCGGGTCGGTCGGCTTTGGGACAAAAGCGGCGGCGAACTGCGCCCAACGCACTACAAAGGGCTTACTTACGGTTTAAATGTCCCTGCCCTGAAAATTTGTTTCATTAAGCGAACTGGCCTAAAATTTCTTTTCCTTTAACACCGTAACGAAATACCGGTAACTGGATTTTACCGTCAAATATTTCATAGCTCTCCGTTTACCAAAGATATATTTTTGTATAGAAATAACAAAGGGTGAAATTGTAAGGTATCGGGTGGGAATATCGGGTTTTTATGTTTTGAAAGAGTTCTGTTTGTTCTGTTCACGTTTATTTAAAGTTAATGTCAGATTTATTTCTACCCTGCTATGGACAGGTGTATTGAGGTTTTTTGCATATATTAAAGCTTGCAGTACAAACATCTGTACTAATATTATAAAACTGAAGAGTTTGTTTGAACGCGCTAATCTCAGGAGCTACTGGTTCAAATTATTGGATAACCCCCGAGGAAGGCTATAGGCTATATAACATCACGCTACGACCCACGGAAACAAAGCAGTACCTAAACAAAGACGCGAGTGAAACCGCGGGGAACAGCTAGTAGCACAATATGTTCAGTGCTAAAGCCTACGGCTTTTAAGTATCCGTGGGATATGTATGTTCATTAGTCTCTACAATAACGCTAAGCTACATCACAAAACGCGTACTGCAAACAAAATTATACGAGGTTTGTGGGTCATAAAATTGTTGATATAATATAAACAAAGGCAGTTTCCAGCAACAATAGATACCTGTGCGTAAGGATAAAAGGATAGGATTACCGCCATCAAAAGCACACCAAGTGTTCTTCTTGATATAACAGCGTTAAATAAAAAGCTGTTTTCTGAACAAAGCCGTACGTGCGGCAAATTATTTATGTATTGCCGCGGTCGCTCTAATTACGAGAGGCTTTTGTTCTTGTAGCCCCCCCGGCCAGGCCACACTTTACTCCATACAACCTCCATATAGTATCCGAGTGAAGGTTGCTTAGATAACAATAATGTAATGAGCTTGCGGTCTCTTAAGAATCGAACCGCTACGTTTGTTTTAGTTTTAAGCACTGCTTTCTGTGATTAGCTTAGTTTTTAATTTTATTATCTTCGTTTATGTTTCGTATATAATCTTTTCTGGTCTTTAATCACTTACAAAACAATAGCCTTTTAGTTCAGATCTTGTAGTTTATACTACAATTTATTACTGCATTTCAGCATGTATATAAAACATTACAACGATAAAAGAATTTCCCTTAATAGCCGTCACAATTATAAATATGAATTGTCAAGCTATAATGATTAAAAAAAATGCAAGTGGCCATTACCGGTATAACGGCTGTCTGGGGAGGACGTTCAACAGTGGACGTCTTTTGATTGTTATTATTATGATGATTATATTGTTATAGTACCTCTGCGCACTAAATACTAATTACAAATTAAATGGAAATAAGCCATAGCGTGCGTAGCACTACCAACGCAATTAGTATTAATCGCGATTATTAATAATTAAATGCTAATTGGAGTAACTTTAGTATTTCCGTGAAAATGACTGAAATTTTATTTTAGGTATGTAGGTAAGCAGGGGAAGTGATTTCAGGCACACAACACATTTCTAGTGTTGGCTCTGAGCTTGGCCACGTGTCGAGCAACTCCTTGGCAAACAAGTCTCTGTAGTTTTTTTTTTATTATAGTCAACCATCAACATAGTGTGATAATTATATATGTATATTCATATTATTTGTTTATTTATAGTATAAGGTATATATAGTTATATAAGTATTTATTAGTTTAAGATTTCACAAACTCTTCTTTTCTTATTTCTACACACTATTGTCTACATTTCTTTTTATCTGTCCTTTCGCAGGTCTGCTGGAAGAAATTTCTTTTAGAAAGAAGCAGTACCTTTGTACATTTTGTTTTTATTACTGTATCTTCTTCCAATATAATGTGTGTACAAAAAAAAATATTAAAATAAATAAATAAAATAAAAAAAATATTTGTATAATTACAAACAAGTTATAACAAGGACTAACAAGCATTAACAAGGCGACCCTGCGCGTCAACCTGAACCGAAAACAAACGAAAATTACTGTTTCAAACCTGACTTTTAATCTAAAGTTGACCAATAAACTTTTGTGTGCATACGCTGGCTTTACTCAACTCTTACCCTGCCCTGTTTGTCCCCTGAGACAGTACCTACAAACTCCAGAAATGCTTATTAACCTTGACCTACTTAAAAGACAAATCCTTCTGTCAAAGTTAAAAGCTTGATTAATTTTCAGAATCGGGTGTTCGATTCCAATATTTGAGTCTGTTTGCGGTGAAAAATATTTTTCTTTTACTGTGAAACTGTAGAAAAACAAATATTATTTCGGATGACGGTTATTATTATTACAGAAAGCAAACTGCTAACAAGTATTTTTTTTACAAACATAACTTCACGTTACGATCCAAAAATAATTTGACGTCTAGTGTGTGCTTTTATGAAAAAAATATGTAATATCATAAATATTTATGATGCGCTAACATCTTACGTTCCCCCACGGTAGCTGGTAGCTCATGAGAGTCGTGCAATCAGTTTGTAAAGGAACGAAAGACGGAGCATGCGATATTCACGCGTAATAAATATTAGAGGAGAGAGTGGAGTTGCAGTGATTGCGAGAACAGGTGTAGACGGGTCGGAGGTCGGACATAAACTGGCCTCCGTTCTTTTTATTCCGACGACCATTTTGAAAATTTGCCGCGTTCACACGTTTTTTAGTGTGCTCGGGGGCAACGTTTTACTACCGGACCCGGTCTTGTGCGCTGCCTACGATCTCTTATTTGAAATAATTTCACTTGCATAGGTATAGATTTGTGATTAAAATTACTTTTTTATTTGTTTTCTTTTAATATCTGAATGTCTTAAGCATCAAATCCAAGTAAAGCTATGGAATTTTTTTTTTCAACCGAATGATTTTTCACAGACATTGTTTACCTAGTGTAGTAAGTCTTCAAACGTAAATTAGCTTGTTCATGATTCGATTCCCTTGAAACTTTCACAAATAGTATGTCCATGAACCTCGGAACAGTTCAATAAACTGACACTCTTGATTAAATTGTATGGCTTTAAGTTCTTTTTAGGGTTCCGTACCTCAAAAGGAAAAAACAGAACCCTCATAGGATCACTTTGTTGTCCGTCTGTCTGTCTGTCTGTCAAGACCCTTTATCTCGGGAACGCGTGGAGGTATCAAGTTGAAATTGAAAAAACCATATACTCAGGTCTGCGGTCCCTTGAAGCTGTGAAAAAATCAAACTTCTAAGTTAACGAATAAAAATATACGGCCGTTTATGTCGCAAAAAACGTATATTTCGATACTCTCAAAGTAATCTAAATTCATAGGTTACTCTTCCCGTTGACCCAAAATCCTGAAATTTGGCATAAAGCAAGGCCTTATAGACAGGTATAGGAATGAATCTGAAAATAGTAAATTTCATGTTACCTACGTCACAAAAAAAACTCAGATTTTATGATTAGGTTTAAATAAAGCTATCATTTCTGTTATAATATCTTGTTGTTGTTTATTACTGTTTGCTTTTAATAAAATATTGTTTTTGTATCTATTATTTGAATCTATTCCTGGAACTTACACGTGCCATAAAACAGTTGATTTATTCCAAGGTTTTATTTAAGGTCTCTTGAAGACACTTTCGTTTCTACTTACCAGCGCTGTCATACTTATACTTCTGAAACCGTATTCTCACTCGTAATTTTACAAAGAGATATATATTTTTGATACATCGTCCTGAAATTTTTATATACCTATAATTGCATTCATTTCTCGATATTTCGCGACTTTATTATTTAAGAAATTATTTTTTTTAAAGAGTTCGTTACATTTGTTTACTTAGGCTTTCGTTTTCTCTAACAGGTCGTCTGATAAGAACAGCTGACAACAACTAGGTAAAAGCGACCCAGTTAAAAGAATTGTTATTAGGTGATTTCACATCTACGTAGGTACACATAGCTTCAATAAAAAATACAGGTCCGTTAATTAAAAAATTAGGTTTACTCTACTTTTTATTCGTCTACGTATGTAATAAAATATCTCTTATAACATTGTTGTTCAATTTTAATAAACTACATACACGTAACGTAGCGACCACTGGCTATAGTGGATTTGTTTAGGTCCGAGGCACACACAGCAGCGATGAGCGATGGACGAGCGAAGCGTGAGCGATTGTCACACGAGTGATGCGCGCGAAGAGCTATACAGGGGGACCCACCGGCCGGGGGCCCCTCCCCCGCCCCCCCGCTATCGATTGCCCCAGTTGAGAGCGGAGCGGAAGTAATGATAGAGCGGGATGCAACCACTGCCCGATCCGATGCCCAACTCCACCTAGCAACTGTAGTGCACTACACAAATATTTGTTCAAGATAATATTTAATCTTCCATTTCTTTCGCTTAATATGATTCTCGATCTCCTTTTAAAAGAACGCGGGGAGACATAATAATCAAGGATTAGGCCTTCTTCACGTTTGTTTTTCTTTCGCATGTATTTGTTGTTTAGGTACACATTATTTTAGAATAATTATGTCTACATTTCTAATAGAAGCACCATTAATGCCGTCTCTTCAGATAAATTAGACGAAAGTTTGAACCATCAAAGTAAACAACTTCACAAAGTCGAGCGTGGAAGTGACATCCTGCTTATATCTATCTGAACGGATCCCGTAATAGCTTCCTCAATCTCGGCGTCAAAGTTCTCATAAGGCGCTTCTTAACTAAGGCGTTAAGGAAGATAGTTAGTAAGAGGCCTTCGGCAGGGTCTTAAAACTTGGCCGAAACTTGCGTAACTCGATCTCCACGATCCGGCGTCGGGCATCAATGGACGATAACTCACAATACGTTATTAGCATAATAATCATAATCGTCTGACCGACAAGAGCTATGACACCGTCACCCTGGCCCCTGCGCCACTAAGCCTCCTTGATACCTCCCTCGTCTGTGTATTTTTGATCTAAACAAGCATGATCCAAGGGAACGAACGACTCGCTTCATCGTTTCAATATAAAGCCATTGTTGTATAAGTTGCGTGAAACACCAAAATGGCGATTCGATGTCCATCGTAAACCGAAGTTCATAAGCCATGACGCTTCAGACCTCGCGTCCATAATCAGTTATATCGATTTTGCGATAAAGCGCGTCCGACAAGAGTGTCTTCTTCGCGGCGCGGTAAATTGCGAAGGAATCTGAGCCGGCGTTCACATCCAATGATAATAAAGTGTAAAAAGAGTCGTCGTTTTAACGTCCACTTTATGGGCACTTCCGGAGGTTCGTATGGAGGTTCAGGATGCGCCAGATATATGTTGGCTGTTAAAGTCCTCCGCCAATCGCTCGAGTTCTTTGTCGTCATCCGATCGCTTGGCTGCTGTAAAAGCGATCTAAAGCCATCTATAAAACTGCTTCACAGCAATTTTTACATGACTACGGCGAACCGAAAAGAGACTAATGTTTTTACGTGATGCTGCCAACCGAATTTACAGCCTAAACGGCTCAACATATTGGTATGAATGGCAATTCGTGTAGGTGCTGAATTGTGAGGCCAGAACACATTTACGTCACAGTTTTTTTTTTGTATCGACTCCCATTATTTTTAACCGAGTTCAAAAAGGAAGAGGTCCTATGTTCAAATGAATTTTTCGGTCAATTGTGGATCGCTTTTTTAATTATATTTTTTTTGTTTGAAAAAGTATACTCCTGAATTGGTCCCATATTGTTATGATCTGATGATGAACTTCAGAGATATGGAACAGAACTCCTCATAAGATAGTAGCAGAACTGTCGTGATAAGTAAAATTGTTTAGTTGATACTTGCTTTCACCATCGAATTAGTTTGACGTGGAAGTTTTGGGGAAGATAGGCATAAAAACTCCGTAATAAAACAATTTATCTTAGCCGTTTTTGGGTTTATCAGAATTGTTTTGAAATGCACTCTGGCAAAAAAATACTTAGCTGACCTGATAATGGAGCTGGGAGGTCAAAGGTTGGCACCGAAACTGCGCTATAAAACAATAAAGATATCCTAACCGTGCTTATGAAAAGGAAAGCCGTGGTCCAGGTCACGCAAAACGCCACTGAAGGACACAAGTGTGTTTGTGGACAGTAAAAGTCTGATACGCCTTCCCGCTTCATATTAGAGCGGGACAAGTCATTGGATGATTTCCCACCTTAAACAAATCAGTGATATAATGATGGAAACAGAAAATGGAAGGTAGGCACGGAAACTCATAATAGCATAGTAGCATAGTCGGCCTTATAATGTTCCCACTGTTGGGACTCAGGCCTCCTCTCTAGGAGAGGGAATGGGCCGTAATTCACCACGCGGGCCCAGTGCGGGTTGGTGAATATCACCACAGTGACACCACACCACACACACCACCACAGTACCACAGTGTTGTCTTTTTTAACCCAAAGGTTACTGGTAAGGTGTAAGGGCTACTGTACATAAAGTTTAAATAAATAAATAATTCACCCTGTACAATAACTTACAGTTCACAATACCGATAACTTCAAATTTATTTCAAGTTATCGGTATTGTTCAAATTGGCATTACAACGTAGATACAAGTTCTTACCTATATCTTTGAAATATACGTTTAATGCAAAAAGAATATTTTTGAACTAAGTTCATGACTGTTCTACTGTTTTTAACTCTGTGGCTTTCCACAGAGTTAAAAACAGTAGAACAGTCATGACAAGTCAAGTTTAACAGGCCTGTTGGTCTAGTGGTCAGTGGCCCTGACTGCCATGCCGGAGGTTGTGGGTTCGATTCCTACCCAGGACAAATGTTTGTTTGATGAACACGATAATTTATTATGTGTCTGAGTGTAATTTATCTATAATATATAGGTATGTATTTAAAAATATATAAGTATGTTTATCAATTGTCTAGTACTTCTACCACAGAATCTGCTTAGTTTGGGACTAGATGACGTTATGCGGAAGTTGTTGTAGAATACTTTGAAATCACAAATAAATATTAAATTAACCAACATTTTATTTACACCAATTACTGCACAAACACAGTAAAAAGTAATAGAATCAATAAAATATTTTATTGCATAATTAGAACAGTTTCCACGTAAAAACAGATTCAGTGTCGTAAAACGAAGACTCCTATTTAAAGTAGATCGGTCTATAAAATAAACTTGAGAATCCAATTAAGAAATGAGCAGGCAACGGATTTATACCAGTCCCTCTTTATTAACGTACATGACAATAAAATGGGATATTCCGACTTTGTGTAGTTGATTCGTGTTCATGAGCAATTAAAACGTTCTATTAAAAGTAGGTACTACACTGTTCAGGGATCCTTTCACCTGTATTTTAAACTCGGAAACACTACATATATAACTTTGGACAGAAACAATTTAAGTATCTTTTTCATGGGGCAGCATCTTCGAAGTACTATTTAAAAAAATAAACTTTATTGTACACCAAAATAGTAACATACATTTTACACAAACTTAAATCTATGGGTACAATGGTGCTCTTATCGCTGACAGTGATATCTACCAGACAACCTTTAGATGGACTGTAAGAGCTTAAACTAAAAAAGGGATAGTCTGCGGTGTACTGATAGCAAAATATCAAACAAAATTTTACTTTGAAAAATGTTTTTATCATTTGTCATATATAACAACAATATACGACAAATGATAAAAACATTTAAATATATTTAGTGTAGGTTGACTGGCCTGTTCGTCTAGTGGTTAGTCGCCCTGACTGCTATGCCGAAGTTCGTGGGTTCGATTCCCACCTAGGACAAATGTTTGTGTGATGAGCACGATCATTTGTTCTGTGTCTGGGTGTAATTTATCTATAATATGTATGTATTTAGAAATATATAAGTATGTTTATCAGTTGTCTAGTATACTCATACCACAAGCTCTGCTTAGCTTGGGACTAGACGGCGTTGTGTGATATTTGTGGAATATTGTTATTATTAGATATGTACTGTATGTATCATGATCACCAGTTAATTTAAAATTGCTGTAATAACAAAAATAATTGCGTCACAGCAGTTAAAGCACATCTAAATTCAACTGTTGATATACAGGCTGATACATTTAAACACAGTATTTCAACCGAATATAATATAATATCCTGTATCGTTGCCGAAAATGCGCCTTTCGTTTTCGATCCTCCAAGACCGTTTCCTGCAGCTATTAAAATTTTATGACTGAGCTGGCGAAATGAATGCCAGAATTAGGTTAAGGAGTACCTACGCTGGGCTGGGTTCGCGTGACGTTGATACGCCTTATTCACCGCCAATTTAATGGTAAAAACAATCACAATTCATTTTTCTTCGGTAAACGGTGTGTAGATACTTACACGCGAATATGGTTCAATTTCAAGTGCCTGAGTTAGGGAAATAAATTGTTGTTTTCGTTATGTGAAGAACTAAGGAAGAATTTCAATAATGTAATTGAATCCAGTATATGATCAGTCTAATATGTATATAATATTAGACGTACTGCGTTCAGATCGTGTTCAACACCTGTCAGTACCAATATTCCATCACAATTATGATACTGACAACACTTTGTTGTGGTTGTGCTGATTGCAATCATTTTCATTAAACTTCACCCTAAGTGAGAGGTTTGATGACAAAAGATTAAGAAAGACTTTAACACAAAGAGCATACAGCATCATACAGAAACGTTTGCCTCCTTCTGCGAAGCAGTAATGCTTGCGAACGAATATCCTCACACCCCAGCCGCCGAGACCCAGACCCCGACTACCAGCCACGGTAGACGCGGGCTTGACTTGGACTCGAGTAATGGGTAGCTCGCCGTCAGACAGTCCGGTAGTCGACTGGACCGAGCCACACTCAACGACAGCGCGTAATGATCCACGCGCTCCTCAAAGAAATGTCAGCAAATCGTAGGGGCCAAGCAGGGCCGATGCCCGCTAGGACCGCGGAGATTTTCTGAAAAGTAAACCCGTAGTCCTAGAACGCAAAGGGCAACTCAAGGACACAGGTGTGGTTTTACTCAGTAAAAGTCTAACACGCCCTCCCACTCCACCCAGATTGGGAGAAGTCATTGGATAATTTCCCAACTTAAAAAAAAATCATACAGTAACGTAATTTATATTCAAGGTTTTCCCATTTAGCTAATAAAGTAGTAAAAATGGTATTAATCAAAAGGCGGATGACGAAAAACGTTACATTGTTGTTATATCTAAAAGCTAAGGTAGATTTGTTGTCTTTAGGTCCCACAGAATTTTATATTTAAGTTTTCCACTAAGGTTTTGATGCTAATAAAATATTAGATGGGTTAGATCTAGTAAGAGATGTATGGGCTCGTAACCTTCCTGCGATAAATGTACTACAATAAAGCATTTCCCTTGGCGGCTTTGTGCTTGTTCTAGAGGCAGCTGATGTAACATGAAGTGGTTTTATTTACCTTGTAGTTGGACGGGGCAACTCTAAAAATGATTGTGATAGTATATTTTGTCCTTGGAACTTCCATCAAGTCTATCTTCGTTTAGTATAGATTGGCCTGTTGGTTTAGTGGTTCGTGGCTCTGACTGCTAAGCCGGAGTTCGTGAGTTCGATCCCCACCCAGGAAAAAGGTTTGTGTGATGAGCACGATCATTTGCTCTATGTCTGGGTGTAATTTATTTATAGTATGTATGAATTTAGAAATATATAAGAATGTTTATCAGTTGTCTAGTATTTGTAGCACAAGCTCTGATAAGTTTGGGATTAGATGGCGTTGTGTGATAGTTGTGGAATATTAGTGTCTCAGATCTAACTAACCTTTTTTATTATTAAATGGAAATGTGAGACTTTAAGCGGTCAATGACCATGTAGTTAGATGTTGTTACCTAAAATAATAGTTTTTCTGTCAATTATGTTTATCTACTTACGTTTACGATACCCATTAAGTCTGCGGAGTTTGCTAACAAATTCAATTTGACCCAGTGTCTAGTTAAAAATAAGACAAAATACTAAATTTTATATACCACAATATTATGAAGTCATAAGCATTTAACTATGTACATTTGTAGGACTTATATAAGTTAGTATCCACAGCTAATTTAAATAGATACCTACGTGAGTATTACCTTAGAGGCTTAGAGAGCGTGAATACTAAACTAAGGCACTAAAATGCTCGAGGTATATCTATATGGATGCGAAGCGGCAAAGCTAAAGTTTTAATTAAAATAAAATAATGAACTCTTTGTAATCATGATGACGTTAGTTAACTACTTTCTGATTAAGATAAGCAAAAGATGGCGTATAATGGTTTTGAAAAATTACAATTCACGTATTTGTGGCACAAACGTACCGCTAAGGTGGCCACCAATAGACCATTCCTTGTTAAAAGTCAACGAGTTGTAGTTATTTTTTTTATATTATAGATTATCTTATACAAAAGAAAGAAAAGGATTCTTTCCTTACAGAGAAACAATTTATTTGTTACAAACAACAAAAATAAAACGAAATAATAGTTATTTTTATCCCCCCATCTCGGAAAGAGTATTTTTCTCTCTTCGATATTTGAGTGCAAAAGTCGTTTTTATCCGCTAGAGGATAAAGTAAATTGAATTTAGAGCATCGTGTGCACTAAGTTTGTGAATTCAAAACATCATTAAACCTATTTACTTCCATTTAAATCGAAGATATGTCATATTCATCAACCCGCACTGGGCCTGCGTGGTGAATACGCCCATACTAGAGATCCATCCTAGAGAGGAGGCCTGAGTCCCAGCAGTGGGAACATTAAAAAAAGGCTGATTATGATATGATATGATACTTCCATGGTGCCAAATTTATCATACAACTTTTTTTTTAATATCTTTGTTAGGTACTGTAATGTTGGTGTTAGTGACTTGTGTACTGTGGCGTAAATGTTGGCGAGAGAGGGCGATGGTTAGGTGTTTCGTAACGGCTCATTTTTGATATGGGCAGGCCAGTCTAAGGATCTGACTGAGGCTCTTTCAGTGTAATGGCTCCTACGATGCCTTTACATATTTTAGACTTATTTTGGATGGAATCCTCTATGTATCCCTCTATAACCATATTGGTCTTCCAGCCTCCATGGCGCTTAAGGGACAGGTCCAAAAGTGTGGCTGAAGTTCGTCGGTAACAAATGACCCGTGTACAACGGGGGTTCTGGAAGTTCAAGAAATAAGTTACTATTTCTTGTGGGATACTGCCAATTTTATTAGCACCCATAGGCTGTTTGACATACTTTCCGTTGCAATATTGTAGATTAATTGGAGTGTTAGGCGGGCGTAAGCCTTTTTTTTCGGTGGGTAATTCATCCAATGACATCCCCCTGCTCTTTGGCGGAGCGGGAGATAGTATCAGACTGCTACTGACTAAAAACCCACTCCTGTGTTTTCGTTGCCTTTCGTACCAGGGTCGAGTCTTCCTTTCAGAAGCAGACCTTTGGCCCTCTGCTGGGCCCCTTTTTTTAGGTGGGAAAATCATCTAATGACATATCCTGCTCTTGGGCGGAGCGCGAGATAGTGTCAGACTTTTACTGACTAAAAACCCACTCCTGTTCCTTCGTTGCCTTCGTCCAGGGCCCAGGGTTTCGTTTTCACACTACCCATGGCCCCAGTAGGCTTCGACCCTGCTGGGCTCCTACGGTTTGCTGACATCTCCTTGAGGCGCGCGTAATACATTAAGCGCCGTCGACGACTTGGGCTCGGTCAGGACGGTTACCGGACGGTCGGACGGCGAGCTACACATTGCTGACTCGCCGCACCGATCACCCCCGCGAGGACAAGGCGTTGCTCTGCCCAGGCAGGGCACACCTCCACCGTGTACTCCACCGTGTCCTCCGGGCGGTCCACACAATGGTGACACCCGGGCGTCTCTTTCACACGAGTCCTGTACAGGAACCTCCCGAACTTACCATGTCCGGTGAGGACCTGCGTCATGCGGAAGGTGAGGACGCCGTGAGATCTTTGGTGGGCGTAAGGCTTGATATTTCTCAACAATTGTTACGTATTACTTGCGAATAACGAAGTTGCGGTCTCTTTTTGTCTTTGTATTAGATAAAAGGAAGGCCTCCCACAAGGTGGACCGATGACCTGGTGAGGGTCGCGGGAATCCGATGGATGCGAGACGCACAGGACCGGTCATTGTGGCGACATTTGGGGGAGGCCTATGTCCAACAGTGGACGTCTTTCGGCTGAAATGATGATGATGATGATTAGGTAAATTAATTAATACATCTGAATGTTTCTCAATGTTTTTGACATTAAGTTGTGTTAGTTCATTAGTTCGACATGCGTCGTTTGTACCAATAATAAGAACAACCTGTGACGTAAAGAGTAGATAAATTTATAAAATTTGTATGAATGCATAATTATGTTTATCAACATCTACTAAGTACGTAGAAGAGATCGCGCAATGCGATAAGGCCGCCCATTGTATGTATGTATGTGTTTTAGTTTTAGTTTCTATTAGATTATGTTAAGTAGTTGATTATCTTAAGTAGATACTAAAAGTGCAACTGACTTACTTTTGCCGCCAAACATACGGAATCAGGTACTTCGTTAAGAAACTTTTCAATTTCAGATGCTGTGAAAACCTTCGATTTTTTGGTTGATGACTGATGACCAAATGAGGCTCTTTTTAAAAATGCCACTAGTTTAGAATAACTGTCAATATGTATGTCTTTTTTCATCTTTATTGTTGTTTTTAGCATTGAATACGTACTCCATAGAGTGCTTGATTTCTTGGTCTCGGATAATTCAATAATATATGCCAGCAAAACGTTTTCTGAGAAATTTTGGCTCATTTAGCTAGTCGCCACGTGTTAAACATATCGTACTGTTTCAAATACTTCTCGCGTGATTGTTGAGGGAGAAATCTCATTTGCGCATCATTAACAGTTTCAGTCAATTCTGTTGGCGTGACATAAACTTCTTCGTCGCTAGAATCACTCATTTTAGGTTTTTCACTTGTTTACAAGTTTCTTGTTTTCAACCTAAGGTTATAATAATATGACGCGAAAAGAAAATGGCGCGCGCAAAGGAAATTAAAAAAAAAAAACACACCAAGGAGGTTCCGAATCTGAGTTTAAAAAAAATAAAAAATGTTGTATAATAAATTTGGCACCATAGAGGAAGAAGTAAATAGGTTTGATGATGTTTTGAATTCAATTTATCCTCTAGCGGATAAAAACGGCTTTTACACTCAGATATCGAAGTGCAAAAATACTCTTTCCGAGATGGGGGGATGAAAAAAATATTGACTAAAATAATATATCAAAGGAAAAAAGGCAAAGTAGCTGCTAGGAAACTCGACGTTCTTCTAAAAACGGCTTTTACACTCAGATATCGAAGTACAAAAATACTCTTTCCGAGATGGGGGGATGAAAAAAATATTGACTAAAATAATATATCAAAGGAAAAAAGCCAAAGTAGCTGCTAGGAAACTCGACGTTCTTCTAAAAACGGCTTTTACACTCAAATATCGAAGTACAAAAATATTCTTTCCGAGATGGGGGGATGAAAAAAATATTGACTAAAATAATATATATATATCAAAGGAAAAAAGCCAAAGTAGCTGCTAGGAAACTCGACGTTCTTCTAAAGGTCCTGCGGTACTTAAGACCTGGGCAGCTTCTAATGTTAAGGGCTGGTGTAGCAAAATGCCCTCTAGCAGCCTTGGACTTAGTGGAAAGGCGTGCGAAGAGGCTAAATTGTGATCCAGATTTGGTTAAGTCCAATTTACAAAGCCTGGAGCACAGGCATAGGGTAGCTAGCTTTTCGGTATTTTACAGGATGAATTTTAGACAGTGTGCAGAAATTGCTTGACTTGACTCCATTTCCTTTCTATCATCGGACAATCTGACGTACGGCGAGTATCCACCCTTATGTTGTTTAACCTCTACGGCCTGAACTAAGCGTTTCACCTCATCGTTTATACCGAGTACATCGAAGGACTGGAAAAATTTGCCTGCTCCGGTCTTCCCGTCCGATTATAATTTAGGTGTCTTCAAGGCAAGAGTGAATAGGCACTTAATAAACTAGTGCGCCTCACCATCAATGATTGCATCACTGCTTACCATCAGGTGGGCTCGCAGTCAAGCACTAGTTTATATCAATTATAAAAACTGAGGGTTTCGTACAAACTTACCTATGAAAACAGTTCAATTCCCGAATTGAGTTAAGAATATTTTTCCGAATCGCAAAAAAATAGTTTTTTTGTGACGTAACTACACATTTACAATTTTCAGATTTTTTTTCTATACTTGAGCTATAAGACCTTGCTTCATGCAAAATTTCAGGATTCTAAGTCACAGGGAAGTACCCTATGAATTTTGATTCCCTTGAGAATGTCGAAATACCTACACGTTTTTTGCGACATAAACGGCCGTATCTTTTTTCCGTTAACTCAGAAGTTTGATTTTTTTCACAGCTTCAAAGAACCGCAGACCTGAGTATATGGTTTTAATTTCAACTCGATACCTCCACGTACCGGAAGACGTAGCGTTGGAAGGCCTCCTACAAGGTGGACCGATGACCTGGTAATAGGGTTGCGGGAATCCAATGGATACGAGACGCACCGGACCGTTCATTGTGGCGACACTTGGGGGAGGCCTATGTCCAACAGTGGACGTCTTTCGGCTGAAATGATGACGATGACTTCCAGCGTTCTCGAGATAAAGGGTCTTGACAGACAGACAGACAGACGGACGGACAACAAAGTGATCCTATAAGGGTTCCGTTTTTTCCTTTTGAGGAACGGAACCCTAAAAAAGGACATGTGACCTGAATAAATTACGTGATATTTAAAAAACAAAATAACGCGGCGCTGATATTGTGGGATTATGAACAGACTCACGAACCACAGACTAAAGAAAATAAATCGTAAAGCATTGTGTGTTGACCGTATGCATTTGTAGCAAATCTAAGATTGCGATCACTCCATGCAGAAGCAAAATCTTACCATGGTACCTATGACAAAAGAAAAATGTTCTTGTATTTTCTATTATTACTAAAGAGTTCTATACCGAACGAGGCATATGGGAAGCAATCTTTATTAGTTTAAAATGCAATCTGTGAAAAAAAAGATAAAACTTAACACCTTTGCAGACTTACGACATCAGCATGGGTTTACAAAATCACGTTTATGAGCTGCTGAAAAAACTCTCCTGTTATGGCAAGCCATAACGGTGCATATTTGAAACATCCTGTAGAAGGCATTGAGTTAACAGAGACCATTTTATGAATAAACCGACAGTTGTTGTTTAGCTTTTATTTTTTAACAGAACCGGACACTTGCCAAAAACGTATGAGTTATGCTCGATACTCATACCTGTATAAAAACCGGTATATTCCAGTGGAAAGCTTTAGTCATAGTAAAACTCTATACAAAGCTCAGATATTTACTGATCAGGCTTTGTTTTAGTTGGGAAATCATCGTGGATTTCTGCCCCCCTAGCCAAGTTACAACCGTTTCGTTTCGATTCCCTTTTCATCGATCACCTCGGGTCGGCCACGCCTCCGATTCCTTTGTTATGACGTCATCTCAACGCTCAGTCAGAACAAAAGAATAGGAGGCGTGGCCGACTCAAGGCGATCAACGAAAAGAGAATCGAAACGAAACGGTTGTAACTTGGCTAGGGGGGCTGATTCCTACTGACTAAAACCCACCTGTTCCTTCAGTTGCCCTTTGCGTTCGAGTCTTTTAACTCTTTCGAACAATCCTGTACTGACACTTTTTTTAATAGTCTATTGTTTGTCCCACTACTGAGCAAAGGCCCTTTCTCCTTCCGAACCTCTCTGTCTAGGGCGATCTCTGGCCAAGTTTGCCCCGAGAACATGATCAGATTGTCACACCACCTTCGCAACGGTCGACATCAACGGCGTCTACCTCCCTTAGGCATCCAGTGAGTGACAATCCTCGCCCATTGTCCGGGTGCATTCATGCGACGTGGTCAGCCCGCTCCCACTTTCGTCTGGCTGTTTTTTCCCGTCATCTGCTATTTGAGTTGACACTAATACTATAAAGCGAAAGTTTTTAAATATGTGTGAATGTGTGTGTCAATGTTTGTATATTTATTTTATTTATTTATTTTTATTTGAGTGTATGTAGACACATAATATATAACAGAAAAAAGATAATACATACATTATAAATATTAGTACAAAGGTACTGCTTCTTTCAAATGAAATTGCTGCGAAAGGAGAGATTAAAAGGAATGTTGATAATTGTTAGTTATTCCTTCACACACACACAGGTTTGGATGAAATTTGGTTCACGGGTAGGCCATGTCCTGGAATAGCACATAACATATTTTTTAGGGTTCCGCACCTCAAAAGGAAAAAGTGGAACCCTTATCGGATCAATTCGTTGTCCGTCTGACTGTCTGTCTGTCAAGACCCTTTATCTCAAGAATGCGTGGAGGTATCGAGTTGAAATTAAAACCACATAGTCAGGTCTGCGGTCCCTTGAAGCTGTGAAAAAATCAAACTTCTAAGTTAACGAAAAAAAAGATACGGCCTTTTAAGTCACAAGAAACGTGTATTTCGACACTCTCAAGGAAATAAAAATTCATAGGGTATTTCCCGTTGACCTAGAATCCTGAAATTTGGCATGAAGCACGGTCTCATAGCACAAAAGTAGGAAAAAATCTGAAAACTGTAAATGTGCAGTTACGTCACAAAGAAAAACTTTTTTGCGATTCGGAAAAATCTTCGCAACTCAATTCGGGAATTGAACTGTTTTTTTATGTAAGTTTGTACGGAACCCCCAGTGCGCGAGTCCGACTCGCACTTGCCCAGATTTTTTATTCTGTAAGTATGTTCCCTTGGGATATTTTTTTACTTTCACGCGAACGATGCCGCTGACAGAAGCTAGTATTGAATAATTTGGAGAACAATAAATAAATAATGTCCAATATTACAGTAAAGTATCTTCAAATTGTGGAATAAATAGGACTAGGTAAAATAATGTCTTATATTACAGTAAAATATCTTCAAATTCTGGAATAAATAGGACTGGGTAAAGTTCATCCAAATTCCATTAAAATAATACAATATCACAAATGGAGTCGTAGTTCAATCTCAGACATTTAAATTGTTAAGCTTACGTGTTAGCGGCACGAAACTTATCTCCAAGTGTTAGTTGAATTAGTGTTTCGCTGAGTTATTAGATTTATCACTTTGACAAGTACTGATTGGTTTGCTTGTTACTCAAATTTATACCGACCTTGAAGTCAGCTCAGCGCTGAGTTGCGGACTACAAACATTTTTCATTTAAATATTTTTAGAGACTCATTTCTCATTTTGAGATTTAGATTAAGACTATTTTTTTCTGTGAACTTAAATAGGGTTCATTTGCATTGTTCTTTTTTAATGATTACGAATTAAAAAGGTATTTTAAAGATTCTTAAAGATTAATTAGAAGAGTGTATACCTAAGTGAGCTCGATAACAATAGAAATATCATCTCCACCGAATAGTGGTGCCGCCTGTTCATCTGAAACAATGTTATCTGTGCAAACACGACATTAGACACTAACCTCTAACATGTACACAATCACATACACAACAACCCTTTGTAAATAAATGACCGAAAGATATAAGGCCAGAGTGCGCACCTTTCGATAGATTTTCAGCTGTTTGAGAGCGCGGGCGGCGGCGGGCGAGAGGTTGGTGCGACGTTGGCATGCCAAGCACGCGTCCCTTTCTTTGTTTCGCCCGCTTATAACGAGATATTGTGATTCCCCGCCATTACGACACCGCATACACAGATGATGCGAATATCAAACACCGCATTAGATACACGTTTTCTTATTAAGAAGAGGTATACGCTGAATAATAACAACGTTATTGACTTTCTTTATAGATATTGGCGCAGATATTTGCACCTCTATGTACTGTATCGATAAGCTAATAAATTTTATGGCCCCATGCGACCTACTTGCCTGATTATGTATTCGTATGAAACCATTTAATGATTTATGAATGCGTTGTGTTTATGTGTGAAGCTAGGGTTGTAAAATATGACGCAATTTTTGTTTACGCTATAAATGTGAGATAAGAGAAAAAGGGTAGGTATTCCTATGTATAAAATGATGGCAGCCGCATTTCATAAAAAAACCTTTATTATTTTTTGCTTTATTTTGTTGGTTTCTTACAAAACGACTTACAAAAAGTCGAATGATATGAATCAAAACAGTAAAAATACTCTAATATTGTTACTATTACTTATTGCCTAATTTATGAAAGACCTTGGTAGAATGATAATTTTCCCTTTATATTTTATTTTCATAGCTATGTTACTCGTCTGTATTGAAGTTTCCATCATGTACCTACATAATGTAGTAGAATTTATTTTGGTCTTAAATATTTCTTTATCGTCAATATTTATGAGTGAAAACCTCCCTACACACAAACGCTCGTAACTTGTGAGATAAATTTCACCTCAATTTCCAAATAAAATAAAACAATGTAATCATAAAACATAATAACCTTTGTAGTCGGGTAACAAAACAAAACCCAACATACGTAACCGTGTGTCCCAGTCGATGCTAAGCTTCGTCGTGATATTTAATATTCGTCCGGAACACCTTTAATCCCATACAATCGACCGCAAACGACCTGACGCGGGAGTTCCTACGCCCGACCCGGTGTGGCTTCAAGCACTGCATGTGCGGTGTAAGACACGGGCTTTACCTTCTTGGGAATCATGGCGCCCACTTACACGGGGTCAATTTCTTGTCTTGTATGCAAAATTATCGAAAAACAGTAATTAAATATCGTCGCCCCTTTCCATCTAAAATTGACAGGCCAAACTTGGGTTTTTTAAAATTTCTAAGTCACAGTTCGAAGTTCGAGAAATACATCCGGTGTTTCATTTATCATTTTGTGATATAACCAGTCGTGTAGAATTTCAAATCTGCAAAAATAGCTCGATCATCTCTTATACAAACTTATTTATTAACCCTTTTAGATGATGAATAAAAAAAATCCTTCCTTAGCTCACCAGTGATGGACTTACGACGAACAGCGTTTCTTTTTTATTAATAAAGAAGGCTGTATATCCACAGACCATGTCCCACCTTCGATCCTACATCACGTGCCCTGTTACTTGTTTACATAGGTACCTAATGACAGCATCAGCGGACGGCATTGCCATGGCCGAATACTGGGCCAGGCAAGGAATTTAACTAGTTTGGCCATCGACACGCTAAGATGACTGTATATGATTTTTTGTTTCTGGTTTGGCAATTTCATTCTTTAGTGTGACCATATCAGTACGAATCTTGCATAGACAATCTCGCTTCTTGCCAGGCAAGGTACTCGCCTCGTGTAAATGGCGCTTAAAGGGAAAGTTGGTGTACCTGTGTTTGTTGTAATTAAGGGCTGCTTCAGAGTGTTCGGTAAAAATAAAAGTAAAGATAAAGTGAAAGTGTACTAGACCGTTGCATATTGCACGGGAATGTTTTTTTATTTATGTTTTCCCGTTTGTTTTCTATATGCGAATATGAGCTTCAAGCCCAGGCTTCAAGTGATGCTCTAACATATTGGGATCGAATTCCAATTTTCTTTCTTTTATTTAAAATATTCACTCACTGGTTTATTAAATTCTCGTGAAACTTCAATGTTTGTCTTAAAACTAACTTTATCCTGGAAACTTGAAGCTTGCTTTTTCTGATATATCTACCATTTACTTTGCGTGGCCTACTGTTGGTTTACCACTACACAACTTAGAACCTCCTTGCCTCCCCGTCATTCTGGTTACAATCAAGCCGCATATATTTTCAGGATTCATTTTGGAGAGTGTGCGCGGGAATTGCATGACTTGATTCCACAGTCTCCTTTCTACCTTCGGACAACCAGACGTATGGCGAGTATCCACACTTACGTTGTTGAAACTTCTACGGTCCGGACTAACCGTTTCGCTTCATCGTTTATACCGCGTACTTCGAAGGACTGGAACAATTTGCCTGCTGCGGTCTTCCTGTCCAATTACAATTTAAATGTCTTCAAGGCTAGAGTGAAGAGGCTTTTAATAAACTAGTACGCCTCACCATCAACGATTGCATTACTGCTTATCATCAGGTGGGATCGCAGTTAAGTACTGGTTTATACCAATAAAAAAAAAACCAACACGAAGTAACCTGGTTCAAAACATTCACATCCTTGTTCGCTGTAACCTTTTAACAGCAGTACTACACGGCGAGTCATAGCCGCCAAGTTACCGCTGTCTGTGGCTTCGTTTCAAGCACCACATTAAGAGGTTCCACTCGGTTGTATTTTACAACGTCTTGATCGTTTACGGTTTTCTTTTATTCCTTGTACTAAGTGTAAAATGACATGACCAGTGGTAGTACCTGAAGTAGTTTAAAGGTTAGGCAAGTCGTTAGGTACAGAACTGGGCTAGTAACAAGGGGCAACATTGCCCCTCCCCCCTCCTAAAACCACCATTATGGCGGCTTTAGAAGGAGGTTGTCATGCAGGTTTGAGTCCAGAACCTCGGCTGAAGGTTGTTGAAGACTTATATCATACCATGTGGTTGTCAGTCAGTTAGATGTCAGAACATTCCCCTTCAGACATTCAAGAGGATTACCATTCGCCGAAACGATTTTTGCTGGGTATATCTGTATCTATACAAGCTAATATTGCGATGTTCTTCTACTTTTAGATTTGAGACGTTACTTATGGTGATAAGCGAGCCCAGTTATCATGTTAAAATACAATCACGAGCATATTTTTAGTAGGAAAAATCAGTTATATTTTTTGATTGACTTGGAATTGAGCCTTTTGACCTCAGTTGCTGGAGGCCTTTAGCTACAGACAACTTAAATGAGTATTTTATCAATTACTGGATTCTAAGAAAGAGTATTTCAGGACACATTTGGAGACTCAACAAAAATAATATCACTCTTACCTACTTATTTATTAACAGACTTTGATTATTACAGCAGAAATGTTTTTTGGATTGTGTTTAGCGACATCGTCACCAATTATTTTCCGATTTTAAGGTATTATTTAAGGAATAATATTTTTCCGAAATAAATTTTGTTTGAGGAAAATCTGATGAAGAATTTCGGAGATAGACAATGGAACTTCTCTATTATGGACTGCTGCCAAGGGAAATTTCTGAAAAGAAAGCTCGTGGTCTTAGAGCACAAAGGGCAACTGAAGGATACAGGCGTGGTATTAGTCGGTCTGATAGGCCTTTTCGCACGACCCTAGAGCGGTAGAAGTCATTGGATAATTTGCCAACAAAAGAAAACCCAGGATTCGATAGTTTATTGTTCATACAAATCCCTAAATATCATTACGCTGGTACATTCTGAAAGGGTACGCTACAGATATTTCGCCAGTTATGTTCAAACATGTTGATACCTTACTCAAGAACCAGCTTATTATAGTTTGTAGTTAGTTGGGTAACTTTAGCTGTAGGACAAAACTGAGAAAATAAAAAATCATTAAAATTCCACTGACTTCCTAAATTAAAAACAGTGAATATTACATTAATTTCGGAAGTCGGTGTCAAAAAACAATGCAATAAAACCAGAGACACCGGCTTCCAAAATTAAAGTTATTTTGCTATTTTTAGTGTTTTTAGGGTTCCGTACCTCAAAAGGAAAAACCGGAACCCTTACAGGATCACTTTGTGGTCCTTCTGTCTCTCTGTCTATCAAGACCCTTTATTTCGGAAACGCGTAGAGGTATTGAGTTCAACACACAATGCTTAACGATATATTTTCTTTAGTCTGTGGTTCGTGAGTCTGTTCATAATCCCACAATATCAGCGCCGCGTTATTTTGTTTTTTAAATATCACGTAATTTATTCAGCTCACATGTCCTTTTTTAGGGTTCCGTTCCTCAAAAGGAAAAAGCGGAACCCTTATAGGATCACTTTGTTGTCCGTCCGTCTGTCTGTCTGTCTGTCAAGAACCTTTATCTCGAGAACGCTGGAAGTCATCGTCATCATTTCAGCCGAAAGACGTCCACTGTTGGACATAGGCCTCCCCCAAGTGTCGCCACAATGAACGGTCCGGTGCATCTCGTATCCATTGGATTCCCGCAACCCTATTACCAGGTCATCGGTCCACCTTGTAGGAGGCCTTCCAACGCTACGTCTTCCGGTACGTGGAGGTATCGAGTTGAAATTAAAACCATATACTTAAGTCTGCGGTCCCTTGAAGCTGTGAAAACCAAACTTTTATGATAACGAAAAAAAATTACGGCTGTTTATGTCGCAAAAAATGTGTATTTTTACACTCTAAAAGGAATCAAAATTCATAGGGTACTTTCCGTTGAGCTAGAATCCTGAAATCTAGCATGAAGCAAGATCTTAAAGCACAAGTATAGGAAAAAGTCAGAAAACTGTAAATTTGTAGTTACGTTACAAAAAAAAAAACTATTATTGCGATTCGGAAACATCTTCGCAACTTAATTCGGGAATTAAACTGTTATCATAGGTAAGTTTGTACGGAACCTTCAGTGGGCGAGTTCGACTCGCTCTTGCCCTATTTTTTATATTATATGGAAGTTGATTGCATATTTTTCTGCAAAAAAGTTTATTTCATTACATCAACTCAAAGCTACTTCGTTACTGAAACAGTAAGTAACTTTGATATTTGAGTAAGCAAAGCCTAGTTTATTTAATGCTAAGTGCACAGTTCACATAGAACAACTATTTGGAGAACAAACTAAAGTTGGACTACTGTCTGCTGGTGTTGTTGCCTTGTGGCGGCTGTTCTTAAAGTTCACAGACAGTCAATACCAATGTTCTCAATTTTATTGTTACTATAACTGAAATTGTTTTTGAGTTGCAGTGTAACGATGCTTAGTCTTAATTTAATTGTACCTATCTAGACACAGCTTTATTTGAAGTTACTTAATGATATTAATTTATAAAAAATAGTTTCAATGCCATAAGTTCGTTTTAAATCAAATTCAAATGAAGTTTTAACCTTTTGAGTGCGTAATTTGAGACAGAATAGTAAGACAATGGCGCGTGAACGCCGGCGTTAATGCGGGGATCAACAGCTTACAATCTTCTTAAAAAACAAATGATTTAAATGTTTTTATCTCACTTTTAATTATGATTATTTTTATTGTACTTTTTAGTACAATATTGACCGGTCTACACTTTCCTTACATAATATTTACTTATACTGTATTATGGAAATATTGTAAGAACAATATTTTTTTTAAAAGAGTAACCATGGAGTTTCTTGCCGGTTCTTCTCCATAGAAAACGACCAATTTGGAACCGTGCACTAGCTTCTGACGTTTTATAAGTGCCCATGTAGGCCTATGTGTAATAAAAAACTTTTGACTTGACTTTGACTTGACTTAGGTACGTTAATAAAAAATAAAATAAAAATAAAAAAGCCATTTATTCTACTACATAATCAATTTCAAAATATACATCATTATTCCATTAAATTCATATTAAGCATTACTAATTCAATTCATTTATACCATAAAAGTTTAACAAATTTTACACAAAATATATTACAAATTATAATAATAATACAATAAAATTCAAAATAATAATAAATGTCAAATAAAAATGAAATAAATAAAAATACAATAAAATAAAATCATATAGTCAAAAATTAAAAATACAATACAATAAAATTCATGATAAATGTCCAAAATCTATAAAATTATTTAAGTAAAAAATTGCATTTATAATTATTTCATTATTTTTGGTTTAGCATTTTGAGTTTATTTAAAATAAAGTTTTATCACAGTTTGTATGAAGTGTTAATCTCTTGTTTTGTGACTTACGTTACTTTACACTAATTATTAATAACAATTTAATACAAAAGGCTTACCATAGCATTCGATGTCACCTAACATGGCGGGTATGACGCAACGATCATTATAACATAACACAGATAAGCAAGGGTGAAATCCTATCCCATTCGCGCCCTCAGATTAAAATTAAATTTTATAACGCGTCAGCGAATAGCTACACAGCTGTAGCGGTTATTGTCTAAAACCTTAATTTAATTTCATGTGAATTCGTAAATATCGTTTGTGTAGGTGTAAGCAAACAATAATTGTTTGAGCGGTTAAGCCTTATTCGTAAGATATGAGATCTTTTGTAGAAATTAATTACTAAATATTAATTTTGTTTCATTTTATAGCTTCAGTACAAAAGATCTGGGACTAAATTGGCTTTAGGACAAAATACTCAAAGCCTTATTTTAATAATTTAATTATAAGTATGTTTACTCAATGTGCTTGTTATAAAGGCAAAAACTTACTCAATTATATACCTACTCTAAGAATAAGCTGAATTTGGACTCTAATTTGCTACTTAACGAAAAGAAATGGTATCCTTCCTCAATTCTATCGCCAAAAATAGCCGGCATGATTAACAATACACACGAATATTCTGACCGAGGCATAACATCGCAATAAGATAACTATATCTAGTAAACGGATTCCCAATAAATACGGATAACCTTTGCAAGTCGGATGTCGATACGATAATAACATGTAAACACCGAAAGAGGAGGAAAATAAGGCAATCACATTGTATCACAACCGGGGTATGCGTCGGATCATTTTCCTTTGCAGATATGTATTTCATAAATCAGGCATCGATATGAGAAAATCTGATATTATTGAGAATGTCGCACGAAACCGATGTTCGCGCATCGACGGGCACTTCACTAAGCCTTTACAACGAGGCATTTCAATTCTCAACACATGAGACGAATCAACATCATCACCATTTCGTGCGTTGCCCCATCGAACAGCTCCTTGTTTCTGGCAGTCTTCATTTGTGATAATTATTATTCGAGGCCCCGACTTACGAGTTGTAGGTTGCGGGTTCAAACCCAGCCAGGCGCATTACTTTGTGTAATTTATTTCATCACCACTGCTCTCAAAACGGTGAAGGAAAACATCGTGAGGAAACCGGCATGTCCTAGAACCAAAAATTCGAAGGCATGTGACATCCACCAACTCGCACTGGGCCCGCGTGGTGGATTACGGCCCATACCCTCTCCCAGAGAGGAGGCCTGAGTCCCAACAGTGGGAACATTATAAGGCCGACTATGCTATGTTAGCTGCTGCCAATGACATCACACGCGTAATAGTAGAAAATTATCCCAAGGACAAAAAAAATCCTATGTGATATTACAGGTCATGATCTATCCATGTACCAAGTTTCATTGAAATCTGTACTGCAGTTCGAGCGTAAATAAGTAACAGACATATACACACACACTCACAAACTTTCGTGTTTATAATATTTGTGTGATTTAAGTTTAGACATTCGTACAAACATAAATACGAAAATACAGTGTTCATCTAACAAGAAAATGGTTAAAAACGCTTAATGAACACCAAAACATGTTCAGTACCTATTCATGTAAAGGGATGATTAATTTTCCATCCCCCTTTTTAACTCGCCGCCTACACAAGAACTAATCCTCTCTTTCAGCCGAATTAATGAGACACGATATGATGAGCAGGATACATAAAATGTGTGGATCTTGTGTATAAGGTATTTGTATAACCCGATCTGTTGAAACACATCGTTGTTTCTCTGTATCGATCATCATCATCATCATCTTCGTGCCCTTGTCCCGTGTTATTTGGTGTCGGTGTGATATGTTTTGTTTAGGGTTCCGTACCTCAAAAGGAAGAAACGGAACCTCGTCTATTAAAACAATCACCAGTGAATTGTCGAAATCGTCATGAAAAGGATATTCACGTGCTGTCTTGGTGGATCTTAACAGGCAGCAGATTATCTTAACATATACCTACAGTACCTCGGATATTCATAGTGATATATGTATTCTAAAATTTTTGTGTAAATAAATTAATTTTAGTCTAGTCTAGCTTGTAGTTATTAAGCTATTGCATAGCTTCTATCGAGGGCCTTGAGCGCGGGGACCGAATCCAGAAATTCCGTAACGAAAAAAACCTCACGCTCCCCACTCCGACGGGCACGGAGGTGTGGCTTGAAGGCCGACAGAGACCGAACACCTATTTTAGAAAAGTCGTTAACGACCTTTGTGGCGCATTGGTACAGCGTTCTACCTATGTTATCATCGTGCCTCGAGTTCAAATCTCGGTCAAACAAAATAGTCTTTTTGTATTATAATAGATTATAGTAATGTTCTATGATAACAACTGAACATACTTGTAGCAATTTATGAAGTAAACAAGAAAGAAAAAAAATTGTTTTCTTATCGGTCACCACGCTCAAAAAGTGTAACTTGAATTAATATCAAAGAAAAAGAAATACTGCATAAATAAAATAAATAAATAATTATAATTGCATAAGTTGATACAAAATGCTATGCAATAGCTTTACCGCGGCAGTCCCCGAGTGCCACACTTATTTTTTTTTTGAATAACACTAGTTAGACACAAAAATTGTTAGAGCATCTAACTTATACACATTTTTACATAATAACCATACTCTATACACTTCACACACACACATACCATCACACAGGGTTCCTTCTATTTGGCAGAATCTTGATACTCCGAAATTTATTTGGCATAATACACTTGGCATAATCTTCTTTGATCGAATATTTTTAAGGCATAAAAATTATTTAGCATAACTATTGTATGGCAGAATGTTTATGTGTCCGAATTTACAATGGCATACTTTTAACATGGCAGAATTTTATTTGGCATAATTACCTTTGCCATAATTTATATTCCGCATAATTTCGTTTAGCAAAACGTTTATTTAGAGGGATGATTATTTGGAGAACCGATACCTTTGCCAAAATTTTTTTGTTCGAATATCATTTTACCGAAACCTATTGGCCGACGTCTTTTTTGCTTTATGCATTTTTTGACATATTTTTAGATCATCGAAGTATCACGTGTCATAGATATTATTTTACCGAACTATATTTCGCCGATTTATACTTTTTGCTATTGGCCGAAGCCTCTTTTAAACTTTTTTATTTGCCATATTTTCACCACACCGAAACAACATTTTACGGAATTTTGGTCACAAATATATAGACGGTTGCTTGGTAGCATTTTCAATATTAAATTAAAGTATTGTCATAAAAAGTCAATATGTTGTGCTACAAAATTTAGTGACGGAAACGAATCGCTGCAAAACCGACTTCACACAGTCTGCACCTGCTCTTCAGCTCGCGTGGGGCCGCTCATACCCCGCAGTGCCGGAGTCGTGACAGAAACAATGCTTGCTGCATGTTGCATGCCTGCTTGCATACTGCATGACTGCTTGCGTGCTACGTGCCTGCTGCATGTTGCATGACTGCTTGCGTGCTGCGTGCTTGCTGCATGTTGCATGCCTGCTTGCATGCTGCATGTTCCATGCTGCATGCCTGCTTCCCTGCTGCATGCTTACTTGCTGCTGCTTGCATACTGCATGCCTGCTTGCATACTGCATGCCTGCTTGCATACTGCATGCCTGCTTGCATGCTGCGTGCCTGCCGCATGTTGCATGCCTGCTTCCATACTGCATGCCTGATTGCATACTGCATGCCTGCTTGCATCCTGCTTGATGACTTAGCCACCTTGTTATTTTTTTAAACCACTCAGACATAGGGGGTCCCGCAGGGGGCCTCCGTCGACCCTATGTAAACCAACAGTTTGTTAACTTTAGGTTACCGTTTTGATATTACTTCCACCACAACTAATGACTATCGATATAAAACTATATGCCAAAAGACAATGCTGACTGTGAATTTTCTGCGATGTGATGGTTCTGCCTTTTAATGTTTATGGATATGAAATTTATGCCTAAAGATGATTCTGACTAACAAAATTATGAGTTTTGAATGTATGACAAATGAGTGTATACGAAACGATTTTCTGCGAAATGAAGTTTATGCTATCCGTTGTTATGCAAAATAATATTATGACATAAAAAGTTCTGCTATAAAAGGTAGACCCCATCACACAATATTCATTCATGTCCGTTCACACTCAATTTTTTTCATTCTATTAAAATTAAATCAAATTATTATTTCTAATTAAAACTCTTAACATTATAAAAATAGACACTATAGGAAATAGCGAGATAGCCCCAACACAAGTGTATTTTATAATTTTACTGGGGTTACCTTTAACGCTGTAATGCCGTTTAATGTATAAACAATGCAGAAACAAATAAATGTAGAAACAATAAAAACATTTTGATTTTTTTGAATTACTTTAATTTATCTATAGAACTTTTTTTACGATAAACGTTCGACTTTGAGAGTTAGTGTTGCTTTTGACAGAAAACATCAGTAGGGTCAGCTAGCTATACCTATAAAAGCTCTCTGAAATGCCTCACTTTCCTTTACTTTGACACCTCTAGTTATATCTAACAGGCGTTAACTAGAGCAGGTAATACATTTAAATCATGTTCTCTCGTGTTGCGTGACTTTAAATGTTTCCGAAACGCGTTAAACTAGTTCCGAAAGCGTTTGGAAACAAGAGCTTTTAAGTTGAATAAATGTAGAAAAATATTAGTGTAAGCCAACATTCGACTCTTTAAGTCACATGGATAGAATTTTTCTTTGCATTTGCAGGTGAACACTGAAAGGCTGTTTCCGTCGGGAACGGTACACGGAAATGTACTACAGGCGGTGACAAAAACGCGAAAGCTCAAGCCAAACTAGTTTACAGAAGCGAGAGCATACTTCGAGGAAGCTGATTTACAGTACAATTATATTAGGTATTCTTTGTAAAACTCAGTTCTAGACAACGCGCTTCGTAGTCGTTACAAAAGTACGTTAACAAACTCGTTACTTTAAAAACTCAAGTTTATTTTTAAAATTGAAGGAATAATTATGAGCTTTGTACATCACCTCACAAGCAAGTAAAGGAAACGTACAACAAAGAAGCCTTTATCCCGTCGGAATGTTTTCCGTCTATTATATTCCTGTTCGGTAGTTATTACTGGTAGTTACTGAGATAGAAGATAAAGGCGGAGATCACGCGATTCATTCGTCTAATTGCATCCAGAGGCGATTCCTTCTGTGTCCCTCACGGCCACGGCCCACGGTTTGCGGAACGAGACGGACGAACGGAGACGGTAAATATAATGGGCCAATTAAACTAAATCAAAATGTTTCGAAGGCGAAGACAGAGATTATTATTGTAACATTGTGATCAATTCAAATGTATTGTAATTTAAATTTGAAGTAAAAGTCGATTTTGAGTTTAATTTAAGAACTAAACAAGTAACTCCTTTAAGCAAAACTAACAGTAGGTACGTAACTTGCTCGGGATCCTAGGATCATACCAGTCGTATTCTAAAACCGTAATTTCGGGATAAAACTTTACAAACCCCGAGAATATCGGGATAATTATAATTTTTTAACTTTTGACAACAATTGAGCGAATACTTTGCTTTTCTAGATTAAAGACATACACTTACGATTAAAGACATATATAAGACTGGCCTGTTGGTCTAGTGGTTAGTGGCCCTGACTGCTATGCCGGAGGTCGTGGGTTCGATTCCCACCCAGGACAAATGTTTGTGTGATGAGCACAATCATTAAAATTTGTTCTGTGTCTGGGTGTAATTTATCTATAATATGTATGTATTTAGAAGCATTTAATAATGTTTATCAGTTGTCTAGTACTCATAACACGGGCTCTGCTTAGCTTGGGACTAGACGGCCTTGTGTAATAGTTGTGTGAATATTATATTATATATTATATTATTATTATATATCGAACAGCATAAAATATCATCCACGACATGTGTTAAGTGGAATATATTAAGTAATACTTAATAATTTAGACAGTGATAATGATGTAAAGGATTTGTTTTGAATGCAAAATGAAGCAAAATGGCAAAAAAATGAAAAAAGGATAATTTGAGTAACTGAAAGTATAAACAATAAAAACAAAAATTATAATAAAGAAATATATTAGATTGAATCTATGTACGTTTTAAACTATCGAAACTGAATTACCATTGAAAGAAAAGCCTCAGCACGAAACAGAAAATAGTATGAAAAAAATTTCTCAAGAACCATCTAAAGAAACTGATTTTTGTAAAATCATTAAACAAGAAATTAATTTCTTTGAGTAAATTCCACTAAAGGCTATAATTTTGAAGAGACTTATAAAAACTTAATGACGACTAAGTAATCGTCGAAAATAAAGTATTTTTCCATCGAGTATGTACTAGCTTCTAAACTGACTTTTGTAAGTGCCTTTGTGAAATTTAAACTTTTCAAATTTGAATTATTTAAAGTCAAGACGAGCTTTTTCAGCCTCTGTTTTAACAAATGTGCAACAAATTAAGAAGCTTGCTAATATTTTCATTTTATGTGTTATTTCTCTTCTAAGTTGAAAGCTTTGTAGATCATTTAAAGAAGTGACAAATAAAACTGATTTTGACGTGCTTTACTGACTGTTTTATTATAACTTTTCATTACCAATACATTTCGGGGACTATACCGGGATCCCGATATCAATTACAGATAAACCCGAAATCCCGAGATTAGAAAAATGCTTCGGAGTCGAATCCTCTATACGTAACTAATTAGAATTACTAAAATTCTGGTAAATACAGCAAAGGTAAAGCTTAAATTATTTATATTCAAATTGATTGAAGCAAAAAGAACGATTGAAAATATAAATATCTGTTTGCGTTGTCTTGGAATATTTAGGTACTCGCAATTCGTACTTAAAGTATAGGTACCAATACAATATTAAACAGTGTAGGTATTACTCTGATAGAAGCAATCATGTAAAGCAGGCCATTTACTTTGTAAGTCTAGTCCAAGCCCAACGTGATATTATAAGAAAAATCAATATATGGTCGCCTAATTTCGTGAATGTCTAATATAAAGGCTTTCATTCTTATATTAAAGGGTGTCAAAACACCGACACTGAAAAGGCCCACTCGGCCTTATAAGTGTCCATTAGGGAGGCGAGACTGATATCATGTAACCCTATATATTTGACATTCGGCAAGGGCCTACGAGAGAAAATGGGCCTGATAACGATGGCTCTTTCGGGGTTATATTTATTGTCAGATTATACATACTTACACAACCTTATTTGCTGTAACAGATACGTGTAACAGCCAATTTTCATAAGTGTGCTCTATCAAGGGTACGTCCTTACTTTGAGGATTAAATTAAGAGTTGCCACTTAGGCAGTTTCGAAGAAGGCAACTTAAATAATATTAGTGCCTACGAAACTGAGTTGCGACAGAAAAATACGGTTTATATGGAACTTTCGAGTTTTCTTAACAAATATTAGATTAGACTTCGTATAGAGCTGCCTATATTAAAATGTTACTTTTAGACATTAAATTATAGTTTACGAGACACAACTATTGCCTCTAAGTAAGATTTATTGGGGTAGAGATAATTTTGAAGCTTATAAATTTCAATTTTGCAGAAGAATATTTCTTTTATTTGGACGGCGAGATTTCGTGATTTCTCAGTTTTGATTCTTTATTTTTAATAAATACTTACTCAAAAATACAGTATTTAATTAACGATGTGGTTTGGATCAAAGTCAATGGTTCCAAAATAACTTTTTTCTTTTTACTTATTATGATTTTACACCTGGATGAAAATGGTAATGAAATGGTAATAAATTAACCTTGACTGCTCGTAGGTAGATTTTAATGACGTTTGTCTCTTCCAACTTAAAAAATGAACAAAATGCCGAACGAAATTTAATGAGTTCCAATGATTAAAGTTCAAAACAATAGTTTTTGTGTGAGCAAATGCTCGTAGAGTACCGAGAGACTCTGGGCCTTATTCAGAAAAGCCAGCAGCTTCAACGTTTCAACCGAGCTTTAGCTCACAGATATCACAATTCCACTCACAGTGGAATTGTCGACTAATTTCACATTTATATTACAGTGTCGCGGGCGAAGTGTGACGCAGTCGCTTGGATATATGTTCCTAGGTATAACATACATGTAATACGGCGCGAACTTCGGAACGAAACACGGCCAGGATTAATTACGTGGGTTTTCTCACATTCTTGGAAAAGGAATCTTATGAAAGTGCGAAATGTCTGGAAATAACCTTATGTAATGTCACCCGTAAAGATGCTGCGAATTAACTTTAGTGATGAAAACCTTCCAAGACTTCATATTTAGAACAAAGTGTCGGATGAATAATTGCTCGACGAGGAAAATCTCTGAAAACATTAACAGAACGGCGCGCTTTTTTCTTGAAGGTCAAAGGAGCTTATTTAAGGAATTTTTGGTTTCTTTTATTTTTTGTTTGTGATATGAGATTGATCTGATTTTTTTTGCTCTCTGTTATTGATACTTAAATCTTCTCAACATAGTTGTTTCACAGGATATGCGTCACCTTCTTTCCTGTATATCATGCACAACCACCTGCACCTTCCAAGACTTGAACGAGGCCAACAACAGAGCAACACAAGTGGCTACATATTGGTTAGACAATATTTGAATCAAGTCGACAAGAAATAAGAAGAAGAAAATAAACTAGAAAAATATCAGCAAGCAACACAACAAACCTTGAGCTCGTTCATACTACGCTAATATCTGCGCTTTAATTTCAAGACCATTGCTGGTATGCGCTATAACAACCGTTATCTTTTACGTTATACTGGCGCACAAAACATTTAAGTCGCAGTTTGCGGTTCGCGATAAGCTCTATAGCCAACCATGACCTTACATCCGGCCTCTTCTGTCTCACATATAGAAGATACGAACGTTTCACGTGTGAAGCACCTTTTTATGGCGCAAGTATACATACATACAGGTACCCACATGTACCATTGTACTTAAACAGTTTTGGAAACGAGCATGGAAATAATGTATTGGAGACTCATTGGTATTTTTAAATTGAGTCTTCGGTTTCTGCACTTAATCCTAGGTGAACCATTGTGCGTGGGCCAAGGTGGCCATCCTTTGGCAGGCTTATTCCATCCAGCCAACATTTCTTTGAGTGAAGTAAGTGTGAGTCTGTAAGTGAATTCGGGGATCTTAGCACGTTGAACGCCATATGAAAAATCGAGTATTTCCGTTCAGACCTCGAGGCTCACCGGTAAGCCTTATAGAAAGAAATCGTCATTGATATTGCTTGCCCTTTGAAATACATAGGGTAAAACAATTATTACTTGAGCGGTTCAGGCGAACGATAACTATTAATAGAAACTATTTGAAATTCGGCTGATGCACGATGTGAGTTTAACCAGTCGTGGCGAAAGATAGGACAGAACGACTCATCTATTAAATGGAAGATTTGTACAATACCTGGTAGTCTTCGGCACTGCTCAGCACCGTGATAGCATGTTTTTTTTTATTTTATTAATGATAGGCTCGCGTTTGACCACCCTCTCACCTGATGGTAAGCGATGATGTGGTCGACGATGGAGCACGCTTGCCTAGAAGTAGCCTATTCACTCTTGACTTAAAGACCCCTAAGTTGTAGCTATCAGGAAACACAGACTCCGGCAAGGAATTCCACTCCTTGGCTGTACGCATAATAAATGTGTTCTTCATGTGGTTTTCGGGACACAAACACCAAATTTCAAACGATATTCGAATTGTGTTAAAAATGAATCTATCGCGTAGACTCAGCGTAACCTTATAGTTATATTTAACTTGATTTTCGTCTGTGTTTATTTGACATTACTAGGTTAAATTCAGCCAATCAGGAATTACTAAATAATCCTTTACAAACTTTTAATAGGATTAGTGCACAGTTGTCGTTAATTAAATATAATTCGACGTATGACGGTACGTAAATCAAATTTATTCAATTCGATGTCTTCATGCCTGCATGGCTGCGAGGTTGTACGAAGGAATCACCGGAGCCCTGGAACGGTTTGGGCAACTGGAGGAGCTTGGTTTTTCTTGAGGTGGGTAAACATCCAATGACTTCTCTCACTCTAGGGTGGAGCGTGATGTCAAACTTTTACTGACTAAAACATTCAGTAGCGCTTTGCATTCTAGGACAACAGTTTCCTTTTCAGAAAGTCCCCGTGGCCCTAGCGAGCATCGGTCCTGCTGGGCCCCTGCGGTTTTGCTGACGTCTCTTTGAGGCATGCGTGGTGCCATATGCAAACCTGAAACACCCTCTCGCTCCATCCAAAGTGGCAGAAGTTATTTGATGATTTCCCAACTTAAAAAAAATGGAACCGTTTTGAGGACAGCAATGACGAAATAGATTACACAAAGAACTCGTAAGTTGAGGCCATTACTACTGGGCCACCACATAAACAGCAATTATAGAAAAATAAAAGTTGTGTAAAACAGCTGTCCTTACTAAATATTTTTAAACGACTTCAAAAAGGAGGAGGTTATATGTTCGGCTGAATGTATGTTTTTTATTTTTATTTTTTATGTATGTTCACCGATTTCTCGGTCAATTATAGACTAATTTTGAAAATTTTTTTTTTGATTGAAAGGTTATGCTTCCAAGTTGGTCCCATAGAAATATTGTTATGATCTGATCATGAACTTCGTAGATATGAAACAGAACTCCTCATGGGATCACAGCAGAACTGTCGTAACAAGTAAAATTTCTTTGTTTATACGTGTAGTCGATGACTGACTGAAAGAAGAGGGGTAATATATCGAACTGATCTGATGATGAAGCCTGAAGTTAGGCACCGGAACTCTGTAATAAATTAATTTAATCTAACCGTGTTTGGTATTATTAGAATTGTCATGAGATGCACTCTGGCTATAAGGCATTTAAGTATGGCTGAGGGGTACTTTTTAGTGGTGGTACCATAACTAAAAAGTGAAAAATAAAAAACTTTTTACAAAAAAAATACAACCGACTTCAATGTAAAAACACACTGAAAAGTGCAAAATAACTTTAATTTCGGAAGTCGGTGTTAAATAACGAAGAGACAAAACTATTATAGAAACACCGACTTCCGAAATTAAAGTTATTTTGCACTTTTCAGTGTGTTTTTACATTGAAGTCGGTTGTATTTTTTTTGTAAAAAGTTTTTTATTGAGTGTAAAATCACCTTGTATTTAGTTTAAATACGAGTAATAGTGTTTTAGATTATGTTAAAAAAAAGTTAGTACTTATCGAGAATTTAATATGCTATGTTAGTTATTTTTTAGTCTAAAATGTTATTTTAACATCGCATTTATTTTAGCATCGAAATCGCCTAGTGCGATAAATCAAAAATATACTTACATAGAATTTCTCGTAATGTTTGTATTATAAATAAATACTTCTGCCGTACCCTTCGAATAATACAGGCGTGATGTTGTCATGGGTAAAAACAACAAAAGAAAACTAAACCCTTAGCGATCGACTTTCCTTTAATACATCACATTGAAAGATAAGTTAGATGTTGTGTTTAAAGGTTGAACACGTGACACGGTAATGCACTCCACGGTATAGTGGAATGACGTCTATCCATCACATCTCACCTGCTTGCACTTTTATGGTTAAAACATTTTACCGATACCATTTATACCGCTTTTAAGAGATCAAAACGGAATACTTTCCTATATATAAACTGGAGGAAAATGGAAAACGAACGCAAAATAAAATGCTAGTTCATTTGTTAATATCACTCACTAGTTTTACCACACGGTTTCACCTGCTCGTCGTATTGGCTTAGTGCTTATTCTGACATTTTTCTTTTCCTCGGCTCTAAAGGATCCTAGTGTGATGGTACATAGCATATAGGCCTCATTCAAAATTGAGCTATCTAAATTAAAAATGTTTTATGTAATCCGACTGGCAGTTCAAGAGATTAGTGCTTAAACTAACTATTTAGATTTAATATACAACTAGGTTCCGATATTAATAAGTCATATAGAAGAACCTGCGATATCTCCAAAAGTTAATAACATTAATCGTTTGTATAAATATAATGCAATAACTAGATTAGTTTGCACAACTTTTTTGGGAAAACAAAAGCTTTACATGGGGTAGAATTTCTGATAGAGAATTGAAAGAGATCCTTTTAAAACTAGAAATTGAAGAATGTTATATGTCCATAGTCAGGCATATACACCAACTGAGGTGTTAAGGCTTTTTATAATGGTATGGAAAAAGCTAACTAATATTAGTTTACTAACATAACTATTTATATGATTTTAAACCAAAAATTGGGTAGCCTGAGAAAGAAAAATGCCTGTGCATGGGTAGTTACGGTTACGTCCAACTTGCACTGGGCCCGCTTGGTGGATTACGGACCATTCCCTCTCCTAGAAAGGAGGCCTGAGTCCCAGCAGTGGGAACATTAAAAGGCTGATTATGCTATGCTATGTGTAGTTACGGTTATATGTGAAAATATATAACTAACTGTACTTAACAAAAACTAGTATAGTTATAGTAATTGGTTTACTTAAACTAGTCAAAACCTACTTATATTATACTACTAACAACATATGAAATGTAAAATAAGAAAAGGTACGAAAAGAAAGACAGCTTTATTATTATTAAACAGATTAGTAATTGCTTATTATCAATCTCAAAGTAGGTTTCGTTCGTACAAGTTTCATCTTAAATGACAGCTTTTCCGCTTTAATTTCAAACTAAGCTAACATTATAAACAACTAGCTTTTGACAGCGGCTTCGCTCACGTGACAATACGTATTTCCATATACGAGAAAAGCTCGCTGTCCGACCGTCTGGTAACCGTTAAAAAAAAAAAAAAACCGTCCGAACCGAGCCCAAGTCGTCGACGGCGCGCAGTGTTCCATACGTGCCTCAAGGAGATGTCAGCAAAACCGTGGGGGCCCAGCAGGGTCGAAGCCTACTGAGGCCATGGATTCGCTTCTGAAACGAAAACCCGGGGCACTGGAATGCAAGGCAATGAAGGAATATAGGAGTGAGTAGTAGTCAGTAAAAGTCTGACACGCTCTCCCCCTCCGCCCAAGGGCGCGAGAAGAAAAAGTAAAAAACCCTTAGAGGGTGAATTTTGCAAAATTTGAGCGTTAGGTCCAAGGGTTTGGACTGGGTATTGTGAGTAATAATGAGTCAGTGAGTTAGTTAAGAAGTTGCCTTTTATACAGAATAATTTTTGGATTGGTACAGTATTCAGTGCAACGGCATGTCGCTAACACCTGAAGAATATACAGAAATTATTACCATGGTATAAAAATATAAAGTCAGTCTGCTAGAACAGTAGGAGTATCCTTATCTGTAGTCCAAAAAGTACTTCAGCGATTTCAATAATCTGGTATAACTACCAAAGGGCTAGGAAATGGCAGGAAAAGTACAAAATTACACCAATAGACCGATTCATCGTGAGGACTATACCTACTAAGAAATCGACATTACACGCGATTACATCCGAAACAGTCTACAATACACCACAACATTATGAGCTACTTTTGAAGATGATATAAAACCTTATACGCCAGCAAATGGCCCCGAACTGCTCAGAGGACATCGAGTTTCCAGGTTGCAGTTTTTGTTATAAGTTTGTTTGAAAATACGTCCGATGAACAGATGAAAATTAGTCCAGGATTCCGATGAGTTCAGATTTTGTTTATTTACATGTGATGCGAGACGAAGTGAATTCGCAAGCATGTTTTAAAAAAAAGGCTATTCGATGGAGAATCAATAAAGAGACTAGAATATTTTTAGAGTGTCGTATGGAGTTAGTGAAGATCTGACTGCTCTCAGAGATTTAATGCGCATGCAGGTCCCTCTTAGTGAACATGAGTGCAAATGTTGGTGCTCATTTGGTCAATATGGAGCATAGTGGTCAGCTCGCAGTCTAACATGTATGGGACGAGCTTAGGAGATGCGTTAGACAACACTTTCCTGCTCCAGCTACCTTACACGAGTTAAAGTGTGCGATCGTTGAACAAATGATCGAACATAGATTGAAATCGTATTAATAATTGGGGTTTAACATGCAAAAAATCTTAGTTGAGTTAAAAAAATTACCGAACAAATATTTTTAAAAGAAAGACTTTGCATAAATATTTTATTAAAATAATATAGTGAACCAATCGTGTTACATGTTTTTTAAATGTATTAATTAGTCATCAACAACATACCACTGTTTAAGTAATTCATCTTTACTAAGAGACTGTCACACTTTATTATTATAGTGACCCGGAATTATGACAGCCCAGTATTATAATATAGATTTGAATACTAAAACAGCCGAGCGAAAATAATGCCGCTACAAAAACATTTGGCTGACAAGTAAGTTAGTAAGCACAAAACCGACTAAATCTCTCAACCCACTTAAAAAATCCCTTAGGCAATCTTAAATCCACAAAGTAGGATATTATTTATTTATCTGTCATCATTCAAAGTGAAAAGGAAGGACGGAAAGGAAATAAATTACTATTTTAGCGTATTAAACTACTCAAGTGAGTAGCTCGATGATGCTGATGTGGTGAAAATATACCTACGATATTTTTAAACGATTTAAATGCAGTGGACTTAATACCACACAAATCCAACTTTGACCATTTGTGAAACCAGTTAATTGAATACACTTTCAATGTTTTTTGTTGTCTAGACAGAAACACGACATGTCACAATATTTTAAAAGTATAATAAATCTATTTTAGTTTCCACATCAAGTTCAAGGCAGGAGTCAAAAACCTGCGTTGAGTACCAAGCTACCTACCCATATTATTTTTCTTAATTTTTTTCATTCCTTTCTGATATTTGCTTGTTATATTGTACATATTTGCATGCTATGTTGTGCCAGTATGCAAGAACGTGGAGTATTCGCCCTTTGTTCGTTGACCTGTGCAAAAGGACGAATATCTTCATCATCCCCAATCCGAAGATCCAAGAAACAGTACTGCTTTTATGTTCGGATTAAGAATTCCAACTGAATAGGTATTAATTCAAATAAATACCTATGTAAATTATATAGTGTCAAATTCTAATTTATTCATTAAAGTAACCGTGACAGTCGGGGTCTTGCGTATAAATAAAGTTAATCAGTTATTTATTAAATAACAAATACTAAGAAATAACATTTCATATGGCTAGGGTATAGAAAAATTATACACACACTGCTATAATCGTTGCGTTTAAGCGTTGCTAAAATGTATGCAACTTATTCCATTTCATAAATGGAAATAAATACCTGAAGCCACTTTGAAACGACAACAACTTTTATTTAATTAAAATTGTATTTAGCTTATTATTCGGATTTCAACAAACTTTTAGAGAGATGCAATGACAAAAAAAAAGCTAAAACAAAAGCTACATATAAAGCTTGCGCTTTAGTATGTCAAATGAAGGTCATTGCATCTCTTGCAGATACTAACTAGATAGAAAATTCCTCAATTTATTCATACTTTTTACAATATTCTCTATTTCCTACAACTTCCAGAAAATAATATTAAACCCTCGTACAATTTATAATAGAAGTCAAACACCCTATTACTTGTAAGTGCGAGGCTAATGTAGATTTTTTATTCATGAATAGTCACGCAATCCAGGCTGGGTTCCGTCAATTGATTGCAGGCAGTGAGCTGTGTAAGTCGTCAGCAGTAGGAAGTGTGCCAATTATAGGACGTTACCGACGCCTCACGACACTCTGGGGACGGGGTTGATTAGACAAGGAAGTTCATTTTTTTAGTACTTCGGTTAATCTGGAACAAAATCATGTAGAGGTTATATGACGATATCCTCGTTTCACAGAATCATTTTAATACCTCTTAACCAATATCAGTCAGTCCAGTCTTTTTAACTTTTGTTTGGATTCGCCCACAGCTCATATATGTACTTAATTAAATACACACATAAAATCTCAGGTATTATTCTAATGTATATTCCAATTATGAGTAAACACCACATTTAACACAGATGCCAGATTACCGTGTGGTTGGTATCTTGGTTGCTAAGTCTTCACTGAAATGTGTTGGGTTTCAGTAAAATACCAATTTTTAACATGGAGCGCCTTGGCAAGACTGGTGCCAGATCTACTGGCTTATAAGTCCCCGTAACGTACGATTATGTCACAGACTCATGCATGCCTCTTAAATAGTAAGTAGTAATACTCTCATAGTAAGTGGTCATAAGGCCATCGCTTATTTATCGAATGTCTTCGAGCTTAAATAAATGCTTTTACAAGTAGAAGGGGTTTTTTTTTAGGTGGGAAAATCATCTATTGACAAATCCCGCTCTTGGGTGGAGCGCGAGATAGTGTCAGGACTTTTACTGACTTAAAACCCACTCCTGTTCCTTCGTTGCCTTCGTCCCAGGGCCCCGGGTTTCGTTTTCACACTTGCCATGGCCCCAGTAGGTTTCGACCCTGCTGGGCCCCTATGATTTGCTGACATCTCCCTGAGGCTCGTGGAACAATACGCGCCGTCGACGGCTTGGGTTCGGTCCGAACGGTTACCGGACGGTCGGACGACGGGCTAAGTAGAAGGGGTAAGACTATTCTTACCCCTTCTACTTATAAAAGCATTTCAATCTCTTACTTTGTTGTAGCAATAAAGCATTCATAAACCTCTACCTCTTATGAATGACGCACGCAAGCTATGCAGTTACGCTTGAATCGAAGCCACGATATTAGTGTTCACGTAGCACAAGAAAGTTGTGAATGCTACGAGTTTTCCGATCGCTACGAACCCCATAATGACTCCTTCTCCGTAGCCGGCTACTACAAATGCTACAATTCACTTAATTTGTAAGGCAGTTGTTACGCTTGACATGAAACATTACCTTCCAGACCATTCTGCAACAAAAAACTTGAATAATAAAAGCTATGAGAACATTACTATAATGTCCAGTTAGGTAAATGTAATACATCAAGTTTTTTGATCCGTAAACATAACAATGTAGAAATAATTTCTTACCGTGTAAGGTTTTCCTCTAGACGGAATTATTATATCTCCTGCAATTGTGGAGGAGACGAGAGCCACTATACCCACGTATAACAAAGAATTGTATAGAAATTCTCTCAACTGGAAGGACGGTCCACTTTAACAAGACTTTTTAAGTGAGTGGATAACGAAGGCTAACTGGGTGTTTGTTTCTACAAATAGAAATGTAAAAAGAAAATCATATACACCCAGACTTTTGTTACAGCAATTATCCCTACAAAAGACTTGGTAACATCACAAGAGGGCTTTTAGAACAGCTGTTGTCTATTGTTGACGTAATAATGTCTGAGAGGATTTGCCTGCCTACACATTTAGATAAAAAACTGTTTTGATTGTAGCTTTTACATGATAAAATTATGTCTGGAACAGTATTTATTGATATTAACGAAAACATTGCTATAATTCGTGAAGTAGGCAACGTACAACAGTCTAACAGATATACCTAACACCTATGTAAAAATAAAAGTAGTGTCGTACCGGCAGTACCGTCGCGTCGTCACGTCGCTCCATACAACGACACTCACCATTAGTTTACATACAAATGGGTGTCGTTTTACATAATCCATCGTACACGATCGCTGTAATTTGTTGCGAACCTTCTGAATAAACAAATTGATCGCGTTCATAATACATGCCCGACAGTGTGGCGTGCGGGATAATTAAAATAAAATCTCTATCACTGTACGTAATACGTCAGTCTCGACTAACGTCACTCGAGCCCAGCATTGATTGATCAACAGCGCCAGATATATCGGTTTAAGCTGAATAAAGCGGTTGTTTAACGATCACGACGGTTTAATAACTCGATACATATTGCTTTTGTCAGTTTGTTTATAAATAGGCTTCCGATTTCGGTGTTGCTCTACACGTCTACAAATCTTTCTATACTTTATAAATCAAAACCCAGAAATAACTCATCGATCCATCTCTTGATCGCTTCAAATAAAGCTTTTGAACAGCTCCCGAATGTAAGCAATTCGTTTCCGAGTGACGAATGCCTGTGATATAATACAGTGGTAGCGTACGCGTTGAAACGTAAATACCTATGTAAGTACCTGTGTGTGAAATCCACGAACAAACGGCTAACGAACGCGAAGCAAGAGGCGATACGATTTGTCTGCCGCTGCGAAATTCATGGAGCTAGGAATGCAGTGGAGGCGAAGCGCTGGAAATTTACATTTCATTAGCAGTGTGCAGTTGAAATGGACGTCATGACGCATTGAGAGATCGACACTGACGCACATAACTGACACAAAGTGCATTGGGCCTGTGTGTAGAAATAACGTTATAGAATGCGAGCAGGAGTGAAGTCCCTTGGGCCTTTTGCCAGTCAGTATTGTGACTAATTTCTTTGGGCTGTCACTAATTTATTATGATTACTATTTCCATCTGAACACATTTAACACAGATTTACATACATCTTTATATGTATAATTCTTTAAGATGAAATTTTGTCTTTGTATTTAAGTGGGTCCCTGGATGGTTTGGACCCGGAAGGTGGCACTACAGTTTTTTTACTTTTCATTTTAGGTGGGAAATCATCCAATGACATCTCTCGCCCTTGGGTGGACCGTGAGGGTGTGTCAGACTTGTACTGACTAAAACCCACTCCTATGTTCCTTCATTGCCTTGCATTCCAGGGCCGGGTTTTCCTTTCAGAAGCGAACCCATGGCCCCAGTAGGCTTCGACCCTGCTGGCCCCCTGCGGTTTTGCTGACATCTCCTTGAGGCGCGCGTGGAACACTACGCGCCGTCGAGAACTTGGGCTCGGTCCGGATGGTTACCTGACGGTCGCGCGTCCCACCTCCTTTGCTAGCGTTGGCGACCGCCTGCCACTCCTCCTCGGCGACATGGCGGTACTCTGCCCAAGCGGGGCACACCTCTACCGTATGCTCCACCGTGTCCTTTGGGCTGTTCACACAATGGTGACACTCGGGCGTTTTTTCCGCACGAATCTGGAGCAGGAACTTCTCGAACTTATCATGTCTGGTGAGGACCTGCGTCATTCGGAAGGTAAGGACGCCTTGTTGTCTGTCCAGTCACTCCTCAAAGAGGGGACTTCCGCCATAATTATGGCTTGCCCAGCACTTGGTAGCAACAGTCGCTGTCGCCATTCCACCATGAGATCCCGCCGGAACTCTGTCCGCCCCGGCGTTGCATCTCCACCCGCCGGAGCCGCTTGAGGGCAGCCACAGTCCGATCCAGTTTGGGAGCCAGACGTCGGATTTGCGTGGCGCTACAATAGGGTTCTCATTTTTTTTTTCTGACGAAAAGCCAGCTTTCCGGCAGCACAACGTCTGCTGGGACCGCTAGTACTTATATATTTATTTTACATAGATGTCGTAACAACTAAGATTAATCATCCAGAACTTATTTTGTCTTGTTCTTCAGGATATCTAAAAGTAGTTTCCGTTGTAAAAAAAACTACGATAAGATGATTACTGGAACTTTTTGGGCACTATTTTCAAAGTTTTATATCAATATTATATATATTATTATTCAGCTGGGTTTTACCGTACCTAAAAATACGGTATATGCGTGCTACGCCGTAGCACGCGTAGCTTGCTACGGTGCTACGAAAGCCGAAACTGTCAATGGGCTGTCGAGCTGTCAATACAATCGCTTGTTATTCGGAAATGAATCATTTGTGTCTGCCTGTACTCAAATGCATCAATTACAGTGCGTCATTCATTATTCTTCGTTAGTATCGCTTGTCGTTAAATATTTGAACAAAGGTCTAAAGTCTAGAGACTTTCTAAACTGTATGAGATGTGATAAAGACTCCTAAAATGTATGCCACTTATCATGATAACTGCTACTGAAATGTCACGTTGCCTAAAAATCTTTTATATTTTGAGTTTTCGGCAGTGTTTATCGCAGACAGAATGTTACTACTAGGGTCTCAGGTCAACCACCTCATATGGTATGTCTCGTAACTTTCTTACAACGTACAGACAAAACAGACATAACACGTGATATGTACTCGTAACATCGGGACCGCAGCAGTCATACATTGTGCGATAAACTCTTTTCCTTTATTACGAATGCAGTACATTCGTTAGTAGCTCGGCGTCGCGCCTCGGTATTTGCGCCGCCTGCAAGTGGCGATATTTCAGCGCGCCCAGAACCTGTTTGTGAAAACTTTATTCACGTCAACAACTGGCTGTCTGTCAACTACAACACAAACTCACTATTATTACCATACATACAAAACTCACACAGCAACGACCAACAATAATCCAAACATTTGAATAACCAACCTTTATAGCGATAGTTTGCACACTCATTCAGTCGTTTCATTCAATTCATTCATTCACGTCGTCATTGTATAACTACACAATAATGTTATTAATGACACCTGCTTGGGATCGAGATAGAGAATGATTTCATTAGATTTGATTACTTGAACATGGTCTTAGTTATTCACTGTCAGAAATCTTTCGTTTAAATCGGTTTTACAGATAGGTCCAATAAATTGTCTTGAATAGTCTGTAGAAATTGAATAAGTGATCAGCTTATAATACATGCAGGTGAAAACTTAAAATAAATTATTATTTAAGTTTTATTAAGGAGCAAAGCTTTTGATTTCAATCTGGGGGCACTGCAGCGAAATCGCCAAGTCGAGCAAAAAGGCATAGCCGTAGCAAGGATGGTAAGGCTATGCCGTTCTCGAAGTCAATCAGTACCTTTTCGATCATTATTGTGGGTGAATCGGGAAGCCTAAATTTGATCTACACAGTAATGTATTTATTGTAGTAATGTCTTCTCTGTTTACCACGCGTTTGTTCTTTGGGAGCGTGATTGGCTAAGTCACAAATTATCTTTTTTCATAAAATGTATGTTAAATAAAGTCGAAAAAAATTGTTTGAAAATAAAGTTTTTGTGTCTTCAAGTATTTTATTGAACGAGCTTCATTATTGTGTAGTTTGTTGACAGACAGAAAAATCTAGCATAGGTAGTTACTTGACGTGGCTCAACATAAGATCTTACAACTTTTGAAAGCAAATGAGTGCGAGACTTGGCAACATTATTTAACATAGAATGTTTTTGATGGTACAATAATTGGTCGTCCTATCTATGTTGCTAAGTATTAATAGGCCTTGCCAAGAACAAGAACGCATGTATAGCATGGTAACAAATATTACCCACAACAAATCGCATGATGTATAATTTGATAGGTACATTATATTTTCAACTTCAATCCAGAACTAGAATTTTTAGTGGGACTGGGCATGTTCTCAGACAACTTTTACTACTTTCGTCTTGGGAGGATAAACATTTCAAAGGTAATCTGTGGCTCGATATTTACCTTCTGTCGGGACAATTTACTGTTGAAACATTGATTTGGCAATATGTAAAATTCATAGGTAGGTACACAATGATCAGTGTGTGTCGGCAGGATTTTGGGAGCGCGGTGTGAGGGAGGGAGGAGGGGGCCTTCGGCTGACTGACTCCGATCGTACGCGTCACTATTTTACATATAAATGGACGTCGCTCCATAATCCGTCTAACACAATGGCTTTAATTTGTTCCTTGAATGTGTACATAGGCAAATGAAACCTGAAATTGGTGCGAAGGTACCCAGTTCGCGTGCGCTGCAACTGTAAGGCAGCCACAACAGAACGGCAAATATAAATAAGTGCAGCGATGAGTGTTTGGTCGAATTTCAATACGACAGTGAAAGGTTCCGCCGCTACATGGAATTGTTTGACTCTCGAAAGCCAAACTACGTGTGTTGTTTAGTTTGACTTAGCTAACAGAGAAGTTAAATTAGTACGAGTATTTCCGAATGCAAATCCCGTGCAGGCTGAAGTAGTGGGTCGGCACCTGCGCTGACAGTTTGCGTAATAGCTCGGAACCACCGAATTAATTTACAAAACTCTGACCTGTCTCGAACAAAATAGTTTTTGATGCAAGTACCCAGTTTGCGCTCCACTATGCCGTAACCTCGAATAAGTGGGTTAGTTTTTGAATAAATATTACGTGGAATTTGTGTTTCCTAGGGGGATTATTTTAATGAAACACTACAGGTATTTGTTTCTTTGTTGGCTGTAAATAGTTTGCATAATGCTAACGTCACTCGAACAGTCATTTATTTTATCACCTTACTAAATTAATAACAAAGCTATACTCATTTGATGGTAGGTAAACATTAACATAATATACAGCAGGGATTTATAAAATCTTATTTTAAAAAAAAAACAAAATTTATCCCAGCATGAGCTAACGCGAGTTAAAACGAAGTTAAAGCCGAAAATGTAGACAAGATTAATCATATCCATAAAATAAAAAGTCGGAAGTCGGTGTTTCTCGGTATTGTTTGTTTCTTATATAACACCGACTTCCGAAATTAAAGTTATTTTGATATCGGCTAGGATACATTGATTAATTGCGGATTTCCTGTGCCTACCTTCTGGCTCCATCATCAGATCAGTTCGATAGTACCTTATAGCCAAAGTGCATCTCATGACAATTCTAATAAGTCCAAACACGGCTAGGTTACATTGATTAATTACGGAGTTCCAGTGCCTACCTTCCGGCTCCATCATCAGATCACTTCGATGATACCATTTTCAACGTAATTATTTATTTATTTGTATTGTCATAGTCGCTTAACTATCTTCATCGTGATATCTATGTGAGTATGAGTTCCGTTTGCCATTTCTGGTCTTCTTTATCAGTTCCAATTCATCAAATGTTACTTTTTGACTGTAAATGCTTAAGTTCTCGATGAAAATACCAAAATTATTTTGATTCCTCATGGATCCCATCATCAAAACTTGGTCCCATTTTTTTCAAAAAAGATTTTGAAAAAAATGGGACCAATCTGGAAGCATATCCTTTTAGGGGAAAAAAATATTTGCAAATCGGTTCATAAACGATGGAGTTCTGAGGTAACAAACATAAAAAAAAACATTAAAAAAAATACAAATGAATTGATAACCTCCACCTTTTTTTTGAAGTCGGTTAAAAATTGTTTGGAACATTTTAAGCATTTTACTTCCTTTAGATACCTACCTACATTTTGCTATTTCTTGTGGACTGTAATTACGAGACTACAGAAAACACTACTTGAGTAGCATGTCTGTCTAAGTTTTAATTAAAATGTCATGTTTGGTCTCCTCCTATAAATAAACAGGTACCAATTTTAAGTCCGTCAAGATGTAAAAACAGATAACACGTTTATATAACTAAACAGGTTGTATATCCTTTCAATTAAAAGCAGTATTTATCATTCTATTATACGGAGACAGGTGAATTGGGATAAACATCAACATGTTTATAATAAGAACGATCTCCAGCGGTGCCGCAAACAACTTTGAAACTGGCCCAGCCACGCAGATGGGGATGACATCTCTTTGAAGATAAAGACGAGAGATAATTTTGCAATTTTCGTGCCGAGAGGTTAGCGATATGTACCTGCCTGTCATGTTTCTCAAATTAACTTTTGATGGCAAGCAAGCAGAGCAACTTTCGCGTCTATGGTGACGAAATTCTGTAGGCATTTTCGCTGACGGGAATTGGTAGGCAAGTACAATTTCCAATTTCGAACTTTGATCGATGTCAGATTATATAAATTTGTATTTTCAGATTCGGCACGAGTCCGCCAATGCCGCCAATGCTTTGATTATATCTCAGTGTGAAATTGCCATTTCAAATTATAAGTTTTACGGGGAATGAAAATACCTTTTATTAATGTAATCGACTGCTGTTAGATGTATTTTCTTTGAGCTGTAGGAAAATCGCGAGTGAGTAACGATGAAAGTTTTTTTTTTTATATAATCTCCTCTTTGGACCCCAGCTGTAGAGTGCTGAGGTCACGCGCCCACGCCATTCATTCACCATTCAATGGACTAAGCCCACAACTACATTCATCCCACTTTTGATATTATTTTGTGACTCAGTACATAAGGGCTCAACTGACACTTAATGGGAATAACATCTGTTACTTCGTTTATGTTTAAGCGTAAACACCAAAAACGAATAGAACAATTTTAGGTAGTATCTTTTAGGGTTCTGTAACATCAAAATAAAAAAGACAAAATTAAAAATTATTGTCGGAAAACCTTAAAATACATCATACAATTTTATTATTAGCTCTTGCAGTTGCTGTTTTATAAAAATGGTTACTGTGGGTTTTCATAACATTGGATTGACTTCAAATTTCAAGTTCAAATAAACTTTGTATTTAAGACATGTTATTCCTTTTCAGAAATTAATTATACATTTCTGTCTTTGGGTTTTGTATTTTCTGTATTGATATTCATTTTTGTAAGAAATCAAAGAAAACTCTGGAAACAATGCGTTTCAAACAATATGAAATATTAATGACGAATACGGACTTAGAGTTATAAACGAATGAAATGTGTATTTCCGTTTGAAAGTTCAACCTCGTAAATAACCCTTCTTCTTCGGGGGCGGTTGCGGTATAAAATTTACAAAACGAAAGCTATTAAACCAATATCACACAGTTTGTTCGATAGAAGGAAGTTGCAAGTATACAGAGGCGTAGCGTGAACTAATTTAGACGTGGGTAAAGGCGCATCAGCTAGGCCTTTTTCTTTCATAAATTCGAAAACTAGACAGCGACTGTTGTAACCCAGTGTTCGGTCACATCGTCGCTTACCACCAGGTGAAATAGTGGTCAAACGCGAGCCTTTCAATTACTAAAAAAAAAACCGCATTCTTAAAAGAGCCCTCGCTTGTGCGAGGCCCTTTTGGTTGTGAGGCCGTGGGCGAGGGCCCATTTCGTACATTGTACATTATTGTTACATCAAGTGTACATTTTTGTTATAAACAAACAAATGAACAACTAATTAAAAAAACATAATTTACTTAAAACCTAAAATTAAGTTGAACTTAGAACTCCAAGAGACTCCTTAATAGGTTGTGATCCTTTCATGCGAAAGATAAAATAACTTGTCGGTCTCTTTTAAACTGTGAATCGAATTTCAATGTAATTTTAATTATTAAATAACATCAGTATATTTGTAGTGTATTGTTTATGCACAAAATGCGTTGCCACGTCATGAACACGAAGATGTTTATCAAAACGAACACGTCAAAGTGACAGCCCTAAAGCATACATTTGTCACTATGATTATGTCAAACACAAAAATAATCCCGTCATCTATTTGGCGTGCGGCACACCCCTGCTGTTCGCGACTTGCAAATTGAGGGAGACTGGGGACAAACGCACGAAAGATTATAAAGTGCGTTGTATAGGTGATCAGACGTCAAAGTTGTGATGTTTTGAAAAAGTTGTCGAGGGCGAGGGAGGGCAGGCGGTTGCCATGGTTAATAATACCCGCCGTATAATACGCGAGCATGTTGCCGTCGTGGGCAACTCTCCCCAAGTCGCAAGCGGCCGTCGCTCTAGCAACAGGTCGTCTGTTTTATAGCGAATCTTTTTATGTGATTTCTTATGCTTAAAACGTCTCCTTACAGTTCAAAAGAAGTCAGAAGCATTAAGTTTCAAAAGGTGAAATCGCTTTGAGGCGGAGCCTTTTAAAATGTCAAGAACACATTAATTTCTGTTTTGTTCGTGTGTGTTAGTACAAAGTGATGGGTAAAAAAATGCTTGTACAAAATCTATCAAATGAATAGGTCATTGATGAAGCTTCTTTAGTTAGAAATTTCAGGTCAATTCTTAGAATTTCAGAGTTCTAAGCACTCTAGGATATAATATAGAGTAGTTATCTACCTGGTGAGTACGCATGTGCCAAGTTAAGTTTATCTAACAAATGATTTTCATGTGGTAACCACCGAAATTAATTATGAATCAAATCTTAGTTGTTGATACTTAGCGAATGTTCTCATAGTTGAAACATCGCGCAACTGTTTCAATGATTTGCTAAATAATATATACGTTAGAAATGTATATTTCAGCATTCAGTTGTTGGAACGTAGGCACTTGAATTTATTCTCAAAATTTAGATTTTTGAAACAAAGGTGAATATTTATGTCTATATACTACAACTATATACACTGACAATGTTGATAATTCAGGTGTTTTCACGTTTAGGTACTTTTTGTAAATATAAAAGTTTATATAAGAGCTATATGAATATATATATTTTATTAATTATCATATTGAACAAGTATTTGTTTATTTTAGAAAGTAAGTACATATTATTCAGGTACATTATTTCCTATTGTTCTCGTTGACTTGACTATGTCATAACCAGATAAGATAAGATATATTTATTTTCTCAAACATGTGTACACATACAATATTAAAAAAGTGCATGTAAGAAGACATAAAGAAATAATAATTAGTTCAGAAATGTTTGCCACATACTATGGCGTGCAACGGTTTTGAATGAGTACCTACTAATTTAAATATTTATTAGGTACAATAATTTGATAAATAAATCAATGTCAAAATTAAACATGTCAAAATTAAGAAAGTAAAACATTTAGTTCTAGGAAATTAACATCGAGTAATAAATAATAATAATAATAATTTTATTTCGGACACCAAAAATCCATATCCATATATAAATGTCAATTACGATAATTTAAACAACCACTTTTTTAAAAGAGTAACCATGGAGTTTCTTGCCGGTTCTTCTCCATAGGAAACGATCAATTTGGAACCGTGCACTAGCTTCTGACGTTTTATAAGTGCCCATGTGAAATAAAAACTTTTGACTTTGACTTTGATACATGCCAAAAGAAAAGTAAAAATGATAATAAATCTATATCTGTGAATTAAACAAATAGTAATGAATGTCAAAGTATACACAGTCATGTCAAAAGTAATTATTAAAATCACAATTGAACCTAAGTCACTTTAAATGGTTCTGTCAGGAATTCATTAATGTTATAGTATGCTTTCTCTGTTAAGAATGACTATATCGTTATTATTTCATATAGAAATATCTATTTGTAATAAGTAGTTTCCCAGTTTATTATAAGTAACGGAAGTTAGTGTACTTCATTCCCATTATCTAATAACAAGCAAAACGTCACATTTAAATCATTTGTTTTTAAAGAAGATTTTAAAACCTCATTTGAATTTGTTTTAAAACGAACTTAAGGCATTTAAACCATTTTTAGGGTTCCGTACCTCAAAAGGAAAAAACGGAACCCTTATAGGATTACTTTGTTGTCCATGCGTCTGTCTGTCTGTCTGTCTGTCAAGACCCTTTATCTCGGGAATGCGTGGAGGTATCGAGTTGAAATTTAAGCCATATACTCAAAGCGGTCCCTTGAAACTGTGAAAAAATCAAACTTCTGAGTTAACGAACAAAAATGATACGGCCGCTTATGTTGCAAAAAACTTATATTTCGAAATTCTCAAGGGAATCAAAATTTATAGGGTACTTCCCATTGACCGAATCTTGAAATTTGGCATGAAGCAAGGTCATAGCACAAGTATAGGAAAAAATCTGAAAATTCTAAATTTGTATGTGTGTCACAAAAAAAAAACACTTTTTTGCGATTCGGAAAAATCTTTGTAACTAAATTCGGGAATTGAACTGTTTTCTTAGGTAAGTTTATACGGAACCCTCAGTGCGCGAGTCCGACTCGTACTTGCCCAGTTTTTTCTTATCATCCTCTGGAATGCTTTTAACGATTTTTATGTTTGTTTTTTTTGTGTATATTTGGTAGCTCTGAGACTATTCTAGATTTAGGCCCTATGGCCTAGGGTATTTTTTATACCCCTAGGTGATAAGTCTACTATCACGGAGGGGAAGCTGTGGGCAGCAGTTAGTATTTTCATAATAAACAGATTTTTTTACAAAGTTACCAGTATTCTAACAATGAACAGATTTTCTTACAAAGTATAATACTGGTAGTATTCTAACAATGAACAGATTTTCTTACAAAGTATAATACTGGTAGTATTTTAATAATGGACAGATTTTCGTAGAAACTCCTTTTACGCATAAAGGACAGTATTTCCAAAATATTATTTCCCAGAATACTCAATAATGAATGTTTCCTCGTACTGAATACTGTATAATAACATAACTATGCTATACTTACAATACAAACGTATGCTACATTTAACTTGTTTCATCTTGTCCGTCAGTAGTAATTAATATTGTCTGTTAGGTCTTTAGAAATCGGTCCGCACCGCACTGCACGATCGCTTACGATACGACCACAGGGCTATTTAATAACGTCACTCATGCATAACCGAGCAAAAGTAATTAAAGCGACGTCACCGTCACAACGACCATATAGTATTAAAGCCTTTTCAGTAAAAGAGGGCGCTGTGCGCAATTCCAAGTTACATTTTAATCAAACAGTGACCACGCCCGAGCCTGTCATGTCGCCTATTTATGAGTTGTAGAGGGGATCCTTCCGCAGTTCACTTTGTGCGGCCGTATGGTAATGGCGTGAATGTGGTGTGACGCGCTCTGACATGTGTCGGCTGCGGAAAATGAAGTCCGAACGCGAGGAAATGTTTGCACGCACGCCAATAACACTGGGCCCTACAACGGGTTTATGCTACGCAGTTTGTTCTGCAACGTAATTAATGGCTGGTTTCTTTTGAAGTCGCATCTTAAATATACACATAGTAAGTAATAGATGATTGCAGGGGCTGACGGGTTTTTAATTACACAGAACAAACACATTCTATTGACGTCACATGTAAACAAAAACAGGTGAAAACAAGCTGAATATAATTCAAAATTATATCATGAAAGACTATATTGCATATCGTATTACACTCCTTGGCCTGGCCATTTAGAATGGAGGCAATTCACAAGCACGTCATTATATTACGATGATGACGTCATAAAACGCAGTTACGCGTTCGAGGGGACGGAATTAGGTCCGCAAAACCACGGTCACCTTCCTGACGAGCGGTGTTTACATATTTCAAGTCTTTATTCATAAACTCTGTGAGATAATGTAACTATAGCGTTTGAGATACCTAAGTAATAAATCTAAATTATTTATGAGAATTGTCATTGTCATAGAGCAGTGGTGGCCGAGTGGTAACGGCCCCGACTTACGAGTTGTAGGTCGCGGGTTCAAACCCAGCCAGGCGCATTACTTTGTGTAATTTATTTCATCACCACTGCTCTCAAAACGGTGAAGGAAAACATCGTGAGGAAACCGGCATGTCCTAGAACCAAAAATTCAAAGACATGTGACATTCACCAATCCGCACTGGGCCCGCGTGGTGGATTATGGCCCATTCCCTCTCCTAGAGAGGAGGCCTGAGTCCCAGCAGTGGGAACATTAAAAGGCTGATTATGCTTATGCTAAGTATGTCTTTTTGTTCTGAAACATTAATATATTTTATCATGATCAAGTTTTTTATTCAAATATTTTTGGCTTGGCTTTGACATCACAGATTCTTTTAAAATAAAACTGCCCGACAGACAGGTGAAGCCACATGCATTTCTTTCGTGTTCTCTTTTAACTTTGAAACTCAAACCGCTCTTTTATTTTTGTCTGCTGTATTCACTCTTCAGTGTCATTATTTGCGAAATTTTAATGAATAAACATTATACTGTTAGGTTTCAGTGGATATGAATATTCACTCCTAAGTTCCTCTCTAAACATGCTTGAAGGCTGTTGGAATTTGTTTCAGGATTTATTCGTAAAGAGAGGTAATAGCGCGGCTCATTGCTTTTTCACTTGGTTACTCAAATGTAGATGGATGAGGTCGTCGCCGGCGCCGCCGGAGACAATTGTCAGCCATCGCTCAGTGTCCCCGCTAATTGAAAATTCTCGTCAGCTTCATTTAAATCTCCATCGACAAGAGAAGACACGCGACCGTTGAAAATTGCCGAACTATAATTTAATTGTCCTACACCTTTGTCATGACGTCGTCGTTGGCCTGGGGGTTGCGTGACTGATTTCCACAAAGAGCATCATTGGCATACTCCGTACACAATCACGAATTGATTTTATTAGCCCAATTTAACATGTAATCTCCGAGCCATATTTTAGTATAAGCGTCCAGAATGTAGGCAGAATACTCCTAGTAAAATAAATTCGGTGTACCAATTAAGGATCCCTTATTCCTAAATACCCTTTCAAGTGGATTCGCGGAAGGAAGAGGGCGCGAGCGGAAGAAATTCTCGATAACAGGGAGTAAAGAGTGGAAAATTATAAAACGTTAGAGCCCAGACACCGTCTTGAGTGGATAATATTATGATTATGATCGTTCGACTCTGAAATAATATCTACGCCTTTTGGCAACTGATTGTTTAAATAACAGCTAGTGAGTATATTAACATGATATTTAGCGGCATTTATGCATGAGTTACATAGAAATGTGGCAGGATTTCATTACGACGTCTTGTGTTGATTATACCTATATTATATTAAAATGAACAAAAAGCATTTTAAGCCTTATTTACATGCCCAGTTTAGCGAAAAGTATTTAGCAGTGTAAGTACGATTATAACATTTTGTCACAAATAGACAATAACTGAAAAACATAGGCAACGCCACGGTTCATATCCTAATCAAACCAACCTCCGGAATTAAAATTGGTTTTGAAAAACTCGAAATACATTATTTCATTCATCCTCAAATTCAACAAGAAAAATAAAAAAAAAGGTTTTAAAAGATATTTAAAACGCGAATAAAAATATCTTGCGATGTGAAGATTTATTACCAGCACTTCATTTACTCACAGTTTACCCAGAACGTAGCAGAATTATATTAAGTGTGGTCCAAGGCAGAGTTTTCTAGTAAGGAACAACTTTCGTTTCCATTTTTATTCATTCCATAGCGAAATCAACATTTGTAGAAAGCGTAGATGTGGGCGTGGGGCGACCCGTATTAAAATATTTTAAGCAGGCTATGAATATGCAAAGACACGGCGCGCGGCGGCGGCGGTTAACGATTTGCACGTTTTTGGACCACTTGCTAATTGCAAATGTGAACGAACACTTATGGCAAATGTAATTGCTTTCACTGATACCAGATCAGATAGAAACAATGTTTGATTTTGCCTCGCCAGGGCCCCCTGTAACTGAAAACTAATTTACTTTCATCGGATAGCCGGACCGCGCTAATTTCATTTCGTCTGCGATTAAAAAGTAACTGCGGGTTTCATTTGTTTTAATGTTCTTTGACAAAAATGTTCAGTTGAAATAAAATTTTATTTTTCAATTATACTTATCGCTGATCTCAGCGACTATTTTTCTTAACGGTAGGTACCAAAGTACGTTTTCATTTCTATAAAACTATCGTGTCATTTTATTTTCTCCATCGTAACATATTAGGCATCAAGATAGAGCTTTGTACGTTCAAAGATGTCTGAGTGTAAAAGAAAATCCATTTGGAATATGAAGGCTATATGACCTGTAGGTGATCCCTTGGGAGGCTCACAAACCCCGCATTACCACTTACCTACATCTCTCGAGATATTTCAAATTTTCAGCTCCATGGAGGCTTACGATACATTTCTATGTCATGTTTGAAAAGGATTCTAAAAAAGTTGTCCATACCAGTCGCAGTAAAAAAGTAACTAAGTGGCTTTCAATGCTTTTTTGAGCAATTTGAAATGGTACTTATCTTTAATTCCGTAGGGATATATGTATAATAATAATATGCCAATGCTTATTATGTGCTACAAAATGGTAATATAATCGGTAGCCTAATACGTACGTGCATGCACTTAATTGCAGTTTTAAACCAACGGCTAAACACAATTTGCAAGTTTTAAAAAACAAACAACACTTTCCTGTTACTCGTGGTAATTGTTTCTTTTTACAATACATTCTATTCAATTTATTTATATAAACTGAAGTGAGTTGTGGAGGTGCACTGTAAACTGGAAGTTGCTTAACAAGATCAAGCACAAAGTGCGATACGCTGTACGATTAGCAGCTTGTTGCGAGGAGCTGGCTTCTATCGGCCTTTTCAAGTGTGATTAAGGTTGGATTGAGGCAAGGAACGGACGTATCTATTCAATTAATGCTACTCTAGACCCAGGTTGGCCAGTCCCTCAATTTATATCGCTTCGACTTTGAAAATTACCCTTATTTGTACGTATGAGTAGAACGCCTCCTCGGCCGCGGGCGGTCGTGACTGTGTGCCAACAGATTGAAATATTGCCTCTCGAAACGCTAAGCTTGAGAACATCATTTTCAAAAGAAGTTATGAAAGTAAATAAAGAACTTTTGTCATGCTGTTTCAGATTGGCAATTTAGCACATAATTAAAGTCATTTAGGATAAGGATTGCCTTTTGTATTCAATTGAATTTATTGAATAGGAAACTCCTATAATATTTATGAATTCTTGATATTACGTGTTGTTTTTTTTTTAAATATCAATTTATTTATCATATAACTAATACATTAATATTCTTAACTTAACCTAATTAAAACTAACTTACTAAATAATGTCAACAAGGCGTTTTGAAAGTTCTTTAAATAATTTGTGAGCACTCAGATCCGAAAGTTTCAACCCCAAACGGCTCGAAAATATAACTACCAACAAGGTTATTATATTTCCACCGCTTGAGGTTCTCTGCAGCCGCTGCGGCAGCACCGGCACAGCACGACGAGCTAGAAAGATGAGATCGCGCAAGAGTATCGACACAAGTAGCGTCCTAAAGGCCTACCCATCTTCCATGGAAATAAAGACATACCGCCCGATCTTTTACCATCGTCGCGTGCCAGGCTATGAGGTTTCAATACGGCCGTGTTATGTTGAGACAATTATTTAATTGTGTGTTTTTATATAATTGTGCCGACAATTAAATAATTGTCGATTGATTACGACAATTTAGGGATAATAAGACACTTAACTGTTTCCCTGGTACCGGTGTGAGGGAACTCGTCGTGATGTCGTCGGCGCGTCACCTGAGTGGAATCATTTGGAGTGGAAACGGTTACTTTTTGAATTTGGTCGGACGTATGGAACAGTCTGGGGCAATCCGTCGAGAAGTTCGGATACTCCAAACGGGATCACTGGTTCACTCAGCTTACGGTACAAACACCACTAATTATAACCACTGTGAAATAAAAGCGACTGTGAAGTGTAATTGTTATTTTAATTCTACGCCTTGAACTCTCTTCCAGGGAACTGTACCGATTAATTTTTAATATATATAATAATCATATCATGTACATGTGTATACCATAACACCAACATAACCAAACAATTAATCGTGTCAGTCGATCATAATGTCACACAACACACAAGTAACTCAGCCATAATAACTACATACACTGTATTTGCAGCTAATGACTATCACTGTCAAACGCCGCATCCGAGCCGTATGTCCTCGTGTAGCAAGTAGTGCCGAGGTCGAGGGATTACAGAGCATAGCAAAGCGCCAATAATGGCTGTCTTCGAACATCAATACAGATGCGGATTTGTAGTCATGCTTCGAGGGAAACTCACTTTGGATTATAGTCTTAAGTTACGGCACGATTCGTGTGAAACCAGAAGGTACCTAACTTCTGGTTTAACAATTGGGACTCATTGTTTTGTATTGTTTGGAGTAACGATCATATTTAGCTTGAATTTATGAACAAGGAATTAACTTTTATAAGACTTATTGACTTAAACAGATATTATATTATATTTGTTTATTCAACATCAAAATCATCTTTAAGAGAGAGAGCTTTTTAACCAACTTCAAAAAGTTTCTATGTTCGGCTGAATGTATTTTTGTCTAATGTATGTTCACCGATTTCTCGGTCAATAATTGTGGACCGATTTTGTTTTTTTTTTTTTATTGAAAGGTTATGCTTCCGAGTTGGTCCCATAAAAATATTGTTATGATCTGATCATGAACTTCGAAGATATGGAACAGAACTCCTCATAGGATCACAGCAGAACCGTCGTAACGAGTAAAATTGCTTTATTTATACGTGTAGTCGATGACTGACTGAAAGAAGAGGGGGAATATATCGAACTGATCAGATGATGAAGCCTGAAGTTAGGCACCGGAACTCTGTAATAAATTAATGTAATCTAACCGTGTTTAGGATTATTAGAATTGTCATGAGATGCACTCTGGATATAAGGTATTTAAGTTTGGCTGAGGGGTACTTTTTAGTGGTGGCCCGGTGCGAGAGATCGCTGCCACCGATCGCTCCCACGAGGACACGGCGGTGCTTTGCCCAGGCGGGGCACACCTCTACCATATGCTCCACCGTGTCTTACGGTCGGTTCACACAATGGTGATACCAGGCGTTTTTTCCGCACGAATCCGGTGCAGGAACCTCCCGAACTTGCCATGTCTGGTGAGGACCAGCGTCATGCGGAAGGTAAGGCCGCCGTGTTGTCTTCCAGCTACTCCTCAAAGATGGGACTTACCACCATAATTATGGCGTGCCCAGCACTGGGTTGTGACACTCGCTGTCGCCATTCCACCATGAGATCTCGCCGGAACTCTGTCCGCCATGCTGTGACTTGGCGAGGCAGCGGAGACTCGTCCCGGGGTTGCATCTCCATGTTCAGATTGTGCATGCGAGCAAGGATTGTTGTCTCCAAACCCCACGGTGGTGGGCCAGCAAGGAGGCTCGCCGCTTCGTGGGAACCCGCACCATCCAGATGGCCATGCCCCCTGGCTCACGTTGAGCTTAGCACCGGCGCTCCATAAAGGGCCATGGACCGAACGATTCCGACATAGAGCCTCCGGCAGGAGGCATATGGACCCCCTAGGTTGGGCAGGAGCCGCTTGAGGGCAGCCCCAGTCCGATCCAGTTAGGGAGCCAGACGTCAGAAATGCTCCTCGAAATTCCATCGGCTGTCGAGAACGAGTCTCAGGTACTTCATCGTCGACTCGATACCGATGTGACCTACCGTTATCTGGGAATCCGGGGATGGCGCGTTTCTAGGGCCATGAAAGCACATGGCCTCGGACTTGTGCAGTGCTACCTCGAAACCCAACTGCTGGATCCTCTCCACGACTGTCGCAACCCCGCGTGTCACTAGTCCGCCGCCTGGTATGATTCTCTGTGCGCCAGGACCAGCGTGTTGTTTGCGTAGCAGACCATGCTGACCCCGTCAGGGAGGTCGCCGCGCAGCACGTAATCGTACCCGATGTTCCACAAGGGTGGACCTAGTACCGACCCCTGCGGAACACCACCAACACACACTGGCCCTGGGGCACCGCATCTCCCGTCGTGAGGGCTTGCATGCGCATGATGGCGTCCACCGTCGAGCGCGCCCAGCGAAAGCCGAACTGGCCGTCCGAAAGATCCGGCCCTACCCGTGTTAAGTGCGCGACGAGGCGGTCTGCAATTACTCTTTCAAAGAGCTTGCCTACCTTGTCGAGCAGCACGATGGGTCGGTATGCGGACGGTGAGCCCGCAGGGCTTCGCGATGAGGACCAGTTTCCCCGTCTTCCAGCGAAGTGGGAACTGGCTCCTCTCCATACATGCGCTAAAGAGCCCTCTTAGTCGAAGAAAGAGAACTGTAAGACTTACACAATCCTCAAACATTTCCTCAATGTCTTCCCTTCTTAGACAACCGTTTCCAGCGTCTTATACTACCCTTTCACCGCCTTACATTACCCCATCCAGCGGCTCTCTGCAACTGCAATGGAAATTAATTCCTTTCATAGATACGTACCTACGCTGAGTAGACTAAACTACATTCCATCGATTAGTTTATACACTTTTAAAAAGACTTAAAATCGCATGCGTAGTCCATAGCAAATATCCCAACAAACGTTTAAAATGTATAAAAATGATTCAGTATTTTATGAAATGCCGGAAAAATATTTCGCTGAAATAGCTTTTCGAAAACACTATTAAATATAGTGATAGATATAAAATTTGAACACGAGAAGCAATCTGAGCAAATGGACGCCGCTTAGCAGGCCATTTTGCCATTTCGATGCATTTCCGCTTGGAAATTACTATCATTTGTTAAAAGAGGGACGAATACCGCTAAACCGGTCATGGAACTGTTCATTAATCAAACAAAGAAACAATGCGTTGTAAATGTGTTTGTTTGAATATCACACATCAATTTACGCTCATTTTGGAGTTGAGACGAATTACGTTTATTAGTGGATTATTTCATAATTTCTCGATGTCGGAAAAGTCGACAAAAGAAAAGGGTCAGGACCTATCACAGTGAAGTCTATTTAACCCAAACTGGCAGAGAAAGCCTTGTTAAATAAAAGTATTTTGAATTTGCACGCTTTATATTAAAAAAGTGTCGAATTACTTTGTCATAGAATGTCAGTCCATTTACTAACATTTTCACAGCGTATTACCGAAATAATATCCTCGTGACCTATATTTTAATACAAAACCTAAAAAGTAGATACCTATAATATTCATTAAAACAATGATCTTAAAATTCAGGCACGTTTCGAAATAGAAGCTTGAGCCTAAGCCTTAAAGTTTCTAACAATAAGTTTATTCAGTACCCTATAAGTAGAGCGGGGCTAAAGGTCAACGGGTAACAAAATCGTCCGTACCCCACTTGAAAACTAAAAGTAATTTGGATTTTTGCGATACGCGTCTGCGACGGGGGAGGGGAGGTAGTAAATAGGACACGCTCCCGCGGACAGTTTCCTTGAGACACTGGAACAGGATGCACGCTTCCCGAGCCAAAAAATGTAAATGAGGTTATGCTTCCAACAAACAAAGAATTAGGGTATATCCAGCTACTATGTCACTTCTGAGAAAATCACAAGATTTTTTAGATATAACAGCAGTAAAAATTACTTTATTTGAAAAATATGATGGAAGTTAAGAAAAGATACATACATGTTTTATTCACGACATTTTAAATAAACACCCCCGGTTGTATAAAATTGTGCCGAGCGGCAAATCTTGCTGAAACTGTCTATAAATCTGATCATAAAAGTAAATCCCTGCAATCAAATCGCGAACAGCGAAAAAAGTAAGGTTGTTTGTTGCTATCTCTGGGAACATACATGAAAATAGCTGAGAAACTATTTCGTAGCGGATAAAAATGTTCTCAGACCATGAATATAAATATGTACGTAGCGGCCTGATGTCGCTTAACTGCGCTGAAGCGCTATAGGGCTGCGGGGCGCGTTAGCGCTAACTGCTATTATTTCAGCTCACTTCGTCCCAATATACCGTTCATTTTTATACCTCTGGACCCTCATTATTAACTCATCTCGCTAAAACCTAGCAAAAAAAATTATAAAAGGTTTCGCATTTCAACAAATATACTTTACATATTTTTTTATAATGTACGCGTTTGTATAATTTCACGTAATTATTTCTTAAAGTGGGTAATTATGGTAATTTACACTAAATTCGTATCAAAATCGAAACATCCGCAGTGGATGAGTGAGTATTCAAAGTGAATTGAATGTGGGGAGTGTTTGTGAAATGTGTTTGTGCACAACCCTACAAGCCTACGGGGGCAAATAGCAAGTGTATAAAGGTTATAAAAATGCAAGAAGCCGGAAATGAATACGCGGGTGCAACGTACTCAAGTATTACGGGTGTAGCGTGCCCGCGCCCGCCGCGGACGTTGGACGTGGGGACGCGGACTCTCATCAAAAATAAAGGAAATGCACCTACTATTTTCACAGAAATTGGATTGTCTGAAATGTCACGTTTTTAACTTGCTCATTAAAATACGGAAGTGCATCCATCTTCAGCTGTCACACGCAATCTGATATGTTTACTCATGAAATTATGTATAATTATTAATAAATAGATAAAATTATTATTCAATTTGTAAGTAGTAGTAGTATCTTTATTCATAACAACAAAATTGTGTCGAACAGATTGATAATTATAAATGTGTCCTTAAAACTATATTAATTTAAATTCTAAAATAAATAAAATCATTACAATAACATAATTATAACAAATACTAATAAAAGATTCCTATTAGTTAAATTATAAAATAATGTAACAATTATTATAATTGCAAATAAATGCTCAAAATAGAGGTAGGTGGAGGATACCGGATAGTTAAGATAAAAACACAATAAATAAATCAATATAATATTTATTGATAAAATCAATTATTATAAATGTTTTAGTATATCTTAGGCATTAACTTTGGCATGAAAATATTTAAGATTAATATTACAAACTAAGAACTAGAAAAAAAAAATCTATAAATCCGATTTCACCCCATACCTATGGGTCAAACCGGATAAGTATTTTGTATGTGAATGGCTGAATACCAAACGTCGCAGATCCATTTTAGTCAAACCGAATAGTCGAGAGTCCATTGTTTTAATATGTTCAACCAGTGTACCTTTCAGTTCATCAGTAAATACTCATTTTTAAGTAGAAGAGTACTTTCGAAACACTGCTACTGTTTTATCTTCTTTCATGATCTTCTAAGGAATTTTTGGGAACATTCTATGTGTGTGGTGCTAACCCGGGGCGCCCAGCGGACTCTCAGTCCGCGTATCGGCCCATTGTGCTGCTCGACGAGGTGGGCAAGCTCTTTGAAAGAGTAATTGCAGACCGCCTCGTCGCGCAAATACGGCGGGGCCGAACCTTGCAGACGGCTTTCGCAGGGAGCGCTCCACGGTGGACGCCGTCATGCGCGTGCGAGTCCTCACGACGGGGGATGCGGTGTCCCAGGGCAGGTATGTTGTGGTGGTGTCTTTGGACATCGCCAACGCCTTCAATTCCTTGCCCTGGAGTAGCATTAGGAGGGCACTCTGGTATCACCCGGTGCTCGACTACCTCTGTCGTGTGATTGAGGCCTACCTGTCGGACAGGTGCATCATCTACCCTGGTTACCAGGGAGAGTGGAAACGGCGTACCGGGCGGCGGTCGGACTAACGACACGCGGGGTCGTGATAGTCGTTGAGAGGATCCAACAGTTGGGACTCGAGGTGGCGTTGCACAATTCCGAGGCTATGTGTTTTCACGGCTCTCGGAGCGCGCCACCACGGCGTTCCCAATTAACGGTAGGAGTAGTTCACATCGGCGTCGGGTCGACTATGAAGTACCTGGGACTCGTTTTCGACAGCCGGTGGAATTTCGAGGAGCACTTCCGACGTCTGGCTGCCAAACTGAATCGGACTGGGGCTGCCCTCAAGCGGCTCCTGCCCAACCTAGGGGATCCAAACGCCTCTTGCCGGAGGCTCTACGCAAGCATCGTTCGGTCCATGGCCCTTTATGGAGCGCCGGTGTGGGCGCCATCGCTGTGAAAGCGACAGGCGGCCCAGCTGAACGCATGCCAGGGGGTCATGGATGGTGCGGGGATACCGCACGGTTTCCCGTAAAGCGGCGAGCCTCCTTGCTGGCGTGCCACCATGGGATCTGAAGGCAACAGTCCTTGCTCGATTTGCGCGTGGAGATGCAACACCGCCAGCTAAGGAGGAGGCCGCACATGCACGCGCGAAGGAGTGGCCCCCACGCCCCACCCGCCGGGATCCCGATCCTGATTTCCGGCCACCATAGGCGCTGGCTTATGGACGGCGAGCAATGGGTAGCTCGCCGTCCAACCGTCCGAACCGAGCCTAAGTCGTCGACGGTGCGTGCTGTTCCACGCGCGCCTCAAGGAGATGGAAACCGTAGGGGCCTAGCAGGGTCGAAACCTACTGGGGTCAAGGGTCTGCTACTGAAAGGAAGACTCGGCCCTGATATGAAAAGCAACGAAGGAACAGGAGTGGGTTTTTGTCAGTAAAAGTCTGACACACCCTCTCGCTCCGCCCAAGGGCGGGGCGAGTGGCAACCTAAAAAAATAAAATGTGTGTGTGCGAGCAACCTAAAAAAATAAAATGTGTGTAGTGCTAAAAGATATCCTATTTTGCCTTTTATTACAGAAAGTATGGCTAAAAGCATGTCAGACTCCGATGATTGCATCCTTTTAGCCTTTTTGGTCGGGGTGAAATCGGATAGTTGAAATCACCCCGTCTGCTTGTACCCCACAGGTGCCATGTTTGAAATTGTAAGAGCTAACCGGTTATGTTTGCACTCACAGCAACATTAAATATAGTTTTAGAGGGCTAAATATGTATTACTTACAAAAAAATACAACTGCATAATGATAACACACAGCTAAACTTAATCATAACATTAAAAAATGTCTAAATATTATAGATAACTTACCTTTATTTTAAATTTTTGTTTATAAATACAAGCGCTGAAATGTTACTGTCGCAGCCTTTTGCAACCACATTAGGTAAGCGTTCGCGCATATTTCTCGACTAGTTAGAACGAGGCAACTATACGCGTTGTAATGAAATTGCCACTGGCCGGTTTCACCCTCTATCCGATTTCCCCCCTCTTTTCCTTACATACAATAAGAGGTCACCGACTGAGTATAAACACTTTTCTAAAAAAAACGCTTTAAGACTGGCTTTGAAAGTACTGCTGTACAAATCCTATGTTAATGGAGTAGGCAATTTGATACAATTTTATTTCATTAATTTGAGAACAATGACTGACTACTTTGAGATGGGGTGTTATATTTGACGATAGATCAAGTTTTCTCGTTTTCTCACTTTTTATTCTTTCCTCACGTGTTTTGACTTTGCCAATATTTCTAGCCAAGTTCACTAACAAAACCATTACATATAAACTAGATAGAGTCAAAATATTTAATTTTATAAAATGTCCCCGACACGATTCTTCTTGCTTTATTCGTACCATAGTTTTGATGGTACGTTTTAGAGCAATAAAAGCTTTATCAACGTTATACTAATAGCTACCCCAGAAAATTATACTAGACCTTAATTTAGATTCCGCAAGGGCATATAAAGTCTTACTGTGAACATGCATTGCAAATCTAATGAGCTAGATATGCATTAAGTGTTTATTCTCGTGTTCCGTTTTCTTTGCTATATCACCAGGAAAAACCAATGACGCGGAAAACGCAACGATATAAAAAGAAACCAGGTAAGTGCGAGCCGGACTCGAGCACCGTGGGTTCCGTACAAACTTACCGTTCAATTCTCAAAGATTTTTCCGAATCGCAAAAAAGTATATTTTTTTACGTAACTATCAGTTTTCAGACTTTTTCCTATACCTACTTGTGCTATGAGAGTTTGCTTTATGCCAAATTTCAGGATTCTAGCTCAACGGGATGTACACCGTAGGATGTATGTGTTTGTTTCCTAAAGAGTGTGAAAATATGTGTCTAAACGAAGCATAAACAGCCTTAGATTTAGATTGTGTTGACTTAGAAGCTTGATTTTTTACTGATCCAGGTTCTAAGTATTTGACATTAATTTCAATTCCATACCTCCATTATATTCGAAGACATGTGAAATTCACTGACCCGCACTGGGCCCGCGTGGTGCATTACGGCCCATTTCCTCTCCTAGAGAGAGGAGGCCTGACTCCCAGCAGTGAGAACATTAAAAGGCTGACTATGCTATTATACCTCCATGCGTTCCTGAGAAAAAGAGTCTTGACAGAAGGGCAACAAAGTAATCCTACAGGAGTGTATACCGACATAAAAATAGACTAATCGAAAGCTTCAAGCAGGTACGACTTGTTAGTTCTATGCTTAACGTTACTTTAAAGGATTACGTTATGGAAATTATGGTTTTACTAACTCATTATAACATCACAGACAAATAGTTGTAAATGTGATAAGTAAAGCGTTCCGTTCCGAGTACAACGCTGCTTACCGACGCCAAAAGAGGTGTTTGTTAGATTTATTACCTACCATTTCGATTTGTTTACTCAGTTGTTCAGATCCAATTACTTGGCACTGTTTCTGTACTTAATTAAAGGGACGCTTGATTACTCGCCCGCTGTGGGGCTTTGTATAATTGCTATTGTTTAGCAAATGAAGACAAATGAAACTTTAATTTAATGACATTGTCTCATTCAGACGCACGAGAGAAGAAGTCCTGTGTTCGCGCTCAACAACCTCATTTCAAGTTTAAATTAGGTACTGTACTGACGCACCGTGCAGCGCCAGACATAACTGGGCGTTTCATTATTTGGGTACCTTACAATATTTTCTGATATGTAACCTAAAACTAAATTCAATTAATTTAATTTGCTTATCTATATTCGCATGTAATATAATAAAGTGAAAGGGTTTTTCTGTTTGTTTAAAAGTGCTAATTTCTGGAACTACCAGTTGGATTGGATAAAATATTTCTGTATGAGATAGACAGGTTCATGAAGAATAATATAACATCACGCTTTGACCCACCCATGGGTATTCCGAAAGGAAACCCCGGGGTCCTGGAATGCAAGGCAAAGAAGGAACATGGGTGAGAGTGGGTAAAAGTCTGACACGCCCTCGCGCACCGCCCTAGAGTGCGAGAAGTAACTGGATAATTTCCCACTTAAAAAAAACTCTTTGACCCACGGAAGCGAAGCAATAACCAAAGCCATCGGTAAAGCCATGGGGGATAGCTAGTACAAAATTAAATGTTCACACTATGTATACAGGAAAAAAACTTAAATTAAGTTTCAAAATTTTCAATATTTAAATTGAAATGACAGAAGCTAAACTGTTTAAATATTCGTTTTCGTAGACTTCTAAATCCCTATTTAATAATGAATCCACAAAAATAAATGTCTGGAAGAGCAAACACGTTTCGAAAAATCTCATTACACTTCAGGATTGAACTTAGCACTCCCATGCGAGCACTGAAACGAATGCTCGGAAACAAAGGCTATAAAAAATGCAATTTTATTTAAATTTTATAGACTTGCAATTGAAATCGTTGTTTAATTGCGATACATGCGATGTTGCCGTCAATTTTTAATACTATTTGCTTCGTTGCATCGATAAATTGTGATATATCATGAAAGAGCGTTTATATTTAATAAACGTTTTCGAAGCCGATATAAAAGAAATCAACCACCATGTATAAATTCTAGGCAAATAGTTCTTCCACTAGGTGGACCCATGAGCTGGTGAGGGTCGCGGGAATCCGATAGATGCAAGACGCACAGGACCGTCTTGGATTAGGAGAGGTCTATGTCCAACGGATGACGTCTTTCAGCGGAAATGATAGCAATGATGATGATGAGTTCTTCGATTCTATTTAAGTTATTTACCTAATTAAAATTGTAATTATTTTTTTCTAGAACATCTAACCAGAACGCAGCAGGCCGTAAAAACCGCTCTCTAATGTTAGCCTTATCTTCATTTAATGGTACAATGACATCACGGTTGAGTGCGTCTAAATGAGAATAGTTGTAAAGAGTAGTTTAATTACCTAGCGTTCTTAGTTATTTGTTTGTGCCGGTCTCAAGGTTTGCCTCCCGTAGGGGTAACTCGATTCGCCATCCGTCGGTGAGTGAGTGGCATACTTTTAATTGGCCGTAACTGCGTTTGCCTGCAAGCGTTATTGAATTACCGGCAGAACAGCGCTTGGGGTTGCGAAGTTACTAAATAACGTTTTCAACTTCCATGAAATCGATATTTTTATTAAAATATTTTTGATTATATTTTGGTTGGAAATTGGAAGAGATAAAATATTTAAACTAAGTAAAATACAAAAAAACTACTTACAATTATTTAATAAAACTATTAAAATATAGATTTACATTACTTAACTTTCTAAAGCTTTTAAATCCACTACACTAGAGTATTCTAAAAAGGCTTTTATGCCTTCAAATATATGATGAAAATATAATAAAGCAAAGTAAATAATAATATGTATTAACACCGAAGACGCCTCCTCCAGGGTTTTTGTTCTTCCAAAACACAGAAGCTGGTAGGTACATATTGCATGTAGAAACGATGTGTTCTTATATTATTCAAATTAAAACTCAAAAAAGCCTACATGGGCACCTATAAAACGTATTTAATCTACACATAGATGCGTTATCCCAAACGCAAAGATTGTTACAATATCAAATTTAAATCATGGTATAAGCTTCTATCCATCGGGTTTTATAGCACGAAATTACCGAATTTATATTGCGGAGACGATAGAAGGGAGGAATATATAGGTAAGGATTTCCTAACAAAACACAGAAAGATACTCAAATAAGAAAGAATTTCGTAAGAAGAAGATGATTAATAGGCATCTCTAGATTAATACTTAGTCAATAAACGCTCTAAGCTCAAGTACTGACGATATTTTTGAATCGTTCCGATAATCTAGTTGCATAACACCGTTGTCTATAATGCAATGGAGCGGCAAAACTCGCCTATCGCAAGCGAGAGCGGGGGCATACGCTGAAGCGGGAGCGTTTCGTGGCGATCGGACATCGGTCATTGTGTTAGAGGATTCGCTCAGGCAAGCTCGCAGTAATTACATCAGGGAATACGCTCCTACGGACAGCTACGCCGTACTCCTTGTTTTTACTCGTAACTGCTACCTATGATCGAGGTAACTAGGAACTATAAACGAGATAACTGGTATTATGAGTAAATACTAGCTGTTACTTGGCGCGGCTTACAGTTTACACAGTTAACGGTTCATGGAGACGCGTAACCTACTTCAGTAATAGGGTTTAGTTGCTCAGCGTTTTCCAGGTACCTAGGTTATTGATGGAAATGTTTGTACCTATCTTAGACGCTCATTTAATTTAAACATGTTTTACGATGGAAACTCTACACTCGCTGGAGTCTTTAAACGTTATTTGACGATGTGACCTTTCCTGCATCAAGAGTGAGTTAAAATCATCACACTAATATTAGAAAGGCGAAAGTTTGTGAGTGTGTGCGTGTTTGTTACTCCTTCACGCTGAAACTACTGACGGGATTTAGATGAAATTTGGCACACGATTAGACCATTTTCTAACATAGTACATAGGGTAATTTTTATCCTAGAAGTATTTCCCCTTGCGATAATGTCCTACTATCACGCCGGCGAAGCCCTGGCGGCGGCTAGTATATATAGCACGTTCTTCTTTTCTATCGACAATGATCAGTAAAATAAAGCGTGATGAAGGCATATTTTGTCTACTCTGTCACGCAAATAAAATGAAAGTAAAATGATATCTATCCATTTTTTTAGACTTTTGAATTACACCAAAAACCACCAAGGCGAGTCAAAAAGTGACACGGCCGTACCATCCTTTTCTCGAAACTGTTCATCCCCTATAACTTCATTGTGTATAAAACTAGAAGCCTGAATTTTCAGTAACCAAGCAGGCTTTGTATAAACACGGTATATTTAATATTTCATTCAATTTGAACCAGTAGTTTAAGAATTATAACTGGTCAAAGTTTCTTAATTTTGTCACTTACTGACTGACCGATCATCATAACTCTAAGGCACTTCTAGTGAATCCCGGGGCCTGGAACGAAGGCAAAGAAGGAAAAGGAGTGGGTTTGTAATCAGTAAAAGTCTGAAACAATCTCCCGCTCCGCCCAAGGGCGGGATTTGTCAATAGATGATTTTCCAACTTAAAAAAAGGGACTTCTAGCAGACATAAAGAATAATAAGAAGCTTCAGATTTAGAATACAATTAGTGTTTAGTGTCAAATCAATGAAAAACTAAAACATTTTGCAATTTCGGTACAGTTTTCTAGATACACCAACTGCATAAATAACTTCGTAATCTCATATTATATAGATTACAAAGTTACATTTGCAGTGAATGAATGTATATCACAAGTAATACGTATTATATTAAATTAGATTGTTTAGTCCGATTGCCAAGTCAATCTAGGTCATCAAGGTCCCTTAAGTACGGACTGAATAAATTGATCGACTTGGTATTACATGGATCTCACAACTTTTTACGTTAAAAGAACTGAGTTGCGAGCCTTGGTTTTTTTACAAGTGATGTTTTTGATGGCATAATAATTTTACTGATAAATTTAAAAGAAAATTGAGAAACTCAAAAATTTTAAGCGTAAATTCGATATTTACATTACTTTATAAGGAAACAAGGGAATTGCTAGGAAAAAAGAACGTCCCAGATAATAATCATAATGCAATAATAACTAGTAAATACGTACTTAGTAGTTATGATTTCAGACAAATACACGTTGTCCAATTAGCTGCAGTATCAAGTTTTACGAAATTCTAGCGCTACGTTATGTACGTAGCGCTAGAATTTCGTAAATTTAGCATTTCCTAGCTTTACTTGCCGTGTCCAGAACAATATTCCTAATGAGTAAAACTATAACAGTTAAATGTTAACATTTCATTGTCGGACTACGTCCAATGAAACATTTTATTCGCAGAGTATTATATCCGTATTTTGTGAACGTACTACAAAAACTGTTTCGTAGAAAACCTTACACATACAATTAAAATTATACCATAGCATCCTCCAAAAATTAATTACAAAAGTAAAATGAAGCCACTAAATAAATGCATAAACCGGCCGAACAGGCACATAATAAAAAGTGAAATTACTGGGGCGCGGACAGGGAGCGTTTTCCGGGTTTCCGGCATCAACACATAATTCAGCACAAGATTAAATGCCTCTTGGACTCGCAGCCGGAAGGCCACGGCTCCATTAGACAAGCGAGGGCCTGTAAACTCGGACCTCCTTTATAAATACCACTATCAACAAAAATGTAGACAGGCAATCTCCGGCCATAGCTTTTACTACTTGCTCCTAACTCTAATTCAAATTTTACGATTATTTTTTGACGCCATTTTGTAGCACTCTGTACACAGTAAAATGCTTAATTTTTATTTGTCAGTTTAAAAGTATGAAAAAGCTGTGGATGGTTTTGCCATTTAGTGAAAAGCTGGTTTTGTTTGCTAACATACACAGAGTACACAGAGCTTGGCGCAAACTCAACTGTTTTAGTGTTAGTCAACAACAGCTACTCAGACCAAAACTTTATAAACCTAATGTTTACAGAGTTAAATAATGTCAAAGTAAAAATGCTTAAAGGCGAAAGTTTGTAAGTGAGTGTGTTTATTTGTTACTCCTACACGTCCAAACGGCTACGGCAACGGACTTGGAAGGAATTTGACACACGGGTTGACTGAAAGCACATAGGATTACACACATTTTCCCAGGAATATGTTCCCTTGGGATAATTTTCTACACCTAAATACGGGGGCAAAGCAGCTAACAGAAGCTAGTTATATATATACATATACTGCCTAAATAAATATAACATAAACAAACATTAGATAAGAAATCTAGTAACTACCTATCTCACTCTTTAAGACTCAAGACAGTTTTGACACCACCCTAGTACTAAACATGAATTAAATATTCCAAATACTTAAATGCTACAGTCTTATCTGACTGAGATTGACGCTGTTCATCATAGTACAAATGTGTAGACAATAACTTTGAGAATTACTGGGTAATAGGACAGATCGCAACTACAAAGCTACATGATGAAAGACCAAATTGCCTATAGGCGCCATATAGAGCATCAAAGACAAGCGAACAAATAAGTGTGTCCGTCGGATGTTGCCGGGTTGTAGCCATTCACAGTGTGCACGGTGCCGCCATGCTGAGCCATTCAAGTTGATGGGGCCCAGTTATCCCCCAACTTGGGACCACATACAAAATCAATGGCTAGCATTTGCTACGCAAGAGTAAATTGTTCCAAAATGAGACAGTGCAAACAGATCTTTTGATTAACAGTATGGACCGACACTTTATCAGACGTCATGTTTCTATTTCATTCATTATAATTGCTTTTAATAAATTGTTTAACCTGCCATTGCAATGGAAATTGTACGATGAACAACTACAAATCTTTTTTTAACTTTAAAGCTATTCATTATTATTTTTCAGAGGCAGTTTCTAAATTATAGGCAAATACCACAATGTAAAAAAAAATCCTTTTCACAAAAAAAAAACCGACTTCACTACAAAAAAAATCACTAGAACGATCAAAATAACTTTAATTTCGGAAGAATTTATTTTACTCAAAAGGGAATATGTATGCCTTTTTTTTTTGTTGGCTAAAGAAAATATTACTAGCTCTAGTAAATAAATATGTTTTTTTTTTTAAATATCTTTATCAATGACGAAGTTACGCGTCAAAGATGCTTTTAGGAAAGAGAAGTTCACAACGGACTCTAAGGTGAAAGTCCATCACGACCGTACGATCACGGAGGATAGAACATATAGCTTGAAAACCTGTCAAAATTTGGCATTTAAGTAGACTTTGACTTATTCTTAAGAGGGTCCTTTTTCGATAGGGGAGTGAAAAAGGACCCTCCCTTTTTCACTCCCCTATCGTCAACATCGAGCATGGTTTAAAAGCTTGTTACTTGATGAAGTAACTAGCTTTTAACGAGTAAATCACGGAATTACCGAATGCGTTACATCTAACGCAATCCAACGCGGTGTTTGACGAAAAGGCAATGCGAAAAAAGAGAGATAACGCCTGAAAACTTTGTTAGCATTCGGTAATTCCGTGATTTACTACGAATATTTTACAAAACTTATTCTAGGAAATACGTGTTTTCTGAAACCCTTAAAAGTTTTTGAAAAAAATTTTTGTCATTCAGAATCTTGATTAAATTTAAAAGGCTTCTATTGTTATACTATTTTGACTTTTTTTAATTTTTGTGTTAATTATGAAGTGTCAAAGTTCATGCAAAATAGCAGATTTTCGGAGATCTTTAGTGGATTAGTTTTACACAACTTTATAAATTGATTTCAATAGAAGCCTAGATAATATCCAAAAGATACTGTGTTTCCATGTAATGAAAAATGTGCGTGTGTGAGCGGTTGTATGAAAAACAGTGAAAATGTATGTTGAGTCCTCTTAACACAAAATACTCAATTCAGAAACCCGCCCTTAGTATAGTATAGGTCTACGTTTGCATATTTATTGTTGGATATAACCCACTGGTTAGATAATAACTAAATATTTTTATTATGCATATTCCGTATTTGCGGAGTGCTCAAGAATGTTGACAGCGCACACCTCAGAATGTTGACAGTGCACCTTCTTGCACCTTTTATCTTTTGGTAAGCCAGCGTTTTGTTACCGCACTGTCGTTAAAAATATGCAAAGTTATCATTTTTGACAGTGACTGTGTCTGTTAAATGTTTTTAGTGGTTGTTTTTTACAGTCCTTAGAATGTATTTGATATTTAGGTAGGTATATGTACCACCATTATGTATTGACGAATCTAACCTTTTTGTCTAGCGCTAAAACATTTCTTTTTCGAGTGTAAAAAATAAACACAAATAAAACTTTATTCAGGTCTTATTATTTTATAAGTTAAAGTTATTTGAAATAACATTAAAGTTACCTAATTAGAAATTGTTCAGGTAATAATAATTTGAGCAACTGATGTGATAACGCAATTATAACTATCGCGTTATAATCTAATTATTATCAGTAGAGAAATTATATTTGCTACTTCAGTGGTAACTAGTTAATTTAACTTAATTATTAATTTCTGTTTATTGCCTTAGCAAAGATAAGGTTTTGAATGACCAATCAAAAGCCAATGCAAACTATTGGCATGATTTACTTTTTTCTTTTCGCCAGCAATGAAACATAAGTTATATGTTAGAGGACAATACGAGGAATCAATAGCAAAAAGAACCAGGTCTTTAAACCGGAACGGAACGAAGATACGTATAGAAGCATTGCTAGTATATTTTTATCAGGCGTTACCTATTTTCGTTATATTATAATAAAATGGAAAGTAGTATATTACGTAATAGTAAAGGTTTCCATTGACAAAATAGATTAAATTGGTTATTACTTTTTTTTTCACACTCGCAGTTTTTCATCACTAATACTAGTAAAGAAAAAATAAGTGATAAACGAATCGAAAAGATACGCGTTAGTGTTATGATAGTAATTAACACTATTTAATGCGTACTCACCCTAAAAACCGAAACCAAAACTATATTTAACAGTGGGAAACTTAAAATATTACACATACAGTATTATTACTTAAGAAAAATAACTCCTGAAAACAAACTATAGCAATATACTAAATAGTCTCTAACTTCGTTTGGTTACGGATGGTAGACATAATTCTTTTTGCTATTGATTTATCACACAAAAGTGAAATTTGGCCATATCTTAAGGGACGATATGGCCAAATTTCACTTTTGGCGAAAAGAAAAAAAAAATACATGCCAACAATGTGTGGGAAAAGTTTCATTTCCCTTTTGTGAAATAAATAATATATGCTAGATATTATTATACACTAGCTGCTGCCAGCGGTTTTGCCCGCGTGAAAGTCATCCCAAGGGAAAATTACTCCCAGGATAAAAAGTATAGGATACTTTATGCTATTCATTACCTATAGGGACTAAACTAGCCATACGTACCCCAGTCGGTAACATGCCCCACTTGCAAAACTAAGACATTCATTTAAAATTACATAAACTATACAACGCAAGTGGAACTTGCGCTGTCTTGATTCTGCAGTCCCTTGAAGTTGAGAAAAAATCAAACTCCTAAGTTAACGAAAAAAAAAAGATACGGCCACTTCAAAGGGAATCAAAATTCATAGGGAAACCCATTGAACCAGAATCCTGAAATTTGACACAAAGCAAGGTATTATAGCACAGATATAGGAATAAATCTGAAAACCGTTAATTTGTTGTTAAGTCACAAAAAAAAATACTTTTCTTGCGATTCGGAAAAATCTTCGAAACTCGATTCGGGAATTGAAATATTTACATAGATAAGTTTGTACGGAACCCTCAGTGCGCGAATCCGACTCGCACTTGCCCAGTTTTTTTTGTGTGTCGCTACCTTAGAACTCCGTTTTATAAAGTGTAAATTGTAAAGTGTAAAAAGTAAAGTGTAAAGTGTAAAAATCTAGTGTATTTTCGATAATACATTGCATTAATAAAACACTTTTCATAACAGCAGCAGTAAGTATAATAGCACTAAAGCTTATGAAGTAAATACGTACTTCTTAAATAAGAGCTTTTAATCTCACAAGCCGTACGGAAATTTACATAGAAACAAAAAACCAATTACAAGTTCCTGTCACATGGGTAATGGCGGGGTATTTCTCCTGAGGCGGTTTGATTCCGCTACGTTCAGATATTACACGTTTTATTTCGTATTTCTAATGTATGGCTGTGTGTAACAAGTAGGTATGCGAGGCTTTTCTTTTTAATTTGGAGATGTCACGTGGCATTGAGAAATAACAATGGTAATACTCCGCCTGTAAGAAATCCGCAGGAGAACCAGGTTACCGACATACCTGAATAATCGCCAAACTTAAGTGGCAGTGGTGTACAAAGCTCGACAACAGATTTTCGATGGGGCAGAAAGGTTCTGCCCCCCTAGCCAAGTTACAACCGTTTCGTTTCGATTCCAAGAACTGGGCCAAGGGTCTGCTTCTGAAAGGAAGACTCGGAGCTGGTACGAAAGGCTTTACTGACTAAAATGTACCCGTGATCCTGTGCGGTCCAAGGCCTCGGTAACTCTTTCGAACAATCCCGCTTTAGTCCAGTTTCCTAAGTCTTTATTGTACAGAAATTTTAATACAAGGCGTCTAAACACGAGTCCTAGCAGTAGGAACATTATAAGGTTGATTATGCTTACGCTATAATTATACAACTTGGTATATTTTTGTCAATCGTATTCACTACATAGTGTCTGAATAAAAAGGTACCTGTTATGTATTGACTAAAGTACAACAGGCGTGCAAAGTAGCAGACGCAGCTGGCACAAAAATATACGCAAAATGATACGATACGAAGTAGGTACTATTTACCAATAACATTATTGTCTAGACACAAATTGTGATCGCGTCGTTCTAAGTTATTAGTTAGAAACTGTGGTACGAGCCATACCCGATATGGCCACGGTAACGTCGGGCCAGTTTTATTGGCACACTATTATTGGTAGCACTAGCAGGCACATGACAGGCCGCCAGTGTAATAAGACGTGTAATGGACACCAGTGAAGTTTCCTCATCCAAGTTTGCGACAAGCCGCATGTAATAACGCCTGAAAGTGATCCAGCCAAAATCTATAAACGTAGGTGCCAGTACGGCTATGGAGAATTAATTAACGCGCCTGACTCAATACGATCTTACTTGTTCATTTTAGGTGTTTCAAAGATCTAAAGTTTACTTTTTCGGTTATAAAATGATAGAGAGGTTTTCGAAACAGCGGTTTTTGTGATGATTGAAAACGGCATAGTATAATTTTATACTGCACAGCAAACAAACCACAGCCATAATTAGTTTTAAAGAAAATGTAAATATTAAGTTGGAAAAACCAATGTTGGTTACTATTTATTAATTTGAATTTGTAATAGTAAACCTCAACAAGGGAGCATTTTAGTACGCTTTTACTCTTGTTCAACTTTTATGAATAGGGAGTTTAAAATCTACATAATCAAAACAAGAGACAAGCAACATTTTATCTTCGTTCTTTAATTAATATTTCGCGGCAGGTTCAAACTTTTTCCGACTAGACACCTATTGATTTATCTGAGCAATTTGTATGCTAGACGCATCGTTTAATATTTTAGGGTTGTGATATAATTGGATGCGCAGCGGCTGCATACGAACGCAGCCTTGAGTCTTGGCGGGCCGCCATGACTTTGCATAATTTAATGTTCCACTAATAAATACATTACATTCAGACGTCAAGCTTTTCCTTTTTGACAAAGTTTGCAGAATTATAAGTTTTATTAGTTTTATTTTTATCATGTATAGGCTCGCGTTTGACCACTATCTTACCTTATGGTAAGCGCTGATGTGGTCGACGATGGAGCACGCTCGCCTAGAAGTAACTTATTCACTCAAAAGTATATTATAATAGTATTATAAGTACTAGTCAGCTGATAAACATACTTATGTAGATAAATTCACAGACAGAAAACAAATGTTCGTGCTCATCACACAAACATTTGTCTTGGGCGGGAATCGAATCCACGACCTACGGCATAGCAGTCAGGGTCACTGGTTAGTGACTGGTCACGACTTTTCACAGATCTATCGGTTCTAGTGGTTACTAGAACCGACAGGTCTGTGAAAAGTCGTGACAGAAGTTTTTTTTTACGTATTGTACGTACAAGTATCTTAGAACATATTATACACGCGTAAAAGTAGGGAACTTAACTTAGTTGATAAAAAGTCTTATGTTTTTTTTAATTCATATAAACCAGTGCTTGACTGCAATCCCACCTGATGGTAAGCAGCGATGCAATCATTGATGGTGAGGTGCACTAGTTTATTAAGAGCCTATTCACTCTAGCCTTGAAGACACCTAAATTATAGTTGGACGGGAAGACCGCAGCAGGCAAATTGTTCCAGTCCTTCGATGTACGCGGTATAAACGACGAAGCGAAACGCTTAGTCCGAACCGTTGAAGTTTCAACAACGTAAGTGTGGATACTCGCCGTACGTCGGGTTGTCCGATGGTAGAAAGGAGATGGCGGAATCAAGTCATGCAATTCCCGCGCACACTCTCCAAAATGCAACCTGTAAAATACCGATAGGCTGGCTACCCTGCGCCTGTGCTCGAGGCTTTGTAGATTGGACTTAACCAAATCTGGATCCCCAATTAGCCTCTTCGCACGCCTTGTTCTAATCTAGAACATTTTCTAAACTTTTGCCAGATTTAGGTAATACAAATCCAGTTAGCCTTTTGAGCGTGAAGGCATAACGAACATACACACACACATACATACAAACTATCATTTTTATAATATTAAGAATGATGTTATTCGACTAGAGAATAGAAATTGTGGTTATTGTTTTCAAAACAGACCAGTATCGAAACTGCAAAGCACAAGTATTTAATAATCAATTTATCGATGCAGCGTATATCATTACTCGATGCGATAATGCCACAGTACATATTTAATTCGCTAAATTATTCAGTCATGTCCGTGAAAATTAACCGATCAAATAGCGCATCACATTATTTGTAAAGGCTTATTATTATGCATGCTGAAATAATGAACCTCGTGCCACCCTTTGTGTACCTTTAGCTTATTCATAAACAGGAACCGGCCTACATTTTTTATCTCTACATACGTGACAAAAAAAAAATGTTTCTATATATATTTCTTTTGTCCTCAAGCACTCCTACACTTTAAAGACAGATTGGTAGGTAAATGAACCTCACATCTGCTAAAATGTATGCCAGTAAATCTATTATGTATGAAAATTTTAATTAAATTCGAATGTGGCATGAATTTTCCACATCCACAGTTAGAGCTTTAATTGAAATTTGTTGGTTCACCGAAACGATTACCTAGCAATTGATATTTTAATTGTTTATGCAAATAACGCACCAAGTAGATGTGCCCAAATTTGCATAAACTCTGCTCACGTCACATCTTTTAAAGTAGCTCCACAATCTTAATTCACTTTTAATATTCCGTCTACAAAAATACAAGTCCCCGGATTCCTTTCATTGTAATTTTATTTCTCAAAGATGACTTCTTATAACGCAGGAGTAACAGGCAAACTGAATTGATTTCAATATTCCCTCTACACTTTTCCTTTAGATATTTTTCGTTCCTGTTCTACATTTTACATAAACTAATTTCCTTGGCAATATTGGTCTTGCGACAGTTCTGTAGGCAAGGGCGCGCGGGCGCCTCCCTCAAAAAGAAACTCGTCGAGTCGGGCCTTCGACGACCAAATCAAATCACTCGACCTTATCGATCACCCCGAGAAAACTTACAACTAAATTTATTTGCGTATCTGAAGAGTCGTCGTTGGAACTTGACAGATATATCCAATTTTATAGAGTGAAATATACGATAAGGCAGGTAAGGTATTAATGCAATAGTGCTACTGATTTAACGCAATTGCTGAGGTTGCATCCCCTCGCAGACCCACAGGACCAGTCACCCTTCACTGAAGGGGAAACGTTAATACGAGGATATGAGAATTTACTGTTTAATCCAGCTGCAGGCCAATTTGTTAATATTTTCATTCAATCCACTTAAAAGCATGGTTGTATGTAAATTTTATACGTGAACACGATATAATATATGTGTCTGTAGCGGCGATACAAACGTTGAATGCTTTAGACAAATTGAAAAGCTAACTGGAAAATGATTTAAAGTAGTACAATAAGTACCCATGGTGGCAGTGGTAATATATTTTTGTGTATTATTGAAGGGACCATAAATTGTGGTTGGCATGTAAACACGAGAATGTTGGGTGCAGCGTTTGATGTGGTCGGCGCGAGCTAGCGCGCCCTTTATCAATTACGGCTAAACAAGAAAAATGACCGTCCGTAAGCCTACACAAGGCTAATTAAAGCAAGTAGGTAAATTTCGGCAAGAGCCGGTGTCACCCCGCGCCCCTCCGCGAGCCGTGCTCATCCCTCTCGGAACAGGTGGTTAAACTTTTGCGTAATTTCATTAAGAGAGGCGTATATTTTGATCAACACAAAAAATCCACTTTTTATAAGCTTCGGTGTCCAGGCTGCTTTATACCCGTGATTAATTTTAATTATATCCACTAATTTAATTTTTTAATGGAGACATTAAAAAATCATTATATTACTCTCAGGTTCTCTTAAATGTAACTTTATTTATTTTTTACCGTGGGTCTACAGTGTCGCCACCTACATTATTTCAAAACATCAATAAATCATTCACGCTAGATTAAATACTAGTTGACCTCTCCCTCCGAGGAGCAAACACCATTACGGGTAGTTTAGGGGTTTCTTGAGAAAAAACTCACACTTGCTATAGCATACGTCTTGATTTTAAGGTCGTATTACAGAGGGAATTATTGATAGGACTTTTCTCATGTGTTATCTGAGCGACCTTGTCTCTTTCGTTACGCAAATACTATTAAAACTAACGTCGATTAACCCTTGGCTAGAGTAATTATAAAAAAAGAACGCACAAATAAAAGTTTATAGTTTTATAATGACCAGATATAAAAAATATTTTTCTTGGTTAAGTTCAAGAAAGTTAAAAATCAAAGAGACAAAATAATAATTATTTTTATACTTTCGAATTCACTAAAGTTAATTTGATGAAATTACATCTCTAGGGTGTGTACCTTATAGATATAATTTCATCAAATTATTTTCATATATTTAAACTAAAATATACAAGCACAAACTCCGCCAAACCAAGCCAATACATCCGCCAACATTTCATCAGAAATATTAATATGCCAACCGTGAGATATGCGTACCTATGCCTCAGGAATATGATAATAAGTTGTATACTAATATTTCAACTTTCACAGGGTTTTGTACGGCCTTCATGCGTCTATACATAAATATATGGGAGCTTATTTCGTTATTTCATCCGTCTGAATGAAATAAAAGTGACGTATACCTCAAATCCAGGTATATTTATTATCGCGTAAGTGGGTCAAACATTGGACTTGATCTGAATGTTATCATAATATCAAAACAAATTAAATGAAATTAGGATTTGTTTTTTCTTTTGTTTATTTTCGAATAGCACTAACACAATTTAAACATGATGCCGACCCTTTAGGAAAAGAAATAATATATTAAAATTCAAACGCATATTTATATTTTATCGCCAACTACTATCATAATCCAGCTTCATATTATTTCATAACTCATTATTCCCATAAGCTGCACCAAGTTTTACCATTGCATATTTCACCTTCATTCCCGGACATTATGCATTAACGTCTATCTGTCTGCCTATTAAAAACGTTGCCTCGACATGACATAAACCGTTTATTAATCTCACAATTTCATTCAGAAAAATTTATGCAATTAAAGTATCCATCACATGAGATTTCACATTAAATCGTGCGACTAAGTACATAGTAGGTACACCAACACGAGCCTCAGGCGGATTAAAACTTTCTCATAATGGATTTTAGACTCAACCTAATGAAATATTAACTCGTAAAATTCATATTAGATAAGTGTATTACTGAAAATAGCGCATCTGATTATCCTAAATCGCTCAAGATCTGAAACGAGACTTAAACATGACTTTGACGAGCCTGGCTTAGAATAGAGGGCGACCGCGGTGTGTAGGTAGGTGTGTGGCTATACGTTAGTTTCCCTGCACTGTCACCTACTTTGCATCATAATCGAATTTCCACAAAGTAAAACAAAATCTCGTAGTCGCATTAATATTCAGCGATAGGGCCCGACGCATCGCCGCCGGATTGACGTTTAACATGCAAATTGCAATCTGAAAATCTAGCAAAATTGTGTGCCACTAAATATTTTCAACATTATTAATTCAGGACACAGTTGTTTGAATCGGCAGCTAGAATATAATTTAAATGTTAAACGAATTTGTGCCACTAACGCTAAATTAGACTGGGGCGCTAGCCGCCGGGAATTTAATCGGACAGGTGAATCTACGAAACATACATTTATTCATTTTGTTTTGCATTCATGTTTAGAGTCATATTGTCTCACTCATCTTCTCAGTTTCTAGTTTCAGACAATTTTATTTTAATGTATCCTGCATTGTAATTACCGAAACAATAAGGTTGAAATTGGCATGGGCTAAATAACGCTCACGGAAAATGAATCCCGGAAGAGTGTCTTAGCTGACACACCTATCTATTTCTAAATGACTGACTAAAAGACAAAAAGCCGGCCCAAACGCAATACATTTAAGCAGATAGCCACGAGACAGCGGGTCATTCTAAAAGTGCGGAACGATTAAAGTGAAAGAGGGGAGACAAGACGCCTCAGCTGTACGCGGCCCAGTGATGGATACGAAGAATAAATCAGGTCGCAGCACTCGTCGGCGATGACCAGATGTGCCCCCACTAATGTATTATCTTCAAGTCATTCAGTACTTCTAACGTATTGCCTGTACGCTACGAGGCTCATGCGAACTACTAAATTCTAAAGCTTTTTTTTTAAGGTGGGATATCATCAAATAACTTCTCCCGCTCTGCGTGGAGTGTTAGGGCGTGTCAGACTTTTACTGAGTAATACCCACGTATATTCCTTCAGTTGCCCTTTGCGTTTTAGGGCCGTAATATCTCTTTCGAACAATCCTATGGCAAATTGGAGATTTAATATTTATTAAGGTTTATTAAAGTTGTGTAATAGGCTAGACTTGTTGGGTAATGTTTTTATACTAAACTAGCACTATGCCAGTGACTTCGTCCGCAAGAATGTTTTCAAAAAAGCTTTAACACCCCTTATACCGTATTTTGAGGGTAGTTTTTAAAAACGAATTGCAATTGGTCCAGATTGGTCCCATTTTTTAACAAAATCCAGTTCTGATGATAGGATCCATGAGGAATCGAGGGAACTCCTCAAATATTATAGGCAACCATAGTGTAGTGATTTTGGTATTTTCATCGAGATCTTAAGCATTTACAGTCATATAGTAACATTTGATGAAGTGGAACTGATAAAGAAGACCAGAAATGGCCAACGGAACTTCATACTCGCTTAGATATCACAAATTCACAATGTAGGTAGTTAAGCGACTATGACAATACAAATAAATAAATAGTTCTGAATAGTTATGTTGAAAATGGTATCATCGAAGTAACTTGAGGATGATAATGGAGCTGGAAGATAGGCACTGGAACTCCGTAATTGATCAATGTATCCTAGCCGTGTTTGGGTTTATTAGAATTGTTATGAGATGCACTTTGGCAATAAGGTACAATCGAATTGATCTGATAATGGAGCCGGAAGATGGAAGATATACACGGGAGCTTCATAATAAAACAATGAATCCTAGCAGTGTTTAGGTTAATTGGAATTGTGATGAGAATTAGGCACTCTGGTTATAAGTCTATCGCAACTAAAAAGTGTGAAATAAAAAACTTTTTACAAAAATAATAACAGACTTCACTAAAAAAAACCCGGGTAAGTGCGAGTCGGACTCGTGCACTGAGGGTTCCGTATATATTTACCTATGAAAACAGTCTTTTAAATTCCCGAATTGAGTTACGAAGGTTTTTCCGAATAGCAAAAAAAGTGTTTTTGTGACGTAACTACAAATTTACGTTTTTCAGATTTTTCCCTATACTTGTGCTATGAGACCTAGTTTCATACCAAATTTCAGGATTCTAGGTCTACGGGAAGAACTCTATGAATTTTGATCCCCTTGAGTGTCGAAATATACGTTTTTTTGCGACATAAACGGCCATATCTTTTTTTCGTTAACTTAGAAGTTTGATTTTTTTCACAGCTTCAAAGGACTGCAGACGTAAGTATATGGTTTTAATTTCAACTCGATATCTCCACGTGTTCTCGAGATAAAGGGTCTTGACAGACAGATAGACAGACGGCCAATAAAGTGATCCTATAAAGGTTCCGTTTTTTCCTTTTGAGGTACGGAACCTTAAAATACACTAAAAGGATCAAAATAACTTTAATTTTCGAAGCCGGTGTTAAATATGAAACCGACAATACCGAGAAACATCCACTTCCGAAATCAAAGTTATTTTTATCCTTTTAGTCTTTTTGTTTTTAGTGAAGTCGGTTATTTTTAATTTTTTGTATTTTTTTTTTATATTTATTTACAGCTAAACTCAGATGTTATTAAATATTAAATCACAAAACTACTGTCTAAAATTAACGAATGTGTTTTATTAACACCATTAATCTGCATGTCTCCCCTTGGAGTCAGGAAATATCCCTTTAGGGTGTACCCTAAAGTTAATTTCGCAAACCAAAACATAGACGTTGCCGTTCAGTGAATAATAAGACATCTCCCTGGTGACGAAATAATGCTCCAGATAATACTGTTATTGCTCGCGATATCAATATGATAGATATTGTTATATACCTAGCGTTAAATTCACATCGGCTGGTCGGGAGATCTTGATAGCATAACAAAGGATTGTATTGTATCTGAAAGGATTCGATATTGAGCACTATTACGTTACAACATTGATACAGCGCCTTTGTTATAAGAAATTTTGTGTCAGCCTACTGAAGCTTTTTAATATTTTTGATCTATTGGTATCTTCTAAAGTAAAATCTCCTTTTACACCTGTTATCGGATTATTACAAACACCGTGAGTTTATAAAAAATCGCGTGATATTGTAAACTCTGTCTTTTCGGAAAGACACGGATACTTATATTTATAAAATATCTAATTTGGATGAAATTTAATGAATTTGAGATAATCTGTTAACATCGAGCGTTTATAATCTCACAATATTGTTAGCAAACATACATACGATGTTTGTAATAATCCGACGACAAATCTAAAGATCTTCTAATATCGAATCATACAATTTGCCGTATAGAACGTAGGCCCAATGAGAAAGTCAGTTAGCACCAGTTGCCCGTCCGCGCCCAAAGTGCCCTGATAACTAACACGGAACACCCATCCCCATTGATCAAATCATCGAATTTCCGCCCCTTGCAATTGCAATCGTTCGCGAATTTGCAAGGGTTCTCCGGTTCTGCTGCTAGTTTATCGTATTCAGAAATAAAATATACTTTTACTGCTATCAATTTTTCTTGCTTGTCTGAAAGTTACTCTTATGTAGACATCTAGTCCATAATATACAAAGCGAAGAAATGAGAGGTCCCAATTGGTTTATTTGTTAGTGCTGAAGATGATATAAGTGATCATATTGTCAGATCCATATTTCAGGACAATCTCAATGCCAAAATTACGCGTAATAAACCATAGTTTATAGTATTAACCAACTAGACAACCAGCCAACAAGCAAACAAGCCGAGTAATCAAAGTGATTAGGTACCACAGCTTCATATTTGATCATTGCACAACAATAACAGTCCAGCAGCTGCACACTGCACCACACGAGACGGGAGCAAACAGGATGCCGGACAACACCTATCGACGAATCGACGTATTTATGTTCGTTAACCGCAGTTAACAAAAAGCCGCGGTATTTTTCCATCAGCTAACAATAAATAGGACTCAGCCTCGACGGTAACGTAGAAATATAAACGGGAAATGATTCATTCCGAATTTCGACATATGCACGAATTGAAAGGTCGGCTGCGAGTGACGTATTTTTAATTACCTTCTACCGCGTCCTCGGATCGACTCCATATTGAATTTCTATAGTGGACAATAAATAAGTCGAGAGCCACCTCGGTCTCACGTTCCCTTTTAACTATCGGACCCGTGTGGAATAACGTACCGTAATTAAAAGTCAAATCCATCTACATTCTCTAACGTGTTACGAGTACGTAATAAAACCTTTTTCAGCACTCAACGGCATCGGAAATCATATTGATATCAAAGTCGAAGTTGAAAGCGTAAATGAAACTGTATTGCTTCCGGTTCGAATGTGAAACTCTGTGTGGGGTATTAGATTTATAAAGGTGTGTTTAGGTAAAAAGTTAGGTATTTTAATTACCCCAATCTTGATCGAATCTCCGTGCTAGCTGATTGAATTTCCGGACGAGGCTATCTCTCGTATTTGCGGAGCGTTGCGGGCGGCGCGCTCGCTCCGGCTCACTGGCCTGTGACGTCACGCCGTCGATTACATTTTTTTTATTATTTGCTACTGTAAACAGGTTGCTCATAAAGTCTACTCCTGTCTTTTTGCTGTGGCGTTCATGATTAAACGCGATATTAATAGAGTTTTCTTTTCGACCTTTTTTCTATTGTCTGGAGAGGTTACTTTTTGTACTGTTTTATGCAGTTTATTTTTAGGGTTCCGTAACTCAAAAGGAAAAAACAGAACCCTTTTATAAGATCACTGTATTTTCCGTCTGTCTGTCAAGACCCTTTATCTCGGAAACGCGTGGAGGTATCGAAGAACTGTTTTCAGTAAGTTTGTACGAAACCCTCAGTGCGCGAGTCCGACTCGCACATGCCTGGTTTTTATTTTTCATTTTCATGTGCTTACTTGACAACTTCACATGGTAACTTTTTAAAACGTCAAATTTATTTTAGAAGCAAAGCTTGAGCAGAACACAGTGACTAGTAAGATGAGATAAGTTTATTTAGTGAGACTATCACCTAAGATAACACAGGCAGCCGCCGCATCCACCTGGCCACAGATAGCATCACCCGGCGAAAACCTAATTTCCTTGACTTGCAGCGGTCAGACGTCAGACATAGACGCTCTGAGTACCTGACTATGTCGGTAGGTACGAGGATAGAAACACTTTGAGAGTTTCACTAGAGATATGGACATATAATATTCTTATGCTGATAATAATAGCGATTCCATAAAATTCAAATAAGGAAAAACTGTTCTAAATTTAAATATATTATTTTTATTATAAACACTCTCTTACATAAAATACATAAATATTAACTAAACTATACTAAAACCTAACTATGTACATAAATATAATACAAAAACACAAAATACACTCAGGCGACGAAAATTTAAATTAATCGTCACGTCTTCTCTATATTTAAAAAAGACAAAGACCTGACGCACTCAATGACTTGTCAACGCCTAGCTCAACCAAACTTTTGAATCTAGAATGATCTAATTTTACACAGAGGTACCTTTTATGATGTATACAAAGAATAAGAAAGGAGTTTTCAAAATTCACCCCCACAGCTGATGAAATGGTTTGTATGGAAAAATCCACTTTCACATGAGCGAAGCCGATGGCAGAAGCTAGCATTTCATAAAGAAACTAGAGGCTACCTTTATTTCAATGTAGGACTATAACAACAAATACACAGGTATACGTTACACCCCTACAACCTATTAAAATCACCGTTCACAACATACCCACACGAACGCTCACGATTGAGATACTCGAAACGAAACGTTAGCAGCGTAACCGTACACTTCTGGGGTTCTATGATTGATGTGACGGGTAATAAGGCCCACAAGTATTGCAATTTGTTTACCCTTATCGCTTTAATATACTTTCGGTGCGCACAAAGACAGGTTTTCGTATCGTATTTTATACCGATCAACAATGCCGACCCCGACGTTCACCGATAATTGGAGAAAAAGTCCCTAAGGAGCCAATTTTGCTGACGCTGCTTGTAAAGCGGGTGGCATCCATACGAAGAAATAAATTATAAACGATCCATCACTCTTGGCTGTTGACAAATATAGCGCAACGCATTTAATATCATAACAGGAAAAACTTAACCAATAGCTTTTTTCACCGGCCCGCGATAGCGTGATGGATTTGGTATTATTACTAAATTGGCCGTGCGGCTCGTTGTGCTTATATGTTTTCCGATCGCCCATTAATTTTTGTGTACAAAATTGTTTTAGTCGTTGCAGTTTCAGGAAATTCAACGTCAAAAACATGAATATAACTTTAATGTTTGAATAATGCTTTACTTACTTTACAAGAATTTTCTGTAAATTGTTTTAAACTAAAACGATTTACAGGAGGCTGACTCACCATAGGTATCAACTTAATAAAGAATATTTTCAAGAACGTACTCAGTAACTACTTAATAACGAAGACTTCTAATAATGTAGCAGAGGGTACTCAGACAACGTAGAACTTAATGAAATGTGAAAAAGTGTCAATTAGACCGTAGAGTCCAATAAATATAAAAGAAGCCAGACAAAAGCGATGCCCGCAGAAGACAATATAAAGAATGAGATACAGTTATCATATACGTACAAAGTTATTACATCAAATAAACCTGGTTCGACCGTAGTATTGTAAGTAAATATCCCTATAATAAAATAAAATACACTCTCTTGAATAAATATGCCCAATATCCTTGAATGAAAATAATAATATTTGGCAATCAAAATAACGGTTACATAAATCATGTTTATCAGTAAAAACGTATGTTTATATTGGTTTTCAAATAATAGATAACAGATATAACAGTTATTTGAATTAATAAAACAAGCTTGTTTAATAAATTTACCAAACGTATTAATCGATTACGAAACACTATTTAAAATACAATATTCTCCAACACTACATTTTAAAGCTCTTCCAACAAACAGATAAGCCAAATACGCACTACTCACAGGGCCGAATATCTAAGTTTTGTGAGTTTTTAGTGTGATCAATATGGTAGGCTCGGCCGACATCTTTCGCCTCGCCACGTGTCAGTCATAAACCTGCTTTTACAGGGACGACAACCCCGCCCTTCGGGTGAGGACATTCAGGGGGATAGTCGCCGTAAAAAAGGACTGTTAAGGACCGAAGCTAGGTTTTGTCGGTCCGGTAAAATATATTGCGAATAGACGTGACTTAGAAAAGTTCTATTATCAAAGCAAGGCCTCCTTGATTGATGACAGAGGCTGTGGCTACTAAAGAAAACGACTTTTCAATGATTGAATTTTATTTCAATGTTGTGAATGGTTGGCGGAAAGTACTTAAGTTTTTAAATTGTTTTCAATAAGTAAATTACCGCAAAATATTAGAATAATATTACCAATCATAAGACTAATCTCAAAATTCTAAATTGTAGGTAGAATATTAAAGTGACGACGTCAATATACGGCCACACATGACAGAATATTCAATTTGAATTCGTAGTTCATAAACTATATTAAACCCGCCTTCAGCTATCATTTTATTTCTGACATGATAACATAATATTAAACGTAAACCTGCCTCATAAGATAACACTGAGGTACCAAGAATTTTCATCGGCGTCGTCTTGCAGCCGCCTCCGCAATATAAACGCGACGTTCACGCAATAGAGACAACACTCCACTCATGCGCCGCCTGACCTTGGTTAGAAAGAAACGACAGAGATTTCGCAAGCACGTCTTTGACTTCTAAAGGTTTTATTGCATTCTCCGCAAGCTCAGACGCTTAAACTTTATTGCTGTGGGATTAAAGTAATATTTGCAGCGACTAAATGATGTCGAGGCAATTTCATGATATTAAAAGCTGTCTATGTTGGAGTTCAGGTCCATAGTTTGGTGTTCCGTGATAGTTTGCGTGGTATAATCGTCGCTGAACTTTCTGTCGTTCACATTCTTGGTCGACGACGTGCGATAACAATACGTTCCTTTTCAACTATTTGCGGCAGCTAAATAGTTTGCCTCCTGTACTTCGTCACCGCGGGACGTGTTCACAGTAAACGAGTAATGGAGCTGTATTAACCATTGCCATATTTATTTAGTTTTATAATATTCAATACGGAAATTAAAGAGCATAATAGGACTGCAGTACTTAAAGTTTGCGTCTCAAAATTGCGCATTACTGCCGCGATATTAAGTTTGCAATACAGCGTGACACGAGTGCGATGCAAGTTCACGGTTGAACGAGTTGGTAAAATTCTGAGTGAAGCGACAGATAGTTATGAACGAAGCCCTGCGCTCGAGATGCAGTTGAAAAGGGATCGGAAATGTGAGCCCGTTGAAGTGCATTCGCTATTGGTGTCGTTTCCGGATGTACTCGCAGCAACAAAGATACTTTTATGAACATTTATTTGATAGTCGCTGCATGCAGGTGCCGCTTTGTGCAGCCACTGACATAAGACTGAATTTTTCTGAGCAATTTTCAGTAAACAAACGTGCCGTACATCAATACACAAACCAAGTACATCTAAGTATAAATAATAACTTCTTACTACGCTGTTACAAAAAATCTGTTATCAGGAGTCACGTCATGTACAAGCCGATGTGTACGGAAGGGTAGCCCCGATCGATCTGCTCACACCCTCCAGATATGATTAGCAGCTAATTGAATCCCGGGGTGAGATCCGCAGTTTAGTTTTCTAATTTACGAGACTTTCCTTTGCTTTGCACAGTAAAGGGTTGAATTTAATTATCTCCACGTCCACGACCCTCAAGTTAAACTCGCAAAAAATGGATGATATCGCATCTCAATTTGAAAAAAAGCTTCGTTAACCTTCGCTCTCACTACTCTGACTTTAAAATACACCGTAGCAGACAACTCGTAGCAGCCGTAGACTCGTAGCCCCGCTACGAAAGTTCGTAGACCTTTAGATTCGTTATGCTAAATTGCTATTTGATATCCTAAAAATAAAAGATCTCTTTCAGTAAGTCTTTTATATTATTTTAAAAAATATTCAGTGAAAGGATAACTTTTTGCTTGATTTATGTTTTACGTAATCGGCTTTATTTGTAGTTTATTTGTCTGCGATAAAAATGTATTCGGAAAACAAACAACATTTTTGTAAATTTGTTTGTATACTCTTTGGATTTCTTTAGTCGCCTTTCTGGTAGTTTTATTGCATCGCTAATCGGGTGATATTTTTTGCATGGAATTTGGTGATAATCACTTTCAAGTTGGAGTTTGTATTCAGGCGGCGCGCCGCCCGCCGCCCCTCTGTTGCGAATTTGATAATGAAAGGGTCCCACTTGTGTGCTGCAGAGATAATGTAAATAAGTATGCAAATTATACACCAAGTTCCATTCAAATGAACCTTTGCGGCTCTTTAAAGTTTTCCTCAAAGCTGAATCTAACAGTGTGATATATCTACTCGCACCGAGATCCACCCTGCATTTGAATATTTTGAAATAAGGAAATGATGTACAAACAGACACGGATTCCTGTCGGGAAACTTTCTCCTCGAATCGTATTTATGATGTTATGAGTTCGCCGCAACAGACAGACCGACGCACCCAATAGGGACGCGCGAGTAGGCAACATTATTGAACTCGATAGTATAATAAAAGTCTGAAGGTGTGTGCTTTTGTAGTTCATTGATTTGCGACGTGTACTTGGAATGTCTAGACGACTTTTTGATTTTATTACATCTTCAACATATTTAAATTTCCTTGCATTTTATTTTGGAAAAACTAATGCATTTTCTCTTTTAAAATAAATTTTACAGTGCACTTCCACATTCGAGTAAGCAAGACAAGGCACTAAGACAAAATACATAAACAACAATTAGTGCGCATCACTGAGTCGGTTTTCATTTCACCCGACATTTGGCACGGAATGTGTAAAATATTTTCGGTGTAGCAAAGTGAAAGTGTGACGTGATAGCGTGCGACGCGGCGGCACATCAATCATTATCCGCGGCTCGCGAGCGATACCGAAGAAAGCTCTAAAGCAACGCCACTCTCATAATGTATCACGTTTAAAACCAACTTTCAGTCTCCCTTTAAAAGTCACTCTTCTACAGCCTCTCCCTCTCTCCCTCCTTTATTAAAGGAACCGTGCAAACAAAATAGATTGATACCGGAACCTGATAACGCGTATTGAGTTTCTTTTTTTTGGAAATTCTATCTGTGCCGCTTCAAAGAGATTCGTTATTTACTTTTATTGAATAATATCTTTTGAAATTGGTTTATTACTTTCTAGAATCCGTGGAAGAAGTTACTGTTTTACATGTATTTTTAAGTCAAATTGAATGATAACAGTTAAGATGGTAGGTTTATAAATAGATTTAAATTAAAATAATTTCAGAGCTAGTCAAACTCACTCTTCGGCAGTATTTTACAAAATCTATACTAAGGTCTTTCAAATACCTACATTAATTGTCCGGTAAAGTTTTCGATTATAAAAACAGGTCATGCAGAAATGTTTGATGCAATGATGACAACCCTCTCTTAACTGCACTCCAATTTTTTACACGAAAGTTGGCAACCCTAATGTTCATCCATAAATAGTAACACCAGCGAGAATCACAAGAGCTAGACATGGACTCGGAAAAAGTGTTCAGTTAAAAATAGAAACACAATTTATATCATGTTGCAAGTAAGTGAAGCGTTTATATCAGAAACGCGCGGTGCGCATCTTGCATCGCGCATCTCGCTGCCACTACCTTGCACTTAACTGTGATACGTATTATATTTCCGATAAGTGAGATCCAATTTGTTCAAGTTCCGCGAAACGGCGCCCAGAAGAATGTATGATAAACTGTCATTCAGATGCGGCACTCTCCCCGAACGACATACATTCCAGTTCGGGAACATCATAAATTGGGTTATCAATCAATATTACTTTCGTATCTTCAATTTATGTGTAAATTGCTTATATTACGCATACATGAAGAGACATTGTTCCTGATCATTGGCGATGGGATGGGTGGCCCCCTTTTCGTGATCATCGTTTGGTTCGTACTTCGTACCGCCGTCGTCGATATCAGATCGGCTGTCCGACTATAAAGGTATACTGGCATCGTTACTTGGTATTTTCTTACAATCTGAGCAAGTAGCGAGCGGGACAGCGCTCGTAATGGCCCAATATATCAAATAGGATTAAGTGTAAATGAGAGTAGCGCAACCGGCTTATACTTTGTTGTGCGACATGACCAGAATAGATAGGGAGCTATTGATTTTTGTCATTACCAGAAATAGAACAGTTTTTATCGTTACACACAAATGTATTGTTTCTATCAAGAATATGAAGTATGTGAATAGGTACTTGACATCAGCATTATAGGAGCAATCCCCTTTGCACTTCACGCCGAATTAGTTTACCGAATACGAAACATAACAAAATGGAGTCTGCAAAGTAGCCCGAATAAATCGCATTTGTGAGCGACAGTAGGGCGCACGGGTGTTCGTCGAGTCCTCCTCGTCGAGACACCTCCCCTACGATACGAATGCGAACATTTCTAGTTTCCACCTGAGTGACGCGCCGCACGCTCTATCAAAATATGCAATTTATTTTTGGTATTACTTGTTATATTACCCACATATAGTGATCTTCGAAGACATGGCAAACTAAAACAGATCTTATGTTACCAATGAACAAAAGCGATAACATAAATTTCAGTACTAGCGCAAAAGTAAGAGCAATAACCACAGAACTTTCTTCCATTCATTTCAACCAAGAAATTTTCATAATAAACACTATGTTAAGGGTGTTTGTTACACCGCTGGCTATTATATTGTCGCAACTGTCTGCAGTTAGTGTAACTACCACAAAGTTGGTCGTAAACACAGTCCAGCGCAGAAAGAGAAACGAGTGAGGTTGTAATGAGCTTTTTGCTGGATATTTTACACACGATTAATGTGGACGGGGTGGATCACAGTGGCGACATCTCGGATATTTCCCAGACGTCGCCGTCTAGCGACACGAGTTTCTTTCTTGATTAAAACTCGGAATAATAAACGGCGAAACAATTTTGCTTCGTCGCTCGCCGCCGCCGCCGTCCCTCTAGAACAAACTAATATCGAAGTGCGGATGAGCGCCGCCGAGGCTTCGGTCATTTTAAACCTTTAGATGGAATTACTATTATTAAATATTTAGACAGAACTATTTGCAAACATTCAACAGTACCTATTATAAACCGTAGGCAATATTGATGTTTTAAAAAATTTTAAGGAGGGTGTGCTTTTAGTACGTTGTTTCTCAAACAAAAAACGTACATACTACTATAATTACATAAATAAAACTACACAATTGATGAATATTTGTGACTTTTCCGGGAGTCGCAGGACGACTATCGGCCACCGTAGGCGCGGGTTTGCGGACGGCGAGCAATGGGTAGCCCGGGTCGACGACGCGTTGTGTTCCAAGCGCGCCTCAAGGCATGGTTCTGCTGCCATCGCTCGCGCGATGGCAGCAGAACTGTAGGGGCCAGTTAGGGTAGGAGTTACCGCAGCACTAGCAATAAAGGGCAACTGAAGAAACACTGTGGGTTTTGCCTTTCTCGATCAATAGCCTCAACGCTAAAATATTTTTTCAATTCGAATCAGTTGTTCCTAAGATTAGTGCGTTCAAACAAACAAACAAATCCTTCGTTACAATATTAAGTAGGTATAGATTAAAATGATCTTTCTTGTATCGTTAATTAAAAAGTAGCAGCGTAGCATCTATAAAAACTCGAAATATATTTGCCAATAAAATTCCAATATAGGTACTGTGTTACTAGTTACAAATGTTATTAGGTGTACAAGCCCGCGCCGAAAATTGGAAAATTGAATAATTCAGCAAAGTTGGAGTAAAACCTACTCGGTTGTACGTTTTCACCCCAGCTCGTCATTAGTGCGCATTCTGCTACTCATTTTGGAAACTGATCAAATTTTCAGATTTTCAATTCTAAGAAACTTTCGCATTTATTCAGTCTTTCAATGTACCCTTGATTAGTACCGACGGATTTATTCAATAGTATCTACTTACTTAAAATTTGCCGAACACAATATCTTTTTAATGAGCACTGCTTCTTTTAAGATGTTAAAGTTGAAAAAAGTAATTATAAAAAGGTTAAACTTTAAAGTCACTTTAATTAATTTAAAACAATTTGTTAAGACTATGACAGCATAACCTTTATCTTGCTGAGCTATATTTTAGCAAAACGCCATTGTCATTGATATTCAACTCAAATATGACTGTCATGAGTCGATTTTTTCCCGTGGGGGAAAGTTTCAAATAATCCTGATCCATCGTTACACAAAACTTGTAAGTTGTTCGCGTCTCAACGGATAATCGAGTTTATACTTGGAGGTCCGCCATCAATCATTTATCCCGCTTTCTCCGCGGACGGATCTGCACCGCGCTACGAGGAAAAACTTTAAAGTGTTCCAACTTAGTGTGACGTAGCGCACACTCGCTTGTTACTTGAATAATGTCTTTCAACTATTTATAACAGCGGACTACTTGATGTAATCTATTATTGTAGATCGAGTGCTAACAACATGAGTATCATCATATGACGTGTTTGCCGCGACGCGCTGTCTTTTCTTATTTGTCTTTGTAACAAGGGCAACCCATCACGTTACGTATTTAAAGGAATAATTATATCACAATTCTATGATCCCAGAAAGTTCTATTTAGAAATTTACCTAATAAGCCTATGAAATTGCCGTTTTTTTAAAAATGCAACCTTTGAAGTGTTATATCTTTGAATTGACTTGGAACTATAAGTTCAAATAAACTTTATATTAAAGGTACGTTATTCTTTTTTCGAAATTAGCTACATATTGGTTTCTTTGTGTTTTGTATTTTTTTGTAATATCGCAGTACTTATAACCATGAAAGATAATAAAAAAAACGTTTTTTCATATTAAGAGTTCCAACGTAAAAACTATGCACAGCAACATTCAAAGCAACCCGTTTTAAAAAACGGCAATTTCCTAATGTTCATGGATGGATGTACAGAAAGAGGGAAACCAAAGAAAAGGTGGATAAATTGTGTGAAGAATGATATAAAAAAAGGGGTCAATGATAGTGTGACTAATGACAGGATAGAATGGAAAAAAAAAATGTTGCGTCGACCCCAATTAATATGGGACAAGGGCAGCAAGATGATGACGAGTGTAATTAACTGGAATTTAAAAGATAATAACAAATAAAATAAAACTGTTGTTTTGCAGTAAACAAAAACAATGTATCTAATCTTGAATTCTTCTTTATCATTTTAAAATGCAAAACAAGAAGAAAACATCAACTTTTTATCGAACTAAGGTTAACCGCGCAAATATTATTGACGATCCAATAAATCTGGTATCAAGTCACCCCGAGTGAGGCAAATAACACAAGTAGACACGAATCTATACGGATACTGGTATGAGTGTTTTATGAGCACTCAAGTGCCTTCCGGACTGGGATGTTTAAAACTCTCGCGAGCAGGGAATCGAGAACATTCCACTCCCACTCACGACACGACAATGTCGGATTTGATCTCGAACGACGACATTTTTATGAGCGGTTAAAAGTTTATGAATATGCTTACAGCTGCAGATTTTTACTTACGTTGTTTATTTAAATTCGAAGTATTAAACTTTAAAAAAAGCGTTTGCTTTTGTTAACTTTCTAACATTTTGGATTCCTGTAACTTTCTTATGAAAATTATTAAGGTACCTAATTTCAAGTTTAAAGCCAAGCAAACAGCATCAACATAGGTAGATATAAAAAAAATATGATTTATAACATTTTACAACATTGTCCTGAAAACTCCGTCAAATGAGATTGAAGAATGTCAACAATGATCATTTAGAGTTATATCAATTTTACCGCGAAGTTATACGGAGTAATAACATTTTTATTTCACCATCAAGAGGAAGAAACAAACACGGCAACGTGTTTATAGCTGGCGGATTATAATGAGAATAAGGAACTTATATACGTAATAATATACAATAGAAAGTTTGTAAATAAATGTGACGTAAATAGAAAGATAGATAACTCTTTTTATTATGTACATCAATTAAAACAGTGTGATATGACACGGAGACTCTGCTGCGGAAATGTTCGAAAGAATACCGTGGACCTGGAATGTGAAGGGCAACTGAAGCGACACAGGTGGGTTTTAGTCAGTAAAAGTCTGTCCACTCCCTCTCGCTCCTATATGTAGGATGATTTCCCACCTTAAAAAAGGGAGATCGAAACTCTTTATAAAGTTGTTACAACTTTTATTTGTATGAGCAAATATAAAACACACAGGAAATCATCACAAGTGACAACCTATGTGACAGAACCGCAAAATAACGATCCTTCTGCAAATACAAAAAACCGGGCAAGTGCGAGTTGGCCTCGCGCACTGAGGGTTCCGTACAAAGTTACATAAGAAAACAGTTCAATTCCCGAATTGCGTTGCGAAGATTTTTCCGAAACGCAAAACAAGTTTTTTTTTCTGACGTAACTACTAATTTACAGTTTTCATTTTTTCCTACACCCAGGTGCTCCAATGGTCTGATTCTGAAAGGAAGACTCGGCCCTGGTATGAAAGGCAACGGTCAGTAAAAGTCTGACACTATCTCGCGCTCCGCCCAAGGGCGGGGTTTGGCATTAGATGATTTTCCCACCTAAAAAAAAACATCCAGGTGCTATGAGATCTTGCTTCATGCCAAATTTCAGGATTCTAGGTCAACAGACAGTACCCTATGAATTTTGATTTATTTGAGAGTATCGAAATACACGTTTTTTGCGACATAAAAGGCCCTATTTTTTTTCGTTAAATCAGAAGTTTGATTTTTTTACAGCTTCAAGGGATCGCAGACTTGAGTACATAGTTTCAACTCGATACCTCCACGCGTTCCTGAGATAAAGGGTCTTGACAGACAGACAGACAGACGGACAACAAACTGATCCTATAAGGCTTCCGTTTTTCCTTTTGAGTTTTGAGGTACGGAACCTTTAAAAAGTGAAAAAAAATACTGCCTTATCGCATAGTATCTAGAAGATCTATTGTAAATACTAAATAGACTGAAAATACAACATAACCGTCAAAAAAATCAAAGTAAACAAGTAGGGTAAATGCGGAAGAGTTAAACATATTTTTACTCTAACGAGCATAAAATTGTCATTTGACTGGAAACTAAACAACTCATGAATGGATACAAGGCACTAGTAGACATATAGGATTTTTAAATGTAGAAGTTACTATTAATTTACTAAGTTAAACTTGAAATTATTTATAGAAAAATCGGTTCCTGAGTCAAAGATTTTACTCGGAAGATTTGACCAATGTAATAACTCTGTAATAAAAAGCAAGGCAAGTCTCTACTTATCCATGTCTATTTCTATGGAGGAAATAATGACAAATTTACATATTCTTTGTTGTACCTGCACACAACTTTAAAATAAAAATCGGACGTCTAATGTACACAAGCCAGTTTAACCCACAATTGGGTTTTGGCCACCTGAAAAAAAAGTAAACGTGTTTTTTTTTAATTATTTTATTCAGGGTGTCCACTTTTTTTCACGTTGTACGTATACATGTATACCTGAAATTAATAAAAAAAGTTATCTACTCGTTGAATATACCAAGGTAAGAAACAATTGAACAACTGATCATTTCTCAGTGTATTAAAATCTTTCTAACTTAACTTTGTTAAAAAAATATGTGATGTCCTCAAAATGTGTGATCCTCTGTGTTCTTTATAACATATCAAATCAACGATTATACTAACATAAAAAATACATCATATTTGTCGGAATAATGTAAAGAAAAAACATTTATTTGTTCCGTTCACTGTAAGGGTGTTTTTAATATCGTGCGGTTTTAATCACGCATGCGGGATTGCTCCGCACGCGTAACCCCCGTAAATGTCCATTTCACACAAGTATTTATTGTAATGCGTGGAATACGCACGCAGGACACGGATTTTTGCATTTTGAAATTTTCTGCATGCATTACTGTTTCGCAGAAGGAGGCGACCCCCTGCCACTCCTCCTCGCTCCGGACCATGGCCTGTACCAAGGCCCGGCGCGAGAGATCTGCCCAAGTGGGGCACACATCTACCATATGCTTCACTGTTTCCTCCGGCTGGTCCATACAATGGTGACACCCGGGCGTTTCTTCCGCACGCATCCGGTGCAGGAACCTCCCGAACTTACCATGTCCGGTAAGAACCTGAATCATGCGGTAGTACATAAGTGAGCATGTTGCTTGCTGCCACCTCTCAGGGATTCTAAAATGATTTTGGCAATTTGGAATATCCTAACAAATATGGAAAATCGCCGATAATATTACCAAACGATAACAATGCCATATTTATCAAAACAATAAGCCAATTAAGAGTAGAGTCCAACACAAAACACAGTATCGAAATTCGTAAATAAGCATCGATTAAATACACAAAGATTCGATGACAGTAACTAATAATAACAAATTGAGTCCAATTAGCGTGAATAACAACGTACCTGTCACAGAGTAAACATAACCTACACAAGTACACAGTTGTAGTCTACTGGATATAGTACGAAAGTCTTTGTTTAATTCAAGCGAGAGCATTACAATAATAGTCAAAGACGACTGTTTTGAGTTTTAACAGCAAACGCCGCTTCTGGGAAGCTCTAACAATACGGCATCGTAAAAATTAAATTACAGCGAATCTCCGAGGAGGTTTCAATTTTCAAGCAAGACTCCGGACTCGAGGTATTTCTCCTCTTAAGAAATAATATTGCATCCCAAACACGCCTTTACAACCTTTCCGTCCTACGCAAGGACATTAATATTATATCAAAGGAATTAGCAATCCTAACACTAATAAGGGCGTCAGGTGAAATCAGAGCTGCAGCGTTGAATTATAGAGCACCTGGAATTACTTTTAGCGGAATAAATAGAAATGTTAATTTGAGACTGTAAAAAGTATCGCAGGAGCGTAGCGCGACGGCAAATTAGAGGGAATGGAATATAGTTTACTTTAAGTTAAACTTATTACGGTCCTCGAGAAACAAGCAGTGGGAGGCTCGGGCCGTCGGCCGCGCGGCGGAGGCGCGCGGGTCAAGTGCCCAATTTGTCACCCGCGCAAACTTCCGACTACTTCGGGCCCGGCCTGTTCGATTCCATTAAACTTTCGAGACCTTTTGAAGCTATTTTCTTGTTTGAATCAAGATTTGCCTAATTCATTTCGGTGTCTACCTACTTGAACGACTTCGGCGTTGGTTTAACGTTTGTAAATATGTTTCTACCCTTAAGGTATCATTCTTAGAATAAGGGGAGTCGCGTCATAACTTAAGCATACCATGGGCGTCAGTGACCTAACTTAAGTGAGAGTACAGAATCCAAATGAAAGTCCCGGGGACGCTTACAATGCGCTATCATAAAAATTAAATTACGGTAAGAGTTTCTGTGTAAGTGCGCGCCATTTCAGCGAGGCGGGTTAGGCTCGCGCCGAGCCCGCCAGCGCGCCACATCAAAGCGCCTCATCCTGCGCCCGGCTCTCACCCAAATCAAATTTACCAGCTTGCTTTCTTTCTTCTTTCGTCATGGCACTGAGACTAAGTATTTGACCCATGGTTTGTTACGTTCAAACCTGTCTCTATAAAATTTCAGGGGACGACGAAAAGTTGGCCTCAGGAAGCCAAAAAATTCATTACAATGTTGCAAGAGCTTCGAGGCTAATGAAAACGAAAAGTATAAACAAGGGGAAAGAAGAGAAGAGGAAGTTTACCGCGCCGGGGGTTCTGTACTATCTAAAGACTTTGTTTGGGTAAACAATTAGTCTTTTCCCAACATTATTGAGCCACTTTTGCCTCGAAGTAGCCTGTAATTTGCGTTAAAGTTACAGAGTATGTATTTGAAAATAAATTTAAAAGGATTTTAAGTGATACGGTCTATCTAAACAAATGATCAGTCTATCTGGCAAACCCATTCTATGATGATTGATAATGTTTATACGTCAAATTTAAATACTTCATAGATACTTCTAAATTAACTTTTTACGCTTTTTCCTCGTAACTGCCGAAAAAAACGCTAAAATTTTCCTCTAAAAGTAATCCTGTAGCAATTTTCGTTTTAATTTTCCCACCGAACCCTAAGGCCATCGAAGAAGAGAAGTAAAAGAAATTAAAGTACAAGTTGTTTACGTATACACGCCGGGGGCATAGATCAAGTGGCTAATTTGTCAGAGAGGCAACTCTGCCACCGGCGCGGTCTGGTACCTACGGCGATGCGATTCGATTAAACTTCCGAAGTACCAACACAAGAACAAGGCCTACTTAACGCGCTTCTACATTTACGGGGGAAACTTAATTAGCTAACTCTGCAGACTCGGCAGCAATGTATGTGCTATGAATGTTCTGAGTATTACTATGTTCTTTGTGAACAAGCTTATTTTAGTTTTTTTAGACCTTAACTATTTTATAAATTAACTAGCTGACTTGGCAAAAGTTTTTCTACCATTAAATTATCAAAATAATGGAGGGTTGGAGTAAGAGTGTAAAATAAAAAATTGCCTACGACCTATTTTGATTGGCCTGTTGGTCTAATGGTTAGTGGCCCTGACTGCTATGCCGTAGGTTGTGGGTTTGATTCCCACCCAGGAAAAATGTTTGTGTGATGAGCATGATTATTTGTTCTGTATTTAGAAATATATAAGTATTTTTATCAGTTGTCTAGTACCTACTCCTAACACAAGCTCTGCTTAGCTTGGGACTAGACGGCGTCGTGTGATAGTTGTGGAATATTATATTATTATTTTATTATATTATATTATATTACTCTCAGAGCTACTAAATATACACAAAAAATATATATTAGATATATATTTTCAAATGCTTCTAAAAGCGTACGTAACGTGCCTTTAGAAGAAGCTTGATATAAATATTATAATAATAAATATAAACATACGTCTGATATTCCGAAACAATATTTTCCATACTAACACAAACTAGCTCCACTATTAAATTTTACCACATTTTATAGAACCCTTATCTTCAAACTTAGATTAAAGAAAAGTTTGTACAGCAAGTTTGTTTTCATACGTAGTGCATATATATGGTTTGAGATCAAACAACGTATCTACGTAGAAGGTACCTACTCACCTTTTCATATTAGGTATTTTAGTTTTCATGTTTTAAAATCTATTGTACATCAAATGTTTTTTTTGTGTGGTTTAACAGAATGACGCGAAATAAAAAAGCATTTATATTGTTTTCTTTAAATATGTGTAGGTATATTATTATATTTAACCACAGGTTATATTAAACTCGGTTATTGCAAAGTTATTCTGATGAACCGCAAAAGCAATATCGTCTTCGAACTACGCTCACTTGAAGCGCTGGAAAGTTATTAAAGTTAAATGGGATTTCTATAGAATAAAAATACAATTTATGCCAATACCTACGTATGTTGAAGTGATTGTTAAAATATAGATATTGAAATTGTTATAAATGTTGAGGTCATTTCATACTGTAATGGCCGTCTGCCCTTCTGTCACCTTTTGATGTATATTTATAATAATAAATGTAATGGAGCCGGCGACGCGGTAGGCCCAGAAGGAGATGGCGTGACGATTTGGACTCCTACCTTAAGGATTGGCCAAAAGTAGCTAAGGACAGAAAGGAATGGAATAACGGAAGGGAGGCCTTTGCCATGCAGTGGGACACAACGGGCTCATAAAAAAAAAATGTAATTGATCAATGTAAAGGTCAAATACCTACGAGTACATCATTAGCCGTGTACAATTCAATTGAATATACTACCTACAGGGAGACGATAAAATTATAACTTAATCGTGTCTTAATGTGACTGGTGGTATTTACCACCAGTTATAATTTACTACCTACAGAGATCTAAAATGACATAACACAAGCCTTCTCCGGAACGCCCCGGGGTATCGGAAGTCGCAGAGAAATCCTCGGCTACCGTAGGCGCGAGCTTGCGGACGACGAGCAATGGGTAGCTCGCCGTCCACCCGTCCAATAAGGATCAGCAAGCCTAGCCAAGTTACGACCGTTTCGTTTCAATTCTCTTTAGTCGATCGCTTCGAGTCGGCAATGCCTCCGATTCCTTTGTTCTGACTGAGCGGTGAGATGACGTCATTCCCATACATTTGAAGCTGTCTACTAGCGTTAACAATTGTGGATTATCAACAATTGACTGGCCTGTTGGTCTAGTGGTTAGTGGCTCTGACTGCTATGCCGGAGGTCGTGGGTTCGATTCCCACCCAGGACAAATGTTTGTGTGATGAGCACGATCATTTGTTCTGTGTCTGGGTGTAATTTATCTATAATATGTATGTATTTAGAAATGTATAAGTATGTTTATCAGTTGTCTAGTACCCATAACACAAGCTCTGCTTAGCTTGGGACTAGACGGCGTTGTGTGATAGTTGTGGAATATTATATTATATTATTATTATTAACTTGGCTAAGCAGTCGGCAGCGTGTGGTGTTCTACGCGCGCCTTAAAAGATGTCAGCAAACCGCAAGGGCCTAGCAGGGCCGATGTCCGCTAATGCCACGGAGGACTGAAAAGGAAACCAGTGGTTCGACACTGCAAAGGGCAACTGAAAGAACATAGATGTGTTTTAGTCAGCTCAAGTCTGACACACTCCACCCGAGAACGGAGAAATCATTAGATGATATCACATCTCCCAAAAAAACGCGTCCCCGAAACAACTATTTGTAGGCCACTAAAATATTTGCTCCGTTCAGAAATCCAAACCCGTAACACGCAAATTAGCTGCCAATCGCTCAACCACTGTGATAACAGTGCCGTCAATTATTACAACTGTTACCGTCAGCCCTAGTGTAACCGTTGAGCTAACATAGCATTCCAACGCAATAAAAATATTTTTCATTTTACAGAGCGACATGTGTTACAGGTACTCGTCACCTGTTCCAAAATAAATGCGATTTCAATATTGTTTTTCATTTAAATTTTTATCAAAACTCATTTTATTCGTCACAATCACAATAATATTTACAAAAGCCGTTGTAGGTACAATGAAAAGGTATCTGAATTAAACTTAGGTATATTTATTTTCCAGGGCTGTAGTATTGTTTTTTGTTGAACTCAAGGGGCATCTGAAGACACACGGGTAGGTTTTAGTCAGTAAAAGTCTGACACTCCCTCTCGCTCCACCCAGAGCGCGAGTATTTATTTAATGATATCTCACGCAAAAAGAAGGTACATTTATTGTATCCTATTTTAGGACAACATCAGGATTACATTTTTAATAGTGTTAAAAACAAGCCAATTAAAGTCTAAGATTTCTAGACGTAAATATTACATAGAGTAAGATGTACAAATTATACACAAAGTAAAAAAAAAATATACTTAAAAATTGGTGGGCATCATTATCTTTTTCTTTCCAGACAGCCACGTAAAACCTACATTACATTAAGTAGTCTAGCACCCTCTTGTGGACCGGTACCTGGCTGACACCAGCAGCCTTGGCCGAAGATAGCTGCCGAACACCGTGCGGGTTTAATCAGTAAGAAAAATACAAACTTGCAGACATTCTTCCGGCTTTTTTGTTAATCTTTTTGTCTTGGATACTAAATCCTTTAAGCCATAGACATGGCTTAAAGAACTTAGTATCGAAGACTCGTATGAATAGATAATTTGTTTACCATTAAAATATGAAAGTACACATTCTAATGTTTTTGTATTTTTTGGCAGCAAATGTATCAAATCAACCTTCTCGGCAAACTTCGCTAAGGTAGTCAACGCTACAATAAAATTCTCAGCTCCATTTAACCGAGATCGCGATGTTTCAATAATTCCACATAATGTGCAGTTGCGCAGACACTTGAGATACAAAACCACCAATTTTACATCACAACATTCACTAGGAATCAATTGACGTATAATTTAAAAAAAAAACACTGAACTTCACTCGGAGAAATCCTGCAAAAAACTTTCTTCTTCAGGCTTCAAGGATTCACATAAATACTATTCTAAACCTACCTTCAGACAGGTACAGACGATCAGGCTCTGCCGGCTGTTCGCAGGGGCGGTGGCGCAGGGTGACATGGAGACTGGGTCCTCTCGGAGGTACTTCAGGGGGCGCAGGCTCTGGGGGGGAGTCGCACTCGCGCTCACTGGCTTGGCCACCACTGCCTGGAGTAGCTGCACATTTAAACAATGTGTTAAGATCAAAAAAAAAAATTAAATGTACCTAATGGGTTTGGGCATTAAAAACATTAGCATCAAGAATTACTAACATATTATCCCTCCCAAACTCACCCAAAAACACTTACGCCTATAAAACATAAAAAATACATAAATAATTATTTATAACTAGCTTCAGACAACGTTTTCGCCCGCATAGGTTTCTCCATCAAAATTTTGAACCCTTTTGTTTCATTCCCTTTTGGCATGAATTTTGGTAAATCCTCTCGTAGTGCTTACCTACGTCATAAAAAGCAGCCTTGTACAAAATTTCACGTACCTAGTCCCAGTAGTTTCGGCTGTGCGTTGATACATCAGTCATTCAGTTTCTCCTTTTATACTTATAGATTAAAAACAGTCTAGCGACTGATTCTTAGATTCTTAATTTAAAAAACAAATTTAAAATAATAACGATAATTTAAAGTATTTTAATGGATATCACTACATTTTTGTGGCTAAAAATTTCTGAAACTGTCACAAAATCTTGCCACTCACCAAAGTAGCAACATAATTATGACGTCACGATGCTCATCTCCCGAAACACGAGTACAATTCGCTCATTGTCTGCACGTACCTTCGCGCCAGTCACATGCGTCAGGCCAACTATGCCTGGCATCCTTATCAAAGGCATGCACCCACCTCCGTAATACGCCCCTAATAGGTACACTACAGAATGCCTAAGTACAATAACTAAACTGGAATCCGCCACTGAATATGTGTAATACCTCGTCCATACCTTACATTTCGGGACGGTATTATTATTGTTGATGCTTCCAGTTATCATTACATTCCTGTTGTGGAAGTATGTGGTGCATATATCTATATGTACCTATATCAACTAATCAGAGTGGTTTAGATTACTCTAATTATACACCACAAATACTTAAAGGGCTTATTAGAAAAGGTCTTGTTATTATTTAAGTAAAATCTCAATAACTAATATTCATAAAAAGCAAAGTTATTAGCGTTTGTTTATATCCCAAAATGGCACTCAATTTATGGAAATATTGTACAGGCCTGTCCTGTCCTATCCTGTCATAATATTATGAATAAATAAATGACGATCAAAATAGAAAAACACTGCGCGTAGTATTTTCTAGTAGCAATTGTTATGAATGATTGATTCTATTATGAATTTACCAATTATGACAAATTTTCATGGACAATTTTGGGGTTTCGTTTTTTTACTTTTGACTACAAAAATATGATCTGTAATGGGTACGGACAGAAACCCATTTTTATTGTACCAATTAATAAATAGGGGTGTATTATTAGTTTAGTTGTATGATAAAAAGAGAGACTTCCCTGCAATTTCTTAAAATTATTTTTTTCAATTTGTATTAAAAATAAAATTACCCTGCCTTATATTCCATAAAAAATATTCATCGTTCATGCATGCAGATTGAACATCTTAGATATTAAAAAAAACCAAAACACCTAATTAGGTTTTTTTTTTTTTTTCGGTGGGAAAATCATCTAATGACAAATCCCGCTCTTGGGCGGAGCGAGAGATAGTGTCAGACTTTTACTGACTAAAAACTTACTCCTGTTCCTTCGTTGCAGGTAGGTAATTATAGGTCAACATAAGGAACACTTCAAGATTCTCGTTTTTCAAACAATCCGCACTCTATTTCCACTTCTACATTTCGATTAGGAACTGATAATGGACTTCAAAGTTAGGCGAAGGAACTCCTCGATTGCTAAGAGTACAACAACTGTAATTGGGATAATCTATTTGGGTTCTCGAGCAAATACTACAGGCAGGTTGGTTGGTAGTCAGGCAATTTGCTTTGCTTTAGAACATTTTCCTGCTCAAACTTCGCAGAATTAAGGCGATGGATGACCTAAACAATGTAGAAAGGTTGTTAAACGATAAATAGGTATATAATTTTTATAAAATAACAAAGTATATACAAAGTATATGTATATGTGGTTAGAATAATTTGGACACATTTCACCAAATTATTTTGACCACGAGTGTTTATAACCTAACTACGTATGAATTCCTCTATTTTTGTGTCACCCGAAAGCGTGCCCAGAAGAATGACATTGCTATTTCTTTGGGTAAAAAACGTTAAAACATGTGTGTTAAAGTGCAAACTAGAACCATACTTTAATTAACCTTTTTCAGTAGATCAGTAATCAGTAATTATTGCCTAATATAATTTCTGTTACTTTTTTCGTTTAGGCACTTTCACACAAAGACTAGCTTTAAGTCCTGCGTACTCGTACACGCGAAGAATTACTTAACCCTCAAGAATAGAATAATATAATAGAAGTGAAGATAATCTACATACAATCGAGGTTTCATTATAACTTAATGTTTACTCAAGCTGGTGGAGAGAAGCTAGTTAGCTTCGGCCAGCGGATTCGTCCGTGAGAAAATTGAAAATTATCTCAACGAAACCTATTACTAGGAAAAAAAGTATGCCATACTCTAATCGAGTACATCGTTTAATCCAAATCCGTTCAACCAATGAAACGTGATTGATCAACAATAATAATCAAACACTAAGACTTTCACAATTGTAATATAAAATATTAGCAGGATAATTAGTATTTTTGGGTTGCTTAACTACATAATGTTTACAAAATTATTCTCCATCACATCCTTAGTATGATAGTATGTATAATAGTTAATTTTTACTCCTGTTTTGTTATCTTGAAATAAAACAAAATAAAATTAAAATAAAACACCTGTCCGAAGATGGGACAGCTAGCGAGTTAATGTAAATAATGATTTGAATTCTAATTATATTATCTTTCTATGTTACCTCCTATAGTGTAAGATTTCGACGGAGTGTAAAACATTTTTAATAAAATAAAATACCGTTGTTGAGGCAGAGTCGTGCATTGCGCGCGTTGTTCTCGTGCGGGAACTCGTCAGCACGTCGACGACGCTGCAGAGTTCCACCCGGCTCTGCACTGAATATCTCCTCACCTGAAAGAAAAAATAAAATGAATATACTGTAAGCATGACAAAATTAATGTTATTTTTCAGTCTTTAAAGTTGAGCAGCTTAACACTGAACCTCGTTTTAAAGCCATACTTGGTTGTATTTTTTAACACAATTAATTGCAATAATTTATTTTATGAATTTCTATATTTCTCAAGTGATATCTTCCCGGACATTGAGTTTTTAAAAACACTTCATTATAATTCTGGACACATTTCGTTCTACATATTTGAGAGTTCCTATTAGGTGCCCATCTTAATTGCAAATAAATAAATTGATTGTATTTTTTTCTGCAAATAACCACAAGAACGTACCTTTTGAGTTCCTGTTTCTTCTATAGAATCTTCGGTTGGTGCTCTCGTGAGGAAAGGGAGATGATTGCCGCTGCGGACTACTGGCGTACCGCGGTAGTTCTTCACCTCCTTCCGACCCGTAGATACGACGCTGCTCATCTGTGCCAAATGTACAAGTTTTATTAAGAATGTTTCCAAATAATTAACTAACGGCTCGATTGGCGTAGTGATTGTGCGATTAATTGCTGCACTGCGTGTCGCGGGTTGAATCCCCGCGCTGAACAAATATTTGTATGGCCATAGTTGTTGTGAGTTTAGGTGTATTGTGTATGTGAGTTTGTATGTTTGTGAACGCATAATTACTAGTGTCGGGCAATGTCTTTTAAAAAAAAAAATATAGTAATAAAAATAATAGTATAGTAATATGTTTATTAGATTCATAACCACTCTTAGTGATGGCAAATTTTAGATATCTTTTTTTTTATTCTTGGTAGGTTCGCGCTTGACCGCTATCTCACCTGATGGAAAGCAACGATGCGGTCGGCAATGGAGCGCGCTTACCTAGAAGTAACCTATTCACTCTTGACTTAAAGATTCCCGGGTTGTAGCCATCAGGAAAAACAGATTCCGGCAAGGGATTCCACTCCTTAGCTGTACGCACTATGAATGTGTTCCCAAAACGTTTTGTGCGTATAGGTGGGATGTCCACCATGTACCGGTGGCGCATTGCCGTACGCCTGGTGGTCCGATGATGGAACGGGCTAGGCGGAATTAGGTTATGCAATTCCGACGCACACTCCCCGAAATCTGACCCAGAGGAAGATCGATTGGAGCTTCCATTTTACCGACCGATTTTCCAGGTTTTGCTGGGCGTTACAGCAGTCACGGATAAATATTAAACACTCTTCAATATTTAAATAACTCTTAAATATGACAGAAGTGCTCGAACTTTATAGGTCTTCGGAACCCACACTAGAATTCACTGTGGTCTCGTCTCTTTCTAAGTTTGTTTTTCAAGCTAAATGTGTAGTAAAGCGGTTCAAAGGCACCGACAAAGGTCAGACAATATCAGGTCCTGTCTAATCTTAGGGTTATCGGGTCTCTTCATTTGTCATGACTATTATAATAATATTGGCCATAATTGAAAATGTTTCTAATTGATCGATTCCATTACCTTACAAGCAATTATTATGATCTAGACTTAAATAAGATTTGTTGCCCTGAAGGTTTGTATAAGGTTTGTATCTAAGACTGTGATAAATGATAACGCTCCAAACGTATCTAAATAGATTACTTAAGGACAGCTCATTCATGGAAAAAGAACATATTAATATTCAAACCCTTACTACGAATAAGATTAACACCACATTTTTTACATGAAAAAGTTACGGAACTCCCGACGTTCCAGTTATGTTATGACTAAGTAATAATTTTCAACACTTTATACAAATAGGTCAGTATAAAAGTTAAGGGCGGAAAGTTTGGAATTTATGAGGCGGTTTGTTTGGGTAGGTAATTCTAAACAATAACAAACAAAATGTATACGTTGCCTGAGGATGTACGGGCGGCGCGAGTCGGCCCGCGGCGAATCGAACCCGTGCTGCTACTTCGCCAAACAGCGTGTGCTATGGAAGGAGAATGCAGAAGGCCTAATCCAACTGTTAACTTCCACGAGAACAATTGCTACAGAAATTAATGTTTGCGGAAACTCAATTCAGTGTGGTGTGCTACGCAGTCACTGTCCTTTAGCTTCAGCAACATACACTTTATGTACGCGCGTCGGTTTTAAATGCAATGAATGCATGTTCGTATGTAATCACACATCATTTTTTATGAGCTTAAATCCACCCATACCTACGTAAAAGAAAGGGTTTTGGGAACACATTTATTGTGGTTACAGCCAAAGAGTGGAATTCCCTGCCGGAGTCTGTGTATCCTAATAGCTACATCGTAGGAGTCTTTATGTCAAGAGCGAATAGGTTACTTCTAAGCAAGCAAGCTCCATCGTCGACCACATAATCGCTTCGAGCGTATCACTAATAATAATAAAAAAAATGCTTACGGTAACTTAATTCAATGTGTTTATTCTCCTTTGATTATGACAGGATTCGCTTCTTGTACGGGCGTCGCTTTTAAGAGCCGGTTGTAGTCACTGAGTATTTTGTATGAACTCCGCCCGGGTCTGTCGATTTCGCGGCCTCGTAACAGCAGTTTTATTTTTATAAAAAAAAAACAATAACTATTCAAGATATTTGTTTTTGCGAAGCCCTTTTAAGAAATAAGCTTTACTTTTTTTTAAATCCGAAAAATAATAGTTTGTACAACGAATGCAAGCAGTATATATGAACTCACACATGTTATTTTTTATGAGCATAACCACATCTACAGAGCCTGCCCCTAAGTGGCTGTCGATAAAGATAGAAATAAATGAAACTTATGTCTTTCATAGACTTGATAAGCAAAAAGAATTTGGTTGTTTTCTCAGTCACAACCTTCACTACTAGGACGCCACGTCTCATTATTTCGTTAAACTTATCACGTATACAGCTAAAGTAGGTGTACTGTTTCTACCTATTATGTGTCAGCAGACTATAGCAACGGCTCGTTCAAATAATTTCTCTTAACATGGCAAAAACTGCGGATGCATAAAAAAAATAACATCGCAATCCTGCATGGCTCGGACCCAAAACCTTGTTCATAAATTACATTCATTTCATGGGATATTTTGCTAAAATGCAATTATGAGAAATATTGATGAAGCAGGTTACTAAAACCACTGTATATCAAAAATCTCAGTAGAATTTGTTCGACTGGGTGTTAGCTAATTAATTTTATTTTTATCTAATAATATTTAAAAACGGTCACATAACTCCTTAAAGGTTGCAAGAATACCCAACCCGAAAAACATTAAATTACCAAAAATAACGAACAAAACCACGAAAATGTATATAATAAGCACTTTCAAAGAAAATTTCTAAGTAAACTTGTAACTACACCGTGCCTATGTTGTTACGAATGAGTATAAAAGAAAGTTGTCGGGCGAAAGAAAATGAATTAAAAATACTCGTTCAGATTGGTAAGTTTCGCAATACTTTCGAAATTTGTTGGCAACGTTAACACAGCTCTCCGTAACGAAACGTGAATAAATTGAAAATAAGCAGAGAGACGCAGTCATTTGTAACTTTAGGGAAAGCATTTTAATATTTTTTGAAAGTCGGCGATGAAAAGATGTTATAAGAACTGGCGTAACGTCGGCATAAAAAGTATCAACGTAATTCGAGTAAGTCAGTGAGTGAACAGCATCGCTCGGTGGCATATTTATAAAGTTGAGCCACCCTGTGTTTATCTCGCGTGTATGCGCACAAAAACAAATTTTAACAATTCAAAATTCCCAACTGAAATAATATTAAAGGGTTTGGATGTAGCGTTTAATGAAAGTTAAGTCGGCTCGGTCTATGTAGCCAACGGCTGTATGAAACTAAACACCTTGTTTTAGTTTACTCAACGATTCTACAAACTCAATTAGCATTACAACCTCTGAAAGTCACTTTAGGCGAAATGAAATTATGTAGGAAATAAACGCGGTTTGGGTGGATACCTTACATGAATATTTTCCAGGTAACGTTTCCTTTTCCGCACTGTTTATATCAGAGTAATTTGTTACGGGTTATGGTTATGATATATTAAAGTAGCTGAGGACAACGACCGACAGGTACACTGAGCTCGATTTTAGTCTAAAGTCGGCTTTATATTCCAACACGGATTTCAGATTTAGTTGTTTTCAAAATAGAATAAGGAAACTATGCGCTCTTGGAGACTAGGCTTAATAATGACCGCGCATTGTGATTGCGCAGACAAACAGCACCGTGTACATGGGCCATTTTCAAAACCACAATTGATTCCTTTTTAAAGTTATTCAAAGTAGTCCATTTTGGAAGATAAGATAGATCTTACATTACCTATAAAGCACAAAAAAGCCCAACCAATTTTCACGATAGTTTTCACAAAATACAGCTCCTAATTTTATAAAGAGGTAAAGTTTGTTTTTTTTTTGTTTTTTTTTTTGTTTCTAGGAGGTAATCTTCGAAAGTACTGGTACGATTGCTAAAAAATTTGCACCAATAGAAAGCTGCTTTATTCCTGAGTGACATAGGTTATATATATTATGTACGCGGGTAAAACCGTGGGTAAAAGATAGTATTTCTATAATTTTAATCAACTATGAATAATTTATTTAAAAATAAAACGATACACTTATTTTGTCATAATTCAAAATCATTGTCTTTATTTGTGTAAGCAGTTCGGTACCTTTTTTTTGTATTTCTTAAATAAGTAATGTTTATTATGAGAGCGTAACAATAAATTATATTAATAATTAATAATATTTATTTCAAGATCCTCGTCCCTTTATGTAAATACGGTTAGTTAATTACATATTTCTATAAAGAATTATGTCGTTTTTACGAATCACTATAAAGGAATAAGTGGGTTAACAAATTCCAACCTCTCACATGCTTTTTTTGCGTCACATCTCTTTACCCACGAGAAACTGTATTTAAGTTTAAAATGTCACGTCCATAGGCAGGTGACATTATGAACTTAGATGCCATCCATTTTTTTGAAAACCTCAAGCACTGATCACAAAAATCTATATAATACTGAAGAAACTGCTAATACTACGATAACTGCTGCAAAGACCCGCCATTTTACGGTATCCTATAGACTTTAACTAAATAAATACTTTTGATAAGAAATTCTCTAAAGATATTATTGATATATTTATTTTTAATTAATATTTTACGCGACATGGAGGTGAATTTTTGTTACTTTCTCAATGATAAAAAATATATATAAAATTATATATACTCCGATTAATAGTAGATGGGATACTAGGTATTTCAATTTAAAATTAATGAACAAAATAATTGCAGAAATGAGAATGATCCAATAGTCGTGATACATGATCGAGTAACGATATCGTATGAACAATCATGTGATTCCTAAGTACTTGAGCTGCCCTTTCATCATAGAAAGGGCAGCTCAGGTACTTAGGAATTACAATATCTTGCCTTTCAGTGAATCTGTAGTCTTCTTCTTTTCAAATCAAATAATAATCAAATTCAAAAATATTTTTATTTCACATAGTCCTACATGGGCACTTATAAAACGTCAGAAGCTAGTGCACGGTTCCAAATTCGTCGTGTCCTATGGAGAAGAACTGGCAAGAAACTCCGTGGTTACTCTTTTAAAAAAAGTGGTTGTTTACAATATTTTCATATTACAGTATTAATAGATATTATGTAAGAACAGTGTAGTCAGTGTTTGTCAGTGTAGTGTCTCAATATTGTACCCAAAAGCACAATAAAAATATTCATATTAAAAAAGTGAGTCGTATTAATAGTCCCTACATATACAGGCAGGTATGTATACTTGGACCCAGTTAGTAGCCACGTTTATAGAGGCGTCGTAGAAACTTTTCAGATCGTCCTGGGTACATTCTTCAACCGCCATTCAATCTGCAATGCTATTCTATAAACATCTAACTTTGAAAACTTACTTGTGAAGCAAAGGATTGGCAGCACACTTCAAGTCTACTTCACATAAATTTTCACGCTGCGCTTTTTTTAAAGAATAATTTAAAAGATTTTAGTGACTTTGTTTAAGGGTTAGAAGACGTCATTTTTTCACGGTCTTTTTTTAAGGTGGGATATCATCTAATTACTTCTCCTGCTCTAGGGCGGAGCGCGAGGCCGTGTAAGACTTTTACTAACTAAAACTACACCTATGATCCTTCAGTTACCCTTTGCATTCTAGGACCATGACTCCAAAAGGTTTCGGCTCTGATAGTCGGGGTCGGGGTGTCGGCGGCTGGGGAGTGAGGATGTCCGTCTCCTTAGCAGAGGAAGGCGACCGCCGCCCATTCCCTCTTGCTCCGGTCCATAGCCTGAACCAGTACCCAGCGCCAAAGGCTACCGCCACCTTTCACCCCCTCGAGGACTCAGCTATAGTACGGTATGCTCCACCATGTCCTCCGGACGGTCCGCACAATGGTGACACTAAGGCGTTTCTTCCACCTGAATCAGGTGCAGGAACCTCCCGAACTTACCATGTCCCGTGAGGGCCTGCGTCATATGGAAAGTTTGAAAGCCGTGATGCCTCTGCAGGCACTCCTCAAAGAGGGGACTTACTTCCATGATTATGTTGTGCCCAGAATTGGTCACGGACTAGGTGGAGCCAGAGGGAGTGTCATACCTTTACCAGTGTTTCTTCAGTTGGCTTTGCATTCCAGGGCCACGGTGACTCTTTCAAACAATCCTGCTACCTTGATTTCAGTCTCTAACATCGAAAACAAATATTTTAGAAAACTTTTAATGAATTACACTGAGTGGGATTTAAATTCTTAAATTCATTCTTAAAAAGAACATTGAAATATTACTCCCATCATCATAAATATTCAAGTAGACAGTCATTTCAATACTACAAATTGTTTCAGTGAAAGTGAAACACCACTAAAATATATACTATAGCAAATCACTTTGAGTCTGAACGAGATATGAAATATTAAAATAAATTAAAAACAATAAAGAATTATGACCATTACATTAAGTAGAAATAGTTAATATTTAAGTTTCTTGTACTTGTATATAAAGTGTGTCGTGACGCCCCAGTGGTTAAAGCACCCGCCTCTCATGCATGAGGTTGCGGGTTCGAAACCGGGCAAGTACCAATGTGAATTTTTCAATTCATATACTGTACTTTTCTGAGTTTATCTCGGAGATTGATGACACCCCGTGCCTCAGAAAGGACGTAAAACCATTGGTCCCGGTTGTCATTCGTAGATCTTCAACAGTCGTTACAGCCCCCTAGCCAAGTTACAACCGTTTCGTTTCGATTCTCTTTTAGTCGATCGCCTCGAGTCGGCCTCGCCTCTGATTCCTTTGTTCTGACGTCATCTCAACGCTCAGTCACGTGATCAGAACAAAGGAATAGGAGGCGTGACCGACTCGAGACGATCAACGAAAAGAAAATCGAAACGAAACGGTTGTAACTTGGCTAGGGGGGCAGGTAGTCAAACGCCTGAAAGTCTGACTATCCGATCAGGGTTGTGGAAGTCTGATCGGCAGTCGCTCCATGTAAAACACAGGGTATTCAGCAGGAACCGGTTAGACCTGAAACCGACCCCAAGCTAGTTGTGAATAGGTTAGGGAGATAATGATGTACCTTCTCATACTCGTATAATGTTATTTACTTTTCATAAATAAATTTATCATGCATAATGAGTGTATATTTAGCTGTCAAATTATGAAATGAATATAACTACAACTTCACATACGAGTACATACTGCATTATGATATGTAAATCAAAATTAATAATTATGGTGAGAGTCTGTTGCGCTTTAAATTGTAATCATAACCTAATCTATATAAAAAATATAGTTATTTTGAAAATATCTGCTCATATTACCTTCAGTTCTAACCTAAATATTTAGAGTAAAAAGAAGACCTCTATTCGCATCACTGCTATAATAAATTATTGTCCACTATAACCATTTAAGCTTTTTCAGTTAGTTTTCAGTCAAGCTTAGCCAAAATTTAAAAGCGAACTAAAAAGCTGCAATTAAGTGTTACAATAATTTAAGTGTCGTAATTGTTACAATGTATCATAAACTAATCGAAAATCAAATCCGTTCAATACTAAGTAAGTAAGAAACCTTTTAAATCTGGCGGAAGGGAAAACTGTAAAATAAGAGGTTTAATAAGGGTATAAATACTGAAATGTGACGTCACCGCCATTAAGTTACGTTCGCACTTTTCTTCATACCAATATTTGAAATGCTAATTGCTACTTTATTTTATAATAATCAATTTTAATTCTGTTTTTTGAAAAAAATATTGTAATGTTATTATGTGTTTAGCATAAAATATTGCACAAAAATAAACACATTCAAGTTTTCAGCGCTATGCCAAAAATATTACGAAAGACTCAACATTATTATGTACGATGACTTTCCCGTCCGACTAAAATGCAGGCTATATTTGGTGAGTTCGACTGATTTATTCTTATCATTTCATAGATCGTATGAATATTTAACTACTAAGATTCGCTATCACAAATATAATATATTATCAACCTAATGTGAATAGGATTTAGGTGTGAATTCGAGGGGTGAAAGTTTAGCTCCGCAATGCTTCCTTTCAGTAAACAACTCAAGATTGAATATGAAAATTTAATAGACTAATTTAATCGAAGAGAGATACCGTGTAGCCGTCGCTGGCGGAGTTATTAAACGTCTCCGCGTAGGCAGTGAGCTTGCAAATATGAATTCATAATAAAATATTATTCTTCAAGTAAGTACTCACCTATCTACATTGTTGCTATTGGGAATACTTACCTACATATTTCTGTGGTAAGCGTAAATAGAAAAGTCAAACAAAAGAAATGGATTTTTATTATTCCATTACTTATAACATTGTGTTCTCCCAAAATCACTTAGTAAGGCTACAGCCGATCTTATAAGCAAAGAAATGAAAAAGATATTTTATTCGAGGTCTAGAATTATTCAAGCCGAGACCTCGGAGCGGTGTTCATTTGTAAGCCGCCAAAGTTTGACAAGTCAGGTTGCATTTAAATGCTGCCGGTAGAAGGTTCAGCACCAAGCCGTGCTCAAAATTAGCATTTTTCAAAGTCGTACCAGCCTCATGGCTGCGCATTCTCACCAGACTTGTACTTTTACACATTTATAATGCACGCATTGCTTTTTACGAAAACTTCACGAAGATATCCAGGTACATTTCAACAAACTTAAAAAGTTTTTGCATAATATCAAGCACTTGTGATAACATTAACAAATAGTAGTAGCCTTGAGGAACCCCGAGAGCAGTGGAGCTGACGTGAACTGCATAAATAAACGGAGATCCCGCCGCTATGAAATTCATATTTAAAAAATGTTGGCTGAGTAATAGTCTTCTTTGGGGAAAAATAATAGATTCCTTTACTCCTGCGATGAAAATGACCTGAATTAAATTTTCACATTCAATCGTCGCTGTTTGCCCCTGAGAGTGATCGCGCCGCCGCCGCAGCGTCCCCGCCGCGCCCCCGCCCTCGTCCCGCACGTGCTCCACTACCGTCTGTCGGTTCTCATCATACCTATTTTTGTTTTTCGGCAATATAATCGCAGACAAAATTATACATTACGTATGGAAGAGTTATGGTGTATTCCACAAGAATATTCGAACGAACCATGAACTCGGTTAGTCAGGCAGTTATGTTTATAATAATAATACCTAAGTATTTATTTCTCAAAAACATAGCACTTTGCACTGTATACATTGTTTGAAAGTAATATTTACATTATAATGCAATAGTAGACTCTACGTTTTAAACTAGGACTAGCTTGTATCTTAAAAATAGGGTACAGCCGGATGGTTTATGTTAATATTCACAACCAATAACAAGTGAAGACAGTGTCAGTGATTTATATTAACAATTGTATCGTGTGTTTGTTCAAGTGATTCCGTTAATTCAATATATAGTAATTGGATATAAAGTATGAGATGTGATCTTTGAGTATGTATGTGATATAATATTAAGAGATGTAAGTTAGCAGATTCTCGGTTGCCACATAGTCCTGTTGTAATAACCATTGAATTATATCTTTCTTTAGCATATATCTATTTAAATCCAGTATGTTTAGCTTTTTATGTAAATTTTTATATAAATGTTTGCTTAGAACGTAAAACTGGTTCAAAGATTCAAAGATTCAAAAGCATTTATTTCAAATAAACCATTTACAGGCACTTTTGAAATGACAAGAAGTCAGTCAGTCAGAAAATATGATGCTAATTGCACATTCCAAAGCGTAGATCTCTATGGAGAAGAATGTGCAAGAAACTCTATGGACACTCTTTTCAATCATGTTTTGCAATTACAAATATCTCTGTTACATGTTTCTTGTCGCTATCATGTGAGAACAATGTCAATAAAGTAAAAATAAAAACTAAATATAGATTTATTTAAATAGCAACTGGCAGCTAAGAGATGATGTGTTTGACGAAAGAGGTTTTGTGCGTTTTTTAAGGTTTGATTTGGGCATGGATCTATGAGCTCCGGACTCACTGCTGACTGCAGAATGAAGACTTGTCTAACAGTCAGGACCTCACAGCCCTTATAGATATGTTTTAGATATAAGTGAAAGGGCTTTAGCCATCGAGTAGATAGCTAAAGCCCTGTCAAATGTTTTGAAAGTTTCGGCTGATGAATCATTAGTTTACTTTCAGAAGTGTATCAAGTGACCTTTTCAGATCATTATATACCTATATGGAAATCTTTTCAGGAATAATTTGTCAAACAATTTTAATCACCTACGCGAATCAGACTCAGAAATGGAAAGAAAATACTAAGGTTAATTATTTTTGGTTATAAATAAAATTAAATAGAGATAATATCTAAGATTTTAGTCTTCGTTAATTCAATACCCAGTTTATCTTAACTCAATAAATCTGTCGGGTTCGGATCACTTAAATTAGTATATAGGTATTTAATCAAGCAATCGACAAATTAATCTGAAGGCGTCTCAGTTTTCATCGTCTCAGTCTTCATCTGTTTATATATCGCTGTTATCAAATGTTGTCTAGATTTAACTTTGTCATTAAGTCGAGCAAGATAAAATATTAGATCGTACTGAAACCACTTAGAGCTATTTCCCCGGGATTGCGTGATAGCAACACTTAATTTACAAGCTCCATTTAATTTGAACTATTTTGAGGCTCAGGCAGGAATTTAAATATCTGCAGATAAGGAGCTCACGCGAATTGTACGGCGCGCGCCAGCGACTGAGCGCTCCGGCTAAATTACGAGATTAACGAATTAATGCTACACAAATTTCAGGGTTTTTCTCTTGATTTTTTCTATTAACCCTTTTTATATTTTGCAATTAAACTCTACCGCTTGTAATTCAAGAATATAACAATAAACTATCAAATCATGCTTTATAATTAATACTTTTTATTCTAGATGTTTGTGGACATCCGCAAGCACCAAAATTCGCGTGAATTTGCCCAAACAAGTATTACACACTAACCATATAATTAAAATATATCTGACACCCTATTTCGCGAAATTGCGTACCCAATATTACCCGCTTATCTCAAATAACGATGTAGTCCTCGTAAAATGTAAATACATATGTAATAAAAGTGTACTGTATGTGTGTGTTAAAAGCAAAATCGTTTCGACAAGTTTAGAATATGCGCAAATGTGAATCGAGTAAGCTACATTCAGATAAAAAAATAAAGCTGCGTTGGTTTGGCAGAGCGGAAACTAGTTGCTAAAGTAAATGTAGGTATGGTAGTTGATGAAATATTTTTTCAAACAAAACGTGGGGACCCGGGAGCAAAGTGCAGAGATTAGACACGGGGACCATCAATTACGCGTAATCCGAGACACGTGCGGCCCGCTCATCGCATCGCAAACCTATGGGGATTATTGAAATTTTCTAAAGCCATACCCACTCGCTACGAACGTTCACACACTCCCAGCCCGCTTATAGGCGTGTGTATGAACACGAGATAAGAAATTATGCAAAGGTTTGTAGCGTACAATTACAATTTAGATGTGTAAATAAATCATCATGAATAATATTAAAAGCGGTAGAGTTTTGCATTTCTGTTTAAATTTCCAATAATCATATCATGTAGAGAGACATGAAACACAAATAATCCTTCTAGCTATATAATGTAGCTACCCACCGCCCAAAGAGCCATACATAGCGGTCTCAATTTCACACCTATTTGCAAATCTGACCGGTAGTCCAATTAAACTTCCTGCAGATTGGATTGGATGCGATATTTGGACGCCTGCAGGCACCTTTGATGTGTCGTGTCAATCCTAATAGAATCCCTAAATCTCAGACTCAAACAAAACAGCACAGTTAGGCGAAATAGTTAGACTTACCTACAAATAATTAGTGAGTTCTACGATTAGAGAAGATCGAAGACAATTGTCGACAAAATCCACTCAAAAAAAAAACGAATAAAATAAATATAAAGTTTGTATGCACTCAAATTGAAGATGGGACGTTATTTTTTACCGACAATCGATCTCGATGGAGGCGTATTTTATCCGCTCTGTCATACAAATAAAAAAAAAGTTAAATATAAACCAACCCAACTTAAAACCCTTCAATAAAAATTGAGAAATTTAAAATTTTCAAGCGTAAATACGACATTTACATTATTTTTTGAAGGGACAAATGATTGTCGATAAAAAAGGAGAACGTCTATTATATCTAAATGAACAGCTGTAATTTTAAGAAGCAGCCTCCTGTTAGCTTACTAAATTAAACACACAATATATGACGTAACACTATAGGGTACCTAACCATCGTCACACTTTCCTAACTGGGTGGAAACTTGCAGGAAGCAACACTAGAGTTTTGTTCATACTTAAGTCCGGGCACCTACTTAGTGTTAGTAGTATTACTAGTGGGTTGCGTTGTGTACTTAGTGTTTTGAGCTATAGAACAACGTGTTAAGTTCAAACCGCGGTAGAGTATTACATTGTGCAATATTCATCATACGTTAGAGGTTAAACAAGAAGTTTCTCACCGACTGATCAACGCTATGCGTCACCAGAGGGCTGACTCAGACTTTGCCTAAAGAATAAACATTGCCATCCAACGTGGCCATAATGCCAGTCTTCTGGGTACGTTTTCGCCATGTCCAGATGACAGCGATGTAGAGGAGTATTTGGAGAACCTAAGTGTATTTGATTTTGGGTATGCCATAATTATGGCGGTTTTTTTTTTTTCGTTTGGAAAATCATCTTATGACATCCCCCGCTCTTGGGCGGTGCGGGAGATAGTGTCAGACTTTTACTGACTAAAAACCCACTCCTGTTCCTTCGTTGCCTTTCGTACCAGGGCCGAGTCTTCCTTTCAGAATCAGACCCTTGGCCCCAGTAGGCTTCGACCCTGATGGCCCCTACAATTGCTGACATCTCCTTGAGGCGCGCGTAAAACAGTACGCGCCATCGACGACTTGGGCTCGGTCCGGACGGTTACCGGACGGTCGGACGGCGAGCCAACCATTGCTCGCCGTCCGCAAGCCCGCGCCTACGGTGGCCGGAAATCGGGATCAGAACACCGGCGGCGGTTGGGGCGTGAGGACCGTTGCCTCACGCGATCGGCCGCCTCCTTTGCTAGCATTACTGCTTCGCAGAAGGAGGCGACCGCCTGCCACTCCTCCTCGCTCCAGACCATGGCCTGTACCAAGGCCCGGCGCGAGAGATCACCACCGCTGATAGCCTCCACGAGGACACGGCGTTGCTCTTCCCAAGCGGGGCACACCTCCACCGTGTGCTCCACTGTGTCCTCCGGGCGGTCCACGCAGTGGTGACAATCGGGCGTTTCTTCCGCACGAATCCGGTGCAGGAACCTCCCAAACTTACCATGTCCGGTGAGGACCTGCATCATGCGGAAGGTATGGACGCCGTGTTGCCTATCCAGCCACTCCTCAAAGAGGGGACTTACCGCCAAAGAGGGGACTTACCGATAATTATGGCGGTAAGTCCCCTCTTTGAGGAGTGTCTGGAAAGACTGGAGGCCGCCGCACGTGCACGCGCGAGGGAGCGACCCTCACGCCCCAGCCGCCGGAATTCCGATCCCGATTCCTGGCCACCGCAGGCGCGGGCTTGCGGACGGCAAGCAATGCGTAGCTCGCCGTCCGACCGTCCGGTAACCGTCCGGACCGAGCCCAAATTGTCGACGGCGCGTACTGTTTTACGCGCGCCTCAAGATGTCAGCAAACCGTAGGGGCCCAGCAGCTGGGGCCAAGGGTTTGTTTCTGAAAGGAAAACTCGGCCCTGGGACGAAGGCAAAGAAAGAACAGGAGTGGGTTTTTAGTCAGTAAAAGTCTGACCCGCCCAAGTGCGAGGCATGTCATTGGATGATTTTCCTACCTATTTGTATTTGATTTAGTCCGTATAACTACGGACTAATTAAATACAAATAGTTAAAATAAATCGTGGCAGCTGAGAGCAGACCAGTCCCAAATGACAGCGCCCATTTACGAACATGACTCATACTGTAGAATACCTGAATTTTCTTTCAGATAATAAATACAAAACACAGTCAAGTTGTGGTGTGGCTACGCAGGTGACAAAATGCAAGATCTAAACAGTTCCATTTTAAAAGGATATGGAATAGTTATCAGAAAAAAAAATATAAGGTTGATATAATAGTATGAAAATAACTAAACACAACGTTACTTAGATACATTTTAATTTTTGTTCTTATTTATGTCACACAACTAAAAATTCACTTTAATACCATAACTTGAGTGATAATTAAATATGTAGCTTCGCAAATCCAGCCGGCTGTCCGCTAGGCAATCTTGTAAAATATTCAATCAACCTAGTTGGGTAACTAAACAGAATAACCAATTAGATAGCTACTCCTCGCCTGATATTCATTACTTACAGTAAATGTATGTATATATACACATATATGCATGTTATTGTTACACTGTCGTAGTTATACCGTGAGAGTGAGACTATTGTTAGATGTGACACATTTAGGACGATAACGATAATTAGCTTCGATGCGCATTCAGCTTTCACGATTCGATACCATATAGGCACCTCGCTGGTTAGGATGCGATCAGATTTGCATACTTAGCTATGCATGCGTAAGCACGTCGTCGCGTCGCCGTCGTCGCAAGTCGAGACGAGCACGACGTGTGTTCCTACCCTTATAGTGTATTTCTGCAATCGATGAGACTTTTCCGTCGCATAGAGGCCCCTTCAGCAAGTCTACAACGACATCCGACATCCATAAATGCATGTATTGTTAACGTATAAAACAATAATTTCTATGCAATCGTATCGTCGACTCGAACAAATTGAAATAAACAAAGTTAGTTTATTTCAAGGGTTTCTGTGAAATTTGAAAGGGGATTATAGACCGAACTTTTCTGATTCTAATGAGTGAATCTGAAAAGTTAGGTCTATTTCCCCAAGATAAATCACAACGGTAATAATCACCTTGGTGTAAGAATACGTAGATGAGTACTTCTAAACAAAATCACGTACCTTCACACATTACCAAACTGAATGAATAAGTAAACGAAGTAACTTTAGCCCACACGTGAGAATCTCATTAATATAATGATCGGGTTTGCAAATAAAACATAATGCAATGTTAATGACCCGTTAAAGTTAGTTACCTGTTCCCGCCAACCGTGCGGTTTGGTGGAGTCAACTAAAGAGTTTTCTGGTAAAGAGGGTAAATGAGCTTGTCTGTGGCGCCCTCTCGTGACCTCCCGACGAACAAAACGACAAAGAGAAGTACGGTAACATTTACAGAGAAAATGGCCGTGGGGCAGTCAGGGCGACCCTCCACCCTTTGTTTCCTTAGAGCGGCTCGCCGCGCCACGCCGGCAACTTGCCGAACCTCCCGACGAAATATGTACATTGCGATTTGTGGCCTTTGTCCTAACATATTAATGCGAATTCCAAAATGTATTTATTAACTTTCAGTAGGCCCGCTCGTATTTAAGTTTACAACGAAAATTCCTGCATTAACTTGGTTGTTTACATTTTACATACGTTATGTGAGCGTCGACGTCGTTAGTGATTCATACGTATTATATGCATAATTTAATAAAAAGTTATGAAAGAATGCTTGTTTTTTTTTGCCGGAGCATCCGTTGTCTGCGGGGGACACCGGGGCGAGACGAGCGAGACGCACACCGCAGGAATTTCTAAATCTTCATAAGATAATGGATCGCTCCGCGAAAGAAAAGGACCTCTCCGGCTTGGAACTTTGTTGAATTCCTGACTCGTAATTAATAAAATTACTTTTTGGGAGCTTTCCTCGACTTCAAAGAATTTTAGCATAAAAGAAAAAGTTAAGTAGATGAATTATTTTTGAATGATAAAGGGAATAATTTTGGATATTTATACACTTAGGAGTTGAGTTATTCTGAAGATTTTCATCGTCGTTTTGAATATCATAAACCGACGCTGTTAGAAGCTTTGTTTCATTAAAATCGTTGCAAGTGGAAAATACGTATTTGTACACTCATTTTCCCAATTTTTTTTTGCACTATGAACACGCGTATAAATATTAGTAGTATTCTTAAAGAAAACTCTTAAAGAAAGCCCGCTCTCAAGGGTAAATTGCATTTAGCGAGGACTATCAAGAAAGTATTTACTCTGCAATTGAACTCTACGCGATTTATAGGATTTCTCGCATATTCTCGAGAGCTCTTTTCTTTTAATTTCTTATTCTCCATATGTTTACTTGATGCTTCAACTGCGCAAATATTAGTCTTCACTATAAAATATGACATTAATATATTTGTTATTTAAGTAGCGAGGATCTGGAAAGTGGAGATATAATGGTAGCAAATGAAAAGCAAACAATAAAATAAAACTTACATTTAATATTATCAGCGGTGCTTTGACTACAACGACTTAGAGATTAGTGGTAAAGGCTGTATCTCCAAAGCAAATCCGACTAAAGGTCACTTCAAAGCGAATAAAAGTGTTAATTCGTAGCCTACATCAGTCGATTGTATTAGTCGAAGGTCGCTTATCTGCGACGATAATGCCCGCATAGCGGATGAGTCGCGCGACAATCGCACGGTCGCGTCGCAGTCGTCAGTCGCAGTGCAACGACTGCTAGTTTAATTCGTGAAGCCACATAAATCCCTGTTTGATGAGGGTGAGCTTTCATTAGATACGGAGCCGGTGAGTGCTCCGCGGCAAGCGCTGTCGATGATAGCGTGGCATTGTCTCGCGTTACGTCAATCCTGGAGCTCATGTGTATTTTATTGTCTTTAATGTGATTGTTGGTTAAGTAAAGCAAATTTTTATTTAAAGGTCACATCACTCTAACTAACCAGTATAAAAATAATTTTGATTGAGTAAATAATACAATGTGCATTGCTATATGCAAATACTCGGTTTTTTTAAAGTTGCCCCACACTAAGAAACACTTTTCTAAATTTTTTTAAATACCTAAGGCATTTAAATTAAGTCTGTCTCTATACTTTTGTGTGCACAAAGTATTATATAAATATATGACTCCTGTATCGTGGGTGCGTTCACATACATGTAAACTCATATACACAAGACACCCGGCCTGACGAGGAACAGTTAGTCGAGCTGTAAGCCATAGAAATATGACAATAATAGAATGACATTCATGCTGACCTGGACCTATTTTGGTGCAGCCGTGAGGCACACAACTACATTTTTGCTTCTTTTTTTTTATTTTTGTTTCGTGTTTACCCTATATTGTGTTTGTGCTGTACCAAATAAATTATTTTTCTTTCTTTTCTTTCTTTCTTTAAATATTTATATCTACCGCGCGGGAATCGTGACAACAGCGCAGCAGCCAATCGCTCAAAAACAGCACCAACTATGCTGTCACCTTATTACATGACTATAAATTTAAAACAATAACGTTGCTGTGATAGTTTGATTTCTTATCCCTAAAACACCACATTACCTACTCATTTCACTCTTTCAAACTCAACATTAAGTTCCCACCTACATCGTTACATTTCAAATAATAACTTCGGTAAGTCATCATCACGTGACACATGAAAAAGGCTTTTAAAGTAATCAATCAATTGGTTAGGTAGCTTCACTATGTTTATGGTGCGGTTCCGTTCGTGCGACGTGTCAATATGGTGTGCCACCTCTAGTACAAAGCCACCTGTCATGACGCGAACATTTATCACAATTCTACCGAATTTCCTTTAAGCTTACAAAGATATCGACTTCCATGTAACTGTATGGGCAGATCGTGTTATCACCGAAAATATATCATCGTTTTATACAGATCTATAGGTAGAAATAAATAGATATTGTAATGGTCCACACACTATATGTACCTACAGAATTTGTTTGAAACAGTATCAGCCCGAAATGCAGTGTAGAAAGGTTTTCACTTAGCTGATAACAATGATTTTCACTTATCATTTTACGCTTGCATGACTTTCCAAATAACAATAAACTTGTATAAAAGTATATTATATTAGTATGCATAACCATACTTAGAAATACTATTAGAAAGCAGTACCTAAACAAAACTATCAAAATCAACTGCTGCGAAAAACCCATAAAACCTAAAGGAAATAGAGTTATAGGTAAGAGACTAGAATAGCCATTCCATTCAGCTCATAGATGTTCAGCGCTGTTATTATCTTACTCACACTTGAGTGGCATTCCTGCTATACACAAAGGTCCGTACACAAGCCTAATTGAATAAACCTAACTACTTGTGATTCAGGGAAGGTAATATCAGGTGCCTCCCTCGCTTTTGAAAAACAATAACCGTGGAACATTGCGCGGAAACCTTTATACAAAAGAGAGTCGCTCAATGAAGTTGCACGCCGAAGAATTTCCATGCAATAACGGGGCATAGCCTCGGCGAGGATTCTTGTGGAGCGCGGCCGGAGATATTGCGTACTTACTGGGCTTGCCTCTAATAACACCGCCGATACCGTTTGTGTAAGGAGAAAAATACGAAATGAAATGGAAACTACCAGACGCCTTATGGTTTCCAATCTCGACTAACATTACACGGCGCTACCGGAGCTATTTCGCATTTTAATATTCTATGAAGATTGAGAATAAATCGTCAAAGTTTCATATAACAGGCAATCAGGTTTCTGAGAAAGCAAGCAAAAAGTGTTGATTATTCCTTTATAATTTTCTGTTTACTCGCGATTGCTTGAATGAAACTCGATCTCTTCAACACAGAACTCTGGAGTAGGTAGGTACATTAGCGTTCTATACACCCTTCGGTCTCTTAACCACCCTTAAATCAGTTTTTGCTCTAGTTCTAAAACTAACCTTTACAGTTACCTGTTCTAGTTTCGCTGAAGAACTCGTTAACAATAAGTGTTATCTACTAAATGTTAAAAGTTTAAAACTCTGGGTTTTGAAATAGATAAGAAGCAACAATTCTATGTTTAACTAGCTGCTGTCAGTGGCTTTACCCGCGTGCAAGTAAAACATTATCCTAAGGAAACATAACCCTGAAATAAAAATATCCTATGTGTGTGCCAAATTTCATCCAAATCCGTCCAATCATTTGAACGTGAACGAATAAAAAATATATAATTATCATCATCATCATTTCAGCCGAAAGACGTCCACTGTTGGACATAGGCCTCCCCCAAGCGTCTCCACAACGACCGATCCTGTGCGTCTCGCATCCACCGCATTCCCGCGACTCTCACCAGGTCGTCAAAAAACATATAACTTAACAACACACATATACCTTAATTAGTGCCTAACCTAATATTAGTGCGGTTTCATTTTTCAGCACAATATTACAATTGGGTAAATTATATCTTATCGCATTAAGTAAGATTAATTTGCAGTTACAAAGGCAGTTTTGAGTTTACCAAATAACTTTATGTACCTACCCACTATTTAATTATATTTCCAACGTATGCACGCCTATACGTACTTCTTAGATATGCCCAACAATAGTTATAGATACCAATATAAGTAGAAATGTACCTATGTAATATATATTGAGAGTTGACGAGTGTCGATCGAGTCGGCAACTGAAAGTTGGTCTTACCTAGGTACACAGTGAGCCCTTGACTGCTTCTTAAGAATTCAAGCCTTTTAGCTCCTTTATCTACTTACTAATTTAATTAATATTATTCAGAACGTCTGACATAGTTCGTAAGTGAGCTTTTCAAGTGATGAATGGATCTCACATATTTGTAGAGCTCTATACAAAATCACTCAACCCGAAATACACGTAAATCGCTTGATTACGCATGAAAAATATATAGCATACCTTTAAATTATATTATTTTTTCATTCCCAAATAAGCATAAAATTAGGACTCACATGTGAAACATTTTGTAAATCTTTTTTGCGACACGACACACATAGCAATTTGTTATCGTTATTAATTTTAACGCACCATTCCAGAAAAACCGTACGAATATATCGTAGAATACTGTGCCTGTTTATACAACAGCGGGAACTGGGAACAACAATTAAGCCATCACGAGCAGTGGCAGTAGACAGACACATCGATTACCAAATTCCGCAAACGCATTTATGATGGGACGTAGCCGTGCATTAAAGCTCTGCAAATGCCATCACGCGGCGAGACTAATCACATTAGTGGCCATCGCAAAGGTAATGCTGGTAACAACCTAAAAAGCCGCCATTTGCATGTCAGAGCGGACCCCAGGAACTCGCACACAGCATCCAAGTAAATTATTCACTCTCATATGAATCTCATATTGGAGATGGATACTAAACTTTGTACTCAACGTTAGTTATAAATAAAAGATTTCGTCTGAACAAAACAAAATTTTAAATTCTCATAGAATGGACTTTTGGAAAATGTTTACGTAATACGAATATCGAACTGTTTTGTATGGACTAGGAGCCACTGAGATGGATAAAAACACAGGTGGGTGAATATATTACTTATGTTGACTATATGTGGAGGTAAATCTTTTTATTCAATTGAGGATTGCAGAACCGATTTAAATTCCTTTTTTACTCCTATAACGGCAAGCTGTTTAATTTTATTTCATGGGCTATTAAAAGCACATGAACAATAGAGGGAAACACAATGAACAAAGAGTTAAATGAACGTGGACGTGCATTTGTATGATCGAATGAACAATCAGGTTTGAAGTGCTACTATTGTACCCATACGCACATTTTTATCACCTGAATTTTGGCGTAATTCAATTTATGACAACAAATATTGTTAGCCACAGCTTTGAAATTTGAAATGTGTCATGTTTTAGCCTTCCATAAAAATGTGTGTTTTTCCTCGCATTTGAAGTCATAACATATTTGTAAGTCACTTAAATTAGTAAACAGTTATTGAACTAGGTACCTACTTTAGGTACCTAGGCTAGGCTAGGCTGAACACACCTAAAAACTAAATCTTCTAGGTATACTTTAAAATTGAAGAACTAATACTTATTTATGAAAAGCAATCTATTTGTAAATACATTTTGAATAACGCTTATAGAAGGCAATTTTCGCATAATTATATTCACATACTAGCTTCCGCCAGCGGTTTCACCCGCGTAAAAGTAGGTTTCTCGAACAAACTTCCACCTCCCATTTTAGGAGAGTGGGGGGTTAGAAAGAGACAAAAAGTAGCCTATGTCACTCTCCATCCTTTTAACTATCTCCACTAAAAAAATCACGTCAATTCGTCGCTCCGTTTTGCCGTGAAAGACGGACAAACAAACAGACACACACACTTTCAAATTTATAATATTATTATGGATTTACGTATACATTTTATTAAAAAATTGAAACATTTTTATCAAATCTCTTTGTAGATTTAAGGTAAATATATCGAACTCAAATAAATGGCTCTCAATATTTGCTAAGAGAATATTTCTGGTCCTAAAATCCCAGGAATCGTCTCTAGAGGGTTAAGCGGCAAAGGTCAGTGACTAGAAACAAGTACTCAGCCTAGTACTTCAGGTCTCTAACAAATTGCCTACCGATATATTCGCAGCTAGATAACAAAAATAAAGCTTATATATAACGTTGTAATAGATTTTCTGGGATCAACTCTTTTTATGAAAACGTTATAAGTTAGACAAAATTGATTCTACTTGAAATATATACTATTAGTGATTCGCCCGGTTTCACATAGGTCCAATTTTATATAACTTTCTCGTTGATAACTCTTTGTGTGTGTGAAAACCGCTTCAAAGTTTGTTTTTTAGTTTAGAGTGAGTTAGCGGACTATATAAAGCTAATTGTGCTGCTTTTATAATACAATATTGTCAATACCTACGCAAACTACAGTTAATTTGTCTATTCATACCTTGAATTGTTACAATTCTTCCGTAACAGTTTTTTTTTATATTTTATCACACTAATAAAGGCGAAAGTTTATGAGTGTGTTTGTTACTTCTTTATGCACAAAATTTGGCACACAGATAGACCACGTCCTGTAAAAAAAAATATACATAAAATATATATTTATATATTTATTACCTTATTAGTCCCCATCTTGTCTATAATCTCTACGCTACGCTCATAATTTGCTCGTCCACTATTTATGCGAAGACACTGCCTCCTAAGATACAGGATCTTCTAGTTTAGGAGTCAGGGTTCAAAGTTTTAAGTTAACTATTGTGTAACAGTTATTTGGTACTTTAAATTTGTGTCAAGTTTGTATTTTTGATAATTAATATTATATATAATAATTTATATATATAGTATATTGGGACAATTTTCTATTTGAGCGCGGGCGAAGCCGAAGGCTAATCAGCAATCGTTTTGATGGAGTGGAACTCCCTTCTGGAGTCTGTGTTTCTTGGTAGCTGAAACCTAGGGTGTTTAAGTCAAGAATAAATAGGCTACTTCTAGGCAAACCTGTTCCATGGTCGACCACATCATCGGTTACCATCAGATGAAATAGTGGACAAACGTGAGCCTAACAAAACAAAAGTAAACTTTAGTCACGTTTAAAATAGATGGAGATGATTAGGTAATTTAATTTCAAATCAACTTGTGGTCAAAATGAATAAAATAAATGAACATTACAAAAAAAAACCTTGTGGTCAAATTATCCACATCTAACCATAATAATTGTTTAGACTGTGACGTGTCACAGCTAGTTTTCATTCCACATAATCGAGAAAACACACCGCTTAATAGTAGCAACCGCGCCCGTAGCTCTCGAACGTGGCGCTTTATCAACAGACGGGCAATTGTCGAAACTAATATGTAGCATACGGGCCGTGTGCGCCGTTATACGGCATCAACCAATTAAGTGCATATTTACACCCCGTATGAGCACCCGACATTATTGCCATGCAGTTTACACGTGATATCGGTGCCTTTACAGCTGCCGATGCCAAGATATGTTGCCATGTTTACCGGGTACTAGTGGATACACTCGTGACTATTGAGCTTCGATGAATACTTAACGTGCTACGTATCTATACAAACGTTACGCTGTTCTGTTTGTGTGGGCCGATGCGACGCGACGTGGCCAGCATTATTGCAAAATTGCAGTTATGCTTTTTAGGTTAGAGGTGTGGTTTTTCGTTCACTTTTAGATACTACTTGCCAGCTGCAGCTACCAGCGGCTTTGCTCTCGTGAAAGTAAGGGAACATACTCCCCTGGATACCAAAATATCTTATGTGTTACTTCAGGTCATAGTCTACCTATTTACCAGGTTTCAACGAAATCTTTTCAGCCGTTTGAGCGTGAAGAAGTAACAAACATATATATACACAAACACACACACACCTCACAAACATTTATAAAAGGTGTGATTATGAGAGCGAATGAAGATGTCTTTGGTCATCAAGAAATTGATCCGAATCTTTTTCGACGGAAAAAATGCCCAAAAGACTGGTACCTGGTACCGATGCCATAATGAATAGTGAATGATTCCTTATATAAATGAACGCTGGACATAGCGCACTGGTTACAAGAAGAGTCTACTACAAACTTACCGATGTCCCTAAAAACCCGGTGAGGACTCAGACCCCATGTATTTCAACCCTGAACAGTTTTCAGTAGAATCTATTCGTACATCGAAGTATCAATACTTAGTTCAAACTAATAATAAAACTGTACCAATTAAGTATTTTCAATCAATATCCATCAGTGACAGAACTCAACACTTGATCTAATAATGATGTTACAAATCCATTATAATAATATGTAGTTAGTGGTGGCTTATGCTAAACACTAACAGCCACAATGCGAAATTGGTGTTGTGGTTCCATTGACGATGATAATAATTGCCCACTATGTGGTCCTACTGTAAAAGAAATAACACAGCCTAATAACAAATTCATGAGTACTCTAAAAATAGAAAAAGAGAAGACCAGACAATCACGTTATTTAAAAATGCCTCTCCATGGCTACAAGAAGAAGGGAAAGAGGAAGGCCCCAAACATCTTGTATGTCAAATTTCCAGAAGGACATGAAAGTATAGACATATGGCGTTGCACGATTGGGAAAGCCGACCTCATGTAACGGGATAAAGGCGAGGCAAAAGAAGAAGAAGTGGTCCTTCTGTAAAAGAAATAACACAACCTAATAACAAATTCATGAGTACTCTAAAAATAGAAAAAGGAATTGTAAGAACCATAAAAATTAATAAAGAATCGTATCAAGATACTATCTATTACTACTATAGTCCGGTCTAAATTACTTAAAAGAATATTTAGATAAAGTTGCTAAAAAAAAATTCCAAAAACTAATATTAGGTAAGTTTATTGAAAGATTTACATCTATCCAATATGTGTACTACGTTCCGTGCATTACTCCATAATTTTATGAAACTTCGCTGGATATCTCAGTAAAATTCAAACAATATTAAATATTGTAGTATCTAGTATCAAATCTCCAATGGCATTATTTTTCCAATAAATCGCTTGTCATCGGGAATTTAATAAAATCTTATATTGAGTAATGGGTGCCCACTTGATGCCTCAGGCCTGTTTATGGAATACGAGGTACTGCTAAGCTTTCATTCCCTCCTTACAGTCTTAAATATTTTATAAAACAATACTCGTATTAATGAAATTTTAATTATCATAATTTTGATCTTAATTAAAATACTAAACATAAGATAAATGTCTCTCAAACACATCAATATTATAATTTTTGTTGATAGGCTCGTGTTTGACCGTTATCTCACCTGATGTTAAGTGATGTGGTCAACGATAGAGCACGCTTGTCTTAAAGCAACCACTTTCTTCACTTAGATCAGGTTGATTCTCTGGAATCTGGAAGGATCTGGAAAGTATTCTGAAAACGTTTTGTAAGTCTGGGTGAAGTTATTTTAATGTGGCAAAAATAAGTTTTGTCACTTTTAGGTGAAACATGTGAATGAAAAACCAGAAATATTTTACGTAACATAAAACACAAAAAACTGCAAGTTAAAAGTATAAACGAATAAAAAGAAGACATAGATACAGTCACGAGCAATAAGATGTATAGATTGTCCCATTTTCTATCTATCTTAACTTCTGCAATTCAAGAAATAGGTATGTGTTTGACAATCGGTTCTAAATTACCTTTTTGATGATTAGGTAGGTAATTAGGAACCATTTGTCGTACACTTTAGTTCAGATAGATTAAAAATGTGACAATATATGTATATGTTGTGATCAGGGGCCGTATTACGACCTCTTAATTCCAGTCAGTATACGCCTTAAACCGAACTGCCTTGCTTATCCGTATTATGACATCTTATTGCCAGCCAGTCAGTGGTCACGTGACCCTTGGCCGACTTCAGGGGCCGTATTACGACCTCTTAATTCCAGTCAGTTTACGCCTTAAACTGAACTGCCTTGCTTATCCGTATTATGACATCTTATTGCCAGCCAGTCAGTGGTCACGTGACCCTTGGCCGACTTCTGCACGGATATTGACTGGAAATTCCGTATTATGAGCGACCAAATGACATTTCATAGCTTGCTGAAATGTCAAAAATTGTGTCAAACAAACCATTCAGTTTACGCCAGTTTCTAGTAACTTTTAGTGAATTGTTTTGACTTTTTATTATATTTTTATCTGTTTGGACAGTTAAATAAAACATTAAGTATGTGTGATGAGTTGGTAATCTTCGAATTTCTTGAAAGTGATGCGTCACAAGAGAACAACGAAGCAAAAATTCAAAGGACGGGTCTTCGAGATCTTAGTGACCCTTTTGCTATTGATAAGGTTCTGTTTATAAAGCGATACAGGCTTAGTAAACAATTAGTTTACAATTTACGTGACGGACTGAGACCTAATGTAGCTACTGGGTCTACAAGAGCGTCGGATTTATCAATAGAAAGAAAGGTTAGTAATTGTAAGGTTCCCACAGCTCACATGAAGTACTCTATGATGCCTTGCTGCAGTTGCTTTGCTTTTTATGAAGGTGCTAATGACCCTCAAGTACTGTTAAAGAAAACTAGCAAAAAAATTATTGTAATATTATTGTTTTTTTCTTGTAAATGAGATACATAGGTAACCTATCTATATAAATACATATTTCCATTTTAGATTCCTCAATAAGTTTAAAATGCTGGGAGTATTAGGGTGTATTGATTGAACACATGTTGCAATTGTACGTCCAGTCGAAAATGAAGAAAGATATTACTGCAGAAAACAGTATCACTCGCTAAATGTCCAATTGGTAAGATTTTTCAAAATTAAAACATCCAATTTTGTAAATGTATGTAATTTTTAATAAAACTAATATTCTTCTTTAGTCTTCATTTTTTTGGAATTGATCTGAAACAATTTTAATTTTAGATTAGTAATGCAGACATGCAAATAGTCAGTGTGGATGCTAGTTTTAGTGGAGCTTCCCACAACTCTTTTATCTGGGCAAACCATCCCCTAAAGGAGCACATGGAATTTATTAGCAGAAATGAAGGTATAATTATATATTACTTGGTATGTAAATATATTTTAGGAGTATTATTATTTCTAACTCCTTGGGGTGTGTTGTTATGTAATTATTTCAAAATTACTCCATTATATTCTGTGTTTGTTTATACAAAAGATATAAAAATTTCAATATATTTGTGAAATTATAAGTATAGTGATATTTTAATTATTTCTAGGTGACTCTGGGTACTCATTAAGACGTTGCATGATGACACCAGTAACTGATGCCACCCCGGATACTCCTGAAGCTTACTACACTAGTGTGCATGTCCGGACAAGAAATATTGTTGAGAGGACAATCGGTTTTTGCTGTTACTTGAAAAGTTATTTTAGATATGTAGTTAAGTTTAAGTTAATAGATGTATGACCCGATCAATTAAAAACAATTATCAAATATATTACACTCTTATTATGTACCTACTCCATATCTAAATAAAAGTAACCATACTTGCCAAATCAAGGATAAAGGTTGTATCATCCTACGGGCTCTGTCATGTATGCAACCGGGATAAATGTTAGAATGATAAAGATTTTAATAAAAGGTGTACAACACCGTGTTTAGTAAATAAGTAACATACTCACGTTAGACCACCCTTTCCAGTCCTTGCTCGCACCTTCCTCCAAAGAATTCAGTGTCTCTGACATAGACACCCAAATCCGTTTTGAAAAATCGCGTGGTTGCGCTGATTTATTGTATCCTATGGCCAAGTCCCTATGAGAGTTCAAAAATTCCCACAAACACTCTAATTGCTCATAGGATACCCGGCGACGACGTGAAACCTCATTCCTTGCACTTCTTTAAAAAACAATGGTTTATTTAGAGTTTAAAATAAAGAGCAACAATTAATTTGATAATTATAAATAAAGTAGGTACTACTTACGCCATTATTTGAAAAAATATTGTTAAAAAAGTTTTATTCGAGTACGTACACACATTTAATTTTGTTTTTGGCGGGTCAGCATTTATCGCAGTACGTTCATAAATGAAGTTTGTGAGACCATGCTGTATTTTCAACTTTATGACATTGTATTTACGGAAATAATACATAATTCGTTTTTAAACTCGTTGTTAATCTCGATTTCTGTTACAAAATTACATTAATTTCATTAATAAACAATATTTTATTCAAAATTTAAAAACCGTAAATACCGGTAACCTTTATTTTGATGTTTTCGAACGCCATCTTTCAAGGCAGTGCAAACCAGCCACAGACAACAATCCAGGATGAATCCAGTCAGAATAACGTACGTCATAATACGAAAAAGAACAAGTCAGTTTACGGCCGTAAACTGACTTGCCTGGAAACTGACTGGATTTTAGAAAGGTCGTAATAAGCCCGCAGATCTTAGAAATTGCGATGGAAATTGATCACTTCATGATATGGCCAAGTAAAACTGGCCAGAACGTTTTAAACGTTAAAGTTTGATGATTAAAATATCATCAAACTTCGTTTGGCCTACTTTCTTTAGACCTTTTTATATTATTATCATTAAAATCCTACATCAATGATATGGCCAAACGAGGATTGACACATCATCAAATGTTAACGTTTAAACGATCAGCGGGCTTATTACGACCTTTCTAAAATCCAGTCAGTTTCCAGGCAAGTCAGTTTACGGCCGTAAACTGACTTGTTCTTTTTCGTATTACGACGTACGTTATTCTGACTGGATTCATCCTGGATAGCTGTCTGTGGCTGGTTTGCACTGCCTTGACAGATGGCGTTCGAAAACATCAAAATAAAGGTTACCGGTATTTACGGTTTTTAAATTTTGAATGAAATATTGTTTATTGATGAAATTAATGTAATTTTGTAACAGAAATCGAGATTAACAACGATTTTAAAAACGAATTATGTATTATTTCCGTAAATACAATGTCATAAAGTTGAAAATACAGCATGGTCTCACAAACTTCATTTCTGAACGTACTGCGATAAATGCTGACCCGCCAAAAACAAAATTAAGTGTGTGTACGTACTCGAATAAAACATTTTTAACAATAATTTTTCTAATTGATAATGGCGTAAGTAGTACCTACTATATTTATAATTATCAAATTAATTGTTGCTCTTTATTTTAAACTCTAAATAAACCATTGTTTTTTAAAGAAGTGCAAGGAAAGAGGTTTCGCGTCGTCGCCGGGTATCCTATGAGCAATTAGAGTGTTTGTGGGAATTTTTGAACTCTCATAGGGACTTGGCCATAGGATACAATAAATCAGCGCAAGCACGCGATTTTTCAAAACGGATGTGGGTGTCTATGTCAGAGACACTGAATTCTTTGGAGGAAGGTGCGAGCAAGGACTGGAAAGGGTGGTCTAACGTGAGTATGTTACTTATTGACTAACCACGGTGTTGTACACCTTATCAAAATCTTTATCATTCTAACATTTATCCCGGTTGCATACATGACAGAGCCCGTGGGATGATACAACCTTTATCCTTGATTTGGCGAGTATGGCTACTTTCATTTAGATATGGGGTAGGTACTTCATAAGAGTGTAATATATTTGATAATTGTTTTTAATTGATCGGGTCATACATTTATTAACTTCAACTTAACTACATATCTAAAATAAGTTTTCAAGTAACAGCAAAAACCGATTGTCCTCTCAACAATATTTATTGTCCGGACATGCACACTAGTGTAGTAAGCTTCAGGAGTATCCGGGGTGGCATCAGTTACTGGTGTCATCATGCAACGTCTTAATGGGTACCCAGAGTCACCTAGAAATAATTAAAATATCACTATACTTATAATTTCACAAATATATTGAAATTTTTATATCATTTGTATAAACAAACACAGAATATAATGGAGTAATTTTGAAATAATTACATAACAACACACCCCAAGGAGTTAGAAATAATAATACTCCTAAAATATATTTACATACCAAGTAATATATATATACCTTCATTTCTGCTAATAAATTCCATGTGCTCCTTTAAGGGATGGTTTACCCAGATAAAAGAGTTGTGGGAAGCTCCACTAAAACTAGCATCCACACTGACTATTTGCATGTCTGCATTACTAATCTAAAATTAAAATTGTTTCAGATTAATTCCAAAGAAATGAAGACTAAAGAAGAATATTAGTTTTATTAAAAATTACATACATTTATAAAATTGGATGTTTTAATTTTGAAAGATCTTACCAGTTGGACATTTAGCGAGTGATACTGTTTTCTGCAGTAATATCTTTCTTCATTATCGACTGGACGTACAATTGCAACATGTGTTCAATCAATACACCCTAATACTCCCAGCATTTTAAACTTATTGAAGAATCTAAAATGGAAATATGTATTTATATCTATATAAATACATATTTCCATTTTAGATTCTTCAATAATATGTATCTCATTTACAAGAAAAAAACAATAATATTACAATAATTTTTTTGCTATTTTTCTTTAACAGTACTTGAGGGTCATTAGCACCTTCATAAAAAGCAAAGCAACTGCAGCAAGGCATCATAGAGTACTTCATGTGAGCTGTGGGAACCTTACAATTTCCTTCCCTTTCTTTCTATTTAAATCCGACGCTCTTGTAGACCCAGTAGCTACATTAGGTCTCAGTTCGTCACGTAAATTGTAAACTAATTGGGCTTGACTTTAGTTTGGTAGAGCAGGATATGGGGATTAAAAAGGGCCAAATCTGATAGGGCTTGGGTCCCCGATTATAACGCTACCATTCTTTTTACGAGGTAATGCATATTTTTCGAGAAATTTATAAAATAAGTTTCTAACCTCAAATCCGATAAAAGGTAGATTGGAACGTTAAAATGGGTCATTGACAACCAAAGCTGTCACAATATATTGCCTTGTGGTGTAAAATATCGTGCTACATCGGTAAAACGAAACGTAAAAAAAAGACGCCATTTGTGTCTGTGTCACTGTCTGTGTTTTTAGATCATCTTAGATATCCTGTTTAGAAGAAAGTTAGTAATTCCACTGATCATATGCGAGTACAAAAGGTTATTACTGTTACGAGGATAACTTAAGATGCGAGAGCGAGCGAAGCGAGCTCAAGGCATGGGGGCACCCCGACTCGGATAGATTAAGGTTAGAAGGAGGTGGCGGGGTCGTAGTGAGCGAGCGAAGCGAGCGAACACAGACCCCGCCACCTCCTTCGAGGTTATTTTTTTTTAAACCACCCAGAAATAGGAGCCCCGCGTAGCGGGGCTCCGTCGACTATGCCTTTTAAGCAATTTTGGAGTGTTTTGAGGTTAGGTTACAAAAGATCGTTTTTCTCGATAACGGTGAGTGACCTCTTCATGGGAGTGGTGCCAGGGGGAGGGGGTCACCCCTCCCCCCCCTCCCCCCAACTACCAGCCCCCCCCTCCTGCTCTACTATTCTAAAGTTATACCACTAATTGTTTACTAAGCCTGTATCGCTTTATAAACAGAACCTTATCAATAGCAAAAGGGTCACTAAGATCTCGAAGACCCGTCCTTTGCATTTTTGCTTCGTTGTTCTCTTGTGACGCATCAGTTTCAAGAAATTCGAAGATTACCAACTCATCACACATACTTAATGTTTTATTTAACTGTCCAAATAGATAAAAATATAATAAAAAGTCAAAACAATTCACTAAGAGTTACTAGAAACTGGCGTAAACTGAATGGTTTGTTTGACACAATTTTTGACATTTCAGCAAGCTATGAAATGTCATTTGGTCGCTCATAATACGGAATTTCCAGTCAATATCCGTGCAGAAGTCGGCCAAGGGTCACGTGACCACTGACTGGCTGGCAATAAGATGTCATAATACGGATAAGCAAGGCAGTTCAGTTTAAGGCGTATACTGACTGGAATTAAGAGGTCGTAATACGGCCCCTGGCCAGTTTTAATTGGCCATATTATGAAGTGATCTGAAGATCTGGCCACGACATACACATCTTATTGCCCGTGACCGTACATATCTAACTTTATGGCATCTAACATTATATGCATCTAATATTACAGATAACAAATTACAAAAAAAAACTATAACTTTTGTAATCTTTCAATTTTGTAACAGTTAAGAGCAAGCCGTTCATTCGTCTTTTTCTATTTATAAAATAAAAAGTGATCCTCTGTAGACAAACTTTATCTGAGATTCACTGGCGGAATAATTAATAGGCTCCGATTTAAAATAAAATCTGTTTCCGCTTATTTTCTTTTTCTAGAAAACGAATCCCTTTGGGTGAAAACAAACGGATGGGTCTAGACGGAAGGAAACAGATACCTATCCACTGAATAATACGATAGTATCTAAATGTATGTTCAGCATCTTCTAATATATAAAAATCTACTGTCACAGTATTTGTGGTCGAGCTCCTCCGAAACAACTTCATCGATTTTTATGCTTTTTTTTTTGTATATATTTGATAGGCCTGGGAAATCCACCCCTTTAATAGTTTATATGGCAACAACGTTTGCCGGATCAGCTAGTAACTATGTAAATTTATTGAATACTGATCGCTTCTGAAAATCATTAATTTGTTATATTTTTCAAGCATGATAAATAGGGATCGTTACAAGGCACCATACTTTTTTTCTTTACTCTACTCCTATTCCTTCGTTGCCTTTCGTACCAGGGCCGAGTCTTCCTTTCAGAATCAGACCCTTGGCCCCAGTAGGCTTCGACCCTGCTGGGTCCCAGCTGTTTGCTGAAATCTTGAGGCGCGCGTGGAACAGTACGCGTCGTCGATGACTTGGGCTCGGTCCGGTCGGTTACCGGACGGTCGGACGGCGAGCTAATGGCATTATACTTGGCTTCTCAAATCGCAATTTTCGAGAAACTCAACACATTGGACTTTAAGGGACATTGGATTTTTTTTTTTTGTAATAAATAAACTCAAAAACTACTGGCCCGATTTAAAAAAAATACGTCACCATTAGAGTGCTACTTTATCACCAAGTGACAAAGACTCCATGTATATTTTCTACTTTCACTTGGCAAAGCCGTTGGCAGAATCTAGTATTAAATTTATCTCAAAAACATATTTACACTATATTCCTTTCTAGATATAAGCATACAAATCTCCTTAGTTACAACACAAATGAAAACATAACTCCCGAAAATAAATGAGAAGCTTAGCAATGAAAAGAAAACCGATACCAGCAAAATATCTTGTAGTACAGTCGGTAGATAAAGATCTACATTGGAAGAAGACATTAAAGGCTTCATCTAAATAAACCTGGCTTCAGGAAGGTCAAAAAGATAACGCTATCGTCGTCTTTATGTAATATGAAGTAAGGTAGAGTAAACTAAAAGGCCAATATGTAAACCGCAATAACATCAACATGAACCTTTATGATATGCCTTTACGATAATGTTGTACCACAAACGAGATAGGTACAGAAGTCAATCTACATACAAAGCGCGCTTGAGCAACGCACATATAGACACCGCTCATGGACACGATATCTCGGTTCGGTTGGGACCAGTGCGAGCACGAGTGCCATTCGCTTAAGACACGCGTCTGTGAAGTTTTTAGTGCAATAATGGAGCAACAAAAAAAGTTAATATAACTTTAACATAGTTCGTTTTAACGTAAAATGGAACAATTAGGTATGTTGGTCACCATATGTAGGTAATATTCTTACAATTTATATTAGGTATTTATCGCCGCGCCCGGGCGCGCTCGGACAGGGCGGTGCTTACCCTATCGCGACCACCGAGCGTAGGTATAAAAAGTAAAGAACATACCTACATGAGATTGACTTCTGTATTTATCTATTTTGTGGTTGTACACTCTGTTAGGTAAATATAGTCGCGCATGCCGCGGAAATATGAAACAACGTTAAACTAACACAAGATTTAGTATTGGTAGTTCAGTGTACCTGTTTGTGTACTGAACTACGTCGCTGAGCTTCTAGCTTTATTATGAAGTAGCTCAAAGCTAATGTACGGAGTTCATGTGTCTAATATTTACGTAATGGTTGCGTTATTCGTGATTATAGAAGTGATTTCGTGCTTAAATCACACTTAACTCGGCGAGCATTAGCCAGGGTATCTCACACCCTGGTAAAATTTCGAAGAAATATATATTTTGAAAGCCTCCTCTGATGAAACTAGCTCACTCAGTAGCCGGAGGCAGGAGAATGTGGGACGGGATAGTGGTGTGATCGTAGTGTGGCGCGAGGCACCGGCCGGGATATACTTGCACAAACTTGTCTCGGGTATGGTATACCCTGCTTAATTTTTGATGTATTTACTATACACAAAGAAGTACTTAATCATGAATTTTAAATATTTTATTAGTATTTTTCCATTATTTTAAGCTCTTTGTTATTTGTTGCTTTTTGTGAATTGTCTTTGTTGTTTGTTGTTTTTAGATTACTTGTTGTTTCTTTGAATGATGAATGATTTACGAACAACTTGGTTCAAGAAACTAAAAAAAATATTCTAAATTACATCCGCCAGTAAATCGAAAAACTGCTCATTGAGCCCTTATCTAGACATGCTAATGCACTCGGATAACATGTCAGATGCTAGGATTATCCACACAAGAAGCAAACATTTTGTCGATCTTATCAGTACTGATTAATTCTATTATCAATTTTAAAAAAGAAATTAGTAAGTTTTTTACTAAGAGGATTCAATATCTATAAGTTGCAAGTTCATTTACATTCCAAAGAATAATATTTTTAGAAAAAATTTAAGTTTTGTAAAACCCTAAACTTTACTCTTAATTATATAGTAATTATGTATTCATAAACATAATTATTATTTGGTAAAGAACTTTTCTTCTTTAAATTTTGTTAAATAATTTATTATTTTATAAAATAAAATCCACAAAATTATGGAAATAAAAATAAAAACTACATTACGGTACATTAAAATAAGGGTATGTCCCACCCAGCCACATTCTTGAAGTAACTTTTTTTCACCTCATGCTCACAGAGTTAAGAATACATAAAGGCGAATGTTTTGGGAGTGTACGTGTATGTTTATTACATCTTCACGTTGGAACGGCTGAATGGGATCAGAGATTCAAAAGATTTGGCCCTTTTGAAATGTGAAGAAGTTAGTCATCAGAAAAAATGATACTAATTGCACACAAAGCGTAGATCTCTATGGAGAAGAATGTGCAAGAAACTCCATCGACACTCTTTTCAATCATGTTATGTATAACAAATATCTCAGTTACATGTTTCTTGTCGCTACTATCATGTGAGATCAATGTAAATAAAGTAAAAATAAAAACTAAATATAGATATTGCCTGTGCAATAAGACCGCCTATTGTACACTTATTTTTAATAAAGAAATAAATAATATTAAAATAGCAACTGACAGCTAAAAGATGACCAGTCTCAACTGACCGCACCCGTTCACGGACATGACGCAAATATTATCACCACTCAGTTCTACCATTTTGAAGGGAACCGGATGATCCAACACACGCGCCACCATCAGTGTGACATTTGAGTGAGCATGACGAACTCTCAACTATCATGCTCATTTATGTCAAACAAGTCCAATAGTAACCTAAAAACCATAAATAGCTCCATGGTACTCACATTTACAAACTTTGAAAAAAATGCTTCTACATTATACAATAAGTACTGTAATATTTTCAAATTTCAAAAAACTTAAATAATAATAATTCCGAACTAATCAATTTGCACACCCTAATGGTAGTGAAGCTGGACCAGCATTGAGCCAAGCATTTTTATCTTGAATATAATCCTCCAACTTATGTTGATACCGCTAACACTAGTCTATTTTAGCTATTTTCATAGTATTATGTCATACGGTATCTTACTATGGGGACGGGCTGCAGACATAGACTCAATTTTTATACTAAAGAAAAGAGCCATCAGAGTTATTTACAATCTCCGCCGATGTGATTCTCTAAGGGACTTGCCTGCATAGTGTGCGTTTAATACAAGATTTAAATTTCGTTTCATTGTGTTCTAATATTTGGGGAGGTATTTAATATTATATTATTACATTTCAAACAATACCCCATGAAAGAAGAGGCCACTTTAGCCAGTCTGAAACCTGTTTGAACTAATTGGTCCCTATCTCTTGTAACATAATTATGTCTATCGCCTCTTTTGCTAAAAAGATGAAGATTTTTTCTAACGTACATGATGTTTTCATAGATATATTGACAAGGCACCGTCATGATGATCATTAAACAGTTCCCTTAGAGAATCACATCGGCGGAGATTCTAAATAACTCTGATGGCTCTTTTCTTTAGTATAAAAATTGAGTCGATGTCTGCAGCCCGTCCCCATAATAAGATACCGCATGACATGATACTATGAAAATAACTAAAATAGACTAGTCTAGCCGTCTAGCGGTATCAACATTCGTAAATTGGCGAATTTTTCTAACAGCGTATGCAGTTGAGCTAAGCCGTCCTGCAAGAGATGTTAAATGAGGACCCCATTGTAGCCTTGAGTCAAGCGTAATCCCCAGGAAAACCGTTTTATCGACAAATTTAAGTTTTACATTATTGAATACTATGTGGGATATGGATGAAAATTGGCACACGGCTAGACCATGTCCTGAAATAGCACATAGGATACTTTTTTATCCCGGGAGTGTGTTCCTTTGGGATAATTTTCTACTATTACGCAGGCAAAGACGCTGGCAGCAACTAGTAAAATAATATTAGAATGGAGAATTTTGCTTGACAGGTTCAACCCTCAACACGCTCAATTTTTCTTTCGTTATAATTATTATTTCTAACTCGTATTATCCCACGTCTGGGCAAAAGCCTCTCTCCAATCCTTCCAACAATCATGATTTCATATTTATGCCGGGAATTACACTTTTAAACATCACGTTTTTTCTATCACTACTGTAATATTTCAATAAAGAAACAAATATAAACTTATTCATGTTTATCAGACGATACAAAACAGATACAATAGTCCTCCATTTTGGGTATTCGTGTAAAACACAAAACCTTTAAACATAATTTAGGTACATTATCTCCAAATGTTTACAAATGTTGTTCTAAAGCCTTCTTTATAGAAAAAAAATGTTTTATTGTACGTAAAACGTGTCCAAACTAAGGGTTACATAACATTCAAATCAATACAAAGCTTGGACCAACGACTAGCATTTATTCTCATCGGGGCGACACACGAATTTTCGTCATAAGCTCCATCTAAACCTTTATCGGTGCAAGGCTATTCAAAAATCACCCCTATTGTCTAGGTTGTAAGGTTCTATGGGTCGTTACACATGTGAATCGCTTCACAAGGGTTATTATCATGACTGAAGCTTTGTTAATCCTTTCTATTCTGTAGCAATCGATACGTAGGATTCGTGCGTGACATTATAGAATAGGGATTTAGACTGAAAAATATGTACCTGGAAAGATGCTTTATGAATATTCAATGTTAACTTTTTAACAATATTTGCATAACTGATTGATTATTCTATTACACAAACCTAATTGCTAATTGATACGGTACAATAGATAGAGTATGTACCCATTTCTTTTTAAGAAGTTTTTAGTAGTAAAAAGATTAAAAAGAAGGTACTTATAGTTTGATTTTATAATCTGACATCAATCTACGAGTACTTTACCTTTTCAGTTCAACGTCAAGTTAAAAAGACAAAACAGACGCAACATTTCGGCACTTTCTAATAAAATTGTAGGTAACAGAGGGCCCAGCAACATCAGTCTTTGATCAACAAACTTACTTCCCTCAGTTGACTTCCACAACTTTGTTTGTATCTCCAAATGTTGCAGCGGTGGAACATCTTGCCTATATGCTTAGGTGTTTGTGTTCGATTCCCAACAGAAGTTTGTTGTCACGGTAAGTTGTTTGTGCACGTGACTTGTTTGTGATTGAAGAAAATTAACTATTGAAGGAAGTTGCAACTACTGCTCCTGTTATTTTAATTTTCAGATCCGTCCAAAAGCAAGCTTAACCGAGTCTAAAAATATTTGAAAGGCAAACAGAAAGACCGCCGTGCATCTGTATGACTTCATTAAATCCTTAGTTTGTGTCACAGACGGACGGAGCGGAGGCTGCGTCGGGTTTACGTGTAAAGTTTTCCTCATAAGCTCACCGCAGGGCCCTCCCCTATCAATTGCCGTGATCCCGTGCCCCCGCGCACACCCTCCTCCACCCCGCTCTGCCCCTGCTAGCCCCACTAATGATCCCACTTGTTAGGGCTCAGCACGGACCTTCGGCCGTGTCACTTGGTGAATAACAAATTCCTAGCTGATCCCACTTTGCCATAGCCACTAGGACTTACAAACGTAGGTCATAATATTAAGTTTAAGTGCGCCACGTTTCGGTTACGTTCCTACACGAGACATAAACACAAGAGTTTTTTCAGTAGGGGAGATAGATAGCATATTTATGCTTTATTTTATACCAACATTGGAGCTGCACTTAGACCATTGGAACTTTTTTATTTGTGGTAAAATTACTCCTCCCGTTCCGGGTGGAGCGAGAGATATCAGACTTTTTTGACTAAAATCCACATGTGGTTCTTCAGTTACCCTTTACGTTCAAGGGACGCAGTAACTCTTTCGAAAATTCCCGCAACTCGATCATTAGGACTTAACAATAAAGAATCACAGTATCGAATGAATAGAATAATGCACGAAATGACAAATATCATAATTTGTTTACGCTAAATAATAAACCTATTTAGGACACCTATTTAGATATCATAATTTGTATATGCTAAATAATAAACCTATTTAGCATATACGAATTATGATATCTGTCGTTTATTGTATATATATAATTATTTTCTGGTCATTACGTAGATTTTAACGTTAACTGAAGTTTTATTTGAGAGTAATGCCAAAAGAAATGAGTCTGTACTTTCTTATGATTATTTAATCATAACACAGTAACACGATCGCAGTAACCGCGGTTACTGTGACCTATCTTAGTTACGCAGAGTAGCCATCTCAAGAATTTAAATTGTGTATCTACATGTGATGAAGTCGGTCTTGTCTCTCGGCAGCTATGAATGTCGCCAACTAGCTCATGAAAATCAAAACTAAGGATACGACTCGTCAAGGACTCATGTCTGTAGTTAATGTTATCAGGTCCCTTTGATTAGACAATGACAGCTATTCTGTGTTCATTATTAAGGTGATAAACGGCTGCTGTGGAAATCTTGTAACAACGTTTATGCTCTTCAAAAGTGAAAGTTCGCTAGAACATAATTATTAAAAACACACCACGTTTCCTGCTAGCATAAATTCCAGTTTTAATCTGTCTGCCAGTCTCATACTCGGCTGACATTCAATATCGAAGATTAATTACATGCTGCACTTACTGTCAAACTGTTGCGTAGCCTGGGCGAGGAGTGAGGCGAACACGCGGTCGGCCAGGGGCGGAGGCTGCGGAGGGCGGTCGTCGTCACTGCTGCTGTACCTGTGTTATAAATATTGGATTAAGATCGTGTCTACCAATCAGAAAGCAAACAGGTAACCAGCGTCTTCCGAAAATGGGTAGGTCTAATTTTGATCATCATAATTTCTTCTAGATCAGTTTTTGTTTACCTCTAAATTAGCCTCTTTGAGTTTAAAATATATAATAAAATATATATAATAATATTCCACAACTATCACACAACGCCGTCTAGTCCCAAGCTAAGCAGAGCTTGTGTTATGAGTACTAGACAACTGATAAACATACTTATATATTTCTAAATACATACATATTATAGATAAATTACACCCAGACACAGAACAAATGATCGTGCTCATCACACAAAGATTTGTCCTGGGTGGGAATCGAACCCACGACCTCCAGCATAGCAGTCAGGGTCACTAACCACTAGACCAACAGGTCAGTCAAAGTTACTATCAAAAGATCACTGACGATACATCAGATATACTTTGATTAAATCCAACCTAACGGGCTTGCTGGAGTGGGGAGAACTTCAGCAAGCCCTGGCCAGTCTCACGCCGTCGTCGCGCCGGTGCCGGATGGCGCGCATTGCACTCCGCCCGCCAACAGTCCGCTCAGCGAGCCGACCTTAACTCCTGGATGTTAAATACTCGACATGCTCATAACATTTACCTGTCGCAACCCACCTGACAGTTAGTCTCAGCGAGCCGACCTTACTCAACACTTTATTGCAATCCATATCTATACATAGATGGTGTTGAAAATTGTTATAGATCAATATGGACCCTGTCGGGCACAGCCAAATTAGGAGAGACGAAGAAGGCTAAGTAGCAATTCACGGAATTCAATAGTATTGTAGATCTAATGTGATGCATTTAATTAGGTGCATTATTATGTATGTACAATGTTATGTCTGTGTATCCTCTCCTAGAGAGAGGAGCCCTGAGTCCCAGCAGTGGCAACATTAAAAGGCAGGCTGATTATGCTTATGTCTGTGTATAAGAATAGGTGAATTATGTCAGATAGTTATGTTCTTATTTAAATTAAATTAACGAATGTGTATAATAATTATGTCTTTGTATAAGTATAAATTAATTAGGTCAGGTATTTTTATTTATTTTCTATCGTTATTATTATTAAATTGTGTTTTTATTTAAATTAAATTATAAATATGCATATTATGTGCATATTATATGTTAGCGCGCCAGCCTCACTACTCTATCCTCGACATGCTCTTAACATTTACCTATCGCCACACGTCACAAGACCTGGCTGGCGCGCTGGGCAGCTCACCCGATATTCCGCTTCACCGCTCTATATTCGATAACCTCATAACCTTTACATGTCATCACACGTCGCCAGGCCTGGCTGGCGCGGCGGGCAACCGGCCCGACACGACAGTCCACACAGCGAGCTAGCCTCAACTCGTCGGCCTCGCCGCTTCACCCACGACATGCTCATAACATTTACCTATCGCCACACGTCACAAGCTGTGCGTGGTTGGCGCGCTGGGCAGCTCACCCGATATTCCGCTTCACCGCTCTATATTCGATAACCTCATAACATTTACATGTCACCACACGTCGCCAGGCCTGGCTGGCGCGGCGGGCAGCCGGCCCGACTCGACAGTCCACACAGCGAGCTAGCCTCAACTCGTCGGCCTCGCCGCTTCACCCACGACATGCTCATAACATTTACCTATCGCCGCCCCACTCCAGTGAGCGCTGTCGCCGCACGCCGCCAGACCCGGCTGGCGCACTGGGCAGCCCGCCCGACAGCCCGCTCAGCGAGCCGGCCTTAGGGCGCCGGCCTGGCCGCTCCATCCTCGACGTGCTCATATCATTGCGTCAGCACATCTGGAAACAATAGGAGAATACATTTGACCCGTCGCTTTATTTCTAAGATATCTAAGCGCTCTATAAAAAGGAGCAATATTTGATGTTGCAGGATTTCCTTACAAGCGAGGTAACATTACCACCGCTCACAAAGTTCGAGCGATCATTTACAAACTCGGTAATATACAAGTACCTACACCGTTCTTTCATCACGCCACGTGGAAAACTTCCACAAAGCAAAGAAAAGCCCACCGTAAGAATGAAAAACGATTTACAATCCAAAAAAGTTTAGCACTCGTTAATTCGAGATCTACCACTGGCCGCTGAAACATAAGCCCTTGCTCAAACAAAAGAAATCGACACGATATTTTATCAAAGCAGTTACAGCGTCGTGAACGGAAAAGAACAACTGTAATAAAGAGCCTACAAGTCGTTTGGTTAGCGACCCTACATAAATAGGAAGTTTGCGCCAGAGGGCGTGCGTGTTGGAGCCCTAATCCAGTGGATTGCGCCGCGGTGTCGCCCGCGCTCCGCGCCTTCCAACACCATTTCTCGTATTGACTTAATTTGTACAAGCATCAGTTCTGCGTTCCGTCGACAATTTAAAATACAATTTCATTGTTGCATCAAGCAAACTGAATCTACCCTCCAATTACATTGCAAGACCACTCTACACAATCAATAAACACTTAGATACCTTTGTACACATTTATAAGGTGGCTTACAATGGCATTCAGGGAACTAGAACCCATTAATGGTAATAAATACAATAAGACAACACTAATCCATAATAATGTCTCTGATACGAGGAAAATGTGAGGAACGAGATTTGTGAGGTGTTCTGAAATTAATTGGGTTCGGTTATGGAACCAGCATCAATCACCTTCCTACTGCGTATTAGAAATTTTAAATTAAGTCAATTTAGGTATTTTTTGGTTCACATATAAGTACCTAAGTTACTAAGGGTGAAATTCGCTAATAAAACTAATCGCGTTTTAATTTCGAAGAACCCCCACATATAACTACTTAAATACGCGCAATGCATGTGGCATGTAGGTGTTATCCGAAATCGACATTCTTTTAACCATAGCAAGAGCCTTCCTTCCATATTCCAAACATGAGACATATATAAAAGACACCCAGATCCGGAATACCTATCTGTAGGCCACACAAATATCTATTATTATTTTTTTTATTCTTGATAGGTTCGCGCTTGACCGCTACCTCACCTGATGGAAAGCGACGATGCGGTCGACGATGGAGCGCGCTTACCTAGAAGTAACCTATTCAGTCTTGACTTAAAGATTCCAGGGTTGTAGCCATCAGGAAACACAGAAAATACACACACACGTGCGAGAAAAGAACCCGAAACACAGTGCAAGAACCAATCACTCAACTACTGCGCTAACCGTGCCGTCCAATCCATTCGTTGCCAATACTGTAAACACCAGTATATAATATACTGCTAACAAAATATAAATAAACCGTCAAATATTTAAACACCTCAACATCAAGGAATTACGTATTTCTTATTAAAGATAAGAGATTAAATCTAATGAGTTTTCGTTTAATGTAAATACGGAGTAAGCATTGTACGAGTATTTAAGGCAGGCAATTGTTAAGGTTTGCTGCACTCATTTCTCATTTCGTATCGACAGAATAAACAGAGGCGGTTTTCATTATAGATTCGCCGACATTCCACAGAGATACGAATTGTTTAGACATTCTTGAGAATTAATAAAAATTGTTTAGGAAAGTTTCTCTTAAGAATTTATCTACTTCTATGTCTATGGCTAATTGACAGTTTAATATGGAGATTTCTAAGATATTATGATAATTACTTTCTGATTTAACAAGTTTCTGGCTGAAGAAGTGATGTTATCGAAATAAAATAATATTTTGAAGTGGCCAAACAGTAACCACTCTCAGTAGCCTTACCTATGTTGCTAATTCTGCCGATTGGCTGTCAATTGATTAATTGGCAGCAGCATTATTCTAAAAAGTCACCGCGGATCTGAAACGCGATGGGTAACTGAAGAACACGAGTGTGTTTTAGTTAGTAAAAGTCTGACACTCCCTCTCATTCCACCGGGAGTGCGAGAAATTCTTTGAACATTTTCCCACACGAAAAAAAAAAACGCCAGATAAAGTATTTAGAACCTCCACCACATGTATAGTCTTTTTTATGTGGTGGAGGTTAAAATAGTTGACAGGATATTCACAAAAAAAAACATTTTAAGGGTCCCATTGTAAAAAATCAACACTTTTCTTCCAAGATTTTCCTCCTAACCTTGGATCCCAACAAAGGAACCTACAACAATTAAAAACGGAAAACAAATCTTAATTCGGCCTTTATTCCACCGAAGTACAAAATAAGCTCTTATTAAATTAGCCCCTCATTAGATTTCCATCTTAATTCTATTTGCTCGTGTTTACTGATTACTTTTTCTATCGGGCTATTAATTATTAAACATTAATTAATGAGCCCCGTCTACTCCGCAGTACGTCTCGTCTGATGGACCGCTCGGTTTAATATAAAGTAGGCTGGTGTTTACTCGCCTGTGTCGCAGCTCACAGCGTTAATAAATACGCCGCTTCCCTTCACAGACAAGCGTCTGTCCTGGTTTTATTCAATATTTACTCTTATTGTGACGGGATAATATTGGACTTATTTAAAATTACTTTTTACTTTAAGTGACGATTTGTAATAAAGAGATTTTCTATATTTTTTTATAATATTAAAGAACTGCGACTACGATCCCACCTGATGGCAAACAGTGATGCAATCTTATTAGATCCTATTCACTGTAGCATTACAGATACCTAAATGATAATTGGACGGATTTGGAGGACATTGACGACATTATTCAATTAATATCCCAAGCAGAAGGACGTCCCGTGCCACAGAACAAAACAGAAGAAGATTAGAAGGATACAAATAACAACATTGTATCCAAAACAACACGGCGTCGTGACGTGAATTATTATGACGACGCAGATTTCACAGCGCGTCAACTCGACGTGCCGTGTTGCGGTCTTGTGTCCAGTGCTGGATATACCACGTGCTGTGGGCCTCACGCATTGGACGTAAAAAAACAAGTCACGCATCGATTTTTCACGAAGACAACACGTAACCACATATGGACCCACCGCGCTCACCTTAGGGCCCCAAGGTCTGTTTGAAAAATAAGTTAAAGGAGGTTTAATTCGTTGTCATTTATAAAGATGGGGCCCTAGGCTTGGTCGAATTTGCTACAAGCCCCACGCTGTTTTGCTACTGCTGCTTCCGAATTGCCCCACGTATTGAAGCAATTCGAAAGCCCTAATTCGGCACTGGTCGTGTCGTGTATATGTGTTTAAAATATGTTTAGTAACGCATAAGTAGTTATAAAAGCCATAAAGTCTAACGTTTGCCTGTGACTTAGTCCGTGTAGATTCCGGATACATGCTTACCAGTTGATTTCCCTATAGAAACTTTAATATCCTGTTGCAAATACGACAAGTATTATTTGTTTTGAAGAGTGTTTATTCTAAGTTTTATTGAAGCACACCAAATACGTTTTACCATACTAAACTGTATGTATGTAGAACCCATTTCAACCTTTGAGGTAGTTATCGTTATGATATGTTTTTGAAGTTAAGGTTTGATGTAGGTGTACCAATAGCAATATTCTGTAAAGTTCACTTTGAATCTCGTTCATGTGACTGCACACAATTCAAAGGCAAGCTCATTTGTATGTTTTATTAAAATGACTGCTGAGTACCAATAAATCTTATTTTATTTATCTCTTTTTTGAGATGGGAAATAATCAAGTAACTTCTCTCGCTCTACGTGGAGCGAGAGAGCTTGTCAGACTTTTACTGACGACAGCTGTGTTACTGACATTTTATTTCATTCAAAGAAATGTCAGCAAAACCGTAAAGGCCCGGCAGGACCGAAGCCTACTGGTGCCATAGGTTGACTTCCGAAAGGGAAACCCGAAGGCCTGGAACGCAAGGTAAAGAAAAAGTGTGGCTTTAGTCTGTAAACGTGAGAGTCTGACTGATTTCCCACTTTAAAAAAAAGGGCCGCGGTAACTCTCTCGTACAATCCCACAAAGCTTACTTATCCCTGTGTTATAAATATCCTTTAGACTAAGAAACTAGCACAGTCATTGCGCTATCATCTCACCAAAGAACTTGCACTTGTCTAAACAGCTTCGTTCAAACGTACTTACTTAGTGACTGTTAAATCGAGAATTATGAAGGTCAAGTTATCTATCGCAGAGGCCAGGTGTAAAACCCAGATAACAGCTAAACCCTTCAGGAATTTTATGTTTTGCCCTCACCTTCCTTGTTTTCACGGCCCATCAAACACCCCTTGTGGAGAATTTGAAGCGACCCATTTCTCCTCGGTCAAATATCGGAGATGCGTTTAAGGGAATATTTTGTTTTTGTATTTTGTTCATGGTTCGTACAAAGTAGGTATTGTTTACCAGTGTACTGGTCGATGGCGAAGTAGCAAAATTGAATTAAAACAGCCCGATCTGCTGGGCTTTTCAGGGAAAGTTACAAGTTACACAGTCAACGGGAATTAATAAACAATAAAGTGAGTTAAGAAAATATATTAATACTTTACAAACTCACTCTATTATTATTAAATACGATTATTAGTTAAATTTAATAAGTGAACTTCATCAAATGTTACCAGTGAATCATCACTGACGTGATGAGTATCAATATGTTATGATGAATTCTAAGCAACTGCATGTGACTGCGAGGTCGGTAGTAATGTACCTAGTTAATTAAAATGTAGTTTATTATATTTTTATTTGGTGTTATGTGGTTTCGTAAAAAAATTTGAACTTGCATTATGAAAAAACTTTACAAAAAAAGTCCGTGATACAGGTTTTGCTTCTTAGTTATTTAACACCGACTTCCGAAATGTAAAGCTATTTTGGACTTTCTAGTGTTTTTGTATTGCAGTCCTTTATATTTTTTTGTAAAAAAAAATTGTTTTTTTTTTTATTTTACACTTTTTAATTGTGGTATCCCTCAGTTCAACCTAAATAGTGTGCAAGTTCTATAAGTAAAGAAGTATAAGTAGAAGTACTAAATAGGATATAATCATTAATTCATCCCATAGATGTTGAATGGGATTCATGTCCGGGCTTCTTGCTGGCCATTCCATAATGGAGATACCGACTTCGATAACATAATCTCGTACGACGCTCGCGGTGTGAGTCCTAGCAATCGTGCAACTATAAAGAAGTTCCCTCGATTTCTCTAGAATCCCATCATGAGATCCTGACGTTGGGATCATGGGACCGGGGTAATATACCCTTACAAACAAAAAGATAATACCATGTGTAATGAGTAATCAGCAACACATAAAAAATAAAAGATTCCGACGAATTGAAAAACTTAACATTTTTGAAGTCGGTAAAAAATACATAATTTTACTTTTCTCCTTAACATCATCTTCCTGCCCTTGTCCCATCTTATTTGGGGTCGGCACAACATGTTTTTTTCTTCCATTCTATCCTGTCAACGGTCATGCTATCACTAACTTCCTTTTCTTTCATATCACTGTTCACACAATCCATCCATCTTTTCTTTGGCCTCCCTCTCCCTCTCCACCCATCCACATGTATACTCATAACTCTTTTAGTAACATACGTTTCATCTCTCCTCTTTACATGACCATACCAGGACAAACGATTACTTTTCTCCTTAACAATTTTAATAAAATCTACTCTTCTTTTCCACCACGCAGCACAAATATATTATACGTTTCATTGCCAGACAATGCACGTCCGCTTTGCACATGATCGGCTCTCCCATTCATCATTACTGTACTGGATAGTTACATTAAGCCGATGACAAGCGAGTGATGTCCATCGGAATATAATCATAGCTTGGTAGGTGTTCAGCAGAAAACAAACTGTTGTGAATTATGATTTTATTTTTTGGAACACAAGGTTTTTTGGTTTGGGAAATCATCAAATAAGCTCTCTCGTTCTGGGTGAAGCGAGAGGGAGTTTAGACTTTTACTCACTATAACCCACCCGTGCTTGTTCAGTAGCCTTTTGCGTTAGGGGCCGCGATGACTCTTTCGAAAAATCCTGCAGTAACTTCTTTTTTTTATACGAATCTAAAAATCTTTATTTTATTTATTTAACAATTTATGTACACACAATAATAAAAGAAAAGAAGAAGGAAACAAAAGAATAGTACAATGGTGATGCTTATTTCTAAAGAAATATTTTCCAGCATACCTGCGATACAGACATCTCTATCAAAGAGTTTTCGTTTGTTGTCTACACAGACAAATGACAAAATCTTAAAGTTAAAAACCAAAATTAATCAATTAGCCTGTTCGCAACTATTTTTTGGATGCAGCTGAATACCATTATGTTGCAGCATTTGCCTACCTGATCTCCACAACTCAGTAACTGGGTATTACGATAGCAAGACCAGTATCAAAAGTAAAAAACCAGTATAAAATGAACAATCGCGTAGGAATTTGTTCGCTGAAATAGTGTTAACTGAACAAATAATGTTATATATTTTTTATTTATTTTTTATTCTTGATAGGTTCGCGCTTGACCGCTAACTCACCTGATGGAAAGCGACGATGCGGTCGACGATGGAGCGCGCTTACCTAGAAGTAACCTATTCACTTTTGACTTAAAGATTTACGGGTTGTAGCCATCAGGAAAACCAGATTCCGGCAAGGAATTCCACTCCTTAGCTGTACGCACTATGAATGTGTTCCCAAAACGTCTTGTGCGTATAGGTGGGATGTCCACCATGTACCGGTTGCGCATTGCCGTACGCCTGGTGGTCCGATGATGGAACGGGCTAGACGGAATTAGGTTATGCAATTCCGACGCACACTCCCCGAAATGCAACTGGTAGAAAACCGACAGGCTAGCAGCTCGGCGTCAATGCTAAAGACTTTGAAGCCTCGACTCAACGAGTGCATCATATAGACACATATCAACCTACTCTTACATTCATTTTATTATGTACTAATTTCTGCCAGCGGCTTTGTCTGCGTGGATGTTGGTTATTGTGAATGCAAACTTAAAGTCGATAAAAATCAGGCTTCTTTGGGATTCAAGCTTGTTGTTGTTGTTAGCCTATTATGTCTCACTGGCGGGCGAAGGCCTCCCTCTCCCTTTTCCACACACGTGTGTCTTCAGCCATTGCGGGCCAGTTCCTCCGGGAGCTGTCAAGCTCTTCTCTCCACCCCCGCTTTGGTCAAGGGGTTCAAGCTTATTCCGTACCAAATTTCATCAAAATCGGTCCAGTAGTTTAATCGTGAAAGCATAACAGACAAACAGAGTTACTTTCACATTTATAATATTAGTATGGATTACACATATTTTCATTCGGTACACAGGCTAAATAATATCTGCATAAATTCAAAAACGCTCCCCATACCCGCCTCCAGCAATCTCAGCATACGTCGTTCTATAAATAAAAGATATTAGAAATAGTGTTGTAACAAGAATTTCGGTTCCGCGTCACGTA